>JACCIB010000001.1:15125000-16625000 GCA_018906965.1 Philotrypesis tridentata
GAGGTAATTGCTGAGACAATAGTTCACAATGTTAAACACGTTGTAAAGCAAAAGAGCATCAATAAAAATGTCGTTTTGTCGGATTTGTGTGCGTGTGCTTCATACTGGATCACAGTTGAAATAATCGATCGCAGCGGTTCCAGAGTATCGTCATCTCCGATTCAATCAAGACCTACTTGGGATGAAAGTAATTTGATTTGAAATTTCTTGTTCATGCTACTATGTAACTTGAAAACTGTGCTAAATACTAAAAAAAAATAATTTTACCCTAGTAGAAAAACTGCTATTTAAAATGCATATAAAGCTAAAAACTCAACGAACTGATTTATATTATTTTGCTATCATTAGTATTTAATTCAGGTTTACTCCATAGAGGGAATAAAGCACTTCTATGATTAAAAAAATTAAAATATCAATAAATAAGTGTTATAAATATATGTGTATTTTTTTTTATTCAAAGTTAATTCAATTTAATTTAGTTGATATCTATATTGCCTAATTTAACTAAATGAAGTTATAAATGAATTACTTTGTATCAAAAACTATTTTACTTAAAAAAATTTTCTAAGATCTGTAAAAAATGTTCACAGTTGGCTTTTCTCCTAAACTGATTGACACAATATCTACAAAATCTTCAATTACCTTGAATTGGAACATTCTTATTGACCCAAAAAATAACTGCTCTATTCATGGAATAATGGCCCGTTGTATTTATTCTTGTACACACGGATATGGATTCAAGATAAAGCGAGTTGGATCATCTATCCGATCAATCAAAAAAGAGAATTCTCGAGCCATTGCTCTTCGGATCCATGATCTTAGTCCGTTCTCTGAGTACCAATGTTATGGAAGGACGATAAATTCTGCTGGTGTCAGTTATTTTTCAAACCTTCATGCAGTTTATACCGCGGAAGATGGTATACTTTTTTGTTTTTTACAATATTTAATTTGGATTTTGATGTAATGTTGAAGCATATTTATGAGTTCCCGGAAATATAATTTAAGAGTCACTTATTTTGTACTTTTAAAAAAAGTGATTGTTAGGTTTGCAGTATTGCGTAACATTAAATTGTTAGATGTAAACTATAAACATCGGTTCAATAGACAGTATTTAATAATTTTAAGTAATTGTTACCTAATGGAATATGATTGAGTTGAAACTACCAATGAAATCATGGTGCCAATCTTTAAAATAAATAATTCTTCTTCATAATCTGGTAAATCATCACGATAAGTGGTTATTTGGGAAACTATGCAAACAAATTCTAATTCGGTAACATCAAAACTAAATTCTTAGCAATTTTCATATTTTACTAAATTATTTACCTACAATATAATCAAAGAAATTAAAGTATATGATAATAACTTCAACTGACAATAAAATTTTTATCGCATAAGCCAACGTACATGTTAAAAATACAATTCAAAGTAAAGAACTTTTCTGCTGTTTTTTTATACTATTTTTGATAATTATTATTATTGATGTTAGTGAAAAAAATTTGGAATGATTAATCAATAACTTAGCTTCAACATATTCGTTCTTTAAAAATGAAATGAAAACGGATAATAAAAAATTTTAGTTTTTGTAAAAAAAAATATATTTCAATAAAAAAAGTTATCAGTAATTTATAACGGTAATCAAAATAAATAAAAAACTTGAAAGTTACCAAAAGTCTCCAAAATGAATACTAAAGATATTACTTCTAAAACTATGCAGTTTTAGATTAGAACTATACAGATCATAGTTTTAGATTAAATCATGTAAAATAGTAAACAAAAATTTATTTTCGTTTATTTAAGGAATTGCTGTTGACTGAAGTGCTTTCCTTTTAGCCATTCTTGTACTAACAATGCAAAGCTAATGGATTACATGGAGAAGATTATTATCGGGATTATAATGTAGTCAATATCATATATATTCTGTATTAAAAATTGTAAAAAACAGTTTTTAGTTAACTTGTGACAACCATAATTAAGATTATATGTAATTTAAAAAAATCTTGTTTATTTTGTGAAAATAGGCTTGTAAATATAACGTAATGAAATTATTTTTCCATGAATGATTTATGATTGGATAGTGAAAAAAAGTTATAAAAGCATATGTCTCGATCAGCATATGTATTAATGTAAATAATTTTTGAAATCACAAATACTATTGCCATTCAATTTGTATATGTACAGTGCCCTCAGCTCCCGAAAATTTTCGTTACATATGGAATACACGAATCATGTTTAAATGGGACTATCCAAAATCAATGCCAGGACATCTTCAAAAATACAAGCTAACTATATTGTGGAAACCACTCTACCCAGTACCAAGCTATTGTAAGATCGAACGTACAGTTACATTGGACAACATCGATTCTGATTCCAAATCCTACACTTGGAAAGGTGGTGAGGGTTACTCGGAATACACGGCTTATGTTGAAGCTAAAACAACTGTGGATTGGGGCTCCAAGAGTAAAACCACCTTTAGCATTATTTACAATGGAGGTGCGTTTCTTAAATTTTTTTTCATTCTTCCGCATTATTAAGTAATGTTTTCCTCAATCAGTAACAGCTTATAAAATGCAGTAATACGCATTTATTAATTTTTGTAAAGATGCATAAATTTATAATAAATTCTTGTGTTGGAAATAACAGCATATATGCTAAATTTTTATGATAAGTTATATTTTGCATCAGAAATATTTATGAATAAATCGTTATTAAAATGTGAATTTGCTCCCGACCGGAGTAAAAATAAAATGTTTCAGTGTCGGACAAGGTAACGAATTTTTATGTTGAAACAAGACCTCAGAAGAATAATTTAAATGCTTTGGAAACTGTACTGTTTTGGAATTTACCCTGTTCGTTAAAAGGGCGATTGAGTTATTTTCAAATAACAGTATTTGGTATCAAGCCAGGTTCGGAAAATCATACTATGAACAAGGTCATGCCAATAGAGGATCTCCGAAATATTCGTGAGGATGCAAACTTCAGTTATAATTTAGGAGAATTAAGACCTCAATACAAGTACAGATTTGGCGTATCTGCTTTTATCGAAGGAGTAAGCAAAGGAGGACAAATCGCCACGCAGTACAGCAGATATCCACCTGGAAGTAAGAAAACGTTTATTAGCGTGTAATTTTATAAATAGTATATTGAAATTGTTGATTTTCTTTTTCGTAGTACCGCCTGAACCAAATCTTAATTATATGCTGATCATAGTGCTGGATCCAGAAAAAACTAAACGAACATCAACATCTGTTGAATTACTCCTACCACTGTTTCAAGATACAAACGGACATATTAAATACTATGCAATTTTAGTGTCTCGAGCAGGTTTTATGGACGAGGCACGCAGAATTCGATTTGATACGAGCAATGGGAATTGGCCAAATATATCCTCCTGGAGAGAGTCAATGGAGAATGACTTTAAATTAACTTATCAAGCTACGAAACAGAAGTGGTCTCCTTACCGTAAGTCTCCGTATTTTAACAGATTTGTCAATTTTTTTTTTAACGATGCCAATCATAACAGACGTAATTAAAGAATAGTATGTTATGTAACGGGTACGGAAAGGAATTTATTTACGAAGCGAGAGATCATGGCAGGAGCTGAAGGCAAATGCTGCAACAAGTTTTGTAACAAAAATCCTTTACGTACCAGTTCGATCTATACGATATTTTATGCCACGAGAGTCTAAAAATAAGTAACGAAGTTGCGATTTTTAGGTACGAGTAGCATGAAATAATCTTATGTATAGTATTCAAAGATTAATAAAAATAATTGTATAATATAATAGCAAATTATATCCTGAATTATGGAAACATACAAGCAGTAAAAATCATCATAGGTGACGATGTTACCTGTAAGCATGTATCGACGATTGCAAACAGTAGAACTTATTGCAATGGACCACTTAAACCTGACACTTGGTATGAAGTACGAATGAGGGCTTTTACGGCAGAAGGTTTTGCTGATTCAATGGCTCTTGCAATAAGAACAGGTAACTTATAATTTAAATATGTGTCAAAGCAGTTATATGATTATTGATTATATTATACAAAATTTAAAACGGTAGCTCAGGCTGTTAAGGTGTTAGTTTGATCATTTGACGGCCAGTACAACTCGTATATCTGTCTAAGACAAAATCTCTCAATTTTATGGGCTCAAATCTTCATTAGTCCCAAATTTTGGAACTAAAATACAAAAATGTTTATTGCATTTTCGATAGCGAATAACGCACCTACCCACCAACAAATGCTGCAGTGATTTTTATTAATATATAATTTCGTGAAATAGACCTATTTTTCTCATGAATAATAATAAGTAATAAATGATAAATAATTGATATGCAAACAAAAAAATGTACACTTGAAAATTTGTGGATTTCAGATGCAGAAATGAAGATAGATATCGTTATCGGTATAGTGATAGGTATTGTCTTAGTAGGAATTGCTACTTCTCTGTGGTTAATTAAAAAGTCACGAAGAAAATGGTGATAAAAATTTTGGATTGCTAAAAACACGAGAACCAAGTGTAAAGCCAAAATAGAAGAGTAGCAATGTACATGTAGTAACATATTTTATACTTATATTTTTTTATCAGGGTGATAATTCGATACTGTTTTTTCCTATTGTCATATATTATCAAATTTTATCATGATTAAAAATTTGTTTTTTTTTAAATACCAATACCTTTATGCTTGTTTATTGAACAGTGCAAACTATCATAAAATTCCTCTTTTAACAAAAAATATTTCTTTACACCTTAAAATTTTATCAAGTCATTTGGAATTTATAATCAAGAAAAATTGAACTTAAGATTGCAAAGGTTAGAATGGCAAAAGTCCCTTGACAGATCTGTTTAGCTCAGAGAAATAGTTGTAGTTCACTAGCTCTCTCTCTCTCTCTCTTGCTCTCTCTCTCTCTCTCTCTCTCTCTCTCTCTCTCTCTCTCTCTTGCTCTCTCTCTCTCTCTCTCTCTCTCTCTCTCTCTCTCTCTCTCTCTCTCTCTGCGGTCACCGTCGGCCTCTGATTGTCTTTTATTGGGTTAAATTGAACTTCCTTCTCGTGATACGCGGCTCGCATCAACTCACTCGCTTTGAGTAGTTGCTTAGCTCTTAAACATCGTGTAGGTATGGGGTGTCTTTAATGTACTACAATAAGTATAACTTAAGAAGCGAAATAAAACAAAACATTAATTTGCTCTAGTACAAACATTATATGTTTTTGAATTTGAAGTAGATTTTTTGTTTATAGAAAGCATTTCCTTTATTTGTATTCTTGATACCTCAGTTTACAACAGAATAAATTAATACGTGGAATTTTGTCAGACATATGAATAAAAAATGTTAACTCAAATAATGTAGGAAAACTTTTCAATAATGTAAAAAAAACAGGATTTTCATAAGACATATACTCGAAAATGAAAAAAGATCAGTTGTGAAATTTAGAATAATCAAGCATGCTACGTGCGGTACTAAGAACGTGTTCGGTGCTTACAATATATTGCGCGGTGCTTACTTTATTTTATTTATTCTTTTCATTTGCACACTCTGCAACCCTAGATTTTATAAAATAAAAATGCACACATCCAAAAATGACAAGAACAGCGCAGTTGAGAATCTCTGCAGTAGCAGAGTGTTAAGTGATAGGAATCAGACTGATTAGATAACAAATTATGTAGATAAATGTTATACGGCGATGTCAGCTATGTATTAGGCCGCCTCTCAACTAGCTCATTCGACTTCGTTATCTATTCATTGATGGATCCGACATATGCGACGTGACGCTGGACCAGAAATCCGGAGTGTTCCCATGTTCCAGTTACGGATCAGAAGGATGACAACTGATTGTGTGCTACTATCGCACTATGGCTTTGTCTTAAATCAAATGTACGCTCAGTGAATGAGTCTGTGTGTGTGTATAAGTGAGTGTATGTGCCTACAGCCAGTTTATTGATCAGACGAGTTAGAGCCGGACATGCGGGCGCAGCTTCGTTGCCGCGGATTTAAACGGATGTTTTAGGCGGGTTATTAGTTGACCCCTGGATTTTAAGCAGTGATGAATTGCTTTGTAATTGTCGCTTTTAACATGCGATTTATGTACAATGTGCATAGTATAGTAAGGGGTTACAATTAATTGTTGGAAAATAACTGTGCACACGTACATACATCAACCTCGATTGCCATTAATTAATTAACGCAAAGTCATTCATCAATATACTATACACGTATATCACGAGAAATGTCGTTGGCAGTCAATCAATTTGGACTTCACCACTGTAGACTCCCGACACAACAGTCCTTTGCGTAGCAGGTATATAGGTGTATCGTCGAGTGTGTGCGTAAGCACTAGAGAAGAGTGGTTTATACACCTGCCGAAAAGAATCAACTCAAACCTATGCTTTCTCTTCAGAGTTTGTGTATGCCCGTTGACGGAGAAGGCAAAGGAGCTCAATGTTGTAATGATTTTCAAATAACATCACTCTGGTTCGGGTCCTTCGCAACTCTCGAATGGATGTTGAGGGGTTCGAGGCAATGCATTGAATTTCACGTTGAACTCTAATACTTTTTCTGATACTTCTGTATACTGCTCTTCTGCATTATTTTACCGCAATGCGCCGTACCATACGTCTTACATCAGGAGAATGATGAACAAAGCTTCGCGTTTTCACAGGGAGTCTCTTAATGAGTGTGAGCATCCGGGTAAAAAAGGATCCGGGGAGCGCGAACTCTTGGCTTCTTTCGATCAATTAAAATACGCGTGACCGCCTGAGTTTTGATGAGTAAAACTTTCACGCAATACCTGATAGACTCTTTCGGTATACACTTGAAAACTATTATCCTTATGGAACGTTGCGAGTTAATCAATTCGTTTTGGGAGAGACCTGAATCAGTATGATTTCACTAGCTCCAATCATAACAGCAGTCATGATTTTAAGAATATAATGTGCAAAAAGGCTGTTCGAAAAATAGCGCGTAGGAAGCGAAACGAAGAGAAGAAGGAGCTCAAGAATAGCGAGGAACAATTACAGCTCGAAGTATTATAGAAAGAGGAGAGCGTGTATAAGCATACGCTTGAGGTGTGAGGAGAGAAGAAGCGAAAGAGAGCAAGTGGTAAGGCTCCCGGGTTGCGAACCTAATAAAGCAATTTGTCACGCTTGTCGTCCGAATGCCAGCCATACATTAACACACAATCTTCGTTACAATGAGAGAGAGAGAGAGAGAGAGAGAGAGAGAGAGAGAGAGAGAAAGAGAGAGAGAGAGAGAGAGAGGAGACTTGCTGTCGCTGGTCCATCTTCTCTTCCATTCTTTCTATTTGCTCCCGACTATTGCCTCCGTTTTTTTTAGAGCACAAAGCATTGTTTTCTAAAATACAATTAGATTTAAGCAGCAGACCATTTGGGAATCAAAGCAAAGTTCGTATCGCTCGGTTGATTCGACTCGATGCATTCGCAGGCAGATTCCCATGCAAACATCGTATATAATATACATAGACATATAGGTTCAAAAATTCCAGGAAATCGTATAGCATCCCGCGAAATGCACGTACGAAAGTCTTGCATTGGTGTGCAGCGTAGGGAGAACCTCTGCAGCTCGTCAGTGCGCAGTGTGGAAGAAGAAGAGACACGAGGAGAGTCCCGTCTGATTGCGGGGACCACTCGGAGCGCTCGGATCCATCAATCACGCGGACGTTCCAGGATCCTCTCTCTCTCTCTCGCTCTGTCTCGGTAGGCCGGTGGTAGCGCAAGAACCTCATCGCGCTACATCGTCGTCTTGGTCATCGTCTTTCACAAGCTCACGGCGGAGGAAGTTCTCCTCTGCTCCGGCTCTTTCTTATATATATTGGCCGCGCGCCGCGTCAGGGCCGCTGCCGCAAAAAGCTTGATAATAGTCCCGGAGGCGTCGCGCGCGAGATTCAAAAAAAGGGCAAGCGTCGTCGACCTTGCGAAACGCGCTCGATCATAACTCTTCTGCGCGGCGAGTGTACATCCTGTATAGGTATATACCGCTGTGTGCTCTGCGAGTCGAGCTGTACGTATATAGATATGTACGCGCGGAGCCCGCGGGTTACGGTAGCGCTGACGTTCGCGGGATTTATTCTCCTGCGGCTGTCACTGCTCGCTCGGGAGCAGGTAATTATGGGACACGCGGAGGCCAGGGGATTTAATCGCGTCGAGAGGGAGAGAGAGAGAGAGAGGGATTCGGGCTGATGTTGTGAAAGTGCGCTTATGGTTGCGCGAGTCACTTGGATGTGGATTGAGAGTAGAGTAGCGCGCACAGCATGCTTTTCTCAATGGGTTAAACTAAATTCGATTTTCAGTTCAAGGTCGTGGAATCGAGCGCTTGTTCCACACATCTCGCCGTGCAAGTTGCGATATATCGGCGCGTTTGGCAAACGCACGCGCAGGGGGGACTTAAGGGTCAGTCCATTACCGATTTGACCTCGACTGACCCGAGAGCCTCGTGTATACACGGAGAAACAGGCTACATATACTCGCTTGCGTGACGCTTGATTCAATTAAAACCCCTAGGACACGTACACATGTTTCAGCTATATCGCGTGGTCACTGATCTCCCTTCTCTCTCTCGCTTGTATTCCATGCTTCTCTATTGTACCAACTGTACTACACTAGACTTTTTCATTCGCTTCCGAGAAGGTTGCCGTACAGACGACTTTTTGATCCACACGTGGACCCGCACTAATCGTCAGCGCTTCGATAATAATGAAGACAAATGAGGACGAGTGACTGCGAGTGAGAGGAGAGAGGGATGGAGAGAAAGTGGGACCGGAAGTGGGCTGATTCGTCTCTCTCTCTCTCTCTCTCTCTCTCTCTCTCTCTCTCGCTATTTCTTTTTTCAATGAAAATTTCTTTGATCCCATGCAGAGCGTCCCGCGTGGATGGGTTCCTAAGAGATCGTTAACGCATTTTGGCTTTGCAGGTATATATACATCAGAGTTTTTGCGGAGAAAATTATAGAGCTCTCGACGCAGAGTATGCTCTGAGAATTTGGTGCGTGCGACGTGTGGCGGCGCGAGCTTCGGAAGTAGACTTGACTCAGCGTTTAATACACATTGCTTTCAGACGAATCCGCTCATTCGAGTCGGCAGCGCGAATTGAAATATTTGTCGGAAATCAAGATATAACGATTATTGCTCTCATTTAACCGACCCCAATTAGAAATCTCGAAAATTAAAACTCGTCATTTCCCGGCTTGGGTTGAGTTATATTCGTATCAATTTCATTAGGAAGACACGCGCGCGCGCGCGCGCGTGTGTGTGTGTGTGTGAGTGTCCCGCGCGGAAGTCGCTCAATATAAATATAGCCGAACGCAATTTGCCGGGTTGAACAAAAGGCAGAGCGAGGCCTCAATTCGTGCGTGTACATACATACGTCTCTCAACTATTTCCAAGAAGCAACGAGAAAATTTAATAGAAAGCAACGAGTTAATTCGCTCAATCGACGACAGCCGCCTCTCCGCTCGCGGGAAAGCATCGAAACAATGAATCAAGTCGACGCGCCGCGGCGCGCGCGAGCCGGGCGAGCCTCGCAATATTTAATTAGTATTTACAGAGCTCGTCGATTCATACGCCGAGAGCCGACACTGCGCGAACACAGGGCTTGTTCTCCACACGCGCTCGAATGCTTCAAAGCCGAATTGAATTAATTGAGAGATGAAAGAATCACGGCGTCGCAAAGCGCTGCCATGTGTACAATTATGTGGTGTATAATAGAATATATAGACGACAGGATCGGATGACGGCGGCGCGACTATATACTATATGCGTATATGCGAGAGACGCATATATGCAGACGCGCGGTGTGCGTTGCGCAACTGCGCGTATCTCTAAAACGCCCCTGCGACGACACTACATAATACATTTATGACGAATCAGCCGAGACTTTTATTGCATCAGCTAGACGGCCGTTTGATAAGAGACGAGCGAGGTCAGCTTAGTCAACAGCGATGCAACGGAGTCGGTCAATTGCGGGGGGGAGCGACGATCTATGTATTATTGATGCGCTGCAGGAGAAAGAATTCATGCGTTGGACGGATCGAGAATGTAAAGTGTCAAGGGGCAATGAAGAAAGCGCTTACACTCATGGCAGAGCCGGCGACTATACCCGACTACCGGGCTTATTACCGAGATTGCCGTAAAAAGGCCTCGTTGAACGAGCTTTTGATCTTATTATGAAATTTATTTTCGGATTCTTTTGAGCCTCCGACGACTTTTGTTTGGCTATTTGCGCTCACTTCTCAATACGCGTGATCGAGGTCAAAGTCATCACAGATATTGCATTGAAAAAGCCTGTTTTTATTGTAGCCTGTGCGCATATAGCGCACTGGTATGAGCGGAAAAGAGGAAAAAGTGCGTCGTTCGTTTGGAAAAATGGCTGTACAATAGATAAGAGAATTCCATCAACTCGGCAGCTCTGGCTTTCAGCTGCGCTGCCCCCCCGCGAGCGTAACACGCGCGGGATATCTATCCACGGCTGACTCTCCTATACACGCGAGAGAGCGCGGGCCTCTGCGTTTGAGCGACCACAAATGAATACGCAAAATAATCGCGCGTCGACTTATTTGCGGGGCAAAACCGCCAAAGTTGTTCTCCGAGCGCGAGTTTCTGCAGTCGCGCGACGTCGCCGGAGTGGTTGTTAACAGGGAAACTTTGCGCAATCGTCGTCGTCGTCGTCATCGTCGTAGTCTCTCTCTCTCTCTCTCTCTCTCTCTCTCCTGCAGCGCCGGCAGCGGCAGCGGCAGCTCGACTTGTATTGCGCAACTTTTATGTCTTTCTTTTTGCGATCTCGAAACTGCAGCCGCCAGGCTTAATACGCATTCTGCGGCGGTCGTCTTTCGGATAGTTGCACTGGGGCGATTATATTTTTCGAGTTTTACGGGTTACACTGCTGCTGCTGCTGCTGCGTAATACGAGACTATAGTCGCGCTCAGCGCCAATTAATTGTCGAGATGCGTGCGAGTCATTCATAATTTAATTAGAGATCGGCCTGTGATTTAAGAATTCCAAGCTTAATGTATACATCTGCGGAGAAAACTAGCCGAGATTGTAGGGAAGAGCAAAGTTAAACGGGCATGTCTTGCATCGCCGTGCCACAAGAAAACTAACTCAGCTCAAATTTCTATAACGAGGAACAGCGTCGGGTAGAGTAAAAAAGCTAAATATTATTCTTCACTGCTGTTAACATAATTTATTTAGTGACGATTTCGACAATCTTCAAGTTTGAATGACGCGAACTAGCTATATATAATTGCAAAGAATAATCTAAACAGAGAAAATCTTCGATAGCTATCTGAGCTGTAAGAATGAATACGGGTGAACGAATACTTAACAAGTCATTTTTTCACTGATTGCGCTCGTTACAGTCATTTCACTTGCTATACTTAAAAATAATTTGTAATAATTGTCATTGAATTCGATAATTATTGAATTGTATTTCCGCGCGTATTGCTGCAGAGCGTCAATTTGAAAATTAAAAATACTCCGCAACTACTAGGAAACTTATTAGGCCTTTTATTTTACTTCTGTAACAATGAGAGTGCAGCGCGCTTATGAAACAAGCGTAATCAAAAGTAACTACGAAAGATAAATGTAAAGAGCGAGTGTATCGCAAGTTTTATTTAACTTGCGTGTACATCGCTTACCGCTCGATGTCTCCATTCACCTCTAAAACTATCTATCGGGAAAGAGCAAAAAAGCGCTTATATCCCTCTAATACACTGCATGACTCGTCGAGATCAAGGCGAAGACGTATAGGGCAGCCCCGCATCCGATTACACTCTTGCGCAAGCCGACGTGAGCATAGCTCCGAACAATGGCAACTGCGAGGGTGATTACGCTCTATAGCTCATGATCGAGGGTCAGCATAGGTGTGCTGCTGCTGCTGCTGATCACACGCGCGTGAAACGCCGGGTGAGAAGAGTCTCGCCGGGATTTCACACGTTGATCGGGTGGACGTGAAATATATTCGATTGACTTTGAAGAGCGTTATACAATCGGAGAGGAAAAATGTACGAACAAGTCGCGTATGTATATTCGAAGAGAGTATACATTGCGCAGAGGAGATAATCGATCGGAGTGTAGTCGGTCTAGTCGTAGAGCGCAGACGAGAAAGAGCCGCGCGAGGGTGAGGTTTGATTGGTCCATTGAAGGCTCGGTAGACACAGGCGCGCACGGGCCACCCCGGGGTGCTGCCCTCCCGTGCATCTCGTTACGCAGTCATTCAGCCGGCGACGATGCCAGAATCCCCCATAGCGTGCGGCTAGCTATCTCTATACTGTACTCGCGAATCAAGTGGAATTGTTAATACGGCCCGGCTCGCTGTGCGCGCGCGCGCGCGGATACAGCCCCCTGCAGTCCACGCCGGAGAAGCTCGTGTGGCTCTCTCTCTCTCTCTCTCTCTCTCTCTCTCGACTATTTCACCTACACAGATATATATACCTGTGCACTGAGAAATAACGGGCGACCTTATCTTTCTCGCTCTCCGGCTTCTGAAGAACACGAGGATCAGAGGAGTGTGGAAGGCACGTGCAGGCGAGTGAAAGGAATGTCAGCGAGGCGAGTATTAGTCGTGTAATCGCATTAGGATAGTTTGCATAGCCGATGTCAATGCGGGGAGTCAAGTGTGTGATTCGGCCGAGGAATTATAGCGCGTTACGTGCGTATATGAACTCGCTGACGCCGAGGGGGGGGGGGGGCGTACATGATGCGCGTAGTCTCCCCCTTTTATACACCAATGCTGATTGAATAACGAGAGGTTTTTCCCTTTGCTCAGCGCCTGATTTTTCTCAGCAATGTTGCTTTTGTTACGTCACTGCACGCTTGCACCCGCCATCACTTTTACGACTTCTATACACAAGCTTTTCCTATATAATTACCGCCTGTACTGTTGCCGATAGAAAGGAATCTTTTGGATAATAAGACGCGATTTCTTAATGTTAATCAAATATTCGCGAACGTTTAAGGACCGACTCGGTGGCATACAAACGTTTGCGATTAAATTTTATTTTCTTGTTGTAACAGTGAGACGTAGAAAATTATGGAAGTTGACCTTTACTTTTTGATATAAAATTCAGGCTATTAATGCTCGAACATTTCTAATATGTTTTGAGATGGTAATCATAAACTTAAATCTCAATACTTCTGATAAATAATAAGCCTTTGCACAAAAGAAAAACAACAATCCTTCAATTACGTCATAATTTTCGCTAAAATGACTCTTTTCCAAAACGAATTTCGATCACGATACCCTACCCTCTATTCGCCGCACCAAGCGCAGAGACGATGAAAAAAGCCCCTCAGCCGCAAGTTTCCAAACAATCCCTCTCCCACCGACCGATATGCATACAGTAGGCGCGCAAAATATTGACACACAACAAGGCTCGCACTGAAATTCGCGCAACAAAAAGGCTCGGCCGGCGCGCACATACGCGAATGAAAAAAAAATTACGAAATGGAGTGTAAGGAAAGTCGCCGGTCCGTTCCCATGTGTGTAACCGGCGGGTACGGCGAAAAGAAGTCGATCGACAACGCCGCCGCCGCCGCCGCTGCTCCTCGACTCCGCGTTTGTTCGAGCGAGCATGTGGGCCAACAATGCCCACTTCTGCGGCGACCACGACGACGACGACGGCGACGGCGACGCACTTCACTCGCTCCATTATTTTCCTCGCGCGCGCGTGTATGTGTGCGAGCTCGTGCGCGCCTCTGTCCGTGCGCGTACGTGAGCGAGTTTCCGTGCGCGAAAAAAAGAAGAGGGAGCGAGAGACCGACGCCGCCGGATTCGAGGGCCCTTGGCGTGAATTTCGTTCCACCGGCAGAGTGAGAGAGAGAAAGAGACTTTTGCCGAGCCAACTCGGTCGAGTGTAGGGCCTTGCCACTCTACAGAGTCGACGAGCCCGGCTTTACCTTCTGCCGGCGTCTGCGCTGTGCCTAAGATAATTTTCATGCGAGTTTAATCGAGCTGCGCCTTTCCTCTGGACGCGCGCTTCCGCTTTTGTCTCCTCTACGTGAGTAAGTCAAAATATCAATGGGCGAGGATGACGAGCTCGTCGCGCGGCGCGGGATAGACGTGCGGGCTGGAATCGCGGCGTAACGCACTACTTTTCCGCTCATCAATTCGTCGAGCGCGCGCAGCCCCGAGTCGACGGAAAAAAGTTGTGTTTGTTACGAGCGCATTAACGATTCGCCTCGAGTGGCTCATTCGATCAACTGATACAAGGCCCTCAAGACTCGGCCGCTCCACGTATCTCGGTGTACATGTATAGGTGCAGACTCACGGGATGTACAGCACAATATAATGTACTTTCGCATGTATACGCGCGCGCACATGCGCAGAGACAGCAGTAGTCCTGAATGAGAAACATTCGTACGGCGGCGGCGGCGGCGGCGGTCGAAGGGTGAAACAATAAGCGACAGAAACGACAATGAGGATTTAAGTGGTGACCTCAATGATATCAACTGCACGCTGGAATAGAATTCAATTGAATTGAAGGAACGGCCGCTACTCGCGCTGCGTATATAGTACTCGAGGGGAGCTGCTACTGCGGACTGCCACCGCCGCCGCGACGACGACTGTGTGCGCCGGTTCGCTCTGCTGCAGCATAGCCGTAGCGACGCGTCCGAGAGAAGGACGCGCGTTAGCACGCACATGTCGCCCGAGACTTTTAACTTCGTACAGCAGGCTCGAATCTCAAATCTCGCGCCCGGACGCACATTAAATTTCTCTCCCTTCTCGGGCCGCTGCTGCGTAAACACACTCGCTCGGAAGACACGAGATGCCGCGGCTGATTCGATTAGACCGAGATTTCGGACCTGTCCACTGATATTATTCAAGTGCTTTTTAATGCCTATAATATATATACGCACACGCGCACACGCGCACACGCGCGCATCGCTCGCTGTATCCGTAAAAATCTATTGCATGAAAATGCGGATTCATGAAATGCAGATGTTATCGAAGGCGCGAGAGCTGGATTTCTGAATTTATTATAACAGCTTTATGCAGAAAACTCGTTTGCCTATAAATATTCATGAGCCGTCGTGGATACCTAGATCAATCCACGCAACAATAAGGCGAATAAGGATGCCGTCGATTGTGCACGCGCGCGTGTGTGTGTGTGCACGTGCGTACGCGAATTTTTTGCAAGTTTCCAATGCTGAAAAAAATAAATAAATAAATATGTTTCTCGAACAATGCACGAGGCGCCTTATTCCTCGTTCTTATGTACCTGGGGAAAACACGACGCACTGTCGTAAATGCATAGCGAATCCATTAATTACAATTAGACGTCAGGTGCACGTAAGAAAAACTGCACGGATACATCAACGAATTCATTCATAAGTAATCAGGCTGCGATCACGGGTACTTATCGTGACGGATCGACAGAGCAGCACTTTACAATTCATTTGTCGCTTGAATAATGAAATTACGAAGAGAACGTTTTTTCTACTTACTTTACAAATCTTGCGCAGCTGCGTGCGATCGAATTGAACAGAGGAATTCACGTTTTAATTTTTTGAATAACTGCCGCCGCTCAAATCACGCATCCTGAAACATTCCAAACACAACAATTCATTGCTAACGTATATCCCGGTAATTTGGTAAAATAAATTTTCCGCAAAAATGCGTACAACAGAGATAGAATCGAAATATGGATTTCGCCACCTCCGCGCGATGCTCCGCAACATCGCAGGTGCGAGAGATCTCGACAAAAAGACAAATTCTTGGCGCTCTCCTCGTAAAGACCTCTAAAACAATTTAATCGAGTTGAGGCTGGCGCGGGGTATACGAGTCAGAGAGAGAGAGAGAGAGAGAGAGAGAGAGAGAGGGAGAAAGCGCTCGGAGCGGCGTGTAACGTAATTGCATTCCACATAATTAATAAAGTCGTTGATACGCGTCGTGTAGCTACAAATGGGGCTAGCATGTGGTTAATTCGCGGTAGCGCGATCGCCGACGCGCGATTATACTTTCATTACATATCGTTACACGCGCCGTGCGCTTCTGCCTATATATACACGAGCATTGTCGACTGTGCGCGGCTCGCTTTGTCGCGCGGGATCCTCTCGCGCAGCGAGCGGGTGTGCTTTGTCATCCTGCCGAGTCTATCGCCGGAGTCTAGTGGCTCTCTATTGTGATGACTGAATTATAGACGCCGAGAGGGACGCGTTCTGCCAACTAAGCTTCACTTTTCTCAGCATCAGCGCGGCGTACGCCGATCCGGCGATATGCTAGCCGAGTTTCGGGGACCCATGTACAAGGCCCGAAATAGACCTTGGCATGGACTCTCGTTGCATTGTACATATAGACGATCGGATCCTATCGATTCAACGCGTTAGATGCGACGTCATATAAATCGGGCTCATCGGATCCGTTGGCTGCGGCTCGTTTTCGCCCGTGTATACTTACATTACATCCTCGATATGGGATATAGAGATTTTTAACGCTAGCCTCGCACATCGCACGCAAGACGGATGGGAAGCTCTCGAGGCATATGAGCCGTGCAGGTGGCGCCATCTCTTCATCGAGCCGCGAAGCGCGAGAGCCTCTCTAACGATTCTCCCCCCTCCGCGAGCCGCGAGGACTTGCACACGCACACACCTCTACACAGGTGTACATAGACAGCCATACACAGCCGCGTCGCAGCCGCGTCGGTGTATACGAAATTACATGCGATCGCGGCCTGTGTATATACGTGTATATGTGTGTATATACTCCCGGCGGAGAATCTCGCTAGAGCAAAAAAAAAAAAAAAAAAAATTCTTGGCTCGCGCGAGAATATCGGCGCGACTGTATCGATGGGGTGCGGAGTGTTTATTGCGGATATCTGCTCGAGTGGAGAAAACTAGGAAGATTGTTTCTTTTGCCTCCATTGTTTGTTTGCAATTTTCCAGCTTAATTGTTTCTTTTTTTGCGAGAGCCCGACACGACGACGTAGTTGTATAAGAATTACGTAAGCTCCCAGCGTGTGCGCGCATAGTTTAACAATATATATACACTTGAGGCTCGCGCGTACACCGCGCGAGAGCGTGTTATATTCGTTCGTGGCGAGTAAAAATTTCAGCTCCGATGTTTTTCTCGCCGTCCTCGCGAGATGACAAGCCGCGCGCGCATTTTCATCCGCGTTTATTGCCGTATTGCACTGCGCGGCGGCGACGCGCTGCACGCATCGCATGCGCGCGCGCAGGCCGCAGCATCGGCCGAAGAAGAAGAAGAAGAAGAAGAAGAAGAAGAAGAAGAAAGCTTCCAGGAAAGGAGACAAGAGAGAAGAAAAAAACGAGCGAAAACACTCGAGCGCGTAATATCCTTAATAACGATTACTCGGAACTCGCTTACAAGTAGGACGAAATTAGCCGCATCGTGCGTTAACACCTACGCGCGCGCACACACATAAACCCGCGCGCTCCTCCGCGCATCCCATAAATCAAGCTGCACGCGGAATCGCGTGTCAAACGGATTACGCTCCGATTCCATTTAGCCCGAGTGGATTAAACGCTCGAGAGCTCGTCGCTGCGCGCTCGCGCACACACATACACGTACCCCGTTGTGTTGAAACAAGTGAAAGAGCGCTTTTAAACCCGATAAGTCTCTGTGCAGTGTGCTTGTCCGCGCGGCTTTATTTTCAGATTAATTCGAGTGCGCGCGAGGAAATTGCGGGCGCGCTCAGCTCAAGATTCAGCTGTGATTGTTTGAGCGCGGTGTTCCGCCGCCGCAATCAAGCCGGGCATATAACTCACGTCTCGACTCGTCGTCGAATTCAAAACGGGGACGCGGCTCATCCACCTCCGCCGTCGAAATAATAAAAACCGCAATGAGAGCTGCGCGGCGCGGTGCCGCGGCCGTAAAAGCCGTCCGCGCGCGCAACGACGAGGACGCCGCGGATCCTGGAGAGAGAAAAAGCGATATCGCGGAGAATTTACGAGAGAGCTCGGGTGAGGCGTGGCTCGCGACGAGCTCTACTCTACCTACCTTCGATATACCTATACATGTACATTGTACAATGTACATAGTATATACGTATGTTATATACGCGCGATGTCGATGAGAGGCAAGAGAGCAGCGAGAGAGCCGCGTGTCACACGCCGAGCAGGAATGCCATATGCCATTGCACGCGTGCGTGAGCTGCGGCCGAGCCTCGATTTATGTACGTGTGCGCGCGGGCAGTGCGCGAAAAAAGCGAGCAGAAGAAGAAAATTACAAGATTCGTGGCCGGAATAATGTATGCCGATGCGCCGGCGGGACTGCGGAGTATGCGCATCGCACGCACGGCATGATTTTCGACAGTGCAGCGGGAATCGGGGTTAAGGTCGACACTCGATCGAGGTTTTGCGCGGAAAAGATTAAATCGCGCGCGGCGCGTACGGACGCGAGAGTGCAAAAAAGAGCGCGAGCGCTAGGTGTATATAATAATCGAGCTCATCCTTCCAGGAAAGCCAATTAATAAAGCCAAGCGGCGCGCGACATAAATCTATATTTAGTAATATCCACATAAATTATCTTTTATTACATGTCCCATCCATCACACTCTCTGCATCATCAATATACTATTTAATACGCGCGCGGCTCATACGTAGAGTGCACTTCCGAGAAAGAAAAAGAATCCCATGCCGCGCTGCGCACGAGCTCGTAAAGCATCAGCGCGCGCTACTCGCGCTCCCGCGAGGAAAGAGGAAAAGGGACCTCCGCCGCGCTCGCACTCCGCATCCCCCCCCCCCCTCCGCCCGGTTCACCATCCATCACCATTATCAACACTGACGCATTATTAACCCCCTCGGCGCGTAAATATTTTTTCCGCCTCGAGCCCCCGGACTTTTGTCCGCTGCTGCTATGCGACTACGCCGAAGAAACTCGAGCATACGCAGAGTGCGGCGAATACCTGCCGCAGAGAGACACGAGGCACGCGCGGAGGGAAAACCGGGAAGAGAAGTCGCGTCGCGCGAATGCGGATCGCCGCAGCGGAAAGAGCCAATCGAGGGACGGGAGAGGCATGCGCAGCATCTCGCTCCCGGCAAAAAGCATCAAACGATGCCGCCGCGATATACACCTCTATATATGTGCAGTGTGTGTGTGTACACGCGAGAGCCTCGCACGTTTTCTGCATATCTGCGGGAAAAAAGGGGGGAAGGGGCGCTGGAATTTTAGCCGCGTGCGTATACGCGCTTCTATATATCGGAGAGGGTGAAAAGCGCGAGAGATTGCGGGATTCGACGACGCGCGCGCGCGCGCGTCTTCGATGCCTGTATGATTTATGGCGCGACAGTTTTTGCCTCGCGGATAAATGACTTTTTCGAGAACTACCTACAGCTGCGTAGGCAATCGACGGGCGCGCGAATATACGCGATTCGGATCGGGAAGGAGACTTGATTCCGCGAAGTGCGGAACTATCATTAGGAGAAAAGTATACAGGCTAGGCTTGTAATTTCGACTTGATCGAAATCCATCCACTGCCTGGATTTCGCAAGCTTTTGATCCACGGGCTACGCCAGATGTTTTCGTTTACCGCGCCGTACGCACGCAGTGCATTATGTATACAAACCTATATAACACGCGGGCCGAAAGACCAGGCGCAGCCGAGAGTCTTCCTCGCCGCGCATATCGCGAGATACGAGCGACGACAATGCGAGCGACTAAGTGGTACACACGCATACACACTATAGCCGAGGCTCGACGATATATCAAGCTGTAAAACAATTTCCTCGGCACCTCGGCGCATTACTTATAGACCGACTGTAAATCACGAGTTCTGCATTAAACAGGCGCGTAATAACAGCGCGCGTACAACAATTGCACGCACATACGGATACTCACATACACAGGTATGCATACACACATAGGAGGAGCAGCTAGTACATAATA
Organism: Philotrypesis tridentata; assembly: GCA_018906965.1. Taxonomy (NCBI): domain Eukaryota; kingdom Metazoa; phylum Arthropoda; class Insecta; order Hymenoptera; family Pteromalidae; genus Philotrypesis; species Philotrypesis tridentata. The sequence continues at coordinate 15,144,861 of JACCIB010000001.1, forward strand.
ACTCGCGCGCATGATGGAAGCATTCTTTGTTCTCACCGCCGGAGCCGCTCATTTCCAAGCAGCTCTCAATACGCTAATGCATTGCTAATCGGCAGATGGAAAAAAAACATGCTGATCAGAGCCTCCCCCCCCCCCCTCCTCTCGCTGTCTCTCTTTCTGCGAGAAAAAGAAGAAACAACCGAGCGAGACGGGTTGAGGTATACGCTGCAGTCATAATTACGCGCGAATTACGTAAGAGCGCATGTATACAATGTGTATTAAGCGCTCGGACAGATAAGAAAGTTTCCGAGAGGGGTCGCTAAGTTTCTCGGGCTATAATCGCATATAAATATTCTGGGAAATAAAGTTGTAGATGCTTTCTGTCTTGACTCAACTATTGCGAGTGCGCCTATGATAAACGCTCTCGATGATCCTTTCTGTCATTGTGTCCGATCAGAACTTATTATTCGCGAATTTCGCCTTGTACATCGGCGGCGATGCGAATTACGATATAACTCCGATCCGCCAAAAGTATCGTCTTTTCGTGAACTGGTAGTGTAGCATTAACCGTATTATTGCGATTAGTTTCTTATGTTCGATAGTTCTCGGTATGCAAATCATCCTCGACAATTTCTGCGACGACTACAGTATACTTCAGTACTGATTAGAAATGATTTTCTTTCCTTTTTTTTGATCAAAAACTTTGTCCGAGAGAAGTCCCGTTTCGTGCAGTATATAGTATACATTGCTACAATGGGAAATCTCAATGGAATATATTTACTAGAATGATAGGTTCCGAGCGTGGAAATGTTGAAATGGAATAAATTCATAGAGTAAACTATATTTATTATATAATTTTTATTACAATAAATAGTATGTAGTCTTTTGAAGTCAAGTGAATCCACTTGAACAATTCTTTCGAATGAAAGTTAATAGTGATACTTGAGCAATTTTCCATTGGGATAAGTTCTTCAATATTGTTTCCTTTTGATTTTACCAAATGTACATTTTAAATCATTTTTTCAAAGTAGCAGAACGAATGAGAGTTACTTTACGGAGCGAGAATGACAAGTTTGCGAGTCAGCCTCGATAAATTTATTCGAAACTGTTATTTTTACAACCCACGAAAATTTCCCAGTCGGCGGTTCATTAAACTTGACCCGCACGTAACAAAAGGGCTCGCTGCATTCAACTCGCGTCTGGGACTTTGGCATCCCTGACTCCGCAGCTTTTCCCTCAGCATCAGAGAGAAAGAGCGCGAGAGAGAGAGAGAGAGAGTAGTGCTCGCTGCGGCGGCGCGTCGGGTCTCGCACACTAATCATCAGGTTGCGAGCAGGTCTTCCGTTTCCGCGAGTGCAAAAGTAGGCATCGTAAACCGTATTAAGCGTGTCCATAAAATCCCGTCGGCGCTTCTTCTTCTACTCGGCTCAACTCTCTCATCCCTCCGCGCTGATTTCAAATCCCAGGAAGGCGCTTATAATGCGCGGCCCAGGCGTGTCGTATATATTTATTGAGACAATAAACTGCAATTATGAGCCGCGGTGTAAAGCCCCGGCTAACTAACCGCGCGAGAGACCTCGTCCTGTATGCGCAGTCTCAGTATGTGTGTGTGTGTGTGTGTGTGCGTGCGTGCCTGTGCGCGCGCGCGCCTTTCAGAAAGGACGTCTCTCGTGATTTTCTGCTTTTTGTTGAGCGCGGATATGTCCTTTTTCTCGTTTTTCTTCGCGACTTTTTTTCTCCGACGACCGATGCGAAATTTGCGAAATCTCAGAAACGATGATGCACCGTGAGCAGCGTCGATCGAAGCTCCGCAGCCTCACGTCCGAGAATTATCCGCAGACACACGAAGTATATACGCGTTGCGTCAGCAAATATATCGATGAAATTGAATCTCCCGCGGAAAATTAATAGCCCGACGTGTATATCGGGTAAAAATAAATAAGCCGTCGTCGTCGTGTCCTAATGCGCCGCGAGACTCCATAAAAACCGCGCTGCAGCAGTACATGTATATATACGTGGCAGAGGAGAGGAGAGCCCGGCAAGTGGGCGGTAAATAAAATAGCCGGCGCACGTCCGCGGCGGCCTCTAATGCTTTCCTCGTCAATTTGTTTCATTATGCAAGTAATCACGTCGCAAGTTGCTCGAGTGTGCCGGAGAGAAGCGAGTTACTCGCGCTGGCAAAAATTATTATACCGACGACGAATCCGATTATGTCTACGCGCAATCATAGTACACACCGGCAATTACAAACATCGATCCCACATGTACTCGGGAACATGTGTATGCGCGCGCGCGCGCGTATAGACGTCTGGTTAAGTAACTAAGCCGTGCTACATACACGTCCATGTGGAAGAGTGAGACAGACGAGCGAGGAGTCGTATAGTTAGCAGTCTGCAGCAGAGTGTGTACATCTTCGGGGGAATTTGCCTGGGAGTAGAATTTTCTATGTATTATCGACGCGCACTTGCATTGCTTTATTACCTTAGCGCAGAAATTCATTTTCTCGCTTTACTGCGGCCTGGCCGATGCTTCGTCGTTATCAGTTCTTGAAGATAAGTCGTGATTATAGAGCCGCGCGCGAGCGCGTTGTCAAAATAAAATTAACAACAATAGGATATATCTCGTTCGTAAAGATCTTGACGCTCGGGGTATCGATAAAGCCCGACATCCTCTATCCTCAAGCTACTGCACGTTATGAACGCGCGCAGGCATTGAGGGTAACCACATACATTAGAAAATAACTCGACGCATGCTGATCTTTTTCAAGGTAGGTAGGGAGAGAGGGAGAGAGAGAGAGAGAGGAAAGAGAGAAAAATCCATTATGCATTTATAAGGCCTGAAGCTGCTCGCGCGCGCATATAGTGCTCGGCTTCCCCGTGCGCGCACTCGATCCGACGGCGTGTGCACGGCACTATATATACACGCGTCCTTTGCCATCAAGAGACTAACGATCGAACAACTCAATTACACGCTTGCACCCCGGTGAATGTCTGTAACGGAATTATATCTCTACGCGCGCGCTCAGCCTTAGCCGCCGCGGGATAATTTTAGAAGGAAGTCACGAGCCGTATATGTGTGTCAATGCGCTCGCACTGTCTCGCGACTCTCGACGCCGATTTCGTCACTTGCGCGCACTGCCGGTCGTTCCTTATATACCGAATAATGCGCGAGAGACAATTGTAAACAAACCCCGGCAAATTGCAGTCGTCCGTGTCCTCTGTAATATTGTCGATTTTAACAGTGCTTATGCGAGTACATGCTCTCTTCTCTGTCTATTATGGCAGGGCGTGCGCGGAGGATGCAGAAAGGCGTTAATTTCCGAGCTCCCTTAAAAGTAAGTTGGCGACCGCGCGCGCGGCTAACGCGATCGGCGTATTTATTATATCCGAAGTAATTACACGTGTCTCAGTTAATGAACAGCTGTTGTGAACAGGAATTGGCAAGAGCAAGCATCAGCAGCAGCAGCAGCAGCAGTCGCGCCATTAAACCTCGCCGATGCAAATTCATCCTGTAATTGGCAATCCTTCTCGCAACGACGCGTGGGTGCGTGCGCTGCAGCGCTTTCCTCTCGCGCCCAGGTTTCGGTCGTGTATATGTATATAAGAAGTATAGCGGATTGCATACACCCTAGATATGGTATATCCCCGCCGTAGGTGTTGCACACTCCATATATAAATCGCCGGGTAATGAGGGGTTTTAACACCTTTATGAAATCGCTCGAGTGCCCGCGCGCGCAGAGTTGAGCGCCAGCTCCCTCGCGATTAGGCGAGCTTTTCCAGGAGCGCACGCGCATATATATGCAATAACGCACTCCATACCTCCACCTCCTCCTCCTCCGGCCTACGTTTTTTCCCGTCTATACTCGCGCCGCTGTAATTTGACGTTTGATCTTATTATTACGCGAGTAGAGCGCGCAGGGCCGGCCTCGTTAAAATTATATTACACGGAAAGAGGGAAAGAGAGCTATATACACGCCGCGCGCCGCTGCAGACGCAGACGCAGACGGATGAGAGTTGCGCCGCGCGCGGCTGCTTTGTGTATGTCTATACGCGTTGGTAAAGGGGGATTAAGTCGGGATAACGAGACTCTTTCGACGAGCACTGTGTTTTCGCTAATTCTCCTTCTGATGTTCTCGCGGCTGCAGTCTCTGTGTGTACAGTATGCAAAGTGCTGCGCTGCACACCCTCGAGCGGAAAAACCCGTGACGCGCGTGTACATGCATTGAGCGATATGCGCCTTCGTTTTCTATGCTTTGGTATTGGTATGGTTCGATCCTCGATACGCCCATTATACACGAGAGTATGAGAATTCCGCAGAATCCGCATCGATCGGCTCGAATTCCTTCTGTTATCCGATTCACTTCCGAGTCTCGTTGATGCTCGGCGGATAGTCGCGCGCGGCGGCGGCGGCGGCGGCGGCGGCCGATCGATTAATTGGCCGACGAGCGAGTCCATAGAGCCTGGCCAGTTGGGATTTATAAAACTCGACAATTTCGCGGCTCGCGCGCGCGTTCTTCTGAGAAAATCGTGTCTGCAGGCCGGCTCGCAAGAGCGCTTTCTCTATACTCCTTTCCTACCCGAGGATTGGCTCAAGGTTCTCCTTTTTCCCCTGCATGAGGGAGAGAGCAAAAAACGAAAGACGGAAACGTGACTACGGCGCTTCGAGCGAGGAGTGTGCGCCTATATTGCGGTTTGCACACCTAACGTCTGCGGTCTATATGCTGGATCTTCCGCCATGTATATTTGTGTTGCATCCTTTATTGCACTGCGCGCATCAAGTGCTCAAATTGTGGGAGGAGAGAGAAATTCAATTTTGGTTGAAGAAGAAAACTTTCGTCACAGAGGAGAAAACGAATTTTGTTTCGGCGCTGCGTAATGTGAGTTATTTTAAGTGCAGACTTCAGCGGCTTTCCAAGACAACTGAGCTATGCCTTCCCGAAGCTACTCGGTCGTTACATCTTCAGATTTTTGCATTGAAAACGAAATTGTTTTGCCGAGCAAATTGTTGGAAAGATAAAATTAGTTGAATAAGCAAAAACTTAGCCTGGCAGAACCATTTGCACCGTCTCGACTTTGATATGAGAACATCGAACATGGTAATTCAGATTGCAAAACATGCACAGCACCCATTCCGGAATATTTCGTAAAAGAAACGACTATTGTATATGCGACACAATGATAAAAGCAATGTAAAAAAAATTAGATAATTAAATATTCCTAGAACCTTACAATCCTATTTTTCAGTATTTTAAATATCTCGTTAGGGTGCAATCTGTGTATCATTCATTTCTTAACGATTGTCTTTTAAATTGAATTGATTAATGTATATATTCTACTGATGTATACAGAGATACCGCCAGTTACAGACTATTTTTTCTATTCATTATTTATCAGACTACACGATTACTTATAAAGGTATGAAGAGACTTGCGGATTGTTATGAATTAATCGAATTCTCTTTGTGAATTGCATGTGAAAGTTTTTACTTCTAATATTGGTTATTATGGTTCTTTAAACCGGCTGGAAAGTTTATGGAATTCCTAGCACCTTACTTCTCTACTTCGCGTTCCCTATTCAAGTAATTTAAATTTAATGCTCTTTTTTATTAATTATTAAATTTCCGTAATATTTATTTTATATTGTGATAAAAGAGAAAATTATCCTTTAAAAATTATAAACAAAATGAACGAATAAATGAATTTTTAACTACGTGAAGAACTTGTCGGAAACGTTTATATACTTTTTGCATTTTTCTTTCTTTTTAATTATGTTTTTAATTTATTTAAAAATGTTTTCAAACTTGGGGTACTATCCAAGGAATAATATAGTTGTAATAAATACATATACTTTTAACTAAGGAGTGATAATTATTGTTTTGGTATAAATCTAATGTTTGTTATAAACACTCGGAAGTAATTTACAAATGCATAACTATGAAATTGTATTGCACTCATATTACTAATATTATTGAAAAATATAAGAGCATTTCATTTCCTTATAGAGTTTGTAAATGTATTGTTTTAAATACCTATCATTTTGTCTCTGAGAGAATGATCTTTTTGATAAACAGAAATATAAATTAGTAGTATATAATATTCTCCTTCAATAGTGCTTTCAAATCATGTAAAAACACTTGTTTTAAACAAAGTCTAACAGAATGAAAACGAATATGATACTTACTACAAAAATGTCGTATTTGTTAAACTATTCAAAACTATTTACTTTTGATTCAAAATAAAATTTCTGCCAGTTTACACTATGTAATCAAAAGTTGAAATTAACAAAAGTTTTGAGAAATATTCTCTATTTTTGATAACAATACCGAGTAGTTTTTAATAGTACCGAGTATCTGACCAAGAGTAGCTGGTACCTGACCGAGTGGGTAATAACTACAAATTTCGTTCTAAGTTCTATTTTACGTAATCGGTTAAGTAACCGTTAGTATTCTTTCTTTTCGTATAATGAAATTTAAATGCTGTAATGGAACCAAATCCTACACAAAATGCAAGTCCCACTAGAGCCCTTGCATGACGTTACAAAAGCTGATTCTTGAGGCACATGTCTTTTTTGTGTTTATTATTACTTTTTCAAGAGACATTTTTTTGACAATATGAAGCATGTAACAGAAAATATGTGGGCAACAAGATTACACATCACTTCTGCTGTCTAAAGTCTTATAGACGTATAAGAATGAAAATATAAGACTCAAAAAAGATGAGATTAAAAGCAAAACTAAACCTAAACATGAGTTATATTCTGATTTCATTAATTATCTATAGAAAAAATATCTATTTTGGATTAAGGCGAGTAACCAAAGATTTCAATATTTTATTAAAAAAGTAAAGATTTTGATTTAAATCCTAAAAATAAAAATAATGTCAACCGTTATCCGTAGTCATCGCAGCTTTTATAAAATATGCCGTCTGACTCGAAGCGTAACTATACACAGCTGCACGAGGCATGCACGAAATTGAAGCGCATAATCGCACGTGCTTGGCCAATGACAGTCCTCGCGACTTTTTTCCCTTCCTTATAAGAATCCAAAAATACGGTCTCTTACTCGCCCAATTGGATTCGTGCGAATAAATTCATCACCGTAATGGCGTTTCTTTCGCCGAGCCGTTAAAGCCTGCTACGGTGTGTTGCGCGCGTGCGTTTGATAAAAACTGGGGATTCAACAGTTTGGCACATTTTTACTGGAGCATTTGCGAAGCTTGGGGAAAAAGAAACTCGGACACGGAAGAAGTTGCAATAAGTGGCGCGAGCTATTAGGAATAATGCTCGGTATTTTTTTTTTCTACGGGCAACGAGACGCGGCCGCACGTGTGCTCCCTGCGACAGACCCCCGCAATTTGATAAAGAGATTACAATAATTTAACCGACAAATTTATCATTACACTGCCTCCAAGTCTCATACGCACCGAGCAGGTCCAATTTTACGTTTTACTTAGCGTTCTCCTCATGGCTATGATTTTCTTCGGCAACAAAAACTCAGCAGCCGCCAAAACAATTAAAAAGCCATTAAAAAATCGTTGCGAAAGAGAAAAGGAGAGAGAGAGCGCGCGCGCGCGAGAGAGAGAGAGAGAGAGAGAGCGAGAGGCCCTCTTGCAGAGGAATCCGCTGAATTTACATGCTCGTAATAAGGTCCATCGGCAGCGTGTGGTGTACGTGTCCGATTCCGAGAAATGCATTAGCGCATAATACCTACTTGAAGAGAGAGAGAGAGGGGGGGGGAGAGGGAGGGAGAGAGAGAACCAAAAGAGAGAGGGACAGCGTAGCGGCGGCGGCAGCCTCAGCAGCAGCAGCAGAACGAGAATCGCGCGCTGCTCGAGCGAGTATTGCTGTCATTACAAGGCTCGCGCGCGCGGCTCTCGTAATAGTACCGCTCTTCGTGCGCGCGCGCGCACGGCCGAGTGAAAAGCCAATATACGTTCTTACGCGTGTACGTACATTTTATTTCGATAAGAAAAGGCAATTTACGAGCGGCCGTAAAAGCGAGAGGCTCGCCATGACGATGCACGAGAAAATGGAAAAAAATCCGAGAAAGAAATTGACAAGATATGAGAGGGAGGGGGAGGAGTTGCAGAAGAGAAAGAGAGAGAGAGAGAGAGAGAGAGAGAAGGAGGGTAACTTAATCAAGTACTTATCAGCGAAATCAATCGTGAGAGGGACGATAGCCGGCTTGTCGAGACAGTTTCTTTTTTGACAATGTTATATATATGTGCATAGTCTCTCAGTTGTTCGGGTACATATGTATAGCTTGTACACTTGTATAGGTCTATAGGACGTATATATATATATATATATATATAGCTTTGGGAGGGAGGGAGAGAGAGAAAGAGAGCATAAGTATAGTACAGAGCGTAGCAGTAGAGCATTGGGAATTGCAGCAATGACACAAAGCGTTTTCGGCGGAAAATCTGTTATGGGCCAATTACGCTCTACTCCCATAGCCAGCGGTGAGCGTAATTTTTCTTTCTAGCATTGTGCAAGCTCCGACAACACCTCGACTTTCTCTCGCGAGCTCGGCCTGTACAATGTACATGCATATGCACGGGGCGGAGAGGGCATGTGACCGTTTATTTTTTTTAAACCTCCCGTGCAAATTTTTACAGCGCGATGCGGTACGCGGAAAAATCTCTCGTAAAATTTACATAAATCAATGCGAAACGCGCGCAAAAACTCGCGCGATTGCGCAACATCTGGTTGATATATATGCAGCGCGCGCGCGCACGCACACACACACTGCACACATTGGCCGTAATTACAGCGGCACGCCTGAGTCACTCGCGTATATTTTTCGTAAAAATCTCCAAAGCCTTCGAGTATATAGCGCGAAAAAAAGGACCTTAGCACAGAAAAAAAGGAACGCAGATGGAGAGGAGAGAGAGAGAGAGAGAGAGAGAGAGACACGTATTTTCGAAGGCCGACGGAACACGAACATTACGGCGCTCAAGGGTCAAACGTTAAAATAAAAAGGAGAAAAAAGCCGGAGGCTCGTCGTGCATTAGAAGCTGCTGATGCTCTCCGCGCGCGCGCTCACAATGACAGGAACTTCAATTACGAGAGAATCGAGCCTTACGAAATATGTCACGATGAAAGCGTGAGAGAGCTGCGTGTGTTGGTGTGTCGCGGCGCCTGACGCGAGAGACCTTTCACGACCTCGAGGAAGATGTCTATCAAAATCGTCGAGCGTGACTTTGACATTTTGCCTTCGGAGGAGGACAGGCCGCCGCTTCTTTCTCCTCGCTCATGCTATACAGCATTGTCCGCCACTCTCGCTGCCGCTGCCGCTGCCGCTGCCGTGTGTCTATTAGGACAGCCGCTGCATTGCTTTTTTAGGCTCTGTCGCCTGATGATGCTCTCATCGTGGGATTCGAGATGCGCGCGCCTCGTCTACGCGTCGCTGCGCGGTGAATCAGCCGATTGGCTTTTTCCTTCGAGGGCCGAGAGGGGATTGTCCTTTTCTTGCTGCAGGTTCAAGCTTATAATATATTGGTCGTTTACCCTTTCGCGGATAGGGAGAGTGTGTGTCGTGTTTCTTATTTTCTGGGAAGTGGGTTACTGTATCGAGGTTAATTATGAAAATCTCCCTCGAGATGACATCACTTCTCGTGTTTAACGTAATGAAATACTCACAAGTGCTTCGATAAATTTTCTTATACAGCGTCCGGGATTTTTTACGACGTCTTATCAGCATGCAAATTGTGCATTTTAAAGGCATATTTTATAATAAAGCTCCTCATGCATAATGGAGTGCAGAAAGTTTGTTGTATCCTGGATCTAATTACGCGAGAGACGATGTGGCGTGGAGCGTCCAACTTCCTAATTGCCCTTGACAAAATTTCCTATCGCTTAAAAATTCAAAGCACTCCCGAAAAAAAGAGGAGCTTCAATTATATGTTCCGTCAATGTAGCCGCGAGACTAATTATGTCGAAACGAGCGAAAAAAGCATAATAAACCGTATAGTCGAGCAACTCGCAATCACTTATTAATAAACTCCAAGCCACTCATCACATATACGTACTTATATGTGTGTATAGTAAATCCAAGAAATAAAAATAAAAGCAGTACGAATAAGCAAAGCGTCGAGCCAAAAACAAAGCTCCCATCGTGTATTACACGATTACCCAGTGGAGCGCGCGATCGGGATACATAATGTTCGGCCGAAAAAAAGTCCCCACAAAAATGGAGCCCAATACATGTATACGCATATATCTACACACGTCTACATACGCGTGTGTACATATACGCATGGAGCACACGTATATACATACACACAAGCTTGCATGAGTTATAATGCAGAAAGACAGAGAGAGCGAGAGAGAGAGAGAGTGAGAGAGAGAGAGAGGAGAGCCGTGTAAAGCGGCAAAAAGAGAAGTAGGCGAGGCGAAGAGTGAGCGAAGAAGAAAAAAGCGCTCGCTCCGCTGATACACACTGGCTCTCGCAAAAAGCCTCGGCAGGACTATCGAACTTCTCTCTCTCTCTCTCTCTCTCTCTCTCTCTCTCTCTCTCTCTCTCTGGAGAAAAGGAACACGAGCGTATACACGCGGAATAACATGCAAGCTGCCGGAGAGCGAAGGAAGAAAAAGATGAAGAGGGAATATATACATGAACATGAGAGAGCGAGAGAGCGAGAGAGCTCGACGATCGAAGAGGCCTCGCCCCTACTCTGCACGCACACACGAGAGCCGCACATGCAAGGCCGTCGGGACAGGCCCGTCGAATGTTAACGAGCGCGCGGAGAGGCCTAAGCTAGCAGCTAGTCTCTCTCTCTCTCTCTCACTCTCTCGCGCGCGCTCTCTCTTCCTCTGCCTCTCCTCCCTCCGCGGTTCGAAGCCGCGATCTCCGCGTATGATTTCCAGCGGGCCTCCCATTGGCCGGCGAACGCGAGCCGAGCCTCGCACCGCCTTCTCTCTTACGTCGTATACTCTGCTGAGGAACGAGCTGCTGCTGCTGCTGCTGCTGCTGCTGCTGCTCCTGCTGCCAGCCGAGAAAGAGAGAGCATGAGATCGGGCTGTAAACAAAGCTGGCAAAGGGGGTGGGTGCGTGCGGAAAGGATGAGGGGGAGGGGGCAAGAGGGATGTTGATAATGATTGGGTGAGGCCGAGAGAGGTGCCGGCTCGCTTTTTTAGGGGATGGGGATTCGGTTATTGCTGTTCGCCAAGAGAGAGTGAGAGAGCTCGATTTGTTAATCGATACTGGCGGGGCTTCGTCTCGCTGCTATGGACGCTGTGCACGCCGAATGCCCACTCGCGGCAAAGGGTCGTGATGCGGCTCGCGCGGCGAGTGTCATCGCGGCGGACAGTGCGCGCGGATATTTACTACAATTGCGAAAATTGGCCTGCATGTAGGAGCGCTTTATTCGCACGTAATGCCGGTACTTCAGGCCCATAAGCAGGCAAAAGCATGCAATTCGCACCGCGTTAAGATATAATGATACTGTGTTATAAAATTAAAGATCTGCCTATGGGAACCCGACCGCAATAAAATACCGAAAATTCCTGGTATTCATTTCAATATCACACATCATCAGGCACTTGGTCTATATGCAGGAGAGTACCATTCAGCCTCATCTCCGAAATCACAGTAATCCGCCGCTGCACTAACAGCATGTATAAGATAAGCTCTCGCTCGGTCAACGAGTAATTCTTCAGTCTATTTAATCCCCCCCCCCACCACCACCACCACCACCCTCGTGTAGCTCCTCGTCATTATAAATCCTCGGCAGCACGGCGGAGGGCCGTGTTCGCCGCGCCAAGTGTAAAAGAGCGGAAAATTCGATTTCAGTAGATCGTTCTCGGTGCGAGCACACGCCGCCGAAAGCTCGAGCGAAAGAGGAGAGGGAGATAATTTCACGAGAGCGTCGAATAGTGTGTAACATTTATAAGCTTGTAATGATCGGTTGTAATCTCCGCGCAGCCGCGTAATAATATCAATTACCGGACGGGCGACGCGACCAGAAGGCGATCGCGATCGTTTCCCTCTTTTTTTTTCCTTCCCTTTCATTCGCCCCCGAACCCTGCACTCTCTTTCTCTCTCTCTCTCTCTCTTCCTCTGCGCAGAGACAGATGCTTCCAGCTATACAGCTTAACCAGCTGACCGATTCGTTCCGTCTACACCGAATCTCCCGGATTTCGAGGCAATCGAAGATTCGTCTTTGCGAAATATCGAATGCGAATAGTAGCAGGAAACAATGCATGGAAGCTCCCCCGAAAGACACGCGGAGGAGAATCGACGCGCCCGCCATTTTGAGCCTCGGCCGCGCTCGAGCATGGCTCGCACATCCCCCTAGTCGACTACACGCGTTGTATATAGTTGAGAGACAGCGAAGCAAACGTTTGAGCGTAGGCGCTTCGCCATCAGCTCCGTCTATCTCTCTCTCTCTCTCTCTCTCCCTCTCGCGCTCTCGTCTTTCTCTCTTTAGATCGGGTCAGGACACGGCGTATATAGTGCGGCTGCAGTACAGCGAAATCGTCCGCATCGTCGCCCTAATCATTGTTATTACGACGCGCCTCGTCGTCGTACGCGCCTCTGTCTATCCCCACGTCCTCGATAGATTTCGAGAGAGAAAGAGCGACCGGCTCCAATTATGCGTCGACGTCGTCCTTTTTGCCTCCGCCCGGATCGCGGAAACAATATACGACCGCCGCTCTCCTCACTCTCTCTCTCTCTCTCCGATGCGATAAATATGAAACTGGATACATACGCACGAGCCTCTCCCTCGCGCCGCGAGCATAATTTTCATATCTGTGAAAATTCTGATGATTTTTGCTGCGCCGCGAGCAGCCGTGTACACATACACACTTTCTAAAGTTTCAATTTTCGATGTAGCTCTCGCATTACGCGAAAAGCCGATACGATTCGAAAGCTTCGCCCGTTTTGATTCAGCGGTCGCGAGTTACACCTATAGAGCGTGTGCGCGCGCGGAATGAAAAAATACCGCGATCAGAAATCCATCATCATCGCTGAGGCTGCACACGTGAGCGTAATCCAGGTACTTTCACTCTTGACACCACGGATCCGCCGTATAGTAAGAAGCGACGATTCACCTTGCGAGCCAAAGAGAGAGAGAGAGAGAGAGAGAGAGAGAGGAAGAAATAATGATCGTCCACGCATGCGGCGCGCGCTCGGAAACCGCAAAATTGTATAATGTGGCGAGACAGCATCACCGCGAGATTCTCTCGAGGCGTTTAGAGGTGTGTGTATGCAACGCGGAAGCGGTGAGTTGTGCGCGGTTTTTATTTGAGATAGAAGGAGAGAGAGAGAGAGAGAGAGACAGAAAGTTACATGAGCGGCGGTAAAAACGTCCAGGATTACGGCTGGTATATACCTGATTTTTCACGTGTCGATTGTTGTTACGAACCGAGAGCCACGGCTCTACACAAGTATTTACGGCGCTGGACTTTCGCTCCTAAGAATGGAACACGAGAGTCAATAATTGCTATTGTACCGACGCCGCCGCGTATTCAAAGTACACTCGATTCGGATGAAAAAGATTGCACAATGCCGGGCCAATGCGAGACCGTAACCACTTGCGCCCGGGGAAAAGCTAATCGATAAGTTCATATAATAAATCAATCAAGCACAATGGCTCGCAAGTTCTTTTGAAAAGTCCGCTGCTGCGTTGCCGCTACTATGCCGCTGCGGCTGCGCTCAAAGTTACAAGACTGCTGCATAAAATAAAAGCGATTCAGGCTATGATATACGTGCCTTTCGTTATACGCGGCGCTCTATATGGTGCGCCGCGAATGATTCCGAGAAACGCCGTCGACTGCGATCATCTCCAAGACGAAGGTCTCGTTTGCCACACTTATGTCACTATTAAAAACGCATTAATTTCAAATCCGAGCGCGAGCTTTTAGCCTACTACCATATCTGCATGAGCTAAATTTATTTATGACGGAATCCACGAAAAAAATGCACTCTCCTTGACTTCAGAGTCGGCAACATTTTTTTTGATTATTTTTTTTTTTTTTGTTTAAATGCTAGGGCTAATGTATTGCTATTCTTTCTTCAGATAAAAGGCTGATAAAAACTCCAAACTAGTTGAAAAAGTAACTTACGTATTTCGTTTAGCGGCCATTGTATTTCTTTGAGAAAAATACCCAGAAAAGACTCTGCTCTGCCTACGTTATAATATAAACTGAAAGTTTAAGCGTTTTTTCTTGATAGCCAAAATAAAGTACAGTGGCACAGCTTTAATTTTGAACAAAATTGTTTAGATGGATGCTCTGTTAAAAAATGATTTATGTTCGGAAGTAATAAAAACCTCACCGTCTTTTTCAAAATAACGAAAGAATAAAGATAATCTCTAATTGTATATAGAGAACTTTATAAAACAGAATTTTAAAAATGGTCAAAATCAATTAATTGGAAGGTATTGTGACCACCCAAAAAATTACAAAATTCGCCGTTTCTCAGCTAGATTAAATTTTTAGGTGCACGATCGTGACACGGGAGTTCCTCATTTCTCATATTTTTACTAAAATTTCTATAACTAAACTTTATAAAGTCGGACATGAAAGAATAGATCTAAATTTTACAATGTTAGTTTATATTTTACATCATCTTTCGACCTGCAGAATTGAAGATTTAAAAAACTTCATTATTCCGAATCCAAGGAAAGTACAGTTTCTCCGTGAATTTCGTTACAAGTATGTGTTTTCGAAGCGCAATTTAAGTGATGTGCATTATCGCACATCATTTTGGCAGGTATCCAAAAAAAGTTTTACCTGCGGGTAAAAATCATCATTTTTTTTTTTGCACCGCAGCGCTGGAAGAATTCCGGAAATTCTTTGTAATTTTAAAATACCTACACGCAATAACATATTGTCATACCAGGAGAATATTATTTTAGTTCATCGAAACTCTCAAAAACTCTGTTGCGAACGGTTTGCGTTTATGCGTCATATATCGCTATAAAAATTTACACATAAAAATATACAAATTTACAAGCTTAACCAAACACTCTGCGATAAAAGTATCGCGAAGGGAGAAACGGGAAAGTAGTAACGTACACCGAAGAAATTCATGCAGCACCGTTTGCATCCCTTCAAAAGCCACTGAATACAAGTGCAAGTGCATCTGCTCTGTGAGAAGCGAAGGGAAAATTGTATCCGTCTGAAAATTAACTAAAAACGAGAGACGCTCACTGACTCTCGCTCCCTTCGCATCCTCTATTCTACAATGCGCGAATGTAATTCAAATTCTATATATCTGCGAAGCGTAGTCGCGCATGTTACTCCACTCGAAACTAAGCGTTGTTGGCTGCTAGCATTGGAAGCTTCTAAAGTGCTCGACGGCTGGCTGCGCGCTAATGGCACTTCTCTCTCTATCTCTCTCTTTCTCTTTCTCTCTCTATCTCCCTTCGACGCTCTATGCCGTTGTATTCTGTAGCTGTCAAGAGGGAAAGACACATTCAGGGCTTGTTTCGCACAAAAACTGTTGTTTCTTACTTACGACAAAAGCCAAAAAGCCTATACCCCAGCCTCGAAATTAACCCGAAAAAAAGCAGCTTATTTTTTAAATTAAACGTACAAATTTTCATTTTATTCAAATAATTGTTGCGCTTGCTCTGTCAGCGATGAAATACGTGGCATTAAAATTAATTCATTTTTTGCGAGAAGTAGGGAAGAACGAATCGATGCCGTGACCGGTGTGATTGAAAGTAACTCGCAAATTTCAAGCCGCATTGCTCCGACAATTACACGCCTCGTCTAATTAGGTATAAGATACCGGAGCAGATACTGAAGGCAAAAAAACTTGAGACAAGATGTAGCCAAGCTGACAAAGCTTTGTCGGATGACTAACGAAGCGTTAAAACCGCGCGCGAATAAATATTCATGGATTCCCTCGAGCATCCCCTCGATTTACATAATAATTTACGACGATCAACGTTGTTTGAAAATTTATAAGTCATGCGCAAGAGTTAAATCTAATATAACACTAAAATTTTTTTCTGAAAATACTTGGCGAAACAAAACTTAACGATCCGTACATTCTCCATAGTAGTCACACGCATTAACTATATTAATAATAGTAATAATTGTCACTTAATTGCAAAAATGCATTTATTGGTTTAGATAAAAAATTGTTTTTACAAAACAAAAACACTTACTTTTTACAAATGTCTTTACAATAATTCTGAAGACAGTTTCAAGCTTTTTCACGCTTTTCTTAAAGCCAAATGAAAAGACTTGTTTTTAAAGCTATAAAGTATACAATAACAATTATATTCTTATGTGACGATAAAGTAAATATTACTGTTGGAATGTATTGAAGAGTTTATCTAGGAAATTATTGAATTTACTTTGTGGAGGTACGTATACTAACTAGGTACATCTACAATCTGTGGCCCAAAGATAGCTCAAATTAAAGGGAATGCGATTCATTCGTCACATAAATTGAACATGCGTTTTGACTCTTGTTTAATAAAACCCCAGATCATCTACATATAAAATATTCATATGCGGTTTTTCCATGAAAAAATCACGATGGAATCGCTAAAAACATAATTGGTTTTCAATTTCGCAAAATGAGCAAATCATTAGCTCTGCAGAGAAAATTCATCAATTAGTACAACAACTACATAGAAAGTTTATGAATCTCAATTCTATCATAACACAATGAATAAACTAACTATATTTACTATGCAGAATAAAGAGATTGTGCATTTTTGCTTATAGCAGGAATCAATAACGGCATCAACAGAATCAACGTCTTGATCTCAAAGTCTTGAATTACTTTTGAGAATATTGATTTAAGCAATACATTTCTTGTACATGTATAACTTAAGTTGATTATCAATTGATACATGTATTCTATGTTAAAAGAAGATTTGTCTTATTTATAGAAGTTTAATACCATTTTTCGACTTTAAAACAAAAAAGCTATACATTTTTATGTTAATACACAAATAGACTTTTTTGAATTAAATGAAATTGTATGAAACAATGTTTTAAATGATGTACTAAGTATTTTATGAATTTATGTTATATGCGCATTTTACATAGGAATAATTCATTGCACAATACATGTACATTTACTGTAAAGAATTACATAGTTTGAAGTTCAAAATTCTTATGGTTTAAACACCAAAAATTCTTATGGATTCTATATAAATAAAGTTTGATTTTTATTTATTATGAAAAAACTATAATGACACGAAGGTCACGTTTGAAGGTTACAATTTTTTTTATCTAATATGTTTTTATCAGGTAGTTACAATCTATAGGTTTTTACAATGTCAGAACAGACTTTCGAAAGTCGTTTGCATACATTTTCAATGTATTGATCGATTAGCTTTACAACGTTTTCCGTATATTATCGATAATAGAGGTATGACTGCGTCGTTCATCGTACTGTGCCCCAGAAATAAATTTAGTTGGCATTCGCTAGTGATACACGATCGTTGCGTTTAACTATGAAAATCCATTAGCTCCCTGGATATGGAGAATTTCGTTGACGAAAATCTCATCATAAAAATAGTATTGAAAGTAACCTTCTTATTCGTAATATACAAATTTTATTTGGACATGTTGCGACCAAAGTACTACCACGATGTGTCATAATAGAAGTGGTATCAAAAGTAAACATTTTCTTTTGATCAATCGAAATAAAAGCATTGACGCGCAGTTGCATAAGGTCGTGAAACGACCCGAGGATATTTCTCAACGTGGTGAGTACATCTGGAAGCTTCGATTTTTCTTCCTTTAAGAATGATCCGTAACAAAGTCTGAATCTGTCAAAGCTTTCCCGTTGCGCAGTTTTTCTCGGAGTGTCGATCGCCGCTGCAGAAAAGAATCAGTAGCAGTAGCAGCACGGGGCTAGTGCCACCGCTCTACGTATATATAGTCGAATAATCGAGTGACCTCGATTTTGGAGAATCGTCTCCTTCCGAGAACGCAATTACACGGGCGGAGAGTCTGTGGCTGCTGGAAATGAATTAAATCTCAAGTGGAGGGTGGACTCGGTGTCGAGAGAGAAAGAGAGAGAGAGAGAGACGAAAAGAAGCATCGCGTCCCCCGTGTGTATCTGCATCCCGCACTATATAGCGTAGATACGCATACCGCGATATATAGTCCTGACGCTGCGGAACTTTGAAAATTTCGGAGACTCTCTTGCGCCGTCGCCTCTAATTCGATCGCAGGCTCATTATGGATCTTAGAGCGTCGTCTAACCTAGCATTAGTGTAAACACGGCGGCGTCGGCGAGTGCCGGCATTATACGGCCGCGCGGGCGACGCGACGGCTCGCGCTTTGAATACCAAAGGAGCTCCAGCAGAGATATTATGCTAATCGCCAGCGAGGCCAGAGTCCGTCGATATTTTCATTTTGATGCGTCGATGCTCGATCGTCCCCTTTATACACCCATTCCCTTCTTAATCGCAACGGAGATTTGCCGCGTCCGCGTCTCGCTTATAAATTTTAGGGATACACCCGACGCGCGAATTCGACGCTGCGAAATGGATTTCTGATTCAAGGAAATCCTCGCTCGCAAGCCCGATGCTCTGTTTCTGTGTGCATATAGGTGTGCGTGACATATGACCGTAACTCGACACAGTGAAGCTAATGCTTGTTGAGCCAGCCTGCCGTGCGGCAAAAAATCTGTAATCTTGAGCTGAAATAAATTAATAATCCTCTGTAAAAACAGTCCATTTATTTATCCACAATAATCCAATGAGCAATACATCCAGTGCCTGTCTTGAATCCAGCCCATCGAAAACGGATGAGAGTCTGTCTTGGAGTTGGAGGCAACTGGGGCGGCTGCAATGCGGGGATGGCGCGGGCAGAGCTGAATGAAGGGTAGGTTCAGTGGCGGCGGCGGCGGCGGTAGCAGCAGCAGCTACTGAGGGATCGTTGTTGCCATGGCGACGTTCGTCCCGACTCTCCGTCCTCCCAGCCAACCCAGCCAGCCGAGCAGCAGCAGTAGCAGCAGCGCGAGCGATCTATATTTGCCAGCGAGGAGTCACGTTTTCAATAGCCATTTTACGAATATATAGCGCGACGTCGCTCTACCACTGCTGCTGCGTAGTTCGATGCGTGCTTTTTTCGTCTCTTCAGTCGCACGCTCGATTAGCCGTTTTAGGCCGACTTCTAACAAGATTTCCACGGGATTATTATTCCCGTCGTATATCGTCGGCTGATACGATGCGCGTTTTGCGATTACTGTGATCAGCTCGCAGTAGATGACAGTATGGAACGCCGACTGGACTCGAAAACTCCGATCTTGCCATCGTTGCGAAAAATGCCAAACGTTCGGTTATCGAGCCTCGTGCAGTACTTTCAAGACGCGAAGCGTTATTGAGTCGGACAGGCGCGAGATCGATCGAAGAGTAGAGCGACGAGACACAGTGCGCCCGTATGGGAGCAGCCGCCGACATCGACGGGCACTACTGCACTCATGGCCAATCCAATCGAGTGACACAATAAGAGTTTGCGAGAGAGGTTACATACCCGCTTGATGGGGTTGCTACTCTCGAGGACGCTCGACGTATAATTAAAGGTACTTTGAGCATGAGCCTCGGCGCCTCGTGTACACCAATTGTCTCGTGAACAATTGCTTCTGGGCCGAGTCGCCGTACCAGAGAGTCGCGTCCACTTTCTGCGCCTACGCCTGCAGCGCGCATACGCGCCCATATATATAACCTACGCATAGGCGCCATTGTGACGTGGGGGCGACAATTCGCGCGTAACATGCCGCGCGGATATGGCCTGCGTGAGCCTTCTTTTTGGGAATCGATCGGCTGTTTGGGTGGGACCGAAAACAATTTAGTGGACGATTGAAGGCAAAGATGGCGCAATGTCGCGCCGCGTATAATTTCCTGCGACGAACTAATGGTGCGACAGCATTATTCGGGTCGGCGAGCGACAATTAAAACGAGCTTCTCCGCGCTGCACTGCAACGACTCTCCGGCCGAGCGAAAATCTCGCTACAGACGTCTACGAGAAATAAAGGAGAGGAGAAATTAACGCGGCACGCCGTCTGTAGAAGTGTAATACGCACGACGCGCGGCCAGCAATATAATTCGGTTGTGGCAAAAATATATAGCTCGTCTCGGCGACTATATATATATACGGCGAGTCGGCGCGCAGCGGACTACGCGCCGGCTGTGCATCGCAGATTCACCATCGACGCGAATCGATTGCAACCGGATATTGGGCCAAACCTGCCTCGCGCGCGCGCTGCACGTACAAGCTATCCCCCTTGGGGAGCGAGAGAGCGAGACAGGGCCAAGTCCGTTAATGGGCAGAGCGAGAGAGAGAGAGCGAGTCGGCGCGTCGGTTTCGATCTAACCGTGCTACACGTGCAATTTGAGGCCCGAGAAATTTAGCGACGTTCGATCCGCCAATTTAACTTGGCCGATCACCTTCGCTCCGCGCGCGCGCAGCACACACAGCACACGCACACACAGCCGAAAATTCGTTCTCACACACACACACACACACACAGACGAAGAGGGACGAGAGCAGCGAGGCAAAAGTAGGCAGCGCCAACAAAGGCATATCACACATCGCGGAGAGAGGGCTAAAGGTTGCACCCAGGGGTAGCGTGGTCAACTTCCATTTACCGGGTCTCGCACACTCGCAGACACGGACACGGGTCGTCTCCGCCTTTCGCGAGTAGTGCATGCACACACGCGAAAGCCTATATGTATCTGGCATGCACGATCGCTCGCGCTCGCGCCAAGAGAGAGAGAGAGAGAGAGAGAGAGAGAGAGCACGTCATTATAGCCCGGGCTCGGTGCAAAAGGAAGAGCGCGCCTCGGCCAATCGGCGCCCGCGCGCTAATGAATCCGAGTCGACTCCGGCCAATCGCCGAGCGCTCACGTGCGCCAGTCGAGCATGTAGCCCCTGGTGGACAGCGCGAGGAGAGGGTGCGCGCGCGATTCGATCGAAAAATCTTCATTTTTATACGCGAGCCGCGGGCGAAGAGTCTCGCTCCTACACGCCGCGCTCGACAAATATATATATATATATAGGCGCCTCGCTCTCACTGCGCATACGCACCTCGCGATTCGCGCGAGTGTCGATGCGTGCCGAGGCGTTTACGCTCTTTTGCCTGCGCTTGCCGGCTTGTGAATTCGGCGCGGGGGTGCCCGTCGCATCACGCGTTCGAAAACAAAAAACTCGCGAATTATATCCGTCCCGCTGGGATTCGCTGTGCGTCCCCGCGGATAAAAATTTTTTCTCGTTTTGCCCAAGCGCTCTCGTTACGCAGTGCATCGTCGGAGGGGGGTCCCAGCAGCGCGTAGCTCGCTTTTGTAAACGGAACCGATGCTCGGCGCAACTCGACACTCGATCGTTAGCCGAGTGTCGGATACCGCGATACCTTGAATTTCAAAGACGACCGTATTAAAAGTATGCATAGGCGCGCGGCGAACTTTGTCCCCGATCGAAGCGACTCTGCGTTTTGGGCCAGAAAACGAGGGTGGGGGCGGGGCAGTAGAAACAGTCGGGTGTGGCAAGACGCGCGGTCTCTAGGCGCGGATCCAGTGCGTTTGACGTAACGCAGCTCGTCCGTGAGAATGTTGGATCGGCGAGAGGCGACTCGTAAAAATTCAAACTAGAAGCTCTCGACGCAGAGAAAGGAAGTGGAAGCGGCGGCGCGGCTACTCCCACACGTGCCGGCAAGGAATCCCCGCGCTGCAGCCATTTTGTACGACAAAGCAGAGGAGAGAGAGAGAGAGAGAGGGAGAGTGAGAGAGAGGCGCGTTAATCGAAGCGGTGTTCTTGGCTTAAGAAATTCACCCCGTCGTTGCGGCGGCCGCACATCAGCCCATGCATACGTACGACTCTCTCGCGATACGCGATCGCCGCTGGTGGGCCGTTCTCTCTCTCTCTCTCTCTCTCGCTCTCTCTTTCGCATCCACGCACTCTTTATACGCGCGCGTATAAAGATACTCGCATAAAGATACAGCAGCTTCTCGCGTCTCCGCTTGGGTGTGTGTGTATGTGTGTGTGTGTGTGTGTGTGAAAGGTCCTATAGCGCGAGAGCACGCGAAGCGTATAGCTGATCCTACGTGTGCATGCGTACATCTCTGGAGGTTCGAGGCTCACACATAGGGACGCGGCTACGCGGAAACATTATGCGCTGGCGTGCACGTATGTAAAGCAGCGACGGCGGCCGCTAGCACGTGTGAGTATATGCAGCTACGTGTGTGTATGTGCATATATGTACACGTATATACGTGTAGGTACGTTGGCGCACATCGCCAGAAGAGAGAGAGAGAGAGAGAAAGAGAGGCGTTCAGGGCTATCATTATGGCAGCAGTAGACACTCCCTCCTTATCGCTGGTTTCCAACGCGAGAGCTCGCGAGCCTTGGAGCAGCCGGGTCTCGCTCTCGCGTTCGCCATCATTATATTTTCCCTCGGCGAAAGAAGGCCTCGCTCTCGTACGCTGTATATATGTACGTATGAAAATACACGCAGAAATATTGCAACCACTATACATGTATACGTATATATATACGTACCCGCGCGCCGAGAGCTGCGCGCTCGCCTACATATATATGCATTCGTGTATATGTATATACATGTCTCTCTCTTTCTCTCTCTCTCTCTCTCTCTCTCTCTCTCTCTCTCTCTCTCTCGGCGAGTATATATATCTTTCGAGCGAGAGCTGCAAGAAGTTTTCTCGGAAGCCAGCTTTATGTTTGCAGCTCCGAAAATGGAGCGAGTACATAGCACGTGAAATCTGCCGAGGGAATTTCCATTCGGCTACTGCGGCAACGCGAGGCCGTTTATTTTTCGCCTCTTTTATTATTGCGCACGTGCGCTGCGGCGGCGGCGGCGGCAGCGACGGCGGCTACACGCCAACGTAGACTCTCGGGCTCTGCTCCATATATATAAATACGTATGCAGGTATAGAGTGTGCTTTCGATTTCGACCAAGCCGTCGTCGCTGTTGCTGCCGCCGCCGCCGCCGCCGCCGCCGTCGTCGCGGCCGTTGGCGAAAAAAAAGGAGAGAAAAAAAATAAGGAAATGTATGTAACCGTTTTACTACGGGTGCGCGCTCGCGGTCTGCAACTGTTTCTCGTTTTCTGCTGGTACTGCTGGTACTGCTGCTGCCGCTGCCGCTGCTGCGGAGCACTGCTGCAGGGAGCTGGCTGCAGTGTCTTTTAGGCCGGCCTAGCATTGAATATGCAAGAGCCCGAGAGCGGCAGCTATTAACCGCGCTGGCTAGCTGCAAAAACTTTAGAGTATATAGAGCTGTTGCTGCCACGGAGCGCGAGCAATGATTTTCGTAAAAATCCTTGTTACGCTCGGAGCTGCGAACCAGTTGCAGCAGCCGCGGGATAGATCTACATTCGTGCGTGCTGCTGCTATGCATCCATCTCTCTCTCTCTCTCTCTCTCTCACTCTCTCTCGGCGCGCGAGGCTCTCGCGCTCCATGAGCTTACATTCAAGAATGCGTGAAACTTTTACGCATTTTTCCATGTGCATTGACATTGCCGCGGCGATTCTAATGCGCAGAAGCCGTATAGAAAACGAGCCGCGCCTTTTTATATCGCTTCCAAGAAGCGCGCTAATATTTTGAATAACGCGCCGCTTTTGCGCTTTGCATAGCGCGCGCGCGCGAGTAATAAATAATACATTTTATTACTCGCGCTTCCGTGAATCCGAAAATTCCCACGAATGCCGCCGCCGCCGCCGCAGCCACCGCCGCCTCCTTTTTATCGATGAATATAATTGATCCTTCGTCGACTCGGTGTGTAGAAAAACTTCGGAAAGTGCACTTTCTTCTCTCGCGTTGACGCTCGCGTACACCTATATGTGTCTATACGTACAGAGTGCGGGATGACTTTTAGAATCGCGCGGCGTGTGATAATTCAAGGCTTTCCACTGATCGACTGCTAACGAGACGTCTACGCATCAATTTTAATCATTCTCTCGCGTGAGCTAAGGACTCGTTCGCAGCTCGTCCATTTTCCACAGACACGCGCGCGCACAATACGTATGAGTAATGCATCTGGAAATTAACTTGGCTTCCTCCGGCAAGGCGACGCCGCTCGTTAAAAATGGAAAATCCTCGAAAACTGCAAGGAAAGAAGAAAAGCGCAACTCCAGGAACTCGAAGCTGCAGCGAGCTGGCGAGAGAGCGACGGATAACGAGCTGCGCGATAAGTAAGCGCTCGCGCGCATAATTGCCGTACTCCCGCCGCGCGGAGAGGAACTGCAGCTGCAGCCAGCAGTCGGGAGTGTGTCTCGAGTCTCCAATCGGCGCTTTGCTGCTGCTTCTGTATATAGCGCGGCACTATGCATATCCGCGAAAAAGCAGCCGGCGCGTAGAGAGCGTTACCTCACACTTCCAATCGAAAACATTGTTTACGCGCCAAGTACCAGGAATTTCCAATAGCTGCGCGCGAGCACGACTTACGTAGTGCAGCACACACTGCTTGCACACACGCATAGACGCGCGCATAGACACACTTACGTATGCGCGTATACTCGCGCGCGGAATTGCCTTTGCCAAGATCGTTTCTCAGATTGCTCTCTCTCTCTCATGTGTCGATGAGTCATAGAGCCGTGTGCGCGGCGCGGAGCGGCGGCCATTGCTTAGCTTAATGAGCGGCTATTTTCCAATGCGCGAGCGCGAGCGAGCTTTAATCGCGCGAGATGCAGCCTCGCCGCCGCCGCCGCCGACACGAGGGGATTATACGCGCTAGGAAAGAGCGCCGGCGATTCAATTTCGCGAATTATCGGCCGCGGCTTGTGAAATCTCGGGCTCTTTCTCGCGTGTCGACAGCAGCAGCAGTCAATTTTTCGACACTAAACCTTCCAATTCAAAAAGCTGTCTAACGCTGTCTACATACAAGTACGAACGGCAACTGACACTTTCAACGATCTCTCTCTCTCTCTCTCTGTCTCCCTCTTTTTATCTCTGCTGATGCACACAGCGCTTTTTAAACGTCGAAGCTGTACACTGCCACACGCACTTGTGTTAAACGAACTGACCATGTGCTGATTCCAGAGGTTCTCTATACGAGAGACGAGGAGGACACAATCCGTTCCCACCGAAGCTCCGCGGTCGACTTGTACCCGGCTCGTTTCCATCCCCCAAGTATATAGAGGGACAGAGAGAAAGAGAGAGAGAGAGAGAGTCGAGCTCTCCGAAGCCTCTTCTCTCCCCGACTAGGCTATCGTCGCTCGGCTCTATACTATAACAGAGAGAGAGAGAGAGAGAGAGAGAGAGAGGCTCGAGTCGCTCCGCCGGCTACAATCATTTCTATAATGATTGTCATTACCGACACCGGGAGGGTTACAGCTAGGAGTCGAGAGCAACAGAGAGAGAGAGAACGAAAATCGGAAGAACCGCAGGGGCGAGAAGACGCGCAAACTACACACGCGGGAATAATCGATATTTCGAACAGCTCGTCCTCCTTTCCCTCTTTTTTCTTTCTCTCTCTCTCTCTCTCGCTCTCCCTCCGCTCGCGCCGCGCACAACGCAGAGACACACAATTGTCTCCTCTCTTCCCCGTGAGCTGGCTTTCGTTCTCTCGCTTGCGCGCGGGCAATTTACCGCGGACCCGGGACAGCTGTAACTTTTTTAACGACGCGTGTGTTGCCGCCGCTGCCGCTCTCGCGCGACGGCTAATTGCCTTTTTCAAAAATCCCGCCGTCTTGTGCTTTGAAAATAAAAGTTGGAGACTCCCATCTCTCGGGCATCACCCCGCGCCGATCGTGCGCCTGCGCGCCGACCTAGACAAGCTGCCTGTGCAGCTGCAGCGGGAGACGCTCCGCCGCGGCCGGAGAAAAAGGGTCAGATTGTGCCGTGTCTATACAGGTATACATAGTCGCGCGAGCAACGCGAGAAAGAGACTTATCGATCCCTTGCCCTGGCGGCGGCGGCGGCGGCGGCGGCGGCGGCAGTGCACATTCAAACGAAGCTGCAGCGACTTTCGGGACTGCGTGGCGTGAGAGACACCGAGCGGCGGCCCGGCTGTATTCCAGTGAGCCCAATTGCTTTCGCGGAATCTCCGGCGCGCGCGCGTGTGTGTGCGAGTGCACGAGTCGCGTCTTCGTACGGATAATTGGCGCAGAAAGAGAGAGAAAGAGAGAGACCTGTGGTTACTTCTGTCTTTCTCTCTCTCTCTCTCTCTCTCGCTCTCTCGCGGCAATGCGCGCGCGGCGCGCTACCTTCGAACGAGCTGAGAAGAGAAAAAAAGAGACTCTCTCTCTCTATATATATATATGCCACGGATATGTATAATACTCCGAGTCGTTTTAGAGAAAATCCGAAGGCGGCTGTGCATACGTATACAGAGAGACGTGTGTACGTATGTGGGTCTGCTGCCCTCTCGCTGTACGGTTCATATATGTATTCGGCGGAGGTTTTTTGCGTGCAACAAGCTATGTGTCGTTTTTTGCGGCCGCGCTGGAATTTCGAAAAACGAACCTCCAGCATGGACGCTTTTGTGCGCGAAACGCTATGTAATTACGCGAAATTTCGCTCCGCTGGCCCCGAGGACGACTATATGTGCGGTTGCCACAGTGACACGAGTATACATGTATAAGCATCATTATGTAATCACGAGATCTCTCTTCCAACAACAACATGTACATACAGCTTCGCGAACGAGCGTGTAAACGAGTGATCCGTCTCGCACGTAGACATTATCCTCCCTCCTTCTCTCGCTCTCTCTCTCTCTCTCTCTCTCTCTCTCTCTCTCTCAAAGATATTTCGATCTGCGTGTATAATTCTGTATGTGTGTGTGCGTCTGTCTATACGTGTTGGTAAAGGGAAGAAGACCCAAACGAATGTGCGCGCGATAAAACGGCTGATTGAACAATGGCCGGCCATTTATTTACGGCTGACTGGCGTATTCACGTATGTGTCCGTCGAGTGGAATGCAAGTAGCGAATTAACCTGGGGGATGCCCGGATAACTTTTCTGAATGGAAGATTACCGTCTCTGTCTCTCTTTCTCGCTCTCCTCGCTCTATACAAGAGAGCGTCGTTACCCAAGTCCTTCTCTCTCTCTCTCTCTCTCTCTCCCTCGCTTCATTCTTTCTATCCGTCGCCGTCGACACCGCGTCCATATAGAAGTAGCCGAGTGAACATCTCGCTCTGCAGAGGGAGAGACACGCGACCTCGACGACGTCTGCGAATTGAGATAGAAAGAGAACGAGAGTGAGAGAGAGCGAGAGAGAGAGAGAGAAATAGAGAAGACCTCCCGCAGAGATGATTTTCGTGGCGCGTGTCCTTATAGCCATTGGAGACTTTGTTCGAGCTGTAGGATTCAAGCGAGATAATGCAATTTCATCCTGACTATTAAGAGATCGTTAGGCGTTAGACAAAGATCAGCTTCAATAATTTCGTGTACGATGTTGTTATCATCTATCGTGTAACCAGTTGGATATTTAAGTACGAGTTGCATTATGCGTGTAGAAAATCTCAAATTTTTTTTCACTAATCAAATCTTACTTTTGTAAAAAAAAAATCACTCAGAATATCCACTCAACTTAAAAGATATGACTAAATTTA
Source organism: Philotrypesis tridentata (assembly GCA_018906965.1). NCBI lineage: Eukaryota > Metazoa > Arthropoda > Insecta > Hymenoptera > Pteromalidae > Philotrypesis > Philotrypesis tridentata. The sequence goes on from JACCIB010000001.1 coordinate 15,172,328, forward strand.
TATCTACATTGGAAAAGAGTTAAAATGTTTGAGTTAATTAACTTGCATATGTTGGATTGTGATTAGTAACGTATACGACACACTTATAAAAATCATCAATACACAGTTGTACCTAATATAAACTATAATCGTAAATACAGTTCATTGCATGATAAAATGGTAATTATCACCAAATAAAAGGAAAGTATACGAGTTATGAAAATCAAAAACAGAGAAGAATCCGTTACTTTCGAGGTGCTCAGTTTTCTCATTCTGTTTATCAATGCAAGAAACTTTTGCTAATGCATCCAATCTCAGTGCTTTAACCATGCAATGCTGAGTTGAATTCGGATAAAACTTTGAAAATCGATTTTATCCCATGGGTCTTACTTCTCGAGATATAGACTTATTAAAATGCGTATTCAGTATACATCTCGTACTGATTTTATAATAAACATAGACGTATCGTAGTGTAAATTCACATGTACAGATCTCGCAAAATACGGCTCACGGAACAAACCGCTGAAACCCAACATTTTCTGGGCCAAAAAAAAATAATTTTCTAAAGTATTAGACAAATTCGTGAGCCAAAAGGTATGGATTCTCCTCGTTCGAGGAAGAAAAATTAGGTTCGAGTCTGTGGCACGAAGCTTTTTTAAATGTACTGAAACGGTTCAACTGAATGAAAAATTTAGATTTATTCAGACTTCACTTATTCATTTCATACCTTTTCTATAACCCAGTATACGTTTGCTTCGAATAGCTAATCACGGATACATGAAATTCCGACGAAGTTATTCATTGAAAAATGGAAAAAATGATTGGAATGAACCCCTAAAAGAGGAAAGAATGAAATGTGAGGTATATAGACGCAGAACAAACGGCGGTAGCCGTCCGGGCAAACATCAAAGCGTACGCACGCACAGGCCAACGTTTTCACGCGGGTCCACGCGACGACTGCCATTATCGCGTTACTTCCGCCTGGTCGAACATCATTTGGCCCTCACACCCTCGATGATTTGAGGGCAACCGAGAGCGATCCTACTGCCATTATTATGCCGAGAAGTGAGCTGCAGTAGCTGCTTCGTCATGTGTGTGTGTATATATCTATATATATACACACACACACACACTCTCTCTCTCTCTGCCGTGAACGTGTGATATACATTGATGAACTTGATTGTATCGTCGTTGCGCTGCATCAAGACGACGATATGATTAATAAGTAAACCTCGAAGTATAATTATTATAAGCTCGTTATTTCAGGCGAGATGTAGGAGGAACTATAAGTTAATTGTAGTTTCCTTTTTGAAAATTTTGCTCAACTCAAAAGAAAACATTCTTCACAATAAAATAAAAGATAAACCAACTTTAACTGCTGTCAGAAAGCATCACTCTCGAACGCATAGAAACCCAGCATTAGAGAGGCGACGTTTCGAAAACAATGTAACTTGTAGTCTCAAATAATTTAGATATAGTACAGAACAAAGCTCACGTGAAATGAAATTCCTCGAATATTGTACTCCGTTAGCATTGAGGAAAATCAAGTGAACCCCAGTTCATTCTTCGTGGCATTTACGCGAATAAATCTAGAAAACGTACACGTAGACGCTAAGAGCTGCGCAAGAGTAGAGTGTGTCTCGCTCACTCGCGCCAAATTTGAAGATGGATTTATGGTCGATTATCTTCTCCACCCCCATCTCTCTCTCTCTCTCTCTCTCTTTCTCGCTCGCGACATTACGAACGCATTAGGTTGACGCGCCGATGAACGACGGTTTACGCTCGCTGCGAAAATCGCGAGAAATGTCTTCCAACCCCCTCCCTCCCACCCCCTCGTGCAGCTGCACGCAACCTTAAGAGTTCCGTCGCCACCCTACGCATTAAGCACTCGCTCGGAGCTTGCGCGACAATTTGCGATACATTTACAGAAGCCTCGCAGTCTCTAGGAGCGAAGCGACTACATATACAGTCGCCTCTCCCTGACGAAACGACGACGTTAGCGCAGCAGCGGCTCCGGCGAATCTTCAACTTATTTTCGCGATGCTGGAAAGCGGCCGAGAGTTTCCAGACGTTAATTCCTCTCGGCGACGCTTAGCTAAGAGCTCTTTCTCCGATTCGTCGCGCGCGTTGCCCCCGAGCTCCGCAGCGCGGCATCTTTTTTCTTCCTTTCCATAGCAATCTCGTCCAGCAGAGTTCAATTTTATTTTTATTTCCTCGTCCTTATTGTGTATTTTGCGAGATTAAGTGAGATTCGTTCGAAATCGCTTCGAGCCTGCAGCGGTAACGGTCGCGCGAGATTGACATTATTAATTCTTAAATATTCCAGACGAGGCTCGAAGATCTTTGGTTTAAAATAATTTGTTAACGCCGCAGAAAGTATGACGCGTCCGCACGAGTGGTCGAAGCATTTAATTTTAAACGAAAATTGCACTGACGGCTTCAGTACTTTTCGGCTCTATACGTCTATTCGTGCAGACTCTACACACTAGTTCGCGAGCTGTAACGGTTGTCATGGGGATGCGACCCGCCCTTTCTTCTAACATCCCAACAAGCAAATTACCTCGACGCGCTCTATACACCTACTTCAGCCATTTCTCAACTTTTCCTCATTCGACTGTCTTCCTGAAAATTCGACATGATTAGTACAATTTTCTCCACAGTATATAATAATGCTAACCTCCAAGGTACGTAACTGCGAATGAGCAAAGCTCTTGTACAAAATATATTCATAGAATCGATGCGCTTGCTGCGCTCGTTACAAAAATTACGAACGACCTTCCAACCCACGAGGAGTTGCGGTCGTTCTTCACGCCTTCATCCAAACGCTTTGAAATCTCGGAATAAGAGCGAAGAATCACAGTGTCATCTCTGCGGGATTGTTATTTCAGCGGCCGGTGCATTAATCTCTAGCTCAAAGAGTCATTGACTAATGCCGACTGGCGCAGAGGCCGAAGCGCGCCGTTGGAGAGAAAAAGACTATAGAGGCGTGACGTATCTAACATCTCTGTATCGGGGCGTCTGTCTTGGACTTTGACGAAAGTCGTGCAGCCGAATGGAAGTATAAATAAATTGGAGCATTTCGAGGAGAGGATGAAACGCCAGAATGGCCGGGGAAGGCCGTAGAACAGAGAATCGCGCAGGCAGGCGAGGATGTATATGGTACTATATACGCGGCATAAGCAGGCCCTGCATCGAGAGAACGAAAAGTGTAGGCAGTTTTATGCGTATGCGTAGAGAGTAATTGCGGATGATCCAAGTGGATCGAGAGACAAATCGCTTCCTGTACGCGCGCTACTGCAGCTCTCCGATATGATGGCGAGGTGCGCCCATTTTTGGACCGCGTACATAGGCCGCTTTTCTCGCGGGTGCGAGTAGCCTCGCCCATGCGCACCTTTCGACTTGGCTCTCTTTCTGCCGGTTCGTTCCCCTGCTCGATTCTCCCACGATCTCGCGGAGCGGCGAGCTTGGCACTCCCACGTAATCATTATTTACGTCGTCGATATGGTTTTCGTTCCTTAAAAAGCCGCTGAGAGAGCGATTTCGGATAAGAGGCAGCTCGAGTCCGCAGGACGTGAGTCCGCTAAGGGAGTGGAGACCGACTCACTCCTCTCTCTCTCTCTCTCTCTCTCTCTCTCTCTCTCTCTTTCAGAACTAAAGTGAGAAGGTACTTCTGGGGACTGCTTACTATTGATGCGATTAATTCTGGTAGAACGAACGTTCTCTCAAAGGTTTACCGCTGTTTCAACTTAATAGAATGTGAAATTCAATTTGCAGGGGAGCCATGCAGAAGTGTAATTAATTTGCTTAAGGATCATATAAATTCTAAGCTGTTTTGTACTATTACTGCTGTTTCAGAAAACAACAAATTTTTAGACAGTCGTCATTACTATTGTTGCATTCTTGTATACAAGCTGACTTTGAACTTAATTCTTTTTTATTTGAATATGCAACGTACAGAATTCAGCTAATATAAATAAAATATTCGTAAGGGAGCTAGCTTGAGTTGAACGTTACGTTTGGTATGTTTCAATAAACTCTGTAGAAATTTCTTTATTTCAGTAGTCAAACCAACCTTTTTCAAACTTAAATTATTCAATGAAAGCATCGTTTTAGCGTTCTCACGGGTTTTTTAGCCAACCAGACAATAATTTTATACCAGACTATGCTCAAAATGTTCTTTTTGAATAGTATTATAGATTTTCTGGGTTATTTTTTTAAAATAATTTTTTAATTATTATTTAAATTTATACAGGATACCTGGGTAATGTAATAGTGATAAATAAGTGGGTGGAATAATAAAACAGAACTACATTTAAAAAATATAATCTACAAAATCTATAACACTGCTCAAAAGTAACATTGTAAGCCTAGCCTGCGGTGTAAAATTATTAGCTAGTTGACTACGGAATCCGTGGTAAGTGATTTAAAATGCAGAAATTTAATGTTTAAAGTAATAGACCTTATCAGGGCCCAGACGCAAAGCATCGACTACTAGAGTATGCTAAAATAATGCCTTCACTGAGTAATTTAAATTTAACACTAGTTAGTATTAACAGCTAAAATATACAAAAATTTCTACAGTCTTATTAATGAAACATAACAATTGTAGCGTTTAAATTACACATATTTTAATTGAGGTTAATCCCCTTAAATTATGCTCGCAGTATATAAAAACGGCACTATATTAGTGGCTGTAATCTAAAATATATACGTTGTTGCTCAACTTTATTTTATAGTATAAAGTTTATACATCACGTTGCTTCACTGAAAATTAAGTAAATCCCTACAACTATATTCTTTTAAAAAAGAAAAATATCTTGTTTTACAAAAAGAAAGTACAATAAATTTATGATGCATACTTTTTCAATATTTGATGAAAATGTAGGTTACTGTTATTATTATCATTATTGTAAATTTGTTTTATTACTATTGTACAGATGTCTTTTTATTTAAATATAGTATTTCTAGTGAGAAAAGATCCCGAGATGATCAACGCACGGAAGATAATAACACGCCCAAGTAGACTTCTTGTGGTATCTTAAATAAAGTCAGATCCATCATATATTTTTTTTCACCTGTAGCCCTCGAAAGATTTTAATTTTTATTATTTGAACGTTATTTTTTATATCCGCGAATTCACCTTATAACGTTTGTCAAAATAATTCCGAAGAAATAGGAAAATAAGAAAACTCAAATATCGACAGTATGGAAATGTAAATGATGACCGAAATTGATTCGACACTTTTTTAAGAATGAGAGCGTATCGGTGTGAATGCATAATAATTATGTATAACTATAAGAAATGAAGGATTTTTCATTGATTAATCAATAAATAATGAGATAAAAAACAAAGGAAGGTAGTGAAGGAACCTCGCATTTTTGTTTTTAAATTATGAAAAAAACTTCTCAGAGAAAGCTATTTAAATTTAAAATTAAACTTACCAAGCAGAAAAAAGGGTGAACTGTAAAGCCTAAGTAGTCTTTCCTTGCAACTTTCCTCGCAACACGCGGAAACACTTTTTTTAAAATATTGTTTTTGAATATTCGCTCGACGATAAGATAGATTTTGTAGATTAATCTTAAAAAAAATCACAATATGAAGGAGTTAAAAGAACCCGACCTAACGGCAATCATAAATATACCGGATTGCGAAAACAAAAGTATTAAAACAATCTCGGTCTTCCGAATCTCATCACTCATTGTATGATCTTTGGCCTTTCTTCTCCGAACAATATCCTATCGCAATGTGGCTCAACATTCTTCTATAGCCCTCAGCTTTGATTACGACAACTGCGTCGTGTGCAGAGTGAGAGAGAGAGAGAGAGAGAGAGAGAGAGAGAAAGAAAGCAGTTGGCAAAAGCGTAACAGTGGCTCGTAGAGGTATATAATACAGTGACAGTTTGATTGCGAGAGGATGGAGAAAGAGGGAGAAGTGAGAAGTACCCCCTGCTGAGTGCTGTCTGCTACCTGGCTTATATACCTGCGCGAGAGCGCAGCATCGACATCCATCATCTCGGACCACCTGTGGGCGCTGGCGCGCGCTCACGCGACTATATATAATATGCTGCCAGGAATTAAGTCCATCAGCCGAGATCAAAGAGAGACGCGGAGCCTTTACCAGCGCGAATATCACCCTCTATATCCGCTACTACTGTACACTGTGTTCTTCATTACCCTATTCTTCTCGTGTCTTTCTTCTTTCTTTTTTCTTGTACTTTTCATCGCCAGGTTAATAAACTCTTTTTTCCTGCGAGTTTTGAGATACGTATAGAGCATCCGTCGATCGAATAAAAATTTGACTTTCACTTGCACAGTGTGTACAAGGAAAACCAGAGTGGAACGGTCCAAAAAGTGCACAGCCGCAGCAACAGCAGCAGCAGGAAAAAAGAAAAAAACATGAAAAGAAATCCCGTATACACGTAGAACGTGTATATCGCATTGAAGAGTCGTGATGCAGCAACGGCGGCGGCGGCGGCGGCGGCAGCAGCACGAGCGAGTGAGACGGAGAAAATTAATCCTTCCTTGCGGATTTTTCAGTGTCTTCACCATCTCGCGGCGATTCTCGAGATATCCGCGAAGCCCATAATTACTATATATAGGCTTTCGATCGCATCTGCGCTGCGCCGCTGACTCGTGAAAACGAGTCGGGCATCCGCCGCCATTTTTCCTCTCTTTCTCTTTCTCTTCTACCTACTCTAGGACGTGTATAATGAAAGATTGACGAGCGTCTCTCTCTCTCTCTCTCTCTCTCTCTCTCTCTCTCTCTCTCTCTCTCTCTCTCTCTTACTCGCATGTGCACCTCCCATTTACACACGTGAGGATGGAAAACTGATGCAGAAAATAATAAGGTTGCGCTCGCGCGCGCGCGCGTCATTTTTCCGCGTCTTTCTTTTGTTTATATTCTTGTGAGATACGGAGCTCGTATATACGTATACACAGGCGAGATACGGGCGAGAACGCCCTCGGCTTGTCACTGCTCGCGGCCCCAGAATCATTTTCATCGGAATCGTATAGCTATTGCAACGGGGGCTTCGCGTCTGCCAATTTTTTCCCCGTGGCGCGGACGAACTGGTTTCTCCGAGACGTGCTTATCTCGCGATTGGGGGGGGGGGGGGGGGAAGAATTTCCGCACGAAGCATATAAGCTGCAGTAAGTAGCACCGAATCGCGGCAACTTGCGTCGAGCGTCAAGTGTGTGCCCGAGACTCGACTCGATTCGATTAAATCTATTGAGATAGAAGCGCTGTTATTAAATTTTGGGCCAGTCATACCCAGACGCGGAGCAAGTTCCATCACGCGCAGAGACATCGGCAGAGAGTCGTGCGGTGTATACAGTTATACGTTACGCGCGGGTTATATATCGAAAAAAGCCCAGGCTTGGAATCACGACTCTCGACATTGTCGATTACGAAATGGGGAATATACAATTATACAGGTTGCCGCGTGAAACGCGCTGCTCGCATCAGCTCCGATATGTTCTCACGCATCTGGCGACGCGCGCCTACTTACAACTATAGCCTCGCTCTTTCACACGAGCCATCCTGGAATCGCGCGCGGCTTATGACGCCGTCACGCGCGCGTCGCGAGCATTATCGATCGCTCGAATCCATCCAGGCTAATAATCGCAGTTTTCCTCTCGCCGACTCTCTTGTCGAGAGACCCGCAGTCTCTCGCAGTCTCTCTTTCTTTCCCCGTTTCACTACACACCGCCAAAGACGCGCGAAGCGGCTTCCTTGTTGCGATAGAACGAGAGAAGTAAATGCGCTTTTACGCGCATGCCAGCTTGCCTACCCTTTGGAATGTTCTCGGTTATTTACTAGAAGCGATCTCTGCTATACATCGTCGCGACGAAAAATTTACATTGCGTTGCAGTGCGCATATCAAAGCTTTGGCAAAAAAAGAAAACGGCGTTAATACTGTTCAACGAGACAAGTGAAAGCCCTCGAGGATCTAAGCAGCGCGGGTCATTATGGGGTGTAGCCCGTCAGCCGCGGTGACGGAAAAAATAAAGCGATCTCTTTTTTGGAAGTGCTCTCTTTTGCATAGAGTCACCTGCCGCGGACTCTCCTGCAGGTATTCCATACGGTCTGCAGCCATCCAGGTAAAAAAGCGAGCTTCGGCTGCGCCGCCGAAGAACAAAAGGCTACTGGTCAAACACGATCGGCCATCGCTCACTTTCTTTTTTCTTCTCGCGTCGTCTCGCGATCTCGTTTTTCTCCTCTCCGCGACGCATGTCCGCTTGAATTCTTATTAAGAAATTATTATTGCTCCGTCTGCACACGCGTGTATGCGAGTATGTATGCGTGTCTGAAGCGGCGGAGTATTTCCGCTCGGAGCTATCAATCCGCGCCGGTCTCTCGCGGGTGACGATGATTAATCGCCCGACTCTTTGTCTCGTAATAATGAGATTTCGGTTTGCGCAATGCGTCGACCGCAAGTGCGCCTATATATTTTTGTTGTAGCCATTGGCCGAAGAGAGAGAGAGAGAGAGAGAGAGAGAGAGAGAAAGATCGAGTATGTGTTGGAGCGTTGCACGCATATTATCGAGCAAATTGCGAACTTTGATGCGCGCGCACCGGTCTGTGTAAACGCGAGGCGATATCATTAAAATCAGCCTTGCGGCATCGCTCGGTCCGCATATATATATACCGAACTACATGCACTTCGTCGAGTCTTCGATGAAAGCGCGCCAATAAAATCTGTGCAATAGTGCGATTTCCGCGAGCAGAGCATCGGAGCTATATCCGTACGCATATATGATGCAATGCGCTTCGCATTGTGAGGCGCGGCAAAGATCAAAAGCGGTATACACATGGGTAGAGCCTCGTCGCGCGAGTGCAGCTCCAAACGAAAGCTGTGATACACACAATAGGATTTACTGTTAGCAGGGCAAGACAGAGGAACCCGTACGTGCGCACATCTCTCGGATGCAGCGGCAGGAGTAGCAGCGCTGCACACGTTTATACGCGCACACATATTTATATATATATAGTGTATATATATATGTATAGAAGCTGCTCAGGCAAGCGTGGAACATTTGGCTATATATACGCGCGGCGGTGGCTGTCAGAGTGTCAGCCAAGCCCATCCTCTCTTTCTCAACGTAGGAAATATTATAATTGCCGCAGTAGCGAGTTTCCTCTCTCGGTCACAGTTATCTGTATACGCGCGTGTGCGTGTGTGCGTGTGCACCTGGGCGACGCGACGCGCACTCTTGATTCTGTCAGTGTGTATATAAAATCGGACGGACGCAGGCAGCGCGCGGGTTGGGTCATGCATCGGGGAGCATCGTCGGCGAGCGCGTTTGAGGCTCATCCGATCGGAAAGATGGGAAAATTCGTCGCGTGGAAATTCGTCGGCGGCCTCGAATCCGCGCAACGAGACCGAAACTCGGAATCGCGCGAAATTTCCGTTCGAGCTCGATGAAACGTCGTCGTGACAGCGTGGAGCGCCCGTTGTATATATATAGAAAAGGTATAAGCTCGCAATAATATTAAGACATAGCCGGGAAGATTTATAATGGGAAAGAAGCCGGAGGAAGTGGAGAATCCGCATCCGCGCGAGGGGGGCAGACAGACAGAAACACAGAAAGGGACAACTCCGAGCGCGTACACAACAATAAGCGAAGGAGAGAGAAAGAGAGAGAGAGAGAGAGAGAGAGAGAGAGAGAGAGAAAGAGAAGCGCAAGAAAGAAGCGAGGAGGCACGCGGCATAGCGGCGGAACACGCGGTTCGCTCTTGTACAACCTGCGGCATGCGCAGCGAGGGGAAACCTCGATTGTGTACCCGCCGCCGCCGCCGCCACCGCCGCGTGATTTAGAAATTTGCCGAGCGCAATCGATTGTTCGATAATATCGGCCTCATTTGTCAGGGGCGGCGAAGAGGGTCCCCGGAAGATCGTTTAAATGCAAATAAAGGGGAATCGCCTCGGCTCTCCTCGGTGCCTTTGACCGATGAGAGAATGAGAGAGAGAGAGAGGACTATCGTTGGACGACCGCTCGAATAACATGTATTTCAGCGGGAAGATTCTCGCGGTGCAGTCGCGTCCCTAAAACGTTTAATTTCTTCATTCGGTCGTGGACACTGAACTCTGCAGCTGCGATAACATTCCCTATGAGACAATCATTGTTTCAAGCTTGATACATAACAGTTATGCAGAGATCAGTTGGATAGATATTGCGAACATCAGTGAAAATTATGTAAGGAAAGAATAAATATAATGTAGTTTGTAAAGACAGAAATGAACGCGTGTGTGTAATATGATATGGTAACGCATTATGATTCGAAATATTTTTTTGAGGATTTATTACGAGTAAGTGAAAAATCTTTTTAAGCCAGAATTTATAAATAAGGAAGATTGTAAGAGCAATACTTATAACAAAAAAATTACTTTTTGTACGCCGAAAGAAGAAAAATTATATATTGGATTTTTAGACGACGATGTTTACCCAAGCACTTCCAAAACAACTTGAGAAATTATTATCAACTACCAGCAAACAAAGGAAAACTCGAAACTTCAGCTTTCCTTTTATGCAAATATAAGCAAGCGTCGAGCCCATCCGCCCTCTTTTGTCCCTCACAAATTTTCGTCCTCAGTCTCACGTATAGTATGTAGAACGCATCGAACATCGTCCCCCCGCTTTGTGTCCCCTCGCACTGTCTGCGCATAATTTGACCTGCTTCGTTTCTCTTACCTGCGACGACTTTCTTTTTTGCCAAGATTTTTCTCTCGACTCGGCCAGCACGCGCAGCGTCGCAATGAATCGAGCAGCGATATCGCGGATCTATTTTTGAAAAAGTGAAAATTCACGCGGCAGTCCTTCCATGCGCGGACAGACAGGTTTCCCTCAATGCCGTCTATCGTACGAGCTTGAGTCTCTCTCGCGCGTTTTTTTCCCTCCTTCTTTTTATTATTAACGTAGTAATTACCGAAGAAAAGGCGCGCTCTCGGCGACTTGCGCAATCGTTTTATTCCGAGTCTATATACGCGCTGCGCGGAGAGTAAGAGAGAGAGAGAGAGAGAGAGAGAGAGAGACCTATGGTTTTACGCGGCGAAGTGCAGGCGTCCGGTGCGTAAGAGGCAAAAACCGCTCGGGAAATATTTATAAAAGACTTGGCAACTCGATGGTTATTAATTCAGCAAGGCGTTGACGATCAGTCGCAAAAACTCATCGAAAGTGCGCATAGCTCGCCGCCGCGCGAAACCTCGTTATGGCATTTCCGTAGCCTTTTAATGCGCGCACCATAAATTTCTTCTTTGATTAATAATCTATAACTCAATAACTAATAGCTCCGGTAATATCAATCATTTCAGGCGCAATAAATTTCGACTCGAGTTGTTGCGCGCGCAAACTCGTGCCTCGACTACGCATACTGCCGCGCGCGTTTCGCGGCGCTCACGTGTAAATATAGATCAAGAATTTATTCAAATTCTGAGCAGAGAGTTGGGAAGAAAAAGTCGTCGGCCGAGAGGCACGCGCGTTGGCAAAAAACTCGTCCACGTCCATCAATCCTCGAGATTTTCTCGATCAACCTATATAACAGTATAGCTTCGCGCCGAGATGAAGCTCCAAGGGACTCCGGACTGTACACGGATGTCTCCTCGGCGTAAAACCTCGCGGTATACATATATAGGGAGAGACGAGCTGGGCATCAGCGGCGCGTCTCTCTCTCTCTCTCTCTTTCTCTCTCTATACCTCTCGGCTTGATAAATAACACCGGCGGAGCCAGAGTCGGCGGGCCCACGCGACAAGTCGAATCATCAGGAGGCTCGCGCTCGTGCGCCCGCGACACACAATCTCGCGGTGAAGCGGAGAGAAAGGGCGGCAATAACAATTGCGCGCACCGCGAAGAGCAACTACGCGAGAAAGAAGTATACGAGAAATAAGAAGAGCGAGCGAGAGAGAGAGAGAGAGAGAGAGAGAGAGAGAGAGAGAGAGCGGGGCTAAGAGAAAAACGAGCGGCGGCACGATTGATTGCGCGACTCGGGAGCCCGCAAGAACAAGAAGCTGCTGCTGCTGCTGCTGTTGCTGCAGCGGCTTATGTACCTTCCCACCGAGAGAGAAAGAGCAGATGGACGCGCGGTTATGCCACGGCTACAGGTGCCGATGCTGGTCCAGGCGACGCGACCGAGAGGCGCTTTTTCTACGACCCACATTCCGGGCACGTAGCGCGGAAGGATTTCGCAAGGCCAGCCCTGCCCCCCCCCCCTCCCGCCCTCCTTTTTTCCATCCTTCTCGAGCGACGAGCTGCTCGGGCTGATCATGCGATGACAGAAGACAGCTCGATGACTAGCGCTCGGGCCTAAAATAACTGATGGGGGTTGCGGTAGCGCAATCGTAGCTTACTGCTGCCGCTGCCGCTCCTGCGCTGTACAGGTGTCGCAGCTTTAGAGCTGAGCAGCTCGGGGGATTTGACTGCCTGCTGTGGGATGGATGAGCAGCGCTGCTGCTGCTGCTGCTGCTGCTGCTGCTGCTGCTGCTGCTGCTCTTCTCTCAGATGGCCTGCTTGGCGAAAGCTGACTTTTCTGGTTTGATGGAATCCTAGAGATATGGGCACGGGATATACGGAGTGATGTTCGGAAAACCCGAATGTATAACGTTCTCAGTTTTGTCTGGTGAAATTCAAAGGAAATTTTACACCAGTAAAAACTGTCCGAAAAAAATTTCACTAACGTCAATAAATTTTATTCAAGAAAATCTGGACAAATCACGCTCTAGTTGCACACACCGTTATCCCTTGCTCAGCATCCCGCAGACTCGAGAAGAACCAATAACTCCCATGGGCGATCCGGCGGGCGACTTTTCGGAGCCGATCATCAGGGGGGCTCCTGAGCGAGAAGCTTGGTAGGGGAGCGCGTGTGTACAGCTACATATAAATCCGCGCATGAGCTTCACCCCGCGAGATCGAGAGAAAGCGGCCGTCGCAAAGCGAGATAAATTGCGGAATGAGAGAGAGAGAGAGAGAAGCTGCTGTGCCAAGTGAAGGTATTCAGGGTGGCGAGGCGGCGGCCACATCAAAGCGCCCACCGACTGCAGCCGGGCTTTCGTTTGCGCATGCACTCGCCTCTATATACACGTACATACACACGCGCGCGTGTGTCCGTGTGTATACCGCGCATGTACGCACGCACGCACGCTTCGATTCCAGTCGAACCGGTGTCCCTTCTCTCTCTCTCTCCCTCTTTCCCGCTTTCTTCTTTCGACTCGTATCAACGCGTGTTCCGCGTGTGCATCGCGCCGCTCTATATAGACGACGCGGAGAGCCAGCTTCTTCTCTCGCCTTCGTTAAAGGATGATGTCGTACCGGCGCGCATTTCTCTCGGCTGCTCACGGCTAATGCGCTCGCGCACCAGCCGTCGGATAAAGGGCCGAGCAGCTGCGCCGTTGTTCGGAATATTCGCGGCTTATTAACATACTGGAGCGGCGCGCGGCTTCGATGAATTTTGCAGGCCGCGCGCGGAGTGGAGCGAGCGGGCGCGATATAGGAAATTCAGCAACAAAGGAGAAAGCCGCGCGCGCGGCTTCGGAAAAAGCCTGATGTACGCACTGTACGCTGCGCTGCAGCCGACAGTTATTCAAACATTCCGACTCGTCCTGCGCTCTCATCCCTGCGCGCACGATGGGAATCCGCAATATCAATACAATCCTCGCTATATCCCGCTCATTGCGCGCTTCGCACACAGCATTGTCAAGGTTTTACAAGCATTTTTCGCGTATATAAGGCACCGCTGACAGCAAGCCGACGCCGCGGCCGCCGCCTGCAGGGGACTCGAGAAAAAGAAGTCGCTACGTGGAAAGTATAGTAACCCAGTGGCTTGTGGGAAATCCTAGTAATCCCCGCTATGCCGCGTCATTCCGGCAGCGCCAACTCACGTTTCTTTGGCCCCGACGCAGTCCTTCGCCGACCGCGTGTTATATATACGCGCGCGCTCTGCCGCCCTATCGAACCTGCAGTCGCTTTGACGAACGAGACCCCCCCGCAAAACAGACACGCGGCCAGACTCCTACGGGGATTCAGTCTCTGTTATGCGACTAGGTGAGAGCGCGTAAATGAATTTAATGGCTGCAGTCACGAATGTCACGATTAATTCGCAATCGGCGGCGCGACGAGAGAGGCTGCTCGCGTATTATATACATAGAAAGCTTTGGCGATCGACGCGGCGCACGAGTCTCCGTTTAATATAAAGGAGCGAATCCCGCAGCCGCGACTAGGCTCTAGATACACCGCAAAAACGAAGCGAGCAGCTGCGGAATGACGAAACGACGAACCGCCGCGGCAGCAGCAGCAGCAGCAGCGCAGCGCAGCGCGCGACAACAATGAAGATTCCGCTTGGACGCGCGGCTGCGCGTATTGGGAGGCTGACGCCGTCGCCGCCGCCGCCGCCGCCGCATCCCGTGACCCACATTTCAGCGTGATAGACGAACCGCGGGAGATGAGCACCGCGAGCCTGCAGCGTGTGTCGTCACACTTCCGCGGGAGACTAATCGCCGAGCGCACGAACCGTCTCTGCTGTCCGCGTTTCCGGCTCGCGCGACTCTATAATATACCTACTGTTTGCCGCGCGCTCTCCGCTTTCCTAAAGTCCATTCGATCTTTCGCCTAGCGCGTACACGTACGTATACAGTCGTTGCGCTGGATATTTCTGCTTATAAAGTAACGGAACCCACGCGTGGCTCGCGCGAGTTTTCCTCAAACGAACGACTTCATCGAACGCGCGCGCGCCACACTACGCCGATACAACTCTTTCCCCCAAATCAAGCAGCGCGTCCATTAAAATTACAGCCTTCCGTCGAACTCGCGCGTCGATCACAATCCCCAGTCCAATCGACGCAGACGCGACGCGCTGCCTTTACGGTATATATACCTTCGAGAGAGCGAGAGAGAGAGAGAGAGAAATAGCCCCTCAATCACGGCTCTATCTTTATTCCGCAATAGGCCAAACTAGAGCACGCATGTGATGTGTCTGCAGAGGCAATCTGCGGTATCAGCAGCTCGAGACAGAGGATAGTACTCTCTCGCGAGCCGACTTTCGATCGTAAAGTAACCGAGGCGCGGAAACTCGACGAAACGTGCAATTGAACGCGGGCCGCGTGATTACCGTCATCACACGGAGCCGCTATCTCTCTCTCTCTCTCTCTCTCTCTCTCTCTCACCCCCCAAGTTCAAATACCGGTATAAACGCTTCTCACTTTCGAGTCACTTGCCGGGGCTTTACTGGAAAATTACACAAACAGAAACCCCCCCCCCTTCCCTTCGATCAAACGGCTCTCTCCGACGCTGTACGGTTATAAAGCTCGCCGCGCGCGTCTCTATAAATAGATGGACAGTTTTATACGCTCGACAATCGACGATGTATATTCCTATGCAGTTATTGTATAGGAAAGCGCAACGTGCATTCCGCATCTGCACCTCAACAACCACGACGACGAGCCAAGTTTAACAGGCCTGCAGAGTCGATGCGGCTCCTCATGTTTGCCCATGAAAATCATTGAATTTATATGTGCAATTTCGAGCTTTGGTTGAAACGCACGAAACGACGTACATAATACGGCGTGAATAACAGGTATCATTATCAGCGCGATAAAATTGTAGCAGTAATTTAAGAATCAAGTGTCTAAATCTTTTAATCTACTCGGGGGGACTTAAGTATAGAGCCGGAGCGCTATCTACTTTTACCTTATCGTAATGGCATTATAACATCTCCAATTGATTTAACCACATGTAATTTGTCTTTTGCTAGGATGCCAGTTTTTTCTTTTATCTCCTTCGGCTTCTGCCGGCGTTATGGCGCTTTTAATGAAATCGCGCAGCCGCTTAACTCGTTCACGCTCTACCTCGCGCTCAATAAATTTGTAGTTTTCCGACGCGGCGACGCTCGACAATTACGCGCTTGATGGATGCGAAAAAAATGCATTAACCGCGGGGATTCCTCTTTATAGCGATACGCTCTTTAATTCAGGTGCACTGCGATTTCATCCGGAGACGAGTTAATTGGACATCAAGCTCTTCACACCGATCGATATCAATCCAAATCTAAATACGCGCGTACAGCATGTACAACAGCGTTATTTAACGATATCCATCGTTCTTTCCTAATCACCGCGTGATTACGCGCCGCGTACAGGTATACACAACGAGAGACAGCAGTGTATACGAGACGTTTGCGAGTGACTCTGCGGCTTTATCAAAAATCAATTCCGAGCAGCGTATGCGAACTGTAATAAGTGTTGGATCGTACAGAGTGAACACTTATGACTTATCAGCGTCACGAAATCGAGTATAAGAAATCTGAGCCGCGAGGAGAGTTACGTGCGCACGGCACTATAACTACAGGCGACATCCAGTGGAGAAGTTGGAAGATAGCGCGCGATCGAAGTTGAGGTCGGTGGCGCCATCTGGCGATGTCCCAAGGTACCGCGAGCGCTACTGCTGGAGGGTAAAGCCGTTGGCTAAACGCGCTCGGACCTTCGGGAGCCCCATGGTATATACCTACGAGATTTCGCGGGTATAGCCCAGCTTCGGTATACGCGAAAAGCACCGAATTCACCACTGATACACTGCGGGTTGACCTCCGTACAGTTCCTCGTCTGCGTATACACATTACACCTAACGCTGCTGCAAATCAACGCGTATATACATCGTCCGTGTGATCGTTATTACACACATTATAGTTTCATCATCATTACTATGCACATATACCATTATTATAACTGTTAAAGAGACCAGAATTAAGCGTATGCGCGCACGGCATAAATAATCCAATGGGGCAAATTGCCGATTAATCGCCTCTATACAGTTCGTCCCTCTCGTTCACCGTTTTCAACAACAATGCTCGAGTAGTATGGAATAATTGCACTGCGAGCAAATGTTTTTAATTCGTCGTAAACGCGCGAATGCGCTCATCTCTCTCTCTCTCTCTCTCTCTCTCTTTCTCTTTGCACACAACGCAAATTAAATCTCACACTAGCTGTAGCTCTTGCGCGCGCACTTACTCCCGGCATGTATGTCATAGATTAACCCCTTGGACTCGCAGCACACAATGCCGCAACGCTAATCGTCACTGATTGCACGACACGTGAGATACTTTCCGTTTATCAAGCTGTATAGGATAAGAGCTGCGATGCTTCGTTAACTGATTGCTTGTAGTCAAGATGGCTTTGGATTATTCGCGAGATTCTTTTAAGATAAGAGCAGTCGAGGCTAATGATTAATAACGGCAATGGGTTTTAATAATTCTTCGGCTTGCGCGGAAAGGGGTATAATAATCGGGAGAGAGAGAGAGAGGGCAATCGACTTGGAGCGAGTTATATACGCGCTCTCGCCTTGTGCGAAGACGCTCGTCTGCGCAGGAATTGAAAAATATGGGATTGGGATAACAAAGGTGGAGTAAGGAGTACGTGCACAGTTATAATCTATTGCGCAATTAGTTGCACATTTCAATATATGAAATGCGGTGGAAACGGAACAGATGATGGAAACAAACGTGAAATATATACTGTTTATACGCGCCGCAATATTGCTGCGCAGTGCGTTTTAAGTAATTAGTTGAAAGAAAAGCTGTTTTGTTTTGCAGGGGGGCTTGGAGAAATTGGCCGAGCCGCTACGATAGCTGTACGTATATCCGTGCGGAGTGTGCATAGAGTAAGGGCATCCGTCAAAGGTTAATTCGCGGATCAACCGATCATCGCGGCGTTGATCCAAGCGCAACAGGAAACATCAACGCCATAAATCTCGGGACGGGCCGCGAGAGTTGCCGATTTATGTACAGCGATTGTACGTCGATCGTCGAAGCCCGTATTCTGATCGATTACAGAAAATTGTTAATTATCACTTTCCCTAGGTAATTCGGTATACCTGCGTCCCAATTATCGCATTAATAATAATGATTCATGCGGCTCTTAACACCGGGCTACAGGATAGCAATCTTCGGCGCGCGAGCGACCTTATAGTCGTTTCTTCCCTTTTTTTTTCTTCCATAAAAGATAGTAATTTACAAGGCTTCCTTGCAAAGATTTATTTTTTGTTGCGCTGCCGCTGCTGCCGCCGCCGCCGTCCATGGCATCCTTGGGGACCGCGGAATTCGCGCAACTACGAGAGCTAAGTAAAAGTCGACGATAAAGGCCTGCAAAAAGGAAAACGCAATTGGCTAACGCAATTTTTTTCGTTGAATTATGAATTTAGCTCGCGCTGTGTTTACGTAACTCTCTCTTCTGTGGTAGTTGGGTCTCGGCTTTTTTTCCCCAATGCACACTCCGAGTGCGAGTGCGCGCACAGCTCGAAATGTCGAAAGGAACAGTTACAAATTTTATTAGCGTAGACAGAGAGCAGAGAGAGCTCGTACGCGTACTCGATCTAATTGATTGTCTATATACGAATCGATGCGGCCCGACGCGTGCAAACGCGCATAAGCGAAATTTCTGTAATAACCGCGTCCTTTGAAAAAGTAAAAAAAAAGCACGAAATTCCACGCGCTACCCCCGTTCCGAGAGTATAACGACTGCAATTACGGAACAAGGCAATAATCGAGTGTACAGAGTACAAGCGCGCGGCGCAAGGACCACAAACGTCGGCTCGGCGAGGAGAGGAACAATAACCCCGTGACGTTTATCGCACTATCGCACCTACTCGAGTCATCGCCTAATCGGCGGCGGCGGCGGCCGGCGCGCGCGCGGAGAAAGAGGGATCCACGCGGCGGGCGCGCAACGATCGGGGAGCGATTAAAGCTCCTTATAAGCTGTTTAATAACATAACGGTCAATTTGCCACGATTAGCCGCGTGTCCGTGATAATGATAGCTCAGCTCTCTCGGGGGATAATTTATCGTTAATTATTCCCCGCTGGATGGCAAGCAGCGAGAGAGCGCACGTCCGTCAGGCGTCGACAACTAAATTGACAACTAATTGAAATATTATCCACTCGCGGCTATAATCGGAGGAAAAATTATGTCGCCCTCTCTCGTTAACATCGGCGTCGGCCCGTTTACCTCTCGCACACACACACACACATGCTCTCTCGACGGTGATCGACGCTGATTTTAGCCGATCTCCTGCCCTAATAATTTTGCATTTCGCTGCGCGCCGCTCACCAATACACCCTTACGTTATAATCCGATGAAATCAGATTTATTACACTCGACGTGCGCGTATATACAGGGCTTGGAAAAAAGAGGATTTTTCATGAGCGCGCGCGCGCGTTACGTCTGTTTGCCGAGAGAAAATTCGCGGCTATTACCGAAAGGAATTGCACGTTCGCCGCGCGAATTGTTGATGGATTCGTTAAAAAATCATCCGCGAGTCGAGCTTGCACGGAAAATAGTAGTAATTGAGGCTATGCCGCGCGCGCAGACTGCTTTCGGTGCCGAATGTCTCAATTCCAATAATCAGGCTATTACACGAGAATACATAGAATTATGCCGATGCAGATAAAATGTAAAATAACGGCGTTGCCGAAGATTTCACATCTATTCCAATTACGATGACTACACGCGCGATCTGCCCACGGCTGCGCGCAATATGCAGTGTACATATACTGCACACACGTGCGCGCACGTATCCGGGTGTATATATAAAGATAGCGACTGATCGTTCGAATGAAAATTTTTCGCGAAATCCTTCCCGCCCATATCGGTTTTTCTCCGTCTCTCTCTCTCTCTCTCTCTCTCTCTCGCTCCTAATCGCGCGGCTAATTTTCCAGTCACGCACGCCCACGCGTAAAATCTCGGGACTTTTTTGTCGCGATATTTTTGCAGAGTGAGAGAAAGAGAGAGAGAGAGAGAGGGGGGGGGGGAGAGCGCGCGCAATGAGGCCTAAATTTGTTTGCTCGCTCGGCGTCCGACGTTTTTTCGGAATAATTTCGGAGTCCGCGCGCGGCGCGCGAGTATATACATGTGTACAGCAGCGTCGCTCGCTCTCGCGCTGAGGATAGGCATTACGCAAGGCTCTTTTTGTCTCGCCCCTAAAAGCCCGGGAAAAAATGCATTTCGCGCATAAAGCTTCGTGAATTATCGCCCGTCGCTCGTCTGTATACACGTATAGCCTATAGTCCGTACACGCGCATATAGCCGTACGGTTCTGAGAAAGCGCCTTACGTCGATGTTCGCGTATGCGCGTGTGTCCGCCGCTATGGGCTCTCGGATGGCTAGGAGAACTATGCAAACCTATACTTACCGTCACCGCTGCAAGATAATCTTGCCCGGCGAAGCATGTGCGTGCCTCCGCGCGAGCGCCTCTCTGTGTGCGTGCACGTATATATCGCCGAGCGAGAGGTCTGCGCGTACGCGCGCGAGCTATGGGTGAGCCAGGATTTGCATTCGAGCTCAGCTGTGAATTGTTTGCTTTTTTGGCCTCCTCAGCTCTCTCTCTCTCTCTCCCTCACTTTACTACCGGGTCCCCTGCGTTTTTGTCGATCGTTGCCAAGACCTTTCATGCACCATCGCTGCGTGAATCGGTTGACACTTTGTCGCCTGTACGACTTGGACTTTTATGTCGGAGGCGAACTTTACATTGGGGGGGACGTTGAAGTAATTTTTGGAATTGCAAAGGTTACCGACGCTAGGCCGATAAATATGATATGCCTATTTCGGATGGTTGCGTACAGTCATATTTTTTAGAGAAAAAAAATATAGTTTTTTGTAAACGAAATTCAAAATGAACAGTGCATTAATAAAAATAAATTGAACAACAATTTATTTCATTTTAATCATTGCTGAAGGAAGGCCCAAAGTGAGCAAGTAAAATATAGTCGAAGTATACAGCATGTCCAAATTCAGAAATAAAAAATTAAAAGACACCAATCATCATTATTTGTTGTAAAAAAAACTTTAATACACACAAAAAGTCAATGGAAGATTGAAACAAAAAAATATTGTTTTAACACAATAATATAACCATTGGACTCGATGAAGAAATTCATCCAACCGCAGCCAGACGGCGAGTGCACGAGCACCGAGCAGAGCGCAGCACCTCTCCTCTCTCTCTCTCTCTCTTTCTCTCTGCGGGACCGTGGGTGGCAGAGTCGTCTGGTACACATCCGCGTCCCTTGCTCCTATCTCTCTTTCTCTCTCTCCTCTCCTCTCCTCTCACTTCCAGCCAATGAGATTCGAACGTGGGTGGCTGGCCGTTCCGTGCACTGCGTGGGTGTGGTGTGGACCGTTGCATGATCTACGCGATGCTGCATCTTCCTCAAGATGGAGGCTTCTCCTTCTCCCGCTACTCGACCCGCGAGGCTTGCGAACTTGTCCTTTGTAAATCACGCGCGCACAAGCTTTCACGGCCTCGCCGCGATTTTTTGGCTCGATCCCCGTCCATGATGTATCAACACTGCGGATACTTCACGTGCAGCGCATATCTCGTTGCGCGGCGGGATATAATACGCGGGTGGGACTGCTATATGAAGAATTGACGTGAACCTGCGCATTATTATCTCGATTCCGGTTATTTTTCTGCTTTTATTCAAAATTAAAAAATAGAAACAAACGTAAAAAACAGAAACAGACGCTAGAAAAAAAATCATTAAAAGTAATAATCGCACGAGCGCAGAGATAGAGAGAATTCGCCGGCAGCATATATTCTGAAAACAAGTTTCCTGCGCACAACGAGTATTTTTTTCCCTCGATCCTCGCAGAGGCGGCGCGATTGAATCGCAGCTAGCTATATAACGAAGTTTAACTTTATGTGCATAAGACTGAGTTTGCATGAGGCTCGGCGCGCACACTGCGGCGGCGGAGGATAATTATCGGCCGATCGAGCGTGACGCGTTTTCTATATTAAACTCTCCTCTATCGTTTTCCCCGGCAATAATCACGGATTTTCCATTCTATCGCTCGGGCGCACGTGTATTCGTCATTGAATAATCCGTCGATGCGGTGCATGCAGAATCGCGCTCGCTCGAAATTTATACGCGCGCGGCGAACGTTCACGAAAATGATTTATCGAGATATATACAGTACATGTGTACGCGCTCTCGCACACGCGGCAATCTCCTCGAGCGTAACGCGTGAAAAATTCATCAGAGACACGCAGCGCGCGCACGCCTCGCACCGTAAAAAAAAAGCAACGATCAAAGAATGCAGTCGCGTATATACAGAGAGCAAGCAAGAGAGAGAGAGAGAGAAAGATCTGTGCGGCGGCGGCGGCCTCGCTGCGCGAGTGGTATATAACACCTCTACTGGTGCAGCGCGCGCTACAGCTCGCGAGTTCCCAGGCAAGGACTCGAGAAGCCGCCGCCATGTCAGTTCCTTGGAAACAATTATGCCGCAGGATACATAATAACAAACTGTTTCTCTCCGCCGCGTGAGCGCGCGAGCGAGCGAGCGAGCACGTATCACCTACACACACACACACACACACACACACCTATACGTGCTCCTTACCAACACGCTCGCCGCCGCTCCTCGACGCAGTTCTGCCAAGATACACCTTCTATACCCCCTCGCTCCCTCGCGGCGTGTACTCTCGCGCGCAACGCGCATTTTATACGTCACACACACACACACACACGTGCGCACGCACGCACCTACGTATATGCCGCATATATATATCTATACCTACGCAACACGCGCGCGCGCTGCACAAAAGACAAATAGCCTCGTAAATCTATATTAGCTATGCGTTTTTCCTGGGCCTCCTTTTTTGGCTCTTGTCGACGTTTTGCCTTATTTCTTGCGCGCCAGCAGTTTCTCTAGTCAGCCGGGAGATTTATCGAGTTTCGCGTCTATACGCAGCGTATACGCGTATGCGCGCTGCGCGGAGCACGCCGAAATCGCCGTCAGCGCTGGGGTTGATGGGGGATATACAGGGAGAGAGAGAGAGAAGGTGCGCCGCGATGGCGCTGAATTTCGCCTCGAAAGAAATAAATTTCGTCGAGTGTGACGTGCGCGCGGTGTGGGCACAAGCGCGCACTCGACTGCAGCTCTCCGCGCGGTGAGTCCGGTTGGACAGCGAAATTCATTAGGCGTGTCGTGAAAATTTATACTCTTACCGAGGATTAAGATATTATTGCGCGCAGTCTCGTACAGAAAGAGAAAGAGAGAGTGAGAGAGACAGCCTCGGATAATTCGCATGCGAATGCAGAATTTTTTTTATCGCCAGCCGGGCGCGCTCTGCGGAAAAAACGATCTATATATACTCTCCGCGAGAGAACAATGTAATGTTCGAGACACTAGAGAGTCCAACGACTCTAAAACGTCGCGATGAGAGCAGCACGAAGAGCTTGTATACACGTGTATGTGTGTGTGTGTGTGCGCGCGAGAGGAGAAAGACAACTGCAGATCGTGTACAGTATATATCTATACATGTATAATGTATATATCTACAGGCGGCAGACATAACATGTTATTCGTTATAATAGCCGGGCATCGAATGACAAGATAATGAACACAATTCAATTCTGTCCTTTCAAGGCCGCGACTCGTCCCGGAATACACTCGTTTCAGGGCAATTGCGGCCGGCGCTCGTTTTCGCCACACAGCCCCAATGCCATATTGCGTGATCCACTTATGTGATTTTTGCGCTTAACTGCTGCACCGCCACTGCTCTCTCTCTCTCTCTCTCCGCTGTGGCAATAGTAGATAAGCCATTACGTGGACCGGCGCATATAATGCGCGCTCTACAAACGCCGGCAATTTATTTGGCGCCGCTATACATACGCTGTACACGCTATACACACGCTTTGCCTCTTAAATTTCAAGTGCACACTCTGTCTGTAAGTCTGTATATCTAACACTTTTAAGAGCCGCCTGGATAATTTTTCAGCTTGAAATTACAGTTTGCAGGCCAATTAAGTCGATGTGTCAACAGTCGAGAGTTCTCCCCGCGGCTTTTATTAGATATAAATGCGTTTATTTCTAAAAGAGGTTTAAAAAGCTTGATGGATATTCGCGTGTTTAAATGAAACATACACGACATAGTGAGACATGCAATTAAAAGACAGTTAGGATGTGAACGGAAAAAATTCAAATTATATATACATCGTCATAAAAATTAACAACGTCTCGAGTTTACAGGTCATTTAGTTCCGTACCGTATTTTCTGCCCCATACAGATGAATATGACTAGAATCTCAGCGAGTACTGAATCCAGCAAAACGAGAAGAAGAATTAATCGGTAAGACAGAAAGTAGATCAACCGAGATGAAAATGCAGGGAAAGAAGTCGGAGAGAAGAGGCTGTGAGGTGTTGCAGGAATACAGCGCAGCATGAAAAACAAAACGACTCGGAGCATTTATTCTGTATATTGTTAGCCCTAATGAATACTAGTACATTAATTTAGATTTGAAGAGACAGAAAGCGCAGCTCAAAATTTTTCATATACTACTGATTTTAAGAAATACTGGACTTTCAGTTGTGTCTTGTAACTTGACGAAAATAATCACAATCAAATGAAATTTTCGGTTGTACAGCTCTCTATGCGCGAGTATCTCTTGTTTCTCGTATAGAACCTTAAAACCCGTCGATTCAGTCGTAAATATAAGTCTTGAATAAATATAATATTGAGAATTTGAAACGTGCCTTTTCCCACTGCGAATCCGGACTGTGCTAGTCTTCTGTGGTAGAATAACCAAGGATACATAGAGTATGGAGTGCACGGGGCCGAAAAAAGGAAGCGCAAAAGAGGATGCAGCGGCTCCATAGAAAGCCGACTGCGCTGGAGCGAGTGCTGCAGCGGAGAGCGGGCTCTTCTTGCGCGGGATCGGTAATAACCCAATAAATCAGAGTATCTCGCCGGTGCAATTACGTCTCTCTTTCTCCCTCTCTCTCTCTCTCTCTCTCTCTCTCCTAGTGGTCGGAGCCCGTCGCAGCCAACCCTTCTCTCGTAAATATTGCTCGGCGCGTCTCTTCTATCTTCCTTGGCTCCCTCTCTCTCCCTGATCCCACGACCCTGAAGAAGACGGCAAGAGACGCGCTCGCGCGCAGGAAGAAAAGGTGGAGAGCTGGGGTTGATGTGCCACGCTCGCTCACCCCGTCATTTTTTCCCCTCGCCGAAAAGCTCGTCGTCCTCTCTTTTTTTCCTCCTCCTCCTCGTCGCTCATCCGCGGAGCAGGGAGATCGGCCCATGGGAACCGGGTGAACGAGGCTTTAGGTGATTTAATTGCTACCGAGAGCAATCTGTTAATTCGAGAGTGTCAGCCTGAGAAAGCGAGTGCGCGAGCGCGCGAGAGTGAGAGAGAGAGAGAGAGAGCAGAGCGCGCAGGCGAGGATGAAAAAATCAGTGCCGGGGCGGCAATTATTTTGCCGAGAGCCCGAGCGTCTAAGCGTACGGGCCAGACTCGCTGGCTCGCGAAATTACACGATGCAAAGTTTGCCGAAAAGAAATTCGTATAATTTGCCGACGTCCGCTTTTCTGGCTCTCCTTTTTTCGGTCCACGCGCGCAGCTCGCTCGCGCTTAACAGAAACGGAGAGAGAGAGAGAGAGAGAGAGACAGAGACAAGCTCTCCGCGAGAGAGAGCGCTATATAGCTATATACGAACGCGTAAATATAGCACTCGGTCGAAAAGTTTTTACTGCTCGGCCGTCTAGTATGGTGCACCGCTGCCGCTGCCGCTGCTGCTGCTGCTGGCACGTGATGAAATACATACCATACCGCGCGCGCGAGCGCGAGTGTCTCTGCTCTGCTGTTGCCGCTGCTAGAGACGCACGTAATAACTGTATAGCTTTAACGATTCTCGCTTTTCAAATGTGACTGCTCGAGTTCCTTATGGTTCGCCCGTTGCTCGCTTAACGACACCTGCACTGCCTGGCTGCCTGGCTGGCCGGCTATACGGCTGAGTTTTGCAACGATCGCGTATACGTACGACGCACGTGTATATATACGCGAACAAGGCTATATACCTACGTGCAGAGTATGTAGGAGAACAGAGATACACGGAACGCGCGGCAAGTTTCGTTGGCTGGGCCATTGGGAGCGAGCTCGTAAAGCTTTTTTCTAGAGGAAGTGCCCGAGGATCAACCAGCTGTAACGTAATAGTCGCTTGCAGTGCATTACCTAATGTGATTTTCCTGAATCGCGCCGTGTCGGGAAAAAAGCCTCGCCCCCCCCGTGTCATTTGCTTTGCATTCTTCGGGCTAATTAAATGTTTTGCATGCGCCGAATGGGATATTTCATTGTTTGAAAGTAAGTTTCGAGCCGGGAGAGGAGTGAAATTGACGCGGAAATTGAATCTGATGAACAACTCTATGTACGTGAACGCCTCGCTCTAGCTCTACAGCTCTACATACAATATATATATATTGTAGGGAGAAGAGCTCCCATTTTCAAGCATTATTTCGTACGGCGAGAATTTGAAATTTCCGGGAAAAGCGACTCGTGGCGCGAAGCCGCGCGATAACAAATGCAAACAATGGCTCATCAATAGATTCATGCATAGAAGCCAAGGCATAAGAAGAGCGAGTCGGTAATGACTTTCCGATAATCCTGGCCTACGCTGCAGGGGCGCGCGCGGGGGGGGAGGGTGAGTCGGTTGGGCGGCATTTTCACGACAAAGCGAGAATATAATGAAGGCTTGAATGAATAACGAGCCGCGTCCTTCCTCGCGTACATGCACGTACGTCGTAGCAAACTCCAGAAAAACCGGTACCCTGCACACACGCTCTCCCGCTCTCCTGTAATACGTGCGTCGTACACATCGATGCAACAATTTTTTCGTTTTACTCGCCAGCTCGCTCCGCCGCTGCAGCAGCCTGGTGCGGTCTGCGCAGCGCGCCGCCGCCGCCGCCGCCGCCGCCACGCGGATAATGCAAGAGAGCGCGAGGGAGAGTGAAAAAAGGAGGGCAGCCTTGCGAAATTACACGTATAGATGGCATTGATGAATGGCCTGGAGGATTTTGATAGACCCCGGCAGAGCGAGAGAGAGAATACTGCACTCGCGCAGTAATCGTCGATTCTCACAATCTTCTCTCTCGCTCTCTCTCTCGCGTATATATACTCGAAGCAAGAACAGGGCAAGACCGCCTCTGTGTGCGTGTACGACTTTCCTCTGGCACGCCACCATCGCATTATTCGAATTATCTATATAATATATGTATGGCTAAGGAGGAGGTGGACTGCCTTCGCACGTACAGTGCGTTTGTTTTATGGATATTTCATGGCGGATTTTTCCCTCCCTCTCGCTCACTCTTTTTCTCCTGATGAAGCGCGGCTTCCTTGATTACCCGTCAGAGCTTGTATTTTTCATGCGACGCTTTACGAGGATCGAGCTCGCTTTGTTAGATCCTAACTAGGCGCGCTCAGCTCTCTCGCCGCAGCTCTGTAAACGCGCGGGCCGTACTTTTTTTTCAGAGAACGCGATATCGCATACGAATAATTTGAAAAACCGCTTTCCTCCCGAGGTCTTTTTCGCCTAACGATTCTGTTCCCCGTTCTTTCGGGAGATATACTCGAAAATAAGTTACCAAATCGATAAAGATGCCGTATTATTACAGTTGCCAGAACAGTAAATTATCGATTTTCAAATAAAGCGATGTTGCCTCCAAGGCTTCTTTGTCGGAGCTCGGATATTTCAAACTGATAAAATATGTGCAGGCTTAGCTCCGGCTTGCTTTTATTAATGCATGACTCTGGTGAACCGCGAAAAGGCGCTGGAGTAAAAGTAAAATTTTTAAGTAAAATAGATGGATTATGTTATTCATATCATTTATTAAATACCAAGTTTTATAGACATTCCTTGGTAAAAATTAATCCAAATTTTAATCAATAATTATAACTACAATTATCATTAAATGGTATTTAGTGTTTATTGATTAAAACGTGGAATTATATTTCAACCAAAATATTCATTCAACGAGGAAATTAGAAAAACAAATTAATACTCTAAAAAAGAGATGAGCGGTCACTTTATTTTGTTTCCTGCATGGTTGGTCATTATCGTGGTAACGATCTAATTTTGAACCCTGATTGACTGCTTATTTTCATACGCGATCTCTGAGCTCGTAATCACATACACGTAAGAATGTATATGATTTCCTGATCACAAAGTGTAAAAATTAACAAAATCTAATGATATATGAAGTAAAGCATCTATGAAAATGCTATTATTTATAGTAAATAGTAAATTATGAATTATGAGTAAAAAAATGATTAACCGTACAGAAAAGATCTGTAAGACAAATAGAAGAAGAAAGTAGGAAGAAAGCTAGAAGAATAACTAATATGCTTATAACCAATAACAAAAATGAAATTTAAATCAGCTACACAATAATTTGCCACCAGTCACATAATACTAAAGCGTTTACAAATCATCTTCATAAAAATGAATATACGTATACAATATACGTGTGTATATGTGTAAATGTATATGTAAATATTTGATCATATAGCTTGTTTGACCGATTTTACTCATACAAATAACAGCTCTCATTCAACTGAAACCCTCTTTTACAGCTTATACACTACTTTATATGCACTACTTTATATACAGCTTATACACTACTTTATAGCTATGACTATCTATATCAAAAGAAGAAAAGACACGAATAAGTTTCATAAATAAATCGTCAAAATGAAGATCGTCAAATGAAAAGAGAAAAATCTACACAAAAGGCAGATTTAACCGAGAAACTATGAGTTTTGCAGTATTATAATTTTCAATAGTTTTGTACCTTTCTGTACGCAATTTAGTACATACTACTATACTAGAGGGTGTTCCCATCTGCTCGCTTCGCTCGTCAACCCCCCAAATTTTTAATTTGAAAATGATGACGAATGTGCAATGAAATAAATTTCTTTTCCTATTCGAAATTTACAACAGCTATAGCCTTCTGTATGGTAACCGCATCAACAACAAATATAGTAACAGATTTTTGTATTTAAACTTAATTGTGTTAATTTTATTTTGCCTATTTCGTTGTTTCTCTTATTTTTTGTTTAACACTGAAGAAGATCGTACGAAAATTAGAGACAAAATTGTAAAATACGCTTTTAAAATTAGGAATATTTTGAACCATTCATTGTAGGCAACGATCGTAAGATATAAAATTACGAATAAAAATATTTATGTATAATTGTATATATCAATGCATGATACATATTTAGAGGTAAAGTAGAAATTATAGCATTTTTTCATATATATTCGGTTTGCTTTCCAGTTTATTTAAGAGCAATCTTCATAAATCTTTTTTATTACAGGTCAGATTCGATTAAAGGAACAATCGCGATAATTATATTTGGATTTTTTTTCAGTTTTAAGGGCAAACTTCAATAATCTTTTTATAACAGGCCAGATTTATTTTAAGTAGTAATGAAAATGAAATGAATTTAGTTTTATAGAGTAGTCATTAAAGATTACATTTAGATTAGAGCTTAAAATGGCGTCCCCTCTGTGGCACTCCCTACCGGTCGCCTCATTAGTGGAGCCCCCTATCGGACGTCCCCGTCACTGAGAGATGTTAAGTTAAAATTAGGCAAAAATTAGTAAAAATACACTCAATTTTAAGCTAATATCCCCCATTGAGGAGCACCAATTGAGAAGCAGCTAATTTCTGACAAAATTTTACTCAGAAAGATGTAGAGTTTAATGCAATATTTTTTATTTTATGCTTTGAAATTAATGAATGCAGTAATACTCTTGATGGTTCAACAATACATTATCTATAGAATCTGGAATCTTAAGAAAATAGAATATCGTATAAAGTAGATTTATGCTCTTCAATTTCATAAGTCAGTTACGTTCAGTTACAAGTCAGTAGTAGATAAATATTAAAATTCGTAATTAAAAAGTTCTTTAAACTTATTGATGAGAACTATGTTTGAATATGTCAATGAATATATAAATGAATGTGGGTCGTAGTATAAAGTTCGAATAAGGTTATAAGTATAAAGACGAAATCTTTTCATAATGAATTACAAATATCGATCGCTGGAGCTTTCAAAATAGCAAAACATAGCGTGGATTGCATACTAATGAAGCATTTCCATCAATGTAAGAAAACGTAATTGATTTTTATCATTTTAACTTGAATAACGAGTTTTATTTCCTCCATAACTATACTATTGTAAAAAGTTTTAGATTTTCTTAAAATGTTTTAAATCAGTAAATATTTAAATATCTTAGACGAATTCCTTATAAAACCGATTAGTTTTGAAAAACTAATCATATTTAAGACAACATAAATTACAACAAATATTTCTAATCCTAATTTATTCCTTCTTATAATGATGGTTATAATTTATACATTAAACGTTCAAAAAAATATTTGAACCATTGTGTCGTATATTTCATGTTCCACTAAATGAATTAGGCATTATATTGAAAAGATGAAGAGATTTTAAGAAAAAAAATTAATTGGAAGTAATCTATACAATATACTAAGGAATCGAAAGTGAATGTTTTCAGTATTAAAATATAAACTTGAAACTTAGTAAAATGATTGGGTACACATAACACATACACGTAACACATAACGAAGAGTAAGCATATAATCTGAATTCGGTTATTGCAAATTAATTTTTTTTGTACTCTACATTGCAATGGCATTAAGTGCACATTTTTTAAATTTTAACTAAATAACTAGAAATTTGATTATGGCACCTCTTAAAAATTCCTTTTAAACATGAGGAATCAATAAATTATCAAAGCATAAATTTGCGCACTAGCTATGTTTTAGTTCAATCAAAATTTATACCTGTAGCCAAACTGTTAAATGAATCAAAATTTCCTTTTAACATTCCAAATTTCTCTAAGAAATTATATCAGATAAATTTCTCGACTATTAAAACTAAAACACTCCATGAAAAGTGGTGAACCAGATCCCATCAAAATTCTTTCTCTCGACCAAATTCAGCTTTTAAGCTAATGGTAGTTGCAACAGTCGAAAAATAACCATAGAAATAAAACACATCTTTAGAAAGAAAGTCGAACATTCAAGACAATCCAATGAAAAATAAATGCTCCTAAACTAGTTGTAATTTCGAAGTTATCAAATCGCTCAATGTCCATACAGAACAGTCTACACAGATATATAAAATGACTCGGATTCTCCTGCATGTACAACTGCACAGCTTATACATCTATATAGCTAGAAAGAGAAAGACAGAGAGAGAAAAAGAGAGAGAGAGAGAGAAAAGAGAGAGAGATAAACTCGACGCGAGATGCGGAGAGCGAGAAGCGAAACGCGAGAGAAGGCGAACGCGGGGAGGAGGAGGGGGACCCCCGCGGGGATATAAATCTTCCATCTGACAGACGCGCCGCCTCCGTGGCTCTCGGCCGACCAACCGACGCGTCCAGAATTTCACGGGGCGACGCCCTCGGAGAGACTCTTTCTCTGCTGCTCTTGTCTTCTATATACATATATAAATATATATACATATATATAAATACACACACACACACACACACACACACCCCTATATATACACACACATATATGTATACATGCGTGCGTGTGCGCTGCATTTGCATGTCATTTCGAAAGCCCATTACTCTCCGCACACGTGTGCGACGGGCGACGTTGCGTGCGTTGCTCGCATACACACACGTGTCTGTGTACGTCTGCAGTACCAATATGTGTATATGCGAGAGAAAAAGAGCGAGAGAGAGAGAGAGAGAGAGAGAGAGAGAGAGAGAGAGAGAGAGAGAGAATGCTTGGATTAAGTTTACGCGCACCGGCGATATTTTCAAATTGTATAGACCCGCGAATCCGCGATGTCTTTTAATTTCTATTTGAAGAAAGTCGTTTCTACATCCATCTGTCTATCTAGAATAGGTCTGCTTATCGGACGTAGCTTTATCTAGATGAGATTTCATTAGCCTTGGAAGGATAATTGAATTGCTTCGCACCGAGTATACCATGAATTATTTAAGCTCGCGAAATTAAGGCTTGTATGTATGTGCCGCGGTTGTAAACCATACATAAAAAAAATAAATAATATATCGCACGCTGCTCAGTGCCGTCAGCGATCCGCTTCGCACAGAGCAAGTTTCGAGAGACTGCCTTTATTTACGGTGTCACCTATCAATCTCGGCCGCATCTATTTCGAGAGAAGCCTGTCTTGCCTCTCGTGTACGTGTGTGTAAAGCCGTAAATATTCATTCATGTAAATAGAGAGAGAGAGAGAGAGAGAAGCCACCCGCGCCGCGTGTGCGCGATACACCGCGGCGCAAGTTGAATCAGAGCGAAATTTCAAACGACGTAAAATAAAAGGAGAGATAGACGAAGAAAAAGGCTTGCGCTTGCGTTCGTTTTCCATTTTATTCCACGCGAGAGCCATTTCTGGCCTCTGGCGCATTATGCCGATTCCCATCCACGAATCGCGTGTCCCGCTCGCATCTATCCTCTATACTCCCCTCTCACATGCGGCTATGTATATATATATATACCAGCACGCCGTATGTTCTGTGTGTGTACGCTATATACGTATACATTCACGGTGTGTAGATCGAGCGCATGTGGCAACCTCGCGAGAAAGCTCCTCTCGTCACGAATGTGCGAATATGCTCGACCGCAGGATATTTTCGAATAGCACGCGATTACACTCGCGGCTCTGCTTTCGGGGTTAAGCCTATATATCGAGCGAGTGTGCGATGCATTAATTCCATTAATCTCCTCGTTGATGTTGCTGCCAGCAATATGCATAAGCCAGCCCGCGCTCGCGCGCGGAGAGGGTGAAACCGAGCTGCCGCCGCCGCCGCCGCTGCTTTTTAGCTGCCTGGTGTCGAGGGGATGCGTGTCGCACACGCTTTGCTTCTGTGCGCCACAGCGACTGCCACGAGAGGCTCTCTCCGCAGCGAGGGCGCTGTCTTAATTCTGGATTTTTGGTGACGTCCCTGCGTGCGAGCTGAGGCTAATGCATTTTAATTAATGACCCTCCCCGCAGCTGCCCCTTCACTAATCAACGAGAGACGCATTTCTCATAGAGGTACCTTTCGTTGGCAACCTATATACAACTGCCAGCAGTGTACACGTATATACGAGTGTGTATACTAAGCATTGGAATGAAGAGTCCTCTCGAATGGAATTTGAAAATGTGTAACGCGATGAATTCCGACCGCAAAAGTTATTACGAAGGCTCTCGTTACATAATCGTGCGCCGCGACATGATTACCCGCGTTTTACTTACGACGCGCTGCTGCTGCTGCTGCGCTGCTGTTGCTGGCTGCGCGCGCGGAAAAAGAGGATAAATCGAGTGGCGACTAAATTTATGTTAAAACCCGGCGTTTCGCAAGGGTTTTTACGACAAAGTATATTTTACGCCGCTGTTGCAGCTCTTCTCTCTCTCTCTCTCTCTCTCTTGCGCGCGCGCGCTCTCTCGCGGCGGGACACACACCACCCGTGACTTTGACTGATTCTCGAGGAAGCAGCTTTGTCTATACACATACCGACGGACGTTTTTTTTTCTTCCTCTCGTCCTCCTCTTCGACTCGGTGCACCGATCGTTAAAGGCATTAAAAATCCGGTCGACTCGCGCATAACTTACACACGGAGAGCGTCCGCGCGCGGCGCGATATCGGGGTCGTGCGCGCCGCCGCGCTCATCCTCTGAATATTCATCGAGCCATTTCGCCCGTGAATATACCGCGTCTGTACACCCTGTGCATATATACGTACGTGCAAACGCTTTAATATCTCGCGGCGGGCGGAAGGAAATTTTACGAACCCGAGCCACACCGCCGCCACCGCGCCTCTATACGTATACACACGTATACTTGTAACAGTCGGGAGTGTACAGTGCGCCGATCTAGTGTAAACAGAAAGCATCGCGAAAAGCAGCGATCTGTAACGCGAGCTTTGCAAATGCAAATGGGGAAACGCGCTCTTATATACTTTATTTCGATCTTTATTTACTGTGAAATTATATAAGCACGAGTATTGACAGCTCAATACGCTGACAGTGAAAAGGTATACACGATATATCGTATATACGTATATCCGGCGACTTTCCCATCCGCGAACCAACAGGAAAAAAGCTCACTCCGCGCACTGACTTGCAGCGCAGTAGGCTCTCTCTCTTGCTGCGCTGCTGCCGCGCGGCTGCTGTTGCTGCTGCTGCAGCAGTCGCACAAATCATTTCCGACGCCCGCTTTTGTGCTGCGCTGCACCGAGCGCAGTAAGAACGCGCGCGTGCAAAAAAAAGAGATAGGCCGCGTAGCGCTGTAGATTACTATTTTTATCAGTAAAAACACGAAGAAGCCGGAGAGTAAGTTTTACAACGCGAGAGAGCGCGTATAGAGCGTATATATATACACGCGCGCGCGCGCTCGTCGGAGGTCGTGCATCACCCGGCGCTCTGGCAGGATAATAGCCACACCGCCTCGAGTAGGGAGAAAGAGCGAGAGAGCGAGCGTATAAAGAGTATAAGAGAGTCGTGGACCATGCGCCGCTTGGGTGATTGATAGACACCGAGAGAGAGAGAGAGAGAGAGAGAGAGAGAGAGAGAGAGAGAGAGAACGAACAGCGACCGAGCGTCCGAGCACATATACATCCTGCAATATTTTCTTTCGAAGAAGGAGAAGGGCGAGGGTCTTCGCGTGTAAGAATTTCGCCGAAATCACTTCGACGAAGCGCTTGATGGAATGGATTGTGCGTTAAACGTAGTTTTCATTCAATAGAGCCCGAGAGATTGTGCTTTCGCTGTCCGAAGGCGTTGTTCACTGGGTGAAATGGATCTTACGTGATGGTAAAAATATATCCGCTAGCCAGCGACTGAGGAAACGTATTGAAATTTTCACGTTGTGATTGTGGGGATGATTTTGAGGGTGACATTGCAAAGTGTTACCTACCAAAGCAAAATTTTTCTTTATTTTATACGTAAAATTATGTGTTGTACAAGCCAATTTATGCAAGAAACATTGCATAAATTCTAAACCCACTCTGCAAGCGTATACTGATTTAATATATGCGAATTTTCGCACTTTGCGTATATGATTCGAGATAAACAAATGGATGAAATTGACCGATTCTTCTGAAAAAATTTCCCAACAGAATTTCGATATGATTATTGCAAATTCGGTTTGAATGATAAAATATTTTAATTTAAAAAATGTAACAATTAGACTAAGGTAATATTATTTATTTTTAGAAAGAAAATTATTTTTTTTTTTTCAAATCATATAGGGAATTCGATCCCTTTAATAGCTCTGAGAAACATCAAATATCAGCATCAAATGTTATCTTCTAAAATTTTCAAGCATGCGAAATGTCAAGCTCATAAAAATGATTTATTAAACCTGCAAAAAAAATATCGATGTATTAAAATCGAAAATTGATTATCATCCTAGTCATAATTGTTACTTTCGAAAATTGTCTTATAACTTTAGGTACTACACATTTTGATAAACTGCTTATTTTCGGATTTTTGAAGAAATTTCAAAGACATATTTAGCTGGAACAATCGTTTGTTTTGAAGTATAGGAAAGGCGTGGTTTTAGTGCACGAAAGAGAATGCCTGTGCTCGAACGCGGGCACAGGTCGACAGATGGAGCCAGCTGACGGTCGGTCTCTCTTGCAGCCAAGGGTTAAATCCTTCAGCGAATCGTGTCGAGACAAAAAGCTGGCCGAGATGTATTAAGAATATTAAAAGAAGCCCGCTAAAAGAGCGAGCGAGCCATAGAGATGAGCTAAGAGTGGAAAGAGCAAAAAGCTTCTCGGTACCGCAATCTAAGCCTTCCATTCCAGCGTTCCGCGAAGCGTTCAGCATCGCGGCTCTGAAAATAATTTTAGTTAAAAACGCCTTAACAACTCGCCAGGCCTCTTTTAATCTTTTCTCCATTGCTTTGCGAATCAATACATCCGCTTCCGAGACGCGAAGAAGAAAACCCTTCTCTCCTTCAGCGGCGGCGGCGGCGGCGGCGGCGAGTCAACGCGCGTAAAAAGCCCGTACTGTTATAACAACTCGGCGAGCTCGCGCACGTATGTTTGTTCCTTCCTGGAAGCGAGCTCGTAATGATCGGAATTGAAAATGGGCCAAGTCGGGGCCGTTCCGCAAAGATATCTCGCTCACTCACGGCTCTCTCTTTCTCTAATATACACTCTCGCGTGCTAAAGAAGATTTAGCTCGCTTATACCTATAGAGCTCCCTATATATGCATGCATGTGTACCGGAAAAAGCGGTGGTCGAGGGTAGCGAAGGAATGGTTTCCGGTGCTCGGCTAGTTTCTAGCCCCGTAAAGCCTTCGCGGGGTGTGTTCCGCCGCCCGCGCACCGCTCTGTGGATTTTTCTCCCGCGACTACCCTCTGCGCGCTGCACACAAGCCTTGGCGTCGCCGCTGGCGCTCCATTGCGCGCACTTTTCGCCAGCGCAAGATTCACGATTATTGGCTCTCGCGATTGATTTTTTACGATTCGCCCGGTTCGCTCCTTTCCTTTCGTTTTTTTTAACGACACGCGCGCCGACGAGAGAAAGCAGCCGACGAGTTAAAGCGCTCGGAAAGCTTATCACGATCCGCCGCTGAATTTCACTGCTTCACAGTGAGGTTTCACCGCGAGAGAGGTCATTGCAATTTGGCTTTAAAACGCGCGGCGAGAGATCGCATCGTTGGCGCTCCTAAACTACAAACGATCGTCTCTCGCGCTCGTCCCTGCGCGCGGAGCGCAGGAGAGAAAGAAGAGAGAGAAAAAAAGTAGAAGGATAAACACCTCGGCCACATAGATCTTGGCTCTGTCTCGCGCGCGGCGCACATGCGCGCGCAGGGCCCGGACTCGTTGGTTTCGAAATAATTGGCCGCATCTCTCTCTCTCTCTCTCTCGCCGACGTTTATCCGCGCACAGCAAAGCCAAACGGCTCGTTCCACAATGCTCTTTCTCGCCCCCTCGCTCGCCTGATGATTGGCTTGCGCGCACAGCGAGATCCCGCGCGCCCTCGCTCGCTATCGCCCTCGAAAGCGTCTCTCCCTCGCAGCGAGGAGGTAGCCCTCCGGCCCCAAAAATCCGGGCTAAAGAGGTCCCCTCGAGCTCGCTCTCTCTCTCTCTCTCTCTCTCTCACTCTTTCGTATTAACAATCGAGCGACTCGTGCAGACGCTTGACGCCACATAATGGGGAGGAAGAGCGAGCGCGCGCGTGTGTGTGTGTGTGTGAGTAACGCAGGTACACTCATTCAAAGTCCGTCTCAAGCTCGAGGTTAGGCCCCGGAGCATCATCCCACTATGCGCTGCTCTCGGTCCAGCGCGTCTTGCTTCCTTTTTCGCGCTCCGGGGCCCCGCGGGAGAAAGAGCGAGAGAGCGAGAGAGAGAGAGAGAGAGAGCCGAAAAGCAGCAAACTCGAAACGTACGTAGCGCGCGCGCGCGAGCGCGGATAATTGGGGATAATGCCGGGGTTTGCGTCGCCGTCTTTTGGGCCTACCCCCCCTCCCCTCCTGGTAATTGCACTGCGGCGCAGCCTTTTTCGGCTCTCCGCGCGCGACCAAAGTCCGAAGCAGACCTGTCCGAGGCTCGCTCGCTGGCGAAAAGTTTCGCAGAATCGATGTCTACGTGTAGAGAGAGAGAGAGAGAGAGAGAGAGAGCGCGTGTATATAGCTCTATATACAGCGGGAGCGACTATACACGGCTTGGTGGGATACACATATACATACACGCACGTCTCCGGCTAATTCGTCGGTTTGTTTCGTGAGCTGCTGCTGCTGCTGCTGCTGCCGCTGCCGTGTTATTACGCGCGCTGCTGTGGCGGTCGGCCAGCGACTCTAGGCCCCTCGGGGCCGATTTTTTCGGAGCTAGGCGCGAGAATCGGCGCGACACACGGCCGGCCGTCTCAAGGATGCCCGCCCGCAGCTGCTCCAAATAGACTCTCGCCGAGATGAAGTGCTCATATATATATATAGAGAGAGAGAGAGAGAGAGAATCTGCGGGAATCGAGAGTCTTCGCGGAAAGGTCGAGTTTTGGCGTAATATCGTGTCTGCATGAGCCGCGCGGCGAGCGACGCCACACGCGACCTACTAGTCCGCAGCTCTCTCGATTGGAAGCGCTGCATTGTTGCGCGAATAAATCGCAGCGTTCATCTCTCAATGGACACTGAAAACTATACACATTTCGCCGGACGCGATCATCAGCGGTATAACGAGGCTAATCACCGAATCGTCGTAAAAGCAGCTCTTGCGGCGCAACCTCCCTCCTCCTCCTCCTCCTCCTCCTCCTCCTTCGAGAACGATCACTCCATTAGCACACACTGCACAGCTACATGAGGCTCGAACACACGATCGGTTATCCAAGTGAACTACCCCGCGAACCTGTAATATTCCAAATAACTCTGCACTTTCGAGAGTAACAGTGAGAATAAGAGCCGAGAGCACGTGCCTAGATAGTATACACTTGTGCGCGCGGAGTAGCTCTCAGCTGGCGCGCGAATCGTGTATTTAAAATAAAGGAGGAGAAAAAAAGGAAGAAGCGTCCTCCGAAAAGCGCGAGCTACCTGTGTCTCTCTCTCTCTCTTTCTCGCGCGCGCGCGCGCGACTGTGTGTGTGTCTGAGTATGCGGTATATATACATACCGTACACAACGCAACAAATTACACTACTTCGGTGCGCGGGCCTTAATTATACCGAGTGCGCCATTAGCTCTCGCGCGGCGCTTCCACGGTAGTAATCAAGTCGCTTGGCGCTTTTACAAGCGACGAAAAAGTACCGGCCAATTCCCTATTTAAACAATGAGTCGCCGCCGTCTCTCTACTGTCTTCCGATAATGCCCGATTGCAGGCCTACTCAGTGTTTTCAATTAGCCGAGCTCACGGCTTTAGAGCCGCGCCGCGCGGACTCGACTTTTAAGGAGGAGGAGGAGGAGGAGGTGGACGAGGAGGAGGAGATGGAAAACGCAAAAACCCAGCCGGGAATTAGCGCGGTGGCTTTCTGCATTCGCGGAGAAGCGATGAAGCGCGATAAAAGCCCGAGTGAACAGCCCAGCTTTACGGCCGTGAGCAATTCCTTTGGCTGCTGATGAAAAGTCGGAAATTATCTCGAGCACAGCCTTTGGTCGCGAACACTGTTTTTTTCTATTCTTTCGATGTGCTCTCGATCGTGAGTGCGACCTATTAATTTACAGCGTGGACTCCGCGAACGAGGGTGTACCAAACTTTTAAAACGCATAATGTGCCTTTTCATTCCAGCTTCATTATAATTGTCAGTCAAGTGCTTCTAACAAATCTGTAACTATACTTCGTGCAAGTAGATTAATCACTTATATTCTATTTGTTAAGAAAATTAAAGTGTATTCGAGTTGTTATCTGAATAATTATGTACAAGCACCTACGCAAATAATCGGCCTTATCGACATTTTTTTCTCTTATATAAATCGCGATAAAAAATGTTTCTTAATTCGATGATGTACATTTAATTACAATTGAAATAATCAACTCTTAATTTTCAACAATAGAAAAAAGTAATTTCAAGTCCTTATATACTAATTGTGTACATAATTATTCGTGTTAATAAGTTAGCAAGCGTTATAATGTTTGATATAGAAATGAATAAATGTAAATGGCAAGAGACAAAAAGCATGACATGAAGAATAATCGTGACCTGTAAGGTAGAAATTGAATA
Source organism: Philotrypesis tridentata (assembly GCA_018906965.1). Classification (NCBI taxonomy): domain Eukaryota; kingdom Metazoa; phylum Arthropoda; class Insecta; order Hymenoptera; family Pteromalidae; genus Philotrypesis; species Philotrypesis tridentata. The sequence goes on from JACCIB010000001.1 coordinate 15,211,758, forward strand.
TATGTTATTAGGCTTTCATTATTCTCTTTACATTCGATGTACAAGAAACTTACTTAACTGTTCAACTGCTGAACCTCAAGTTTTTAATATTCCTTTCAAGATTATTATTTTCTTTTATTTACACCGAAGCGTATTAAAAGAAAGTGAACCCTTTCCTTATTTAATTCGTACAGCGTATGTCACCTAAACCTAACCACTGTTGAAATGACAAATCGCGCACAAAAACGTGAAAATTTATCACACAAAATTGAAAAATGCCATTTGAAGAGCAGTATGAAACTCAAGCGTTCCCCGCCGGACGAGCGAAGCCCGCAAGCAGTGATCCGTCGGCAAGCGAGCCTCTCGCGTTCGTATTCCTGCAGCAAACGCAACGCGGCTCGGCTCGTCGTCTTGCGACAAATCAAGTGATCTCGAGCTAAATAATTGGCCCCAAAACTTCCTGAATTTCGTACGAGTGTCGAGGAACGGAAGTCGTGTGGGCGAGGTAAAATTAGTATTTGGTGCGATTAGTTGGAAGGAAAATGACAGTGAGGGATACTGCAGTGGGCGTGTGGCTGTCGAACGCGCGACTCGTGTCCGACGGACGGCTGCTGTTGCCGTGAGTTGTCGAGCCGACTGCGCGTCAAGGAATTTTCCTGTGTGTGCGTGTGGTTGGAGACATCTGTTGAGGACGTAACGACTTTGACACTGCGACGAGGTGCCTTCGTATCGGAGATAATCGTCTGCAGGACATTGATATTTGGAGAAAACGAAAATACGACGTACAAGCACGTTAAAGTTGGATATGGCAGATGTGTTTTAGTTAAAAAAAAAAGAAAAATAACTTGTTCTGATCACAGCATACGATATTTTTAAATTTTCACGTAACCATATTACAGTCGATAACATTGTGGAAAATCTATTATTTATTCGCGAAATGTATAATAAAGACGTGCCGTTAATTTTTTTTGTAACGGAAATTACGGAGGTTTTGAAAAATAATTTTAACAAGTTTACTTTGTACTTTGAACGTTGTACTTGTGTACTTTAAACGCAATCTCAAAAAGGCATAAAAATTAATTGCAATCGTGGCATTTCAATGTGAAATTAAACTGTAGGAAATTAAGCCGATGATAGCTTGTATAGAAGTTAGAATATTCATCGAACGAACACTCGCGCAAAAGGAGCGTAAAAGTGTGCAAAATCGTTAATGAAAAATTTTCGAGGCGCACAAGTGATTTGTGAACGTAAGTGCAAGTTAGCGCGGTGTGTAATTATTGTTGACACACGCGAGCGCGTTAAATAATATTATAGAGCAGACAAACAGTTATACTTTCACTTTAAATAAAATAATCATTCGAGCAGAGTGTTTACACGAGCGAACATTATTATACGCAGGGTCGGCAGTAATTGTCCGTTTCAAAATTGCAGTCATTTTGCGGAAAATAATTTGGACTTCACGCTTTGAGTAAAATTAAATATATTTTGCAAAGTATATCCTTGCGCAGTAATCCAGCCCGATCCGTTTACGAGTCGTTGCACTGGCGCGCGCGCGCGCGCAGCATGCATAAATCAGAAAAGCAAGGAGTAAACAGAAAAACAGTCAGAAAAGTGTAAAATTCAGGTCGAGAAATGAAATTGCCGCGCGGCTATAGACGTATATCGGAGAATTTCGTCGGACTGTGCGGCTTCCCGTTTCCTATACATGCATCATAAATCGCCGCGAGTCTCTCGGATCCGTCTCTCGCGCGTTCGGAAGAGCTCCTCCTTCGGAAGTCCCTCACTACCACGAGGAGTCGTAGGCTCCGTCGATTTATGCGTGTCGACATATACGTTTGGCACAAAGTCTGCCACCTATACGCGCGCGCGCGCGCAGATGTCGGCTCAGATCAGAGCTGTCTTTCTACGCGAGACTATGTAGGTGAAATCCCCGATGATGAGGCGCCGCTTCTTCGTCCTTGCGAGTAGCCCGCACAGCCCACAGGACACATCGCGCGGTATTATAAGCGCGGACACTATCATTAGCTATATCCGCATCTGCCGCGCGGTGTGGCCAAGACAGAAAGAGAGAGAGAGAGAGAGAGAGAGAGACACACACACTGTAATTAGTCGGGCGCGACCCTAAACGGCTCCGCGTATTCCGTCATTTTTACGTACCGCGCCGGCGGGCCTTTCTTGGGTCATTGTAACGTCGTTAGGCGCCCCCTTCGACTTTTGTCTGCGCTCTGTTGCGCGCACTAGACGCGAGGTTATAGATATACTTTTTTTGGAAGCGATATACTCGGCATCTTCTGCACTATTCAAGTGAGCGGCATTTTTTTTCCTACAATCGCTTATATATATATATATATATATATATATATATATATATATATATATATATATGCGGTCGATTTTCGAAGCTCGAAAGTTGCTTGCCGTTTCAGAATCAATTCGCCTGTTTGCAGCGCGAACAAATACAGAATCCATGAAAAAATTTCGACGATTTCTTTCAGCTCCGGTGGTTCATTGGGGGGAGACTGGCGGATTTCTCAAAAAGTTATTTACGCGTTTAAAGGATTTTCAATTCCATTAAAAATTCAAACTAAAAAGTAATATTCTGCGCAAGAACTTTTAAAAGGTATATACCTTTTTATGACCAAACATTTTATTATCTCCTCGAAAGCAATATAGCTCCTCTACGGCTTTCCAAAAAGTTGCTTGGACATGAAAATTTTATGAACACCCGTTAAATTTTGTTTAAATCATTTTTCAGCATCTTTGGAAAATCAGCTACGACTCCCTCTACTCGTAGTAATGGACAGTTTGAGCAAGTCGTTCCGATCAGCAACAGAATTACAGATGCAGTTACGAAGAAGAAGCTTGGAAGAACCGGAAGACATTACAATAACTCACAGCAAACGAAACAAACTCAATGTTTCATATATGCAAATAAGGAGAAAAAAAATAATCACTCGAAATCTTTAGTAGACATCTCCGAATCTCATAAAGATTGCCTGTCTCTGGATGCATTGCCAAGAGCTGATATAATATTATACAATGAACGTATCACTGGAAGAGCTTCTTGAATACCCGCCCGAGTGCATTATAAACGAGAGAGAGAGAGAGAGAGAGAGAGTCAGAAGCAAGAACAGCAGCAACAGCCCCTAATTAGATAAAGCTCGCAAGTAGCCTTTTATGAAGCGATTAACGCATTTAAAAATCCGTCGGCTGGTATAGAGGCAAGAGGGAGAGAGAGAGAGAGAGCTGGTATATAGATCTGAAAAGGAGGCACCTCGCGGTAGCCTCGAAGGAGGTTCGCTTCTTGATCCGAAGGACTATAAAGAGAGGAAAGAGAAAGAGGGAGAGACGCAGCGGCAGCGCGAAATTTCGACTACCTCGATAACTAGAAGGGATCCTTATCTCAGTTGCTCCCTGATGTTTCGCTCGGCCGCCGCCGCCGCCGCCGCCGCCGCCGCTGCAGCCGCGGGCCCCATATCCATACGCACCGCGCGCCGATGGATGGATGGATCCTGCGCTGCATCGCGCTCGCGCGGGCTCTTTTTGAGCTGCAGCCACGCCCCTTTCTTCTCTCCCTCTCCGCGTTATTTACCTCCGTCGCCGGGGCTTTTTTTATTGCTCGCGCCTCAAGCCCGGCAGCGACTCGGCTCGCAGCGTATATACATCTCTTCGCGCTCTCGCTCTCTCTCTCTCTCTCTCTCTCTCTCTCTCTCTCTCTCTCTCTCTCTCTCTCTCTCGGAAGCATCAATAACTAGGAGCGCGATTTCGTGATCTCGACATTTTTTTAGCCCCCGGTCATGTTTCTGGCATGCGAGGGTGCAGCAGCAGCAGCGGCGGCGGCAGCCGGGCCGCTCTCCGAAGGTCGAATTAATTTTCGCGCGTGATTGGGAAGCGAGCGAGAGGGACGAGCAGGCTGTAGCTCTTTCTCCTTTATTCAGAGGATCGAGAGAGAGAGAGAGAGAGAGTTCGTGTATCGGCTGCAGCGCGAGAGATCCGGAGCGCGCGCGAGAGGAGCACACTTTTTTGGCGGCTAAACGCCCGATACACGCGATGCCGAGGAGATGCATCGCGCGTGCGAGGAATGTAAAACAGCTCGAGCTCCTTTCAGATACAACACACACACACACACACAACGCATCTTGCGAGACGCTTTTGAAAAATTCGCTGAAATCTGTCTTCTCGCATTATATGCACCTCGCCTCCTCAATGGAGCGCGAGCGCAAGGAAATTTGGCTCTCGCTCTATCTCTCTCTCTCTCTCTCTGATGTGTATACGTCGGTATTATATATGCCGGAGCGATATAGGGCTTCGCCGTGAGTCAAGAGTTGCGTGCGTCACCTCCTCTCGAAATTCCCACAGAGGCACCTCGACGCGCGCGCCTGCCTGTATGAGACAAAGAAACTCGAGCATCGCGAGCGCGAGCTCTGCTCGAGATATTCCGAGAGCGATAGGATGCTCGTATATATACAGCACAAGCGGCCGCTACACCCCCGTTAAGCCCCCGTCGCTGCCGCCGCCGCCGCCGCCGCTGCCGCTGCTGCAGCGGAGTCAGAAGCAAAAAGTCGCCGCTGCAGCAGCGGCAGGAGCAGGAGCAGGAGCAGCAGCAGCAGCGCGCCGACATAAATCTCGGGCGGGACAGTGATGCCCGCGCCCGGAGCCATGCACGTACGTATGTATATACGAATATGAGCCGCGAAAGGAGTTGTGCGGCGTCGGGTAGCCGGAGAAAAGGGAGATAAGACTCCGAGAGAAAGTCGCGCCGGTCGAGGATCCGCGTTACTTTTCACCACGCGGCAGCCGTCAATTAAAACGTGTATATCCGCCCCTCCGCGCTCTCCAGCTCCCTACCGTTTCGCATTATGTATATATACATACGTATCGTGTGTGTGTGTGTTCGTATGTATATACCGCGTGCGCGCACTGCCCCGGACGTTTATACATATGCACACGCATCATGCATACATATATATGCATGCGCGTGTGCGTGCCTGCGAGTCGCTCCGGGCCACGGCCGCTCCGCGCCGGCATACACGCGCTGGCAGAGGCGTTTCGTAACTTCTCTCGATCGCCGCGCGGTTAATATACGCGAATATCGCCGCAGCGGCCGCAAGTATATTTCACCGGTGTAACGACGACGACGCTGCCGATGCCGAACGCTGCGCGTCATTTTATATTTTTCGACCGCGAGGCGACTTTCAGACTTTGTCGAACACTATGTGACACGAGGCGCACTCCGACGCGCGCTGTACTTCAGTTATACTGGCACGTACGAGATAATTTCTTTTCATCGCGGAAAGTGCTGCGCGCGCACAGCTCGCTCACTCGCCTCACAAAACGTGAAAAACAATTGTATCCGCACAGTGTCAACTGCAAGAAAATCCATCGATACACGCACGATCACTCACTCTGCGCGATAGGTTTCTTTGTTGTTTTTTTTTTTTTTTTTTTTTGACAGCTGCAGCGAGAGCAGAACTCGGAGTGCATCGACGCAGACGCGTATGCACGAGGCAAGCGTTGCAGCCGATGCGGATCTGACTCTGTCTCTCCCCCCTGGGCGATGAAAAAGTAAAATGGCGTCACCGGCACATTTTTCGCGCACTTTTCCTCCGGCTCACGTACGCACACAAACACACCAGGCGCACTCGCGCGCACAGCAAGTAAGCACAGCAGACGCAGAGGAGGCGAGAGCACGTATGCACGAGGCGGATATCGCGTCGGGAAAAAATCGCGAGGACGAAAAGCCACGTGAAAAGAAGGAGAGCGCACAGCGTCGGCAGAGCAGGTGTAACGCGCAGCGGCAGTAGGCTCCAACTGATCTCACATAACAACGGCCGATAAAATTGTTGCGTTTCCACCAAAAATTATCCTCTTCTCTTTTCTCCGTCTCTCGTTCCTCTCTCTCTCTCTCTCTCTCTCTCTCTCTCTTTCTTCCTTGGTCTCCACCGCCGCTTCTTCGGCTCTTTTTGCAGCGTAAAAAGTACGAAAGTGTGGTAATTTGGCCCCCACCATCGCGGTCTGCGCCGCTGCCGAAGAACCGAGAGAGAGAGAGAGAGAGGAGCTGTCGCGGTGCACCTCCCGAGAACGAACAGAGAGAGAGAGAGAGAGAGAGAGAGAGAGAGAGAGAGAGAGAGAGAGAGAAGGAGAGCCGCACTAACAACGCAGGACAATTATGGTTCAATATAGGCTGACGTTAATGCGGCAATAGAGCCCCCCTTGCCGAGGTTCGAGAGGCTGCTTCACGCGATAAGCTGTTCTCCACGCTTGCTGCCCACGTATAGATGTACACAAAGCCAAGCCAGCAGGCAATTTCAAATGCAAGAATCTTTTAAGCACCAATTCGCTAAATGCACCATCGGCAACAATCACTTTTCACGTGAATGCATTCAATTTCCTTCTTTTATTTCACTTCGAATCTCAACCTGTCTCTCAACGACGGCATCAGTGTGCCAAGTTAGATCGAGCGTCTGGCGCGTCGCGCATCGTACTACTCGAACGTGTACCGACGGCGACACTTCGAAAACGTCCGAAACCAAAAGTTTCACCGACTCTTAACAACCCGCTCTCGAACAATTCGAATCTCGCGCCGAGAGGACGCGTTTCGCTGCACTGGTGCAGTATCCTCGGCGGCGCGGCCGCAAAATCAGTATAATCGCGATCAAAATTACTCGAGCGCCGTAACCGGCCCGAGCTCGGCTCGCCAATCGCGTGCAGCGAGGGCTTTGCGGCCATCTTGGCATTGTCGGCAAAACACACGATAGAACAACGGGGGTGGGGTGAATTGGTAAGGGATTTTTTTCAAAGATTCCCCCAAGTCTTCTGGGATGCTGTGGCTGCTAACCTGACGTTTATTTATTGACTTATTTATTTAATTTGCTCCTTAATTAAGCAATTAATATTTTTTCCTCGCATTGATGCAGCGTTATTGGGAATTTAAAACAAGTGTGAGCGAATTCAATTTTTGTGATATCGAAAGAAAAAGCACTTATACTTTTCAATCCTAATCAGTCATCCGTTTCATAATGTCCACATAGAATAGACTTAATCTGTTTTTGACACAAACATAAAATACATGCTACTCATGAAATGCTACAACTTCTATATATCCTTATGTATATCTGATAATGAACAGTTAATAGATTTAAAAAATCAAGTCCTCAAACGTAATCCAGAATTACTATTTCTCAAAAATTAAATGTTCTATATACTGGTGCGAAACAATTAATTCATCTTCTGAAAATCGTTTTAAATTCTTTTTCTGAAATTGCATCAGCATTTCATATTTAATCTCATAAATTGATCTGTTACGAGTGATGTATGAAGGTGAATATATATTTCAAAAATGTATACCAGTTCACTTCGTATTCCAAACCGGTAAAGAGACGAAACAAGAAAATTCAGCAAGATGAATCAGTTATTAATCTGCAATCGAAAAGAATCGCAATATATAAATCCTGAGGCTCTTCGAGCAGACTACTGTCTGCGTACCACGTCGTCTACACGCAGCCAAAATTCACGACGGAAGGTCGTCCGACAGCATTGGCTTCTGTTCCGCACTGTGTAATTATGTATATACGTGTATAGAGCAAAATGCCTCCTATGCACATTCTTTTGCCTATAGCTCGCGGAACCCCTTCGAATGTGCGTCGCTCATCCAAGGAGACGCCTTTGGCCTGCGGGAGGGTTGAAAAAATTCTTCTGTGCGGCTCTTCAGGTAGCCGACGATAATTACGGTTCGCTGTTATAATTACCAAATGCTCCCAAATTAAAGAATCGTCTGACTTTTCAGGATTATTGTGTATAAAGATTCATTTTGAAATGGTATTTTATTGGAATAAAATAGTAGATGAATTACTCCAAAAAAAAAGAAAAAAAAATGCATCGGTATACGATTCCTAATATACCTATATAGCAAGTATTTTCCCCATCGTATAAATGAAACTATAGAAAGAAGCCTTATGTCTGATGAAAAAGAAAACAAAACTAATGCTTGAAAAAATAATTATTTGTTCGTTTCGATTTGATTCTTCGATAGCTTAGCCACCGCCAATTCAAATACAATTTAAAAGATATTGCCCATGTTTAAGTTAGCAAATTACATTTAACGTAATTATATGTCATCTTATACGTGTTACAAAAAAATATGAAGAACTGACTTTTATTTAATAATTTTTTTGCATGACATTGAAGAATGTAAAAATTAGACGACTGTATAGCGCATACCATAATCTTCCGATTATGCGCAACGTACATATTAATTTCACCAAAACAAATCAATGCTGCGGTCAAAGCCGTATCACGTGCAGGTATTGCTGTATCATGTATACAGCAAACAGACTTCTTAAGCTTGCAGCTTGCTACTAAATTTTCAGGGTGAGTATAAAAGATCAATAAAAAAACAAAAGAAGAAAAAAACCTTTTTGTCGTATAGTCGAATCAAGGAGTTTCATATAAATTATAAGATATTAAATTATAAATTTAGAAAAATGTTCATTAGCTACAGGAAATATTTATCTATCCCTCACACAGATATCATAATTCATCTTTCTGCTATTATTAACCATAAATTTTGTCTATATAGATGCACGTAAAAGTGAAAGCAAAACCTGTGCATGCTGGATACGGTAAATAAATTAGACGGACATGGAGACGAGGCAAAAATACGCGAGACAACTCCGCGTACACGCGCGTGTGTAACTTGAAAACCACGGAGAGTTATGGTCGACGCGCTTAGCTTCAGGCAACCTGACCGGGTGTATAAGCACGCATGCTTTAAAAAAAAAAATTTATCTTTGTTGTACTGGTGATTTATACGAATTTTGAAATATAATAGTTAATATAATGTAATAGCAAGAATTTCGATTTGAATAAATTATTATTATGTATTGAATTTATAAATTTCATTTATATTATCTTTCACTTACCGTCTTAATACTCTGGTACTCCCTCAAAATATTTGTAAAAATATGTGTCTTATAATAATAAAGAATTATATTGTAACTAAATAAATAATAATACGAATTTGGGACATCCTAAAGTAATGATCGAAATACACCTTTGAAACCCTATTTGAAATTTTTTTACTAATTTTCATCACGCTTGCCTAGTTACTTTCTAATCTCTTAATCTAAATCTAATCTAATCTAAACTTTTAATCCCTCATTGTTTTTTATACCCTTAAACGATTTTAAATCAGTTGACCTCAGAAGATCGTAAAATAAAGCCTATTATTTAAATTATGTTTGTAGTATAAATTTCATCTAAACGATTAGTTCTACATTCTCTTTACATACACTTTCTTTTAACTCAAAAACTGGAAAAATTACCAAGTAAATTAACATCTAAAAAATACGAATGCACAAATATTATTATTTGTGCATTCGTATGCACAAATAGAATTCGAATAAAAAAATATTTAGCACATGACACTAACTTATCTGATAATGCGATGTCTTTTTATTGTACTTGTCATTAGGGCATACTTAAAATGTACTCGGATGTATGGATTTATAAACTACCCTTTTTTCATTGCTAGTAGATAAAATTATTTTTAATTTGAGAGATGTAAGTTCTCTTGAAACTGATTCTAAACCTACTGATAAGAGAAAGATTGATTCAGCACTTTTCCCCTTGTGCACAGGATTCCAAAGAAGTTGAAGAACCAAATAAGTTGAAATCATGGGATATCATTTTTATCGATTTCAATTTCAATTTATTAAGTCAATGCTTGGTCCATGTTTGGACAATGCAAGTCGTATCTTCAAAAGAGTATCTACGCATACCATTGATCTCTAAATTCTTTCATTGATTGTACATGAAGAACAATTGCTTGGAAATTTCACTAATCTAGTTAGTAATGAGCAAAAATAGACTCACCGAACAGAAAATACAGTATATCAAAATTGCTATACAATTTGGCAATTTCTCAGAGTACATGAAAAATTACCAAACTTTAAAATAGTTTTGCTATTGTCATTTTATTTTGTCGAGTTCTAGCTTTACTTCTTGGACATTTTAGTAAAATTTTCAAAAAATAAACAGTAAAATGATCCATAAATTAGGGATGTAACAGATGGTTTTTTGAATATACGTCACTAAAGGTCCAAGTATGAGATTTTGCAAGCTTTCATAAAAAGTAATTCTATTCAATTCTAATCCAAAAATTATTATTTTAAACATCTTATCTATTTAAATTCAAATCCGACATTTGCATCATAACTGTAATATTTTAAAAAACTACGTCCTAAAATTTTAGCTTATCCAGTCCATTGATCTCTTTGAAATCCTATATATGATCAATGGAAGGTCTTCCAACAGAAATCAAAGAGGTTCAAGAAGTTCGAAAATGTTCAAAGGGCTTATGAACTTCTCAAGTTATTCAATTTCATCTACTCGCAACAGAACATTCGTTTAAGTATTTGAAATGCTACTTTCTTTGTCTTTTAAAGATGACTTGTTCTATTAAAAACTTTATCTCTATCATCATAAATTGAAAAAGCAATGTAAAGTTAGGTGTTACAAAGTTATATTTTCAAATTAAGTATGCAATCTGTATTATTTATTTTTGTTCCAAAAGTTTATGAAAAATTTAAAAACCTACTATCATAAAGTATACCTGACGTAAAGTGGTCTTGTAATCATTCGCATAAAATAGACCTTTTTGAATTCTGCAGGTTCAAGGTTATATGCAGAAGTCTTGTTCATCAACAACTTTCTATATTTGCAATGTAAAAGGTCGTATGGCGGCTCTTGGTAAATACATGGGTGAGTATATCTATACCTATGTACTAAAATCGCACTATCATGGAGCAGCTATATTGCTGTTGAGAGTCAGTAATACATGAAACTGTATATATCTGTATACGTATGTATATGTACGTGATCTTCATATAACATATAACAAACGGGAAACAGACCTCATTCACTTTTTCCAAATTTTGAGGGAAACCGGCTACTCTGCCTCTCGCAAGCAACGTCAATAAAGTTACAGCAGTTCGTATATGTAATGTGTATACCTATATATAGTATATCATATATATATACCACATCCTTGCTCTCGAGCATCAAGTAGCATCAAGTAGCACTGCACGCGGAAAGTGGTTCTATGGTATATGGAGTATATAGAACGGGCATCGATACTTCAGTCGGCAAAAAGCGTCGCGATCACAACCCTGTACTATACGTAAACTATACGTAAATGGCCGCGAGCTAAACCGGACGTTGGGCCAGTCGATTCGCCATTCTTGATAAGACTCGCGTCATCGTGTGACAAAGAGCCGGAGAAACACCCCCGTCTACGAAGGCGTGCATATTAATAGGGCCCTTGTCGAGTTAGAGCTCATGCCCGGCTTGCGGCTTTTATACTTCTCGCAGCTTCGAGACAAGAGAGATACGTTTGTCTCTCTCGGGGGCTTTTCACAATTATGCCGGTTTCAATATATCAATTTTGCATATTTTATGTTATTTAGTCAAAAGAACTCACCAATTCGACGATCACTATACTTGTACAGGAATCGTCTTACAAGAATATTAGATTAAAAAATCACTTTTACTAGACTTTACTGACAAATCTTTACGTTACTTTTTATACAGCTTTATACTTATGGCACATTAATTATACTTGCTTATACTTTTAAAAATTACAGAATAAAACAGCTCAATAAGCTTACTCAATTACTTTTATGTAATAAACAACTGAAATAAATCATTTTTCAAGACAAAAAACACTTACGCTTTTTGAAAATCCGCAGAGACGTGTACCTATTGCCATCTCAGAGAAGCTGCAGGTACTGACTCGCATCGCGGCCGTTTCTCCGAATCGGCGGTGGAAATCGAATATGCGCGAGCGGTAACGGTCGTTCTTATATCTATATAGTTATATACAACATTGCGGCTCGGTCTCCCTGCTTTATCGACTGACGGCTAACAGCCAATATGGTAGACGTGAACTGCGTGGACCGGTGGACCGGTGTCCGGTGGATAGAAAATAAGACAAAAACCAGTTGATTCTTGATTCTAAACTCTTAGTGTTTTGTAAATAATATTTTTGTAAATATATAAAAAGTACACTTAAGCCATTGTTAATAATTGCTACATTTTCGTAGCTTTAAGATGTTTCCACTAAGCTCTCAAAAGAAGTTTTGGTTGTTCAACGATGAAAACGACATAGCTGTTTTACGAGAGGAAGCAAATGCCGAGTTTATCGCTAGACATGGGGCCAATATGCCTGTAAGTTTTTTTATTTGTTGTATGATTTTTATTATACTGAATCCAAATTGCTGTAATTTTTTTTTATGTATGTGTATTACATAATACACTGTTTTATCTGGTTTAAATTAATTTAATTTTAGTTCTTGCACAAAGCAGAGGTTATCGATAACTTTAAAAACAAACATATGATTTTATATTTAAATTTACTTGCTTCATCTAGGAGGACAAAAGGGAAAAGCATTTTTTATCTGTGTCCGAGGAAAGGGTACTTCAACGAATTTATGAATCAAGACTCAAAGAATTTTGTAAAAAATTCAGTCCTCCAATGCCGAAACCAACCATTGCTACAGCATTGCACTACTTCAAAAGATTTTACCTGCGTAACAGTGTCATGGATTATCACCCCAAAGAAATATTAGTAACCTGTGTTTACTTAGCCTGCAAGGTACTATTAACATTAACATCGATACCATGCATAAAATAAAATTGATCAAGTTGTTTATTATTTATTTTTACATTTTTTGGCAGGTTGAAGAATTTAATGTATCAATAGTTCAATTTGTAGCCAATATTATGGGAGACAGGGAAAAAGCTTCGGATATCATACTGAATAATGAATTACTTTTAATGCAGCAACTAAACTATAATTTAACGGTTCACAATCCATTCAGACCAGTTGAAGGGCTACTTATCGATATAAAGGTATGTAGTATTTTGTATTTCTTGCTTTTATCTATTATTATTATGAAATAAAATGAATATTATAATATTTTTAGACAAGGTATCCTGCTATTGATAATCCAGAGAAACTAAGGCCATTTATTGATGAGTTTTTAGAAAAAGTTTTTCTTACCGATAGTGTCTTATTGTATGCTCCTAGTCAAATTGCATTAGCAGCAACACTACATGCTGCCTCGAGTACAAATGCCAATCTTGATAACTATGTCACAGAAATTTTATTTTCTCGGGAACATCTAGCAGCAATTGTTGAAGCTGTGAGAAGTATGATTAGACAATGATTTCTAGATCTTTTCAATAGTTTGTATATAAACATGTTTTGTATATTTTTATTAATTTATTTCAGAAATACGATCCATAGCAAAATGTGTCGAGTTACCAGCTCGAGATCTTGTGAAAACATTGGAAAAGAAATTGGAAAAATGTAGAAATCAAGATAACAATCCAGACAGTGAAGTGTAAGTTTAATTTAAAAAGATTAAAACTTATTATTTTTGACTTATGACTAATAAAAACATTTCTGTTTTTTTTTTAGTTACAAACAACGTATGCAAGAAATGTTTGATGAGGAAGATTTGATGGACAATGAAAAATATGCCAAAATAGTTAAAAACCAAGCTGACAATGATGAAAAAATTTTAGGTGTTACTAAAGTATTATCCCCGGGCACCACATAGAGTATATAATATTTTATTATTTTCTATATTATAAACAAAAAATTTATTTTTCATTGAATTTGTCATGTATTATCATCATTTAACTTTATTTATTGTCGTAGGCAAATATTCATCATTCATCATGTTGTAAATACATTAGTTCCAAGTTAAATTTTCATTAAAAAATATCACAGTACAAAAAGTTTATCAAATTTTGGAAATGTATTTAATATTTTCATGATTTAACAGAGATTTTTAACTCACATAAGATTAGCTAGATATACTTAGGGTTTAGTTCATGTACAGTAGAAAATAAGCTTAAAGTAATTTAAGGATCCGGATGCCTGTAATCTAATCGTGGAGATAAGTTGTAATTTGTTTGACTAGGTATGTTATTGTGAAAAATTGCAGTATGCTGCCCACTTGATAGATTGGTAGGCAAGGGCTGAATTACCGGCAGAGTTGGTGAAATAGTTTGCAGTGGTGAGAAGTGTGTTGGTAACATGGAAGCTCCCGACTGTGGATGTCCAGGATAGTTGAAAAACCTATAATTACAGTAGTGTAAATATAAACAAAAAACATTTTAAATTTTTTAAATTTAATATTACCATAGTCGGTCTCCTACAAATATTGGTCTTGGAGCATGAATTCCTAAACTAGAATAATATTGTTGCGCTAACAGTTCGACGTCATTGGTGTACTTCCGTTTCCATTTAGTACGTCGATTTTGAAACCATATTTTGATCTGCAAAATTGAATTTAATGTGTTGCATAGTAGCTAAGTCAAAATTACATAAGCATTTTTTTTTTTAAATTGATCGAATCAATACTAAAATCACAACAGTAACGCTATTGAGCATTTAATATATTTTTTTCAATTTATTATACTACGGTTTTTTTTATTTTTTGCAAAAATCGATGATCACTGTCTATGAATGAGAAAGAAAATTGAAAAACCCAGGCCTCGGTAGCGCAGTAGGCAGCGCGTAAGTCTCATAATCTTAAGGTCGTGAGTTCGATCCTCACCCGGGGCATTCTTTTGCTTTTGCTACCACAATATTTATCTATTGTCAACTCATAATAAAATTGATACGTTGGAAATTGTTAAATTGCATGATAAGATGTTTGATTATGTATACAGTTATTATAAAAATCTTAAATTGCGTGATAAGATTTTGTATTATGTACAGTTTATTACTTCAATCGTTACACAATGTTGAAGGTAGACTAAGATTACGATAAACAATGCATTTTTAAAGATAAATCTATAAATAATTTGTCAAAGAGATAACAATAACGTAATTCAAATGCGTTAAAACTTGAGGCGCTTTTGCATTTAGCTTTCACAGCGCTTTCAGTGTATTTAGCTTTCATGAGCAAAAAAACGCGCCGGTTCCAAAGGAGACGAAAAAAAATGAAAGACCGACAACAGAGGAGCGCGACTCTCAACTCTTAAATGGACGATGTGCAATATATCCAAATTAAAAAATCGACGCCTCTTCGGTCTGTCGCCTCGGCAGCCGCGCCAGTTTTAGGGAGCTTTTGGGCGAAAGGATGTAGTAGGCGCACAGCGAACTTTCCCTGCGGTGCGGCTCGTTAAGTCGGAGAAATATTGTGACATTTATGTCCGCACGCGGGCCGCGTCTCGCTTCTCTGATCTGTCGCTCGCTTTTGCGCTGACAATTAAGCGACGCCTTTGATTCGCTCCGAGCATTCGACGAGGACGCGCTGTTCCTTTTCTTTTGCGTGTGAAAGCTCTTTGCAAGCTCTCAATGTTTGTAGGTAGCTGCAGGGACGATGCGGCGCGAATGATTGTTTATTTAGCATGTGTTTCCGAGATAATTGCCAGCCGCTCACAGCACTCGGCTTAAATTGCCCGCGTGCGATTAGCGTTATTTTTGGAGCTGACTTTCTTTACGTCCTTTCGACTCGCAGCATTTGTTTCTTTGTAATTATCAAAATTATGCTTCTGAAAAACATGCGACTCGCTCGAGCTTGGATACGCGATTTCGAAGTAATTTGCAATTTTTTGGCAATAAATATTAATGGCTTCGTTCATGGGACTCCCACAAGATTCTACGTAAATTCATTTTTCTCATGAAGCATTGCTGAGAGCGACCATATGCAGCTGATTTAGAATGATATATTACGGGAGCTTCGGGTTAAAACACTGTGCATGCGCTAACGTCCTTCCCTGCAACAGTATTGCACAGTAATTTAAAAGTTTCAACTACCAAATAGACGATACATCCGCTTATTGCATACAGTAATTGTTATTTTAAGACGAAAATGTAACGACAGTAGTGCAGTTTATTGAAAATTTGCGAACCGAGCGATGTAAAAGTGTCATGCATTCGAGCGCAACTGAGTGCGAAAAAAGCGAAAATTGTGTACGGATGTAGCGTCGAGGAGGTGCTAATTGGTCTTACGAATTCCCAAACTCCGGATCTGCCCTTCTGGCGCCGTCGCGCTTCGTGGCGCCTAGTCGCACATGTGTCCCATCATGCGCTAAGCTACTTCCAGTCATAATTCAAGCGCACGACCTAAGAACTCCGACGCCCCCGGTCTTATTTATCCGTCCCCGGACGCATTTTGCTTCAGGTGGCGAGCCCGCGGAAGCCGACGGGACAGCGCCACACAGGCGATTTATTATATCGGGCGTCGGCTTGAATTTCGCGGTCTGGTCTTGAAGTTTAGATGAACCAAGTTATATATATAGTTTTTTAATGAGAATGAGAAAGAATATCAGAATTTAGTCTCTTGTTCGGAAGAAGCACAGTACAGATCGAACTAATATGACATACATGAGTTTTTGAATTTCGAAACTCTTCAGAGCTTTTGAATGATTGAAAAATTATATTCTAAAGTTAATATTTATAACATTTCCGAATTTTCATGAATATTTTAGTACTCCGAAATGAATTTTTGACTTTTATATATTGATTTTAGCGATAATAAGCAGTTTAAAGCACGAGTTAATGCTCATTAAAATGATAAAACTTGTTAAAAATACAAAGAAAATAATGTTTATGTAATACCTGTGTTTCTGTGAGTTTCAGCGCTTTGCTGAGCTGTAGTCTCTTGGCAACGCTAAGGTACTTGTTGCGTTCAAACTCGGCTTCGAGGGATTTGATTTGAGCAGCTGTGAAGGCAGTCCGGGGTCTCTTCTTCCGCTCATCGTCACTCGTCGTGCTTGAGCTTAGTTCCGGAGCCGATGTTAATGAGGAGCGACGATCCTCTTCGTCCTCGTCGATCTCGTCATCTTCGTCGTCGAGAACCGAAGTCGTAGAATTGGCGCCGCCATATGTGCTTGTGCAAGCTTCTGCAAACACGACGTAATTATTTTTAATGCCTCGGGTTTTTGATTTACATTAAAAATAGATCGTTTTATAATTTTTTATATTCTCTTAAAAACAAAAAAATTCATCCTTGTGTTTTTCAGAAAAGACTACAAGAATAGCGCTTCAAAGGCACTGTTACAAATTCAAAATCTCGGCTGCAGAATGCTTCAGAAAACCTTGATGTGCTCCACGCAAATCTACTATAATCCCGGCTACACGAAAATAAGCTTCGAAACAATTAAAGTCAACGAGCAAATAGGCACTGAGCTCTTCTGCACCCAACACTCGAGCGAAGTCTCCTCGCTACGCTGCATCGCAGTCTAGCGCGATTAGCCGCAAGAATTTCCAGTCTCATCAATCTCTCCCTTCCTACCCAAAGCTTGTTTATATTTATACTCATCGCGCGCTGCGTCGCCTCGGCATATAAACATGTCGCGCGAGCGAAGAGCTTTCGAGCTTGTATCATCCACTAATTATCCGGTCATTCGTCATCCCTCGAGAAAAAGCTCGCGCGACACGGCCAATTCCTCGCTTTGATTGCTTCATCATCGGCTGCTCGAGTTGATCGTTTTGGGAGACAGCGCAGGAAGCTGTACGTATACAAGACGCGACTTATGCACAGGGTGTATGGATTGACTGAACTCGAAGGCTGCATCCTGCTGAGTTCGAGATTTGAGAAATAGCGAATGAGGAAAATTGCGCTTCTGATGGTTTTTCTGGGAAGTGGCGAAGTGTTGCGAGTAATTCAGACCAGCGGTTAGCGGAAATTTCTTGTTGAATTAGTTTCGGCAATAAATTTCTATGCATTAAAAGAACTTTTGGTTTGTACACACAAGCTTTAACTAGATCGATGTATGTAATTATTTTTGTGTAATAAGTTATTGCTCGCAATTCGTAATATGTTTTAGTGTAATTTTTAATAGTTGACTAATCATGATGTCAGGAAATGCGAGTGCGAATTAATAATTGGAAAAGTTTTTGAATCGCTAAGCGCTTTAAGCACAGACATTTATTTTTGAAACTGTTTTTCATCTCTTCTAACGAGCAATTTTCTTCGCTACGTGTCTCGAGGAAAACGAGACGACAGGAACGACATCGAACTCAACACTCGTGCGTAACGTTTCAAACTTAAATGGTTGGTTATTTTAAAACGCTTTTTGCGTATAAGCTCGATTAAAGCTCGAAAGTTACATTCTACTAATTTGGTATAATATT
Source organism: Philotrypesis tridentata (assembly GCA_018906965.1). NCBI lineage: Eukaryota > Metazoa > Arthropoda > Insecta > Hymenoptera > Pteromalidae > Philotrypesis > Philotrypesis tridentata. Next base: position 15,229,894 of record JACCIB010000001.1, read on the forward strand.
ACGGTAGACTGAATTAAAGTAATAACGATCATTTATTTTAGCCAGAAAAAATATCTTCATGATAATCACTTACAGAACGAATAATATTTTATCTCGTATAGTCGAACTTTTGTTTTCTTTTCTTGGTTTTTGAAAATTGAAATCGAGTTCTCATATTTTTGCTACATTGATGATCTGATGTCTTCTAATAAAACCGTTTCTAATTTTATTATTTGTTTGATTTAGCATATTGTTTGCATGAATGAATGGATATCAGAAATAAGAAGTTATGCCCACCCAGTTTCTGGATCAATATATGATTGAATACAAGAAGTAAGAAATCAAAATAATATAACAAGATGATTAATACAATCGTGAGACGCTTGACCACAAACTTTATGACTACTATACCGCCCAGCTTCACTTCAACTCAACTATCTGCAAGTTTACTCCTAACGTGCCCACATGGATATTCACTTCAATTTATACGCGTAATTATGGTCAACGGACTGAATGAAGATATTGATTATTTAGGTGTATAGGAATGCATAAAAATCATGAGGCATACATTAATTTTTTACATATTACATAACAGCAGAGTAGCTCTGCTGCTGTAAATATCGATATACATAACGTACATTCTACAAATGCCTAACAATGGCATTATGAATTTTTGCAAAATAAGAGAAAAATGCGATGTTGACTTGAAAGGCAGCACGTCGTCAATATTAACTAATGAAATTCAAAGATGAAATCAATAAAGCATGAAATTTATCGGTTAACAGCACTCGTTGCACTTGCGCTCGAGCACGCCGAGTTCTCTTAAATAAAGCTCGTTGAGGGCAATAAATAAGCGGGAAAAACTATTCGTGGCAAGGCGGAGCCTCTGCTTCTCTCGCTCACGCAAAAGCGTTTACCGACTAATAATTGTCAGATGGCGACGTGTAATAGTCGGGCTTCGCTCGGAGTTTTTGTTCGCGATGCTAAAACGGTACCGCCTTTAGTCACTCGTACACGCGGTGTATAATCGGCCGATCGCTTCGAAGCTTGCGCGTATGTGCGCGCGCATCACCTTCATTGACGCCGCGCGGGAATACAACTTTATTTTGCTCTCTCCTTAACGAGTAATTACTATGTGCGCAACCTGTATTTATGCCGGATGTATTTATTACGCGTCTTTTCGACGAATTCGAAATTCTTGTATAGGTGTTTGCGAGATACTTTGTACTTGGAGTCAATTTTCAATATTAGTCAAATGTTTAATTAATAGAATATGTGCCGGTAGTAACATAGATAACATAGTCTGTTGTAGAACAAATAAACTACTCGATATGATAACGAAATGAACTCCCTTCAATTTTACCCAATTATATAATTACATACAGTAAAAAACATTAATGTGCGAGAAAGTTATAAAATCGTGAAAATTTTTGCAGGGTTTGAGTAAAATAAATAAAAGTATTTTATATCTGTATGCGCATAGTTATTTTTGTTTTGTTTGTTTAGTGTCATCGCATAGAAGTTGTACACAAGAGTATACGAGGACCGTTTCTTCATACAGAAAATAACATATTTTAGAGCCCAATTAAAAAGTAAAATCCATCTTCGTCGACGTCGTTGGAATTCTCAGATTTCTCTAAAGACGAGCTAACCGTTTCGCTAATAGACCCATACACGCAACAGTCCGAAAAAAGCGCGGCCGCGCTCGCAAGAAGGTAAACGAGCGCTCGCCGGAAAAGCGCGTCGCTCTCGCACAGAAGACAACGAAAAAAAGCTCCTTTCCTCGCGCACAATCGACGAGAAAGAGGCCATTTGTCGTCGAAGAGCATTGACGTACGAGCTCCGAGAAAAGAGAAGGGAGGCAGGCCGCGAAGAAAGGGTTAACGGCGAAATAAAGAAAAAGAAAAGCTCTCTCTCTCTCTCTCTCAGCCACGAGAGATCAAGAATAGAACTGCGCGCGCGCGGCGCACGCCTCCTGGTTTACCTAATTGCTGCGCGGCGCGCTGAGCTTGTCTCCTAATTATTCGGTGATGAATGGCCGCGATGCGTAGACGAGCGCGCGGAGGAAACCGCGCGATAAAGTGCGCCTAATTTTCATTCGCTCTCTCTTTCTCTCGGCGAGTCGAATATTTCGCGTAGGCCTTTCACACCGCTACACACGCGCATATCTCGCCTTCCGCCTCTCGAGGACTTGACATCTCTGTGCAGTATACACATTACACATCATATCCGAGGATCACTTCAAATATCGCGCAATTCCTAATGGCACAAGAAAGCTCGCGTCTGTATAATATGTAGGTGATTCTGATGCGTGACAAGGACACAGAATCATGTACGTCAGTGTAGCATCTTCGAGTGCAAAAGTTTCATTGTTCTCGCGTAGACGAATAATTCACACCGCGGCGCAGCAGAGGCAGCAGCGGCAGCAGCAGTAGCCGATCCATCACGTCATTTTTTTTCGAGCCGACGGCGAAACCAGCGCACTGCCGCGACAATAAATCGAAAAGTAATTAAATGGGCACACGTTCTTGCAGCCGTCGAGTTCCCGCCTAGATTTACGCGACGCGTTGACGGCTTTGTAGTCGAAAAGCGTATCTAGCTGCTCTGCGAAATTTTCGGCCTTTTGTGGTATATTCGGAGCGCGCGCGTGCACGATTGTGGTAAAAAGAAAAGCCAAGATTTTCCGAGTTTATTCGTTACATCGCTTCGAATGGAAATAAACATAAAGCTCTCGTGTCTACTCACAGTGCGTTGCAAGAGTATGTAAACGAAGGAAAATTATTGTATAGCCGCACCTGAGTTGCTTTTTTTCGGCTCAGTTTCATATTGTATAGCTTATTGTGCTCGAGCTGAAATTTAGTTACTCTATACTCACTCTTTGTTATACAACGTTTCGCGTCATAATTAACTTTTGACTATGACTTGTATACCCGTCGGGCCTTTCATGTCAGCGCGTTCGCTATAAATATTCGAAGCGACCAAACATTTCGACTAATTGTCCGATGCTAATTTAGTGCAAAGGAACTATATTTAGTAATTCGCAAAGTGTACGAATAATTGAAAACAGTTAGACAATCCCATATTATGTGTATTGAAAGCGTTATAATGCCAACTCGATTGTTACAGCGACGAATTGAACTAAAAATTACGTCTAAGAGAACTTTTGTAAAAAGTTGCGGCATCGCCTCGCGGTAAACGCGCGAGTCCTGGGAGAGAAAGTCGGAGAATCGTCCTCGAAATTGTATCGTGCAGATGCGCACTGCTTTGCGCTATCCCGAATTAGGCAAGCCGGGGCGTGTGCCCCCTGCAAATGCGAGCAAATGCGCCGATGAACTTTTTGTCCGCGCTAAATCTTCCGTCGGCACATGCATCGCTCTTTCTCTCTCTCTCTCTCTCTCTCTCTCTCTCGCCTCACTCGCTATTGCTGCAGAATTAGCGGTGCGGCGCAGGCGGCACATTCGCGGGAGACAGATAAATAGTGGACCGCGCGCGCGAGAGGAACATTGAGTGGGCGTGGGCCACTCGCAGGAAGTCATGGATCAAACTCACGCAGCCGTGTACTCTTCGCGACGTTTACCTATATATATGTATAACGCGCATACGTAGTTTACGCACACAAGCGCCTGTTATGTACCCCGTATTCGTGCAGCGCAACACAGCGGAGGCTTTGTGCGTCTATATACCGATTTTTCGATATGCGTTCGACACCGATGGCAAATATTTTCGCGATACTCCTAATTGATGCGTACGATCGAGCGCATAAGCGTTTGAACGAAACACGAGCAGATTGTCAGCGAGCTTTGCCTATATAGTTAGTACACAATTCTACACAAATTGTACACTGTATACGTATTAATTATATCTTATCGACGCTCCGTTTTTATGGAAGGTTTAAGCGTGAATTGATAAGGCTCCTACCGTAATTAGTTTCCGGATCCGGCGACTCGGCCGGGCACACTCTCTCCGAGTCTGCAAAGTCAATCTCTTCCGAAATAACGACGGATGAGGCAGGATGGACGCTCAGTCTGGGGTCCCCCTCGTCCGCTGCGGTTGCGACAAGACCAAGCAATTATTAATCAGCGAATTTTCGCAAAATCCAGCAACAGGATGCACAGATTGCCGCGAGGCTAGAAATTAACCTACCGTCCGAGCGAGTCGAAGCATCGCCGCGCGCGACCGGACAGCCGTTGCGATAAAAGCCTCCGTTATCGGCTCCGGCGCTGCAACTCCGTTCTCCGTCGCTGCAGAGAGTCTTGCTGCACGGCACCGCGAGCAGCCTCTCGATACTGAAGGACACTTTCGAGGACAGCGGCACCGAGCTCTTGCTCGTCTCCTCGGACATCTCCTCGCCGATTCGGGCGCGCACAGTGTGTCGAGAGAAAAACCGATCTTGCGCGGCGAGTATTATAGAAGGCGCACGAAAGCCGATCGCTCGAGCAGCTCGAATCGCGTCGCATCCCTTCGTCCGTTTTTTCCCCTTTGAGCTGCTCGACTCGCCGGGAGCGAAGAGAAAAGTGTCTCGCGAGGCGGAGATCGTCGGAGCCACGTGCTCAAAGCGTCACGAGGCACTCGTCCAATCGACCGAGATTTTGGGCGGTACTTGGCAGTCGACTCCGCTACTTGCGGATGTCCCACTCTCTCCTCAATACAGGCGCGCTTGTATACATACGCGAATGTGTGTAGGATATGCGTAATGATCTCGTACGAGGCTGCTTGTTTCCAAGGGAGGAGTACGTCTCTGCAGCAGCCGAGAGAGGGAGAGAGAAAGAGAGTCTGTAAACGGCTGGTAACGAGCGGCGTATAAATATATCTGCTTCAACGATTAATAATCGCTTACGCTCGGCGTTTCCAGCTACGAAGATTTGCCGAATGGAAAATCGTTAACATGTCCCATCGAGTCATGCTTTTCACGCAATACAAAAATTAATCAACTTTGAATTATATTCTGCTCGCGTATATCCTGTGGGCTGCATTCCTTGATCTGTAAACAGCTTTAAAAATTTGTTAATTATCGAAGATTTACAATTTGACATTCGGCCAAGGGCTATTAATTTGAGCGCGGCGTTAAAAGCGCCCGATTGCCCACTGCTGATTCATTGCGCTAGCGTATAACGCGCATAATTAGGACGAAGATGAAATGCGCAATAAAGCACACTTTATTGATCACAACTTGTAAGCTGAATTAATGGCTTATGATGCAGCTATGCAGATATTTGTATGCGTGTACGCATTGGCACTGTAATGCTTATGAGAAATGTGCGGGCATTTTACTCCCACTTATTTTATGTAATAAATACGCGGTTGCAGATGAGGCGGGAAACTACGGCATCGGTTACAAGTTTGGGAATAGTGATAATTAATAGCGCTGCGCTGCACTCCGAGCACATGAGGAATAAGGTGTATAAATAGTCGTTGAAACTCGCCGCGTCAATGTAGACTAAATGACGAATGGGACGTTTGAGAATTTTCCATGCCTTTCCTGTAAGCTTGTTGTTCTTTATTTTTCTTTTTTTGAACAGCCACTACGCAACTGATGCTTCATTTTCACGGTTTAACTATCGTTTCTCGTTTATTAATATGATGCAATAAACGCTAAGCCGAGTTCTTGATAAATATCATTTATTTTGCACCAATAAAGAATAAATGTACATTTTATTCACAAATTGCATTTAATAATCAAAACTCGTCTATTTGATTGTGCCTATGTTGACGCAAAGTAACAGAATGTGATAAAAACATTGTTTTTAACTTATTCGTCAATGTGATTATACAGCTATATTGAGTAAAACTGCGTCTACTGCTGAATAGACGATTTAGCTGAATTTACTTTGGGGTGCCTTTATGCGTTGGTAATATGGTGTGTAATAACAATTTTTCCAACATTATTCATCCATTTCAATCTTGTTGTAATAAATACAATACATACAGTAATTCAAACTTAAAGGTAAGAGTGCGGAACTAATCTTATCATCCAAATACCACTGAAATGCGGGTCAATCTTGCTTGCTTAAAAATAAAAAGAAACGTTATAAATAATTTTGAAAATTACTTGAATTGTGTTCAATTCCATTCCACTATATATTCTCGGCATTCATTCACGACTGGAAAGTAATTGAAATAAAATGTTAAATATTATTTACATAATAGATTTTCTGTAATCAACGTGAAATTATTAATTTTTGGATTAATATTCCTTGTAAAAAATTCACAGTAATTGTACTATTATTTTTCTCCTTTGTTAAAAACTAAACATTACATCTGCTGCGTTGAATTACCGTTCCATGTATTATTTTCATCGTTGTCATTATCTCCCGAATGAAGCGTATGCACGTTTCCTCGAGCTCTGATTTTCGATGCCCCTCGACCGCCGAGTCTCCTGCACCACAGAAAAGTATTAAAATCAACTTTCTTCTGAAATCAAAGAATGTGCGAATTAATTAAAGTTAGAATATAGCAAACCTGGCTGCGATATTTCCAAGTCGTCCAAAAGCTGCGTTTGCATTACCGCCAAGAGAACTTTCAGGATTCAAATTTTCATTTCCATTATTGCTTTCGCTTCCGCGCGGCCTGCCACTAAAGTATCCAACTACATAATTGTATATGCTAACGACAGGTGCTAGAAGCGTCCAAATGAAATGAGAAAAGATCCCACCACCGTCAGTAGATTTGATTACCGATGCGGGATTACTCTGAAATAATTTTATTTCTTATTTACTTACTCGTTTATTTGAAAACTTTCATGTACAAAAATGTAGGAGCGCAGGAGCGATGAACACTACAAATTGAGCGCGTTTACAACTAATGTACTGTTTTACACAAAATACAAAATAAAAATAATACATTAAAATAGTTAGCCAAAGCTATATTTGTCTATTGAAAAATTTACAACTAAAGAACATTTTAACGGTCGTAATAAATATTACATTTTCGCCAAACCAATTAGTGCTCGTTATGTCGAAATTTTATATAAAACTTAACAGTGTCATGGGTAAGGTTAGATTTTATTTTTAGAGACAAATGATTCCAATATTTTTGCATTTTCTATATATATTAAGTTAAAAAAAAAGTTTTTTTACAGACATAAATTATTAATTAATGAAAAAATTTAGCTTACGGATTTGAGTGGTAAAATTAAGATAACTGATGAAGGAACTAAATCCAATTCTAGGAGAGTTTTGCTGTCATCAGCAGAGGTAAAATCTTTTCTTGGGAAAAATGATGACATTGAAAAACGTTGGAATGGCAATTGAGCATTTTGAAGAACATATTCTCTTAGGCTACCAAGTGTACTTGAGGAATCAAATGTTCCAGAAATAGGACTTCCTGTTGGTAATTTAAACTGAATTCTAGCTTTTGACATATCAGTAGCAGCAGCAGCAGCTTTTGCTCGGGCTTGTGCTTCCTCGTCAGCTTTCTTTTGTTGAGTATTTTTTTCCTGAAAAAATTATTTATAAATTTAAGCTTTACTTTCAAGAAATAACAAAAGACTTTTTTATCAACCAATAACATTCAATACCTGTAAATGCATTTCATGCTTCCTTTTGCGCTCTAATTTATCTTCTGCAATTTGTTTCAGTATTTTCTCTCTAGCAGCAGCTTCAGCAGCTTTTTCCCTCATTCTTTCCTGATGTGCTTCTCTGATTTCACGATCTTGTTGCTGTTGTCTTAATTTTTGAACATCCCTTCCCATTTTACGTCTCTCAATTTCTCTCTCCCTTTCTTTTCGTTCTTCTTCATCTTGTCTTTTCTTATTTTGTAATTCAATCAGTTCTCTAGCCCTTTTCAATTTCTCCTAAAAATAATTAATTCGAATGAAAATAAAATGGCATCCTAATTTTACACGTGTAACTCACATATTGTGGTATAGATTAAGTTAATTACCTCATGTGAGATTTCTGCGGCTGCTCTTTGCTCTGCGGTAAGTTCTTTATCAGCTGCTGCATCATTACAACTGGAGTCTTTTTCACTTTGGATGGGATTTGATGTCGTAGATTCTGAACTTTGTATTTTATTGCTTTCCTGAGCAGAGGAATGAGCCTTTTGTTCAGCATCAATAAAATTTGTAGATGAACTAGTTGTTTGAGGATTTGCTTTCAACAATATGGAATCAATTTTTGCTACTAAGTCAGATGGTGATAAAGCATTGCCAATAATTTCTAAAGGCGTACCACTTTGGCCAATAAAAAATATTGATGGAACAGGAACCAGTTGATCTGATTATCAAAAGTTATTTATAATAATGTTCTGATTCGACTAAATTAAGGTTATAATGTATGACTTAAAAGTATACGTACATATTTGAGCAAAGAATGTATAATTCTCAGAATCACTTTGCAGATTTATGGCAACAAATTTTTCTGATTCCAGTTTTGTCGATACTTCTGAAGAATTCAAACTTTGAGCTACCGCTTGGGAAACATCATCTTTACCTAAAAAATAAAGCATACCCGCATTACATTCTAGACCGTCATTGTGTGCTGCATTTTTACAAAAGCAGTGTGCCGCGTAGATAGAATTATAAAGGCCAAATTTTGCACGTCATGAATCAAACTTAACCTCAAATGAAACAAACCTTCAACAAAAACAACAAAAACCGCCTTCTTGGCTTTTGATGCAGATATGGCTTCAGCGATGCTACCTTGGAACCACTTCATTTTGCTCAGTGATTTCACTCAATTTATGGTTTCTTTCCAGAATTTTCTTATTTAAATGACGTAATTATGAATTAGTTCTTCGGCTACTGGGAATTTTGTCTGTATCAGACTATCAGTTCGATGTTTCTACTTCGATACCTACTGGTGTATAACGCGGTGGCTCTCAATTCGAAGTTCGTATTCGTTCGTAGAAGTGGAAGAAACAGCTGTACATCAGATTAGCCATCAGCCTGTCCAGCCATGTTGGCGATCTGAGACCTAAGCCAATACCAACAATACTTTATTCTTATTACTTATATATATACCTATATATAAAATATATATATATGATACATACATATAATAAGCAAACACTCTGCTGAAAATCGTGTGAGATTATTACTCCGCGATTTACAAAGCGCGACAAGTCGACAAGGAATTTTCGTAAAAATGTAAAAATATCGTCATTAAATAATAGATAAAAGCAAAGTAATACTTAATACTGAAGTATTATACGTAAAGTGTGTTAATCTAAAACTACAGCTGTTTGAATTTGATGTATTACATATTTTTATAATATTAAATAGTATATGTATACATAAAAATCCATAAGTAACACTTTTAAACAATTATTGATTTAAGTTGAAATCATTGAAAATAAGTATAATTCACGAGGACTATGCATACTTATACTTTAAACAAAAATAGTGACAAAAATGTTTAAGTAGTGTGCGCGGAATCTGGAATTTTATAAAGCGCGTAAAAGTTACGTAAAATAATCGTCAAAATATCTGGTCAAAAGCGTCAAGAATATGTTGTGTTGTCGTTCGCTATAAGTGGTGCCTCCGATCCCTCACGTGCGGTAGTTTTTACTTCTTATTCGCTAGATTAATAATATTTCCAGCAATAATGTCACAAATTCTTAATAAAGGTGAGTAGTTTGTCAGTCATTTGTTTTTGAAAAATAATGTTATAAACCCCTATTACAAGTATGGTCTCTGTAAAAATTTTGACTCTCCTGTAGGTAGAGTCATATTAGAATAATGTTTCAGGATCACTTAATAGTAAGATAGATTAAGACTTAAAAATGTAATTATTTGTATATTTTAATGTTACTTTCAGTTTTATACTCCTAAAAAGTCAGCGTAATTTTAGCAAAAATAAGTTTTATTCAAGTATACACAAACAGTTACCCTAACCTATGTTTCATGTCTTAATAAGAATAACAATCAGAAATAACTATTATCTTCTTGATGTTATTCTTCTTTGCAACATAAAAACTGACAATAAATTACTCTAAAAAATAATGACCATGTTAAAAAGTTTAAAGGCAATCAAATATGTACAGTTTACAATCCTTAACCCAAAGCAAAATGTTCAAATCTTATCTTGAAACGTTTAGATTCAATTTAGATTAATAAAAGTAATTATAGCACAAATTATTCAACTATAATTGTATTTCTAGACAATGAAATGCAAGCTATAAATCGCAAAAATCAGTACATACTTTGCAAAAATAATAGACATGTACTAAGTATTGTTGATCATTTTTGTTTTACATGTTTTGCACAATACTTGATAATTGAAAACGTATATAGTTTAAAAGAGTATAAGTATCAAATTATATAATATCATTTTAAAAACTAGAATGTGCTGTTTATCACTAATAGTTCTATAGATGCAACTAATTGTTCTAGTTCTGATAATATTTTAAATTATCCATTAGCTTAATAATTGATGTGTCTGTCTTTTGCATGTATTTTGATACGTGCATATATTTTTTTAAAAGAATTTTTTTTTATAAATACAAAATTTCAAACAATTTCAATTAAGAATTATTGAGTTGCACATTTGAATTTAATTTATGAAATGAAATTATAAGAGAAGAATGAGTAAAATGAAATTAGTATTAATGCGCATTTAATCAATGTTGAAATGAATATTCGCAATTTACATAAAATGAAGTTTTAATGTTTCTGATTTTTTCATCAATAAATTCAACAATACAATGCCTCACAATTTTTGACGTCACATTACACTTGAGCGAATTCAAATGTTTTTCTACAGTCTTCTTAAGAGTAAATTAGTTCTTAATTTAAAGAATAATGATTTATTCATGCCTGTATATTTTGTTTTTCTTTAATTTTGCAAATTCGATACTTTATGATTCGATACTTATTGATATTGATTATTGATAATAGATACTGAAAACATTAAGTATATATAGGGCACACTCGTATTAGTAAGGATGGTAATAGCTGGTAATAGTTTACTGTTCATACATCCATGTCAGTCGCTGTTCGCTGTTCCGTACGTGTGGAACGTCGCGGAAACTAAAACGTCGTAATGGCGTAGTGCGTCTGTCCTTGCGTATTTTCCATAAATCGCGTTATAGTTTTACATTCATTTTAAAGTAGATTTTTATAAATTTTTCATAAGTCCTACATCGAAATTGAAGCAAGAAAGAAAGTCCGAAGTAATGTTAATCAAGAGTGCAAATAGATCAACTAATTTACGATATTTTTCACGTTGGAATTGCGAGTGCGTCGCGTCACTGATTCATTCTTAGGAAATGGGAGTGAACAATACAAATAAAACGTGATATTAATGCATCTCTTGGTTCTAATGCTTCCAATCTAATAAGTACTTTTACTACATTCCAACATTGAATTAAGTAGCTTGATATTTTGCCACAACTCCGATGAACACCATTCGAGTCCACAGTCTGTGACTGTTTTTGCATTTACCTTGTAATGCCAAGGCAAAGCAAAGATGAAGGTAACTGTGTGTTTTGATCATATAAGAGTTGTTGTGCCTTGTGGAGATGGCAGTCTTCTTGTCAGGGACCTCATGCATGAGGCTATCCTTCGATACAAGAAAGCCACAGGAAAAAATGAAAGTCCATTAACCATTAGTAGCTTGTCTTCATTGACTGGTGGAGGAATACTTGATCCAGATGACAGATTATGCGATGTCGCAGATGACAGAGAACAAATTGTTGCTCACTTTTCTGGATCTGATGTTGTGCATGCAGGTGGTGATGGAGCAAGTTCTGTTGGTACCAATAGTCCTGACTTTTTTCATACAGACACTAAAGAACATCGTATTTACACCAGTAGATCTACTGGTAACATTAAAAGAGAGAGCACTAAAAGATTATCAATGCATGTACTTTCATCAAGGGAGCCATGCTTGACAACATATTCAGCACTTTCACTCCCTCGTGAATCACGACGTAAGGAACCACTCGGACAGGATGCAAAAGCTTTGTATGAAATACCAAACTTGAAGTCAGACTTATTAGATCAAGGAGAGATTTGTGAAATAATTATTAAAAATGAAGCAGGACCACTAGGGTTACACGTTGTGCCTTGTCATGACTTATTAGGAAATGATCAAGGACTCAAAGTAGAAGGAATAGAGCCAAATGGACGTATAGCTAAAGATGGACAAATAGATTTGCATGATAGAATTATTAAAATAAATGGACACAACTTACTAAGAATACCATTTTCTAAAGTTCAAGAAATTTTAAGATCATGCATGAATGAATCCTGTTTGCAAATATCTGTATTGAAACATAAAAAGTCTTCGCAAGATAATAAAAGTTTGCAAAAGATTTTAGGATCTTCCAGTAGTTCCGAAAAAACTGGAGAAAATGACGACAGCATGAAGCGTTTGCAATGTGCTAATTATAATGTATTACAAACAGCGAATACTCGTAAAATAGGGAAAATGATTGATATTGAATTAACTAAAGGAAATAATGGATTGGGCTTCAGTGTTACCACAAGAGATAATCCTGCTGGAGGCCATTGTCCAATTTATATAAAAAATATACTTCCTAAAGGTGCTGCAGTTGAAGATGGTAGATTAAAGCCAGGAGATCGTTTACTTGAAGTTAATAATTTAGAAATGACAGGTAAAAGTCAAGCTGAAGTTGTTGCGTTACTTAGAAGCATTCCACCTGGTGGCAAGGTTCGTTTAGTTGTATCTCGACAAGAAGAAGTATGTGCAAATACATCTGATACACAAATAGGTGTACCAATTGTTACTCCAGATACAGCTAAAAACTGGAAACCTCCACATGATTCTCCAACAAAGAAGAAAGAAGAATCAGAAACATATGACAAATGTAATTACAAAACTGTGCAGGTATCAAATGATGTAGTCTTATCTCCAAGAAAGAATCGAGTGATTCTAACTTTAGACATTCCAGTTCATGATTCTGAAAAAGCTGGTTTAGGTGTCAGCGTAAAAGGTAAAACTAGCACTAGTGAAGACAGTACCAATATAGATTTGGGTATTTTTATTAAAAGTGTACTTCATGGAGGTGCAGCCTCAAGAGATGGGAGATTGCGGACAAATGATCAGTTACTTAATGTTAATGGAGTTTCGTTGCTTGGATTATCCAATTCTGATGCAATGGAAACACTGAGAAGGGCTATGCTTAATACAAATAGTTCTATTACAGGTGTTATTACACTTACGATTGCTCGAAGAGTTTCTTCGTATGACAACTCAAGTAACTCAGAAAAAAACTTTTCAGACAAGGTCTCATCTTCTGCAAGCAAAGATGTTCCAAGTAGTATTTACATAATGAATTCAAATGCTAAACAAACTGAGGGACACATCAAAGAAAAAAACAGCTTGAATTCTCAAACAGACATTTTAGATAAAAGCTTGCTTTCAGCATCAGCCTCACCATGGAATCCTGTTATAGACAGGCTTACAGAACAATATAATAAAAATAGTTTAAGAAACGAAAGTTATTGTATTGCAACGAACAAAACATGGATGGATCCAGTCAGTATTGCAAAAAAACTTAGTATTGGTCAAAGGGACGATAATTTAAAATCAGTATTACTAGAGGAACCTAACGAAAATTCTCACAGTTCTAATACAGAGCCTAAAAAAAGTGCTGATGACAAGGACAGCCAGTATTCTGGAGATCCAGCATATGACAGTCAATTGTCACTTGAAGAATTTAATTCACCCACTAATAAATTTTCTAGAGATGCTTTAGGAAGACAGAGTATGTCGGAAAAGAGACACGCTGCCCTTGATGCCAAAAATACAGACACCTACAAAAGAAACAAAAAAATTCGCGAAGGTAGAGATAATAACAACAAATCTGATGAGCAGAAAAACCATAGTAAGAAAGACTACAAAGCTGAGAGTTTTGGGACAACCAACAGCAGTAAATCATCAATTGGAGAAAGTTCGAAGAATTCCCAGCCAGAGTATTTATATACCATTCCAGGATGTAATAATAAGCTCATTTCACCACGAAAGCATTGGCTAGTTGACGATGTTCGTTCTGCTGAGGTATCCAACAGTAGCAATAACAAGGAGGATCAAGGCTTTTCAAACACTCGAGGAGACATCAAACAGGCGTCATTGAATTCCGCCCTGGACGACCGATACAAGAGGTCAAGAAAGAAAAGTGGAATCAGATCAATGCTACGCCTTGGAAAGAATCGAAAATCGCTGAATTTTGGCGATAATATTGAAAATCGTCATGAGTCCAGTAATTATTGCAGTGGGACGATTAACTACATAGCATAATTAAAGAAAAACACAAAAATAAAAAAGAAATTTTCGAATACGCGTTTTCGAAGGAATCTAAGATAAAAAAATTTTAAATCATGTTAGATAGTGCATCAAGCGTCGTATATGCGTTTATATATTCTTTTATTATACATTTTTTACTGTCAAAAACGACCAGTGCACTATCACTTTGTAAGTTTTTGTAGAAACTATTCCAAAGTGCCTTATGTCTGCAGGAAGGAAACAAAATCGATGGAATGAATGAATTTTTGTAAATATAATTTTGTACTTCACTTTGACGATTTATACATATATATATTTACATATATATGTATATGGCTAAGCGAACGAATCATGTATTTTATTTTGTGGATAATATTTAGCACGGAGCCTAAAACGTCACGCGAATTCGATTATTAGGAAAAATGCAAATCGTATATTGCAAACTTTATCACCGACGTAAAATTGTAAATTCAAAACCAAATGTAAATTTTATGAGTAGATTAGTAATGCGAAATAAGGGCCTAACATTGGAAAATTTTTTTTATTATTTTAGGTGAGATTTTGTTGCAATTTTTGTTTCAGTAACTGAAGTATTTCATTTACTTGTATAGCAGCTAGTGATCTTGAATATTCATATCTTTCAAAAGTTAAAATAAAAATTTTATTTTCTTAGTACGTAGACAATCAAGTTTATTTATTAAAGTTTTATGTACATTATTTAATTGTAATTGGAAATTATATGATTGTGTTAATTAGACAATAAAAAGATTCTCTTCTTAAATTATTGTATTCTTTTAACATATTTAATTAACTAAAATTATTATTTTTAAAATTTTATTTATTAATTAATTCAATGCTCTTTATGCAATTTAGATGTTATTGCACGGCAATACAATTCATGAATCAAAGCATTGATATTCGCAACAGTTAAAAGAAGAAAAAATTATAAAAATTTTATTTTAATTTATATTTAATAAAAAAAGAGTTTTTTTTATGTAGAATATTCTGGATACGGTATTAATCAGTCAAAATTTATTGATGAAACCAAATGAAATACTTTAGTTTGAACAGAATAATAATTCATGTAATACTTTTATCTCTGTACTTTTAATCTTTTACAGCATTTCAACCAATCCGGACATCCGTTTTTACACAACAGAAACGATTTAGAGGAAAAGTCAATATCCAGCGACCGAGACCCCCGCACCATGAGAAAGGAAAAGTTCTAAAACTTGTCACACCTTTCATTACAAATCCAGATACTAAGAAGCCATTGAAGGAACGATGTATGCTCGTTACCGAGTCAACCAAGCAGGATAAAGAAGCCCACACATACGAAAAAATAATAGCGAGGGAATGTCTGAACTGGTTTAAGAGTTCAAACATGGTCGCCATTTTACATGCCAATTCCATCAAGGCAGACGAACAGTTTGAATATGCTGTGCACCTCAAGAGGGCGAATATGTACTTTAAAGGGTATCAAAGACGTATACTAAAGACAGCTTTCAAAGACACTAATTACGAGGTGATTTTAAAATTAATTTTGCCGAAAATGTCCGCTTCCTACTTTGTCTTCAGTCCAGATACAGATGTAACTAAATTGTTCAAAATTACGAAGAAGACCCCTCAACTTACTATCATAGGTAAATAAATAAATAAATAAATAAATATATTTAATCAATTTTTCGTTCATTACCTAATAATCAATTTTACATTTTTTTGTTAATTTAATCGTTTACTTATAGCTGGAATTCTTAATGGCAAGTTGTTACACGTCAATGACTTTCTCAAGTATGGTGCATTGGATCTCCCAACTACACAAGCTGGTCTTGTCCAAGTTTTACGTACTGCAGCTGGAGGGAATCTAAATCAACAGTTAACACATCATCAATCTACTTTGGTTACCCGGTTAAAGCAAATATGTACAAAAGAAGAAGATAAGCCCTGTGATGTGAATGAATAACAATTAACGGTGCCTATACGTTTTTTCAAACCATATCGATAATTTATTACACGCGTTATAGGTTTACATAAAGCTTTACGTAAACTGCGACTAGATTCCTTTGTATAAGAATATATAAATAAGAGTATTGATTAAAATTGAAATTAGGCCTTGAATTAATTATATTATCACTCTGTTATTCTTCTACATGTCCTTTTCCTGCGCAACTAGCGTTTGACTCGAGGTTCTCTTGATTAATTCAAAACATCTATAAATATAGTAATCTGTACATCTTCATAGCTATCTTCTCTCGATCGGATAAAAGTCGCTTTATCCGATGGAAATAAATACGCTCGTTCGTTCTCAATGACAATAATTGCACTTCGGATGACACTTTACTCCGTTCTCACCGCATCGGCAACCGCCGGAGGTATCTCCTTTACCCTGAATTAACAGATAACAATGTCATCTTTCGATTTAACATTTTTTTCTTCCGAATTAAACTCAAAAATTGTAGAAATACTTACTCCGGGGCCCCAACGGGGACCGCGAGTCACCCAACATATTTCAGTTTTGCACATAGAGCAGCGAAGCCAGTCGCAACCCCACTTTTTCATTAAGACCACTGCACAAGTGGGACATGGTAGGGCTTCGCCGCGCTCGACCATCTCTTCCAGCATCGCGGCTGTTCTCTTCGACTCGTGGTCGCTTTCTTTTGAATATTTTAGTTCCTCTTGGTATTGGCGGCAATTTTTTCCCATGTGAACGGCCTGTTAAGTGTCAAATAAAATAATTGCTTTAAAGTCGTTTCAAAAATAATTTTCAATTGATTATCCAAAGCACAGAAATTTAATTATAAATAGCTATCAATCTGTCTAAGCTCACCTGGCAGGTAAGACAGTTGTTAACCTTGCAAACCGGGCAGAGGAAATTATTGACATTGTCATCGTAAATGCACCACCCGGGACAATCGGGCGTTTTGCAGTGGAAGGCGTTTTTGCCGGCGTTGTTTTCTGCTTGGGCTATAGATTTGGCGAGGTGCTGCTGATAGACTTCGGGCGCGACGAGCTAAAACAATAGATTCATTAATAAGAGCTAATTGTCTTGCATAGGCAAATGATAAATGAATATTCAACTGCATGCATTATATTGTAGACAGAATGAAACTTACGGCCTTGATCTCGCGCTCTTGAAGAGTCGATTCGCATATATAATCCGCGTCCCGGTAAGGACACTTTACTTCGGCCTCTTCGCAGTAGCGCACGGTATTGGCCACACATAATCTGAAATTTAAATGATCTATATAGTTGTATATGTCAAGTATCAATATAAAAGCGTATACGCCATATATTATAACGCGTGTTATTTATTTTTATGCAAAAGAGTTTTTCATTACTTTTTCATTGAGCATACTTAATCATTAAAATTGCGATGAAGTATCTCTTTATATATATTTCAAAACAACATAAAGCATAGTACATGTACAAGAAGAGAAAAAGATTGTCTAGATATGGTGCTCTCGAGTAGATCTCGTGCTACAATATCGTACTGTCGCTATAGATAAAGCAATTTCTTTTCTTCTTATATACATCATGCTGTTTACAGCAAAGGTATGAATAATTTTTATCTTGCAGTGGTTAAGATGTAGGAAATATCTAAAAAAATTTTCTAAACTTTTTAAATATTTAAAAAAAATTTTTTTTTAAACTCATTGTTTTACATAGATTTATCGTGAAACCGAGAGCTATATTTACCTGCAGAACGAGTGCAGACAGTCCCTTAGTATGACGCCTTCGTTTGGAATAGTAATCATAAAGCAAACGGGACACTCGATAGGCTCAGTATTAGAGATGACGTCACAGTTCTCGAGAGACATCAGCTCCTCGTAGCGCTTCAGTTTCTCTTCTTTCGTGAGTTCGATCTCCTCCTTCAGCTGGAAAAAATTCACAACATTTGCTCTCATCTATTATTATCCAAGCTTGCGCTGCGAAAAAAACAATTATTGGCCAGAAGCCAATTTCTCGCGTTTTACCGACGCTAATATTAATGAAAATTTTCAGATTTGAAAAAAATCTTTTCTATGCGGCCCTGCTGTAACGTGTACTCTTTCTTTTTCGGCTTATTACGAAAAGTTCTCTCGAGTACACGCAGAAATCTCGTTCTCTCGACCGACATATCGCGCAGCTCACAAAAGCACAGCGGACGTAAAATTTCGACGAATGAAAAAATGAATTTATCATACTTGTTGAACTGCGGTCTGTTCTTTGACTGGTTCCGGTGCAGCCGCAGCCTGCTCGGGCTGGGGCTCGATTTGTGGCTCTGGTCCAGGCTGAATTTCCGCTTTTATCTCGTGAATCAGCTTCTGCTCGTCATTCTTTTCATTCAGTACATCCGCCGCCCCTTCCATCTGCTCATCCTCATTCCGCCGCTCCCCGTTCTCCTGCTTCACTTTGTTAACACTCTCCTTATCCTGCAAATCTAAAAGTAACGCGTGCGCGCTGCAGCGAGCCGAAAATTTCTTTTCTCGCAGTACATTATAAGCGTAGTTTTCGCTATATGTATATATTATAAGCGCGCGCTTACTGTATTACAAGCGGGGCTCAGTGTACATAATTGCGTAGGGCGTATGAGCGAGAGCGGCAGTGGATATGGAGGGTGAAGTGTACCTGGTGGTGCGACGAGATAGAGGAATACGGGTGATCCGTCAACGGCCTGCAATTCCTCGAGGCTCGATTCGTCATTGTCAGCTAAATTTTTGCCGATAATCCAGCGCTGCACGTTCGCCGGTATCTCGAACTCGATTTGAATTTTGGCCTTCAGCTGCGCCAGCGTCATGTTCGCCGGCAGCTAATGCACACAGACGCAGACAATTTCAAGATAAACGGGCTTTGCCGCGCGCGAGGGAGAATCGAATTATCGCAGCCGCCAGCTACGGTGCACCTTACCTCCAGGGGTATTGGGCCTTGATGCGCCTGCTTATCCTCGATGTACATGCTAAGATTGAGCTTCTGCTTGATAGCGCAGGATCGCTGTCTCACCACCGAGCAGTGTATCTTCAGCTGGGCCAATTCTTTGGCCAGACCGGCCGCCTGCTGGTGATGCCCCGAGGCGATAGCCGCCTCCAGTTTCCTCAGCAATCGATTCACCGCCAACGTGTTCATGCACTGCTTCTTTATCTCCTCCACCTTTTCACCTGTTGCAGCTTTATTTTCACGCTAGTTATATATACAAATTGCATTCCTAGCTACTTTTCATCGTGCAGTTGTAAGTACACTTTACCTTCCTCGCCAGCTCCTTCGGCCTGCAAGCTGTGATCCGCTCTCGTTCGCGTTCTCTCCGATCTCGGCCTACCAACATCCGCGCTGGCTCTTGCTTCGGCGCCTCTCGGATCGATCCTCACTGCGGGCTGGACTCTGGCGGTGCTCTGCACGTTGGCGTAGGTGTTTTCGGGACGCGCGCGCTTCATCTCCGCGAACTCGGCGTCCTTGATCAGCTGGTACGTGCTACCGGCGCTGTCTCGCTCTCGGGGTCGAACGGCCACGGGATTGCTGGCCGCAATGTCCGAGACGATTTTCCTCACGTTACCGCTAGTCTGGACGCCCGAGGATACCTTCGTAGAAATCGGCCTCGCCGCGAGCCCCGAGCCAGAGGCTCTGCTCGTTTGGCCGGTAGGGGCGACTGCAGCCCCCTCGTCTCTCTCAGTGCTCTTCTTGGATCGCGATCGCTTGGGCAGGCTGTGCTTCATCTCCTTCAGCATCTCCTTCAGCTCCATTGTCGTTTTGTCGTCCACGCCGCTGATTCTCTTGGTCCTGCCGATTTCCTTGTTGCTGATACTGGCGGTGCTGCCCGTCGAGTCCACGGACGTGTTGTTCGACTTGTTGGCTACCGCCGCCGGCGGGGGTGACGCGCTCTTCGCT
The DNA here is from genome assembly GCA_018906965.1 of Philotrypesis tridentata. Lineage (NCBI taxonomy): Eukaryota > Metazoa > Arthropoda > Insecta > Hymenoptera > Pteromalidae > Philotrypesis > Philotrypesis tridentata. The sequence continues at coordinate 15,249,918 of JACCIB010000001.1, forward strand.
GCCTCGGCGTCTTTTTCCGCATTCACCAAGATGTCCAACACCTTGGCTACTTGATTCGAGATCGAGGTCTCGGGCTGATCGCTCGAGCTGCTCTTCGAACTCGACAGTCTGGAGTCTCTGCTCCTGAGCTGCCGATCGATTTCGTCGAAGATCTTGGTGAACTCCCGGTTAAACTTGAGCAGGTCCTTGTCCCTTGAACTGATCGGCTTCTTCGGGACGATCGGCGAAGAACCGGTCTCCTTCTTGCCCTTCTCCTGGTCCATGAGCTTAGGTCTGTCGTCGAGCTCGCGCCTCAGTTTCGCGATCCCCGTGGCAACGTCGTCCAGCTCCGCCGCCAGAGTCTTGGCGAACTCCGCGTTGCTCTTGTCGAACTTGGGACTCTCAGCTGGTTTCGTCGTCGTCGTCGTCGTCGTCGTTGTCAGTGGCTTGACCTCGGCGATTACCGGAGCCTTCGGCGAGTGCACTACCTCCGTGAACATGGCAGCAGACTCCCTCTTCAAGGCTGGCGCGCTCTGCAACGGCAGGAAGTACCTCGACAGGTCTCTTTCCCTCTCGTATTCCCTCCTGGCGCTCTCGCACTCTTGGCTGAACCTCTTGGCTTTGGCCTTGGGCGATGCACTACTGTTCCTGCCGAAGAAGCTCGAGCCTCCGAGCGCGTTGAACTTGGAAATGAGCGCCCTGGTGCTTCTCCGCGGCGAGCTCTCCATCGAGGAGTTGACGATCTCCTGGACGACGTCCTCGCTGACGCCCATGCGACGCTCGAAGTCCTCGTCGAGCCTGGCAGCCTGAAGAATCATGGAGGCACGATTGCGCGCCTGCTCCTCTTGAACGATGGCAGCTGCCTCCTTGTCGAGCTCGCTGATATTCGTGAGGATCGACAGGCCCGATTTGCGCTTGCTCTCCTTCTTGCTCTTGTCGTCGCCCGAGCGATGGAAGAAGCTCAATCGAGACAGCGAACCTTCGAACGGAAAGGACGAGGACAGGCTCGAAGATGTGGAGGCCGGTGAGGCATTGTCTTCTTTGGCGTCCATGGGGGGGACAGGCGATGGCAGTCTCCTCAAGATGTCTCCGCCTCCTCGTCTGTTGCTCGTCGAGTCCCGCGAATTGGACTCGTGGAAGACGTTGCGCTTGTACCAAGGTCTCGGCATTATGCTGCCCAATTTGACTGCCTTCGTTTGAGTCTGAGCACTGGCTGTGCTGCTGGCCACTGGAGTCCCGCTCTCCGAGTCTGCGTAAACCGACGTCGCGGGGGTCCTCGGCTCGGACTTGGAGCTGCCGCAGACGGCCTTCTTGGACAGCAAGACGCCTCGGCGCAGTACCAGCGTGTCGTTGCTTATGATCGGGCAGTCGGTTACCTTGAGGGTCAGCAGGGTTTCCATACCAGCCGCGGACGCCTCCGACGAGAGAGTGTTCTGGTTGCTAGATTGAGGCGTCGTGGTGGTGTCTACGTATCCGGGAGGTTGGGGTGCGGGTCTGCGCTTGCGTCTACCAGCGGCTGGATGGATCCGCACCACATCGACGTTCGCGATGGTCGGAGGATCGGGAGCTCTTCGCTTGCCCTTGACGTGCACCCTCCGCACTCCCGATGCCAGCGAGGAGTCCGAGGTTAAGGTGCCGCCATTGAGCCTGTGCTCCTTGAGGTTGCTGCCGTTGCCGCCGGTTCTCCTGGCCTCGGCGAAGGCTCGAGGACCGCGGCCGACGACGGGTATGCTGTCGTAGGAGATGAAGGCACTGTTGACCACCGGATGCAGGGAGTACCTCGTCTCGATGTCCTGCCGCTGGGAGAACGCCGTGGGCAAGGTGCAAGTGTTCGCCTGGACTTTCCTCTTGAGCAGGCCGTCGGCTCGGCGTTTCTCAACGAGCTTCACCGCACCCGGGGCGAAGGGCCCGACCGCGGGATCACCGGACCTCGAGTCGCGAAGCCTCAGCAGGGCATCCGCGGTGTCCCCCTTGAGCCCGCTCTGGAAGGCAAAGCTGCGGACGGTCGTGGTGCTGTAGAAGGTGTCGACGCTCGAAGAGCTGCTGCTGCTGGTGGAGCTCGAGCTGGAGCCTCGGCGCTTGTGTCGTCGAAAGAGCTGGTGTCGATGGGAGCTGCGCCTCCTGCGCTGCTGATTGTCGCTGGAGGAGGTCGAGTCGCGCCGCTTGACGAACCACCTGAAGAGGGAAAACCTGTGCTGGCGATTGTGCGGAGAGCCAGTAGCGGCGGCGGCGACGGCGGCAGCAGCCGCTCCAGCAGACGCGTCGGTGCGATGGCGATGCTGATGGTGCCAGCTGGTGCGCTGCGGACGACCGCCATCGAAGGACTGCTGTTGTGTCTGCGGAGCGCTCATGTGCTCGACCATTTCGCGCTAACTTGTCTTCGGCCGTTCGCTCGCACACACATATCCGCCCGCGGCGTGATGCACTTCTCATTCGCGAGTCGAGCGGTCTTCTTTATTTAGACCTCGGCTGGCGCTCCACTCTCTTCCCTCGCGTATATAGACACCTCTATATACGCTTGTCTCTGTCTCTCCGCCCGTTCAGTGACTGCTTATTCCAGAATTCCGCATATCTCGCTCGATCGGCTGTAGGAGGCGAGAGTCGCGATACTCTTACACTTGGACCAGATATTGGAATAGACGTCGACAGGCGTTCGTGGCAGGTGATCACTCCTCCCCTACCGTCGGGGAGGCGGGGACCACGACTGCGAGGAAGGAGAGAGACAGAGAAACTATACGCGACGACCCGATCGTCCGCGGCTCGGTCACATGTTGACGCTCGGCGATTGCAAATAAACTAATGCCTCGGATTTTCATCCGAGGAAAGTCTTCCCCGAAGCAGCAGCAGCAGCAGCAGCAGCGGCAGCAGCAGCGCCGCCGAGAGATGGTGAACTCTGCCGAGCGACAAAGATACACCCGAGTCCCGGGGTTATTAATAGACTGCGTTCAGTCATTCTCTCGCTCTCTTCTCGTTCCCCAGTTCTACACTCGCTGGTTATTTTCAAATCTACGCCACGCACACTTCGCATTGCGGCATATCTATAATACGATGCGAGAGAGCGTCCGAGTTATAGATGACAAATGGAAAGAGTCGGAATGAGGTTTTTCGCTCCTCTTCAAAATGGGAACTCTCATTGAGTTTCGCTCTCCGCAGCGAGCGCACACGGCTGCATTATACATAATATTAGGCGAGCTGTAGTTTTCGGCTTAATGGAGCAAGTTAGCGCGCACGTGCGGTGACACACTATTTTCTCTCTCTCTCTCTCTCTCTCGCTGCTGTCTTTCGAGTGAACAGGATTTCGCAGCGCGTAAAGCTGCTGAATTTTCAAATAATTAACTTGCTCTTTCACATATTTAAATAGGAGATGTTTTTTGCCCCGCCGCGAGAATATAAACCTCGGCTGAAAGGAAATCCTCGCGGCAAGCTCGGCCATCCGCTGAGAGCTCTTTCTTTATTTTCTCGCAAAAAAAAAGAGAAAAAAAAACGAGCTCGCTCTCGCGGCTCGCGTATCTTTTGAGTCACTTTACCTAAAAATATACTTATTCCCTCGCAAGCTCGTGTGTTAGCCGCTCATACATCTAAACAGATTTTGCAGCAGCAGGAGAATTTTCGCAGGCCCTCGCTCTCGCGCGCACGCGCGCGTGGCAGTCAGCAAATAAACGGCTTGTCGGCTCGTACGCCCGTGTATATAGCGACATCCTCGTCGCCTTATAATTCAATGCGAAAAATCAGCTATTTTCCTCCGTCACCGAGGGAGAGAGCGAGAGAGAGATAAGGCGCCTTGACTGAAGGCAACCCGCCGTGGCCGTCCGCTAGACGATTCGTAAAAAGCCAGGCGCGTCGCAAGCTCCAATGCTCCTCTAATTAGAGGGCCCGAGATAAGACAGCGAGCGACGTCGGCCTGTTTTCAGCTTTCTTATTCAGCTTTTTTTCTCTCCTTTTTTACCAGGAGGTGACGAGAGATAAGGGACTTTTCGGCGGAGGAGTCGTTGCGCTTATGAGCCTGAAAGCTAATTCGCTGACGGATGACGCCGTGTACGACACTGTTGCTTTATATTTATTATTTTAATTGAATGCCAAGGTAAATAGTTGGGATAATGCAGTTAGCAGAAAGTGTCGGCAAACAAAATGTTGGGTAATAAGCTCGTCGAAAGCGCAACTCGCGCGCAGGGATAAACAAAGGCCGAAGTGCGGGCGCGCGCGCAGGGCCCCTCGAAACTCCGGCTGACTATTCGAGCCAACAATGAAATTATATTCTCATATATGCACAGTGTACTGCCATGTCTGCAGAACAATCGGGGCATAATTAAAACGGCTATAACTGAAGTATTGTCGTCGCGCCGCTGTGCCATGCAAATAAGCTCTCGAGCTTGTACATGTGCAGGCGTATATATATAGCACCTGCTGCTGCTGCTGCTACTGCCGTGTACTCGATCCTTCTCGTCAAGATTTTCTTCTCGCGCACGCGGCTGGTCTATTCTGAAAGCAGTGCAGCGTGCATTTTTAATTGCTCGTTATTCAAAGAAAGGTACGGGAAAAAGCCTTCGGCCTGTCCCGGATTCGTATGCGCTCTCGCGATGTTTGCGCGGTGTAAATTTGCGAATTAAAATCTCGCGCACCCGAAAACGCGACTCTATAGAAGGCAGACGCGCGCGCGCGCGTGTCTCCACGCGGTATAACTCTGTTTGCTTGGTTGTTAAGCATAATTAATCAGCAGTGCAAGCTCTTCTTCGCGTTGACGATGCGCACCGTGAAAATGCAAGGTATATAATCTTGCGGCTCTGAGTGTACGAAGGATTTTAAATAATTTCCTTGCTATATAGACGCTAGCTCAACTTTCGGGAATTATTTAATTCGATGGACTTACAGCTCGCAAGCCCGTCTACAAGCAGTGTACGCTGAGCAAAAAGCATTATTCATTTGTCCGGAAGCCTCGGAAAAGGCCCGCCAGAGTTTCGGATGAGTCAGATCGATATATAAACCGGAAAAATGGAGACTCGGCTTGATCTTCTGACTTCTATTCTGTGGCAAAGAGAGATATTATTCAGAGATATATACCCTCAGAATACGGCCTAACAATTTGTACGCGTAATGCGTATGGACACAAAAAACTGCGGAAAATCTCGTTATATGTAGCTTATAGAAAAATACGCATATTCATTAAAGCGTTATGCTCGAACGAAATTAAGAGAAATAAAATATTCCGCACGAAATTATTTGAAACGCAAAGAGGTAATGAAAAATTTTTCGCAAAAAATATTTCGCAGTGCGCTCTTTAATTCTGTGGCATAAATATAGTTCAGTCCTTTTTCTCCTCGCCTATTAACTGGGAATTTCTACATAGATACATGTACGCATAACGCAGATTTTTCTATATGAAAATAAAAGCTTTCATTCAATTTGCCCATGTGAGAAATGGATCTTTTACATTATTCATGCTCGTTACCAATTATGGTGCCGCGCGGTAATTAGTTGAAACATGAACTTTTCTCCAAAGTTGATTTTCAGAATTTTGCATAAAGCTTTTCGCTTAATGAATAAAGTGATTTCTCAATTTCTGAATCTCTAAATTTGTATTTTCAACATTATTCGTTTGTTTATACATTGAACGCTCGGTGAAGAGATCCTCAAACATTGAAAAGGTAAATTTTAGGAAAAAAATTGTAATGTTCATTGGAGTGAGTGAGGGAGTGGGGGCCATACGTTTACAGAGCAAAAAAAAAAAGTATTTGGTCGCGCGAGCGTTAAAATCTGCGAAAATTCCCCATCGAAGCTGCGTTACGCGCGGGATGTCTTCATTACTCCGGCCGTAACGAGAACAAATTTCATCGCGAGAGTGGGAGAGCAGGGAAAAAACGAGTAGCATAGTCCTACACTCGGTCCCACGCACGAGCCGCGCATACAAATCAGACTCGCGGATCATTACCATTAATGAAGACGTAAGGATATTCCTTGCCGAGCGCGCGCAGGCCGTTATATGAATAACTCAGAGCAAGAGAGAAGAGGTGGATAAGGGGGGGGGGGGTGCGGGATCCGAGCAAGTTTCTCGATCGTAATTTGCGATTTCGCTCGACTCGGATTTGACATGTCGACACAGTGCGCGAGCGACTGCATGATTTATACCGGCACGCGGAGGTGTTGGATGTAGCGCGTTACTGCGCCGCGCGTGTACAGCGGCGCGCAGGGAGCATAGCGCAGGGGGGGAAGGCGCGTATAAGTATATATACATCGCGGGAGACAGTCTCAAGTTGCGGCGGGGCAATTTGCGAGCTTTCGCCCTTGTGCCAGCGCAGATTGGAAATTTCTGATGTCTAAGCGAAGCGCGAAGCTGCTGGTTTATTCGTTGGGGAACGAAGTCGCAGTCACTTAGTTATCGCTCGGCGATAAGCGGAGTAGCGGATGCCGTTAATTGCATTACCGCTGCACTTGAATGATTAAGCGCTTAGGATTCCGCTTGTCGCGCGGACGCGCGCGCGCCGTTTCGCAGCTATTTCCTTCATTTTTTATTCACCACGGCTAATTGCCGCGACTGAACGTCGCTCGAGTCGTGCGAAAGAATCGAAGCGTCGCTGATTTATCGGAAACATTCATCGATCCACTGCCTTCTGACGTTTGCGCGTTATAATTATATTATAGATGTAAAGCACGAAGTTTTCATCGCGAATAATTGAAAATATAAAAACCTGCTCGCGCGCGAACCTATTGTTGCGTGGAACGCTGGAATTTTTAATAAAATTCCACTCGTAAAAGGTAAAAAGTTTATGTTTCATGTTGTGTGTGTGTGCGTGTGTATGCTTGATTGGACGATGAAAAGAGCATAAACCAGCAATAGGTATATGCGCGGATTGAAAATAAGAAATTTCCGTACATAGCTGGAAATAAAAGTTTCATTTTGATTTTTATATCCGACGAATTCTAGAAATCAAATACGTATTTCCTAGATACATAACAGCTGATGCGTGTACATTTACAGTTATTAAATTTCCGAGGGCGTGAAATGTTAATGCAACTGGTTTTTCATTACACAAAAGGTTCGCCTCGAATTTCGAGAGCTGCAGGAAAAAGGTGAATTTACCATTCGTTTCGTACAGGCCAAGAGGAATTTGGAAGGAGTGAAGCCGTGTGTGTGTGTGTGTGTGTAAGTGTGCAGGTTCCAGGCTGCAGGCTCGATCGAGCGCCAAAAGCGAAAGGCAATTTCGCGCCTATCTAGCCGTTTTCTTACTCCTCTCGTGCTCGCTACTCCCAGGTGGTCGTATCGCGCGAATGCACCGTGGAAAAGCCTCGGTATACAGCCGCATGTTTAATTCATTATACCCAGAGCGTTTAGTTCGGACTGTAAGAATTTCAGTCTTCGCCTACTGCACGCGGATCTTCTTATTTCAAGCTGTACGCTAGCTGCTACTCGCTTTTTCTCTCGCTTCTCTTTATTCGCTCGGCGGCTGGTGCTTTCTTTTCTTTTATTTCTCCCCACTGTCTGTGCGCGCGCGCGCGCGCGCCTTCTTTTATCCTTTTGCCCGCGGGGAAATAGCCGAGAACGGGGCCTTCGTTCATCTTCTTCTTCGTCTTCTTCTTGGTCGTCGTCGTCGTCGTCGTCGTCGTCTCTTCTTCTTCTCCTTCTTCTGCTAGTGCTGCTGCTGCTGCTGCTGCTGTTGCTACTACTGCAGCTTTGCTCTTGCTTCCTTTTTTTTTTACAAGTTAACCGCTTTACTTTTCTTTCTTGGCTTTTAACTCGCGCGCTCATTCGCTCTTTGTGTTTTGACTCACTGTTATCGCAGCCTCTCGCGCATTTACATCTGTAGCTTTATTGTCGGGTTATTATATTTGACTGCCTTTCTCTGCAGCTACGCTGATGCCTACTTGCGCTCGTAGCCATAAATGTCTTGATTTCCTTTTTTTTTATGAATGAGATTATCGATGAATTTATACTTCCAACTTTAATGCGCAGACCGTAAGGCTATGATATAAATTTTAGATTATAGAGTTCTTTAATTTAATAGCCTCATATTTCTCCGCATTTGCGAAATTGCTTGAATAAATTATTATAATCAATTTATTATGCTTATATTTAATGTCTTTTGGGCATAAAAATAAATAATAGATTTTGGAAATTTATATACTGTAAGCTGCGTATATTTGAAAATTGATAGCTTCAGTACTCTGTTAACATTTTGCGAAAAAAAATTGAAAAAAAATTGAATAACGTCAAGTGTTTAAATTAGATCGCATTGAATACTTTTTTTGTTCAACTCCAATAATTATTTAAACATATAAAAGGCTTCGTTACGTTAACGAGGCTTGGAAGCCTAATAAAAATGTAGAATTATTCATGTCCAGATGAATCAACATTAATCAGCGTACAAAACCCGCGTTATTTAAAATTTTTTCCTCGAATCACTAATATACAAACTCAAAACTATTTATGGCGTGATATGTGATAAACTATTAAATTACTTCGTTATCGTTTTCAGATGTTCCCAATCTACGATTCTTTTGTAAAATGTGAGTTTTGCAATTGTACTTAAATGGATTCTAACGAAATCAACGAATTCGATACGCGAGCCTGATTATTGCAATCAGAAAAATGTTGCACAATCGTATCAAAGCCCAATATATGCTTTGCGCTGCATCGGCAGCTCAAATCGTCAGAGTATACACAGAGAAAATCTCGAGAACCAACGGCTAGCCAGAAATTGACTTTATTTCGTGCAAAAGATCGAGCTAGCGTAGAGAAAACCGCTGCGAGGGGTGGGGAGTGGAAGGAAAAGCCGGGCGAGTCGCACTCAGCGCCGCTATTGCAGCCTGGCCGTTCATTTGTTTTTTGCGTCTGACACTCCTCCGGGCTCGGGCAAGCCACAAATCCCCAATTCCCATGAGAGAGAAAGAGAATGCTAGAAGAGGGGGGGGGAGAGACAGAGCAAAAAGGGCGACTCGCGGCAAGTGGAAGAAGACTAGCTACGGTCAGACGAGGAGCTAGAGAGAGAGAGAGAGGGAGAAGAGAGAAGTCTAAACAATTGCGAGTTTCCTCAAGTAAAAAGCCCTCGAAAGTGCATCAAGTTCGGATCAACGCTCCGGGGGATCAGCGTTAAGAAGTTTTAACGAACATGCGCTAGTACTCGACGACGAGAAGAGGAGGGAGGGAGGGAGGGAGAAAGAGAGAGCGAGAGAGAAAGAGAAAGAGCCAAGTGTACAAAGTATCCGCGGATGTGTTCTTTAATTGCCTTCTCGCGACAGCAAACAATAGGCGTGCGTTTGCCGGAAGCATCGCGACTTCTTCATTTCCACTCTACGTCGGACAAAAAAATCCAGGTCGATCGCTCTTTGCCTCGATGCTCATTGAATTTTAATTGACTGCTCGATTCCGCTCTGTTTGTCCGAGCCGCGGGGTATCGGCCACATAATTACCCCCGACCTCCATTCTCAACTCCTTTTTGTTGCAAGTTTTGTTTTATAAACAAATACAGTTAAAAAGTTCCGCATCGGGGATGTGGCTTTATCCTGCGTGCAACGCTGACACGTAGTAATGTGCTGTTATCATTTTCTTCCTGTCTCTATGCGCGCAGACGCGCTCCTTAATCCGGCCGGGCAGTTGCACCCCCGACCTTGTTAACAAGGGATCAAAGGGTAGCGAAAGCCAGCGCAAAAGGCGAGTATCGGTATTGCGGTGCAGTGGCTTCTCTCCAAACTGTCGGTCGAAATGTTATATTCTAGCGAGGTGTTGGGAGTCTCTCGGAGAATCTTGGGATTTTCTCGTTTTTTTCTGTAACCGGTGTATGCGGAGCTTTGCCGGAGTGCCGGATTAAAAAGTTTCTTCGAGTGATTTAGGCGACTTTCACCTGAACTTTATCTGTATATACTGTGACTTGTGTGGATTGTTATGAGACTGTGTTGTTTCAGTAAAAGCAGCCTGGGTTATTGCACCAGATGTTTGAACTCTCAATGATTACTTTTCAGCCAAAATGCGCATCGAAACTCTACACGGGCTGTTAATCAATTTATCGTGAGCAATAAATACATTAATATTTCAGTTTGAATGAATATTTCAATCAATATCGAGCCCAGCTCGAGCAGAAAACGTAATATTAATATATTGTTAAAATTCAATGTTTAGTTTTCATCATAACGGTTCGGATAACTGAATTATCCAAAATAGGTTTATGTATATCAATACTAAATGCGCTGATCAGAATGGTATATTTTAAACCAGTCGTTTATCGAAGAAAAAGTAAATGTGTGAATTTAACTTGATTGAGAATCGAGCTGCCTAGTCCTAAAAAAATATAGAGTGATAAAGTAAAGAGATTTTCGAGTACAAGTTTAAATTCTGCAATGAAAGGTAGATTTATCGTTTAAGGAATCTAATGTGCTTCAAAGGATCGAAGATGTTGAATAAAGGTTCGCAGAACAGATATACGCAATTTATATTTATTTCAGCAGTTATCAGCGGCATATTCACCAATTTATCTTGAAACTTGATAACTCGTAAAAAAAGACAATAAAAAACTAACAATACGCGCCTTCTCTTCACAATCAAACAGTTTTCCCCTTGAAATCAGAGCATCTTTCTTTCGATTTTCATCGACCCTTGTACGCCTCGTTCAGTCACTTCCTCGGCAGCGTATAGCAATCTCTTTCCCGAGCTTGTTGGCTCAGTCGAGCCGGCAGTTTCTCAGAAGCATTTTCTTACACACACATACATCGTGCAACATTGCCTCAAGTCGCCGTCACTCGCCGCCATACCCTCGCCCATGTAGACGCGGACGAGTCGGTGTGCAGAGCTTAGTCTCGAATCGATCGGCCCGCGTAGGTATACCGGGAAGGTGGGTATATAGTGGGTAGCCTGCGATTACCCGTGACACGACAAATTATTCAGCCAATTGGCCTATCGGCCGACGCGGACGTCGCAGTGGGAGCAGTACACCGCACTGCCAGAAACACACAGACAACGGCGTACACCCCCTGCTGTATACTGTTGCGTGGAAGATAAGGCGGGTCTGCGTGTTGGCCCTATTTTTACTCGATGTTTCGGCCGCTTATTAGCGCTTCGCTTCGCGCTAATTACGCGCTTGTCCGGGCGTTTGTTTGCCTAGCTGTAATTTGTTTCGAATAAACTGCCTGCTTAGAGAAAATCGGAATTTTGCAACGCAGCCTATTCCATAGTTCATTTATTTCATCCGTTTATCTCGAGTTCACGAGTAATTACACGAAATTATACTCAGAATATCGCATTTTTTACATTTAATCATAACCAACAGGGCTGATCTCGAATTGATTATCTTGGAATTTACTTCGCTGGGTTTAATGTCAAAAATTTATTATTATTGAGTAAATTTACTATTATACTTGAATCTTTATAACTCTTTGCTGGCATGGAATGGTGTTAAAGTAAGCGTATAATCAATCATAGCATTCGATGCATTCCAAAGAAATCTTGAATTTTCATCGCAATTATTCTAAAAGCATTTATCATCAGTTATCGAAATTTTGATTATCTTTTAAACGATTCTACCAGCTAATCTATAATATATAATGAGCGTTCGAAAACCATTGTTCTCCCGGGACTCTTTGAGAGGACTCGCTCGTTGAAATTCGAAAATCCCCGGTAAATATGCGCGTCAAGAAATTTGCTTAAAAATCCGGCGACCAGCTAATCTCGTGCATAAAACATCAGTGGATTTAGCGAGGCGGCTCGCAGTGCACTCGGCTGCTCACACGTTTACTCTCATCACGGGTAATCTAATATTTTAATCATCGCGGAGTTTCATCCAAAGCTAGATCCGCAAACCCATGCTATGCCCTTCCTCCTCCCCCCCCTCCCTCCCTCTCTATCCCCTCTTACACGTATAGTTCTGCATACGTACATCCCCTCGCCCTTGCCTTGTTTATGCTCGCGAGTATTTTATGAACGTTGCCCGCGTATACCTCGACTAGCGATCATCATTTTCGTTTCTCCGCGCTCGCGTTGCTATATACATATGTACGTGTGTGTACGTGTGCGTGCTTGATGCCTATATGCATGCCCAGGACTCTGTAGCGGACGAAATAATATTGACGACGTGACCAGATTTCCAACTACTTCTCGGAATAATAATAACTGCTTCTGCGTGAAAACATGGAAGCGCTCGAGGGCACATAAAATAAGAAGCGAAGTAGGCTTAGCTGCGGGCGGGGAAAATTCTTTGGTCAGTTTACGAAACGGCCGCCCGCATCTCTTTTGCGCTTCTTAGCTTTACGTGCAGCAAATGTTTGTATAATATGGGGCGAGCAGCCTATAGATACACATTGTCCTTCCATTGGATTCTGTCTCTCTCTCTCTCTCTCTCGCTCTGTCGTCTCTCGTCTCTCGCAGGGCAACTACAAATGACCCCATAAAACGCGCGCGTAAAGCGCAGCCCTATAGCTTTTCCGGCTATATAACGCTTCCGCGTATAGGCGCTACGTATAACGGACAGCTCACGGAATTTTCATTTTTCCGGTCGACCTGCCGGAAAATCATAACCCACCGGCTTGGCCGACCAACTCCATTTCCGAGTGAGAGAAAGAGATCCTTATATTCCCTTCGCTCCTCGCGCATTCTTATACATAACGTATAATACGGACGCGCATACGCAGCAGTGCCGGAGAGCCAAGCAGATGGACTTTTCCCCAAGAAAGTTACGCAAGAGGCAAGTTGTATAAGTTAGCTGCTCCCGCTCCCTCCCTCGCGCGCGCGCGCGCTTCTTGTTTTCTCTATTTTCCCCCTCTCACGAGTTTTCGTCCCCGGCGAGAGAAAAATCGGTTATTTTTCAAGCGAAAAATCGGAAAATCAAATTTCAATCTGGCAAGGCAAGAGCTAGGCAGCTGCGAAAGAGGCGCGCGCTTTTCAATTATTCTACGTGTCCCTCTCTCGTCTGTGCAGAGCTGCAGCTGCAGCAGCGACACGATGGCTTTTAACCATCGCGCGCTGCACACGAAGCTACTGCAGCGCACGTGCGTCACAGGCGGCGGCGGCGGCGGCGGCGGCGGCGGCGGCCGACATACGACGATCAAATGAATGACATTAAATTTAACGTTACCAATTTATCGAGCCGCTTGCGCCGGCGGACTTTGACGCGGCTGCAACAGCAGCGTCCGGTATAAATGCTTACGTCGCTCAATGCGCGCCCCTCTGCATATAAATATAGCTATACGTGTCACGCGTATGTACTATACGCATGCCGCTTTCCGCTATCCGCGATATCCGGCCCGTTCGTTCTCCGCCTCTCTCTCTCTCTCTCTCTCTCTCCCCCTCTCTATTTATATAATATATCTATGTAGGGCTGCTGGAGCGGAGCGAGTCGTCGCTGCTTCTAGCGCTTTTGCGCGTGTATGGGAAAATCTCGAAAAATTCGTGATTGCTCGAAAAACTTGAAACCGAGAGTTTCGTGATAAATTGCAATTCCATGCAGGACGCGCGCAGAGTGTACGAGTGAAAAATGGCAGTTTCGAGAACATGGAGGAGCGTTATTTATTTATTTATTTTTATTTAGACGGGCAAAGGTGCCCTTGAGTACAAAAATAATACAAAATTAAAACCAAACATCATTTTGCAAAACAATCCTTTAACAAAAACCACCAAAGCCCAGAGTTATATAATCAAAACTATAAATTCACAATTAAGGAGATCAAATTAAATTTGAATTTAGCAAAATTAGAAATATTAATAATGCGATCCGAAAGCACATTCCATCTTCTTCTGAAGCGAATCACTGTTGCACAACAACCATAATTAGAAGATGAGACTTTCTCCAGTAACTGCCTATGAGATCGTGAATCTCTTTCTTTGGCTCGAAAACTGAAAGTTTAAAGAAAGCTGATAATTTTTTTTTAAACTACAATTAAATTTTTAGATTTTTCCGTATGCGTATAACGCGAGAATAGAAAGGAAACCGCGGTGGACGTTTTTATGAATTTCATTCTGCATTCACAGCTTCGCGCGAGTGGCGCACTTGCGTGCGTGCCTGTCAGTCTCCGGAATTGTTTGTGGAAAAACTAGCGTTCCGCATCCTTGCGCCGTGTTTCACTCGTGTTTACGCGTTTGCTTGAATTATTTTTCGTTTAATTAGAATAACGTGTAATTATACGATATCGATAGCGCGCAGATAATTATTATTCAATCCTACATTGCGGTGTAGCCTTGATCAATGCGAATATATTATATGTAAAATACGCGTGCAGTATTCGACTCTGTATTAAATTGCGCATATACATAGATGATGAAGCTTTGGAATCGATTAAAAGTTGAGTACAATTAACTAATGCACCTACACTAATGTCAAAGCGAATGGCCTCTGTATATCTAATTTCAATACAGTCGGTAAGTGAATTGACAAATAAATATTGAATTGGAGGGAAGCGAAAGCATGACTGGGGGCTAAATTCTTATCGCGGAGCTATTACTTTGGCTTTAAAAGCGACAAACGACAAGCGGAAGTGTTACAACGTGAGGCACATAGGTGTATAAAGGGGAATTACGGCAGGAGTCCCGGGGGGTAAAAGAATATACATCGCTCGCCGCGCACGCATGATTTGACGAGGTCGGACGCGGGGGCGTTGTAGCATCGTGTGCGAGGCCTGATATTCGCGGGAAAGGCAAATTTCGCATCGTGACCCTCCCCGGCCCCGTAACTACGGCATTAGCACGGCGAGGCACGTAGCTATCGTTTGAGGCGGCGTTCGACAACGCGCCCGCATATAACGTATCATATCCAGCGAGCCTGTAGCAACAGCAACATCAGCTACTGCCTGGCTGTGTGTGCGGGTAAGTCCACAAGCACACGCATCAGAGAGAGAGAGAGAGAGAGAGAGACTGAACAGCAGACTTGGAGAGCTGAATATATAAGCGCGCAGCTAGTAGGCCGTAATGGTGGAGGTAATTGATTATAGCGTCGTGCGGTTTGGTGTGCGCGCAAGTGCCGACTGGGATCGGCGCAATGCTACTGTATAGGCAAGAGAGCTCGTTGCTCGGCAAAGTTAATGGTAAAATATTCATCGGCGCCGGCGCTCCGGGCTCTGTAATAATAAAGCGAAGCTATTCGCGAATCCATCTCGCGCGCGCGCGCGCGCACAAGTCTCAGCTCTCTCAGCGGCGGCGGCGGCGGCGGCGACGGCGGCAGTTACATAGCGGTGACAGAAATTCGCGGCGCATTGTACTCTGCTCTCGAGGTCAATCTAGATCTATGTGTATACGTGTGCCTCGGCGTTTGCGGCTTTCTCCGCTTGTAGGGCTTAGCTGGCACGTCGCGTTACTTATACATGACTGGCCGTCATTCAGCGCTTCCAGCGCTGCTGTTTCTCCCGCTGCCGCTGCTCTGCACATAGGTGTATATTCGTCAAGTTTACACCTCGGCTGGGCGGCCATCCGTGTGCGAGTCAATTCAGCGCTGTTGTACTCGCAATGCCGGCAGATGCTACGGGCTGCTGCTGCCACTGTTGCTGCTGCTGCCGCTGCTGCTCTACACTGCACCTTGCTCTCCTGCAGCGCTGCTGTGGCGTACAGCAAGCTCGCGCATATAAATACAGGATACGACTATACTGTAGTGCTCGCGGATTTTGATGACGTTGCCGCTTGCGGCGCGAATATCGATGGATCAACCGCTCGCCTGCTGCCCGCGTGTACTCCTCGTTTCAATTTTATAATTCCCGTTTTTGTCCGTGAAATTCCGCGCGTGCTTCGAGAGTTAGTCTTACAAATGAGTTGCGAGAGAGTGAGAGAGAGAGAGTTGGCTATATACACCGCGGAAGTAATGTGCCAACTATAATTAGCCCGGAATTCACGCCGAGCGCCGCGGCGACCGGACAGAGAAGTTCATAGTCCCGTTTTCCCGAATAAATTAGCAAGGGATATATATGTATTACGTAAGCTAATTGTTTCCATGCAATGCGACGATAAACATGCCCGGCGTGAATTAATTTTCGTTTGAGAAAAATAAGCCGCGATAAAAGTGATAAGCAAAAGAGCCAGTCGGAATAGCCGGCCGGGCGTCTTACACACGGCTTCGCTTTACAAGTCAAATCCGCGGTGCGCGCAGCGGTATTATGCTAAAACGGCTCGATGTTAAAATCTCGAAGAATTTCTCCTCCCCAATACGTCAGAGACCATACAGCCGGGCAGCTACAGCGGTATAGGGTAGCGGCGGCGGCGGCGGCGGCGGCAACAGCAGGATGCAAAACCCGCTCGAATTTGGCACGAATCCGGTGAATATCGAGCGAAATATTTCTAATCCTGCGGCGCGCGACCTCGAAACTGGTTTATGCAGCCGGTCGCTTGCTGCACACACCGCAGCTATCTCCGACGCACGTTCCCGAGCTATTGCCGTAAACGCGCGCGATTTTTGAAATGCACGCTGCAAACAGGGTATATGTATATAGGCGCGCGCGGGGCCGCGGCGCGCTGCAGCCCGGGCAATTTGAGCGGCGGCAAGCGGAAATCTCTACCCCGCAGATCCGCAATTTCACTTTCAAGAAATTCACAGAGAGACTCGAGCACGAGCAGCCGCATCGCGCGAGTCCATATAGCCGTCGCTGTGTGTACGCGCGCCTTCGGCAGCGCTTCCGTTCATCCTTTCTCCCGCTCTCTCTCTCTCTCTCTCTCTGTCTCTGTGTAGAGCCGTGTACACTGGCAAGCCTCTTGGAGTCTCGCTTCTTGTGCATAAATCACGCAAGTTTACCTCGACCTGGACTCCTCCATTGTACGCTCTGCAGACTGTCCACGTCGGGCTTCAGCGCTGTTAAATCTTCAAATAAATCTTTGTGCCGCGCGCCAGGCCGAGAAGCTCTGAATTAGCTTTTCTCTCTACGCGTCTGGATCTGTACAAGAGAGCAGGACAGAGAGAGAGAGAGAGAACGATACTCTCTCTCTCTCTCTCTCTCTCTCTCGCGCGCGCGCGCGCGCTATATACGTGTACATATAAATGAGTGCGCGAGCTCGGGCTTTAGACTGAATAAGGGATGAGGAGACAAATCTAATTTCGACGTCGTTATTGTTTCATGAACCGCGGCCAAGGGAAGCCTCTCTCACTTTCTCTCTGAATGAGGCTCGAGACTTCCCTTGACCATCGGAAGCTGCTCGAACGCTTTATACGCGTGATGACCACCACGTTTTTTCTTTTTTCGGGAGGGGAGCATTCGCAGGTTAAGAGCAGAAGGAAGAAGATCAACGAGAGGCAATATGAAGACCGAGAAAAGTTTTGCTCCCTCCCGCCGTTTAGATTCTAATATCGTCCAGGACTCCCTTTATATGAAGAGGAAAGCACTTAAGACATAGCCGCGCAACTTTCATACATGCGGCTCGCTATATCGACTTTCAATATCTCTGTACATAAAAACTTGCCTTGCTCTGTACAAAAAACTTATACATCCGAGAACAATGGAACACTGGGCAAATGTGCCGAGCTTCTTATGTAAGTACTGTACGCACGGCAGTTGTGTCCCTTACTTTCATTTCTTCCGCCCGCTCGGCGCGACATTAATACCTCCTTATTATAAACAAGATAGGGGGAGAAAGAAAGCGACAATCTTCCTTCGCAGTGCGCACGGCAAGGAGGTCAGAGACTGCGAAACAGAGAGAGAGAGAGAGGGGGGGAGGGGGCAACATGGGGAAAGAGCTCAAAGCTCCGGAACCTTGGAATTTTCTTGGGTAATTTCAAAGTTTTCGACTCGAGTTTGAAAGCAAAGAATAGTTGTTATTGGTTTACCGTACTTGGTCCTCCTCTCTCTCTCTCTCTCACTTGTGCTTAGCAGCCTTGTGGTCCTCTCTCTCTCTCGCTCTCGCTCTCGGACCCTCTTCTCTGTTAGTCAGCGGAGCGTTTGGTAATCAAAGACCAACTTCCGGCTGGCGAACTTCCAAACCGTAATCAATTTTATATGACATGGACTCAGGTATACTGATTAGTCGATAGATAAACCTCGAGTACGCGCGTTTTCGTTCTATGTATACCCAGAGCTACGTGCTTCCGGAACCGCATGCATGTTAGTTCAGCTAGAGAATGTTTCTTCTTGACAGTTTTTGCGGAAAATTGAATTGACAGATATATCGAACAGCGGTGACACGATATATTACGGATTTGTTGTATTATGATTTTTATCTGCACGAAGTCAAGGATGTGATTCTCAAGCTATTCTCTCAGCTAATTATATTTATTTAATGCACATTTTAATATTGAAAGAACTTCATAGTATGAAGAATTTTTTAAAGTTTATTCTATTTTTTATTTTTTCACTATAAAGCTTTATGGCTAGTTCTCGTGGAAATGATTATTCTCGCGTCTCTGCTATCAGCTTACTCATTTTAAGTTTTTTGTTATTAATAAAAATGCTGCTGAAATTCAGATATGCCATTAGGTTCCCGCTAGATTACCGAGATTTTGAAAATAAGGCATTATGGAAAATTTCTAAAATACGATGTTGTTATTCTTTCCTTTAGAGTTATTTTTAAATTAAAATTTGTCAAATTCAACCAATTTTTAAAATTTGAATAAAAATGACTCAAAAACATTCGTATTTTTTTTAAACTTTATTCATCCAATAATAGAAGCAATTTATAACTTATTATTGAAAATGAAACAGATTCTTATTTTTGGACTTGTTGCAGCTCAATTAAAAAAAAATTGAATTCAGTGTTTTTAAATATTCCAACTATTTTCTGTCGGTATTACCCTTGCTCATTGCGAACCCGATCTGAACTGAATTCAACTTTGAAATAAGGTTTCACGTTGGAAAAATGCACAATAGTACGAATTTGAACTTCAAAAAGTTGCAGCTCCTTTATATTAACTTTTTACTTAAAAATTCAAAAGGTGTTCCCTCCCTCAATGTTACTGAACTTCTTGCATAAATATATATATATACGTATGGTCATGGATTCTGGTACTAAATGTATAATACAAAACGTATGGTAGGTATGACCGAAACCGAACTGTACTACTTGCTGTCTATGCCCATATATATATATGTTGTTATCAAATTTTGGCATACCTGCTAGCTGGATTCTTCGAATTGTTAATGCGCAAACGTCATGATTTGCATAGACCGAACAAACAAACAAACAAACATGTGTATCGCCGAAACAAATCAAACTAGAAACCGCTACACAATTCTAAGCGGGACGCGCGTTGCGTTGCGCGCCTAATTAAGGCAACGCATAATTTCACGAATCTATCCGCCGCTCTACCAAATACCGTACGTATAATAATATTCAAACTTCTTCGCCATGTTTATCGTTGAATGCATGATAATTCAATTATGTGTTATTTTTATTAAAGATGAAAATAGGTGAATTAAAAAAGGGAAAATGTTTATGCTTATAATAATATGTTCAATTTCGTATACATTTTTGAATACACATTACTTTTGTTTTCACTGTAAACCATAATTTATTAAACGCGGCTTTCCCTATATGTACGCATGTAATAAAAATGGACATAAAAACAAGAAGAATTGATCTTAGAACAATAACAGATGTATATAGAGATAGAACGCAGTCAGTTTTCCTAGAATATCGAAACAAAAACTTAGCAAATTACAACGCACTTATATGTATTCGGCGATTTTCGGAGCAAAAAAAAAAAATTGAAATCCGTATTTTTCGGCGAAATTTCATCACCATTTCATTCCTCATTTTACTATTTCGGTCGTATAGAAGCACTTGCTCGAAGCCAAATGCTCTATGCGCAAAAGAGATGGATAGATAAAGGGAGAAAGAGAGGGGAAGCGAAGCTCCGTTAAATTTCGTTCATTAGCGTCTCTCATTTGCGCGATATGCATTCGCGCTTTTGGGATGTTTGAGCGCAGCCCACAATCCACATATATCCCCGGCGCTGTTGTGAAATTGATGACTGGGCGCGCGCACACACTGTGTAGCGTTTTAACGAATGCGCTGCCTTTCACGAGATTAACATTTTAAACATTCGCTTAGGCGCGAAATGTCTCGTTAGATTTTCGTCAAAACAGATTTTGTTTTCGACTAATGCGCAACTGAAACGTAAATGTTTTCTGGGGTGTAAGAAGCTTTTCTTTTATTCCGGTCCGCATTGCTCCGAATCTCGGAATAACACGCGTACGTCGGTTAGGATTTTTATGTCGGCGTTTATAGTCGAAAGAAGGGTGCCTATGAAGGATAAGTGATCGTGTCCCAATTGGGTAACGTATGAAGCCTACACCATCATTTAGAGCATGTAAAAATAAATTGAAACAATAAATAAAGAAAAAGAATCAGCCCGCTTACATTAAGGGAAACCGAGATACAAGGAATCATTAATTCAAGGCCGCCCCGTTAAGTAAATGAAACAAAGGGAAAAAGAATTTGGATGAAAAAAGCCCTTATTCAAGCCTTGCATATTTTGACGACCGTGCAGTCGTTGAAATATGCAGGTCTTGAATAAGGGCCATTTTAATTTCAAACTGCATTTTTTCTTTATTTCACTAAATTAGGGGTGCAACCAAGAATTAATGAGTATGGCTGTCTGTGACTTTTTTAACGACCTTTTGAATGGCATACCTTTTTTTAGCAAAAAATTGTGCAAAGCGGGATTATGCTTTTCATATAATTTAATTTTGATTTATTCGATATAATTTCTGATAGGGACGCGATCCTGATTTGCAAAATTCTAGATTTATTCTTTATGAACTTGCCTTTCATTCGAATACTTTACGTCTACAAAACATTGCGCAAAGTGTATTTTCTATTAGTTTATTTGTAAAACTGTTATCTTCCATAGTAGTAAAAGGGGCTGAAATTTAATTTTGTTATACATAGATATGTCTCCGGTCCCCTTGGAGTAAGTGTGCTGATTCTTTTCGGGAACTTCATATCTTTTCGTGCTCTAAACAATCGTACCGGTTTTATGCTTTTATGCGTTTATGCGTTATCCGAGTGGAACTCGATCGCCTATAGCCGTGGGCATCCGCCGATTTCGAAAAACGGAGAATCTCCGCACCTGAGAAAAAAGCCTCGCTGCCGCAGCGCAAGGTCCCGCTGCTTTAATTCCAAGCTCCGGTCTATCTCATTTCCGTGCGAAGATCCCCGATATAGCCACTCACGCATCCCATTAACCATAAAAATCGCTGGCTCCATGCTTCATCATTCTTCGACGTCGTAAACGCCCGTATATAAGCTCTATAAGCTTAAAAGGGGAAGG
Source organism: Philotrypesis tridentata (assembly GCA_018906965.1). Classification (NCBI taxonomy): domain Eukaryota; kingdom Metazoa; phylum Arthropoda; class Insecta; order Hymenoptera; family Pteromalidae; genus Philotrypesis; species Philotrypesis tridentata. Next base: position 15,271,049 of record JACCIB010000001.1, read on the forward strand.
CGTCACCTCTCGGAGTATAAGTTAGCCTTCATGAAGGGGACCTCCCTGAAAGCGCATCGATGGGAAGGCGTAAAAAATCCTCGTCAAGTCCACACCTCGGCAGATAATAGCAGAGCGGGAAAAAGACGCAGCTGGGCCATAGCGAATGCAAATGGCTCGCGGTTGCGGTCAGACACTGCAGCTGTGTACCTCCCGCAATAAAGTGCCTCGCGCTTAACTCTCTGCTCGGATGACGAGCTAACGGACGCGCAGAGAACGCCGAGAAGAAGGGACATTGCCAAGGGATGACCACCGCGCGCGCGACGGGCTTCTTGTTTATCTGCGTCTCTTTGCTTTATGTCCGCGATTAATGTACACAAGCCGCGGCGTAATGCGAGCGCGTATCGTCACCCCGCACGACAAGACTAGGGCAATTAAAAACGACCTGCTTCCATTTGCCATTCTTACAGAGTCCGAGTAAATCAATTCTTGGCTCTCTAAAAATGGCAAATTCAAATTGGTCTTTTTTGAGCTGTCCCAGTCTTCGTAAGGGGTCACGGTGTATAATACATGAGGCTCGTTTGATCCGCGTGTATCAATTTTACCTCCGCGCCCCTTTTCGTGAGAGAATTTACGGCGACGCTTGTTATCTTTCGGTTCAAACTCGTTTCTTCTCTCGGTCGCTCGGCTCCAGCTCCGCTGCAGTTATAGTTTGACTTTAATTCGGTTAACGCGGGAGAAACTGCGGGTCAAATTTTCAAGTTCGACAGCGACCTCATCGATCCGCGCGTCTCGCGGCACCACCGTCGACTCGGCACACGCAATCATTTTAGCGAAAATGCTCAGGAGAGAGAGTGAGAGAGAGAGCTGGGAACTAGCTTTAAAATATATATATATATATATATTTCATTCAAAATTCACTTCGTTTGGCCGACGTTCCAATTTAGCCGGCGGCTTCCGAGCGAAACCCGCAACTTGATGAATAACAAAAACCCTCCGCCCCCCGATTTTATTAAAGTCGGCCAGAATGTAACTGCCCGCCTCCCCCGACACCCCTCGGCTTGGCTATAAAACAAAAAAACATATCGTGCCCTCAAGTTATAGGCTCGCGCGTACATAAAAGAAGCCCAGCACGGCGATGCGCGCACGCACTCGCGCGATGCGAGCGGGGAGCGAAAGAGCCATAAAAAATGTCGGGCGAAATGCTTTTTTCGGAAACGCCGCCGGGCCAAAAGTGGCTGAATGCAAAAAACGAATCCCCGGGACCATAGCCCGGCTCTACGAGCGCGTAGAGCCTATGCGCGCAGTGGTGTGCATACCTGCCCGTAGATATGTTATACTGCACATTCTTTGAGCACCAGCCCAGAAATAGATCCTCGTGCCGGGAGTCGTAAAAGCGAGTCTCCTTTTGCTTGAATATTATACATCGTCGTCGAGCGGCTGCTGCTGCTGCTGCCGCAAGCTGACGCGATATAGCTGAAAATACGCGAATAATATGTTGGGCAACCACCGAGAGGGGCATCTACACTTTTTTTCCCTTGCAATCATGACACGCTTGCATTATTGCTCTTCTCTCGCGTCTGTAGCTGTTATTTCTGCCGCTGAATTAGCTCCAAGTAACCTGGCGTAGCTTCTCACCTCGTTTTCAGTACCGAGGGTATACGTACAAAGCCGATGCACCGCAGCGTTTTGTCTGTCACGCCGTATAAAAAATGCAGCGGCATGTGCAAAGTGCAGCGTCTCGAGGCGATGGCGTAATCGGCACCGCAGCCGATCGACCGCGCTCGGAATCGTTTCGCGCTCTTCTCGGAAGGAGCATCGCTCGACTAGGCCGTGTGCGGATTTATTTCGCGCATATGCATAATACGCGCGTACCGATCGATGCGTCTCATATATACTTAATACCTGAAGTGCGCCGTACGTCAAACTCACACAGCGGCTGCAGCCGGCTCGAAATTATTATTTTCACCTCCTGCGCGCGCTCGAGCATACTCATACACTAAGCGCGTCTATTTTTCGATACGAAAATTTTTGCCAATCTTTCTCTCTCGCGCGCGCGCACTCTGGCATAGTTTCGCGAAAGAAGGGCATAGCTCGAAGAGCGACGCTTTTTTCTTTCGTCAGCTCGCCGTCGCCCCGGTGTATTGCGAAATTCAAGAAATTCCCGGAAATTTTTTAAGCAAGCAGCTCACGTCGGCTAAGGGGGACGAAAGAGACGAGTTGGCGCGCGAGACACTGCAGCGGACACGGACGCAGACACAGGCTATCCCTGAAAATACGGATCGGGGGGAAGAGGCTATTTAGAGACGTCCGTAAAGTAGTATCTCTCACTCGGCGCGTCGACTGTTTTACGAGACCGCAGGAGAGACATATACGTGTCCGACTTCGCAGGGGAAGAGCGAGAGAGAGAGAGAGATAGAGAGAACGCAGGTGTTTTTTAGACACACACACACACACAGCGTCGAGACGGTCTGCACCGCAAGAAGTTGCGGATCTCGCTCGCGGCGGCGGTGCGTTATACCGAGAAAAATGGATCGATTTAAATGGATAGACGCGGCGCTGCTGTACGCTTGCTTTATCAATGCCCCCCCACCCCCTGGCCGCTCTCCCCTCGCCCGCGATATTCTATTATACCGGCTATATACTATATAGTTCGCTGTATTCGGAATATCGATTCGTGCATAGCTGAAACGTCGGAGTGTCGACGGCGGTTGGGCGTGCGTATAAAGTTGAGAAAAATAAAAAATAAAGTCGAGGTGCACGGGGAGCGCGGCGCTTGCGGGAATGGGAAAAAAAAGGTGGCGTTCGGCAAGTAGTAACGGGCGCTATGCGATCGGACGCGGAGTACGCGGGCGAAGCATGAAAGCCGGACGAACTATACCTACTCACAATTCACACCTCCGTGGCGCGCGGCATCGATTCTTTTCCGCTCGCTCTCGTCCCCCGCTCTCCTTGCCGACGTCTGCCGAAGCGAAGCTGCACGGGCCATTGGTCACGACCGCAGCAGCAGTAGCAGCAGCAGCAGTAGCAGCGGCTTAAAGCTCGGATCCCCTTTTGGAAAATCGCGTCTATACGGTAAGTGATCCACTGATCCTTGCTAGTAGCGTCAGAAGCAGCAGCCGAGCCATAACTCTTTCGTTGCGACTTGGCCGGATTCCATTCTCTGCGCCTCTCTCTTTCTCTCTCTCTCTCTCGCTCTCGCACAGCGACAGCAGTCGAAGGAGAGCACCACACCGGCTTATGATTCACGCCAGGTTCTCGCGAAATAACTCGCGCCCCCCGCGTAAATCCATTTACTGCCTAGCCTTTCTCGCGCGCTTCCATCCCCGCCTTCTCTCTCTCTCTCGCTCTCTCTCTCTCTCTCTCTCTCTCCAAGCGTAATCCGCAGCGCACGGTTTAGGAGAGCTCGATATAGGCGCACTGTCGTTTCCTCTCGCTCTCTTTTGTACGTGTGCGTGTGCGCGCGCGCGCGGGGGTATAGTCGAGGCACGGAATTGCCGCAGGGGGCTTTAAGACCGCGGCAGAGAGGCTGCGCGTATGCGAGATGTAGGCGCCGGCAGAACGGCTTTCCATCCCTCCCCACTTTTATATCGAGGGGGTGTGCTGCAGTACCGCGCGCGTACACGCTAAATGGCGAGCGCGCATTTTCAATTTCTTACCTCGTTGAATATGCTCTTAAAATCAGCAGATCGCAGCAGGCTCGGTTTAGCCTGCGTAATTTATAAGTTGCCCCCGGCCGCCAACATTTCATCGGGTGAGGGGGATGCTCTATCGCTTTCTCTCTCTCTGCTTTTTTTAATGCGGCTCTCGACCGCCTTCGGTGATTTTCCTGTGGGCATAACCGAACTTATGCCCCGAAGAGAGAGCGTCAGCCAGTTAATGCAAAATTATGTATTGTGGACGGTGTGACTAACGTCGCTCGATTCTTTATGGCGGGAAGAGGTTAGACTTAAGTCGCTAGATTTATCTTCTGCGAGCTTTAATTTGAGGGTCCCGCCTTAAATTACGCTGATAAGTTTAACTGATCTGCGGGAGAATTTTTTCACATACCTTAATCCTTTTTTAGATTGATGGCTTATAGAGCTTAATCTAACCTTAAGTATACATTTCTCTTTTCTTATACGGTTCGGCGAAAACTTTCGATTCTTCTGTCTTCGACTACGACGAAAAACACAATTTTAATTTTGATCGTGTCAATTAAAATCTGTACACGCTTAAAAGCCGTACCGTGTAACTTTTCTCTATGGCGCGCAGACATATCCTCTGTTACGAAAGAAAATGTGTATCCGCGCAATGTCAATACCGGATGAGTAGCTTTTTTGTTTCACTGTAGGCTCGTAAAAGATTGACAAACGGCGAATGGCACTCTGCCTGTCGCGCGAGGCACGGCCAGAACGACGAAAAAAAAAAAGAAACACACTACGGCAATCTTGGCAGTGTGAAGCATCGGTGTCGACGCCGTAGAAAGCTTCCTGATTTCGAAAATATGGACAAAAGCTAGTGAGCAGACTCGCCGAAGCGGAAGCGAGTATACGTTTTTAAAGCCGAAAGAAAAGCAATGAGCAGTACGTCGCTCGATTTTCCACTCAAAATATTGTACCATCGCAATAAATATTTCCGTAGCCGACGAGTCCGAGCGAAACTCGACCTCTTTCACTTGAAGTACGAATAATCGCGCGCGATCAAGGAACTCGTACTCGCACGCGTACTGCACACGTACACATTGAGATACATATATATGTAATATGTATGTGTGTGTGTAAACCCAACCCGAGGAAATACCCGAGTGCAAAACAAGCCACTTGAGCGGCAAGAGTGATATTCTTGAACCCTTGCCATCATCTTCCAGCCGCATCAGGCGGCGCGTATGCTCGTACGTTCGACGACCTTTGTGTACATCAGGCAGCGCACTGTATGTACGCCGCGCGACCCTTTCTCTCTTTCTCTCGAGCGCATTCGTCGAGTATATACGAACGCAGCGGCGATAAACAAAACGATCTCGGCTTTCGCCCCGCTGTACGTATATACGCGCGCGCGCGCGTATGTATGAGCTTTAATACAGCGAGCGCGCGCGCGCGCGCGAGAGAGAGAGAGAGAGAGAGAGAGAGAGAGAGAGAGCTACGCTGCAATTTCTCTTTTGCTTTTTTTTATCACCCCTCGACGTTCGGAGAGACCTTGTCGACAAATAGAGACGTTAAGACGGCTATTTTTCTCCCTTTCCAGCTCGCCTTTTTGTCTGCGCGCCCCCGGACGTTTATTGGTCTGATTCATATATCAGCGGCGTACACACGCAGTTGTTCGTCTCGCTTATTTTGCTCTATTACAAGTGCTCAGCCAGCTCAGCCTCTGTATACACACACGGCGACTGAACGGGCAAAGTTTCTTTGCGACGTGTGGCGGATAAAAAGCTCTGGCTGATGCTCTCTCGCAATCAGGCATGTAATACACGGACTGTATTCTATTCCGAGATGGAATGCATTTTCGAACTGGCGGCTCGCACACACGCACACACGCTTAATATACGCGCGAGAGCAGTTTTTCAAGTCCAAACACGTAACGCCCCTCTACCCCTTGCTCTCGGTTTTAATAAACAAATATCGCCAGAAACAAGGAGCGACTGCCCTTGTACAAATTTAATTTCGCCGAGCAAAACTTATATTTTCATATACTTGGCTTGATACATTAAGACAGAGAATTCGGGTAAAACTATACGGTGGGTTTTGGAGAATCGCATTTTGCGAAGTTTGCGGCTCGCAGTGCAGCGATGTCCGCGGATAATAGTACTGGAATCGAAGTTTCGAGTGACACGATGTTGATGTCATCGTATGAGAATTTGAGATGCCGAGAGCGCGCGGGGAAAAAAAGTAGATGATTACATAGAGAAGCAAAGCCGTGGAAAATAAAATTTTATTCGTCCGTAATATGAGCTGCCCGTTAAAGGGCCTTTTATACAGACGGACGTTTGATAGTTTTGCAAGATTCGTTCGTGCGGCGTCGGGTGCATTCGCGAGATTAAGGTATTTCCTCTGCGCCGTGTCGACCATCCTCGTAAAGGTGAAATCAGCCTAAGGATTTATGGGTGGCGAGCTGCTCTTAAAAAAGACAGAGCCCTCGTTCGTCGCGATCAAGCGAAACAGGCGAAGAGCGGCCAAGTACCGGCTCTTATAGCCTACGATTCTTCCGCGTCTCTCTTGCTCTCTCTGTCTCTCTGTACGCCGTGCGATGCAGTGCAACGCTGCGGCTGCAGCGGGAAAGCTCGAGCGAGTCACGTCGAGCTTTTCGGAAAAGGGCCGAGTCCGGATCGCGCTCGCTACACCCAGCTACTGCCGCACACGTCCACCTCGAGGAGCTATAATTCTTTCGTCCAGCTAAATACAGATATATACAGTATATATATGCGCAACACAACAGAGGGAAAGCGAGGGGGGGGGGGGCAGCGGACTGCGGTCTCGCCTCCCCCAGTAGTAAAAGGCATTCCACAGTTGCCGCCCGCTCTCGGGAGAAGCTCAAACTCGAGATGCCGGCGCGGATATTACTCCGGAGCTGCGTCTCTGTCCGAAAATTCTTTCGAGGCTTTGTGCGTCCAGCCGATGGCCGAACTTTAGATGAGAAATTGCGCCGGTGCTTTTCCTAAGCTTTTCCAGCCGGCGGAATACCAAAGGCTCAAAGATTCGGATACATTCTTGCTGCTGCTAGCTGCTATTGCAACTCTCGCTCTCGCTCTCCGGACTCTCTCTCTCGCTCTATACTGACCGGCACACCTCCGCTTCGATGCTCAGCTCCCCTTTGCCTCGCTCTGCTGGATTTCTAATCATTTTCTCGGGCGTATCTCGATCTCCAAATAGAGACAGAGAGCGAAACTCTCCGAATATTGTATATTACGCAAAATGAAGAGATAGAGAGAAACAGAGAGAGAGAGAGAGAGAGAGAGAGAGAGAGAGAGAGAGAGAGAGAGAGATGTATTGCCAACATTCAACTAGACTGCGAAATCCGCTTTCCGATCTAACGTATGATACGTGTCGCGAAGAGCTTTTCGACACGGGCCGTATATCGCATCGTCGGACTTGTGTATACGATTAAAGGATCGAGCTTGTACAAAAGTTAAATAATACAAACGCAAGGAAAGAGGGCAAGTTATCAACGCTTACCGTTGAAGTGCGGGAAGGGGGTGAAAGGGGAAAAGCTAGAGAGAGAGAGAGAGAGAGAGAGAGAGAGAGAGAGAGCTGCAGCGCAGCGCGTGCACTCGCAGCCGTAACATAAAACTCTCGACATCGACGTCGACATTCGCTCGGGACTCGAAATTATGAAGATAGTATCGTCTCGTTTCGCAATACGCGGCCGTACAACAGCACACTTCCAACGACGGAAAGAGGGAGCTCGTAGGGTGGCAGGGAGGCAGTGAAGAGGGAACGGGGCGTCGAATGGAATTTTTTATGGCAATGCATTTTCTGCCTGCATGTTTCATAACAGCGCTCCATTTGTACTCTCAATATATATATACAAATATGTGTGTGTGTGTGTGTGTATTTTTATACGTATATACCTGTACGTACATACACACGCATATATATGCAGCCACTCTCGCGAGATTCCCTCTGAGTCTTTATTTTTCCGTGAGTACAACTGCGCCCGAGCGTCGGCTCTTCTTTTTCGATAATGTATCCGCTCGCTTCTCGCACGCTCGCTAAGCTCTCCAGCTGCGCCCGATCCTCGCGTCCGATCTTTTCTATTTTTCTTCGCTTACATGCTGCGACTGAGTAAGAAACTTTGAAATTATAATCTATATTCATTCTGATGGAATTTGTATCAATTTTCAAATCCGATGATGAATGAAAATCCAACTTTAAGAATGCGATGAAACGAAATGTTACGAAAGTTCCAAAAATAATTACTCGCAATTTCTTTAACGATAAAAGTTCCAATTAGCAAAATGAGATTTAAACTTTTACTGGGCAGGCATTATTTGAATAGATCAATTAATATACAGTATTAAAAAAGAAACGTAAAACCTACATACTTCAACCCTACCTACCCTACTACCCTACGGATTTTTCGATTTCGATATTCCCATTGCTCCTAATAAATATTCAATCGATTTTTCCCGCTACTCCATAGATGCTCTAAATAGCCCGCATTTTCAGAAATGTACAAATGCGAAATTGTACCAGCATGTACGTTGATTAACAGCATTGTTACATTAAATTAACAAATTCATTGTGAAAACAATAAGCACTTACCATGGTTTCATTGCACTACTGCCTCTTGTTGATTATAATAATATATTACATTGAAAAAAGTTAAATGAAATATTTAATTAAATATACCCTTAATGCATGAACATTTTAATCACTAAAATTAATAAATCAATATTTTATATGAATGCCCATAAGATTTTGTCAGTCAATATACAATTTGTGTCCTTTTGCTCGTAATACTGAAAATTATAATCTGCTATGAATATATGGATATAATACACGTAAAAGTTTTGCCAATAAGGTATATAGAATAAAAACAGATATTAAAAAGTAAATAACGATGTTAAATACATGGATGATATAAATGTAGCATGCTTTTCATTACGAATTAAGATTAAAATTCGTGAGAGAAAAATTTAATGCAACTACTTAGTATAGTGATAAACTTTAAACAGGCGACTTTTACTCTGCCGGTCAAAATGTCGTAGGCCATAATGACGACAATGATTATTTTGGAAAAACAAATTTCCAACAATCATTTTACGAACAATAAAATGCCGAATTTCATAATATTAAATAAGCTGAAAATATATTCCCAAAAAGTCAAGTGAGAAATATCATATAAAATTTTACTCGTTGACCTGAGTAGTTTGACCTCTTAGTATTGTGTTCATTCCGCTTCATTTATTAACATACATATTCATCATAAGGTATGTTCTGTTTAATAAAATTTCCAAAATTACGCATAGCTTTGTTTTCTTACGCAAGTACATTAGAATTTAGTGGCTGCCGGAGTACGAACAACAATTTTCGAATTTTCAGAAATAAAGTTATTTACATATCTGCGTAAAATCGGGCGAATGAAAAATATGATGAAAAATTTCTAGTGAAAATGTGAAAATTTCACTCGGCTGTTGAAAATGGAATACTGGGCGAAAAAAGTGTGCGCGCCAACTCACTAACTGAGCACCAGTCAATAAAAACAAAAAGCCGAGACATCCAATTTTGATTAATTAGTCCTTGTAACGAAAAGCAAGCCGAATATACATCTATTGGCCTCTATTTTTTTTTACAGCGCGTTGGACTATCATTCGACGGATCAGCCCTGGCACCCCGCGCTATGTTCCGCGAAAAAATAACCGATTGCTTATACTCTCTGTGGGAATGGCTCGCCGCAGCTGCGCACTAAGTGATTTCACTCGAAATTCATCGGAAATGATTCTTTTAGATTGCCTCCCACGAGAGAGTGAGCGAGAGAGACTCGGATAGAGAAAACGAAATGATAGAATTCGATGGAAAAACTTATACGTATATTTAGCCGGAAAAATACAGCTATATTGTTTGGATCGAATACTTATTTTCGCTGTCGACGGCGTAGCTTTTTTTTCTTTTTGAAGCGCAGTGTAGTGTACGCGGTATCTCTTGTATTTTCGCAGCTAAAATCTCGATCTCCAAAGGAAACATCAGGGTTTTATATAAATTATTCCGGGAACAATCCGAGCACCTATGCGCCGGCATTGTTAAAAAAAAGGAAGATTAAATCGCGCGAAAACAAGCGAGAAATCGATCGTCGGGAAAAATACAGAGCATCAGTGGCAGAAACGATTCCGAGCGAAGCTCAAGAAATAATAATGCGAGTACGCGTCGATGCCACGTACGCTACAATATTTATGCGGCTAGAAAGATCGGAAATAATTTGACCATTATACGGACGAGAAGGTGCGGGAGAGCCGGCGAGCTCTAAGGACTAAAAGCAATCAAAAGAATATACAGAGGGAGAGAGAGAGAGAGAGAGAGAGAGGAAGAGAAGGAGGGAACGAAATCCTGGCACTATATTTCTGTTTACCTTCAGCCCGCGGGCTTTTCTTCGATTTCTGGGTAAGGTCTCGACGACGTCGCCGTCGACGAGGTCCGATCATCCTTCGGCTGGAGGGCCGAGCCACAGCGCGGCGTCCGCTGTTTGGTTTCGAGATTGAAGGAGAGAGACTGTGAGAGAGAGAGAGAGAGAGACAGAGAGAGAGAAGAAGAGCTGCAGAGCTATCGCGAACGTCTTGCGGCCGATCGGCGCCGCGATCGATTTCCAATCCAATTATCAGAAGAATGCAACGTGTTAACCGTGCGCAATATATTTTCACGAGTCTGCGCAGATTAGCCTCGAGAGTCGCGCTCGAGCTTTCTCTAGCACTGGAATCGTATATGTTACACGCAAGAGACAAAGAGAAATTCGTATACTACGAAAATGTGTATAGGACGCGCTATACCCTTGTTTCCGTCGCTGCGCCGAAAAATGACGACGCCAACGCGAAATGGGGGCAGCGCAGCGGCCAGGGAATTCGAAAGATTCGCTGAAAATGAATAGAAAGACGTCCACTCAATAGCTGAAACATTTCACGGAGTGGCTGTTACGCCGCGGAATCTGCCGTAAGCGCGACGTATACCTTGCCACAAAGGGTCGGGCTCGGTGAGGAATTCCGTGCTGGGGGGAGGAAAAACTGCTGGCAGCCGACACGTACGTGTCGCGTATATATAGAAGGGTAATGAAAGGAGACGGACATAGGTATACGGGGAAGAGAAAAGGGTTATGCCTCTTTGCTCAAGAGACAAGAGCCTGGACGTGTATACACAATGGATATAAGCTCGCGAGGGATTGAGCTGTGTCTTTCGGCTTTTCGGCTGCTTTACGACTTCTTTGTACAGGTTTAATGCTGGACGCACATGTTTTCTTATACGCTTTTACCTGCATTCTTCCTTGCCTTTCTCCATCACAGCCGTCAGTTGATTGGAATGGGACTTTGCGCTGGCGACGGGATCGTTATATTATGGTTTTCTTTGCGATACGCATTTTAACTTTTTATTCTTCCTTCTGCACCCCCTGGGGTTAGTCGGTCTTGACGCCTTGGAATACGCTGCATTTACCAATGGCTTGGGAAATTATACTAAAAGGAGGCTAAATTTTGAAAAAGATTCATGCTTGGCATGTACGTCATTTGGAGTGCGAAATGCAAATTATTTCCTCTATATTTTTTGTGCAATTTGCTCATCGAAATTCTAAAATTCTGAAATTTTCATCACTCGTATGATAACCGCAGTCATCTGCACCCTTAACATTTTCTAAAAATAGTTTCAGAGTTCTTCTCGTCATTCTTATTCGATTTACATGAAATTCACATGAAATAATTCTATTCTACATCAATCCGGTCTGTTAGGCATTTATGCATCGGCTTCATTTCATTCTGATTTCTCGTGAATTAATGATTGTTTAAACGACTTACCAAATTAGAAAGACGTTAACATGGCGCTGTCACTTTTTGAAAATAGGAGATACTGGATGGAACAAATATTAGCATTTGATTTTCACAGGTGAATGTACGCAGAATAACCTTTCCATCTTAAGTAGTTAATAATTAAGTGTAAGTTTATGCAACCGACTATATTTGATTTCTACTTGAGAAAGGTAAAAAAGCTATGGTCCAATCAAAGTTACGATTAAAAGAGGCCACTAGTGGAAACGTCGGAGAAATAAACTAAAAGGGCGTTCGCACAATTCCGTGATAAAATCGAACTCTTGAAGCACGGAAAGCGAGCCGATAGCGGATCCCAGCGTAAACTCATAATCCAATCCCCTCCTCGGAGGTTTCACGAGAGATCCACTCGCCGCGATACTTCTTCCGTTCCAATTTTTTCCAATTTTTGAGCTGCATCTCACTCTCTCTCTCTCTCTCTCTCCCTTTCTCAAACGAAATTTTTCCGCCTTTTCGAGTACGAGGTTGAAGTATTTCTATTCTTACAAGCCCAAACGAAAGCGGCATTTTTATATAGAAGCCAGTACTTCTCTGACGTACCGTTTACACGAACAATCTCTTAAGTCGGAGGCAATGAAGAAAAATACAATTGCGCGTGCATCTACGCGAGCGCGCGCGTCGCAAGTAGATACCCTCCGCGTATGGTCAGACCGAGCAAAGAAGCGATAGCGCTGCGAAATGTTTCGAGCGGGATGACAGATCGATCGCAACTTCTTGATTCCAACAAGTCGAATCGGTATATGAAAGGGAAGTCGAGTAGATTGACAAAAGATAAAAAGAGCAAGGGGAGTCATTGGCGGGAATAACTACTGGTCGCGCGGGTTACGAGACACTCGCCGGGGCACGTTCGATTACGTAATCCACACGAGCACTCAGACCTGTGCCCAGAGCGGGAGAGTCTATCGAACGACCTGTCGACCAAAGCAAAGCGTGCGGTCTCTTTCACGTCTGACACTTGCTACGACAAGCATGTCAAAAGTTACTACTGAAAGGGAGAGAGAGAGAGAGAGAGAGAGAAAGCTTGTAGTCGCAGAGAGCGCGGCGTAGTGGGTCGTTTTTCGAGCTCGCCTCTCTTTCGGTTTCACCTCGTCGCTCTAGATCCCGGAATAGGCTCCCGCCAAAGTTTTATTGCTGCGCCGCTCGTATCGTGAATTCTCTATGTACCATCAGCGCGTGTGTACGCTTCGTTCGAGTGCGCGCTACTTCCAAAGCTCGCTTCGTTCATTAAATGCTTCTCTCGCGCATTTTTCGCCTTTTTGCCGCATGGCCGCGCACCGCAACACTGAATGCGTCTGCGGGGGCAGCTGGAGCAGCAAAGATAAAGAAAGCTCGTCTTTCGTGATTTCTTTGGCATTTGAATACAATTCATCTCGCCTGCGCTGCTGCAGTGCGTGGGAACTGTGTTAGGCAGTTAGGGGGAGGGAGGGTGGGAGAAGCAGTCTTTTCAATTCCCGCAGCTACTGCCACCAGTTATCTGCATCGCGCGCGCGCGCTTTAGCCCCTCTCTCTCTCTCTCTCTCTCTCTCTCTCTCTTCGCGTTCCGTTTGTACTCGCTCTTTCCTCGTCTTCCATACCCTCGGCTCTTTTTCGACGCCCGACTCCAGCGTGCGGGCGGCTTATTGACTCCGCAGGTGAGCGGAGTCTCTCGTCGCGGCGGCTCTCCGGCCCCGGTAAATACGGGAATTTCGTCAGCGCTCGTCTTTTTTCAAAGCTCGCACTCTCGCTCTCACTCTCTTCGCGCCAATTCGATTCGCGACAAAAGTCTACGAGATTCGCGCTTAGACGGAATCCACATCGCGACTCTCGCGCGGGCTTTGCTTTTCAAACGATCTCGCTAGGAATCGCGCTGTTTCACTGGCGCAAATAAGGTCGTTGCTTTTAGCAGCCGAACGACACGCGACGTAGATACGACGGAATAATACGTGCTTTTATACGTTTCAAGATTTAAACATACATCGCGCGCTCGCGGCTGCACGTATGATTATTCCATCGATATATCTATTCAAATTGAGAAAAGCAGGGCGCGCGCGCGTACGTAGCTCATTTGAATACGGCAAAGGCAGACGCATCCGAAAGCAAACATTTGAAATCACGGAATTCACTTAATTATGCGCTATCCAATTATTTGCTCGGCGAAATGTAAAGCAAACCATTTGATCTAATCCCGCTTTTCCGCGGCGCTGCTTTGCCCCCCTTGGGTGTATATCTACGTGAAAGGAGATTTTAATCGTTATTACCGCGTCGCTGTACACATACATCGCCTTTCTTCGACTTGACGAACAAAACTTGGGCTATATCCAGCGGTGCGAAGTGACTGCGGCAGTTCGAGGACCATTGTAATCGCGAGATCCTTCGTCCGTCGATCCTAATACGGGATCCCGGGGATCTAGCGGGTCATCAATCTCCGTAAGAAAGCCATTTAAAAATCAGCCTGTCGAGCGGCACGACGTTGATATAGTTATATATCGACTCGAGGCTCTCTGCTAATTTGCCGGAACGTGTAAGGGCTTACGAAGGTAATTTACGTGATCGTATGCGCGCGCGAGTCTGGCTATACGCCGAGAAGTCGAGACAAGTAACGGGGCTCGACGTCGGAAGGGCTCATTAAAGATTGATGAATGAAATGGGACATTTCGCCTTATCTCTCACTCTCTCTCTCTCTCCTGTGCGACGTGACGTCGTTGCGTGTTAAGCGCGTATTAAAAATCGGAGCAGTGGACTCGGCTCTCTGTGCAGCTCGTTGATGGGGGAGAGGGTGCTGCGGGGCATTGCAGCCATCTGCGGACTTCCCGGGAAAAGCAGCCGATCCATTAGCGTCACGACACTGTGTCGCCGCGAACTTGTGTACACTCTCTTAGCTCGCTTCCCCGATTGCCGCGATTATTGTTTTTCAGGAAAGGGCTTGTCACGATATTCAGAGGAAAAAGGCTCTCGCGATAATCCGCTGTGTACTGCTCTTGCTCCCGCCCTATCGCGCGCGGCGGTTGCGCTGTACTTAAAAAGTTTTAATAGGCCCGCCCCCCCCCCCCGTAGCTGCCCTCGTCGACACGAAAGATATACGTGTAAGCGGCGCGCGGCTCGATCTTCCACTTGTCAGCGAGGCATCATCGTCGCGTCACGCGCGCCGCTCGCCTTAAATCTCCCTCGCCTCAGCGGAGAGTCGAGAGCCGCAGAAACGCCGACGAGTCTCACGCTCATAGCCGATTCCCGGGGCGTCACTCTTGATCTTCTTCTTCTTTTTCTTCTTTCTCTTTTCCTCCACTTCTTGTTGCTGGGATCGAGAGAGAGGGGGGGGGGGAGGAGTGGCAACTGTAATTCAGCGGTATCAAGGGAAGCAGGCGTACTAAGTCCATAATCGAAAGAAGCTTCAACTGTCTGCCGAGGATTACCCGACGCTTAGACGAGCGGGAATCCTGACTGACCGGCCCTGTGCACCCTCGGTGCCACGGCGGATGACAGCAGTCTCTTTTCTCCTGTAATCGATCTTTTCATGGCTGATATATGACAATTCAGTCAGTTTATAGTTATACCGATCAAAATTAGTTTCTCAAGCGTAATGGACCTCGGTAGATCATTCCATGGCTATATGCCAGTATGCCATCCGGATAGCTCTCTGAATAGGTTCTCTGGAACATCGGCGCGACTGTGATGAGGAGACGCGGCGGCACACATTAATGAGGCGCTCGCTAATGCATAATCGGCCTTTGCACACTGCCGCAGTTGTAAAGTAAAAGAGCTGCGCAGAACTTGAAGGAAATTAAACTCACCTTGGAGATTCGGCTTTCCGAGTATGGAAGTTCTCATATAAGCTCGTCTCGAGAGCAGCTTAGGCTTGTTCCGATATCACGCCGCAACGAAAGCCCAACGAAAGAAGTAAAGCCGCGAAGGAGTGGAAGCCGAGGAGGGGATGGAGAGGGGGGGGGGAGAGCGAGCTAAGCCGAGGGTGCGCTCGGAGGCTTTGCGCCTCTGTCGAGGCCCTCGTATCCTCTCACGAGTCACGACGAGACGATGAGGCTTCGCTGCTGCAGCCAAGCGCCAACTTAAATGACAGTTGAGAAATATAATTTCCCCAGCTGTCAAATGTGTAAACTAGATCCCCCTCGGGTGCATTACTGAAAGGACGAAGACGATGTACTCTGCGGAGAGCGGGAGAGCAGTAGTAGTTCCGTGCCATATATATGGATATGCATGTACACAATACGCGCGCATTGGTAGAGTTGCAGTTGCGAGGGAGAAACGAGTTTGACGAACAATTTTCACTTTCGCACGTTGGGGAGGGGGCGAGCGTTATTGCACCTGATGCGGATCTTTCCTAAAACTGCCGTCTCACTATAGAACGGCGGCGCTAACGCGTATCACACTTTGGAAGACGCGAGAGAGAGAGAGAGAGAGAGACTAACTCAGCAAATTGTATCGCGATGCTTATCGGATTCGCGCAGCGCGCAGCAGCAGCAGCTAGCTACTCGAGGCCGAGCGAAGAATTAAAAGAGCTCTCGGTAAGATGGGGCGTAAAAGCGGATTAAATGCGCGCCTGTGCGAGAGAGCGTGTGCGTGCGAGTCCAAGTCGGAAGCTCTCGCGTCTAGCTAAAGTAATTACATTCCGTGAAACTCGAGGCTCCTCGGTATCTCTCGTTCGCGGATGCTTCGAGTGCGTTAATTGGAAATTAGCACGTTTGCTCAGTCGGCCACGGCGGTGCTCCGTGTGTGTATGTATATATACGTATACGCCGTAGCGCGAAGCGAGAGGCAATTTTCAAAAAGGCTCTTAACTGCGCCTCGTTCGCCGCGCGCGCGCGCGCGAGCACTCGGCGTCGCAACTGCGCGTACCCGCCGTGACGAAATCAGCGCGGGGAAAAAAGAGCGAGAGGACACGGAAGGAAGAAGCCGCACAGAGGACGTTAGCCGAAAACGATCGGGCGCTTAGCTCATTGCGCTTTCAGAGTAGCTCCAAGCTCTGCGATCGCTAACGAACTTGCTCGCTCGAGTGCTGTAGCTCGTAAAGCCCACGCCAATCTCGGGATTGTTCTTCTGCTGCCGCTGCTGCTGCTGCTGCTGCTGCTGCTCTGGCTCATCTCGTATAATAGAAAGCGCGCGGTGAAGGTCCTGCTGTATCTATTTTACGCCGCAAGCGCGCGCGAGAGAGAGAGAGAAAGAGAGAGCCTTTAAAGTCGCTCGAGCTAATACTACGGCATAACGAGATATTTTATTCTCGCTTTGATTTTCGAGCAAATGCGCAGAGAGAGAGAGAGAGAGAGAAAGTTGCACGCTCGATTTTCCTCCAAGAATCTGCGCGTATATTTTCTCTTCGCGTCGACAGCCCGGATTTCGACTTTGATATACATTGTTGAGAAAGCTCGTTCTAGCCTCTCTTTCTCTTGCTTTATCTTATTTTCCCGCGCGCACCCGCGCGGGCGCTCTCTCTCTCTCTCTCTCTCTCTCTCTCTCTCTCTCTACCCTACCCGCACAGGCCGGGAGAAAATTACGAGCCTCCGAAAAAAAGCGAAGCTTAAAAGTCGTTAGGCCATTCGTTTTTACAGATTTTTTATCTGCGCCGCCGCGCGGGAGAAGGATGTTAAACGGTAGGTCGTATAGCCACACGGACACACCAAGACTCGAGCCTGTGCAGTCTGTACTTTGGTAACTGGCTGCTGCGGTTTACGCTGGCCTTTTCGCTCTGGTGTGACACTGCTGTTGGGAAGACGACTCGGGGCCGCGATAGCGAGGGATGGACCAGCCGAGAGAGAGAGAGAGAGAGAGAGAGAGAGAGAGAGAGAGAGCGAGGGAGAGAGAAGTATAGTTGTAGTTCGGGTAGTTGAGGGCAATGTATATGGGTAAGCCGGTTAGACGGAAGTAGTTTCTCCCCCCCCCCCTCACCCGAAGAGAACTGCAGCCTGCCAAGATAGAGCACTTTATTATATTTTAACTATTTTCTTTTATGGAACAATAATTTTTTTACTGCTTAATGGCACTCCGTTACGGCAAACTTTGCGTAATTTTCTTGTTTAAATACCGCTATCGAGTTGATGGTTTTATCAGTATGTTAACGGCCGGAAGCTTTCTGGAAGCGCACTACTTCTACTTTATATATTTCCGTTAAAAGCGTACTAATTACTAATTCAACTGACATTAAACCAGCTAGCTTTTTCATCTTCTTCCTTTTCCACCAATGGAAATCTTTATAACGCGGTTATATGTGTCAAATTTTTATACTTGCAAAGAATTTTTTTTCTGCCTTTGCCTTTTTCTAATTAGCATTTTAAATAGTTTACTCTTAAACATTAGATAACATGCAGAAACATTGAATTAGTTACAGCGCAGGCTACATTCTTTAAAAAAAAAAACGTGTGTATAACGCAGAGTAAAAGGCTGCCAATTGAAAGTACTCGCTTCGTGACTTTAACGCGTCGAATTCGCCGTCCCCTTTTTCTAATTATCCCTCGTCACCGCGAACACTGCACACACGTGTACCCACACGCTCACATATCCTTTTATTTTCCCTCCTGGCAGGCAGGACCGAAATTTCCAGCAACGGAAGGGAGCATTTAAATTTTCATTAAGGCCTCCACGGCATTTTGCATTATGCACTAGCCACAACTACTCAGAGCCTTTGGTCCGGCACTCGCGTTTTTTGGCCCCGCGTTAATTTGACCCTCTCCGCCAGCTCGAGGGAAATTCTTCTCTCTCTCTCTCTCTCTCTCTCTCTCTCCCACTCTCCCTGCTAATGCCGTGTATCGCAAAGTGAATTTGATTCCTCTGCGAATTCGTTGCCTCCTGCTCGCTTCTTATACACATGCACTAGCATTTCGCGCGCCCCTTTCCGGCCGGGTATTAAAATTTTCGTCGAAGTCGCGCCAACCTATATCGAAGGTTATCCTTTCGTTTTTATCGAGCGCTTTCGAGGCCATTGTGTATGTGTGAGTGTGTAGGTATGTGTGTGTATGTGTAGGTGTGAGTGCGCGCGCGAGCAGAACCCCCGCATCTGCAGCAGCAAAATTTTTTTCGACTTACAGAGTGAACAGAGCAGAAATCGCTGAGCAAGCTCGCGATAACGAGCGTCTTGTGCCCGAGCAGAAAGAGCCTCTAACTTTGGAAAATTGTTTTGCCATTCCTCACACGCGAGATATATACGTGTGTGTGTGTGTGTGTGAGAGAGAGAGAGAGGGAGAGAGAGAGAGCGCAGCCGATATTATCGTTATGCTTTTTTACAATCCATTTTCGCATGAGCTGATTTTTACGTGACTGGCTCGTTTCGGGCACAGCGCGCCGCTCTAAAGATTAATTCCGCCGTTTATTCGAGCATTTAACGATCCGATTTAATAGCGTCATCTCGAAAGAATAAAACGAATCTAGCTCAGCATTAAAAGCGTTATTTGCTCGGCTTAAAGCAATGATAATTTGATGATGGAAAAGGCGCTCATCCCCTCTCGTGCGCGCGCCACGCGCGCCGTGCGCATTATACATAGGAATAGAACTCGTTCGATCGATCCGTAAACTAATAGCATGTACGTATACTTGGAACGGAAAATCCTCGCGCTCGCCGCGGCGAGCGAAGAAAACGTATACATGCGTAAATGAAGGAAAAAGGGGGCGTGCGCGCTACACCCGCGGAATGCGCGCGCGTCGTTCCGAACTAACAGACTATAAACCACGGATAAACCGAATTACGGGTGTATGTCGCGTCCGAGCGCGAAAAGCGAATAATATGGCATATCGCTGTTTCTCGCTCATATGGTTTGTCAATAGCGGTTAACCGAATTATTCAACGACGGCGCGCGTATAATTCCGCATCGCGAGGGCGGCCGTGGGAGAGGAGCGATCCTGAGCGCGAGAGTCGCGCATCAAAATATTCATAAATATGTATAAAATGGAGAGGGGCACAGGAGGCGCAGGCGTATGTAGGAATCACGCCGTGTACGAGCAGCGGGCACAGAAGCGAAGAACAGAGAGAGAAAGAGACAGAGAGGGAGCAGGCGCAGCTCTCGGAAGTTCGTTAATACGCGCCTGCAGTGCAGCGCGCGGACGTATCGACGCGAGAAATTCCTTGCGGAGTTGGCGATGGCCTGACGCAAATGAGACCCGGCGTGCAATACGTATATATTTCGTTGTTGTTTTTCCGCCACGGCGCAGGAGAGATATTAATCAATGGACGCACGCTCTCGTATCGAGCTCTTGGATTTGTTGCGCGCGAGCTCCCGCCATATACGCGTATACGCGAGCTTTTAATCAAAAAAGTTACCACTCGGCGCGCGCGCACTGCTGGAATTACGAAAGGTCGGCTTTTTCCTTCGATAATTTTTGTTTCGTGCGCGCCTCAGCAGCGACTGCTACAAATAATATTGTACTCGCCTTGATTGCGCGCGGCTGTTGCAAATTTCCAATCTCTGCCATGTATTTGCTAAGAAATTTAATATTACGCTTGACGATATACGAGGAGAACCTCTAAACATGGATACATTTACAACTCGTTTACGTATTTACATTCAGGATATTTTTATGAACTAGAGTTCTACTTTTTTTTTTACTTTTACTTCATGATTTGTGTATTCGTAGTTGTGCAACAGTTCTCGAACTATTATGAATCATTTTTGTAGCAGGAGCTGTCTTGAAATCAAAATATTTTTTCTCGGACCGATCGGTGACCATGAAATGTTTGGCGAAATTTTCATGTATTTTGCATACAGGCGTATGGGGGTGCGGAATCGCGGAAAAAATTTTGTGAAATCCTTTTCAAATTTTGCTCCAATCTTTTTCAATCTTAAAAAGTTTACATTCTGTCTACATGTTTGAATTTCGAAAAGAGGCACATATCATGTGTTACTGTATCAGTCTTAAAATTTTTTATGTTGTTAACTATGCATTTGGGATATATGTTATAACGCTCGCAAATATAATATTCCTTAAAATGAATACATGTTTGTTTAATGCAAGGTTTCCATCCGAGCCCATTTCTATTGGTACAAGTACTTCCTCAGCTGTGAAATGGAATACATTTTTATTCGAGTTCTCATATCGATGCAATGTTTGCAAGCCCGACGACTGCAAGCCTGATGAGTGCGATAATTAGTTTCTTTCAAACGAGAAACTGTACAAAACTCGAACTGAAAAATCGACGACGAACTAATGCAGTGAATGCGGCTGGGTTGGATTCAATCATATGTTTTTCAATGTTATTGATCGAAAATACTTGGTCCAACCAAGCATATCCGAGTTCACATCTATAGCTTCTAGTCTCCCAATGATGACAAGCGAGAGTTGTTCAGTGAAAACGGGTACGTGTCATTACGCCGAAAAAGAATTCAAGCGTTCACCGAGCACGTATACTTATCGCGTTAACTTGCGTTATATCCACCGCGGTGAACTTTTATGCGCAGTTTAGCCTTAGCAGAATCCTAGATATAGGTATTCATGGGTGCCCCCACGTCTAGATATTAGTGAATCGGCGAAATTTGTCGCGATGACGCGACGATAATGAAAAAGACTGCCTGGATGTTGCTAAATCGGGGTGCTCGCTGTTTTTCCCTTTCTTTGCTTACTGGCTAATGGGTTCAATTCATTGGAAATATCGACACATGGCAAATGTGCATGAGTAGTGCTATATTTTCTCTCTTTTTATCAGACGCTCGATTCAAAGGGTTGTTGTGGGAATACATACATACGAGCCCATATTTTACTTGACCGCCTGCAAATGATCGAACATATAGGTTTGACTTATATGCGTTATATATTTGTTTCATAATTGAACGTATAAAAGAGTAATCAAATGTCAGCGACGTTTCTTTTGATCTGTTCTTCGTATACCGTCCAGTATCAGCTTTGTTACTCCAATCCCTTTTATAGAGACTGAATCTAAATAACTATAACGGCGCAACGCAAAAGAAAAAGCTGGAAAATATCAAAAAAGCAAGTAATGAAACTTTAGTAAAAATCATGTCTGTTGCTACTCTTTGTTGTCGAACTGATGTTAAAACCAATTTTTTTTGTATTCAATGTCGATTAACGTCATTATTAAAATAATTCTCAAAAGAGAGATATACCAGGATGATTTATTAATACCACAAGATTTAGTACAACTCTTCCTTTTTATCTTGAAACAAGAGGTTTGAACTGAATTGCATTCCTGGAAACCCCCTGTTCAACCCACCTTTTCGGTAGCTGAAATAGAGAGATGACGTTGAGAGCCTTGCACCAATATTTACTTTTAAAATCAAAAATCTGAACTTCACTGGCAGAAATATTGAGCATTTCTTTTATTATCAAATATTAAAATAATGAATTTTCTGTGAAAAAGTACCTACGCACCCCAACAGCGATAGAAATACAGTCGGTGCATTTGCTCACTACGTAAACACAGTGTGAAATTTAATTTAGCTGTTTTTGAGAAATGTCGATTCAATCAACGCAGTTAAAAACAAAAATGGTGAAGTTTCTATTACGCAAATGACAGTATTTTATTTAATTACAGTGTATAAAGCTTCGTCAGTAGCGATACTTGAAATTCGTTATAAGCTTTCGAATTAAATAACATTTAATTTATAGAGTTGTAGACTAATGACGATGTTTTCAGTGAAATGTTTAAAAAAATATTAAATACATGATTTATTTAATTCATGTAATTGAATCATATCGGGAGTGGGTGCAAAAAAGCTTCGAATTAATGTTTCAACGCAGAATATTTCGGTACAAGAAGAAAACGTTTTCGATACTTGTTGTTATTCAAAATGAGTGATCCTTTATTTAGTAAGGCTTCTCCAAATCTGTTTAAATGAGTAGAGATCCCCTTCAAAATTTAGTTGCCTTATAATAGTTCCAAAATATATAAAGATGCTTCAGTATCGAATAGCGATAAATGTGTTAAGAACTACGAAGACTTGGGATAGGGATAAAGATTTTTTGGAATCCGATGGCGACGGATATTGTCTTCCATGTTCTGCACACATGTAATCAAATTAGTCTAAATTTTAACTCAATTAGATTTTACATTAAATTGAAAATAAATTTTCTCGTCTTTTATTCTATTTATTTTAATTTTCTTTATTCGTCTTTACTTGTATTATTACAAATTTTATTTCATGACAAATTCCTTTATTGATCCAGTTCAAAAGTCAATCTCATTGGTTTTACAATTGAATTTTTCCAATATAATGCATCTATAAAATACTCCACTGTGATGTATATTTTAAACAAGATTCGCGACACTTCCAATGAATCCATATATCCATATATCGCCGTAATATTATTGTATAAATCTGATCCCGCACCATTAAAAAATAGTACATAATTTAGACAAATTAATATTGATGTAACATAACTCATTCATGTGCTTGCACAGCGCTTGTATTATCAATAAATAGATTAAAGTTTCTGGAAATACGCTTTTGATAAAATATTAAAAAATTCTTTGACGTAGTCAAATAATTTTCTATACCGCTTTGATGGACAGGACCAACTGATAAGTGTCCAATTGGGTCTAATTTGAATCCTGGAACACTGACACAACTATCCCAATACGCGGGAAGAGAGCGGGAGAAGGGGAGGGGGAGAGTAGACTCGTGCGTACACAGAGAATAGTATAAAAAGGGAGCGCTGTAGAGTAAAGCTCTCTCCTCTAGCGGTATCTTCGAGCCGCAGGCGCTGTTTTCTTTTCGCAGTTTGTTGGGAAATTTATCGGCTGACGCAGGAAGCGCCGGCCCCGGAAAGAACAAGATACAGAGACCAAATGTATGTGAGTGTGCGTGTGCGTACGTGAGTGTACGTGTGTGTGCGCGCGTGGAGAGGAAACGGAACTGGCGGAGCCGTAAAATAAGAGTAAGACAGTACAGACGCTCGATAGCGCACAGAGGTAGTCTTTTTTTTCGGGGAGCTTGCGCTGCTCTCGGCTCGCTGATGATGATTGTGATGGGGTGGAGAGGAGCCGGGAGCTCGGATGAAAAAGTACAAGAGCAGGGCTTTGTTATTACGTTGCGGGTGTATAGCGAGCGAGAGAGAGAGAGAGAGAGTTTGGTAATAGATAAATGTTTTGCGGTTCTCCTTGGCAGTCGATATTACAAAGCGAGAGGCGCTTGTGGGTATTACGAACTTAAGGAACTTTGGCTTGCAGTCAAAGGGTATTATGATTTTAGACTGCGGAAACCGCTAGATAATGCAGTTAAGTTTATTGACTTGAGCACCTTGCGGTTATACGAATATATGAAAAAGCCATTTCAGCCGCCTAGTGTACAGCGCGTATCGACTCACTATATTACCTTGTGCGCTTAAGCATTTTTTCAAGTTGAAAGAAGGAGAGGGAGAGGGAGAGAGAGAGAGAGAGAGAGGGGAGGAGAGAAGAAAATCGTAACAATCGCAAACAAAGAGTTTATTTTCTCCGCGGCTCGCAAATGTATACGGCGCGGGCTTAAAGCAGGCCTCCTTTAAAAAAGAGAGCTCGTAAAGCAAGAGCGGCGTATAGCCTATAATGCGTGAGCCGCGAGCGTGTAGCGCGTCTCGCGCGAAAAATAAGCAGAGGGAAGAAAAAAATCCGATCCGGCAACAGAAGCGAGCACGTATACATTATAAATAATTCATTCGCTCGAGGCGCCTCGAGAAAATTCGCGCGGATGGAATATAGTGGGTATAGTAGCAGCGGCGGCTGTAGCGGGGGGGGGGGGGTTGTACTGCGCGCACGATAACGTCTGCGCGCGCATGAACAGTGTTAATCCCATGGCAAACAAGGAAAATTAATTCGCGTTTGATGCAGAGCGCGCGCAGCTCGGCAGCAGGTGCCTCTTACATCTTCTTAACGGGCTCCTAAGCCGGCGCATATACGTAACCTTGTTTATCTTAGGCATTGCGCGCGCGCGAGCGCGAGTATATATATACACCAGCATTGCGATACGAGGAGATACGCGAGGGCCGAGCGATGGATGATTTAACCCGGTCTACCTCCGACTTTGCACGCTTCCTGTTTTATCCCCCTATATACTCCTGCGCGCAATTCGAGAGCTTGCGTCAAGCAAACCCAACCCAACCCCCCCACCCGGTCGTGCTTCGATTATATATACAGTTGCGCTGCGGCAGGATGTGCGTTCAACTGCATTTACAGGTGGATTATATGGAAATTGATTGACGTTAATGCGCGCAAGTCTCTTCCCATTTACTTCGCGTGGACAGCTCAGTTGATTTTGTTCACGCATCGGAGCTTGCGCAAGATTCGAACGAGCCGAACGCTTGTTATTCGCTCATTTTTTCTCTCTTTTGTTTCAACTGCAGTCTGCGTAACTGCGTTGTTTAGCAACGCGTGACATTTTAAATTGCGCGCGCTCTGTTCACGCATCGAGAGACAATACGTAAAGCGGGAGAAAAACAACGGCTGCTTTGCCCGAGCTCTTCGAATTATTATTTTATTTCTTTTTTTACGCTCCCGCGCTAATTGCGTAGAGGAGGGCGGAGGAAAGTAAAAAGAATAAAATTAATAAGCCATCGTTTTGTGTTCTCATGAAATATAAAAGTCGCGCCAACGCATTACGCTCGGCCGCCGGCATGAGTAGAGCTCGCGAGCTTTAATCCGCCCGACAAATTCTTTCCCGCGCGCTCTTAGCGGCCATTCTCGCGCGACGAGCTAACGCACGAGCCATCATAACAATAATCCCGCGAAATAAAGATAACGACGGTAGTCCCGAGCCCGCGAGCTGTGTACAGTCGTTACATCGCGACAACGCCGCGCGGGCTTTTCGCCGCCTGGATCGCGCGGGAAATCGTAAAAGGCATCAGCCCCGCCGCCGCCGCCGCCGCGCGCGTCTCGATGGAAATCTCGGGGACGAGGGAGAGGGAGAGAGAGAGAGAGAGAGATTCGGAAAAAATCGTTGCCGCGACGAGTTTACTACCGCGCCCGATTCTCCGGCGGCACTTCCTTATCGGCTCTCCCGCATCTAATCGGCCTTTCTTGCCGCCACGTCTTATCGCGACGAGCGTCCACCGAGTTATAGGTATACACATCGCCTTGTGGGAGCCGCGTTCCAATTTGCCAGCGCGATCGAGAGAGAGAGAGAGAGAGAGAGAGAGAGAGAGAGAGAGAGAGAGAAGACGAGGCGAAGAAAAAAGAAAATAGGAGACGAGAGGTTCGATAGGGCGGCGCGGAATTAATGCTAATGGTATGCATGCCGTGCCGCAGCAGTAGTAATTCAATGACGGCACAATAAATATCTTCCCGCGGCCGCACAGATATTGCATCATACAGTCAAATTTGGAGAAATGACGAGGGCCACAGGTGTGGGACGCGCGACGCGCCGAGGAGAACACGGATCCCAACTTATGTAATCCCTTTTTCTCTCTCCGGATATACCCTGTCTGTTATACATCGCGGGGAGCGCATTATGCACAAGATCGGATTGGAAGAGGCTCTAATGCTCATCTGTAGTCGATTCCGCTTTCGTGCAGTTGTACGCCTGCACCGACGGCTGTGTGTACTCTTGAGCGATAGCGGAAGGGGAACAGCCTGCGCACAGCGTCCGCTCGAGCTAAGAGTATATCTGTGCGTAGACGCGAGACGCGCGATGGCAAGTATTGAAATTATTCGAGCTAGATAATTGCGAGCGTCTCGCGGTCGGCGCGGGGAAAAAGTGAAAAAGTAACTTTTCTAATTATCAAAGCTTCGTTTCTTCGCTAAATTAGCGCGGCGGGAAATTCGACGCGTGTTTTTCTTTTAGCGCGCGCTCGCGGAAAAAATGAAAAAAATTTATGTAACGCGCTCGCGCGGTTATAACCGAGCCTCTCTCTCTCTCTCTCCGTGTAACAGCGAGCAAAATAAAAATAGGGGGAGGCGCAGATAAAAATCGCGTGACTCGGCCATAACTTTTAATTGCCAATTACAGCTATTTTTATTCGAGCTCGCCGACTTGTTCCACCGAAGCGTATAGAGAGAACGAGAGAGAGAGAGAGAGAGAGAGAGAGAGAGGGGTGGAGGAGGGGAGGGGGGCAACAACGAAAATCGTATAATGCGGACGATGGTGTATGCGAGGAAAACACGAGCGCGCGCGAACCTGGGGTAAAAGATAGCGCGATATTGAAACAGCGAAGGCCGTGGCGCTGGATGACAGTGACGAATCTTTACATTATACGTCGAACCGCGCACGCGTGGAGAGACGCCTGGCCCGAAAGTTAAAAAACATTGCGCTCAAGCCTCGAGCGACTCTCTCTCTCTCTCTCTCTCGCTCTGTGTATGCACGTATATGCCCGCAGCTGAATCAGATAGGCAAACAATAAAAATTCGTCCTGCTCCTGGAATTTTTCTCTGATTAATGGCCTTTTCATATACTAGCTGCCTTATACTCTTTACTATCTCATTTATTATTCACTCTCTGCATATGTTCGCAAATGTTGAGTATACATTATGTTGATTTACAATAGACAAATTCAGACGAGCTAGCTGTGATAAGAGTAAACTTTTCATACGAGAAAAAATGCAGCTTTTAACAAAGCATTTATTTACCGGAAAGATAATGCCGTTGTTGCAATAATTATTCTACTTTATCAGATTTGTTTGTATAACTCTTTGGGTATAATAGCTGCTGCAGTAAGGTAGTTTGAAAAAAATACAAAATGTTTCAAGTACCGCAACACTTTGAGCAAACAATGAAGCCTTTGGCTTTGCTATATAATTTTTATTAAAAGAAAATTCTGATTAATTGTAAAAGTGTCAAAAGTTTCGCCAAGTTTCACCTTAATGCTCTTATATTTAGGTAAAGAATATTAAAGATACTGTTACCGATTCCATCACTTTCTATTTCTATTTCATTTTCGATAGCGCTGTTGTAGTCTACGTCACTCGTCGTTAGTATTTCCTGCATTAAGTTTTCCTTGATCTTTGGTCTACGACTATGCAATTATCTTCGCTTGCATTGTTTATGTTGGCTTGTGTAGATTTTCATTAAAACCCAAGAAGCCCAAAAACTTGGAATCTTCATTGTGGTAAGATAGTCAGTGTTGATGTGAGCTCTTTGTAATCAGGAAAGAATATTGAATGAGAGACATATATATTTTGGATGATACTCCATGTAAATGAAGAATTGAAAGCTCTATAAAAAAATGTGAACATAAGTCTACAATAAATTATCAACTTAAAGTAGCGTCACTTATAAAGTAGCGTATTTTGGTACAAGTAGTAGAAACCTATAATTAGTCATACTCGACGCTCATCAAACATCAAACACTGATTTCTCCCATTCGGACATATTTGCAGTTGAACAACTAAACTTTTGTCGGGAAAGTTCGCAGCTATTGCATTATAAATTTGCGTGAAACCGTGGGAAATCATTCCTTAATTTAAAACGCCAAAGTCGCGTTTCAAGATTTTTTCCCATGGGTTCTATTTCCCGACACGTGAATCTATCAAGCTGCGTCAAGTGCTATGTCTGCATGCACATTATCAAAAATGTATAAAGACATATTGTACGTCAGCGAGTTTATATCGCGAGAAACAGGACCCACCGGAGAAAACCCTGAAATACGAGGCGCCATTTGTTGGGCCAACTAATCCTTTTTCTAAACTTTCCACCAAATCTATGATACTTCTCGCGACTAAAGCTGATGCATTCAACTATTTTCTTAACGTATATCCACGCGAATATCACATCCGGACGAGCGTGTAACGCCGCGTAGCGCAGAATAGAATCTCCCATTATATTCTAGCCTCCGTCGCAGGATTTGGTGCAGCGCAGAAAATATAAATACTCGATGCAGCTTTCTCGCATTGTCAAGGCAGCGCATTCTGTCCCATATAACGATACGGGCCTTTACATGCAAACGACCAGTCGAGCGTTCGCAGTCGCGCCGCGACGGGGCATCAGCATTATCATCCAACTATCTCTTGGAGCTGCGCTCAAGACTTTCCGAGCCACGCTAGCTCGGCGGCTACTCACGCGATCAATCGAGCCTCGGCTTCTTTTCTTTTTCAGCAACGACAGTTTTTTTCTCTCCGACAGTATATATCGTTCCGCGCTAAATCAGACGAAAGCTCGTCTAGCGGCAGAGGAGATCGGCAGAGAACATGTGCGTGTTTAGCAAATTGTTATGCCGAGCAAAGCGCGCGGGGAAGGGCTGTGCGGATCGCATGCGCGAGCTTGTATTCTCGATTCGATCCGCGATACAGGACTCTCGCATCGCGAGAGCAGCCGCTCGACAATGAAGACCGTGGAGCGCCGGCAGCTTCAAACAATAACTCGAATTACCCCAGCGAGACGTGAGAGCCGCGCAACAGCAGAGCGGCATCTACTGTTGCACTCTATGCTTCGCTATACAGCTGTGTGTACCTGTGCAGCTGTGAGCTCTACACGCGTATATCGTTGCGAGGGTTTGTCGAGTTTATTGGAATCCGCTCTACTTGTATGCGCTGGGGGGGAAGAGGCTTACCTGACCGTCTGACCAAAACCCTACATGGTACTTTGCCCCGAGCCCCAATGAATTTTCATGGAATCCGAGTGTTTGCCTCTCAAATATGGTTCATAAATTTTGCTCGGACAAATTTCAACTTTCGCGAAATCGCTCTATCGTGCGCGCGCAAATGTATGTATCGCGAGGGCGAACATGTAATATTTCGTTAGTTATATTCTTTACAGTTACATTTTGCTTTTACTATGATAAATCCTTGGAGATTTGAAAAAGCTTTTATTCACTCTCGAATGCAAATGTTCGTTTCCGTTTTAAATAATTGTTTTACGTTATACCGCCGGATGTACGACTGAAAGCTCCATTTAGTTATATAAAATAACGCAATTTACATATTAGAGCGGTCAATTAACCTTAGAGAAAATGAAGTTGCAGTATAAATTAGCATCGATTCTTACAATTTAGCTGAGTCAAATCGCAGTGACGTTGTATTAAACCGATTGAAGCGATCGATTATGGCCGATAACCAGCTGAGTGAGTGGAGCACTTGGAATAAATTAGCAGCTATGCAAGAGCTTTCCACTCGCAGTTCATTAGTATAAAATTTTATCGCGCAATCGTAAATAATCTGCGCGAATGCCGGGAGGAAATTCATAATTAAAAGTTCTGCCGCCATAATTCAGCGCACATTCGCTGGACGTTAAAAAAAAAAAGGAACGGGGGCGCGTCCAAATCACACTAGTTCCAGCTGTAATCTTCAACTTCCAGGCCCTTAAACTCGGCGTATAAAAAAAAGCGCGGCGGGGCTCGGGTCGGACGGCAAAGAAGCCGACGCCATGCAGGAGCTGAGGCTCGCGCGGAGAGTGCGGCGGACCTCGGCGTTAAAGCCCCGCTACTTAGCCGCGGCCTCGACGCGCCATCCGACACGTCGCGCTCGTTCCTCCTGCTTTTCGGGGGTGAAAAAAGCTCGTGTCTGCAGCGCTTGGAGACTGGTGCAGCGATCCGTAGGAGCGCGCTGTATGCAAAAACGCGTCGTCGTCGTCCAGCCGCTCTGCGTAGCTACAATCTATTACGGGCAAGACGCGGGCAACGCGCTTGCAAGCTGCCGACTTATCCATTCCTCTACCGCTGTAAAAATAATAGCCCTCGGTTACGAGCATACGCGAGACGCGTCTTAACGCCGGTCGTTAAAAGAACATAATCCCGAGATTCCTATCCCACGCAGTAGTGTGCGGCGAGCCTCTGTTGTCAATCCGGTTGTGTGCAGTGCTGCCTCCACCGCGCGACTTCTTGGCGGGAAGCGCGCGTTTCGCCGGGCGTTTAATATTTTTAGTGCGCGAGAGCGAGCTTTAGAGCGACGCCGCACACATTGGCCGGGAGATACGTGTATAATGGAGGCGTCCTCCCCGCGCGGCTTTCACAGCCTTGCCCGACCGCGCTCGGCTTTTTCCGCGCCAGCGCGCTTTTCTGGCCCCTCCTCCGTCTCTCTGCCGGGATTTTCCTCGGACAACAGTAAAGACTGCGGCGATAGCGCCGGTTTTTCCTCTCGCCTCTCCCCTCTCCCGTCTCCCCCCTCTTCCATCTGCACAATGAGTTGTAAAAGCGCAAAGAGCCTCTAATTATAAGCGAGCCATTTCTTTTTTCGCCTTTTCGCCTAACGATCTGCTCGATGCGCGCGATTCTCGCCCCGGCGAGCGAGCGAGCAAGCATCATCAAGCTCAGGTACACACGGGCTTCCGCTCGTCAGATATTGTTGCAGCAACAGCGGCGGCGGCGCACTCAATTGTTCTCTCTCTCTCTCTCTCTCTCTCTCTCTCTCACTCTCTTGCTAGGCGCGCGCGAGGAGAGGATTGGAAGCTCAGCAGTTCTCTCTTACCTTAATAGTCTTTTCCGCTGCTGGCTCGTCGCTGATGTGATTAATTGCGAGCCGGTCCGCGGGCTTTGTTTGCTCGGCGCGCAGGAGGGCCGTGATAAATCGCAGTCGTTTTGCTTTGGATTCTTTCATTATATACTCTCTCTCTCTCGCGAGAGACTTTAATTAGGTTGAGTTTTTAGCTGGTCATAAGCCGAGGGCTTCCTCCCCCTTCTCGCTCACTTGCAGATCGCGCCTTAAATTGAAAAAGTTTCGCGAGAAATAGAGAGAGAGAGAGAGAGAGAGCGAGCTAGTTGGCTTAACGAGCAGGAGCCCAACTCTTTACCCTTCTATCTCGGAGGAGCCTTATGCACGTTTTAATTGCCTACAAATAGCCCGGCGATTAAGCTTTAATTCTGAACGATGACTCTTGAGGGTATTATAAGCTAGGCCGGACATAAGAACGAATCATCGGCCAATTACATTTTTTCGGCTCTCGTTCACCGTGACTATGTGCACTATCACTACTGCTGCTGCTGCTGCTACTATATACTACTACTCGCTCGCTCGAGGAGTGCCAAGAGTCAGCGGGAGGATGTCAATCGGAGTGTAGAAGAGAGGGTTCAAGACGAGGGCCGCGCGATCTCGAGTTAAGTTGGGAGAAAGTTTGAAGGGCCTAGGCGCAGTCTCGCCTACTCTCTGCAGAGCCTCGTCTCGACCCGCTCACTACCTCGTGCGCGCTTTTCTGCACATTTGAATATGCTTTTGAGAAATCTCTCCTCGAGATCTTCTTCTTTTTTTTTTAGTCTACCACGACTTTTCGCACGAATTCATACTTTTATTTAATTAATTCTTACCTCGGCGAGTGGAGAGCTGCTTTTCAGAGCAACTCGCTTCTGCTGCTTTTTTCCGACGTCGCATAGCTATTCAAAATCGAAAAATTCGCATAAATATTTAAGAAACAAAAGTTGCATTACTGCGAAGTACCAAGCAGTCGTTCAAGCATACTTACCGAACTCAAACAATCATTGCTTTTGATGCATATTGGAAATAAAGAAAAATAGAAATACAACGTTTTCTCCACCCAGGAAATCAATGTCCATAAAATCTTAAATAAGCGAAAAAAAGTTAAAAAAAAAAAATTATGCCAACCAATTTCCGTGTCAATAAAAATGTTATGAAAACGAAACTCAAGTTACAAACTTGGCTTTCTCTGAAAATCTGGCCAACTAAGTTTTAAGTGATTGCTTAAAAATTCAAATTCCACGGAACACGATATTTCAGAAACTTGTGGAGTTCTGAAACAGTGCGCGGACTTTGCCGCAGCTTACGATTCTTTATGCGAGGTGAGGCGACGCGACGGGAGTACCGGCAGAAAGTGGCCGAAATGATATAATTTTAAAGACTTGAATAAAAAATGTAACGGAGGAAGGCGTCTTGATTATTTAGACTTGTTGAACACGCGATTATTGGACTTGATTATTCTTGCGCGAGGAATAATAATGTAGTAATGTATAAGCCGTAGCAATTTTCGAATGTTATGAATTTTTAAACGTTCAATTCCATCTTGTATGCTTATAACTCGGTTCGTCAATTGGGTGAACACAGGGATAATAAACGTCGACGCCGCAGTACAGATTGGATTTAAAATGTTGATTTATTTCTTAATAAAATTTCTATATATTTATATAAAGAAAAAGTCATAAGTACAATAAACCTTAAATCTAGACGTAATTCCATTCGAATCAGCCGCATCATGTACAGAGTTCACGAGCTGACGTGTCGCATGCGCGAGCACACTCTCAGCCAAAGTAAAATTTCGCATAGTGAAGCTCGATCGCACGCGCGCACAATATTCGATGCATTCGCACGCTATGGGGCTGGGGGGGGGGGGTGGTGGGCTCTCGTACATACGCGAACATACGTATGCGGCTGCGCCGGCGACTTTTCGGTTGGTGCGCGCATATCGCGCGCATTATAGACGCGGCGCCGAGGAGAAACTATGACTCCCCGAAGGCTAGGACGAGCTTCGCCTCCTCGGGGGGATACATCGAAGAGCCGAAGTTAGGCGCGGGGAGTAACAGGTGGCTCGCTTTCATGGTTTGTCGCTGCGCCGCACTACTGCTTGTCGCGGCGTCATTACTGACGCGGCCCCCGAGCTTCGCCATTCACGGCCCATTAACGAGCCGCAGCCCCGGCGTCTTTGCATTCGCCAAGGCATCCGTCTCCCGGCTGTCCTTCGCGCCCCTCGCCGCGTCGTCTATATACGGCATACTTTCCGTCGACGTCATTGTCGAAGCTTATATACGGATCGCTCTCGCGGCGGCTCCCCCGCGCGCATTATGCACAGGATTGCCGCTGCACTGCTGATTTATGACTGCGCGCGATATCGGCAGAGTCTCGCCTGATTGGAGTGGGAGAGAGGGGAGGGGATGCGTTGATTAGAGATACACCGAGTCCTATTTACAGGGTCGTATAAGTTTCTATATAGCAGTGTCACCTAAAATACAAACGTCTACGCGTATTCTCTAAAACCTTTTCATTACGCTTGTCGATTACAAGGTCGCATAGGATATGGAGCAGCCACTCGCGGCAATAACGAATCCCGCCCATATTACAGAGGCAGGTAGCCGAATCAATCCCGCGACATTGATGTAATGACGGGTATACCGTACGCCCGCAGAGAGCGCGAGCTGTCGTTTTCTCTCTCGCGCGCTTTTGTGTGTGTGTACATATAGAACGCGGTGCGGAGTCCGACTCAATTAGTATTCCGCGATGTCCCGGCGATTTATTTTCTTCGTGCTCGCCTGCGAATATAATACCGAAAGCCGCCGCGAGCTCGCGCGGGAGAGCTATTTATTGCCGGAGCCGGCCGCTGAAATATTCATGAAATATGAAAGCCCAGGCATGCGCGCGCAGCCTCTCTCGATGGTCCCTCTCTCTCTCTCTCTGTATTTTGCTCGCTATGCGTATAGCCGCGTGTACAGCCTGTGGATGTACGTGTACGCTACTATGTGCTCAGCGGCGGTCGCAGAGCTATTTTTCTCGAGATTTTCAAAATAAACCGGATCTATGTGCGATGCTTCTATATTTTTTTTTGTACGCGCGCTGGAAAAGAAAGGAGAAACGGAGTAGGAGCGGCGGATATGCTCGTAAATTTTCTAATCCGAGCATCTGCCGAGGAATCGACTTTCTGTCTTATCCGCTCGTAAGCGATTTCGCGGCGTCTCGGAGCTAAGAAAATTCCTAGCGACAATCGCCTAGGTCCGCGTCAAGGACTGTAAGCATCCAAGTCAATTATCTTTCTCTCGGTGTGTGAGCGTCTCTTTCTCTCCCTCCCGCTTTCCCTCTCCTCCTCTCCAACGGCTTAAAATAATCGGATGAAAAAGTTTGCTTTACTCTTGCCGCGGACTCTTTCCCGCTCGACTCTGCCGCGTATATATATTTTTCCGTTTTCAGCTCTCGTTGGCAAAGTTTCGACTAACGGCTAAGAGGCTTACGCGATATCGCGTATCGACGCCGTCAGCCGCAAACAAAGCGCAGTCGCAATAATATTCGGGTGTGGGGGGGGGGGGAGGGGATTTACATCGCCGTGTATTTACAAAAAAGTGTCACTTTTTCCTCTCATCGATTTTTCCCGCTGCTTCGACTCGCACTATGGGTTCCCTTTATCGCCTCCTCTTTCACGGTGATCTCGGAGCCGATATATAATAGCTCGCTCTCGATCTCGAGTCGTGGAAAGAGGAGCGTCGGCGACGGCGGCCGAGAGTAATTTGAAACTGTGAGGGGGCGCGCATCTGGCTCCATTAAATTGCAGGTGAACTCACCAAGAGACAATAATAATAAGCGCGCTTCTCTGAACTGCGGAGATCGGTGAAGTAGGGGCGCTGGAACTGCACACAGACACACACACACGCACACGCACACACTCTACGCAAACACAAAGAGCCGTCCTCGAGAGGTTTTGATTCGTTTCGCTGCACCGCCGCCGCCGCCGCCGCCGCTGCCGCCGTCGCCGTCTATCTCCGCGCTATCGCACGCACGCATCTCTGTACATACATCATTCGCGAGAATCGCGAGTCGCGTGTCACACACACACACACACAGTTTGATATAACCGACGCAAGTATATAAAAAAAGGATATATCCGCATTGGATTTGCTCTCCTGTACGCGGCCCCTTTCGTATGTATGAGTCAGGAGAGGCTCAATCAACGCTGCGTTATGTGTACGTTTGTTTGAGTTGTCTCTCTCTCTCGTTCTCTCTCGCTCTCTACTCTATTAGCCGCAGTTCACGAGAGCGTGAATTTAACGACTCTATCTATCCATCAGTATACGCGCGTAAAGAGACAGAGAGAGAGAGAGAGAGAGAGAGAAAGCCAGGTCATATATGCGGCCGTTTCTCCATCCCTCTTTCGCTCTTGGCGCAGATGACTAACAAGATCGATAATTGTCGCCGTTAATTTGTCACGGTTGCGCAGCGGATAAAAAAAGAATTACAGCCGATAGTCACGTATAATTGGATAATCGGCGCGCGGGACTTCGGTTAGGTTTTGAAAGTCGAGCCGCCAGCGCGCGCGACCATTCAGCGCTGACCCTTTAATTTTTCAATTAGAGATCGTCATTCGTCGGAGCTTGGAAATCTAGCAGATGGAAACGCAACGTGTCAAAGCCAAGTGTAATAATATAGTCCAACTATGCGCGCATCGACCGCGTCCGATATTTTAATTAATCGTTGGCCTTTGTGACACTCAATCTCGTTCTCTCGCGTTGCTTCTGCGCTGCGCCCTTCATTATACGCACCGCGCACTCGACGAGTCGTGGGCGAAAAAAATTTCAGCGGAAAATTTAAATTTGAAAATTCGCGCAATCCCGAGAGCGCGCCGCCGAATATTTTTAGCGGGCTCCGTTCTGCTTCATGGGGGATAACTCGATTAGCGTGTAATAAGCGCGAAAAGTAGAGCGAGACCGAGTGCGCGCGTGCTCGTTCCCTCATCACGCCGAAGCACAATCCGATAGCTGCCCATCGGGCTCGCTTTCTCTCTCCCTCTCTGCGTATCCTCTCTATATCCGTATACGCATAGACGCACGCTGCACACACTTCGTTGCGTTCAGGACCATATCGCGAATCGACCCTTATTTCTCCGGCGTGAAATTTCATTTACACCTGCGGCGCCTTCCATCTACGCGGATCGATACGCAGGCGCCAAGTACTCGACGCACTGAAAATGATATAGCGGAGCCCGGTCGTGTAAGGACGAGAAAAAAAAATGGCTTGTCAGGAAAAATAACGCAGCGTCGATCGAAGACAATATACACGCCTACGTAATATTACACAGCTCACACACATGCACGAATACAGTCTCTCCCAACTCTTTATAGCGCACGTATACACACACATACACACACATACTCATCCACGATAAAAAGCCGTCGTCACACATGTGCACACGCTCCAAAGTATATTTCGCACGACAGTGCGCGCGCGCTCTCTTCATTTTTCCACCCGTCGTGTTGGCTGCCGCATTTTCCTCGCTCTCCCATACTTTCCGTATGTATATATCTGTATATATATATGTGTGTGTGTGTCTGTGTATGTACCAAGTAGTCCGGCTCTCGCTGAATAATTTCCTGCTTCTCGTCGTCTCGACGGCGGCTGCTGCTGCTGCTGCTGCTGCTGGCGGCCTCTCACGGGAACAATGAAGTGTGGCGGCGGTCGTCGTCACAGCTATGCCACGGCGCCGGCTAGGTCGCCAAATTCTGCAACACGAAATTCGTTAAACGCTTTGTCCGGGCGCACCGAGGGCCGCTGACAGAAAAAAAAAGAAAAGAAAAAATACGCGAGTAATGGAGGACGAATGAAATTTCGAAAGGCTTTTTTTCCTCCTCTCTCGCAGCGAGAAAGAGAGAGAGAGAAGGGGGGGAGAGAAAGAGCTATTGTTCGCCGGCTGCTACAGAAAAAGGGGATAAAACAAATCGGCCGCTAATTCGTGGTGACAATGTCCGTTAACGAACTGTCCCCTTGAATGCTTGTCTTTTTTTCGTTTTTTTTTCTTTTTTTTGAATGGGAAAGTGCAGAGAGCACGAAGCTGCTACACGTCGGAGGTACGGTTTTCCATGTAGGTGTACATAGCAAGTTACTCTGGGAATGACCGAGCTTTTCGTCAGAATTCATCTCACGCGATTGAGCGCTGCTTCAACGAAAACACTTGGCTTCCGGACGCTCGCTTCCTTTTTTTTCTCATTCCGTTTCAGAAACAATAACACCGAGAGAGGAGAGTGCCTTTGTTGGTCACGCGCTCGCTTAATTTGCAACTACCGAGATTAATCAATACAGCATTGCCTGAGCTTTTATTTTCTTGTTTTGTTCGGGCGAACGGGAGGTATTTGCATGCAAATGCGCGCCAGCGCGAAAAGCAATTTTTGTCAGAGGATTGTTTAGGGGTATTAGATACCAGTGTTGTTTTGGCTCCCACTTTATGCCGTGAATTTTGACCCAAAAAATACCCGGTCCCTATTTTCTAT
This sequence comes from Philotrypesis tridentata, assembly GCA_018906965.1. Classification (NCBI taxonomy): domain Eukaryota; kingdom Metazoa; phylum Arthropoda; class Insecta; order Hymenoptera; family Pteromalidae; genus Philotrypesis; species Philotrypesis tridentata. Next base: position 15,308,259 of record JACCIB010000001.1, read on the forward strand.
TTGTTATTCTTCCAGAGAGAATTAACATGTCGAGAGGAGAGATAAAAACAGAGTAGAGGGAAAGGGAAAGAGGAACGGGAAAGTGTACAAATTAAGCCGACGCAGTATTGCCCTTTTTTTTGCTATCTCTTTTGTCTTGTCTCTCTTGTCTGCTCGTCGACACGCAATTGATTCAGTGGACGCTTTCTGTTTTCTATATTACATTACCTAACTGCGTGTGCGCAAAGGACGAGATATTACCATCAAACCCCCTTGAATTTTTGAACACGTAGTACTGATAAATTTAATTTGTATCATTTGATAAAATACTCGTTTTCTGCCGCTCGAACTCTTTTTCTTCGTTTCGCTTTTATCTCGTTTCTTTTTCTTGTAATTTTATTTGCAGTTGACAGTGTCTGGCACAGAAGTAATCCGCGTGATTACATTTGTATCAATACTATCAGCGCACAGCATTGTGTTTGTGATTGGAACGAATTGAGCGCGACGAATTTTTCCTACAGTGTTCTGCTTAATTTGTGCTTTATACGTCATAGAGAAAAATTTTACGTTTTTATAAAAATAAAAGCGAAAGACAAATAGAAACGTATGCTCAGCGAAAAGCGCAGCGATGAAACTGCGTAACCGATTTATAATTTGAGATAATTAATAAGTAAGCTTTTAAACTGCGGGTAAGCATATTGAAAAGGATTTTGACGAGCAGATTATAAAACTAATTACGTATTTATTGGAAAGCAAAGTAATTCCTTTCGGCTTGCATTATTCGTGTTAAGAATGTAGAGAGAGAGAGAGAGAGAGGAAACAAGGCCGTTCGAATAATATTGGCAGAATGAAAATGTGCATGCATTGATTAATCAAAGCAAAAAGATAACGGAGAAAAAATCGTCGAAAAATTCAAGTCCGGCCGTAATTCCTTTGATCTCGAAAATTGGCTGCGACATAAAGACTGCGCTGTACCGCGGGAACGGTGTACCTCCAATTTGGCGCTCGTCGGCTCAAAATACGCAAGAGCAGAGCGTCGTTGCCGCGGCTAGGAAAGTCCTGTCGACGACTGTAACGCCAGCGATGTGCAATAGGGGGAGAACGACGGAGTCACGTGCAATCAGCTGCTAATTGGGAAATGATTGCGGAGCCTCGACGTGTTATATAGCAGCGGCCTACTGCACCACACACACACACACACACACAAACACCACTGGAGCAGCGGTGGCGGTGGTGGCGCGTCTTTCTCGTATAACTCACCGGGCCGGGGTTATAAATGCCGCCATAAATGCCAAACTGGACACATGCGCTCGCCCGCATTGCTGCGCCAGCTTTCGTCTGTTTTTCTTGTTGTCTTACTGCTCTCTTTGTCCTACGGCTATACGCTGCGCCTCGAGCGAAGGGCCATAGGAGGGCGGATACGGAGAAGAAGCCGAGGTCGAGAGATAGAGCGTCGACGCTGGGGAGAGTTCTTTTTTAGCTCGGGAGTTTCGTGAGAGAGGACGGCTGTACTGCGTTTGTCAATTGGAATGAACATTGGCTGTCGGGCGAGGAGTAAATTATGGCCCGGCCATTATGGGGTTATTTTTCTGCGGTCGCGGCGGCCGCTATAAGAGCAGGAAATTGGAGGAGCTCAACCGAGCACTTGCGTCGTTTTCCAGAGGATCTGATTTTTCTCGATACATCTCCTCCGGGGCGAAGGAAATAAATGCTTACACGCAATTTCGTACGGCCAACGTAGCCTGCGTCTTTCTGCGAGTTCGATGGCTTTCTGCTAGTAAGGACTTGGCTCTCGACTCGCGTTTCTGCTGGTCACCGAGGAGAAAAGCTATTATTGCGGAGTTGCCGGTAATGAGTCGTTCAGTATTTGTCCCGAAAACACGCAGCTATAACCGCAAACTCTTGTAATATAGTCGGCCCAACATGGTCGAGTATAAATGAAGCAACGAAACAAGCGGTAGAAGCTAGTCAGGAGCTTTATTAAATTTTTGATGGCACACGCTTCTAATTTCCAATGCAAAGCCGATCTCTCTCGCTCCCTCTCTCTATTTCTCTCTTTCTCACGCTCTCATTCAATTTCGATTCTATTTACGAGCAGACAGAAGGGAGAGAGAGGTCGTTCATAAAAAATTCAGGTTCCTTTAAAAATTTAACGATTGTTTGAAATCGATTGAGCTTAATTTTGTTTCGAAACAGCTAGAGCGAGAGCGCGAGCGAGAAAAAGGCTAGTCCGAAATTATTAACGTTAGGATTGAACGGGTATACGCGCTGCGCGTCGAGTAACTGGCGCCCGCTGCACTTTGTCCGACAATCAGGTCAGATATTATAAAAAAAAAAACACGAAAAATATGACTGGCTATAGCGCGCGCGTTGCTTTTTTATCCTATCGCCCGGCTTTCAACTCGTTTGGATGCAGACTGACTTTGCATATAACTCGATCGACCTGAATTTCGAATGGTTTTCCCCGCAGTAATCGACTTGAATTATCCCTTATCTAATTAACCATCGAGTAGCTCGCCGTCTGTACAGAGCTTGCGAAAATTTTCGAACGATATGCCAGAGCCAGTTTTATTAATCTCGGTTACTTCGGTCGGCCGACGAAGCTAAATAGCCAGATCTACGTATAAATACGACTATACGCAGCCAGAAGCGCTTTGCTGGCTATCTAGAGGCTACGTATAATGAAAGAGAGGCAGAGATAGAGAGGACGTGAAAGCGTGCTAGCCACCCGAAGTGTATTCCGTGACAGTATGGGCTATTATGTACACAGAGGCTCTGCCGTATTGGAGCCTCGGCGTTTGGTTACACTTACACTGCAGAGACAGCGAGTACAGAGACAGAGAGGGACTGCGAGGCCGCTCCGTTATCACAGAGCTCGCGCACAGGAGAATCTCCGAGACGGAAGAATAAACAACGGGATCGCGAGCAAGTTCATTCAGCGCTTGAGCGCGTTCATTTTGTTAGTCTTTTTCCCTCGAACGATAGAAAGGGCTTTTATCGCGCGCGCAGTCGGCAAACAACAAATTCAGCAGAACAAAAGTCTCGCGGCAGCTCGTGTATATAGAAGCGCGCGGTCACAAATCCCGGGTGTGCCCTATAGGACCAGTTGCTATAGACAATACAAGCCTCGCACGCTATACTGTACTCTGCGCGCTTCTTGCGGGTCACAGAGAAAGAGCGGCCCCCATCACCAGCAGCAGGAGCAGCTGCTGCAGCGGCACGTAGTCGCGTTCTTTAATAACCACGCTATTAGAAGAGCGAGCTCGTCGTCGCCCAGGGGAGTCCCATCGTCCGCCGCAATTAGTTTTACGAGTCTTCCTATCTCTCTCTCACTGCTGCCGCCGCTGCTGCTGCTGCCGCCGCTGCCGCTGCTGCTCCTGCTCCTGCTACGTCGACTTTATACGCGTATCCTGGACTAGGGGCATATAGGGGGTCACCGGAGCTTAAACGGCCTCTTAGTGAAGTTATCGCTGCTTCCGTTGCTCTTCGAGTGGGCCGAGCCGGATTATCGGAGTCCCAAGCGCGATAGGCATTAACGCGCCGTACGTGCCTCCGATTGATTGGGAGTCTACATAGCCGCGGCGGACACAAGGCTCACTGTTTCACGCGGAGCTCCGCTCGTTTTTTTCCTCCTCTCTTTCCGCAGCTCTCGCCGGCTTTCTCTCTATTCCTCTCCCGGACTTTTTTTCGTCGCCATTTTCATCCCGAAGGGTTTCCTATTACTTTTTTTTGTTTCGCGCGCGCTCGCTCGCTCGACGTGGACTAGGCCATTTGTATATTTTTTTTTTTTCGCGACCGGCGCAAGTCGGCGGATATGAAAAATACGCTGCGGCGAATATGTTGCGCGTCATCGGTGTTTTCCTTGTGACCCTCTGGATTTATGCCGTTCCCGCGTGATTTATACGGGCCAGCTGCTGTTCTCTGCAACTATATACCGCTGTCGCGAGTAAACAATGGGATTCGTATATCTTTTTGCAAATTTGCGAGGCGTTAGAATATCGTTAATACACACACGCACACACGTCGGCCCTCGCTAGCCGTTACGTGGCAAACAATCGAGATACACAAGCCTTTCGAGACCTAAGCGTCTAATTCGATCTCGAGTTCCGGAGCGAGCTTCGAGCTTTGACGGACTGCGGTCTACTTGGTGTGAAGCTGTGTAGCTTCTGCTCGTGCTCGATGGTTCTCGAACGCCGCCGCCGCCACCGCGGCGCACGTGCGCCACACTGCACGTGGTTAAGAAGAGACTTTACTTTTTTCTTTGCTTTTCACTCGATGCGCTGTTTTTGTTTGCGCGTCGGTCGCGTTGAGTACCGGTAGCTGTAGCAGTAGTAGAGGCTGCGAGAGCCTGCCACAGCTCTGATGGGCTGAACAGTTTGTTTACCTTGCGGGAAGGCTGATGGAGTGGTCAGCTAATTGAGGGGTTCACTGCTTGTTTACGATAGTTACGAGGTTCTCTGCTCTTTCCCGCTGCGTAGAAATCATTTTTTTCCGAAAACGATGTTCCTGCGCGTCTCACTGAAATTCTGCATAACTATACTCGGCATTGAAAACACTGTTCGTCGTCATTGTGCAAAGCAGCTAATTGATGTGGTTTCACTGCTTGTTTACGATAGTTACGGGGCGTCGAAATATTTTTTCGAAACGATGCCGTCGCGCGTCTGGCGCAAATCGGACGTAACTACTGAAATGTCGATGCGTCGATAGTCAATCGCACATCAAGGTATAATATGTAAAACGGCTAATTGATGACTCATTACAAATAGCATTATCGTTTTAAGTTTGATTTTGCATGAATAAATGAACAATTGGACAGTTTCAATCCTTCGCAGGTATTTGCATAATCAACTCGATTATCTGACTTTCAAGTTGAAAATCGGTTTAATCTTGGAAAGTGAGAGTAAATATGATCGCAGCTCGTCAATACCTCCACTCATTTCCATCCATTGGAATAATAGAAAATCTCCTCGGAAAAACGAGTATGATAAAAGTGGCTCTTTCGCGCACTCGAAGATTCTTTTATGATCCCGATTACAATCCATAAAACATACGGTCCGTTTTCTCCCCCATCTTCGCGTTCGCTCAGCAACTCGAGAGGTTATACGAGGAATATAGAGAGAGAGAGCGAGAGAGCGGGGGGGGGATCTTTTACGATATTACCCTCCCCCTCTGCCGTCCCTCCCTTGCCCCGGCGAGAGGTAGGCCCCCCTTACCGCTTCCTAATTCAACTTCTCGACTCTTGCCGGGAGTCATCTGCTCGGTTGCAGCGGCTACTCGGATGACGTCTTGCTCGGGGAATCCGTCGGAATTTGTTACGGAACTTTAAACTTCCATTTAGCGGCCGCACGATTACGCGGGATCGGAAAGTTTTGCTCGTTTGGCCGAGCGAGTATAGCCCCGAGGATTCTCTACGCGCAGCCCGACCCGCTCGCCCGGCCCCGCTCTCACAATATTCTCTCGTTTTGTCCTGCACGACCTGCGCGCCAGTATAATAACTCAATTCGCGGAAATTTCTTCTTTCGCGAGAGGCAAACAAGCGCGACGTGTATACCGAAATGCTCCCGCGCGCGCGCCACCCTCTCCTGTGCGTGCGTGTCTGTCGCCTGTCTCTGTGTGCAGTGGGTGAGTGCAAAGTTTCCGAGAGACGAAATTATTGCGTTGCTGCTGCTGCTGCTGCTGCTGCTGCCGCTGTCGGCTTTTTCGCGAGCGCTCGTGACGAATTTTAAACTTAGATTAGGAGATTATGCATGCGGAGTCACGCGCTGCTAATATATATATCCGTCTGTTTTTTCCCCTCTACCTTTTTCAGCCTTTGTTTCGTGGCAGCTCAAGCCGTTTTAAGCTTTGCGCCCTAATTGAAGGTATTTATCAACCTTTCTTTCTCTCCCCTCCCCCCCCTCCTCCCTGTCGTTTGAGCTTGCCACTTGGCCGCCATGCGAAATATACTCGGCCCTACGGGCGAGAGCTACATTTTTTTCGGCTCAAAATTACGAAAACATTGGCGCTCGGGCTAAATTGCCAGGAAGCCTTCCGACCGCAAAAAGAATAAGCGGACGCCCGTTGTTAAGAAAAACTGCTGCAACATCCTTATCCCCAAAAGATACTATCGCGTTTTATGCATTGCGTTCTCGCGGTTAATTTGACCTTTCTGTTGAATTTTTAAATGAAAACTCCTGCGTCCAGCTGCGTCAAAAAGCAAAATTTTCCTTTCGTCGTCGTAGTTTTGCGATTAGGAAGTCGCGCAGAAATGTCGCGATAGGTGTGTATGTAGCGAGAGAAAGCCCAGGCCGAGATATGAGATTGTAGCGCCAACTGGCAGAGTGTCGGACGAGCGCCTTACTAACGAGGTTTCGCCCGTGCCGCGTTCGCGCATATTCGCAGCCGGGAAATGTAACCCGATAGATAACGCGTTTGGAGACGTGTGCTCAGGCTGTATACGAGGGCGAGGGAGGAGCGAGAGAAGCGAGGAAGAGCAGCCGGTTAATTGTCAGAATTGATATGTCGCGTGGCGGATACTGTGGCCGGGAGATGATATCCTTGTCGCTTTGTACAAGCTTGCGCGCGCTTCCAAAGCTCTCTCCCTTCCTCTGTGTGTAAGCGCACGTGTACGTACATAATATACACACGCATCTGTATGTATCTACGTGAACGCGCTCGTTCGATATCTTACGTTTCGAGCTGGAAAATCCTTCGGTTCGGTTCTTGGTATTCTTTCGGAATTCGGTTGTCTCTTTGTCGGGTGTCGGTGATGGCTAATTAAGAATTCTCTCAACCCTCGGTAGAGCAAGGACGATTGCGACACCCGCGCACTCGAGCTCTAAATCCGAAGCGCAACTACTGCAGAACGAGAGAGAGAGGGGGGGGGGCGGGAGAGAGCTTGCTGCCGGTAGGATGACGCCTCAAACGCGAGTTCTCGCGTTACACTGCTCTGAGGTGTATACGTGCATGCGCGCAGCGGGGAAAATTCGCCGAGTAATAGGTAGGTGTCGGCACTGAAATTGCGCGTTTAAGAGACTCGAGCGTCGCTCTCGGCAAAGTGCGTTTAATTGGCCTCTTTCGCCGGCGCGCACTCGCCAAAGGCTCGTCGTGGCGACCTGCGTGCGCTGCGCAGTACACCGTCCACTTTAAAGCGAGATAAAGGACACGTGTAAATTTACCCCTGACAGCGGTGGATCGCGTTGCGCGTATACGCTTAAGGCGAGACTCGACTCTTTGTGCGAGAGCTCCCGGTGTGTCAGCAGTATGCCTATATATACGTGTATCCAAGACCGCCGCCGCCGCCGCCGCCGCCGCCGCTGCCGTTACCGTTCCAAGCTCCAGCCTTTGTTTCGCTTATTCTTCGACTTCTTTGCCTTCTTTTTTCGCTGCGCAGCGACGCTCTGCCTCTGTTTTTTCCGCTAGCGCTGACATCTGACAGCTGGCCGCTTATGCATATATACAGCAAATATATATTTAACGCAAGCTCATCGTTGGCATTGCCTTTTCATTCTATTTGCGCGTCACCCGCCCGACTCTTTTTAATCCGAATCCAGATTACACGCTAATGCGATTCTCTCTTGCCGAGCTTTTTAATTTTTTGATTATATCTCCAGCGAGAATTCAAATTCAAGCCCAACTATATATGGAACGACTGCTCTTTTCTCGCCTCGGCAGGCTCCTATCTATAGAGCGCGCTCGCGCGATATATATAGTGCTGATGCTGCGCGCTCCCAACTTTAATAATGGAAATTAAAGAACTCGCGCGAGAATCTCGCTCTTTCTTTCGGTGAGAAGGGAAGAGTCGGGAAAAGCGGGGCCGCCGGGGCGTTTGCGCGACGCTAAGTGGGTGATTAAAGGTGTCAAAGCAATTTGCCCTCGCACTCTCGTGCAAGTAAACCAGGTTACGCATAGCGCTGGCTATACGCAGCTCTCGCGAGAAAGGTGTCTTTGTATCGCATTAACGGCTCCGCTCCGCGTACACGACTGCAGATTTATCGTGATTACAAAGGTGAAGTGAATGGCACGACTCTGCCGCTCCTCCTTTCCTTTCTCCGTCTTCCTCCACAGTTGATCAAAGCTACGGCTTCTCGACTATCAAATTGGAATGCAGACGTCCGCCATGGCTTCTCTGCGCCTCTCTTTTTCTCGCTTCCATTTCCTCCTCTTCTGCCCCTATTCCTATATAGCCGTGCACTTGGCGCAGACGCGCGTCGAAGCTGCGCTTTAAGGATGGTACATCTCGACTAGAAGGCTCTGCAGTGTAGGGAGGGAGCCGCGACGGACGAAAAAAAAAACGACGGGGTGGAAAAGCTTGGGGAATTGTCATCAAGGGATTCGCCCGAAGCGTTAAAATATTCCCAGCGGCTGATTTCTGCCTGTGCTCGCGCGCGCCAGTCGACTCTCTCGGTTATTCCCTCTCTCCCGCTTTCCCTCCCGTTCTCTATATCTCGACGCAACGCACACGCATACACACACGTGACTGGATACATAAGGGGTCCAGGTCGTTTCCATATCTGACGCTCACCTCGCCCCCTGTCTCTCATCCCCTCTTTTTTTTTTGCTCTGTGTCTCGCCCGGTCTTTCTCTCCTTTACTCACCGCCGTCCCACCTCGTCTCGAGCTATACAGTGTTCCCTGCTGTTTGAAAATTTCCTGCCTTATGCCGGCGGTATAGCCATGCGCTGCAACGCAGAAAGGTACGCAAAGCACGCCCAGCGTAACGAAGATGCTTTACTACTTTTTTCCTCCCTCTTCCTTTCTCTTATTGCTCTCTAGACTCCCCCTCCCCCTCGCTCGCGCATTAAAATATGCTCTTTGAAATTTCCATGTCCTCCATCATCTTTTCCTTCCTTCCGCCGGCAGCCACCTTTTTTGCCTCCTTCCGCTCGGGTATACACACCTGCTTTTAATCTCGTCAGTATTAGACCCGAGCCCAGCTCTGTTCTTCTTTGGCTCAGGCACTTTTTCACCCCGCCGCTGTATTTACAAGCTACTGAATTCTCGGCCTGCCATACGGCGAGGTATTAACATTTATCGTCGGGAATAATGCGGGGCGCAAGCGCGCACGTAAGCCGAAAGCTGCGCGCTGCACTCTCCGTTCTAAACCACGCGATAATGTTTATATACGTACATACATATATACAGTGCACACACACTTTGCCGGGCTCTGCGAGGAGGGAGCCTTTCGGGCAAGAGAGGAATTGCGAGCGAGCTTTCAGGAGCTTTTATTTCGTACGCAGCCGGAGAACCGCGCGATTGTTTACGCGCGCTCGGGCGCAGCTTGTGTTTTTACTCCTCTCGCGGCTTTTCTCTTTACATTTCTTTTCCTCGCGGTAGCGCTCGAAGCTTCCTCCCTTTCCCAAGCTATCATGCGATTCGAACGGCAAAAGCTGATTACGCGACGCGCCACCGCTCGCCAGTCGCAAAACTCAAGCGCGAGAACCGGCTGCAATTAGGGCGCTTTTAGCGGCCCGCAACGCTCGTGCTTTCGCGGTATTTCGCGCAGAAATTCTACTTACGAACTTGTCCGAGTCGCTGGAGTTGATGAACTAATTAGCGCGTTGATTTTCGTCGCGGCGACGGCGACGGCGACGGCGGCCTACTGCAGTGTCAAATTGCCTGCGTCCATGCGAACGCTGGTATCGCGACGATTGATTTGTTTGAGCAGCGCTGCGCCCAAAGAAAAACACGGGAATAAACAGAGCCAATGAGCCAGCGAAGTAGCGCGGTAAATAAATTATTCAGACGAAAATGTAAAAGTGTCTAGCAAACCGCTGAAAGAATCAGCTCGACGTCGGCGCAGCGACGCCGTGTCTCTCATTACTCGCTGGGGAGCTGTGAGAGCCTGCCTCTCCCCGAATATCCGATTTTAATCTACCCTGGCAGAATTTTAGAAGGGGATACGGGGCTGACATTCCGCGAATGCCTCGTCGTTTCTCTTTTTTTTCTTTCCTCTTCTTCTTCTTCCTTTTTTTCGAGCTCTCTCGCTGCGTCGCGCCGCGCCGGCGCGCACGTGTCCCCCAAGGCATAAAATCAAGCTCCGCGGAAAATTGCAATTTTTTATACCAGCCGTCATCCCGTAAATAAAGAAAAAGTTCGCTTTGAAAATTCGCGGAGCGCTCTGGGAAATGATTTTTATCATCGGGGGGGGGGGGGGGGGTGAGAGACTCGACCCCGCGACTGCCTGATTCGAGAAGTTATTCCGAAAGAATTTATAAATACGTTCTGCGGCCTTGCAAATCGCGCGATGCCAATAAGTTTTAATAATATGCCAATATACAATGACCGCAAAGCAAGCGTTTAATTTTTTTCTTCGATCCATATATAGATTATATAATAAAGCCGTCGAGATTAATAAATAATAATTAAAATTGTATCGAATATTTTCTCGTGTCACCGGCTATTTCGGGCTTGCGGCAAGAATTCCATCTATAATACATATTCAGTGCTCACATCCGCATGAAATTTATTAAAAATTTCAATGTTTTCATTCGTGAATTCATGGTCTTTGGCTTTGCACGATTTCTGTATACGTGGGACGCGTCGACGACAGGTCATACGCTTCACTGCGACTTTTCTACGTACGATTGCCAATACTAAGCTTTCGAAACTTCAAAAAAAATTCGTTTAAATCTGATAATTACAGCAGTATAATTTCAGACGATTTTATTACAGGAAGGTCATTACACGCAAAACAAAGGCGTATTATCGCACTTTTCTCTATGTCTTTATTGTGGCTTTTTCGTCAGTGTAAAAGATTCGTGGTCTTTCTCCTTGGAGTACCATTACGCGCGTTGGTTTCAGCGTTACACGTTTCCAAAAGGTATTTTGTGCTTGAAAGAGCTCGTTGAAAGATTTTTCTTACACTTTTGAGAGCTCCTGTAACGCGACTCTCTCTCTCTTTCTCTCTCATTAAAGTCATTATACGTAACTCGATGTTCGAATTGTATGACTATAGTTTCGACGTTTTTTTACATTTTGGCTCTGCGATGACTATTACCGTGGAAATTGAAATTATCCATGCGTGTATACGCAATTGAAATTGTATGAGCCAATCAAAATCTCATTGAGATCTTGCTGTGTCTTATAATACTCTTGAACTACATTATATGAACTGTATATTTCATTTATCTATTTGATTTTTCTGCACAATACTTTAGTATTGATGGACGTGGAATCGTTGACCGACTTCGTTTATTATCACGAAATCGAAATAATTCTATATTTTCGAAAAAAAAAAATAGTTTATTGACGAATAAAGCAAACAGCCTTCGATCTGGCTGATCAAATTTTATGAGAACTGTATTAGAGAGCAAGTAAAAAATAGCACAGAATAACTATAGCGTGCGCTACAATGAATAAACTACACAAAAACCAATATTTGTTCAAAGCTTTACAAATGCAATTGGTCCGCAGTCATCATCGCTATATGTATACCAGATAATTGTTTAACCAAAGTAAATAAAAACGGACAATAAAATCATATAATTGCGTACAGAGCAATTATTACAACATAGCTTCAAGAGTTAATCATCGAGCGATTACGTTGATCTCGAATCACGGTCAGTCGTAATTGATTTTCTTCAATATTCGGATGATATTCCCGCGTTGCCCCACTGCGCACACAATATACGCGAAACATTGAGAAACCGAGAAAGAGGAAAATGTCGCGTGTTATAGCGACGCCCAATATATGCAGGATTACGCTCGACTGACCTTCTGGCGCGATATCGGCTCGACCCTTGTCGCACACCTACGTATATATATATATCGAAACCCGCATACATGCACTGCACACAGACGCACGTGGAGCTTTCTCGAGCCTTTTGTGTGGTGCTGTCGGTGAGCGACGCGAGTCGATATTGCCGGCGATTCTTTGTTTTATCGCGAGAGCTTGGCCTGCTGGCTTCTTCTCCTCTTATTGCCTCATCGATAATGTGGGCCTTGATTGCGTCGGATTCCCGGCGCTCGACACCGAGATGAAATGGCACAGGGAGTGAGGGCGCGACCTACTATCCCCTGTATTTTACTGCGGAGACGGCCCGCTTCTGCGCATAAGGTATATATAACTCGAAAGCTAGCTCTCGGAATAAAAATTAAATGTTCGGGCTTCCTCGTGATGCGGCGCCCGCTGTGAATTCGCGTTACGCTAATGAAGGAGCCTGCGTTGTAATTTCGCGTACAGAATAAGTGTATGCGCAGTACACGGAGAAAGCGGGGAATCCAAAGCGGCTCGGCAACGAGAAATTCATCCGTGTATATTTACCTACATAATTTTCCTCCAAGTCGATTTTAGTGGTCGTTATAATCGCAAAGCGCGTACAGCAGTATGAATAAGTAATAACCACACCGTTAGTTTGTAAACTGCGCGGCGGGGTTGGGGACGGCTGGGGGTGGATGTACACAGCCGTCGTGAATCTGCATGTAGACACGGTTCTCGCAGCGCGGAATACAAATTCGCGCGCGAGGGCGCGAGTCAACAAAATCTTTTTCCACCGACGCGCTCCCCGCCGCCCGTAATCAGCCCCTCTAACGCATTTTTCGTGCCGACAGAGAAAGAGACGGAGGCTCGGTTAATTTTTGAAAAATTTAATCCCCCGTCCCTTCTTCTCGCGAATATATCTCATTACGGCGATGCAAATTTATCCGGCTCCCGAGCGCTGTGTATACACACACTCGCGCTGTATCGCGCATTCTCAAATTGTCCTCTCTCCGCAAGCCACTCTTGCATGATAAAAGATTCAGCGGCACGGCCGGATAAACAGAGCGCATACATAAGCGCGGGGGCTCGAAATTAAAGCCGCGTATATGTAGAGCGCGCGAATGCGGAGGGAGCCTCGCGCATCAAAGCTGCGTATATCGCGCTCCCGACATCGGAAATAAAGCCTATATCTCCCCCGGCCGCTTCGACTGCACTGCGCGCGTATTCCCGCCTCATCCGATTTCAAGAATACGATCATCGTAAATACGCGCTCGCATCCCATTTCCGCAATCATATCTGCGCGCGAGTTTCGCCCCGGCGATACATAACCGCTCTCTCTCTCTCTCTCTCTCTCTCTTCGATCCCCCTCAGCTCTCCGAGTCCGCATCACAAGCTCAGGGAAAGGAGTCGCGCGCTTCTACGCCCGCAGTAGTTCGTTAGCGTGAAATATATGGAAATGCAAGTTCGTTCCTTTTCCAAAATGCTACCCTACTAGACGATCGATCTTCGAGCTCTTGCAATAAGCTATCGAATTTTTTTTCTTTCTTTACGTATGATAAGGGCAGGCTACCGTTATGTACGGCTCGCTGGACTTTTATACCGTCTTCAGCACGCAAAACGAACGAGGCTATAAAAGTTTCCTTTGCCGTTTCGAGTTTTGCATCTTTCATCCAGAGATTTGATCGAGAAGTTTATTCGTGTGGCCATGAAGACGTCAGAAGGTAGAATCGTTCGCGTATTGCCTGCGCTCATTAAGCATTTATGAGCAGTGCACGCTTCCGTGCAGTTATTTCGAGCGACGTGAGGATAGACCTTAATACACGAAATATATAAAATACTAGAAATGTATAAAATGCGCTGCGGTCTCCATGATTTTCTAATAATAGTCTCTCTGCAGACGTCGCCTCGAGTGCGAGCAAAGTTTCTGAGATGAAAGTTTCAGATAATAAATAGCGCGAGAAGTTACGCGATGCTCTGCGCGAGAAAGTTGTGCGTGCGCGAAATCTAATGCACCTCTATCTCTTTCTCTCCACTCTTTCAACTATCTCATTCAACTAATTCGCGTCTACGTACGTCTCGGCGCAGAAGCCTCGACGCATTCTATTCACTGTCAAACTTCAATTTGCCGAAACTTTCAATTCAAAAATTATCATTTATTTTTTAGTACTCAATTTTTGTGTTGCAGTCGACCTAGAAAATCCGAGACATGAAAAACACGTCGCAAGCGCAGTACAGTGTATTATTATTCGTTGGAAATTAAATCTTCAATTAGCCCGGCAGAGCTATGTTCGAAACACAATGCGGAAAACTTTATGGCCGTGAACCGTTATTTTCCAGTCCATATTTTCCGTTGAATTTTCTACCGGGGGCAGTTTTTATTCGTAGTCGCTGCATATATACACTTGATTAATAAACATCGGTGCAGTGCGCAGTTAGCAGGAGCGCAACGGAAAACCAGAGGCGACTGTTTCACCATATAATCGTGGCTGTTGCGCAGCGGAGAATTTGGAAGAGTGCGCCGAGAGTCGAGGAGAAAATGTCGAGGCCCGGTATAGAAATCGATTACGGAGTAATGCGCCGAGGCAGCGCAGAACAGTCGCGACGGCTTTCCACGTGGGGATAACAATAAACCAGGAGCGATTTAATCACGAAGCCAACGCGGCAGCGCGGGCTTCCGCCCTAGCGAGAACATCGGCCTAATAGAAATCTGATTATTGCAAATGGGCGAATTAAGTGGAAAATGACCGAAACGCTCAGACGCGGGCGCTATCGGCTTATGGCGCTGGCCGCGCGCAGCTGGATTATGTTGATTCACGATCCAAGCGCGCGCTTCTGGTCCGATATTAAAACTCTTTCTCCCGCTCTCCATTCTCTCGGTTGGATGCGATACGGCGATGGGGCAGTGGATAATAGCCGGGGATAGGGCCAGTCTTCCGAAAAAGCCCTGTCCTCCTTCATCGCGTGGAACAATGCTCGAGCGGTATTGTCGCTAGGGGATGAGAAAAAAAATGGGGCTGAAGGAGAAAAAAAAAATGAAAGCGCCGGCGCGTCTCGGGTTACGTATTGTCTTGAAGTGGAGTCTTCTTAATTCGCGTCTCTTCTGCGATTCGTCGGGCGAGCCTTCATTCATCGAGCCGAATTCGACACAAAGGGGGAGAGAGCTCGAATATTCACGGTGCATAGTTTTAAAAGACGCCGCGGCGGAGTCGGGCAAACGGAGCATGACCGCTCGCTCGGGCTTATCGCTCCACTTCCGACACCTAATCGATCTCGACTCCTCTATCTATCTCTCTCCTTCTCGCTTCGCTCCTATCCTTACACCGGCGGGCCGCGCCGGTGAATCTTGTTCGTACGAGAGCCGCGGCGCTGGCTTGACGCGCGGGTAACTTCATACAATCACGCTTCAAGATCGCTTACTTTCCCCGACGAACAATACGTGCGGGAGAAACAACTTTTGCCTTGCAGTTATTTACTTAGAAATTTTTCTTCCTCTAGCTCCTTTCTCTCCCTTCATCCCTTTCTCTCGATCTCACTCTCCACAGTTTTCCACTTCTTCTATCAGGATTTTACGTTCCGCTTAACTTTTCCTTCCCTTTCGTCTCTCTTTCCCTATATCTTTTTTCCATAGGCAACTTTTTATTACGTCACTTTACGGATTGGGCAGTAATTTTGCAAACTGCAGTACTTCTATTTTCATTCCTATCTTTGAGAGACGCGAAAGCGCGTCCAATTATTTGAAGAATACTAATTCGTACGCGATGTCCGATCAAACACGGCCATTACTACTTGACTCTGTATTCATTCAATCTTTATCTTCCAATCTGAATAATTCTATCTGTTGTTACAGCTAGCTTGACCATGGTCATTATAATACAATATGTATTAGCTCGTTGGGATGAAACAATCCTTAACTTAGTTGATAAGGATTGATGAATAAAAAATAATGCCTATTTCTAGATAAGTACCGTCGAGAATCATCGGTCTTAAAAAAGCTCGAGTATCCTTTACATTACCGGCAAAAGCTTGGAAAATAGACTAAAGGGATCGCCTCACTGGAATGGAAGCAGATACCCTTGCATACTCTACTGGAGAAGTGATATCAGTTCTCGATATCGGTAGGAAAGGATCCCTGCTTGAATTGGAGAGACAAAGTGCGGGGTCAGCACGATATATTCGCGAATTATCGAGAAGCTTATAAAGAGCGAGAAATAAATAGCCAAGTGAAAATAAGGGAGGATAAAGAAAATTGGACTCCTGAGAGCAAAGGAGTATAGCGGAAAACAGTGGGTATATACCGCAGCTTTCCAAGTTTGACACTTACAAAGTCTTTCTCACGAGGTGTACATAGAATTTCAAAAGGACATAATTCTACGCATTCGGGCAAACTTTCCTCTCGCGCTCGCAGAGCATTATAACGGCTACCATTGCTCCTCCCCATAATTCGCCGTCACGCTTTGCTTGCACTGCGTCTCTCCGGCAGTCTTTCTGCTCGTCCGATTTTTAAATCGCTCCATTAGAGCACCGCGAGTCTTCGGGGCAAAAGTTGCGGAGTAAGGGGTGGGGGGTCGGGAGTTAGGTTGCGGGCCGCTCTCGCACTCGGCTAATGTCTCGGCTAATGTGCCAGCGTCGTATATCATTTGTATTCCATGAGTATGGAATATATAGGGCGTCTCTAGCTCGGTCTCGCGTGTGTGCCCTGTGCGCACGAATAGAAAGACATGGAGAGGGAGACAGAGAGAGAGAGATAGCGAACGAGAGATAGGGGACGGAGCATATGTGTATACGTCGGGGAGTAGAGCCTGGAGCGTCGCTGAGCGGAAGCGCCGGCGCATCGGAAGTCCTCTTCATATTTTAGATCACGTCTCATGCTTAAACTGTCGTTAGCCGTGATATAACGCGTCACGTGACGCCGACTGTGTATAGTCATACAGCAGCATATCTCGCGTGTGTGTGTCTACGTGCAGCTCTCTCTCTCTCTCTCTCTCCCCGCTCGTGCAGTGCGCAGTCCGTGCGGATGCAAGCCGAGACTCGGCTAGTTATATTGTGTGCACAGTGCGGAGGGAGTGCGGAGAAGTTGGCCCGTGTGCAGCGGCGGTCGCCGTTATGTGTATATACGACGGGAGCGTTTCGATGCCGTTCGCTGCTCTGCACACGGGGGCCGACTCGATGAACTTGGGCCAGAGCTTCGTATAACGAGTATTCGCTGCACCGATTATTACTCGACAAATGCCCGGGCAAACTTTGCCTGCGAGTCGCCGAGGTCTGAGCGAGACTTCTCTCGTTATCGGCGCGGGGGCCGAGCGTGTGAAAAAAGAAATGAAAAAAAAAAAAAAAAAATAACCGAGAGAAAAAAAGCTTCGGTAAACAAAGCCATAAATTTGGCATAGTCCGGCTCCCCCATATCGGCGGAGAGAGGCGCGGCGAAACACGGAAATTCGCGCGGACTCGAGCGAGCAAAGCCTCTCTCCCCCGTGTGTGCACGAAGAGAAAGCTGCGGCCGGCGCCGAATGACAAACTCGTTCGGCGGAACGCCGAGGTGCGGGGGAAGAGAGAGAGAAATTGATGCATTAATTAATTATAACGAAGCGCGCGGGCTTGCGGGTGGGAGAACGGTCTGGGATGATATTCCTGTGTCGAGGGCGATACTGCGCTCGAATTATGCCGCGAGTGAAGTTAGCCCTGTCGGGCTGTACGCGACAACCGCCGCCCGCTGCAGGTTCCAGCTCTCTCTCTCTCTCTCTCTCTCTCTCTCTCTCTCTCTCTCTCTCTCTCGTTGCGTCGCTCGCTGCGTGTCAGTGGCTGCGAGGGATCATCCGCTTTGGGACAGTGCGCGACAGAGTTCCGTATATATACGGACACGGACAGGCTGCACAGAGGGGGGGAGGAGAGAGAGAGAGAGAGAGAAGTTGTTGTCTAAGGCAGCAGTCATGCGATCGCCTTGAAACTCTCGGCGTGCATAGCGCTCCTTTGTTCTTGGCTATGGCTCTCTGTGTATATGACACTGCACCGCTGCCATCTAATGAGATAAGTTTACGATTGTTCTTGCGGGATTTCGACTTTAGATTTGGAGGCAGGCGAGTAGCGGACGCATAGAGTTCGATGATTGATCGCGAGAACTTTGTGCGCGCGCGCGCAGCCTTTGACGGGGAAAATGTCTCCGCTTTCTCGGACTAATTCGCTATTGATGTCTGTGTACAGCCCACCGCAACTTGCCGAGCTTTATACATACACTATATACAGTCTCTTGTTAAGGCGCTGCACTAGTTTCTGCGATTCGTTCGTCTACCTCTCTCTCTCTCTCTCTCTCTATCTCCCTCTTTCTATCTCTCCCTCTCTCCCTCTCTCTCTCTCTCTTTCTCTCGGCATCGAAACTCGTAACTCGTAAAGCGGGTCGATTAATCATACGACCGCTGCCTCATCATCATCAGCGACTACACGAGAGCAGCAGCAGCGGTGGCGGCGACGGCGGCAACAGCAGCAGCAGCAGCAGCAGCAGTCTCGCGCGTGAAGAACGAGCGATAAATACAAGTGCTCAGCGCGCATTTGAAAATTGGCCTATCGCCTATCTCCAGGCAAGTGTTTATGCAGGCGCGGGGGCGCGCTCGCGTTTTTATTTCGCCTTTCACCACCGCCGCCTCCATTTGCGTAATGACCCTGGTTATGCAGACAGAGAGAGAGAGAGAGAGAGAGAGGGAGAGCGAGAGAGAAAGTAGCCACGTGCTGTATAGGTATATACGTGCGGGAGCGGAAGGTAGTCGTGTGCGCGCGGCGGTGTTTCGCCGCGAGCAATTATTGGGCTATCAAGAGCAAAGGCGCTAACGACTCTACGACGCCTATTTCAGCAAAGTATATCGCTTCTCCTTTCCCGGACGATTAAAACCGCCGCCGCGGGCTTTTATTTATTCCGTTTTCTCGCGCGTGCAGCGCGCGAATTTATCGTCGCGCGAGCTCCTCTCCCCTACCCCCTCCCCCCTCTTCCTCTCGTTCACTAGACGAGCAGCGCGAGTGCGCGCCCGCATAGTCGCTTTTAATTATCGCGCCCCGAGTACAAAGACGTAATCCAATTTTAATGGAGGAACCGAGAGGGTATAAACAAGACAATGCCGACAGAGAGAAGTAGACTACTGCGCTTTCGTCAGTTCGAAGCGATTCTTGCCACCAGTAGCTCGTTGCGCGCGCCAGGCGGCTGAGAGGAGCTTTTTAGTTTGCGCTGACTGAGCAGTTTGTCAACTGGAGCTGTGCGGGCCTCGCCGCCGACTCGCTATCTGCCTGCTCTCCCTCTCTCTCTCTCTCTCTCTCCCTCTCCCTCTGCTCAATTATTGAGAGTAGTTTCGTGCAGCGCTAAATCGGCGTGCGGCTATACCAGCTGGAGTTTCGGTTAATCATCAGCAACGCTATACTATACGCGCTGCGTGCGATTGTTAATTTACGCAAAAATTCACATCAATTAAGCAAGCCCGGTATACGCAGCCTCTCCACTGCTGTTGCGCCGCCGCTGTACATACGTCTGTATATGCTTCTGATGAATCATCGAGCGCTCGTTACAATTCAATTTGTAGCTCTCTTCTGCGCGCTTACAACGCCCGATATCGTACTGGCTTGTTATCTATATCTGAACCATCGCCATCATCATCATCATTATCATCATCATCGTCGTCGTCGTCGTCGTCGTCGCCGCCGCGTGGCATACCATTATTCAGCAGAGCCTTCGTAATAAAGGTGTATAAATTACCCGGGAGACCTACAGGGTGTGAGAGGCATTGAAATTTGAATTTCAGCAGGTTTCAAGGACGTGTTAAACTATCCCATATCAAGGGAGAAAGGGCTGAGCTTACTTCGAGAGGTAGCTACAGTCCCGGATCGATCGTAGGAGCTGCCTTAATGCTCGCGGTTGCATCTTATTATACCTCGAGCAGTGAGCATTTTTTTTTCCTCCGTCACACGGTATAATATAATGATTCCCTACGATCTCCGAAATTCACGAGAGCCTAACATTCGTCCTCCGATCGAAATAAAGATAATGCGAGAATACAAATGCTTTGCAATATACTCACAATGTCCTCGAGCTTGGAGCAGCCCCTACTCGTCGTGCAGACGAGGGCGACGATTACTCCACCGCTGAACATGAGGAGCAGCAGCACCGCCAGCTTCCAGTCGTGATCCCTCTGGGAGACGATCTTCTTGGCGGCCGGCAGGCTGGCGATCTCGCCGCTGGAGACGCCGAGCCTCGCCGCCTTGAGCAGCGTCGCCCTGAGCTTGCGCGAAGCCTTCTCGCAGGCCATCCTCGAGCTGCTGTGGTGGTGAGCCTTGCCGTTGCTGCTCGACGAGGAATTTCTCGAGCTCGACGCCGAGGACGACCTCACGTGTTGCTGCTGCTGTTGTTGCTGTTGTTGATGATGATGATGATGGTGATGGTGGTGGTGATGGTGGCCGTTCTGGTTCATGTGCTCCTCCGTCTCGTGCATTGGGTCGGCGGCAGCTCGGGCAGCTTGTTTACGGATGCCTCAACGGGCCCCATGCGATTCTGCAACACGACAATTTTTGTTCCTTCGTTATAAGTACGCAATGGCAAAAACGGACGAAAAATAAAGAGAATACGGGACGATCAACTTTGCATGTGCCAAAAGAGTGCCGTGGTCGATATTTTTACCAGAGAAGCCTATAGTTTTTTTTTTTTCGCTCCCGGCATAATATCCGATCGGCGGCGGCGATGGCGCTCACCGCAATAAAAAGCAGGCGCTCGAGTGCTCCCGTAGTCCCGCGCACACACCGCGTGCATTGCAGCTACAAAAGTTTCATCTCGACAACGTGTGCGTTCATACACATATAGCTGTAAAGGGAGAGGGAGCTCGGGAAAAGTACAGAGAGTGTCGATTAGTCAGTGTGGAGCGGAGAGCGTTGCGCCACGTCGCGCTGCCGACTTGGCAAGGACAATCGTCCTCTTGCCAACTTTTATTAGCCAGACGCTGAGGCTCCTATTGCCTGAGCCGTGTGCGCAGCCTCGGGAGCTTGTACTTCGTGTTATCCCTGTGTGTATACATACTTTCCGAGGGAAAGAGCAAGGTATTAAGGAGAGAGAGAGAGAGAGAGACTGGTGCAGTTACACGTCGCGCAGCACACAAAGGACGAAGAAACGACGTGGCAGAGGGAGACAGCATATAGACGTCCTGAAACTTCGATCAGGAGCGCGCCTGCACTCTTCCCCCTGGGATATACGCGTATATTCTCTCTGTACAGCCGGAGTATGTGTAGAGGTGGAGCTCGAGTGTGTGCTGCGCGTACGTATATACATATATATGCTTGCATTTATGCGGATGTGTGGGAGTGAGCCGCAGCGCGCAATGTACACACGCGCACGCGGATGGAGCCGAGCTATAATACAGTCGCCTCTGTGTGCTGCTCCAGCTCCTGAGCACACACCTGAGTGTACACTGCACCCGACTGAGCTGCAGGCGAGTCTTTGAAGACGCGCGTTCAGCCGCTCTCTCGCTCTCAGGTATATAACTATAATACACAGGAGATGGATAGTTTACCTATACATGCGCGGAAAGCGCGGACGTCGAGCGCCATGTAGATTAGCACTCGAGCGCGCGGGACACACGCGTTGCAGCTGCGTGAACACACGGCCAGAGGACGATCGTCATGATTACGTATATATATCTACGTTCGTGCGTCTGTGTGCGGTGCACGTGTAAACCACTCGGCTACAGAGCCCGCTCTCATTGGGTTAATTAATTAAATAAATCATAAGCCCGAATGTATTATAGCCTCGCGAATATCATGACGCACAGCGGGCTCGAGAGCTTTCCCGATGAAATATAAGAGCTTCCGCCGCCTGTCCGTATATAGCCGCGTGTATTATAAACAATAGTGAAGAGTGCATTATAATTCGGAATGCAGTGCTGTGAACAAAGGTCGGCCTCGTTTATCGGGACAATCCTATTAGCGAATTGCGTGCAGCGCTAGATAAAAAAAAACGGCGCATTGCACGCGATAGCGCGGCGGGAGCGCTTATTTATGATCGGCGACGCTTGAAAATTGAGCGGGGGGCGACTTGCGTAAATTTTGAGCGCGCAACGGTTAATCGGGCGGTACACTGCGGTCGCGCCTCGGTCCAGTATAGTGTCGTGTCTCTGTACTTGTTTCTCGGCTGCAGCCGCGCTAGTGCAAAAGCGCCGACTCCTACGGCGGCTTTACTCGCGCACCATTAAACGCGCGGCGGCGAGTACTGCACCGAGCCAAGCGCAATTTATAAGGGTCTCGCGTTGATTTTATCGGCCTGGCTCTTGCTCTCTGTCTCTGCGCTGGACGTTGGCGGACGCGCGTCGATTCCCGCGACAACCGATGCGTGTCCGCTGTGCTCTAAACTTAACTTCGAGGGCAGCTGGCTTTCGTATATATATAGCTTTCTTTTCTTATACGGCTCGCGCGGTGCATTGTATGTTTTAACGTATCCGCGTGCTTTGGATATATTATATTCATACGGAATCAAGATATCGACGACGAGCTTTTTCCCGAAATATATATACTGGAGCGAGACGAAGGGAGAAAGCGAAGCGCACTTACGTGCGACCCAAATTCGCATAGCGGCTGAATAATCAAGCAGTTTCGAGTGAATTAATAATGCCGAGCGTCGCGCACATGAGACCGCGACGAATCGTGAAAAATTAATACGAAAATACATACGCGTTTATACGGAGACAATAATGCGGCGAAGTCTCGTCTTTGAAAGTTTCAGCAGCTCGTCGTCTGAGGGCTCTTTTTCAGGAAAATAATTAAATTAGAAAAATACTTTAAAGTTGCAAGCCCGCTGAAAAGTGCTGGAGCTCTGCAGATAGAGCACGTATGTCAGTAGCCAAGATGTAGCGTGTATATAGCGAAGCCCTGACCCCGCCACGTGTCTCGCACCTTTCGTGCCGGAGTTTCGGGCTTATATTATGTGGCGTGCGTTGCAGTCGAGACGTAAAAAGACATCAAAGACCTTCTCTCCTCGACTATGCAGGGCGACTCGGTAGCCGGAGTAAGAGAGAGAGAGAGAGACGGAAATTTCGGTAGCTCTCACTCGCGCGAAGTGAGGAAATTCGAGTTTTGCCGCAGGAGCTAGACGGTGAAATAGAGCAAGAGCAGAAGAGGAGGAAAGGCTGCGAGCTACATGTATGTATACGTATACGTATATATATATACGTGTGGCTTTAGGTTTTATATGCGCTCACGCTCGACTGGAGTTTCAAGGCGATGTGACGATTTTCGACAGGGCGATCTCGTTATCGCGGAAAAGCTACTTTCCCAGCTTTCTATTTTTCCCTCTCGCTGCTGCTGCCACTGCTGCTGCTGCTGTTGCTGCTGCGGCAAGGATTTTTATACTCTGATACGCGCGGACACACACATACACACGCTCACGAATACGCTTGCGAGTACACTCGCTTCCACGTAATTACGGAGCAGACTTTCAAAGTCTTTGAAATTGTTCTTTGTCAGGGGGAGAGGGAAAAAAAATTGACTCGCGAGCTACGGATGTATAGACACTTGGAGGGAATTTTCCGGGAGGCGCGCTGTGTTAATCAGGCAAAGGAGGCTCGCAAATCACAAGGACGATCCCGGCGACTCCCTCCCCGAAAAGAAGCAAAGCGTGTCCGCTAGTCAGGCAAGGAAATCTCATTGCCTCGTAGTCGATAATCTTTCTTTTTTTTCGCTCGACGGAATAGTGAAAAAGAAAGAGCGGGCGGAAGCGAGGGAGAGAGAGAGAGAGAGAGAGAGAGAGAGAGAGAGAGAGTCGAGGCGAAGGGGAAGCTTTTGAAAAACGTCCTAATCGAACGATTTAAATCTTTTTTTTTTCTCGGTGTGGCTGCTACTGCTGCTGCTGCTACTGCCGCTTCCTTCCCTCTCGCGCGATAAAGCGAGACAGATAGAAAGATCCGAGAGAGATTGTAGTCTCCGGTGAGCGCGACAACTCAAGCGCGATATAAGACAGTGATAAAAACTCAGTTTAACGATCGATCGTAGGTCCTTGGAGAAGAAGCAGCTTTCTCGTGCGACCGCGCGCTCATGCCTTGAATAATTCAGTCCATCAACTTAAATTATCGGTCGTACCATTCGTGTAAAATTAGTCTCCGCTGAAATCCTCTCTCATTCGCGTAATAAGTAACTCCCTCTCTCTCTCTCTCTCCCCCCTACCCCTTTCTCTCTGTCCGTAGCAGCTACTTTCGAACTTTCGCATTAGCTGACTGATACTCGACCATCAATCTTTTTAACTCGCGCGCGCGCGCGCGCACACACATAGCGCTGCAGCGCAGTCTTCCTGGTAAAACGATCCCTTGCACTCGAGGTTCATCACGCGCCAGGATACCGCGAATTTTTCAAGGAATATTGCCCTCCTCGGAAGCGCCAGCCTGCGCAGTAGTGCTTCATTTCGAATAAAGGGATAATCTGGACCCGCTCGTTTCAGCCCGACGAGCTGCTGCTGCTGCTGCTACTGCTACTGCTGCTGCCGTTCGTTAAACTTAGCCTTTGCTGTAATGATGGATACGCCGCGGGTTGCGGCCATTAAAATTCATGACTCGCCGGTGAGCTGCGTTGGTTATGTCTTCTATCTCTCTATACCTCTCCCTCATCTTGTCATGCCTTGGCTTTTATTTTCCTCTCTACCCGTCTCATAGAATTTGCGATCGCTTCTTCCTTTTTTTGCGGGGGAAGGGGGGGGGGGATTTAAATATATATCGATACCGAG
The DNA here is from genome assembly GCA_018906965.1 of Philotrypesis tridentata. Taxonomy (NCBI): domain Eukaryota; kingdom Metazoa; phylum Arthropoda; class Insecta; order Hymenoptera; family Pteromalidae; genus Philotrypesis; species Philotrypesis tridentata. The sequence continues at coordinate 15,332,644 of JACCIB010000001.1, forward strand.
AAATGGCTGTGTTTATTACAGAAACACTCCGATCAGCGAGTATATATCGGAAGATGATTTTACTGCCTCTGTAGCCGCACGCGCGCGCATTTCATTGTTATCGGGGCAAAACAAGTTTTATAGGATGCTCCAATAAGAAGCCAATATATTCCACCGTCGGCTATTGGCTTTTTATTCGTTACGATACTTTCCACCCCCACTTCGTTCTCAAATCATTTCCCGCGCTTTACATTCTTCCGCAGAGCTTTATTACCGCGATTCCAATGCGAGCGATTTGCGCAATTTACAACTCTCGCGGAATTTCCCAACCATCAAGCGTCTCTGAGCGTAAAAAATCCTATACGCATACGCTATATGTATATACATAGCATCAGCTGCTCGTGCAATATCCGACAAGTATACAGGTATACGAGTACAGATCTGTATATGATCAGAAGCATTCGTTCTGGAAGCTCTCGAAATAAAACTTTTTCATCGACAGAGCCTCTCGACCAGCAAAGAACTTGTCAATAAGAGAATTACACGTTCGACGAAGTGGCAGCCTGATTTCGTCGGGCGGTAGAGTGAGTCGATTCGAAAAATCGAGCCCAAGAGAGACTAACTGAGTGAGAGGGTGAGGGAGAGCACGGACGAGGCAAAGTTAAATAAACAGCGTGCAACGACCTCTTGACCTGCTCAACCGACACGAGCCAGCCGCCTGCAAGCTCTTCGCGTGTTTTAGCGGCTGCCGCTGTAGGCGCTCGGTATTCGAATGACAGGACGAATTTTCGCACAGGTGTCACACTAAGGCTAATTGGATTCTGAAACCTTCTTCCTCTCTCTCTCTCTCCCTCGCTCTGTGTGTACTTGCGCGTGTACAGCCGCCGAGCATATATGGACGGCAATTTAATTGATTACTCTCTCGCGGCCGGTTGATAGCAAAGTAAATCGCGATCAATCATCTCACTCTCGCGTGCCGGCAACCCGAGTGCTTTCTTCGATTTTTGCGCCTCGTTTTTTCACGAGCTGCCGATGAGCAATTTTTTTTCTCTCCATTATATCCGCGCGATAAAAAAGCCTATAGACGCGTCAGTTTTTGTTCGATTCGACGGCCGGCCGAAATGAACGTTCGGCATATCAGAAAAGTGTTACACGATCGATTCAACTGTAGTCGTTGCACGAATATTACAGCCTCTCGCGCGCACAATGAGCCAGAGCTCCTCCCGTAATGGAATACATATTCGAATAATGGCTTCGGGTGTTGCGCACTCGTTATTGTTCTTATTAATTAAACAGGAGAGAGAGAGAGTGGGGGAGGGGGCAGGGAGGTGGCGCAGCCTTGCAATAAATTAGCGCATCAAACGTAGTTAAGCTCATTGTTCGCGATGTTTTACAAATATCGAAACGAGAGTATATCAATAGCCAGGGCCCGCAGTATTCGTTATCGTTTTACATGCTCGATGCGCACAATCGCCTCCCGCGTAATATTCATTACGCGCGCGGGGCAGTAAAAATCAATGCGCCCGGCCTCGCGCGCTTATACGCGCGCGCACGCACGCACGCTATAGCTGATATAATTTGTTTGCATATTAAAATTTATCACTATAATTCAGAGTTCCATTACCTCCGCGTCCTCGGAATCGCTGATGCTACGGCGAGCAGTATATTCCACGGAATTTACGGCTTCACCTAAAAATATCCAGCGCGCTCCCGCCCCGCAGTGGCATACACTCGGAGAATCGAATCGGCGCAACGGCTCGAGCTCAAAGCCCCCTGGTTAATCCGCGCGACATGCAATTCGTGCTCGGCTATACAAAAGGATACGAAGCCGAAACTCGATATGAGCACGGGTGGAGGATGGCGTTGGATGGGAGAGGAGCAGGCGGTGGGGGTGGGCAAGGACTGTCAATAATTTTCGATGATGACAATACGCCTGTTATTCAACGCGAGGAAATTGAATTGTTTCTACTTGTAAATAACAGCGGACTCGATTCATCGCGATCGCGAGTCAGCTATCCTTTGCTGTTTGCCGAACACTCTCTGTATATACAGCTCTCGCATCGGCTTGTCGCTGAACACGTTAGCACGCAACTCCAATCAAGACTCGATCATCGTTTACAAATATTTGCAGCTCTGTTGAGCTGTAATCAATGCGATACACTTATGTATTTTCCACTCGCTTCGATCTCCGGATCAGAAGTGCCAGATTATTGTTTTTAAAAAATTTATGCACATGTTTTCTGATACATTCAATTTTTCACTTCAGTTTTTACGATTCTTTAGTTTTAAATACATTTTTTGAAAAAGGACTGGTAAAGTCAATGTAGCCAATTGCTTTGAAAAGAAATCATGATAAGCAGAATAATCTAAAACTCTACGCTGTAAAAATTTCGAGTTTTATTTTCCAATAAAAATTTTAACTACACCTTTTGCGTAAATGTGCGTTCTACATAAATTTTGTATCTTCTATTTAGATTTTCTGAAAGAGATAAAGTTTAGTATGGTTTCCTATATTTTACATATTTTATGCCTCAAAATTAATGAATGCATCAATACATTTTATGTTAAAATAATAAATAAATTTGGAGTTTACAGTGACCTTTACAAGCAATAAATCACGGTTATTATTAAAGCAAAACTGCTTCTTTTTAATCCATATAGATGCTAATGAAATTGTAAGGAGCTAACTGCAACACATTAAACTAAAAATGTACATTTCAAATTTCGACTAAAATACACGCAACAAGATTTCATTCAACACCTACCCTCGAATAATTCAAAGCACTCACAGCAGCCGCATTTCAAGATCAGTCTCTACTAGATTCGCTGATCCTCGTCGTCGCGTACGAGGACTCCGCCGCTAAATTATTCACATCCGCGAAAAAGAATTTCGCCTGCCGGTACATAGCCACAGTCTCGAATGCAGAGCGGCAGAAGCTCTGCATCAATTACTTTTAATGCATCCGTTGATATTATTTCCGAAGGAGTAGAAAAGCCCGCGTATAAGAAAGTCACTGGCAGACCCGAATCTCGAGAGTCCAACATTGCACGACGACGCCTTGACACACAACCTCGCACTTTATCGGATCGGACTTTCTAGTCGAAAAGTCTATATATATACTGACCGAAGAAGGATGTAACCCCAGTGGAAGTGGAAGTGGAAAGATAGAAGGACAGAGAAAAGCAACGATGAATAAATAATCGCAACCCTGTCAGCGAAGTCGGCTGGAGATTTTAGTCAGATGTCGAAAGAGAGACAGTTAAATGTACAAGATTTAGATTTCTGTATAGCAGTGCGCTATAACTAGAGCGCTGTAATAATAACTACCTACGAGTGGATTTGCTATTTATAAATTAAAAGAGAAAGCACATTCAATTCTTGATGGTATCTAGTTCACGGTAATATTCATTTGCGGGATAAAGGTGTCACACGATATTAAAAATATATATTTTCATGCAGCTGAGCGTTCCGGAACATAACTGATGTAACGTGAATTTTTACTGCGCGTATTGTTGGATAGCAATTGATAAATTACTTAGAGAGAGGGAGAGAGAGAGAGAGAGAGGGAGAGAGAGAGCGAAGGTTATTGCTGGAAGAAAATTTAATTTCCGGATGCGCATAAGTCGCTTGAAAAAGATGAAATAAGAATCCAGCAAACTAATTAAATACTGCTGCAGTTCATTTTTTGCCGGCGCTAAGGGGTAATAAACGGCCATTAATAAGAGATTCTCAATTGTGCTCGAAAAGACCCAAAGAATGGGTGAAAAAGTGAAAGAGAGGGGTGTGGGAGAGCTAAGGGGGAATATCCATACAAATTTAATAAAGGATTGTTAAGCGCGGACATCTGCCGCTCTCGCGCGAATGCATGCGATCTTATATTCTCGCTTTCCTTTTAAACGGATTCCTCGGCAAATCAGCGAGCCGTGCACCGCACCGCCTTTTCGCTTCTTCTTCGCTTTATTCTCTGTCCCCCCCCCCCCACCCCCAACCCCTCTCTCCCTCTCTCTCTCTCTCTTTCACTCTCACTCTGCAACTTCAAGCTCTTTCCCTACCTTCGGGAATATCCTCTATAGGTAGTGCTCGACGCTTTCTACTTCAAGCCCAGGGTTTTATGCGAGAGAAATCGACGCTAGAGATCTTTACCCTTGCCACTACGCTGCTGGTGTGTTGGTTTATCGATTTAACGCCGGGAATTTAGAAGTCGATTTTTTTCAAAGCACTACTTGCGCATCCAGTACTTTTCGGGGCAAGAAATTTTTTTCTCACGAGTCGCGCTTCAAAATAATTGTATACAGTTCTGCAAGTATTGATTTTAAGCTTCGGGTATATTTAAAATGTCTCTATATATTTTGCAAAGCTGACTTTATTCAATTATGTTTGAGCTCTTAACGATTTCTCATAACCATTGAATTAGAATGATATCATTATACTATACTATAAATAAGATATTTATTTACTGTCTGGCCATTCAACTTACGTGCGATTCATTTATAATCATGAATTATATACTAAAAAAAAGATGTCTTGTTCAATTTTAATCTCTTGCAGCTATTGTGATTGCAACATTTTATGAGTTAAATATTTCGGGAAGCTGTCAAACTTAAAAGGAGCTTCATCACCAAATATTCAAAACTAAGTTTAACATGATGAATGTTACAACATTTCGGAAGTGCAATTAAAGCGCTCGTGAATTTTTAATAATTATAAATTGTGTGCAACATAGCCAGCCTTAACTTCGTTCAGAACATCCTTGCTAGTTTGAAGCCCGAGGATGTGCAGTTTTACGCAAGGCATATGATAAGGTTAATCTTTCCTTTGGTTGTTTAACTGGGTTGCTCGATTGGCCAGTTTAATTGCGCATGAGCGAGTCAGATCACTCACACGTTTAGTGCACTCGTTCGAGAGGCCTGCAGCCTCGCATTGTGGTAATACAGAGTTTAACGAAGTATATAATCTTAAATGTGTGTACGCGTAATCGCCATGGCATCGTAAATCGCTAAGTACAGCTGCCATTATGCGCTGTTTAGTACTGTGTTTCGGTACACCGTTTCTTATTCGAAAAAACATGCGCAGTATATGAGAACATAAAATTTCACAACTAACAGAGCTTCCATATCTCTGGCAAAGCTGATATATTACGCAATGAAGTCCCTGGTAGAAAACCCAACTAATCCGGAGCTTCGAATTAGCTAATTATTGCAGAATTAGTTACTTTAAGCTAACGGAAATAGCTTGCGCATACCTACTAGCGTTTTCGCTTAGAAGCTTCGATAGCTCCAAATAAGCTACAAAAATCGGTTAAGAATATTGTGTAATTCCATAACCTTACAAAATTCTATAGCTAGAACTAATTAATTTTGTATTCAATTATTATTGAATAATATTTATGGACAATTGCAAATTATAAAGTTATAAACTTAATTAATATTTTTTCTTGAGCACTACTCAGCATAATATCACTTGGTCTTTCCACTTTTTTTAAATTTTCATACTCATTAACTAAAGTGTTTATTATTTTTTGTTTTTTCCTTTGGTGATATGCCTTCATATTGTACTTTTTTTGTTGAACTTTATATTTGTATAAATTACTGAAAAAAAAGTAATTTTAATTTTACAGGTTATGTCGACTCCAAAACAAATTACCCACAGAAATTGATACCTGTTATCGAATGTGTATTTATGAATCATATTGCACTGTGCCTATCGAATGTCTAAAACTAAAAAATCTTTTTTAGATTAAGAATATTTTTTACAAACAATTTTGGAGTTTTGGAGCAACATGTAAACGGCTATGACCAAGCTCTTATAACTTAGATTGGTGTGCGTCTGCTCATAGCCCGAATTAATACAACTATACCCAATATCTATATATGTGCATTAAGTATCTTATACTATATGGTACCTAACCTCATAAATAGAAGAACTTAAATAAACTTTCTTTTATAAAATAATGTTTTATTGCATATTTTCGACGTTCAGCATTATTTATGAAAATAAGTTAAATATGTATGTAAGCTTACAGACAGCTAACGAGAAGCTTATTTGTAGTTGCACATATTTGATTCCTTAATAGCTCATTAGTAGCTTATAATCGGTTAACGCGAAGCTTATTTGTCCCTACACATAGTAGCTTACTGTTATTAACGAAGCTGACTCGGTAGCTATCGTCTGTACCAGGGGTTTTAACCCATTTTACCAAAATTGTGATTGAGCAGAGTTTTGAGATAAAGCCGTAAGTGATTCAGGCGAAGGACCATCAACGTTATATCTATTATTCCTAATAAATGAAAAATGATATACATACCCATGCAGCAAAATAATTCTCCAAATGAATAATAAAAAAACAACATCCTGATCTAATCGCTTCTAACAATGAAAATACTGTGTTGTATTTTATTTTATAAAATATTCTTTTTTGCAACAAGATTACTGCATATGCAAAGGAAAATTAAATTTCTTAAAGCATCATCTCTCGGGTCTTCCACTTTGAATAACTCTGAAAAAAAGAGGTTTTTTGCATATTCCTTATTTGCAAGCCATTTTTTCGTTGGCTATATGCTTAGGTACTCGGAAACGGCAAAGGGTAACAATTTCTCAGAATAAAATTAAGAAGCTTCACTTTGTTCAGTAAAATGTTTTCATCATAATACGCGTAATACAGCACCTGGCCTGATAAACTTGGAATATCTATTCAAAACGGGCGTGTCGACTATATCTATATAGGGAAGCTCTCAGCTCGGCAGTAAACAAATGAAAAAAGCTCGTCAGATCCAATAGCCGTTCAATCGCAAAACGCGCGCGCTCGGCCTGCACCTACGCACACATCTGCAGTCTAATGAAATCCCTGGAAAACATAAATCTCTTTGGAGCATCGCTAAATCGCGAGCGTGCCGGACGAGTTCTTTCGCGCTCATTTCATTTTCGCTCCGGATAAAATCGCGGGCTCATGCTCTTTCCTGCAGCGCGTTATTTTGCACACACACACACACACACTGTACGTACATGTATATGCTCACGGATACGCCGACACGTACACGCGCACACGCGCACACACGCTTACGTATCGGCAATGGCTCGACAAGAGTACAGTAGTGCGAGGCGATAATGTTTACAGCTGCAGCGCCAGCCGGCGGGGCTCTCGTTAGCGGAGCCTCTCGCCACGAGGGTGTTTCTCGATAACGAGGCCAACGATTAGCGAACTTTTATACCCGCGTGAAGCCACACAATGAAAGCAACGCTGGTAGCGCTCTCTCTTACACCGAATGTATGCGCATTCCCACTCTATATAATACACAGCGGCGCTCCGCCAGTATCCGATACTCGCAAAAGCGAGTATTAAATTTCTTTTTTTTTTTTTTTTTTGGCTAAACTTTCTTCTCGTTAACCAGGAATTTTTGCAAAAAAAAAAAAAGAGAAATATTCACGAATGCCGCGTGTGCGCGTATCGGTGCGACGGCGGAGGCTGCACGCGTTTTCAATTTAAATAAAAACACGCTCACTTCTCCCGCGGTATATCGGCTTTAAAGCATCATTTTTTATCCAAGCGACAGACGCGTATATAAAAGGCTCAATTTTTCACATACAGATCTTTTCGACAGGCCTGTTTCTGCCACTAATTCCTCGGCGCTGCGTCACATTGAATGGCGACGAAAGGATCCGGCGCGCAAGAGAAGCTCGCAGGTATATGCACTATAGGGGCTTCTTTGCACAAAAGGCTGCATGTATATATATATAATACAGTCGGCTGTTACTAAGCGATAACGAAAAGCAAACGAATGATATCCGCTGCGATATTGATGTGTCTCTCGCCGTGTCTCTTTTTGTTTGACTCTTTCCCTCGAGGGGTGAGAGACGATATTTTCACGCGCGATTGAATCTCCGCGGATGCGCGCAGAGGCGGAGAGGGAAGGAAAGATAGCGCACTGGACACTGTACGCGCGATTGCGAGAACAAAGCGCGTCGTTGCTGGAATATTTATTGCTTCTCTCTCTTTCCCGTGAATTGCAGAATTAACAGGGACCCAAGGAATACCTTTTTATACGCGCGCAGCGCGCAATGGAATTGCAAATATTCTACACGAAATTTTATTAAGCGCACACGCGCGCTGCCTGTAATGAAGTGGTCGAGTGCGAAAAAATCAAAGGGAATTCGCGCGCGCGCGCGCGCGCGCGTGCAGCTCCTATCGTGCGAACGTGCATTATTGAATGCGGTGAAAAAAGCGCGCCGGAGATATGAAACGAGAGATGAAACGTGTGCGAAAGGAGAAACGATATATCGGCGGCGTTGAGGGTTTATATGTGTCGCCGTCCGGCCGCGAGTCGAAACCGCGCGAGCGATATCTCGCGCTCGACAACGGTCCATATATATACAGCTATCGTATCTGCGCACCCGACTCGTGTTATGTGTGCACTTATAGAACAAAAATAGGCTAAATCGAAGAATTATTGATTTCGTTTTGTGAGGCAAAGATTTTATGAGCGAAAAGCGTATTTTTAAAAAATAGTTTAAATAGAACTCTCGAATGAACTTGAAGAATTTTGAACTTAAGAATATCGACTAGTCACTGAGAATATTACTTAAGACGACTTAAGGGGAAAACGCACGCCTATTAATCAAAAATAAAATGATAAATAAAATTAGTATTAAATAATTATAATAAATAATTCATTTCAGCCGAAGTGACCATAGTTATTGTTTTCATTGGCACGAATTTTTCGACATGAATTTTTTCACTTATACCGTACGATTGCAGACCAACAAATAGATCCAGAGATTTGGGACAAATTTGTAAATGACAATTTGATAAGAAAATATATGAAAAAAACTCGACAAAATTGAAAAATTAAGTTTATTTACTGGCAAAAATGTTCTAAACATTCAAATAGAAATCCCTACATTCACGTGAGAACGACAGGTATTTGTAACATTTTCAATTTGTTTCAGATCTCTAGATCTATTTGTTAGTCTGCAAACCTACGGTAAGTGAAAAAGTTCATGTCGAAGGCAACCAATAATAACTATGGTATTCTTATTCAAGGTAATTTTGTGTTCTTTTATTGTAAAAATATTAATATAACTAATTGTTTATAAGAATTACTTAATACTAATTATATTTATGACTTTATTCTTTAACTAATAGGAGTATTTTATCCCCTTAAAATGTAGGTCAAGCTTGTAAATCTTTATTTAAGTTTGGAAAATTGTCTCGAGTCAGACTCAAAATATAACTCTGTTTATACCTACTACAACCATATATATAGTGCAAATATAATAAAAGAAATTCTATTGTTATATCTAAATGCTTATTTGAATAATATTTTTTACACTATTTTATTGTCAAAGAAATAGCGATAGTAACCGCAATAGAACGATTTAATGTAGTTTCATGAAACCGTTCTGTTAAATCAGGTTTTTTTGTTCATTTCCTTTTTTTTATTAACTATTTTTTCTTACATTATATTTAAAATATAATATTTGAGATGTGATTTTATTTTTAACAAATTCAAAAATAAAAATCGAGTACCGTTAAATCCACAATTTATTAGTGAGCACATAAATTATATTTACCTATTTTATATATTACAAAAAAGGCAATAACAATTAAAAACAAAATTACTGCAAAATTGTTATTGCACCTCGCAAAAAACTTTAAAATTCCATTCAACCGGTGTTGGGGATAAAATTAATATTATTTATTTGCATATATGTGAATTTTGTCAAAGATAATTATTTGAACTCGAGTATGTCTAAAGGTTTAAAATTCACTACAATTTTTTGTATTATTATTTCTGATTAAAATATTTTTACTCTTATACTAATTTAGCTTTGGAAACGTATATTCTTTTAAATACAAATTGACTTTATTATTGAAACCTTGATGAATAGGGAATATGAATTTAATTCCATAAGGTGGAATATATTTCGCTTGCAAGAATCAATAAATTCGGAATGTAACTCGGAAGCGATGATTAAATTCATAGCTCCAATTTAAGAATGTATATATTGTAAATCCGACTTTCATTATGTTCGCATATGTGTGTATATCGGTAATAAAGTAACTTTTTATTGCGCCCCTGAAGCTTCAAAATATTAATATGTCGTTGCTCTCGTTTCAATCTCGGGAAGTTCGTTGCCCTCTCGATGATTATCCGGTAAGCGCACGCGAGGCGCACTTTTCCTACACAACCTTTGTTATTTATCTCTTTATTTAGTGAATTTCTTTTTCATTTTACCCGAGGCTCTCACTTGCTCGGTATGAAACTCAGCTTTTTAACTCAGACTCTATTTACACGCGCGGTGCAAATTTTTTTTTTCAATGCGACTTCGTTAATTAAATTTAATCGTATATTAACGTCATATTCACGTCGTTCCGCAAGTCAGATTTAATCTACGATACAGCCCATAACGCTTGCATCGCAATGTAAAACTTTAATTACTCACTATCGCCAGCGAAAGGATGGAGTTAAAAACACCAGAGAATTTCATAACGACCTTTTAGCTTTTGATTTTTCAACAGCGAAAAGCAGTTTCGAAATTTCCATTCAAATCCATTATGCGAATGCAATCGGATCGACAAGAAGCTTTCTCTGTTTCAGGCTCTTTTAACGTGCATTACGCGGAGGGGAGGGGGAGGGAAAGGAAAAAATATCGTCCTCCACCGGGGGGTGCTCAAATATATTTCCCAATACAGATAAGATGTATCGACAAATCGTGGTGGTATCTCGGCAGCTGCAGCTTGGAATCTCGCGACGCCCACAGAGAATGCATCACTCGGTTGTTCTCCATTCCGAGGCGCCGCTAAGCACCTCGTATATCGCCGCTGATTTGACGACGAGAGGAAGAGGGAGACGAGAGGGAGAGAAGAGAAGCGGAGAGGCTGAGCTCTGCCAAGCAATGGAGCGCCGGTAGAGGGAAGGAGAAAAATAGAGAAAAATAGAGAAAAATGAGCAACACGGCAGATGAAATGGAACCGGAAGCGCAAAGCTGCAGTGCGGGAGAAAGAAAAGAGCGGGCTGCATCCCGGGGTGAATAACGTCAACATCGAGTCTCTATAGGTGCATATACCTATATACACACTGTATACGACGCGCTACGCGTTCTGCACTGGCGCCGGTAATGGTAGGAGGCGCAGCTGCATATTTACTGTTGCATCGAGCCGTGGTGCACGATCTCCTCTCCCTCTCTTTCTCTCTCTCTCTCTCTCTCCCTCGCGCTGCTTTCTCTCTCGCGCACTCTGTGCGCCGAACGAAATTGAGTTTTCTCTCAACTATTTTTTTTTCGCCTCGAACAATGGATAAAAAAAAGGGATGAAATTGCCGTGCGGAGGCAGATCGATTTCTCGTTTTTCGACAATGAAGAATTACCGAGCAATTCTTTCGGCTTCTTTCTCGCGATAATTCTCATTGTTTATTGTACTGTAAAGAGAGAGAGAGAGTGGAACGAGATAAACACCTGCCACGCGCTCTGATTTTCATTTGAGTCCGCAATCTGGCATTAGAATGCGAGAGCAAACGATACACAGAATAGAGGAAAGAGAAAAGTAGCTTGATATCTGCTCGTAAATAAAAATGAATCTGCGTCGCGATTCTCTTGGAGCGATAGATCAAGTGCCGCGCGCCGCCTAGAGAGTCGCTGCTGCCTACCTCTCGCTCGGAGAAAATAAAAGAGAATTATTGAGGAGGAAAATAAATCAAGGGCGTGAGAGTGTTTGTGTGTGTGTGTTTGCGCGCGCGCCTGCTGCAAAGTGTGACGCTTGCGCGCGCGGTTCCAAATGAACGCGATAAGGGAAACACGTGTTGAGCACGTTTCTACTCGCGCCGCTTTTTCTTCCGCGACGAGGATCACTTCTCTCGAACGGAACTCCACTAACCGCATCCTTTGGGCTTTTATATAGACAGCTGGCACATTCCGCATCTGCAGTATTCTCTCTCTCTCTCTCTCTCTCTCTCTCTCTCTCTGGTGTTTTGTCTTCTTTTTATCTCTCGACTTGGATCGATACTTGCTTTATACCCCCCCCCCTCCGCCCCTTTTTGCGCGGAGTCTATCTTTTCGCTGGAATAATGAGGCGAGGAGTCAACTCAGCGCGCCGATGACGAGGCTCGCAGTTTTCCCGAGTGGAAATTTCAATTTTCTAGGACCGTGCACGAAATGAATTAACCGATTGTTCGACGCGTAAGTAATGAATAGGTTTGCAGCGAACGACAAATTCGTAGTGATTCACCGGTTACGTATCGATTGAAAAACTGACCGCATTTAATTGTCACTCACATACAATAGAAGAGAGAGAGGGGGCGGGGGAGAGAGAGAATGAGGGCAGTCGGAGGAAGCTGCAATTGACACGAGAAATAATTTAACGGTCCAGTAGCAAATTGCGCCTAGTCGATTTATATCATTGATACGGCTGCGCCGCCGTTTGCGCAATGGTCAGGTAATCGTTTAATTAATAAGTACGGCTTTCTAATTCCATCGGCGTGGCTCGCGTTCATCGACCTCCAATGTCGTACAATCGGCTTTTGTTTTACCTCAGCCGCAACCATCGCTATGACTGTACGCATATACGAATTCGTTACGACGACGCGAGAGCCAGCCTAATTTAGCCTCGACGAATAAATAAAAATTTACGTATACATATCCTGAGAGATTATGTCCCTTACCTTTCCCCGGCGGTCGCGTCCCGCGTTATCCGCAATTGAGGCGTCGAATAAAAGTGAAACGGATATAGTGTGTACAAAGAACGAGCGAGAGACTGAAAATCTGCGAGTCCTCGCGCGCGGGCTCTTCAATTAGAGGCGGAGGTAAGATTAGAGACCGGCGCGGGAACAGACGAGGACATAATGAACGCGGTCTGCAATCAAGTCTCGGTCACTGCGCCAATTAAGCGAACTGCGGAGTCTGCTGCAGTTATCTATACGTATATAGGTATATATATATATATAAGCGCGCGGGCTTGCAGCGTGAAAACCTGCGTGATCGTGGGAGAACGCGTTTTTTTGCTTTCGCCTGAAATAACAGCGAGTTTCGCCCCTGTGTGCGTACACGAAAGGTACGACTTGAATTATCTTTTTTTCTGCCTACGGATCTGTTACATCAAACTGGCCCGGAGTATGTAATCTACGCCACTGGTAATGGCTTGGTAATAAACGAGTGTCGCACGGTATAGATTCGGAGCTGATTAAAATTTCAACGAAACACGCCGCCGCCTGCACCCGACGCGTTGACGGTTTTATAAGTTCGAAACGCAGCTCTGTACGTTCATCCGTGATTCAATTGATTTTAACGTCTTTCATCATTCGACGGTGTTCGCGCGTATTATTGAATGGCACTGCGCCTATATATACTTGACGGAACACGGCGATGCAGTCTATCGATATCGAGTAAAGTTGCGCACGTGCAACGTTGCGAGTTGAGGGGGAGGAGGGGGGGTGTATCATTCAACGTCGATATAATACTGTAAATATCGATGTAAAATTGAACGATACGCTTCACTGGAGACTAATTATAGTGCGATGCATTGTTGCGGGTGTATATAGGTAGGGGGAGAAGGCGTCGAAATTTCCATTTCGGCGAGATGAATAATCAGCTCGCGCGTCGTAGTTTATTTTTATTGTATGCTCTCGCGTATTTTTGTTGCGGAAATAGTAGAAAAGTTCGGTGAAGCGTTTTTCATGGTGCGCTGTAAATGCGCAAAAAGGCCGCTCAACGCGATTCGGGAGAGAATATCGAAAACTGCGCTGTTACGTACCGGCGAGCGAAAATAAATGAAAGCAGGTGTGTAGAGAGCGAAAACGGGGAAAGTTGGGCAGCGCGCTTTTAAAACGAGTATGGAGTCGCTGAGCTGCCTCTTACTCAATTAGCTATATAGGCGAGTCCTTATTCCATTGACGCTTGGCTATCGACGCATCGGCCACCCTTGTGGCGCTGCATGTATAGAAAGTCGAGCGTATAATAACCAACTTTGCTGAAATATCTCCCCGAAGCGGCACTAACTCGGTGGCGGGCTCTTAACTGCGTATGCAGCGCGGTGTATAGGCAGCGACGGGAGTTAGTTTAGTAGCGAGGCTATGGAAACCAGGGCGTCTCTCTCTCTCTCTCTCTCTCTCTCTCTCTCTCTCTTCGACACTTTAACGTCTCTAGTATATGAAGTACATATAGGGGTGCATCATTAGCGCGAGTACGTGCGTACCGCAATTTTCTAACTGCTGGTTTAACGCCCGGCGCGGGCGACGAGTCCCATATACGGCTGCATGTGTAGTTTTCGCTGTATGCGAAATAGCGACTCCGCCGATCTCTCTCTCTCTCTCTCTCTCTCTCTCTCTCTCTCTCTCTCTCTCTCTCTTTCTGCAGCGTCCATTAGGCTTGGATATTAGACGTAGAAGCAGTCGATGCCCCGATAAAATTCTCACAGAAATGCTCGGCTGATGCTGACTTTGGGAATACGTTATGGGAGCTGCGGTTCGGCCGAGCGGTGTGCCGCCTATGAGTTTGTCCTCTGCATTTCATGAGATAATGCTGTACGCACGGGTTATATAGAACCGAAATTATGCCCTGATTATCTCGACTGTTGGGAGAGGCTGAGAGCTTTCCGTTCGATTATTCTATGCAGCTTAGGCAATTGTAATTACACACCGATTGAAAATGCAGTTTTGCTGCAGCGGTTGCGCTTTATTTAACGTTTGCGAACAGTTTTCATGTGCATTGTGTCGCGGGAGCTCATTGTAATGTGTTGTGAAATATGATAGGGATCATGCGAACAATAAACTTTGATACGATTTTTGCATTGATGAATACGTAAATGAGCTTTTTGAATAGCAAGTGAAATTAAAAATTCAAATTCGAAAAAATTAAAATGATTGAAAGCAGTAGTGATTGTAATCAGACGCACATATCGTATAGAGTAAAAATTTTTCAACAAATTGTATGTAAATTGTGAGGTACCAGATTGCTTTTACAATTCAAACAAACGAATTTCGATCCGCAGATAAATCAATGCAAGTTTGAAGAAATACGCGCGGGTATATATATTTGTTCTCTGGAAGTTGCGTGTGACGTAGTGTAAATTCAACATAGTCTCGCTGACATCGCGAAAGAAAAACAGATTGCGTTAACGAAAGCTCTCATATCTCCACCGTGATAGAAGTTGGATGTGTCTACTCATTAAATTGATCCGCGATTCGAATTAAATATTGCACGGAATATTAGCCTTGACTGACAGTTGGCCATCGACTCCTGTCTGGCCCCTGTCTCATCGCGAATTAACGGCAGAACAATATTACTGGATAAGTGGAAATACTGCTCAGAGCGGCGCTTCTCGAGCGTTTCCCTTTCGCTCTCTGGCCTCTCGCTGTACTCATCAGCTCATCCGGCGGCTGCCGATATTAATTTCTCGCGCAGCTTAGCGAGATAGAGAGAGAGAGAGAGAGAGAGAGAGAGAGAGAGAGAGAGAGAGAAAGATAGGGTTTGGAGTGGCACGCGAGCCGGCGGTATCCGTAATTGGATGCTTGGATCGGATTACGAATTCTAATCATCGCATCCCTTCCTTGTTATTCCACGAGTAGTCTGCGCGCGGCCGCAGACAAGTAGTCGATCCTGCATCTGTGTAGGTAAATGTACCTATATATATAGGAGAGCTCGAGTGCCGGGTGCAAAGTAAACTCGAGAGAGTGCACACAGAGAGAAGGCGAAAGAGAGCGAGGCTTCGTCGTCTTCGTCGGCTGCAGCGCGAGCGCGCGGACTCGAAATTCACTTGAAAGGTAAACACGCGCGTGGCGGCAGCGTTAATGAAGATCCGGAGCGCAAGCGCCGCATCCAATCGGAGAAAATCGCCGACTGCTGCCGCCGCCGCCGCCGCCGCCTCGTCAATCAGATATCGTGGGGGAAAGTCGTTTGGGCTTCTATTCGTCGACGACGACGACGACGACGACGACGACGACGACGACGAGGAGGACGACTCAAAGGCTCAACTCAGCCGCGGGGTGGAAAGTTACCGCGATTGCTTGCGGAGTTTCGCACATCTCTCATGCGAAACTCGACGTTTGCCTGACTGACTGACTGACTGACAGACAGACGGACCACCATGTCGACGCTAAGTTCGCCTATCTATTTATCGTGACGGGCTAACTGTCGGATGCCTCTGTGTGTGTGTGTGTGTGTGTGTGTGTGTGTGTGTGTGAGGGGGTGGAAAGGGGGTGAGAAGGGGGTGGTGGATTAGGGGTAGGGGAGTACAGCAAGAGTAAACGAGGGAAACGTCGCGAGAGCTGTATTTACCCGTGCACGTACGTGCGGGCGCACGCGAGATTGATTCGCAGGGGGAGTGTGAGAGAGAGAAACTCTCGGTCTCTCTCTCTCTCTCTCTCTGCGCGCTACTGTTTCTCCTCGTTTCTTTGTTTTCTCGTCCGGCTAGCTCCTTTTTTCGAGGCTTGATTTTTCGTTTCGTCTCGGATGTAGGTACGTATATAGCTGCAACGCCAGTGGAGCGAGTAGCGCAGTGCAAGAGAGACGGCAACGGCCGAGATACGACGTACGAGCTGAGAACTCGTAATGCCGATGGAGCTTCGTGACTCTGGTTTATCCGCGAGCGGTCGAAATACTGCGCGGAAACTCTCGCGAATGTTAGCCGAGGGGAAATTTATCGCTCGAAATTAAAATGCGCGTTATGCGCTCGAATGTGCAGCGCTGTCCATAAAGTATTATGCAAGCTCTCGTCTCTCGCGACGTTTGTTTCGTTGCGCGGTGATACGCATAATAATTAACGGTCCGCAGTATCAGAAGACTCGCGCTGTTTCCCAGTAAAGCTTGTATTATTGTCGCGCTGGTTATTATGGTCGCGAAGCTTATCAGTGTCGCGGGTTTACATTAGAACTGACCGGCCGAATGATAAACGGCAATTTAATTACGCTCGGTATAAGCAACATAACGCGTGTCAGTATGCCATGCCCGATATATCTGCATTGTACGCACGCGTGTGCACATGTGGAAAGGCGGGCGCGCATCACTCGCGGCAATCCGCAGACTGCGCAGGGGCGGGAAAGTGGAAATAAAGAAAAATCAAAGCTGCGCTGCGTGCGGTCGCCAGCGCGAGCGAGGGAGCGAAAGGGGACAGGCGACGCAAAGTCAATAAAACGAATCTCGCTCGCAGAGAATTATTATCGGTGTCGGTTGAATTTCATTCTCTCTCTCTCTCCCTCTGCCTCGCGAGTATTCGAGGCACATGGCTAGAGCACGCGACAGTATAATGCGTATGTGCCGCGGCAGTTACACTTCCAATACCGTGCGCGGCATCGACGAGCTCTATATATCCATCCTACCAGCCAGCGCACATAGCCCGTAGGCTGCAGGGGGGGGGGGGAGAAAGGGAGAGAGGGAAGTGCGGCATCAACGCGCCGGGTAATACAAGCCTTTTCCCAAGACCATAAATTCCCCGTCCGCGCGCGCAAAGTCGCGCGAAGGAGAGAAGACGTTTGACGGATCGACATTAGGATTTCCCCTCTGGAGAGCGCGGAGTCTCATCATTCCGAGCCGTCTTTTCCTCTCGCACCGCCTGGCAAAGCTATATCTATGTACTCGATTCTCTCAATCTCGATGCGTCAATGCGTCCTCGCTACTCACGAGATATCCCGGCCCGATAAACGCCTATATATATAGAGCTCTCGTATACCTTTTGCGCGCACACTCAGCTCTGCTGGCGGCGCCCGCGACTTTGAACTTTTAGGAGCGCTCGCCTCAAATCCCCGCATGTTAATGAGATCGGCCCGGCGAATCAGTTATCTCCTTCCTTCTCTTCCTCTCTGTCCTCTCTTTCTCTCTCTCTCTCTCTCTCTCTCTCTCTCTCTCTCTCTCTCTCTCTCTCTCGCCTTTCTCTGTCTCGACGTTTATATATACGAGTACGTATACGGTCCCTCGTTTGCCGCTAAATCTCCAGATCTTTCCGATGTCGTTTTGCGAGAGTGGCCGCCTTTTACTGTCTCCTCCGCTTTTCCTTTGCGTGATTTATGCGGCCGATATCCATATATATATATAGAGAACGGATATCGGCCGCATATACGTACACACACACACACACACACACACACACACACACATACATATATTTACGCATATTGTTTGCATTCTCGTTCTACACTACGGTTAATGCGGCGTGAAAAATTGAGGATCGCGCGAGAGCACGCACGTGGCGGATCGTCGCTCCTTCATCGCGGGAGTGGCTGGAGACGTGCGTTTTACGGCTATAGATCGGAACTCAGCGCGGAGAAGAATTGTTTTGATGGCGGGGGCGAGAGCGAGGAAGAGGCGGCGCGATGCCGGGCGCGAATGTCAATCTGGCAAAGTTGGCGAGTGAGAGCTTGTCTAACCATAGCCGGTAATTTCAAGTTGCGGAACTGTCGGTTGACTTTATGGAGCGTGACGTATTCCATCCATACATAATTCGCTCCCGGCTCTCGTCTATCACTCTCGTCCCTGTACATACGCGCACACACAGACAAACACTCGCTCATGCATAGCCTCGATGCAATTAAACGTCGCTTTCTTTTTCTCGACGATAGGCTGTAGCTTTATGCGCTGGTTTGCCTTCTTGCTTGTTTTTCGCAATCGACTGCACGGATGAATTACTCGATCCGTGCGTATACGCTGCTGGCTGCAATAGTTGCAGACAGCGAGCAGGCGAGCGCACCCCAGACCACCTCTCACGCTAGACCAGCTCTTTTCTCATTCTACACCCGACAGGCACATAGAGATTCTCTCAAAGAGTATGGAAAAAGTATACGTGCATGCAGCGGCGGGTGGATGAATAGCCTACCATTATACGCAGACGATGTTGTGCAGAAACCGCAGAGAGAAAGTATAGAGAGAAGGTCGCCGTGCGGCGCGTTATGCACAGCCCGCGCTCGAAATCAATATTCGCCGCAGCCGCGTCAAGTCCACGTGAACTTTTCAGCCGCTTAATAATCGCCGCGCGCGCGCGCGCTCGGCTGCGGGTCGTCTTCGCCGGCTGCATACACGCACATATATATGTATACATAAGCATACAGCGGCAATAAATTAGGCGCAAACGCGCAAGCTCGCCCGGCGCGATTCAAAAAGTCCGCGACTTTGGCACTCTGGCTGCAGTTCAAGAGTGCAGAGTCGTCGGGAGCAACGACTCCTGAATATTCATCTCCCTCCCAAAGAAAGTGCTTGAGCCGCGGCGCGAGCGCAGCGCGGAGGCTCTGCAAGATCGGAAAGAGCGCGAGAGGAAGTACGGAAGGAGAGACCAACCTTGCGATGCCAATGACTCGGGGCGAGTCGTTCCCCAGGAATCTCGACGGCTTCCTCCCGCAGCTCGTCTCGCCGCGATCGCCTAGCGTTGCATTGCACTTGTCGGCGAGCACTATATTGTACCGCGCTACGCAATTCGATTCTCTGTCGTCTGTCGCGTCTCTCTGCGGCGGTCTCGGCTTGCCTCGTTGTCGAGAGCGTTATAGAGGAGCTTCCGCGCACTGACGACATGCACCTCGTGCAGAGCGGCACAGCGGAGTAGCGTGACGCGAGTGGCGTCGGCCCGAAGAGGCGTCGCGGCGCTCACTGCGGAGACGGCACGGCGCACCCGCCCTTATAGCCCCCCATCGCCCACTGCCGCTGCTGCTCTCGACCCCTCTCTCTCTCTCTCTCTCTCTCTCGCTCGCTCGCTTCCTCGCGCACTAACGCGCGCATGTGCCTCTCCCACCATCCCGTGCGCGCGTCGATGCTACCTACCCGCAGCACTGTCCGTGTGAGGCGAGCTTTCGCCCAGTGTATGCGTGCACGTCCTTTCTCTCTCTCTTTCTCTCTGTCCGCAGCCGCTGTCTTTTTGAGGCGCGCGAATTATGAGTATGGGGCTTTCTCTGGCCGTACGCGCGTCCTTTTTTTCGGGAGAGGGCGAGAGAGAAAGAGACAGAGAGTTCGAACGCGATAGGGCGTGAAATGCGCGCATTGTTGCCCTTCCCGATATGCGCCTCTTTGTTTTGAGAGGCGCGACACGACGCGATTGCCGCGAAGTTTCCGTCGCGCTCTCGCCGTGATGGACCGATCATACATATACACAAATAGAGCTGTCCAAAGACTTTTCTGCGGGGGGGGGGGGGCGATGCTTTTGGCCTTTGGAAATGTAGTCCCCGGTAGCCGGCTGTAACACGCGCAGAGAGAACGAGTAGCGTTTAGCGAGCCTCCCGATTGCAGTACTCGATTGGAATGCCGGAATGAAAGGGGATATTTTTTAGCTCGGTTTTTGTCCCAAGGGATATCCCCTTTTTTCGTCACGCTACACCATCCGCGCGCGCTCGCGTTTGCGTTCTATTTTTCGGCGGAAAAAAGAGGCCGATAAAACCATTTGATGGACCGGCGTTAAAGGCAAAAATCTTTTCCAGCATATATATGCATCACGTGTCCGGGTGTCTAGTTTTAAATTCAGCATTGCTGTGTATAATAGAATGCTTCGTTCGTTTTTTCACTATTCTCTGATGGATAGGACTTTGATGGACGCCCAAAGAACTTGACATTTTCTCTTTTTTCCCTCGTCGCGCGCTCGCAACGCCCGTTCTATTTTTCATAGTAAAAAACTTTTTCAGCGTCTATTCTGCGCCGCGTTATATATTCCTTTTCCCGTCGTCGGGATTTGCGCGGGTAACGATATGGATTACATGGCCTCTACGCACGCGTACATGCAATGTGTATTCCATTTCGCGTTCTGCGGACAAAAATGTGTATTATATACACTTGTACCCAGCGCTTCTACGGCGAGGGAATAGAATAGCACTCGCGCGACTCGAGCAAAAAAAAAAAAAAATGTATTCCATCCTCCAAAGGAGAACCGGGAGTAGCGAGCAGAAACTTCGGTGTCAAAAGGAAATGCATTTCAGTGTAACTCGAAAGTACAGACTCCCATAAGCGTATTCCGAGAAATCTCGGCAAAAAATACAGCGACTGTCGCTCTTCAATACGTTGCATTGCGCAAATCGTTCGAGATTATTGTGACATAACTACCACCTCCGGAGAGTCACGTCGGCCTCGCGATGAAAAATGCTAGCCCGAAGAAAGCGGGCGAGAGAGAAAATGAGAAAAGACAGAGGAACGGAAATTATCGAAGACGAGCAGATGTCGACGTGTCGTCTTGGCGCGTCCCGTTGTTCCGTCGCCGGAGGGGCACATCCTCTGCTGCGCCCATATATATCGAGCTGACGCAGACGTATGTCCACCTGTCCCGACGACCACCGGGACATCATTAATTTATCCATCACCCCGGCACATGCGGCGCTGTCCCTTGCTTGGCTGCCTGCGTACGTCCCGGCTATGGATATCGGCCAGACGAGCATCGCGTTAAAAAAGCATTTGTTTTCTTTGTACTCCATGTCTTTCGACCGTCCCCTATACTACTCGAAACGTGCGGAGAAAATAGCTTCTCGAGTGGCCTTACTTAATGCGACTAGTGCTGATGTTGCTTCCGGGTTCCCCTTCCGAGGGGAATGAA
Source organism: Philotrypesis tridentata (assembly GCA_018906965.1). NCBI lineage: Eukaryota > Metazoa > Arthropoda > Insecta > Hymenoptera > Pteromalidae > Philotrypesis > Philotrypesis tridentata. The sequence goes on from JACCIB010000001.1 coordinate 15,354,102, forward strand.
TCTTGTATCTTCTATCTCTTATCTTTTATCTTGGCTTTTAGAGAGGATTGCGGGCTATACTGGATCGCGTAAATAATCCAGACGTACATTTTTTAGATGTGCGCGAGTTGACACTCGTGGTCCGTTTTCAGGACGTTTACGCGACAAGCTCGACCTGCTACCGTCCCAGTAGTAAGGGGCGAGTTTGGTCAGACTACGCGTACGCCTCAAGTAAAATATCGGTTTATTGGAGTGCCTACTTCAGCGTAGGTTGAGACTGGAATAAGAAGACAGAACGGTATCCGATAAGAAAGATGTGCATTTTATTTGCAGGAGCAGATGAAGAAAGGTACAAATATGCTTTGATTAGAAGAAAAATAAAGCAGTGTATACGCCCGTAAGATTTTGCATTCGCGCGGGGCAAGGATTCCTTTGAAGAGTCAAGCGCCCCGAGGTTCTCGGAGTTTAACGAACAGAATAACTTTTTTGCGAGGCCAAAAAGTACTTAATTAGAAAAACAACTTTTTATTCCGACTCTTAAATCTGCAGGGAGTATTTGTACTTTAAAGAGAGGGAGCGGAGAGGAGAGGGTGAAAGCAGGAGAGAAGCTGGCACGGAGAGGGGAACGGAAGTAATTCGTGATTGTATAATAAGACAGATCTCAACAAGATGTACATTTATTTAAGCTCCTTACCTACTTGATAACAAAATAAACTTCTCTGCGGATTTTTTTTCCACCTCTTTCCGCCTCATTCTTTTTCTCCGTCCCTCCTTCTTGCTCTGCTTCTTCCGCCTCGTAGCCTTCGATACACTAGACGTGGATGAGGAGGCAAACTTCGTTTCCCTAGCAATTTCCCGCTGATGCAAATGTATACACGGATTGCGGGCGCGATTCACTTTGCATTTCTCATACTTGACTTGTGTATAAAATACAAAATATATTATGAGCGTTATAAACAGCTGCAGACATTCTTCTCTCCTTCGTTTTGATATCTGTTGCTCTGGCATAGTTTCTCCTTTATTTCTCTATACAAAATTACAAAAATCATTCGCTCGGCGGAAAGAAACGCAGTTATAACGATCGAGTATAATTATTAAACACAGTAAGAACAACATGTTTATGCTAAAAGCTCAAAATTACGATAAAAATCCTTTTTGATTCTCGTACCACGCAAAGTGATAAAATACGTGTTCTGGTAACTCTGTTGTGTCGCTGTTCGCACGAACTTCCTAAATCCTAATGAACAATACTCGACAACGCATTCTCTCTTTGTCTCACACATAATTACTGTGCTGCGTGTATTTACAAATCTCATGTACTCTAGGTAACCTGGGACACTTGACCGAAGCGAATAACGAAAGTTATTGAAAGCGCATAATAGCTTGTACAGTAAAACATAGTCTTAAAAAAAAGTCATCGCATATCAAGTTTAATCAACACGATTCGTGTGTATAACAACAACCGCAGACGCACATACAAAATTCATACAAAAATTGGAAAAGTGAACATATAAAATACAATCTGAAAGTATCCGTGGACCTTATTATGTGTTTCTGCAACTAAGCATCGACTATAATAAAACACATTAAGCTAGCTACAGAGTTACCCTTAAACAAGTTTACAGAAAATGAGGGAGAGATAGAGAGACAGACAGACAGAAAAGGTGTATTTGTGTACAAGTGTGTGTGTGTGTGTGTGTATCCGTGCGTCTATGTGTGTATGTATAATAAAAGAAAAGATGAATAAGAACGCGTCATTTGCCGCGACTCTATCAATCTCTGCCGTACAGCGAAGGTAATCCAAGGCGAAAATCATTTACTCGCGGGCTATTACATCTGAAATCGAATTTTTCTTTGCACATCCTCGTAGTCTCGTCTTCTCTCTCCCTATCTGTCACACACATACACAAGCTTGAAAAAGGATAAAAAAGGAGGGGGGGGAGAGAGAGAGAGAGAGAGAGTAACTGCGAGAACCTCGGACAACAAACAAACGCAAGAAGGAGACGCGACAAGAGTAAGGCGATTCCTTTCTTCGCGTGTGATTCGATTTTTCGCAAGTGAATAGCAGTAGCAGCAGCAGCAGCGGCTACGACGATGGCGACGACGACATAGTGTGCGAAGAGACGATGCCCGATAAAAAAAGTACGTCGACGCAAAAAGAGCAGCGCTAGTCACCTTTTCTCGACGTCGTCTCGGCTCTTACACGACGGAGTAATCTTCGAGTAGGGTCTCGCCAAAGTGGGTGACCACGTAGTCGTGGTAGTACATCATGATGCAAAGGGGCTGCCCTATAATGAGGCTCGACCAGACGACAATGTTGCCCCACCTTGGACCCCAGTGCTTCTCCACGAACTTGCTCAGCACCGACAGCGGAATCTGCGAATCAGAAGGCGATGAACAAAAATATTTCACGTATTTGTATATTTTCTCCTCCTGCACGAGTACTCCACCTACCCTCCCCCTCCCCCTCCCCCCCTCCGGACTTTATCGATACATAACAACTTTGGCAAACTCGTCGAGATTGGTTTTCCTATCCGGGCGAATAACAAGTTTCGCGGGAAAACAGCCGCGGCGCGCCGTGTTTTTAAATGTAAAATTATATTTTGAATATTCATCAGAGCTTCGATACGCTACCGCGCTGCCGCTGGCGGCGGAATATTCATCGTCAACCATTAGATGGCAGAAAAAAGCCGCTGGTAATGCCAGGTCACGTCCGTGTAATTGCCAAAATACACTCCGCTAAAAACAGTCGAGTCTAAACTATACCAGCCGGCGATTAATAATAATGACTCGTTTACGCGCGGGCTTCGCGGGATTTGAAAAGCGGCTTAGGGGAATGGGCCACTGCAACTACCCCTCCCACCCTGCTCCGTCCTGGTGAAAAAGTTAAAAGGCCTTTAAGTATAATGCGGCGAATGAGTTATGCAAGTGTATGGAGTATAAGAGCTGCTTACCTGGCCCATCATACCCATGAACGCCCAGATCTTGAAAGTCTTGAGCGGCACGCTAACAAGGTACTCGTGGAAGAAAGCGCTGATAAAGAAGACCGTAACGCTGGCGGTGGTCTTCCCGTAGCCCATCTCTACGATCGGTATGTACAAATGCCTGCGAAAAATTCATAATTTAATTCTGTCTCCGTCATCTGCGCTTGCGAATGCAGGAAGCGAGACAGCGAAGCGCAAACATATACTCTTCCCAAGGCTGACGCACGTGCGAGCTGACAAGTTGACGATTCGAATAACGCACCGAAAAAAGAGGAGCGCGCTGCAGCTGTTCGCGCTGCACGAGGATGTAGATCGTTGGCAATTTAAAAAGTCTCGGCCCTTTACGTGCGTTAACGTTTTCTTACCAGGCGTGCAGTTGTTTCTTCCGCAAGCGTCGCGCGCATGAAAGTTTAAAGTAGTCGCGCTTGCGCTTCTCTCCGTATATAATGCCACTACCGCGAATTCGCCGAGAGCTCGAGGAACGGACGGCCTTTTTTATCTTGCTTTGAAGAGACGTCTGCTTTACGCATGGATTATTCCTTATGACGATTCGGGCTTTCGCGACGCAGCCACGGATAATTTTCCGGAAACTGACAGTCCTTTTGTTTCTCGTTCGCGTGAGCATCATGTGTGTGCTCGGCTAAATTACGTCTTTGATATGGCTTTCATAAAATTAACCGACACGTGCATCGAGCTCGAGGGACTCGCGCGAAATTAAATCTGCGTCATCTATACGCATGTACGTCGAATTCTTTTAAAAAAATCCACTTTGCGGGAGTTCAGACATCGAAATTTTTTTTTAAAGCTAGACGGACTGGTTAGACTTTCTTCTATAAACCGGAAGATGATCTAAAATGCAGAGGAACATGGGAAATGTTACTGGCAACCATATTTTTGAGCCATTTTACGTTTTTTTACAAATAATTAATACGTCGATCAAAATACTGGAAAAATAACAACTCCGAATGTTCCCGAGGTACAAATTAAATTTCAAATTGCACTACAATAAAGTATAACAAAAGAGCTTTAATTGAAAAACAAAATATGCCCATATTCGATGCTGCTATCAAAAGTTATGTCCGTTTAAAACAAAAATAATAATAAAAATCCAAATAGTCGATACTTTTCCCCACATATACCTCCCCACATTAAATTTTCATGTTTCGTGTTTCCCATGTTCCTCGGCAGTTTTTATAAACTTTTGGCTTACAGAAGCAAGTCCGATCGGTCTGTAAGCTCTGAGCTTAAAAAAAAATGTTCTAAATCGGGACCCCCGAAAAGTGCATTTTTTAAGGAGAGTTCGACATATACGTATATTATATACGTCTTTTCTAAGCTCTCGGCACGGCGGTGAGAGGCGCACTCATTTCGCGCGCAAACGCGCAAATGCAAGCTCGCACGCGGCAAATCGAAAAGGAAACCGACGCGCGAGCGAAAGTCATTAAACCTCCGCGTATATATACATCTCGAGCTTTTCTGCGCAAAAGGATTCCCAGGGCTTTTTACGAGGAAAAATTCTTTCTCTGTTTCTTACAATATGAAATTGCGGTTCCATTTCCGAGACGTTCGCTATGGAAGCCGCATAGACCGGAGGTTACATCGTGGAAGGATAAACAGCTTTAAGTGAGTCGTCGGCACCACCGCGCGGCACACGCGAAGCGCGAGATGCATATCGGCTTTTCCCATTACGAACTTGAAAAGATGCGCCGCGGCGCTCGTCTCAGATTCTACGCGTAGGTGGCTACGTGCCAGTCTACAGCCTCGTCCTTTTCTCTTTCGCGCAGTGGCGCTGAGATGTTTGATCGCGCGAGGGAAAAAAGAGGACTCCGAGCTCGAAATAAATAGAGGCGGGAGAGTGGAGAGAGAGAGAGAGAGAGAGAGAGAGAGAGAGAGAGAGAGAGCGAGGTGAGCCTGCAGCAGGAATTACGAAAAATTCTGGTCTTGTCTGGCGCGCAAGAGGCATCTCTCACGCAAATGGCGAGGCCATTTGCGCTGAAATAATACGCGGGAATTGGGCACATTTCGCGCGGCTGCTCTTTTTCCCTTACTCGGGCGTGCCGCGCACCGCCTCGCGAACACTCGTATATTTTATTAGTTTTTATGCGCCGACTTTGTTCATTTGTCACCGCGAGCGCGCGTGTACGCGCCTACAGCGAGTGAAATATTTGATTCGGCTTTATAAAACGACATAATCAGCAGTGCAAACCGAATAATATTACAGAAAATTTATTCCGTTGTAGGTGAGCAAGGCCTACCCATGTAAAAATGCTATGTATCTGTCCGTATACAAACTATACCTATACAGGCTCTATACAATTTTGATGATATTCAGTCTGTATACAGTTCGTATAAAATATAAGTAAAAAATTTGTATAGGAATAACATTATACATAAACTGTGTATACTATTTTTACATGGATATACTAAGACGCGCTATTTGGATGACGAGGTCATCGTGGAGTGACAACGCGCTGAATTGAATACGAGCAGCGATGTCACGTCGCGAAGACAATACTTAAGCGGCTTCTCGTATATTACGGACAGAGGATTGCTTTTCACAAATTGTAACTTTTTTTCCCCTCTCGCTGTGTACGCTGCTTTCGACTGTCTTTTTCTACATATATATAAATCACGTTACTTTCGGAATGCAGATGTGTGCTAGAAAGAGAGAAAGGGAGGGAGAAGAGAGAGAGAGAGCTTCTAATGCTACGTCGACTTCTTTTTCGCATCCCTTACGTCCTCTGCATCAAACGAAATTGAATCTTCTTAAAGCGAAACACGTTCGCTAACGAAGTTTTCATTCAATTGCTACAAAGAAGCCCCGTCAAAGGTCCTATCTTTCTCTCTATGTCTCTTGGAAAACACCTCCGATAGGATGCTTGCATCTTCCTTCTTTGCGTTTAAACTTTTTCCTCTTTTTCTATCGCTCCTCGATTTTATTCGAGCCAAAAGATGTGCTTCGGAATTGCCGAAATATGGACGATCGACGTGGGATATTCGATTATTGAAGCTGTTGAGGCGGAAGTGCATTACTTTCTGATTTTTCTTCTAAATACTGACGAGCTTGAAGTGCACGTTTGTACGAAAAATATTCTGAGATGAAAAATATATCAAGCGTAAGTAAACCACGTGTTCGACGAAAATTCGAAATAATCGAAAAACTCACTGGGGTACAGACCCGCGTACTTTTGGAGTAATGCTCAATGCAATAATGGTTTTTGCCGTAAAATTCCTCGGATTTTCGTTAGAAGTTGCGCTTGAAATAAACAATGCGAAATATTTCAAACAAATTCAATTGCTTTGTTTCACATACAGGCTTTTAATTGCAAAGTTACTTTTCACTTGCTCCATTCCATTTCTAGAACATCGAATCTGTATATAATTGAACCATCGTTCAATATACCAGGTACAGTACATGTAGACACAATTATGTGGTATTATTCGCATATTCGATATATCCAATGAACCATTGATTATTAATCCATAGCGCGTATATCTGGATCGGTTGAAGCCAAATAATACATGGATTCGCAGGATAACTGTTTGACGTCTAAATGTTTGTTGCTTCCTCTATACAGTTGGAGCAACTATCAGTTGGCTCGTCGGCACTTAATAAAGGCATTACAGAGAGCGGGGCGCGGGCAACTCGATGAACAACATCATTAAACACGCGCGCGGATTTTTCAAATATCGCAGAATACTCGGCTGGAGCGCGCACGTGTGGACGTCGGCGCCTCGATGAAAATTTTAACGACCCCCGAGGACAAATGCGCGTGCGTCGCATTAAAAATTAATGCTTTCGCCCGTGGCTCCGTAAATATGAAATTTCTCTGTTCTCTACCGGCGTCGCTCGGATTTTCCGAGCATTTTTAAGAATTAATCATTACCATTATTCGGTTAAATCGCGCTTACGCACGCGCAGCAAAAGCGCTAAGAGCTGGGGGATTTTCTAGCCTTAAAAATATCTCTCGTGCCTCACCTTACTGCCCAGCGATGCACGGGCATGTTCCAGGTCCTCCAGAAGGTATCGATGTTATTAGCATTCCACCAGTCGCAGTAGAAATTTCTGTCGGCAAAGTGGAGCATCTCTCCCATTAGGTTGAGGTAGGAGTGGAACGACAAGTAGAAAAAGCACAGCCACATCAGGTGATTCGGTAGCTGTGAACCAATATAAACACATCCTGTGCAGTCCGTTAAATTTTCTTTATTATTTATTAGTTATTCATATGTCACTTCATTTCGGGCAGTTGACACTCGAAAATATTTTTCCCGCGATAATGAGGAAACATAACGAAAGCGATATAATAATATTCGCATCGAGAATTGCACTTCGGGACATACACACAGCTATACAGGTATATACGTATAGTGTGGACACGCGTGTGCAAATTTTACTGCATCGTGTTTTGGGGAAGAGAGAGATAGGAGGAGGGGGGGGGGGACGAAAGCTGTTATCGATCATTTAGCCAGTGCTGCAGAGCTCGTTAACAGGATGCAAATTTTCCGCCGTGTGTGCGTGCTCACGTTCTCTTTTCGGCGCAAAAGCGATTCTGTAATTTAACAGTGCTTTTTTGAGCTTCATAAGTGATTTCGTCGATGTTCCGCGCTTGCTCTTGCTCTCGGAGCTCTCGTTTTGCTATTATAGCACTCGAGCAACGGACAAAAATTAACGAGACGCGTACTACTGTACGATCCTCTAGTTTCATCCTGCTTTCAATTCCATGAAATACAATATTTAATGATGTCATATAAAATACAATTTTAAAAAGTTATGTTATCGAAAAGGATTTTCTTATGTAATTTACGTGTAATACGCGATAAACATAATGAAAATTCATATTTTAATCGCTAGATTATCCCAATTATAGAAAAATGTTTTCATCGCGTTGATTTGTATTAAACAGTATGTTAGTCCTACTTATCATCCATTGTTCACTTTAACAGATACGTACATCAATGCAAACGTTTTTCTGCGTAGAAATTCATATTTACCATACCACTTAAGTAATTCTTACATTGCATGTCGAATTTACTTTACTTTCATTTTTATTTTGAAAAAAATATCCATTAAATTCTTGTAAATCATAACCAGACTGTTACAAATTTTTAACGTGAAATGTTTAGTTTGCTACCTCAAGTGATTTTGATTGTTGAAATAAGTAGAAAAATGCAAGAAAATTGTCCAGAGCAGTAGTGAAATGTTTGAAAATTGAATTTCTGTTAGAATGCACTTACTAAAATACTTAGATGAAATGATAAATGTTGAAAAGCGAGCTTTGGAGAGCGCATTGTCTTGACCCAGTGTGAGAGCGCATCCAATATCAAGCAGTGCAGCTAAATTAATTTTCGATTTATTTATTTGTTCGCGCGCTCTTGTCCCGACGGTATGATATCGGTTTTAATACAGCGCAGTCTATTTTATTGCTCGCTCCAAAGGTCGACGAGGAGAGTTGGGTGGAAAAACACGCTTTTACGATGGCACTCGACGCGGGATTTTTTTACGACATTATCATTATTTCAGAGCTCGCCGGGGAATCGCGGGGACGATGAAAATTCATCGAGGCGCATGAAATTTTTATTCCACCGTGAAAAGGCCCGAAATAACCGGCGGGAGTACTGGGAAAATCGAAAATTAAGGGAACTGCCTGCGAATTTGAAAACTCGAAATGCCCTCATCATCTTGACGGCCGACTCGACTGTAATGCGGTCGTGATATTTATCAGGAGCTTTCGAGCCGTGCTCCGCACCCCCAGGGTCTTAGCATCGCTCTTTGCATCTCAATCAACGAGAGCAACGCGCGCAGTCGCGCCGAGAATCCACAAGTTATTTCGTTTCATTTGTCGCGCCGCCTTCTCTCGCCATAGCCTCTACTCCGCTTCCCGTGTTTTCCTTCGTCAAAGATTTAATAATGTTGCCGCACACGGAGGGGGTTGTACAAAGGTGCGGTCAAGTCCGCTCTCTAGCCGCGGGGGGGATCGTCTTCCGCAAAAGAGCGAACGACGAGCAGTCGGCTGCGCTGCGACGACGTTGCTTTTGCGCTGCAGAAGAAGGGAGAAAACTTCCTCCGACGTTTTAATTTCGTTTTCTATCCCCTATACGGCTTTCGCTTCCCCCCCCTTCATTCATTTCATTGCGGATTTGTCCCTCTCACTCGGACTCTAGCTCACTCCTTCCTTTCTCTTGCGCGCTTTGGAGAGTGCGGGATAAGGAGGCGAGAAAAGGAGAGGAAAAGCAGAGGGAATGTCGTTTGCGCACGACCGCATAGCGAGCACACCTATATAGTCGCAACAAAGAAGCAGCATCGGACGGTAAAGTTTTAGCGGCTCCCCCACTGTTTCTCGATATTGCTCGACCGGATTCCGCTACGTAGGTATATGGTATGTAGTTCCGGAGACAAGTGACTCTGACTCTGAGCTAGGCAGCTGGTCCGGCGTAAAAGACACAGACGTATATTTCACATATAGCAACAGATCGGACGCGCGCGAATGAAATTATTATTCCTTGGCGAGGCTGCGGCGAACAAGTCGCAGTGAGCTAGAAAGGAAGTACCCTGAAAATAAAAGCCGCAACGGCCTTGGGACTGTCTCGGCGTAAAGGCGAGATTATTTTCTCCGAGTCCCGTCTCTTTTTCTCAAAGGGAAATCGAATTACCCGTCAAAGAGCGACGAGACACCAGGCAACTACGGCTTTACGCCGCCGCCGCCGCCGCCGCCGCCGCCGTCGCGCAGTGGTGCGACTCTAAAATGGTACGTCCTTCTTTTCTGCGCGAGGCGCGAGGAATGCCGTGTACGCGAGAACCGATTCCATTCCGCCGCGCTCTAATTTCATTCGACTCGAGCCCTTTCTCGCCCCAAATGAAAATGGAAAATATCGATTAAGCCGCGGCGCCTCTCTGTGATGCATCGTCGCCGTCTTCTCGTCCCGGAGAATTCGCGTCTAAAGGCGGCGGCGGCTTGGTATCGCCGCGATACGAATCACGTTTCCACTTTCGAGTGTAGAGCGGCGGCGGGGCCGAAGTTATATACTTTCTAACGATGCGTCTTTGATCAAAGTCACGGGCTCCGCGCTGCCGATGTAATATTCATAAATCCAATATGTCTGCATCATTGATGGAATTGACTGGCGTTGCAGCTTCTGTCGTGTATTAATGGTATACGTCTGCAAGTATGAAGAAGTCTCGGATAGAGGGAAGGGTATATAGGTAGTGGGAGGCGCGCTGCATTGAAAAGCAGGGGGAAGGGACATATGCGCGGAGTATAACACGGCACACACGAGTCTCGCGCTGTACTTAAACAAAAAAATTTATTAAGTCGATGGATCGCATACAAATGCTGTTTTCGTAGTTCGAGAAATCAATTTTCTGAGTTATGCTATAATTCAATTCTAGCTGCGTGCGACTTTATCAGATCCTCTTTATCTGGTTTCGTTTATTCTCGCCCGCCCTTCTGACGTATACGAATCTATAAACTAAAGCGTGAAATCGCTCTCCCACGGTCTGTCAAGTAGCTCTTTATTTTTCCTCTTTGGCAATGACACTTTTATTGCTCCATTTCGAAGCGAGTGAAAAGCACAGTATCGAATATTACTCGGCGTGAAAATGAAGCTTTGCCCTCTCGTGAAGTTAACCATCGATCTGCAGGTGTATTTCGAAAATAAATTTCCGAATAAATTGTCCATTTCGAAGCGCACCTAATTGTACGAGATCAAATTAGATATTGCAGAGAACAGGACATATTAAAGTAGAAAGTAAAATAAATTTTAAAATACGATCACGTTCCATCGGTAATCGGTACAGAGCGATCCAGATAATTAGCGCTTCTCAAAGAGCAGCGATCAATGAGCAATTAGCGCCGATCAGCGTACTTTAATTATACGCTGCAGTCGCGAATCCGCGCCGAACCACCTCGCCTAAATGTGTGCGCTCGATCGGGTCGCCTTGTTATTTCGTGCTCGTTTCTTTCGCGTGACCGGTTGTCCCTCTCGTTCTTCTAATTTTCCGGAAAAAGCCTTCAATTACCATCGGCATCGATTAGGGCAGCCCTACGCCCCCCCCCCCCCTCGCGTAATCGCCAAGACTCCGTACACGCGCGCACGTGTAAATCAACGCTCGATTTTCACTCGATAATCGGGCGGTCGATTCATTTGGCCGAACATGCGCCGCTCACGTCTTGAATTATCCCTTAACGACACGATCGCCGGAACTAATTCGTGCGTGTGCGTCGATAGAGAGAGAGAGAGAGAGGGAGAGGTCATATATTATAGGGCGAGGTAACGGACAATGTGCTATTGCAGATGCGGAAAGCGTCGCGCGAAAGCATTATTGTTTCGTGCCGTGTCTGACGTGTAAACTGGAAAATCTCATTGCGGTTTAGTGGCTGAGAGGGTCGAGGCTCTAGCCTTAAACTTTCGGTTAACTCGATTTCTATCGACGCGCTTATATTCGCAAGGGACGAACGCAAGGACTTTTTGCGGCGAATCGCAGAAAGTGCGAGAGACTTTTGGCTAAGACAATTGTGCATTCGCGTTAATGTACTATGCGCATTACTATGGTGTGTTATGAAATTACGATATCCTTCGTCAAGTACTATTACGTTGGAATGTAGTTATAAATAGCGCGCCCACGCGCGGCCCGGTGGAATCGTTTTGCGTCTTGCCTGCATGTAAGGTACGGCCGCACGTATAGTTCGCCCGATCGTCTAACATTCATATATTTCGCATTCGTGCGATCATTTTATACAAATAATTTATGTGTTTACGTATCGTCGGACCGTACGCAGACTAACACAGCTCAGATTTCCATTGAAAAAAAGAACGGTTCATATTGCTAGTAAAGACTAACACAGCTCAGATTAACATGTACAAAGGTATAATGAAATTAAAAGTTAAGGGCTTGCGTCAAGTACTGTAACGTCCCTGTTGGAAAATTGGGGCACTTCTGCGCAGAATCTGTTAAAATTTCTGTGGAGTGGGCAGATTCTGTACCAAACCATGCTTAGATTTAACGGCTGTGACGCGACGGTAACCAGAGTAGAATCTGTGAAAAATAAGTAACCACTCATCGGTTACAAGACATCATATTTGTATTATAGTTTTCGCTTCATTAAAAATCTATCATAACTAGAAGACTGAAATTTGGCACACAAATTTATTGTAACATGTTAAAACAATGCATGAAATTATCTTTATCTAGTAACTGACAGTTTTAATTTTCATATTGATACTTACACTCACTTCATGGCCTAAGCTTCTATATTTTCAGGTAAGTATCAATATGAAAATCAAAACTGTAAGTTATTGAATAAAGTTAATTGCATGCATTGTTTTAACATGTTCAAACAAATTTGTGTGCCAAATTTCAGTCCTCTAGCTATGATAGATTTTAAATGAAGCGAAAACTATCATACTCCAAATATGACATCTCGTAACCGATGGATGATTACTTATTTCAATTATATACTTCGCACTCATTTAAAATCTATCTTAGCTAGAGGGCTAAAATTTGGTATACAAATTTATTTTAACATGTTAAAACAATATATGCAATCAACTTTATTCAAAAGCTTATAATTTTGATTTTCATATTGATACTTACCTGAATATTTTGACGCTAAAGCTATGAAGTTCACAGTTCAATATAGACTATTAAACTAAAACTATCAGTGTAATCTGCTTCTCAATAATTCAACAGGTATTATGTCTTATTCAAATTTAATGAATGTATGGCATCATAATAACAAATTGACTTGAGGGTTATGAACCACATTCCACATTGTGACCGTGATACGATCACAAGATGTTGAGTTAATATGATGCGAATTCATTCATCGTAATTTTACCATATCACCACAATATGATGACATTGCATGTCACGGATTGATAAAAAAATACAGCCACTAGTTGATAACCAGGCTATAAATTATGGTTAATTCTCCAGCAGGGATATACAGTAGATAAAAACATCTACTCGACGATGAGCTCTAAAAACTTGTACCTGACATTTAGAATAGTAACAAGCTACGAACGCAGTTTTCTCAAAAGTACAGTCACAAAGAAACTGAAAATGAAAAGCACAGCTATGAAATACTTACCGCTAATTTGAGAAGACGCTCTGAAGCTTTGGCGACGTCCATATTCTGCAACAGACAAGCATAAGGTTTACTGTTACATTAATTCCTGAAAGGATGACGTGGATCTCTGCAGAGCATAATATTCTCTGCAGATCTGAATACGTATATAGCAGTAGGAGTGTTAAATAAAGCCGGGTGCAAAAGCTTCACTAAATGAATCGGACGGATCACGGCGAATTATACCGTGGAAAGTTTATAATTAAATGCAGTTTCACTCGAATTTCGAGCAAGGCAAATTGCATCTGCGACGCTCTTTATTTTTTAAACTGCAGTGACGCCGCTATAGCGGCGAGCGTCTTATTGTAGGTTAACGATTTCTTGATTACGGCCCATGCTTTTTTGGAACTCCAGGAAAATGTAAGTGACGTCAGTTTGGTTACAACGCTTTTGCTTTTGCTAGTATGTATGTATATATATAAGTATATGCATATACCGTCGAATTACATTGCAATTTGCGCGGTGTTTTTCGAAGCGATGGAGATGGCGTACTTATCGACGTTTCGTCGAATTCCACAGCTGGCGCTAACAAGCGCTGTGTTCGGAGCTTTAAATTACCTAGAAAAACCAGCGTTTCGAGCCCGATAATTGTTATAATAGCTTTGCGCCGCTAACAATCTTCTCGGAAGTGACATCAAGATTTTTCCTTCGCGATTTTTGTTTCCGGCGCCGCGTTTAGAGAAAAAACAAACGCAGTACTTTTTTTCATGTCTACATTCTTTCGGGAACGTAATGCCTGCGCGTTACAGCTTTAATTCCGAAGTATACTCTTCATCGGATACTTATTGTTTATTCGTATATTTCACGTCTTTTTAAACTTTCTTGTGCTGAATGCCTATAATGCACGCGATCTAGAATATTGTACTTTACCAAGAATATAATAGCAAGCAATTTTCACCTTCGACTCATACTGCAAATCACTCTCAGAGAAAAGGCCAGCGAAAAAAGAAAGAAGTATAACTGAAGCGCGTTGTAAAACGTGCAGTATATATCACAGAGACTGCTCCCTTGTGTGATTGCTCTACTAGACTTCGACCCCTGATACAGCTAGTGCACACCGAAGAAAAAGGTCGCCTTCTTCTAACCCTCGCTCTAGTCTATACATACTATTTCGCACGCGGCTCATTGTCCAATACATGTAACTGAAAAGCATTACCGAAAATCTTCATCAATTTTTATTTTAATTATGCAACGAAATTGCATGAAAACGATCGTTATGATCATGATCGTGTGTATTTAATTAAAGATAATAGCACTTGTTGTGAAATACATTTACAAGTATTATACACGTGGAAATAGCATGCAATGAGAATTCACGAGCAACCGCATGACACGAAGTTGCGCGCTTGCGCGTGTCGGCAGTAAAAATGAAAGCTCGTCGCCGATTGAATTAGCGCCTCGACACCGCCTATTTCTCTTGTATGCCGTCGACGTCCCGAGCCTCTTAACTGTAACGCTGGCCGATTAATTAGTGGATTCTTTCGAGTTACGAGGCTGACCGGCCGTTTCCTCCCAGTGTCTCTGCGCTCTATAGACTCGCACAGCGCTTTTACGCTCGGTCTTTTCAAAGCCTGCCGGTTTTCTGCCTCTTTGTCGCGAGAAATGCGATTGTGCGCCGCCCTCCACGCGAAATTCGAGTCTCTCTGCGAATGAAAGCAATTCATGCCTCGCGAATGACGATCGAACGCTTTCTTCTGAATAACCGACAACTGGCCTCCTGTATACGCGAACGAATACTGTGCACTGTACATCAACGTTTCTCGTTAATTCGCTACGTCTCCATTCTGACGATTGAACAATAGCTCCAGCGTGGTGTAACTGTTTCACGAGATAGACATGCAGGTGGCTCGTGATCGGCAGGTTTTTTCAGTTTTTTTCTTCGAGGAAGATAACGACAGCTCTGCGCTGCAATAATCAACGCAGTAAAGAAAGAAAAAAGAGGCGAGCTTTGAGCGATTTGCGGCAGCTCGTGAAAAATGTAGCCGACGTTTATTTTGCCTTGGCTTCGTTTTTATTCCACCTCACCAAGAGTATAGTGCAGACGATAGTAAATCCCCCTTGAGTGGCTTTTAATTGTATTTATCTTGTAGCGATCTCCGGGCTGTCGCTTCAATTTGTCGGACTCTCGTACTCTTTCTCTCCTTCGGCAAGTGCCAGAAGAAGAAGCAGTAGCAGTAACAGCAGCTCCCTTTCGAGAGCTCTCGGCGGCTGCACTCGAAGCAAAGCTCCAAATCCCCCGCTGCTAATTGAAATAACACGGACACGATGATGCGCGAAAGATGAGAGCGAAGCCTTTTTTCCCTCTCGGCTACTTTTCCGCGCGGCGCCGTGTGCTGCTTCGATTATACGGCCCTTCTACCGCGAGAGCCTCGGCCAAAGTTCTTCTCGCCGCCGACTGTTTGCCCACTTTCTCTCCTGAGATTTCCATCCAGCCGCAGAAACGAGTATTTTTTCTCTCTAATTCCTCTTTCGTTGCACCTATATACTTCCCCGCACACACGCGCGCGCGCGCGCTCATATAGTTTATGTGTGTATAAAGGGGAAGAATATACAGCCGCGTGCAGCGGAGAACCTAAGGGAAATCACATCGCAAGCGAGCATCTAGGAAATGTACGACGATAGCCGAGCGCGTGATCGATAAACTGTTATTGCCCGCCTCGCGCCCCTTTCATCGTCATCGGCTTATAATAAGCCTTTGTGACTCGTCTAAGGCTTCATGCTTGGCGCTCTCTCTCTTCTCTCTCTCTCTCTCTCTCTCTCTCTCTCTCTCTCTCTCTCTCTAGCCGATACAAACGAGATTCGCTCGATAAGCTCTCGCTCTCTCTCTTTCTCCCTGAACAGCGATCTATCTTGCTTGCGCGAGAGCAAGAGAGAACGTTCACCCCTTTCGAGCTTTTCTTTCGGAGCTTTTTTATCGCGCACCAGTGGCTGCAGTAGTCCATTGACATTTGAAAAATCGAAGGAGAGATTTCGCGGAGTGTATTATGAGGGGGGTGGAGGAGGGGGGGGGGGGACTGGGAAATTTATTCCGCCCCAGAGCTGTGCAGACAGATGTGGGCGGTGTGTGGATTACGATGGGACAAAAATGATCGAGTTCATTTTTTTTCCTTTATACTTTTCCGCGCACGACTGAATTTCATTGTCTGTAGGGGCTCGGAGCGATTGATCGGAGAGAATAAAAAGTGGGATTTTGATTTGATAATGCTATGACGACGACGACGACGACGACGACGACGATTGCGACGACAACGTCTTGAGATATTCAGATGTGCCTCGTCTGCCGTCGAAATAGAGACATAAAATTTTTCTAGCTCAAGTGCATGATCTCTCGAGTCTACCGGAAGCACACGTGCAGCGGTTCACGTGTACACGTATAACCGAGTTAGCGCGACGAAGAGCTGTACCGTATAGTACTCGAGATTCCGTCTAATTTCATGAAGGATATCTCGTTTACGCTCTGTGCGCCATCAAAAGGAAATTAAGTAAGTTTCGAGGTGGTGACGGCGAGTCCGTTCCTATAGATCTGGCTGAAATTCTGATTTTCTCGTCGAATCGGAATAAGTGGCCATTCGCGGAAACATAAATCTTCCTCTCGTCACATGGTTGCACGTCATGAGATACGCCTTAAGTGCTCGACCCCTTTCAGACTCCCAGTTTTGAAAGACGTCTGGAGCAGAGAAAGAGATATATACATAGAGAGAGAGAGAGAGGGAGAGAGGTAGAAATGATCAGTGCAGAGGGTCGAGGAAAGAGTTTTGCAGATGACGCGGATACCAGGAGAGCTTTTCGTGGTATGGCATTTCTCTCCTGCTGAGATGGAAGAGAGCTGTTGTACAGGTGCACTGCGCACACGTATACATATACATATGCACATGAAGTGCGAGTAACAATGAAACTCATACCGCGTGGAATGAGAAATAAATAAAATTTTTAAAAACTGCATTCGAAATTGTCTTCTTAACAATATTGTGGTTTGCTTGAAAGATAATTCGTGCTCGGTTTAGAAAAAAAATACTACTCATATTCATAAGTGATACAGTTTGCAGGTATTCTAGAAATAATTCCACAGAACTATATTCTCTGGAAAAAATGCATAACTATTTTTATAATCTCAAAAGCGTCTTAGATATATCTTATAAGAAGTCTTTTCGTTACAATTTCATTAAGAAAGGCCGATAAAATAAAAATGAAAGAATACAGAATTTGGAGCATGATTTTCATTAACCTGCGTTGCAGCGAGCCACGCAACGGAACAGGAAAAATTTCAGCGAATCTAGCCATGAAAAGTTATGGCTTGACGGAGAAAACAGATCCAGTGCGACGGGCGACGCTCCGCATCCCTCGAGCCACACGTCTGTATACAGCCAATAACATTTATTAACACACGTTCCTCTCGTAAGGAGCATTTAAAGCATTTATTAAGTTTCCTCTATTTATTCGCTAAGCGCGCGCGCGCTTGGGCGTCCGGGCTGCTGCGCTGCGCTCGCTCGCATCAGCTCGCAGCAGTCGCGCGCAATAATAAAAAATTCTCCCCGCAGGCTCTCATTACGAATTCAGCGCGGGCTGTCGCACACATAGACACATAGCTACAGAGTCGACCCCCTCGCTCGCTCGCGCGCTCACATACTGCAGCAGCAGCAGCACGCGGCAGTGGAAGCGAGAAAGGCATGCCGGTATATAGAGAAGGATAGAGGGAGAGCGAGCGAGCAAAGTATCGCGACGCCGGCATTTTATAACGTCTCCCGGCGCTACTCGCAGTAGATCAGGCCTCGCCACGCAGAGGAGGAGTAGACGTCGAGAATGAAATTTAAGGACATCGTCGTCGGGGGCCGATAAAGCGCGGCCCGAATTCCTTGGCCATATAATACCCGCCGCAACGAGTATAATGCGGAATGCGATGAAGAAGGGAAGAGAGACGAGCCGCAGGGTCAGCTCTCGGTACTGCTGCTGCTGCTGCTGCTCTCTTTCACCCCTCCCCCGCTTGCTCATAATAAAACTGCTCACACGCGCAACCGGGCATTCCTACAGGCCCTCGAGCGACCTGCTTTTTTTATGTCTTCTGCTCTCTCTCTCTCTCTCTCTCTCTCTCTCTCCCTCTTTCTTTCTTTCCTTTACTTTTCTACTTTCGCTACCTACCCCCTCCCCCCCCCACCCTTCCACCTCAGCTCCCACGCCGACCCTCTCACTCTCGCCACCTTTTCAGCCGCAAGTTTTACCAAATTTTTCCTCCGCGTTCGGAATCTCGGCTCTTTGCTCGCTGGTAAACTAGTTCTTGAAAAATGTCGGGGGAATAAAATTAAGGGATTCACTTGTCGTCGCGCGGCCGTCGGAACACTTGAAAGTAATATGAAGTTTAAGAGCGAGGAAGAGATAGAGCTCCGCGCGCCGAGCGAGACGAGCATTTCGAGAATCGCCGCAAAAAAGGTGCATCGCGCCATTATAATCCCGAGAAGAAAAGTGGCTAGAATAGAACGAAGAAAAGGAGAGGAAGAATTATAAGTAGCCGACTCGATGGAAAATCGATATTAGCATTCGTCTCGAGCGCAGACAACGACTGCGTGTCTCGCGCTCGGCGTGTGTAAGTCGACTTCTCCGTCGTCGTCGTAGTCGTTCCTCCTAAAATCCCTAAAACGATCGAGCCCCTCGGGGCCGCCGTTGAGAGAGCTTGCGCGCGAGAGAACGATAAGCTGCTCACCCTCTTTTTCCTTTTTCCATACACGAAGTTACGATCCCAAGTCTCAAAAGTTTTAAAATATGAAATTGTGTCGCGCAATTTGTGTGCAATACGTGACGCACAACAAGGCGAGTGTCACTGCCGCTGGATTGATAGATAGACACAGAGACGAATGGAACAGATAAATGAGAAAAGACAGAGACAGAGAGAGAGAAGAGAGAGAGAGAGAGAGAGAGAGAGAGAGAGAGAGACAAGTGGCTCACGTCATTAGGACTAGTCAGCTGCACTTGCAAAGCCCCAACCCTCGAATGTAATGGAGTTGTTCGCTCAACAGCGCCGGCGGGAAACTTTTGAACGCGCATTCGCGATTAGGCGAGTAGTCCTCCGCACCTCCTCCCCTTTCTCCCTCCTCCGCTTCTCACTCTCTCTCTCTCTCTCTCTCTCTCTCTCTCTCTCTCCCGCTCTCTCTACCTCTGCACTCTGCGCAGTGGACCGACCGCCGTCCGTCCGAGTTATTAAGTATTTACACCTCGTTGCATTCACCCATTGTGTTATATATCGAGGCATAAATACGTATACAGGAGTGTGTGTATGTTCAACAGTGAGGAGGCAGAGAACGGGAAAGTGGATTGCCGCTGCGCGAATTGCCGCGGCAAATCGTTTACAACCGCACGTTGCGCGAACCTATGGCTGCGGGGAGAGCAGAGAGGGAGAGAAAGGACCGTATATATACTTGGCGCGGTGGTAAGCCTTGTACTCGATGTGTGGCTATATATATAGGTGTTTCGCCCTCTGTTTAGAGTATTTCGTTGATTGTTCGATCCGCTGCTGCCGCTAGTGCCGCGCTACTGCCGCTGCCGCTGCTCGACATTATCCTTTTTATAAATAAAGTATGCGCTTGCGATCGAGTTTGCCAACAAAGCCATGTCCGTTGCGTTCTCGTTTTCCATTAATCTTGTTATGAGGGGAGACGCACTACGCGCGCGAGTAAATCCAATTAGCAGCTTTTTCTCTCTCTCTCTCTCTCTCTCCATGTGACGCGCGCAACACACAATGCCAAGTGATTCTCTTTTATCCCCGAAAATAAGCGAGGAGGATGATTAAACTCCTCTCACACTCGCGCGCAGCTACAAATAAGAGAGTTTGTCCCTCATTTTTTTTCACTCTCCCCGCCGCCGTCGTGCGGCTCTCCCGCGCGTTGCCGGTGGTCACGCAAACAGCATTTGTTCTCGCGCGCTCTTTTCCCCTTTTTTCCCCATTTCAAATGCCTTTTCATGCAGCCGAGGGAAAGAGAGAGCGAGAGAGAGAGAGCTGCGCGCCAATGCTGTTGCTTATAAATATTTAGCATATCAAACGGCGTTCGATTAAAGCGTTATCTTCGCGGCGAAATATACGTATATAGACGTAGAAGGAAAGAGCCCGGCTATATCTTTGGCCCGAATCCATGCATAGCAAAATGGTAATTACGACCGCGAAATATGATTTCCAAGGCAAACGAGTTCTCTTTCCCCGCACACCAGCCTATCCATTCCTTGTGCCTATATATACGCGTGTAAGTGCGCGGCATAGGCTGGACGTAAAAACTCGGCGCGAGGAAAAGCGTCGATTCACGTCGATGCAATTTTCGACGCCTCTCCCGCGCACAATGCAATAATCATCGCGATAAAGTCCCACGTATAGGAGACTAATTAGCGGAGGAAATGAGAGCCGAAGGGTCGCGTCCACTCGTGGGCAGAGGGACAAGAGAGACTGCTCTCCAATAGCAATAGACCGTCCGAGATGAGAAGTGATGGCCGCGTTCGAGCGGCAATAATACACGTATAATTCACACGCAAACAGGCAGACACACACAAGACGTTTATTATGAGGCGTGTGTGTCGGAGCAGTCGCTGGCCCCCTCAATCGTTCGTCCCTCAGTCGGCGGCGGTGAGCACTTGCGGAAGACCGAGCCATTGTCCTCGTCGACTGGATGCTACACACTCGAGCGAGCGATGTGCCATTAGCGCGAAAGATTGATGGCTTCGATTTGTCCTCGAGTCCTCGAGTGTCGTCGCATCAAGCCATTCGATCCGCAATTCCGCGCCGCGCTCGTCTCTCCCGCACTTTTTTCCTCTTTTTTCCCTTCATTAGCGAGATCCTCGCTTTGATTATTTTATACGCGTGTCGCGCGCGCATTGTTCCCGCGCGCTACTGCCCTTTTTCCCGCTCGAGAGCTCGAAAAGCCACGCGGCCATCAAACCATCGATTGGCCGCGTAAGTCGTCGCGCTGAGAGCTTTCTCTTTTTTAATGCGCACGCGTCACGCCAACGAGCGAAGCTTATTAAATTCAGGAAATTCGCGTGCGAGCGTGAAAAATGAGGCAGCTGAGCAAAATAAACAAAGAATCCGATTATACTCACGCTGAAAGGTATGAGGGAATTCTTGACGGACGGGATCATCCACTGCTGAAAGAGAGACATCACGACCTGGCATCCAACGACCACCTCCAAGATTCGCTTGATTAAAAACCTGCGCACAAGAAGCAGAAGAAGAGGGATCGTGAGAAGAAGAAGAAGAGAAGAAGGAGGAATACGAGAAGGATATAAAGTGACACGAATCCGCGTATAAAATCGCATCATTCTCCCTGAGAGCCGCTCCGAATTTATTCGTACTCAACGCAAAACTTATTGCGGATAAAGATTCCGCCTGACCATCTCTCCGTAGTAATTTATATATATACAGTGCGGACGAAGCTTCTCAAGATCTCTTAACGGCAGAGGAAGAGCGAGAGCGAGAGTGAGAGAGGGGGGGGGAGGAGGGGAGCGGAGGCGGCAGCCGCGTGTTTCATTGAGATAAAAAGAAGAATTTATCTTACGCGCGCGCGCACTACATTGTCTCCTTCGCGCGTCTCTGTGTACGTGTGTATAATACACAGGACGAAATATACAGTACACACACGCAGAGAAGCTGGGGAATGAAAGAAGGCGCCCGAGGCATTGTAAATTTCATCGGGAGGAATTCATCGACGTGGATATTCCTCCCCTGAAATTTCACGGTGCGCAGCAGCAGCAGCAGTAGCAGGAGTAGCAACGTGCACACGCGAGAGGCGCAATAGTGGAACGGCCGGAAGTGCGCTAGCTCGGCTTAAAACAGGAGCGGAAGCATGGGGAATACATCAAGCCTCTCTCTTGCTTGCCTGCTTGCTTGGTCTCACCCGCACACCCCCTCTCGAAAATGCAGCCGCCGCCCAGCTGAGAATCTAATTTTATTCGAAGGTACGCGTCTTCTTCTACTTCTTCTTCCTCTTCTTCTTCTTCTTGTTCTTCTTTCTCTTCTTCTTCTTTGAGTGTGGACAGAGAAAAGAATAGGCCGCTGCAATCAACGCAGTTTACTTGAGCGGGCCAGGCTCTATACGTATATATAGCAACTGATATTCCCATTGATGGAGGGGGACAAAGGAGTCTATACGGCCGCGAAGGGGAAGTTTTTTCGATGCCGGCTCCATTTCAATGGAGACCTAAGTGGCTCTATCTGGTAAGTGCCGTAGCAAATAGAATCGAACTCGGCTGAAAAATGAAAATGTAGGGATCGTTTTGTGGAATAAGCGAGAGGGAGAAAGTTTTGATTGCCCCGCGCGCGAGAGTTTTTGAAGAGCCTAGTATATACAGGTATACATGGGGAAAACAAAGTTCACGCGCTCATTAATCAGCTTTATGAAAACGAAATGTTTTTCGAGACCGCGGGAACAATGAGGAAGAAGAGGAGAGAATCGCGCCGCGGCTAAATAATAGAAATACTTAATTAATTATGAACGATGGAACAGTAGAGTGGCGTTCGCTTCTTTTTTCCAAACTGCTCGGAAAAAAAAGTTGCGGGTACTTTAATTAATATCCATGCGAAATTTCGCAAAACAAACTATGGCCGCGTAGTTCTGCGAAAAAAAACAATGAAAAAAACGGAGGAAGCCGAAGCCGAAGCAGAGAACGAGAAAGTGGCAGAAGAAGAAGAAGCAGGAGGAAAAAAAGAAAACTCGTAATATAGGAGAAAGAAGCTGCGCGGAAGAAGAAGAAGAAGAATAAGAAGCGGCAGAAGCGCGAGGCTCGTTGAGAGAATGAACGGGCAACTTTCTATAATTAAAAATATACACTATTAAAGGAAAACAAAAAGCCGAGAGAGCAGTACGTACCTCTTGCGTATCCTCTGAGTCCTCGGGAAGTTTAACTCATAGCAGAGCGTTGGCGCCAGTATATAGTAGTAGAGGTCGGACAGATTTAGGTTGTCCGGATATTGCACTAGTGCTTTGCTGCCGCCGTCTATCTCGTGTCTCGTTTCATCGGAGTCACAGCCGTTTTGTTTCACGTCCGTAGCTGTGTTGTACGTGAGTGCGCGAAAACAGACCGGCCGCCGGAGAGAAAGAGACCGAGAGACACACACACACAGAAGAATGAGATGGATGTAGAGCACATATGCGTGTATATTGCATGCGCTACTATCCTATATATATACACGTATACACATATTGAAATATCAAAAGCGCGCGTCGAGGCCTGCTGTCGGCTCCTGCTCCTACTCCACGATTTTTATTTCCTGCGTACTACTTCGATTTTCCGCCGAGGCTTTATAACGGAAACCCGATTGAGAATAGGAGGAAAGAAAAAAATAATAAAATACCAGTCGGTCGTTTAATTAATTACTTTTCTGTCGGCGAGCTACTTTTTGTGCCGGCTCGCGGCATCCTATACACGCGGCCCGGCATTTTAATTAATTAGGGAACGCTAGCAGCAAGTTTCCCTGTGCCACTTGTGAATGGAAGCTGCGAGAGAGAGAGAGAGAGTGAGAGAAAGGGGGGAGCGAAGGAAGCCGCTCGCTCTTAACTACTTGACGCTTTTTGTATCCGGGCTGCGCGCTCTCTCTCTCTCTCTCTCTCTCTCTCACTCTCTCTCTCTCTCTCTCTCTCTCTCTCGCACTGACAGAAGCGGGGCTTCCTGCACTGCAAGGGATAATCCCTCGCTTGCGCGCGTTTTGCTCGATCGATCCCTCCTCGCGTCGATTAATTAATTCGCGCCCACTCGTGCCTTGGCTAATGAGTTTATCGCGGCGGTGGCGCGGCTTCCTTCGCGCAGAGGATGGGGCAAAAATCGCGATTTGTCGAGAGTCTTCCGATCGCGCGATAATCCCATCTGCGAATAATCGGAGCGTGCTATAGTAAGCCTCTTAAGTTTAAGCACTCGATCGAGTGCTACAGTGGATGTGTCCGAGAGAGAGAGAGAGAGAGAGAGAGAGAGAGAGAGAGAGTGAGAGAGAAAGAGAGAGGACAGCCGTTTTAAGAGCTCGAGTCGAGGAGGAGATTGACCGATGCGCTTGGCAAGCTTCCATTTCATCCTTCTCGCGAGCTGTGAACTAAGAAACGAACTGTAATAAAACGCAAAGAATTCGCCTAAACGCGATTCGCTCGCCCGGCCGTCGTAACCTCGATGAGGCGAAGCAGTTGACGCAGCCGCCGCATTATTCCCGTAATTTTAATTAAAACTTCCCGCGCTTTTTCCCCGCTTCTCGCGCCTGGTTGAGCCGACGCAGTGGAGAATGAGACAGAACTGCTCCACATCTCACGGTTAACCGGACTATCTATTTAAATCCCCAAGTTCTCGGGACACATATGCGTACAGAATAATATCATTTCTGCCGCTTAAAATTAGAAACAGAGAGCAGAGAACGTAGACGGCAATATAGCCTGGAAACTAGAGGCAGATTTTGCATTCCTTTCAATTTGAGCGAGCAGTTGATTGCCCGGCCAAACGAGTCCACGACATTTGAATCCGAATGAAAACCGCAAGCAGAGAGGGAGGCGGAAAGACAGAGAGGTTCCGACACAGAAAGATTGCCGTGAATCGTTTCGGCAGAGAAAGCTCATTGTGCGTGTCGCTGTTAATTTGTTCCACCATTCCTTCTCTCCGAGAGTCTGCGCGTTGGATCAGCAGCGGCTCCTCCTCTTCCGCTTAGACTTTCTCCCGACGCTGCTCATTTCGAGATATATGAGCCAGAGGAACTCTAAGTACCAAGGTTTCTCCTGACACAAAGGTGGAATTACGTTGGCCGACACGACGACGGCGACGACGGCGACGACGAGCGTGATTGAAAAAAAAGAGAAAGAGAGAGAGAGAGAGAGAGAGAGAAGAGTGCGCCCTGCCGGAGATGGAGAAGGTGCAGCGTAAAAGAAAAATAATTCCGCCAACGGTGAATTGCTGCGTCGCCTCAACCTTCTCTCCCTTTTCCCTTGTATCCCGCCATCAGAAGGAAGAGACGATGACTATTCTCTTTGGCGCGAGAACGGCTTTTCCTTTCTCTACAGCTCGTTCCTTTCTGCTTTTGGCTTTTGACGAAGAGTCGAAAGTCTGCTCTGCCGTTGCTTCTACGCTACACCTTTTTTTTCGCGACAAGCAGCCGAGTCCCTGTACTGCGGATCAAGAGAGTCGATGATTGAAGTCAAATCGAAAATGCGACAAACAGCGAACGTTACGTTTACTTTGCATTCCGTCCCATCGTAATGCATTTTTATCGGTAAGTCTCAAAACTAAAATCTATATAGAAATGCGCGTATATTGTACAGAGTCGCGCAGGTAGCGTTTCCTTCCGAGAAACACGTCGAGCTCGTCCCGCAATTTTTCTCGCTGCGTAACGCAAAGCAGATGACATTAAAAGTGAAAAAAAAAGATGAAAAAGGAAAAGAGATACGGTGACGGAAATATTGTTTCGCGTGCGAGCATCCAGATGGAGCGAGTTTTCGCGTCTGGAATATTTTGCCGCGCCGTGCAGTGGCAGCTCTGTTTGGGAGGGAGGGAACGATGTGAGTGAGCGAGAAAGGAACAAGCGCACACAACGCGACGACAGCATGAAATCGGCGAGAGGCCTCGAAATTGCCATTCGTCGCAACGCCCGCGAGAGAGCGAGACAGCCTGAAGGAGACGTAAATCATCCAAGTTTTCGAATGCGATTTCGGGCCTGTTATTCCACTCTGGGAATCCACTTTGAATTGAAAAATGCGCGCTCCGCGCGAGCGTGCGCTATTTTTCAGCGTCAAAACGAAATAGCAATAATTATGGAGCAATGATAACAGCGCTAACAATAATAGCCATCTCCGAAAAATAGGAACTTAATTACGGCGAAGCAAATAAACCGAAAAGTTTTCTCCCCGAAAAGCAAAAGTTTCATTAACTTTTCTGGCAGCGGTGCAATCGAATTCACGCGCTTAATCCGGTTACAAGCACAACAGAATTCAGCCAAGAAAAGTTGGGGAGTACGCGCTCGCGCGCGAGAGATAGAAAGGGAGGCGGCACTCACATCTCAAGAGAAGACGCGAAAATACTTTGACGAGGGAAAATCCAAGATTTTCAAACTCACGTCGACGCGACGCGTCTCTGGAATTAGCGAGACGCTACGGGCATATGTGTATGTACACACACACACGTCGCACATCGTCGAATAAGAAGATGAGAGTCGGACGAGGAGACGACTAGACGAATAAGTCAGACTGCTGTCGACAACAGGATACAAAGACGGGTGAGATTGACGCATACAGGAGGTAAAAGCGCTCTCGCTTCCCTCGTAATAATCGCGTGAAAGATGCAAAGAATATCAAAGGGCGGATGTAGCGCGCGCGCGAAAGAGAAAGAGCTGCTCTGAATGACGGGTTTGAATCATTTTAATCGGTCGAGTTGAGCCTGCGAAGTAGCGTTTCAAAGTCTTAACGACGTATGTGTATAATGCTCTGCAGCGCTCGGAGATAAAGAGAGGGAGAACTATTCTATTTCATATTTCAAAGCTTTGATACGATTTTGAATTTTCCGAGAGTTTAGGGCAACAACTTTGGAAGCGCGAAAAGGGGTTGCTGCGCGCGTTAAATATAATCTGGCGGCGGTGCAGAGGAACCGCAAGTATGTTTTTGGCACCCGATCAACAGTCAGTGTTTACAAGCGTTAACTTTCCGGAAAAACACTCGTCCCCGCGTATATATATTTACTTATATGAAAGTCGTGTATAACCAAACGAAGCGCATGCTGTGTATAATTCGCGATTAGAAAAAAAGAAAGAAGTTTGGCTGACTCCAGAGACAGTTTGACAAAAATTTGATATGCAATACTATACAGTCACAGAGAAAAAAAAATTGAGCGAGAGAGAGAGAGAGAGAGACATGGAGAATAAATTGAGCAAGAGCTTGCGAATGAAGTCGTAAAGTATCAGAAAAAAGATTCCATACGATTAAAAAAAGGGTCAGCTGGGCGTTCGCTTGGTCGAGCACGAAAATTCTCGGCTGGAACACGGGAGAAAGAGACATAGATTCTCCTCGGTTCTACAGCAGCAGCTTGGGAGACTAGATTTTCAGAAACTCATCGGACCGAATGGCTGGATGGCACGCGAGCTCGCTCGCCTTATGCCAGTCGTCCTCCTCCTCTATCTGCCTCTTCCTCCCTCCTTCCCACCCTCGCTCTCTCTCTCTCTCTCTCTTCTTCCTTCGAGGCTTTATTTCTGCGCTCGAGCGTGATGCCTTCGTGTCCGACTCGACGCCCAACTTTTCGCGAAGGCGTCTATCTCTCTCTCTCTCTCTCTCTCTCTCTCTCTCTCTCTCTCTCTCTCTCTCTCTCTTGCTCGTCCCGGAAAGAGCTGATATTACGCGAGATTGCTTATTGAAATTTGCAAGCGAAAAGAGAGAAGGAGGGAAATTGAGCAGTAGTCGAGTTGTACACAGCGGCGGAGCAGTTGCTTTATGGAAATATAATCAGTCGACCTCACGCAGAGGTAACTTATCTTTTTCTTCCTTTGCGACGAGCTTCTTCCAGCGCAGACTCGCGATTCTTTTCGATGGATTTTCCATTGCGTGCGGGATAGCCGATATACGTCGTACTTTGAAAAACGTCGAGCGCAAGAGTCAAGAGACGAATAGAAATAGATTCAAATGTGGAGTTTCTTGAAATATGCAGAGAGCAACGTCTGGCCGATACCAAGTCATTACTCAACGCACGATTATGTACAGTGGAGCGAGCGTGTGAGCAACGCGAGTTCATCGGTCATAAGGTCGAATATATACGTAATTTGACTTTAACGCTGTCTGAATAATCGATACCTCTGCGCGCAGACCAATTCCCGAAAACAGAAGCGAGTCAGATCGCTAGTTAAATTGGCTGGAAATTATCTAGTCGATCCGCGCCCTCTCTCACTCCGACTCGCCATAATAGGTCCAATCTATACGCTCGGCTCGCAGTTATACCTCAAACGCTGCTCGCATCGAGCCCCATAACCCATATAGCACCGCTGTTTCTATTATATTTTCATTAGGAAAGCACCCACTCGCCGAACGCCCAGTTCTCTCACGATGGATGAGAGAACCTGTGGCTTTTATTTTCTATTTCCCCTGATGCAGTAACGGCTGATGCAGCTCGCAAAATTCCCGCGTCATCGTTTTCACTTTTCATGCAAATTCGAGAGCTATCGCGAAAAGCTCTTATCCAATTGAGATTCGACGATTATGCACGAGCTATAAGTTATTTCGTTCGTCGAGCGCAAAAAATAATTGAATTAAGTAGTGCATTCCGGATATGGTCAGACGCGCGGATATCGCTCAATTTCGATTGACAAACGCGACGTACGATAACGTGTTGCGATTCTGGTACAGAAACTCGTCGATGAATTAGCTGTGCTATCCTCAAGCTGATAAATCGTTTATGATAATGCAGCTTGTTTATAGACGACTTTCTACCGGAGGGGTGTGTTAGAATCAATTTAAAGCACATAATCACGGCCCCCGCGCAGCTAAGACAGCATCGTTTACGTATCAATCGCGCGGAAATATATTCAAGAAAGAAAAAAAATGAAGGGACGACTCGAGTTAGGATTTACATTGCGCGGAATCAGCTGTTTCTCAAGCGTAACCTTTCGGGGGGGGGGGGGGGTCGCGGGGGAGCGGGAGGAGAGAGAGAGAGAGAGAGAGAGAGAAACGTCGATTCCGCGGGAGTCGTCCCACGCGGCGGGGATATACTTACAATGCAGATCGTCGTAGCTCAAGGACTGCCGGCGCATCCCGCCTTGGGACGTATTTTTGCTCTTAACGCTGAGTCGACACCACATGTTCACCTGGACATACGACCACAGCTTGAGAAAGAGGATGGCGTACAGCATGCAGACGTACATCGCTCCGACTGTAACAGATGGCAGGTATGTGTATAAGTATTGCAATATTAAATTTTGAAGGATTTCGAGCTCGTATATGATAATTCATTTGTCTCGGGCGGCAGCGGCGGGCGGTTGGAAAATGAACAGCGCATATAAATCGTGACCCGCTATATCATGTTTAAACGTTGATCCGATTCTCTCAATCTTTGAAATCTGGAATAATTCAATGGGCTCGATGAAAATTTTAACGCGTGGTTTTCCGCTCATTTGACTTGCCGGGAGAGCGAGAGGGTGGGAGCCGTTGAATTTCATAAAGCAATGCCGGCGCCGCGTATATAGCGTGTAACCTGCAGCCGCGTTACAAATTGCGCGGGGGAAAATCCATGGCAGCGCAGGGGCGCGAATACTCTCGAAATAAAGTGAGCCTAGAGGAGAAATGCCAGCGTTGGTCATTCATCGAGCTTCGCTAAAATATTTATACGGACAGCCGAGAGAGAGAGAGAGAGAGAGAGAGAGAGAGAGAGAGAGAGAGGTACGCGCGGCGGCGGTCGATACACTAGCGTGAGCGAGAAAGCGCAGTATCACAAAGCGTATTCAATTTCAAATATGCGCACAAAGGGGGGAGGTCCGACACATCACGCGCCCGGCCTAATAGAATAATGCATTATTCGCCGTGGCAGGAGAGTATAGCGAACGAGCGCAGTTATATAAAATAGCGACAATGGCTGCGGGATATAAAAGCACGTTGAGCCGCGCGCGTGTATATATGCGGGGGAAGAAAGAAGAGCGGGACGGCTGCATCGTAATTTAGCGCGGCGACGTCGTTTCGTGCTTCACGTGCCGGGATGGGCTGCTTCGTGACGAGGACACGGCATGTGTCGTGGCGCGCGGGTGTCCCCTTTGCGTTATGAGTCGCTCTCTCTCTCTCTCTCTCTCTCTCTCTCTCTCGGCCCGCCGTCTATTGCTGGAAAAGTGATGCTATCGTTTATTGATACGAGATCGTGCTGAGGCACGTAATCGACGTCGGTTCTCGCTAAATCGCTTCGGCTATAAACAGAACTGCCGACGCTACCTTGCGTGACTCGCCTTTAAATTACACGGCTCCAACTTTTTTATTCGAATATATACCATTAGAATTGCAGAACGACGCTTTTTTCTTCAGGAAATTGTTATTTCTCCCGACTATTTGAGTGTAGACACTGGAATTAAGAGCTTCTTACGTGTTGAGTGACATGTCGGTTAGACGTCTTGATGAAATTTTTTAGCTCGTTGTTGGGGCTCGTATTATCAATTATATTCGATTCGTTATTAAAATAAACAGATAAAATTTTATTTCATAAGAGCTTATACATCGTATTGTTAATAATGTAAAAGATTATCGTAATGAAAGATACTTTTTCGGTGATACTAATATGCTGCCGGTCGATCAGCATGTTAAACATGGAAAACAAGCAAAACGCCGTGTACTAATTTTCGAAATAAATACTGTGTTGCGTCAATACGAAACAATATCAATATCAGCGAACGAATGCAAAGCGAGAGCTTATTTACATTGTATAATGATGGAGGTACATTTTTATGCGCGTGCGTTACAGGGGTCGCGGTATAATTTATCGAATAGGATTACTCGCTTAATGCGCCGGCGTCAAACGGCCGGGATCATCCGGCAGAGTGTAGAGTGTAAGTTATTCGGAGGCCCGGGATGCACTGCAGGTATGATAATTGCCGAATGTCATGTTTCGCGTCTCGCGAGCCCACTCGGTACACGATTGGGTGAGATAAATCCATCCGCTTAACGCTGCAGTAGCGTTGCGGCGACGTCGACTCGCGACTACAAACGCGCAGCCTATACGCACGCTCTCTCTCTCTCTCTCTCTCTCTCTCTGCCGTTTACCAATTTCGAACCAATTGATTTGCGGCCTAGGCTTAATTCGATTGAATTTGCCTGTCGTCGTCGGCACGCGCGTGTGCAGTGCGCTTGTCATTGGCGCGCGAGCTCGCTCGAGAGCCTTGTAACAGCAGCGTGTACGCTCTTTCGCAAATGCTTTTTGCGACAATCGGCTCTTCCCAGTCATTTGCGCGGGCTTTCCCAACAACGCGTGTACCGCGTAATTTGACTTTTAAGCGCGGCTCGTACACTGACCCTCTGCGCGCTCTGTAATGCGTTTGTAAAACGTTTATGCCAAAACTTTCTACATCGATGATAAGTGCTTTCGTTTCATTGGTGCGCTACACCCTTTGTTATTAAAATCTTCTGCGTTCGCTGTTATCTCGATAATCAAAATATCGGATAAAGTAAGGACTATAGAAAGACAAACGAATTTATTTTGTTAAACTCACACTAAACTCACAATACTTTAATCGTATATGTATTTGTATATTGGTTTTATTCCATGAAAAAAGCTGAATTCTTCTTTCTTTCCAACAATTTTTTTAGCTAAAAATGATCGACTCGAAGCGAACTAGCGAATTCACAGCGGGCGCTTATCGCACTTATCTCGCGGGAAGTAGGTGCAGAAAAAAAATTGGAGCCGAAATTAAAGAGCGAGAGAGAGAGAGAGAGAGAGGGAGAGAGACAGTGAGAGACTGCACGCGGAGGCCAGCGAAGTAGGCGGCCGCCGGTTTTCCCTGATACTATAAATAAAACAGCAAAGCATCCGGAGAAAGGGGAGGTGGCCGAGAGAAATTCCAGGAGCTATAGTGAATTTTTCAGGACATCCATTACACGCCGGGGGAAGCGAGAAATAAGGTGGCCGGCAGTCTATGATCGAAAGTAGCAGTGAAGTTTCTCTCCCCGTGTTTCCCCGATAACGCTCTTGCGCAGACTGGATCGCATTGTATCGAGCGCGATATATACTTGCTTTTCTTTCCTCGCTCTCCCGCTCCCGCATATCCTCGCAGCGTACAGCTCGTATAGGTGCGCTGCTGCAACTTTCAGCGTGAAAATACTTTCTCAATTTTCCAGGGACGCGGGGGCCGCCGCGCGTCGCTTCTCCTCCGAGTCTGAGCAATTGCCAGTTCTCCGGATAGTTCGCGACGCGAGGACCACGGCTATTCTCACGCTATCTTCTTTACCCGTCCCGTCCGTCCCTCGGCCAACTCGAGAACACACACGTACGTCTACGCGTACATACGAGCATTCGCGTTTCATTTGTCTGATATACAGCCGTTACCGCCTAATCCACAGCTAAAGTGCGCGCATATTCGATGAGCAGCTAAGAGCGCAGTTCCCCAAGTATGTACATACAACTATACGTTCAAAGCCGTCGGACGTGTGCGAGGACAGCTCCCCCTCAAGTCTTTCGATGTTTCCGTCTGAATAATTTTAAAGTAGCGGTAGTAGCAGGCTCTTTCCCAGAAACTTCGATGCGCAAGATGATTTTCCCGGTGTAGACTCGCGCGCGTGTATATCCGAAGAAGACATCGACCGTCGTCCAATTTAACATGGAATACAGAACCGGGATACACCTCTCTTTCCCTCT
This sequence comes from Philotrypesis tridentata, assembly GCA_018906965.1. Lineage (NCBI taxonomy): Eukaryota > Metazoa > Arthropoda > Insecta > Hymenoptera > Pteromalidae > Philotrypesis > Philotrypesis tridentata. Next base: position 15,386,488 of record JACCIB010000001.1, read on the forward strand.
TTCTCTCTCTCTCTCTCTCGCTCTCTCTTCTCTCGCCTCGAGCAGTGGCAGCAGCATCAGATATACTCGCGCCGCACTACCTATACCTATATGTATATACACAGAGACCGGGACGTAGCTTTCAATTCCGCGGGGGAAAAAGAGAGCCCCGACGGATATTTTCTGTTTTCCGCCTTTATTCCGCTGCCGCGTCGCTGCTGTGCGCCGTTATGGACTCGTCGCTCGCTCCTTATTATATGGGACGTGTGTGTGTCTGCGAGCGCGCGCTCCGAGGAAATCGTTTTTACCCAAGGATCAGCCCGGCCTGCCAAGATGTGTATTTATTTCTACACGTAGACGCACAGAAACAGCGAGATAGTCGTACGCTGTCGGGGGACTCGAATACAATCTTCTGCGTCTGAATTAATTTTGCGCGTATCTCCCGTGCGAGCGTCTGATTTATCGCCGGCGCAACGCGCGCAAGAGTACAGCCCGTCCACCTTTTCGCTCTATTGACTCTCCTCTCCCCCTATATAATGCGCTACGCGTTTTATGCTCGCGAGTGCATTACGCGCGTCTACGCGACGCGCTGAGTAATTAACTTGTCAATTAACACCTGTCAATACTTTAATTATAACTCTGTATCCAGGTATGGGTGCAGTTAGAGCGGCCAACGAGAGCTGCGAGAGAGTAACTTACAGCGGCGCGGCGTAATCGTCGCGCGCGCGCTCGAAAGCGATTACAGGTCGGAGAAAGGAAATTTCGAATTCCCCCCGCGCCACTTTACAACAATCGATCACCCTCTCGTTACTGTCGGCGCCCGCTTGCTGTCTCTCATCGCCGAAGCGCTACTCGCTCCCTGCGCCGACACACACCGCGTTTCTCCACGTATACATATATATAATACATGCACAGAATCTCGACGATCGATTACCTCGTGGCATTATAATAAAGCTCCCTTCTCGCTCTCTTTCTCCCGCTTGATCCTTCTCTGGAGTATAGCAGCTCACTATATAGACATTTGAACTGCAGCCGATGCTGGACGTTCGCGCGAGATGATGTAATCGGCATCGTTAAGCTATACGACGTATACGCAAAGCCCGTGTGATGTGCCGCTAAATCCTACCAGAATGAGCTTTCCTATTGCATATCTGACAAGTGCTTGTGTCTGCATCAAAGCAAATCAATTATGCTTTGCCTGATATGAACGGTCATTTGATTAATTTTTTTTAAATTAATTGACTAGACTTTAATTTCTAAACTTTTTTTATTCCGACAATGTTTTACTTCAAGTACAGTGGCTGAGAAGTTATTTCCGAGACCAGTAATACGAAAACTCACTCATTCGTCGTTGGATTTATCAACAAACGTAGGTTCTAAATTAGAGAAATAGGTTACACTGAATCCATTTACATTTACGTCGACTATAAGCTGGCTATAACTATCTACTAGACTTAGACGCTGGGATGAAGTATTTTAGTGTATTTTAGTTTTAGTTAAGCGCATAGAAGTAAGACTATTATTCTCGTTCGGCCGAGACGTTTAGTTCTACAAGAAATTTCGATTAACATTCCTTTGAGTATACAGTGCAAGAGATATTAAAAAATCTAAAGACCTATGTTGAAAATGTTAAAAGACAAATTATAAAAGGAGCTTTAAAAACGACCAAGTTGAGCAGTCAACCATTTCTCTGCACCTTATTTAGAAATAAACGCTATTTGAAGTTCATCAAGGTATGAAGAGAGGCGAGGTGAAAAAAATGTAATCGCGCGTAACTCGCACGCACCTCGTTACTTTTCATCAGTCCTCTCAGCGGCTGCTCCCCAATACACAAAGCTCGTATAAAAGCGGAGCAGCGTATTATACGCGCAAGAGTCTCGGCACGTCCGGCTTAATGGCCTCGTGGGCTGATTAAATATTTGCGCTCGAATAAAATACGAACAACCCTCCCTCCCTCCACCGAACCAGCCGCGAATATTATCTGCCTAGAGAGCAGACGAAGGAACGTTCGTATGCGGTTTAACGCGATCGTATACCTCGGATCTATAGGGCATAACTCGCAAGATCTGTAGTAGCCCCACAGCTAAGGGTTCTTCGATGGCTAGTAGCTGTATCAGTTTGGAATCCGGACTGCCAGTATATCGACTGGTCCTTCGGAGCTTAACATCGGAAGATATCTCTCATCTACAGAAAGGAGCTGCGGCTCCTAGTGGTTGGTCGTGCATTAAAACGCGCTGGCGATTGACTCGAATCCATGGGGAGATATAGTCTAGCTACGGTGTATAATGCAAAAAATGTACCTAATTGAAAGAACCTTAACGCAGCTGTGCGATGATAATTAATCGCAACTTTAATTTATCTCACCTGTCTGACTTTTAATTCAAAAGGATATCCCAGACGCCTTTCGTACCAAGCTATGAATTATAAGGCAAGCAGGGTCTGATGGGAGTTGTCCTTACGCCGAATGGACAGAGGCGATACGCGAGTTTTTTTTTGAAACTTTTCTGTCTCTTCTAATTGGTACTGAAATTTTCTTTACTTTGTAAATATATATAGAATTACGAATGGAGGCTGGCGTTGATGTTGGTCGCGCGATTTTCCCTTTTCTCTCATTTATTTCAACTTAATAGATACATTATACTTTTTTCGGGTAACACAGCATTGAATTGAATATAAGCGTGACATTCCCAGAAAGTTCAACGTTGAAAGAAAAAAAAAAATGAAAAATCCAGTACATTCTCCAGTGTACACGTAGCTTCCCATTCCGTGTAGACAGAGCAGTTGATGAAATTCCAAAAAGTATAAAAAAGAAGCAGCCGAACGGACTATACCGCTGGAAAATATGAAAATCTGCGGGCTCGCGGTTAAATTAGAAAAGAATTCATGCATGAGCTCCTAACAGCGCTATATGCGCTTGGGAGAAAGAAACTCGCGCGCGCGCTAAGATATAGAGGATGGAGAGCAGCATTTCAATTTTGCAATATTCCAATGGCAGCAGCAGCGGTGGCGGCGGCGGCGGCGGCGGCTTCCACCCTTGACGCTCGCTCTTTCCTCCCGTAGCTTTGATCCTTCCATCCAGAAGATACCGCGGACTGTATACACAGCGACTATAGGAGCGCCTCGGGCGCTAACCGCAGAAGCTGCTGCGGCAGTGGCCTCCGTGACACCGAGAATATCTTCATTCTTTTGCGTTATAGGACTGGCACGCAACGCGGGAAAACCAATTTCCCGGCCTAATTTCGGACGGATTATCCACGCAGACTCGCGCAGACAAACTCGCGCGTCTACAGCAACGAGAAGTGAGAGAGAGAGAGGGAGAAGAGTTTGGGAGCCTGCAACGAGCTAGTTAACCTAACAGGTTGGCTGGGCTCCAAAGCGTCGTCGCGTCGTTCCATATGTAAATACATATCCTAGAGTAGGAGAGTAGAGAGCGCGCAGTAGCCCGCCGCCGCACCGAGATACACGTGTATAGCCGTGCGGAGCACTGGCGGCAGCGGCAGCGCTATAGCGGCACACCGGAGGTAGACTTAGAGTATTACGAGGGGATATAAGGAGGAGTGAAAGCCGCCGCAGCGACACGAGATTACTCCAACTATTGTTCCTGGGCTGCAGTGTGACTCTCGCTCCGTGCGGATTGTCCTGGCCACGTTGGCTCTACGTCTTCGGCTGCTGTATATACACACGCCTAGCTTAAAACTGCGCGCGCCGTCGCCGCGCGCCGTTACCTTCCGATTACAGCTCTCGCGCGCATTATTTTCCCCATTCGCGGCGGGGAAATATACGAAAAAAAGAGCCGGAGAATTTTTTCGCGCTTCTTATCAAGCTGCGCACGAGCGATGCATCGACGCGCTCATATAGCCACGTAGGCACGTCAGCGTGCGATAACGATGTTACGACTCCCGAGTACAAATCCAATTGAAAGCCATGGCTGTGTAGTCGCGCGCGCACACGCGGCATCTTTCCCCCGCGCTCTCGCCCGTCCAACTTTCGCACTCTACCTACACCTTACACATACGTACGTACACGTATATATGTAGACGCGGGGGGCCGCCCTTTCAGGGGACTCGGCGTTTCACGCTCTACTGCCGGGCTCCTCGGCGCGAAGTCGCGCGAAATTGACTTCTTCCTCGAGGGCCTCCGTACGTGCGTCGGCGGTCTGAATTTTTCAGAGCAGCTCTATATACATAGCTATATGTACTTATGCGCAACTATAGGTATGCTATGGGAGCGCTGTAGCGCGTCTACGCCGTCTTGCGGGCTACGCGACTACGAGCGATCGACCATGATGTTAATCTTAGCCGTCGTGTCGAGTGAAAATTTCGCAACTTTATATACGCTTCGTTCGCTCGCATTTCCCCGCGCGTATCCGAAAAAATAAAAATCTGTGGAGCGAGAGCGAGTCGTCCGACGTTTACGGATTCTTTCCCGACTAATCCTAAGCCCGCGGGCTTGAAATAACAAAGAGCGAGAGGAGAGCAGGGAAGAGGAGGGGGCGGGGGGGTTTAAAAGGAAGAAGAAGGAGTTGGAAGCAAGAGAGCGAGAGAGGAAGAAAAGGGGTCGCCTCACGCGCGCCCGGAAATTACATTCGTACGCTAACCGGAAGTCCGCTCGTGTCTCCCTACTGCACTGCGCGCGCGCGCGCGCGACTTTGCACGAATTTTGAATAACAAATCGTTGCAACTCGCGCTAATCCAACGGATCCAAGGCAGGGAGAGGAGGGTAGGACGTATACAGGTATACACGCAGCGGTCCCTCGGCGCAGGCTTTCTTGGCGTAAGCGAGAGAGCGCGAGAGCGAGTAAACAAGCCGGAATACTAACTGATGTAATAATCCGAATAACGAACTTGCTTCTCTCAAGCCGGCACTGCCAACAACGAACGTGAATGCCCTACAGTCCCGAGGATATGCTTCTCGTAAATTCTGAGGAGTGAGGGAGAGGCCGCGCGCCGGGAAATGACCTTTTTAACGAAGCAAAAGATGCGTACGTAATTTACGAGAAACTTTAATAGTCCCGCTCCTATAATTTCGTTGCACTACTTTAAAAGCTAAACTTTCCCTTCGTCCTCTCTGCGTCTCCTATACGTATGTACACCCCTATATACCTGCATCGATGTATATACATCTACGTAGATCCCGCACTGGCTCGCTGTATAATTCGGGCGGCGCGGACAGGCGGAGATATCGTTTAACTTCAATTTCGGAGTTGTCAGCTTCTTTTGCCCGCGCGAGTGTTGCGAAAATTTTCGTCCATACCGCCGCGAAGATAGCCAAGTTTTACGGGCTTGCTTCCGCCGCCGCCGCCGCCGCCGCCGTGAGAGTTATATCGCCAGGTTAATCGGTCTAGTCGTTTCATCGAAATTAAAGCAGTCGGAGCAGCTGCCCCCCCCCCCTCCCCCCGCTCATGATCACCGCGGGCGCTTATATTACCGCCGCGGGTCGGGCGCATATAGCTCGCTCGCGAGCCACGGCCGTCGGAGTGAGTCCAAGAGGACTTTCCACAAAACAATATGAGACCGAGTGGCACTTAACGCGGCGGGCAAATACTCGACTCACTTTTTGCGCGAGCTTGCGCGCCCACCGCCTCTCCGTTTTTATTGCAATGCGCTGCCGCGCACCGGCGAATGGGGTTTTGTACGTGACTGCGGGCTTTCATCGACCAAAACTCTCTCGAGAGCACCTCACCAGCTCTCGCTCTCTCTCTCTCTCCCTCTGCATATACACCTATACGTCTATACACCTGCCTATTGCACCGATGCACACGCGCGCACAGACACACATCGGGTGACGTACGTACGTGTATATAAGGCGTATTTTAGGAACAACTTTCTAAACAGAGTAATTAATCAAATTTCAGCAGGCAGTCTGCCACACTATTTTCGAACTTGTTTAGCGGGCGTTTCAAAGTTTACAGCGAATGTTTTCACCTGTGTGTGTATATAAATATATGTGCAACGCGCGCTGAGAATATAAGCTAAAATCCAATTTGCCCGACGATATAAAAGACCAGATAAACTATTTTCGCCTACTCTCGCACACACGGCAGGAAAATGATCAATTGCGCTATTTGCACACTATAGCTGAACGATTGTTAACTAATGCCCTGTCTGTACGCATATGTGCGTGTGAACATGTGTGTATGTGAGAGAGAGAGAGAGTCGACGTTAAGATGGACATCACGCGAACAAGATTCGTATTCTACGCTGTCTAGCGATTCGACTCACGTGCGCAAAGAGGCGCCGCAGCGTCGTCCCTAGTTTGAAAATGCATGCGCACGAAGCTCGTTCGTATGGGGCGACGCAGTGTGTGTACAAGTCCCGATCGGTCTCTTTCTCTCTCGTTTTATAGGCTAGTGAAAGCCAGCCAAGAATACAAGGGTTACTCCTCGGCACTCGACGATCCACACTTTCGAGTGTGTATACCGTACGTGCATACGCTATACAGTCTCTATGTACAAGTATGTGTGTATGCAAGAAGCAGCTGCCGAGGCCACTTGACTGAGCTCGCCGAACATATCGGTCGCGCTATGTGCGTAATACGTATTCCCTCTGACAATAATCTTGATGTGCGAGGTCCCCGTGGCCCGCTGCAGATCAATAAGTCCAGCTAATTGAAACATCGGCTGGGCGAATATTTTAATTAATGAGCGCGTGGAAAATTCGCGATCTTTCCCCGGGGACATCGCGGAGTCGCTCGATCATTCGCGCAGTGTCCGCCCGGATAATAGATCAAGTCAGCGGCGCCGCCGCCACGGCCATGGAACTGTAGCAACGAGATGCGACGCGGCAGCTTTGTAATTACGTTTGCATGCTCTGCTTATTCTCATCGTGTTTGCACGACGCGTACGCACTTTGCTTCTGCAGCTGGATTATTTAATTCTGATTATTACATCCAACTAGCGTTACTCGTAGTGTCCTATTTTTCCTCGAGCGCATTTCTCTTTCGGAGCGCTGTTATGAAGGATGGGGGGAGGGGAAAAATGAGAGAGAAAAAAACGCTCCGGAGGAGGTAAACTCTCTGCCAGAACAAATACGCGGTCGATGTGATTTAGACGAGTGAACACACACTCATTGTCGGTGCGCGCCTCGCTTTATAATGGCGCGAGAGCTATGGAATTTTCCCTTATTCCGAGCGTTCTCTCTCGAAGTTTGTTCGTTTAATCAGAGGGATTGCGAGACGTCGGAAAAATAAATAGCGCGGCGGTGCAGGCAGTGGGCCCTGCGTAACGATGTTTGTCGCCGTTGGCGCGCAATTCAATATAGAGACTAACTCACAGATTGGCAATTATTTATTTAGCCATCCGCTGCAGAGTACTCACTCAAGCTGAATCCGGACTCCTTGACGTGGATCACGACCATCGGCATGAGGACCATGACGATGAGGTTGACTACGTGGAACACCATTCCCGGTCCGTGCGAGAGAATGGCCTGGAACAAAGTGAGAATATGGTGAACGAGCGTCGAGTCGGCTTCTTAATTCCATCGGAGCGCGAGTGCGGCGAGAGGGCCAGAGGGCGGGTCAAGGGACGAGGGAAACAATCCTCGAGTGGGTGGGGGCGAGGGGAAAAGTTGCGCTCGCAACTCGCGCACTGCCCTTTCGACAGAGTGAATTGCGAGTATCCGTATAGCTGCTGCAACAAGCCCCTTGAACCAATCACTTCAACGTGAAGATCTCTTACTTGCGTCCGAGATACTCGACAAACTCTACAGCGTTTACCGAAGTACCGCGGCGAGCAGTGCCAGTCTGGCAGTACGGCTACCACTACTACTGATACTGCTACAGACGATGCGCGCAGCTATATACATGCTTAACTCAATAGCTAAAGAGCGAGCCTTTACCCTGCCTTCCGGATGCCCGATTTCCCTTACTCCACTCTCACCGTCTAACATTGTAAATATATAGAGAGCGGCCGTCTGCTGTGTATTTGGCAAATTGCATTTGCCCACTCCGACTGACTCAAGAAAATCAGCTCTGCTTTATGGCTCGCCAGCTTTCTCCGCTCTCAACTGCCCCGCTGGGAAGGACGGATATCTAAATTAATAATCGAACCGGTTGCGCAGATCAGCAGCAGCGGAGCAGCAGCAGCAGCAGCGCGATGTTAATCCGCGCGCGCGTATGTTCCGAGCTCAGCAGTCGTAAAAGGCAAGTCGCGGAAAGTGAGGGCAATTCAGTTTTACGAATGGGGAGTAAAGCTGAACTTATACTCGTAGCGAGGAGACAGCGCGTTTCAGCGGACAAACTCGACCGCATACAAGTAGCGCTCGGTCAGGAAGACGAATTTACATTTGTCTCTGCAGCAGCGAGGCTTATATACGCATACGCGCGTAGAAAAAGCGTGGGAGTTCAGGAAGCGATTCCCTACAGATGTAAGCGAAAGCTCCCGTTATCGATCGAGCTCGCGCGCCAGGCTGTAAGTGTATGCGCGTCATTGCTGCATCTGTATACGTATATATATATACGCATGTAGCCCGGCTATTTGCGCGCTGCCGCCAACGAAGTTTGCACGTCGGTGAGTACCTCGTTAATTCGTGTTAATGCTCCTCTCGCTCGCTCGCACTCGCACGTATGCGTAAATATATATGAATGCATAGAGAGATCAATGACCCGCATTCTCTTTCTCTCTATCTCTCGCGCGTTTTAGCGCGTGTGCCGAGTTCGGCGCGCGCCAGTCGGCTCGTATACGCATCGATTCGGCGAGAAGCAGGAAATTTAGCTGGACGCGAACGATGATGTGATCGATGACTCGGCGGAAAGAAACTGACGCAAATAATTGACGACGTGTTGCGCATCGCTGCTGCTGATGCCGCTGCTGTTCTGGTTTTCGGAATGGCGAGTACGGCTCGCTAATGAAGATGAAAAGCTTTTTGAGTTGCGTACGCTGCAATATTTTTTTTTCTACCCACCATTGCTAATCCCTTCTCGATCAGTAGACAGAGCATCACCGGCACCATAGAATCTGTAATCAAAATGAGAATGTTAATTACTATAGGCTGCAGCGATTTGTAGAACGTGTCCGACGCAAGCGGCAGTATACCACTTAGATCGCGAAGCTCTGATTAAATGAAGATGCAGTTCTGATGCAAAATAAACTTTTTAAATTGTTCATCTCAACGCTAAAATTCTGGCGACGTTTACAATAAAACGTTCAATGTTTGTAAAAATTTCATTTTTATTTTAACCATTTTTATCATTTTTATTTGTAGTACCAATTTAAGGCCGAATCGTATGGATTTATTACGTTTTTGTAGCCATGCCTTTCAAAATGTTCCATGCATCTAAACTCTCAACAGCGCTGATCAATTCAATTTTATTCTTGTTTATCTGTATGTACGTAAGCTTTCAAAACTCGCAATAACGATTGCAAATTGAATATTTATTTATTTATTTATTTATTCATTATTTATTATTGATAATAAAATAAAACGAATCTGAGTGTAAGAGAAAATTTTGAATGCCATTGCTCATACAAAGAGAATGTACAATTACATAAAATAAATCTATTTTCCGACTGATCATTTGCGAGATGCATTCTTTCAGAGATAAAAAATCGAAGAGTGAATGTTTAAAAGCTAAATTTAAATTGACATGGTGCCCCCCTGAAAAATGCAATGGCGCGCTTTGTTACACATCGAATGATAAAATCCATGAATACGCAGAATAAAAATGAGGGAAAAATCAGAGGCTAGCAGCTGCGAGGATGTCGATATCCTTTTGACTGGAGGACAGGGCAAGCAGCAGCTAGACCACATGATGTTCTATACTCCGGCGTCGAGTCATGCCAGGACGATTGAAGCGCAACAAAAGGTGTCAATGCTCTCTCGTTTACACGCCCCGGGCAAACATTACATCGCGGCAGCTGTGGCTCGAGTGAGAGAAAACAGCGAACGAGCTGACTCATGGGGGATCGGTTTCGACACGCGTCTCGCAAGCTTGTCACTCAAAGCGCGCGAGCACGAGAGAGACCGGAAATCGACGGTAGTAACGGCTCAGAAAGAAGCGGAGCCCACTCGACTCTCGCGGCTGGAAAGGAGTGACGAGGAAGCAGAAGAAAGCTATAGTTGATAGTTGGCAAAGAAAGAGAGAGAGAGAGAATTCTCGCAGAGTTGCTCTCGAGTGTTTTCGAATTTTCACCTCGGATGCCTTCGCAAGGAGTGCTGTACAATAGCGCAGTTGCGGAAAAATAACGTTACCCGTGCAGGTGTGTACGTGTGCGAAAGAGCGTCTGCCATTGTGGAGAGGGAAGGAAACGAGAATTTCGCCGAGACATTTTGTTGCTCATCCTTTATTGTTATCAAAGCTCGCGCTTCGAGCGGCAAAATGCGCGCAACCCACTTTCGTCGCGGGAAAATGTACGAGAGAATCATCCAATTAGCGATGATTGCAGCCATCTCTGCTACTCAAAGTATCACTCGTCGCTGCTCTTTGTTTTATGTTTCGTCGATGTTGTGTATATACATATATATGCGCGTGTGCCTGCCCCTCGCACCCTCGCTCTTTCTCTCATCGCACAGCGTGCAGTGCGGCCACGGTCTTTTCATTTTTTTTTAATTAAGATTCACGAGGCTTTTCCAGTTACTCGCTCGCAACGCCCCCGTCCCTCTCCGCGCCTCTCTCCGCGAATTTCTCGACTATAAACGCCCGTGAGCGCGCGAATTTTTAAATTAGCCATTCAGATCGGGGAGGGGAGGAGGTTTAACGCTGTGGAAATGCGGACGAACAAGCGCAGCTGAAATACAATGAAAAAGCTCGTTCTCAAACGCGCGCAACAAATAATACGCTCGTAATGAAAGAATATACGCGCACAGTCCGCAAGTATATAGCGGAGACTGCATAAAGAAAAGTCGTGGAGGGAAACAGTGGAAACTCGTGGGCGAGGGTTTATTAAAAAGCTGGCGTAAATATTCATCAGGAAAGCGCGCGGGCGCAAAGTCCAACAGCGAGAGCTCTCTCTCTCTCTCTCTCTCTCTCTATATGTATAGCGCGCGCAGCGCATGGGTATTATACACGGCATATAAGTAGCCAGCCCGAGCTCTATTCGAATGATCGTCCAGCGCTCTTGCTTATTGCGCCGCCGGCTGAAAACTCGGATGGTCGTCGCGCGGTTTCCACGCAGCGCGCCTGTCCTGCGGCTGATTTTATTTCGCGTCCCTCCCTCTCTTACCGCCAGCCTGCGCGACTCAAAGAAGCGAATGACCGGGCTAAAGAGACAGAGGAGCGCATTTATTACGCAGAGCGAAAAAGAGCAGAATTTGGTTTGCGCTCGCGTGCAGCGCACGTGTATAATATACACACGCGCACACCACTCGAGCTCTAGTTCCCAGCGCGCTAATAGAAATGAATGGAACGGCTTTTACCGCGAAATTCGTCCTCGGCTTCTCTTTGTAGAGGCGCTATATAGGGGAGCGCAGCGTAACATGGCGTGAAAAAGCAGGTAGCGCGCGCGGCTCGATTTGCCAGAAACAAAAAACGAGGAGATAGCTATACGGAGAGTCGGAGGGCGAAGAAAGCTGCTCAGGAGTGGGGCGAGGAGGAGGAGGAGGAGGAGGGCTGAGCCCAGGAAAAAGGAAACTGAAAAGCTTTAAATAGTCGCGTAGTCCCCCCCCCTCTCTCTCTCTCTCTCTCACTCTCGCTCCTCGTTCGTGCTTCGGTTACTCTTTCGTTTGTTGAAAGCAACTCGGGAATTCCTCCCTGCGCACCTGGAAATGTACGAGCATTAGAAGTTAAAGTATTATAGGCCTTAAATTCTCGAAGCTGCTGCGCTGGAATAAGCGCAACGCCTGGAATTTCAACAAACTGACCGTCAAACTTCTTCGCCGATTTAGATTCGTTTTTTTTTCTACTAGCTCTCTCTCTCTCTCTCTCGCTCCAGAGTATTTCGCGCGGTTTTCTTTTCAACCTCTCCGTCGGTTTTGGAGAAACCGCTACTTCTCAAAGTATACGCAAGCGTCGTTTTGCTTGAATATTATTATGAGACTCTTTCGAGTCATACATAAGCAGGTATATGAACATCAACTTTTTGCACAATTATTTTGCACTCGCTATTTATTAGAGCTGATTAAGAGGGCTAATTAAAAAACCTTCTGAGCTTGAGTGGTTACGCGAAACCGTGTGCGGCTGAGCTTCTTCTTACTGAAGCAACGCGCAAAGTCGTAAAAAGTAACTCTAGAGTAGAGTTATTCGTGCAATACAACTTTTCTTCGTTTTATATTAATGGCTATGGTCGAGGATAAAAGGTATTTCAAAAGCAAAATAAAACAGTGAAAGACGAGAAGTGGAAAAAATGAATCACTTAACGCAACGCGGCTATTTTTATCTCGACGAGAGCTGAACAGCGTATACACAATAAGGCGAAAAAATGCCACCGCGTATTTTACGAAGAAATTTCCAATATATAATTTATGGAAAAAGCGCGAACCGGGAAAGGAAGAGCGCGCGGCGGCGAGAGCTAACGGCGGAAATGAGACGTTGAACGGCCGTCGCAATCTATTCCACCGCTAATTACGCACGTCTCGTCGCAAATTAGGATCGCGCGCATACCCACGTGGCGGATGATGTTCGCACGCGCTTTCGCTTGAAATCTCTCGCTTTAAATTTGATTATTTCGCGAGTACGCGCCCGCCGAGTGTAATTCATTCGCGATGCAAGCTTTACGATGCGCCGTCGAAACAACGCGCGTCGTTTGCCTCTGTGCTCTCGCGCGAACACACATACATACGCACAATCCGTATATATATATGCGTTTCCAAATGCATTACAGGGATTGAGGGAGAGAATGGGACGTATATAGAGTATACGGGGGAACAAGCGAGCGCGAAGGGGAAGCAGTGCTTTTCAACTTTGGTAATTAAGGAAATTAGAATTCTAGGCGCTAAATTATCGTGGCGACGTTAATACGCGGCTGCGTGCTTCAGCGACGCGACAAAAGTCCGACGATGTTTCATTTTCCAGGGCGTGAGAGACTGAGCTGTTACTTATAGTAACGGGGTCTATTCAGTCGAGACCGCCGACATCGATGCCTGCGTAACGGCTATTTATATATAAATAAAAGCTGCAGTGTGCGCCACACACACACACACACACACACGCATATATATAGCTTTGTACTTCCATCATGCGCGCATTTATCGCTTTTTCGAGAGCCGCTGCGCCACCGAACTTTACGCGCGCGCGTGGCACGCACACCCCCGCAGGAACGCGCCTCTGATCTAAATTAACCACTTGATTTTACTGTTGATTTTCCGCCCGCTATGCATAGTCCGAGCTCGTTTGTGCATTCGGCTAAATGTTACGCGGCAAGATTATTTATTATTCGCCGGGCTATTGTGCAAGCGCTGAAAGCGCGTCTATTTAAAAATATATAATGTGGCCGGTTTTGTTTCGACCCCCGCGCGCTTGGCATGAATACGCTTGAATTAAATAGTAACCATAATTCCTTTTGCAATCTCAAAAGGAAAATTCTCGCGGGAGCTAACGCTTTCGGAGAAAAAACAATTTTATTAAAAATTCTAAAGCGATTCAAGTTTTTTGTTCTGTATAATGATTATTTTCATTCATGTGAAAATAATCTTTTCATAAATATTTCATTCTGTTTAGCGATGTAAATATTCATGTGTTTCATTTTCTACTAGATTTTGCAGTGTGCCGTTGCTTGGTGCATTTTGCAAGAATTTTGAAAATTGGTTATCGATATTACTTACTTTTATTATTTATGTTTCATCTACTAGCATACAACAGATATATACATCATCCAATGATACGTTGTTCGATTATTCATGAGTGCCAATAATGGGAAATAATAATTCTCTCTGGTATATTATTTCTCGTATTATTGCTTTTGTCAATAAAGTAATTTACAATTGTATACAAGATTTTATATGAACTGTCTCAATTGAAATTTATAACGATCAATAGATTATAATATTTATTAAGATATGTAACTTATCAATGAAAGAAAATCAGTTTTTACACGAAAAATCTATAAGTGCGCATTGATCAAAATGCAATGGATTTTATTTGCTATATATTTAACCCCAAAGGCATGACCTGATCAAAACGCTAGCCATTTAATAACAATAGTCGCGCATTCCATCGGAGCAGCGCACGGTGCATCAATAAACCATTACTTATAATTCCAATGTAAATTGCCGAATCGCAGTTTCATAAATGATGATCACCTAAAATACTGAATGACGAATGGTGCTCTCGATTATTGTTTACTCCCCAAGCACCCTGCTATAGATCAAAATTGAGTTGGCAACTGTCCCGAAATGCATAGCATGTGTGCAAAAGTAAAAACCGCAAAATTTTTTAATTACGCGCGCGCACAATTTAAAATTCATTCGCGCCTGCCTACGCAACCATGGGCCAAGACTTTACAGAAACATTTTCGCACACTCAGAATGCACGAGTATAGTGCCCGCGGGTGCAAGAGAAAATTAGCTTGCACCACGAGGAAGCTCGAGTAATCCATTCCCTCGCGCAGTCCGGTCGCGAAAAAATGCCAAAAAGCCGGAGCGGAAAAAGGGCCAACCGACGGGGGGGGGGGGGGTTCAGCCGTTAAGCTATACGCAAAGTTGCGCGATACACAGCTGCAGGGAAAGGAATGCCGCGAGAGCTAACCGAGGGGTGAATCCAAAAGTTGAAATAAATTCCGCAGTCGCGAGGGAGAGAGCCTGAGCCGCCTCGCATTATTCCAGGCTCGTTACGAGGCCGAGAGCAGCAGCGTCTTTCACGTTTGCTCTTAACGAGTTAAGAGCTGCGAGAGTGAGAGAGTTGCCGCTGGGGTTAACTTGGGGATGCCGGGGCCGTCGTGAAGTTGGAGCCGAAACTTAACGCCTAGCCCCTACGAAGCCGCGGACAAGCGAATACGTGCCGTGGTACACGTATCTCCAGTCTTGTTACGTGGGAACTAGTCGATTGTGCCCGAGATAGCTATCGTCCTACATCCATTCTCGCGACATTAAGGACTTTTAACACATGTCTCCTCATGTATGGGCTTCGAGGTTCGCTTCTTTCAGGAGAAAGCTTTTTGCAATGCTGAAAATTTTAAAATTTAAAAGTTTCTACATTTCAATGTTTTCAGTGGTCCCGAGTCGAATACACTTTTCCAAAGGATAATTTTCATACATAAAAAAGTCATAACCGGATGTTGTGAAGCAGAAAGTGAAGCTAAGATAGACGTCATGCGATTGTCTCGTGTCGTACGCATGCGTCCAAGCTTTATATGTCTAAATGTTTCTATGTCTAAATTTCTATGTCAATTTTTTATATGGTTCAAAATTTATATCTACAATCTAATTCTGGTTTCGCATTTTACTTTGTATTGAAAAATTAAGTGTAAGTATATTATATTTTGATGTGAAAAGTGGAAAAAATGGATGAACACAAGTTTTTCAGTTTGGTGGCTGTCACCGGACGTCATGCAGACACTTCGACCATATAATTCGATCTTTGCTCATGTATAACCTAATATAATAGTAGAAATATCTCCGTACAAGCGAGTTAGCGAGCACAGGTTTTTTTGGAACAAATCGAGAAAAAGACTTTTATTAAATTCATTTCTAAAGCCTGAAGTCTGCATATTTGATTTCAATCTGTCAATATTAAATTTTGTATCAATTTTATTATATTTTTAAAAAATGTTATATACAGTATGTAATTGATTTATGAGCTCTTCATGTACATTGTTACCAATACCTGCTGTGTACATTGTTACAATGCTGCGTGGGTATTTAGATAAGTTTGTTTTTTAGATATAAAGATAAACTTTACTTTAAATAAAAATTTTGAATATAATTCTAAAATTATTTATTTTAATTAATTTTCTAGAATAGCTAAAATAACTTTGCAATTAAGTTCTTTAAATTTTAAAAACATAATAATTATTTAAAATTTTTCAAATACAAACTGATTATCAGTAATATACTTTCGAGTACTATTATATTATAAACAAATCGTGACAAAAATTAGAGCGCACGAAGCGCGCTGCTCTTAGTCTGGTTCAATATAATTTCAATCAAAAGCGAAATCAAATAGTGTACAAAGTAGATTTTCCCTTCTACAAAGAAAAAAATGGCATTTTCAGAAAATGGTAACCCAATCGCAAATTATGAATATATCCTGATTTGATTGTTTGTTATAATAATTGCGTTGAAATTAATAATACGTGTAATATATATATATATTATAGAAACGATATTGTTATAGAAACGGTCTCTTCTTGTGTGCACCTCGGCGTTTCTCCCACCTCATCATCTTTAATAGCAATAAATGAAATGCGAGCAAACGAGCAAAGTATAATCGAAGTATAAAAAGAGGAGAGAGAGAGAGAGAGAGAGAGAGAGAGTATTATACGATATGTGTATACAGTGTACACAATACACATATATCGTGCTATATTACAGAGCAGACGGTCTTAGCGGTGAAAATCCTTTTTGCATCGGCAAAATTACGACGCGGCCTCATACACAAATGATAAAAAACGACGAGCATAAAAGAAAAGCCGAGACTATAAAAAAAGGATGAAAAGAAAGAAGGGCCACACGTAAAAATGTCTAAACGGCCCTCTTCACGAGCAGCGTGTCTCTCTCTCTCTCTCTCTCACTCTCTCGGCGGCTGTATTCGCACGGGCCTCCGCTCTCGCGTGTAGCGAACAGAGCGTATAGCAAGTGTATGTAGAGTATGTATATCTCGAAGCGTCGCGTCGTAAAGTGTGAAATTAATGCAGGGCGCACAGCTACGGCGTCTACCGAAAACACGGGGCGAACTTTTTCCGGACGTTTTCTCCTCCGTGGATGCGCGCGGCATCGATCTAGAAAGTATATATATACGCTTTAGTGGAGCTACTTTTATTGCAGCTCGTAGCGAGACGCACAAGTTTTACTGCTTTCCTCTCGCGCGCAGAGCGCAGAGGCAGCTGCAATCGCGAAATCAGCGCGAAATATCGTTTCGAAAATTGTCTCCGAAACAGTGCGCGCGACTCTAATGCGCGCAGCAGCGAGGTTATCTCCCTGCCTGCACTTCCTCTCTCCGCGAGAGGAAGAGAGAGAGAGAGCGATTGGCTATGCTCCGGGAAAGCTAATGAAGTGTCCCGGTGCTAGTGATATAATAAATTGGCCGATCCCCGCCCTACTAACGCGATTTAATCTCCTCCTCAGTCCTCCTCACTCCTCTCTCTCTCTCTCCCCCCTCTGTCCCAGCTGTATAGATATCTGCGAAATAATTAATCCCCTAATCGCGCGGCCGCTGCCGCGGAAAGTTCGCTTAAAAAGCAATCTTGATTCCCATCCCCCTGGGCTCTTTATATCCACGCTGTGTACAGATAGAGAGAGAGAGAGAGAGAGTGGGGGAAGGAGGGGGGAGGTCGGCAAATTATTATGCGAGGCGCGCGAGCAAAAGAAAAGTGTATATAAGGTACATAATGTGAGCGTGAGCGAGAGCGAGAGAGAGAGAGAGAGAGAGAGAGAGCGGCTCGAAGATTCTGAAATATGAGGGGCTATTAGGCCGACGGTTTCTCCCCTCCTTCAGAAGCATTACCAACCCTTATACGCGTAAATAATGCAGCTTCTTAGTCGGGCTTACCGAGCAAGCTGATATATCCAACGGGCCGCCCGCCCGCCCGCTCGCTCGCGCGCACCGCGCCGCCGCTTAAAGTCCGAGAGGAGAGAGAAACTTTTTTCCCTCCTTTGTTGTGTGCTGCTCCGCCGCTCTGCTTCGCGCTCCGCTCGCGGAAGAGATGTTACGAAATGAGCGTTGGAATATTGTGCTTCGCAGGAAACTTTTTTATACACGTGTAAAAAAAAAAAGCGCGCGGAGTTTTCTCCCTCTCTCTCGCGCTCTCTCCCGGTGTATTCTCTCTGTGGAACCGAAGTGAATTATGCGCTGCATTTTTCTTTCCGTCTCCTCTCTTTTTTTTTTCTTCTATTTCAGAAATTCTCGTCCGACGAACGTCTTTTCCTATTATTATATCTGCTTTCGCCCAGCGAAGGACGGATTTTCAATCTCGCGTCATCGTCTCGTCCTCTCGGTCTTCTTCAATACACGAGAGAACTCGCGGGACGTCATCATCAGAGACGACGAGCTGAGAAATCCTCCTTCTCGGCTGTTGCAGCGCGCGCGAACACAAAAAGAAACGCCGCCGTGCCGCCGCTGCTGCTGCTGCTGCTGCTGCTGTCTTTTTCATTTCCGCAGCAGAACCAGCCGAAATCTTAATGTTCGCTCGACGTTCGCCCTTTCTCGAAGGTATCTGTGTATATACCTATATTCATGCGCAGTGTACTCACACGCGCGCACTATACGTAATATACAGCTTCGCGCGTTACATCGAAGCGCCGCATTCATTTCTTCATATAATACGCGCAGAGTGTGGGTGTGCGCGCGCGGTAGTTGAAATCGACGTTTTTCCTTTTATTTTTAATAGACACGCCGCGGATTGAGGGAGGCGGCAGCGGCGGCGGCGGCGGCGGCTGAAATATTGAAAAGAGCAATACGCGCTCGAAAATTGTTTTTCTTCTGCTGTGCGCCCGCGCGAAAAATGACTCGGGATTCGTGATAAATGCATCGGGGCTGCGCGTGACACGTGGAAATCCCGGAAATATTCTCATCAAAGTTTTCGAAGCCCGCGAAGATCCTTCTTAATCAAGTTGCGATTTTCAATCTCGTGAGCCGTCCTCATCGAGACGCGTAGCTCTCGGCTCGCTTTACAGGCAGCGGGAGGGCGCAATCGATCCTGACAATTCTCGCCCGCGACTTGCACTGCGCAGCAGTCCATTGTATGCAGACCGCCAACTCTTCGAATGAGCTTTATACATATTTAATTCAACGACGGCTTTTTTGCTCACTCCTCTCGTACAACTCGTACTAATGGCTTGTTAACTGGATCCATATTTGTTCGTTTAATTGATTGAAAGAGAGAGAGAGAGAAAGGGCGGACTGCGAAGGAGAGAAGCTGCGCGAGAGGCTTTTTGCAGGCGGCGGCGGCAAAAAGAGAGGAATAGAAAGGACGACGTCGCGCGCTCGGGGAAGAAGAGCTTTCGAGATTACTCGGGAGGACTGTGCGCGGAAAGGTGTGCATCGACGGGAGAGGGTCGTGAGAAGACGTTCACTTTTTGAAGGCTTGTGGGGGGAGGGGGGCTCTTAAGAAAATTTATTCAACTTTTATCCCTTTGGAAAATCTCGAGCCGCGACATTTTTATTCCGCGCTCGCCTCGTACTAATGAAATGTGCTCGGGTTATTTTACCTCTATCTCGCACTCTTTCTCTGTCCCCTTCTCTCAAAGAGAGCAGGGAGAAGTCGCTTTGTGCGCAGGGAGTTCTAAGCTGTTAAAAAAATGCGACTGCAATTAAAGCGTGTCTGGGAAAAATTACATTCTCAAGTGTTTTTGTCACCGCCTCGGCTGTCGTGTCCGACAAACGGAATATTTAAATGCGTGACTATAGCGTCGTAAGATTTTTCTCCTCGCGGCGGCGGCGGCGGCGGCGGCGGGGCAGGTGAATCGAGCTACTTCCGCCGCCGTCTCGGCGACGTCCTCGCTACTTATAAACGTTATATAAGTATTCTTTCTTGCTAGTAGCTCTGCGTATCTCTCCCTCCTTTTTTTATTGTTCGCCAACGAAGAGGAGGAGTATTTCGCCTAAGAAGATGTGGAACTTGCCGCGCTGCTGCCGGCCGGGGGGATTAATCGCGAGTATTTAACCGGCTGCTACAGGCTAAAGGAGTATTTTCATGAAAATGAGGCTGCTTGTCGTCCGCCTCGTTCTTTTTTTACGCTCTCGTTTTAACCTGCGCGCAGAGCTCGCCTATAAGGAGAGATTCTTCATCTCGCTGTGTTTATAGAGTAGAAAAGAAGGAAAAATCTCGAGTAAAATAAAATACAAAATTCATTCCGAGTCCTCGCCGGGACAGAGAGAGAGAGAGAGAGAGAGAGAGAGAGAGAGAAGAGAGAGAGAGAGAGAGCGTGTTACTCGCGCGCTTCGACGAACGGCAATAGGACGAAGAAAGGCTGCGCGCGCTCTGGAATCAAATGAAAAGCCGTCGTAGCTTCGAGTAGGAAAAAAGGCGAGAGCGCGACCACGGAGGGATAAAACTCAAAGTACACACGACGAGCGAGGGATGAGAGAAAGAGAGAGAGAGAGAGAGAGAGAGAGAGAGAGAGAGAAAGGGAGAAAAAAAAGTCAACTTACAACAAATCAGCAGGATCGAAGGGTGTTCCTTGCTGCCGTCGTTCTTTCCACTGAGGAAGAAATACCACTGCCTCGGGTCCACTCTGATCCCATACCTGCGGGCAAAACGAGAAATCGAGAACTCGAAAAAAGAAGTAGCAGCAGCAGCAGCAGCGGCGGCGGCGGCAACGGTACTGGAAAGGAAAGCTGAGCTGCGGGAGGTGGAGGAGACGAGCTGGATATAGAGGACGTTACACGCTTTCCGGCATTTGCGCGCGTGCGACCAAGACGCCATTAACGTCCGTCTTCCGAAAGCACGAGCTCCGCCAGGAAGGAGAGAGAACGCAGTGTCGTAAAAAAAAAACTCCGCCTTTTGTTCCAGTCGCTCTCTCAATTTCTCTCTCTCTCTCTCTCTCTCTCTCTCTCTATTTCGCTATCCCTTCTCTATCTCCCTCGCTCTCGCTCTGCGGCTAGCAGCGAATAAATAATAAACATCACTCCGCGCGCGAGTCTATTTCGTCTGACTGAAATATGTACTCAGCTAAGGAGCTGTGTGTGTGTATGTGTGTGTGTGTGTGTGAGAGAGAGAGAGAGAGGGACGAAAAAGGAAGCTGCCGACATCGGCTCTCGGCTTCTTATCGCCGTTTCTCGAACTATTGAATATTGACGAGTCTTCGCGATGTAAATGCGATTTGCCGAGCGCAAAAATAACAACGTCGGCGGATCATGCGCTCTTTTAACATGTCTGCGCGTCTTTGCTCGATAAACAGATATATAGAGATACGCGTGCGCCGATTACCTCTCGTATCGCGTACGCGCTTCGCCTCAGGACCCGAGACTTTCGGAGAAAACGTTTCCCGCTAACAAGCCGCACGTAACGCGCTAATCCCTCAACAGCTTTTCTATACAAGTTGTCGTCGTCGACGTCGTCGTCGTCGTCGCGCTGCTGCTGCTGCTGCTGCTGCGTTTGCCGCGAGGCCTTAAGACTTTGTAAAGCGATAGCCAGTCAAATGCATAAATTATGTCTACAACTTACAAGTACAGGAAGCTGCTATACTCTGCAGGTGTAGAGCAAACTTTTCCGTAAAGCCGGGACCGTCCGAGCGATCAAACTTCGGCGTTGCCTACTTTTCCCTCCCGTCGCCGCCGCCGCTCCGAAACGACGCGCGCCCCCCGCGCTCCTCACTTTGAACTTTTATCGATGACAGGGATGTCGCAAGCTCCGCTTCCAGACAAGTCGTCACTCTCTCTCTCCCTCTCTCTCTCTCTCTTTCTCTCTCTCTCACTTGTCGCATACTCTCTTTCTTACTTCGAGATTTCATTCTGCATAATACAAGCAATTTTCAAATCTAATTTTCGAGATTCTTCTGCGTACCATGTTTCCTCGTAATTAATTCAGATTTAAGAGTCGAAAAATCTGGCGGAACCCCTAGTCTCTCTCAACTGCGCTTGACGAGCAATGGCAAATTTTTTTCATCCGCGGCGCGGTCTCCCCGTCGAGTTCTCAGCATTAAAAATTTAAACAGATTTTAATTGAAGCTTTTTCGTCGTCGTTCGCTCTCCGCGGGCGGGAAAAATCTTTCGGTCGTTTAGCCGAGATCGAGATTTAATAATTGAAGCTCCGCAAGCGCCGAGAAGACGTCTGCGCGGTTAAACGGGAAAATGAAGGAGCTCGCCGAAAATTTATTCGGAGAGCGGGATTGAATGTACAGTCTCCCCATCAAAATCGACGTGGACGACGTCGCGGAGAGTCGTGTTAACATTTTTAGGAGAGTTTAAGGTACTTTGAAACCGGGCTCGCGTTTAATTTCGAATTTTCTCACGCTTGCATAATGCATTATCAGGACTATACGGCCAAGTGAAAAATTACACGTATAGAAAGTCGAGAGAAACTCTGCTTCTCTGCACACTTAGCCAATGAAATCTGTACTCCGAGCGCGCGCGCACTGCAGACGTATTAAGCGTCCGAAGGATTTAGCGGTCGCGCACACGCCGCGCGAACAACAGTCGGTAAAATACATTCGATTAACCTGGGGAATGAAGGGCCAAGTAAAACTATATTCCACGAGGTGCGCGCGCGCATACGCGCATACACACCCGCGTACATACAAACGCGAGCGCGCTTAACTGCTAATAAATATATAGTCAGCAGGTGAAGCCCGCCGCGACGTCGAAAACAATTAGCACTCAGCGGCGGGGGCTCTCGTTACTGCCGATGATCACGCGTGTAATTGCTCCTCTTTGCGCGAGTAGATACGCGCATAGGGGGCTCCGGTGCTCTGTAGGCAAAGACTCGGCATGAAGCCGAGCAATTAAGGAGCCGAGGCGGTGAAACTTTTCGTTTCAACTTTTCAGCCGCGGAGCTCGCGCCTTCCGCTCCTTAATGAGCATTATAAATTTTTGTTGCGCGGAGAAACAGGCGCGGGGATAGAGAGTCGAGAGACCGGAGAGCGAGTGAGTGAGAGAAAGAGCTTAAAAGAAGAAGCCGATAAAAATCTCGTTAAAATTATTCATGGACCGTTCGAAGCTTGCGGCTCTGGATACCGCTCTTATTTTGTAGCTCAATATGATTTTCGACGAAAGTAAAGCTTATTCTACGTGTGATATTTCCCACTCCTGTTGAAACGTTTCTTTTATACATTTTGTAAAGTGAGCACTCCGAAATATCGACCATCATTTTCTCAGGAGCTTGAGATTCTGATGATTTTTCAAATGTCCTCCTCAAAGCTTTATGATAATAGTCGTTATTGAACTAATATCGATAAACTCTGCTCCACTGCATGGCTAGGATAAATCGATCATACGCACGGCGGCACATGAGAAATTCCCTAATTGCTACGGCCGAACTTTCCCCGCGACTATTAGACTCGAAACGACGGATATAGCCTTCCAGCCGCCGCATATAGCATTGGAATTCATTCGTTCTCTCATAATGTACAAACATGTGCATGAGTTGAATATACCGCTAGATATGCTCATTGCGATCGATATATGAGGAGCGAGTATATGCCCCACCATTCGATCCGCTGCAGCCAGTTTACTTTTTCTTCATAAAGCACTGTTTTTCAATTTTCTCACTCGAGCCGGCGGGGCGCAAAGACATCCACGAGATGTTGGGCTTTCAATAACATCAGAGCCGCAAAATAAATTGTGTAAATGCCGTTTCTGAGACACTTGAGCCTGTCTCTTATCGGCCATTCCTTAAAAGCTTGTCAACTCGCTTAATCCTGACTGCACTGTCAATAACCTAAGGCAATAATAAGTTTTCTGTATATAGTCGTTCAAACTCGCCGCTTACCCGCACGGTAACCCGCCGTCAAACAGCCGGAAGCGTGTTTGCAAATTATCGACTAAACTAACGGGAGAGAAGCTCTGGCTATTGACTCCTCGACTAGCTCACACAAAAGAATAAATTTAAGCCCGTTTCCGGCGGAATGGAGTCGCGCGCGCGCGCGCGCACTCGCGAGAAAAATGCCTTTATTAAGATCTGGCCGGCATCCAGTGCTCTCTCTCTCTCTCTCTCTCTCTCTCTCTCTCTCCTTCCCTTTTCATTAGAGGCACTCCATAAATCTCACGGCGCGCTAATAATAAAGCACGCAGTCCCTGCAATCAGCTTTCGATCGCGAGCGATTTCACCGGGAATTATACGCGCGCGAGGAACAAAAATGGCTTCGTTATATTACGCTCTCTCTCTCTCTTTCTCTCTCAGTCTCTTTCACGTGATACGATTCGTACGTGGCGAGAGCGAAATGCCGAGGGGTTAATCATATAGCGGAGATGGAGGGTGGCAGGAGGTGCGGGGGGTGGGGGGGGGGGGTGTGGAGGCTATATAACGGAAAAGAAAGAGGAGAGAGAAAACTTACTTTATAAAGTTCTCCAATAAGAGGCGAATGCCGCCGATGCCCAGCAGCAGGAACCCCCAGTTGACGAATCCCTTGAAGTTGTCGAAGCCCGAGCTCCACGAGAAGAGACTGTCCCTTGGACGATGGCACCTGCAATGTGAACAAAGTAGTCGTGAGCGAGGGAAAGAGAGAAACCGAACTTTGTTGAATCTCGTAATTACATCGGAGATGGATGAAAAATGAAATTTGTAATGAGGGCCGCCGGCTTCGCGCGCAGCTAGATTAATATATATTTCACTATGAGCTCGCTGAAAGAGGTCTAATTACTTTGCTCTTATTTTAGAATCCGATATTGGAATTTTAATGGGAACTTTTGCTTGACGTTATGTGCATCTATACAATGTTTCTTTTCAATTGAACATACTATATCTCATGCCAATATTTCTCGAAATCTGAAATTTCCACGAAGGTAGAACCCAATTTCGAATTGAGCTGCAAAATTAAAGGTTTAATCGTGCGGTCGCAATTTTCTATTTATTTATACCTTGTTTAATAACTGACTTTCTCATTAATCTGTTGAGTCAATTGCAATATTGATCAAATAGTTTTTATTACAGGAAAATATATTATGAGAGATGATGAGCAGTCTGGTGCAGAAGGTTGGCTCGATCGACAGGCCAACAAATGAGAATAATCATCAACGACACACACACACACACACACACACACACACACACACACACACTACACTTTACTGATACTACACAAGTCACGAATATGGGCTGCGAATAGTGGCTTTTGTCTGAGACCCTGAGTCTTATACCTATGCTGGTACACTTCTTACGCGTGCGAGGCCTTTCAAAATGCATGCATTGGGACAACGAGGACGACGACGTCGGCGACGTCGACGACAACGCATTGTTAGCAGTGCCCACTTATTCGTCCCAAGACGCGAGTGGCCTAGTGAAATTTTTAAGACTCGCTAGCTTGTTCGGGCGCGGCTTAAAGAGAGGGAAGAAATTAAAGCCCTTTTCTTTTAAAAATTCACTTTCACTCAAGGACGAGTCGAGCAGCACTTGAGCTGCTGCCATTTTTTTTTGAGTGGAGAATCGATGCGGCCAGTGCACTCGGAGGTGCGACACGTTCGCGCCTTATAACTAGTCGAATGTAAAGTCTGTAATAGTATACTCTTAAAGAACGATATAGCCTCGCAGCCTTTAAAATTTTTTTCCTGCCCTTAGAGAACTCTGACCCATAGTTTCTTTCATGTGTACAGCTGCATTAAAGTTTCACGAATATGAGACTTGAAAAAGCTTAAATAAAAAAACTGATATACACACCGTAGACTCTACTCGAAAGTGCATGGATGGTGTGTAAAAAAGTATCTACAGCGTATAAAAACATAAAAAAGTAAGGAGTATATGTATATAAAAGCTCTTGAAATATATCGTTCCGAGTTGGAGCTTGTAAAATTGATACGGCTTCTTCCGGGCTGGCATTTATCACATCAGCAGCTCGAGCACAATATCTATACACATACGCGCTCGACGCTTGTATTTTGTATGTATATATTGTATATACATCGAAATCCGCGAAAAAATGCACCCAGAATCGTAAAAAAGTCAATTATCCTCGGCAACCAAATAGGGTAAACGTGAAGAAAAAGAGTTTAAACTTAAAAAAAAATTGTCAGAAACGCTTCTTTGGGAACGAAAAATACGAGCGGATTAATACAGAAAAAAACTCAAAGAATATCGAATATCTTCAAAAAAGTATGTAAGCTATTCGACATATTTAACCGTAAACAATTTTTTGCCCTTTGCACGTTGAGCTTCTGACGCTGCCAAAATCCACTTTGTCGCATTATTTTTTCGTCTCTTTCGGTAACAACAGCTGAAAAATAAATGCCAGGTATCTATACGATTCTTTCGACTGGCACTTTCCACTGGCGTGTGGTCGAAAGTCCTAGCACTCAAAAAATCACTGAAATTCTGTATAGAGCCATTAAAAGTGCATTCATTTTTACGCGCGGATTTCGACGTAGAGACATGTCTCTGCGGAACAAAAAAAAAAGAAAGGTGCTCGCGAAGGATTAAAATTTATAAACGCAGCGCAACGCAAACTCGTCATTCGGCTTTTGACGTTGCGAGCGTAAAAAGTTTGCGAACAGGCCGCGGGAAAATCGCGCTCGAGCCAAGTTTAAAGAATCGTTTACCCCGGCCATGTTCGACTTTTTCCGGTGCCGCCTGCATCGCGGACGCGCGCGAAAATACACGCTATTTTTGCGAGAGATGCGAATTTCTCGTCGTGCCCTCGATCTCATACTCTATCTCTCCCCCCCTCTCTCTCTCTCTTTCAGAAAGATGTATTCAGATGGCGTGCGCTCTGCCGCTCATCCTAACTCATACACGCATATATGATAAATCGCGTAGTCCTCGCTCGGCCGGAGGAGAGCAACCGTATACAGCGAACGCCCTGCCCCCGTATCTCTACATTTCGTATTCGAATGGCAAGTTCGTATTTTGCAAAATTATGTTTCTATCGACGTCGGGATAATGCACGCATTGACGAAAATTGATAAGCGCACAGTCTTGTCTTTTTCATCTGATTTATAGTTTGGCGCGAGCTTCGTTTATACATTTACAGATCCGTGCATCTATACGCGTGTGCATACTGCATGAGCTGCGTTTCGCGCAGATTTTTCAAAATCCGCCTGCACTTTCTGGGGGAAAAAAACGGCGCGTCTGTGCATAAGCTACGAGGTATCGCATGAAGAGCGAGGGAAAAATTCGAAAGTCGTAGTAACGGCTGCCGCGCGCCTCTAATGCAGACACGTTTCCAACCTCTCACGTCTGACCGGTGAATCAGGATTGGATTTTTGTTTTATTTTCATAAAAGATTTACAAAACTTTGCCGATTGACCCGCGGATTTTTCGTGAGAGCTTGAAAAGCTGCAATGCAGCAGTGAGAATGATGAGCGGATGCGCGCGCGGCGCGGCCTTTGCTGCAGTTAACTCGCGCGCAGCTCAAAGTGAAAAGCCTGGTGAAAAGTTCGCTTATCCAAAAGATTTTTCCAACTGTTAGCGCTTGCAGCGCGAAAGGAAGGAACTTGGAGAGCGAGGGACGAGGAGTTGAAACGTATTAGCGAAGAAGGGAAGAGACGAGACAGAAGCTGAGCGTTTGGCCTTTTCTGGATAGACGAGCAGTAGTCCATAGAAATCGAATCTCGGAACGCGTATGAGGCATTTCCTGCGAGAATTCCGCAGGGCTCTCCGAACTTTCGAATCTTCCACAGGCTGGTCGTTCTGCACACCTTTATGTAGTTTCGAATTTCTTTTCCCATTGTTCGAGCGCTAGTCGGGCTTCGCGGCGCGGATCATTGGGGATGATAGCGCGAGCTGCTCGCCGAGTGGATTTTCTCAATGCTCGCACGCTGCAAGAAGGTGCGCGCAGCAGCCCACTTTGAATTCTTCATCATCCGGTGTTGAACGTGTAAAGCTAGCGAGATAAACAGAGGAGGTGCAGCGTAGCGCCGTCCCGGATCTCCGCGAGTATTTGCTCGATAGCTATACTGCCCCGAACTTGCTCTCTCGCTGCCGCACTTTGCACCTATACTGCCCCCGCTCCGGCGGGGGATGATACGCAGGAAGAGAGGAAAACCGCATAGGAAGTAAGAACTGCGGTATATATAAAGCCTCCGGCGCACGACAATAGGGTCAGACAAAAGCCATGCTTGAAAGGGGGTGTAGTGAGAGCTGGTACAGCGCAGCTGAGAAAGCCAAACGTAAGGGGTTGGGGGTTGGGGGTTGGGAGGGGGGCATATAGTGACACGTTTAAACAGCGATATTGTTGAGAGGATTTCAGCACTTTCTGAAATTCGCTAGCTTTTTCGGATTTTTCGGCTCTCTTTGTCGAACGCCTTCGATCCGGCCTTGAATACGAATGGCGCCAAGCCGAAAAACTCACGACCGCGACGTTCAAGAGACATTTTTGTCAGACTTGCCTTTTTCACCTTGGCCTATGCAATTATACACTGCGGATTGTACGGGCTTGGCGCGGTCTCCATTCTGCCGAACAATTGCGCAAGCGGTTATCTCGCATCGAAACTGCACGTGAATTAAAGTTGGAAAGAATATTAAGCCGTCCCGGCGACGTTCCGAGTTTGATACTCAAAGTTTTAAGCTCCGCGGAGGACGGAAAATGAGTTCGGCCAAGCAAAACAAGTGAATTTGTCCCACTTTTTTGCGCATTACAATTCAAATCACATCGCGACGGTAATGAAAGACGAAACTCTTTCTCGATCGACGTCAGCAGCAGCAACGCAGCGAGTGTGCGCAGAGTCTTTTGAACGCTCGCGTCTGTTGCGCAAGAAATATTACGAAATCGCTGGCGCGAGAGAAAGTAGGGGAAAGGGCTGCAATTAGAAGGAAAAAAGCTGGTGCGCGCAAATCTGTATATCCCCGGGGTGTGTGCGCCGGAGAAGCGGCAGAAGATGAAGCAAGGGCAGTCACAGCTCATTTCTTGAAACATAGTCGGATTTGGAGAGAAAAGAGAAATGCACGAGGCGAGAGAGGGGGATTCGACCGTGCTCCCGCTTTCCTCGGCGATATCACTTTATTGTGCACGATGTTATTCCAGAGATTCATTATATGATTTTTATCATGCGCCTCTCAAATATTCCGCGCTATATACAGCACGCGATTCCAATGACGCGAATTCAGAAACATTCAATGCACTATAACAAACGAGCTGGGTTATAAGGCTTGCATTTTTTTCCCCTATTTTTACTATATAAAACAATTCCATATTCGTATAGCGCGAGCCTTGACGGGATCGCTCTATACAGTTCGACGCTAGCTTTTACCCGCAATATTCCCCGAAAACAAACTAACGAAATAATCCGGGGGAAATATGGTGCGCAGGTTTCCATTTGTTTTCATCGAAGCTTCAGCTGTCCAAAGTAAGTGTGGAAATGCAACGATCGAACATTCGGTGCGGCCTGCGGCTCGGCTTTTTTAAAAGTCTATTACCTCAAAATCGAAAACAGGAATATCGAGAAGCGGCTCGGCAAACGCCGGGAACCAAGCTTCTTTGGAAGCTGCCTCAGCGATATAACGCGCCTTTTAATCCTCGTCGCGGGCTTGGTTGCAGGGCGCAAGAGTCTGCGCGCTGTTCGCGCCCCCCCCCCCTCCGGCGGGCCGTCGCGTGCATTCGGAATTTATGGGAGATTGCGATAATTAATAGAACGAGAGCAAAGCGCAGACAGTCGTAGACGCTCCCACGCGCGCGCCGACAACAGTCCAAGAGCCAAGTTCTCGCTCGACGTGCCTCTTGTTCTTCGGCATGTGGCGTAAACGCAGTTAAAGGCTTCCATTATGCACTGCAGAGGCGCACACCTGCAAACGCGCGAGTTTACGCGTGCCCTACGCATGTGCGGGTGTGTACAATGCGCACACATGCGAGACCTGTCAGCCTGGAATCTCGCGTATGTATACATAAGCGAGCGCAGCTTCGCGTTTGCTTCTTTTTTTTTCGCGTATTCTCTTTCTGAGCGACTGCTGTCATTGCGAGGGTTAAATTAACGCCTCGATGAAGCGACGTTGGCGCGGTACAATAAATCAGCCGAGCATTCGCTTCCGCATATCCGTCGCTTGTGATATAGTCTGCAGCAGATATGGGAAAGTGCTATGTACCCCCGAAGCTACTTGCTTCGCTGATCATAGAACGGATTGTTCATCGGCACACGCGCGCGCGTGCGTTTATGCGCTCTTACCATGTAGAGAGCTATTCATATATATTATATATTGTACCCCCCTATCCATTCGAAGCTGAAGTATGCGCCATTTCTCTTCCTTCAATACGATATCGAGTAGTATATTCCTGCGCGAGATGCCCGAATGCGGCAGGGCTTGTAAATAGCCGAAAACGATATCGTTCCCGACGTAAAGTGCAATTTTATTGGAAAATTATTGCATTTCGGCTGCGCGAACGGTATATACGCGTACATGCGCGAAGTAAAAACGTAAAACGCATCGTTGATGCGCTACAGAGCGGCAATATCGAGCGAGAGAGAGAAACTTTTCCTCAATTAATCTCGAGAAATAAATGCCCCGCGACTACATCCGCGTTTGCATATAGTGTCTTTTGTCCGTGGAATCGAAATTCAGTCGTTCGTTTCCCGGGCGCGCTTTTATTGAATCTCGCAAAACGCCGCCGCAGCAGCTGCAGCGGCAGCAGCAGCAGCAGCGAAGCGGAGCTTTCATCTAATCTGCCGATCCGAATATACAATAGAGAAAGCTCGAGGCCTTTCACAAAGCGGCCAGTTCGACACTCGCGCCTGCGAGCATTTCAGCGCGCAGGAATAAAGCTCCGATCCGAAGGATTACAGTGTGCCCGTATCAAACGAGCCGAGCTTTAAACGCACCCGTGGCACCCGCTCTCAGAAATAATAGCCGCGAACGCACCGGCGTCCAAAATAAAGGACCGCAGCGTCGCCTGGCGGCGCTGTAGCTTTCATTTTTTTTCTCGCGCCGCGCCGCGGCAACTCGATCCGTTATAGGTGCGCGTCTGCGCTGTGTGTGTGTGCGTGTGCGCAACGCGAAGCTTCGAGCCGCGCAGTTTTGGTATAATTATCCGAGCATAGAACTGTACGCATCTACAGCGTCGAATTTCACCGCAGTGTGAGAGCCAATGGCTCGTGAATTTTTTCATTCGGCCTCGCTGCTGCTGCTGCTGCTGCTGCTGCTATGCTGCTATTCTGCAGCGAGAGATCTTCGATGAGTATAAAAAAAAAAGTATATGTAGAGAACGAGGGGAATAAATATAAATGGCGAGGCGTAAAAGCCAATTTACGCCGCGGATCTGCACCGTCGATTATCTGGGGCTGCGGTGAACGCGGCAAAAATAGAGCTTTTCATTTGTCGCGAGTGAGATTTTTTTCAGCTCTTTAAACGGATATTGCGCTTTTCAGCCGGAAAAATTTTACCGTTCCTTCGCCGAATATAGATGGCATGCAGTTATCTCAAAATGATAGTTTCCGGAATCGAGTCGCAACTCGCTTTCCAAATAAATTTCAATTGGTGGTTGAAAATTTTCAATGGATTTGATATATATATATATATAGCAATGAATCGTAAACCGAATAAACGGCCTGCGCTGCTGATTGTATATTACTTCGTAATCGGCAATTTTCATCATATCGTGACTAGTGAGCTTTGCGCGCTAGCGCTATAAATAAAGACTAATCTGCTGCCAGGATCAAGGGGAAATAATTAAACTCTAAAATAATTAAATGCAGCAAATCGAATTCCGAAGTGTACACAGGAACGGCGGCGGGCGAGAGCGAAAGCTTGAAAAATAAATTTAGCTTTCAATGAATATCATTACGCTGCGGCTCTCGAAGCGCGGCTCTCGTATCAGTTCTTAAAATTCTTCGAATAAAACTTTAGCTCGATGGCTAATAAAGCGCGCCCCTCAGCGGTCATTAAAAATTCGATTGTGCCTCGGATCGCGTTAAGATCCCGCCCCGAGATTGCCAGTGCCAGCTCGTGACAGGCGAGAGGGGGGAGGGGCGTCGGGAATCGAAAATTGAATTTGCGTAATTTCTGTGCGTATCGTTGGAACTCCCCTCTCCGTTTGAGCTGCTTAGTCGCGCAGATGTTTGGAATGGCTTTATCGCGATTTCCCGAGCGAAGAATCACACGCGTGCGCGAGCTAGAGACAAAGCGAACACGTAGATGCTGTGCAGTGAGAGAGAGAGAGAGAGAGAGAGAGAGCTGAGACGGAGACTATTTGCTTAGCAGCCAGCCAGCGTTTATGGGATGCAAGGGGGTTATCCCGGCGGGCTCGTATCTAAAGCTTAAAGCTAAAGCAGCCAGTGCTACAGCTGCGAGCACCCTCGTAAAAGATAAAGGTGCCAAATCTTTTGTTTCCGCGTGTGTTTCACTACCTCCCCGAGCGCTGCCGGAGAAGGACGATCGCTCTAATACAGATTTCATTTTCGATGCAACGATACGTTCAGCCTCAATACGCGAAATTCGCATTTTTCTACGGGAGGCCAGATTCCAATAAGAGACGAGACCCATTATTTTCATTCCAAAGGTTCGGTAGCTCTTTGACTCTTTTGACGCGGTAACTAACGTCATACTTATTATATGTATTCTACGAAGAATAATAAATTGTATATTTCTTAGTATTGAAAATCTTGCTTTTTTTTCCAACTGGAATAAAATAAACTTCACAATTTCATTCTAGGCCTAGCACACTCTAAGATTTTATCGATGTTCAATGTCCAATCAAATTAGTTAAACACTCAAAAAGTCATTTATGTTATTCTAGAAGAAAGCCACAGATATATATCTATACAGAGAAGGAGCTGAAAAGCGATAAGGAGGGTCTCTACAGCTACACACTGTTAAAGAGGAAGCACTTACTTCTCACGCTGGAAATCTAAAGAGAAAGAAAGAGAGAGCGGAGGGGGAGAGGTCTTGGAGAGGAAATGGAGAATACCAGCCCAATCGCACCTCGAAGTATCGAAATGGAGGAGGGAAAAACAAAGAGCTCGGTGAAAATGGAAGAGCAAGCCTCAGTAATATTTGGCAGGAAGAGAGAGAGAGAGCCATGTCTTGAAATCGGAAATTTCCTGAGAGCCTGGAATATATGTATTTAAAATGTCCAGCAGGTGTTCGCAAGCTCGCTTGGGCCAATTTTTGAGTCTCTTCGCTTATGTAAATTGCTTTTCGCGAATAAAAGCCCCCGGAATATATCTCGTGCAACTTTTATATGTGCCCGCGGTATTAGGCTACTTCTCGCTCGTCGGACTCTTCTTTTTTCTTTGTTTCATCACTGTGTTGGAGAAAGAGAGAGAAAAGGAGAGAGAGAGAGAGAGAGGCTCGTGCATTGCCGCGCACTCTACCGCCTAATGGAACTGTATATTTCCAAGAGCTTTTTTTTATTCGTCCGAGATTTTTCATGGACTATACAATACGTGGAAATAACGATTTTAGTCGCATGTAAAAATTTAACGCAGCATATCGCGTTGACATTTCAACATTTAAGAATGGATCGAGATACACTGCCGCCTGTAAGTAGCGCGAAAACCATTGTATCGTAAGTACCTTCGGCTTGCAAGTATCTCTCTTACTCTAACGCTTACAATAATCCGAGCACATTTCAGAAGAAAAATATCGCGTTACAGTTTGTGTATTTTCCAAAGACTGGAAAACAATAGGTCGACAATGCGCAATGGTATAGCGTTTCTTGCCCAGCGAATCGGGACGGAATAGGAGAAGCAAAATAACGGTACAAGCGAGGGGAGGGGGAAGGGGGTATAGGGAGAGAAAAAGAGAACATCCAAGAGCGTTGTACAAAAATACTTGTACTTTTTGTCGCGAGCTCGCCCGATATGTGTGTGCACA
The DNA here is from genome assembly GCA_018906965.1 of Philotrypesis tridentata. NCBI lineage: Eukaryota > Metazoa > Arthropoda > Insecta > Hymenoptera > Pteromalidae > Philotrypesis > Philotrypesis tridentata. The sequence continues at coordinate 15,419,882 of JACCIB010000001.1, forward strand.
TACTCTTATTCTCGGGGCGTATATATATTCGTATATGCGCAGGAACAAAACACGGCGCAGCTACACGTTAATCCCGCGTTTTGCAGTGTCCCCACCCACCGGCCGTTATAGCACTCCGTTCGCCGCGCAGCTATATGTACGCCTCAAAGCTTAAACGCGCGCGTATACGTATATATACGCGCAAAACCGAGTCGACTTCTCTTTTTTCCTCCCTGTCTGTAGCAGCGCGAGAGGACTCATTGAGCGAGAGATTAAAAGTTTTCTATCCGATGCCTGCTGCGCGCGGAAAATCTTGAAAATTTCGCGACGCGGCCGCTTAGTTATCGCGTAATATTTTATGGGGGAAAAGCGTCGACAAGGCTTTCCGCGCAGAGCCAAAGTGTGTATAAGCCGCGACGGCGAGCGATTCTCGTTAAAATAATTTGTCCCAGCGAGACTGAATAAGGGACAAGTATAGATCCGATTAGTTGAAAGCACTCGCTTCTTTTTTTTTCTTTTATTATTTTAGGCAGGCAGCTGAGGGGGTAGGCTTTGCGCTCCAAGTTTCGAGCTTTTTGTTGCAAAGACGGCCCCGACTGATGGCTGCTGCAGCTCTGCGCACGTGTGCGCGACGTACAGCGTATATGGAAAAGAAACGCCTGATATAAACAAGTTTTTAAGGGCCTGAAAAATCTACAGAGGCATTATTTACGAGGGTATGGGAGAGAAGAGCCTTGGCCATTATCTAAAAAGCACTCACTTCGAATTTCCGAGTTGGCGCGTTGACTCTCAATTACCGCGAAATATACTTCTGGAAATAAAAAAGTTTCCGCGGCGGCGCGTACGTCAAAGGGTTAAATAAAGTACGTTTTTTTATCTACACTCAGCAGAGAGTCGCCTCAGTAGTCGGCGGGCGAAGCTTCCGCGCGCGTACTGCAACAAAAAAAGCCTTTAATGCGCGTCAAGTGCGAAAAAACGAAAATCACGCCGAGAGCTTTCATACGGAGCCTCTTCGAGCGGCGATCGGTATATAGGTGCGGAGGGAGAGAGAGGGAGATAGAGAGAGAAAGACAGAGAATGGGAGAGAAAAAAAATAGCTTTAGCAGCCGGGAGAGGGAGAGGGGTGGAGAATGGAGCCGGCGAGTAGATATAGCTGGAAGCTCTGAGAGCGCGGAGAAGAAAAGCTCTCGCTCTTTCTCTCTACATTTCTACCTATCGCGAGCGCGTCTAATTGCAAAGTTGGACGAAAACAAGCGAGTGCTCGGCAAACAGCGACCCCCAAGTAAATATAACTTCCGTTCGTTCGAGGTAGAAAGAGGAAAAGGTGTATACCTAGGCGTGTCCCGTATGAGACACGCGCGCGGAAGCTGCAGGTAAACTGTACACAGTCGGGAAGAGTAAAGATGCTTGATGAAGAGAGTAAGAAAAGCGAGGAAAGGAATCCGTACGTGCGATGCACTCGGCTGGAAGCCTCCATCGGTATTTCTCTCCGTTTAATCTTATACCCCCCGATATCTGATTAAACTCTTTTAAGATATTACAGCGACCTTACAGCTGAAATATCAATCAATCAAGTCGATTTCAATCTACCTCGCTTTTATCGAAAAACGCGCAACTCTCTATACATGTTTTACAAAGAAAACGAGTCGCTGCGCCCTACCATTATATTACCAAGCGTTTCCACTTTCACAAGGTGAATCATTCCGAGAATAAACGACAGCGTTGACGACGACGTCGACGACGACGACAACGACGACGACAGTAGGGCTCTTTAAAATGATTCTCAAGAAAGACGGATCTCTTATTTGCAGCTCATTACAAGGCGCCCGAGATTCTCTTTCTTCCCGTCTCGCCTACGTTTTTTTCGCTCACTTTGATTCTCCCCCCCCCCCGCTCTTCTCTCTTGCGCGTGCTCTAAGAAGAGGAAAAGGCAGCGACCCATTGTGTCGTCGGCGACGCTTTCTCTTTTATCTCTGCGCGCGGAAAGTTTTACTTCGTTACGACGTTATGGAGCTCCGTCACCAGTGTTTTCTCCATTATTTCAGGAATATCAGCTGCGTGCTCGCGTAATCAAAATTTTTAGGTCAAACAGCATTTAAGTCTGCATCTCGTCGCTCTCTATCGCTCTTATGCCTTCTTTTTCCCCACTTTCACTCTTTTCCGCGAGTGATTTAAAAGGCTCGCTTTTTCAATGAATTTGTTTAAGAAATCATTACGAGTTGCTAGATGTTTCTTTTCTAAAATATCGACTATTCGACTATCGACGTATAGCATATAAATGTTGAAGAGTCTGTTTTGATATAATGAAAATTGTAGTTTACAGAATAGCTGTGCGAAAAAACTAGATTGACATTATTATATTTATTAATTATGCATTACTTATTTTTCCAACTACATATTATAAAATATTTTAATTTTGATTTTTTCGCAAAAAAAACTTTTCTGAAAAGTGGGCACAAACAGTAATATAATTCATCTACGAAGTCCGTGGAGTTTGTAAAATAGTTTCAAATATTTAGAGTTGCTATATTTTAGTTTATTATTATAACGCAAGTATAATATACGCAGCTATTAAAAAAGTCGGTGAACGAAAAAAACTTGTTAATAGCAAATTTTATTCTAGTACTATACGTTTATTTACATTTATGTAAATAACCAGAGATTTATAATTTTTAAACCAAGATAAAGTCTACTACATTCATTAAACAAATTAAACAATTTAATTACATCAGCGGTTTTTTGCGCTTTAATAAATTTTGCCGCGTTTTCTCCCTTTCGTATAATTAAACAAAAAAAACAATGAAAATTGATTAATTAAAAGAGACAATATTTCAGCTTTACGTAGACACACCTTCCGCTGTTGTTTCTCTCTGCTATAGCGAAAAGCCGAAGAAGCAAATACTAAAGACGTCAAGGGCTCTGGGTTGCATTTGTATGCGTTTGTATATGCCTCTCTCTCTCTCTCTCTCTCTCTCTCTCTCTCTCTCTCTTTCTCCCAACTCTAGTCTAGTCGTGTGCTCGTTTTAGAAGATTAATAAGTTTATCTAACACAGCGTCATTCGCCCAAGTGGCTTTTTGTGCGTACTCTCCCATCTCAATCTCCGTACCGTTTGCATACAGATATACACCCGTTTGTCTGTACTATATCAAGAGTTACAGCTACCGAATAGGAAGGTATGAAAATAAGATAGATGTATCGTACAAACCTTTTTCGTCTTTTCTCCTTCTTCCCTTTACTTTTTTCGAAAGAGACAGACAGAGAGAGAGTGAGAGAGAGAGAGAGAGAGAGAGAGAAGAGGGGGAAGGAGAAAAAGGGTTCGCACGATGTGTTTCGCAAAAGTAATATACGCGGAGGCTATTAAGCGTAGTGGAATATCATGCCAAAAAGTTAGTTTTTTCTCTAGCCTGACTTTTTAAAATGTTACTTAAAAAGTGGCCGCTTCCCGGACTATAGTCGTATACGAGTGCATGGCCTTTTTTATTCATACGTCTGCAGGAAGAGTCTCGGATTATACCGGGCGATCTTTCTTTTTTCATTTGACGCTGATTTTGATTTACGGACAATACGCACGGGATTATATAATATGCCAGCATTTTTTTTTCGGGCTTTTGAGCGCCAATGTAAAAAACAATGTTATTTTAGATAAATCGATGTACACATTTTTTTGGTTACACTTAAAAGTAACACGAATTACGATAACGATAAGATAGCATAGCATATAAAGAGCCCGTCCAATAGATATTATACACAATACTTAATCACGGTCGGCGAACTGTGCGAGCTTCGATAATAAATCGTGTAAAAATGCTACTATTCCAAGGTCGCGCTCATCAAGCTATATCTCGCGCAACCGTGCGCGCGAGAGTGAAGGCTGACTTGTTGGCGCGAGCTATGTTATTAAGCTAAAAAGAGTCTTAAAAATCTCGTCTTTCATACGGGTCCGAAACGTCCGATAGACGATTATAGAACGAAAAAAAGAAGACGCGCAGTATATCATGACTGTGATATACTGCGCGCGTCGCTGCGTAAATCGTAAAATACTGCACGGCAGAAGTAAAAAAAGTGAATGTTTTCGCAACACTACGATACCCGCGCATAACTAGCATTTGCACTCGAGCTGAATGTATATTTTAGACTATGCATTCCGTTTTACTAGATCTTTCAAGAGTTTCGCTCTCTTTAAAATCTCGTTTACAGAGAAGCTTCCAGGCAAAATTGTTAAATAATTCAAATTCAATCTTAAAGAAAACGGAGGCTCCTCCTCGCCGGAAAAGAGGTTTGCCTTAAAGAGGCTTGACGCATATTATAATATATTCCACTTTTAATCGTCTCTGTAAAGTAAATGAATTAACATTTTATGCCGCGTGATCGTTCTTGCGGTCGCATAAGAAGAAAAAAGTGCATTAAATCGAGCTCATCGTCGCTGCGGAAATTCATAGGCAGGAGATTTTTCGTACCGCCGATACACTTATGGGACGACACGTAAAAATATAGTCACATACGTCAGTAGCAGAGGCGGCTCTATCGAAGCTCGCGCAGGTGGGCCTTATATTTCAGCAGTTTCTCGTCGTCGACGATTTGACTTTGAATAATTCATGCCTCGACTCACGACTTTGGGCTCGTCGCTCCGTGAATACGAATGTGTATGTACGCGTGTGCAGTCATAGCCAGCCACCGTTTCCATCCTTCATATAGATATACCTATATATGTACACATATATCCATTCGAATGTATATCAAACATGCAAAAATGTGTCCATCAGCCAAAAGCGCCATTGCGTCAGACATGTAGCCGCGCAATCCGGAGACGCACGGATTTTTTCCGGATTATACACAAAACTGAGCTGTAACGTTCACGATAAATCCAAGAGACGATATTAGGAGCATTTTACGTAAAAGTATTGTTAAGCGATAATCGAACTAATCTCTACATAGTTCAGGAAAAGCAAACAAACGGAAAATATTTATTAGCTGATCGCGATGTATATGCAGAATTTTTGTGCTAATTCTGATATTGTCAATACATGAAGAGAAAATGCAATGGAACTGTACTGTGATATTTTCACTCATAGTCGATATTTACATTGTTAGTACTTTGCGCCCATGCGACCCACGGTTTAGTCTCTCTATCAGCTCAAGCGCCAAAATTAATCGAGCGAGAGTGCATGAAATTGGCAATGGTTAACTTTATTCGTTTAAGATAACGTGGGTTATTTTGGTATTTATTAATCATCTTTCGATTAATTTGCTTTACTATGTTTCTGGGAAAACGAATCTAATTATTGATAACACATGCCATGAATGGCTTAAAAAAATGATATATACTATTATACTTATATCTTAATAATGAACACATTCAATGCATACAGAAATCTTCATTCAATTATTAACACATATTTTCTTCAATTCTCTATTTTGAAAAATATATTTGTTATTTTTTTGTTTTCAATTTATTATGAAAAGAATTTGTTTTATTCATCTTATGTTATTTCTATCAAATAAATTGATTTTTTGTGTGAAATGGTTCCTTAAAAATATCAACCTTGAACTGTTGTACCTGAATGAAAATTTGAGTCATTTATTTTATTATATAATTTATTTATTATTATTTAATTATTATAATTATTTTTAGGAATTAACTAACGCACTAACAATCACAGTCCCGGTGTCGCATTACCATCTAGCGACACTGGGACCGTGATTGCTAGTGCGTTGGTTATTTTGACTAGCTGGTTGACATACTATGATTGTTAGTGCGTTGGTTATTTTGATTAGCTGGTTGACATACTGAGTTTTATTTCCGTTTGTCATGCGTTAGCATTATACATATGCTTTGTAAGCCCCGAAGAGGAATGGTTACACGGTTCGAAACGTCGGCAGTAAATTTGATTGGCTCGAAGAGATGCATCAAGTCTTTTCTTAATTCAAAGTATTCCATCGAGCGATAAAAGCATTTAAACAAAAAATAATTATTTTTTCTTTGTTGACAAATATGTATCTTTATGTCTGAGCTCTAGTGATAGGGAGTCCACTGTATCGAATCATTCATATTCATAAAAAAAGTTCTCTCTGAGTTTATTAAGGCGTTCATCTAAATGAAAGTGTAATTTTGTCAAAGCAGTGTCTTAATAAATTAACTCCTTAAACTAATTTTTAATATTTTTATGCGCGACTGCGATGCAGGAGTCTTATTATTATATGATTTTACATTTTTAACATTTAGTTTGTTACATTTTAATTTCTATTCTTGTATATTATAGTATATACGTGTATGTAAAATAGTTTTTTTTTCGTTTTTTTCTTATATTAGATTAATAATACAAAGTGTGTATTTTTATTTCAATTTTAATTTTTTTTTTTTTTTTTTTTTTGAAAAATTTCCCTTAATCGCTCTGTACAATTGATCGAATATCACAGCTCGCATATATCTTCATTATAAAACGCATCCTATAATTAAATGACCACCTGACAATCACTCACTTGATCATAAAATTTTCAATGAATAAATTGCGAGGCAGATTTACTGTACTTTCGTATTTTGGAGCTGTAACAAAGTAAAGGCTGCCTTCACAAAATGTTTCGGCTTTTGGAGCAGCTGCAGCTGGGAGCTCGAAAATTGGTTATCCACCAACGCGAGAGAGGGGGGAGGAAGAGAATACCACCAATGAATTAATTCTCCCTGCTCGCGCGTGCGTTCAGAAAAAAAATTTTAAAAATGACTGAAAATCGAGTTCTAAATTAGTTGTCGGCTACGCTGCGCCGTCAACCGGTGCGCTAACAAGGTCCAGCAGAGGCAAACTTTATTACCGAGTTTGGACTTTGGACAGCTAGGCTCGTTGTTCAGCTGTCTTATCTCTTTCGGCGGGTTTCGAATAAAATTTCCGCGCAAAATTTAGTCGGGCTCCGTGATCAAGTTATACCCGATACTGGGTTGTTTCTTCACGGAAAATTGATCGATAAAGGAGCATTGTTAAAAACTCGTTATAAGAGCCCGATACTTGAATAACGCGCGCTCACGTGCGTCAGACAGAGAGAAAAGCGCCGCGACAGAGCGAGAGAGAGACAGAGAGAGTCGGGAACGAATCCATAACACACGCCGGCGCAGTTCGAGCAGTAGCCAAACTGGTCTGTTGCCCAACATCAGCTGCTCGCTGCCGCGATAGAGAGAATGTCTTTATCGACTTTTTGAGAGGTTAGGGTTTTTGATTTCCTTCAGTTTTCCGACTTTTATCTCGGCGAACAACTCTCGCTCCTTTTTTCCAATTTACTAAATGAATACACACAATGACATAATGGATTCGAATCGTCTGCGAGTGATCAATTCACGTTCACTTTCTTCGCGAGTGATCAATCGATGCGAAGGACAAAATTAATCGCTCAACTTGAATCGATGCTGCTCTGCGGAAATTAACTCAACGATTGCGATGGAGTGACGCTGGAAAAAAAGTTATCCTTCGCGTGTGATTCAGCGGAAAAATGGACGTTAAATACTGTCTTTCAAGTGCTTATGAAATATCCTGCAGTCAGGTTTCTCGTTAGAAAAACAATAGCAGTAAAAAGCCGACTTAGATTATTCCACTATTTTTAGCCGAGGAAAGCAACAGATAGCCAAAAGGATAAACTGCAGTATTAGCAGTAGATAGTAAGTAGTAGTCGGCGATGAGAGCACTGCGCTCGAGATTCAAGAATAACAAGAGTATTAAGACGCATTGGCACACATAATAAGAGCCTTCGCACGTACACATAATACGTAACAGCTCGTACAATACATGTATATACGTGTAGAGAGCACGTATATGTAGGTGTGTGCAGACAGCCGCGAGTCGCGTTGACGCGCGTGAATGAAATCCAACGACTTACGGCTTGTCGGGCTGAGACCTGCGTGCCATCCGCTCGCGCTTCTGAATCTCCTCGGCGCGAGTGACGCTCTTGGTTCTTCTGCGGATGGCCGAGCCCTCGTACTCGTTCCCCGTCATTTCAGCTGCTAATTGTACTTTTTATCCTAAGAAAAGCACTCGCCTCGCACTCGCGCGAACAAGAGCGGCTCACCGCGTGCGACGCACTGAGACTGAACAGCCGGGAGTCACGGCTACGACTGTGCGCTCAGCGCTGCACGCGCTTTCTAGGTTAGGAATCATCATCGGAAAGAGCGAGAGCGAGAGCGAGAGAGAGAGAGAGAGAGATAGAGTGGATGTGTGCGGAGCGGCATGTATTAACGTGCCTATGGAAGTATCTCATCGCACGCGGCGCTTCATTATCTTCTGTGAATGTGTGCGTTTCTCACTTGATGAGACTGGTTTTAAATATACGCGCGAGACGGACAGATATAGCCTATACTTATAAGGTGTTTTTCTCGAGCCAACAAAAAGTATCGAAAGTCGTGACGTTCCCTCTCTCCGGGCTTCTCCGTATCATAAGTATGTGCGTTTGCTTATAGTCGAGGTTTCGAGTCTCATGTACTTACTCCGCGCTGCTGCAGCGGGGGAGGCATATTATTTCAAATGAGGAGCGCGAGAGGACTGTTCAATTCAATATAAATTGCTCACCTTTACGAATTCGGCTGAAAGAAGACCATTCGTCATTGCTTGCTCAGCCGTAATGCCGCGGCACGAGGAAATGTTTCATTGATGATCGAGGCAATCCTACAAGCTACAACGCCTATATACGCACTCTTATCGTTCTACACGCGTTATCGCGAAAATTTCCAACGATTTCTCGTCGTTGACGATTTATTAATACGCGTGTACGAGGCATCCGGTCAGTGATAACCGCGCATCTGTTAAAGTCTCATCATCTCTCGCGAATCGCTTTGCGAGTCATCAAAGCAGTACATGTGTGTACAGAGGTCCCCTCGAAAAGCGTCCAATCATCCTCCGCATATCTCTGGCTCATCGATCTCATCGTGTCAACGCGCCTATATATAAGCTATATACGTTTATACATACGCCGCGCGTATGTATATCCGTATATATACGTGAATCTATATAGAGGAGAGTCTAGTCCCTTACGCACTGACGGATCAATTAACGGTATGTGGGAAGGCACGCTCGCAATTGCATAATCGCGCAGTCGGAATAGCGCGCGGAAACACGAGCCTCGAATTCCTATACTCCCCGCTCCTATGTGCGTCCGCGTAACATTCCCAAAATGTCACGATCGCACGCACCTGTCGTGCATTTGCCATATACATACAACGCATTATAAATATATATCGATCCGTCGGCCTGCGGCCAATAATCATTGCGACTGACGTTGGTCGGCGTATTTACGTGAAACCCGAGTTTTTCCGATCAATGCAAACAGCGGCCTTATGGCCAACAGATAAGGAATCTATATCGCATCAAGTGGCTCGACTGCGTGTCGCGGCACATCGCTCGGCTGGATCTTTTGTGATATGAATTTCTCGGCAGCTCGACACGTTGCGTAATTGCATCGGGATGACGCTGTATTTGCGGACGATGCGCTGTTTCAAAATAACCGAGGTGACCATGTGCGCGGCATCTTTATTATGAGAAATCTCGTGGCTGGGGATTTCGGAGTTTCATCTCGCGTATGACTGTCATCGAGGTTGCTCGCACGTTTTCCTGCAGACCGATCGATGAGCTCAAAGTATTCCAGACATTTCAGCTTGCGGATGTCGAAGAATTTTTCAGCTGGCCAGAATACATTCATGCTTGATCAAAATAGTAGTTCAGACGTCGGCAAGGAGTAATTTACACGAATTTTACGAGTCAAATGCTGTAATTTAGTGACGTTGCTATAGAGGCGCTTTGATTCATTAAACTCTTTAACGAGCTGGAAAAATTTCTCAAATATTTTAAGAAAAATTACGGCGAGTTGTTTTTAATGAAAATCTAAATTTATAAAGTTGTGAACTAAAACTCGGGTACTACAAGTATCATGATATTGATATAAATACCTACTTCCAATAAAATTTCATAAAACGACGCTATACGACGAGCTTGGCTTTTTAATTGGAGCTTTCCTTAAAATATTATGCGCAAAAGGAAAAGGATGTTTTCAGCCACCGCATCCTCTTAAACAAAGTAAATCAGCGCAGTTTTCCTCGCACGCGTGAATCGTATGCGGTTCACCAAGTTTGTAAACACGCGTTACATTCGCGCGAGCGAATAATTCAGACAAGCAAAATACGGTCGCAATCCCCGCTGATAAATCAGCGCTCATCCTCTCAAAGAACTTTGCAAACAAAATGGCAAACAATAAAAAAAAAGCATAAATAAATAAAAGCGATTTGGAATCAAAAATTTTCACGTGCACGTATATATGGCTTATATATTACGTGCGAGGGGCGAGAACTAATCAGCTTATCAATATTTCATCTCGAATAGACGAAAATCCAGTGATCGCGCTCGACAAGCAAAAAAAGTATATAGCATAGACCTGCGCGCTGCTCTCGAGCCGTGCGCTCTCCAGCGGCAATTTTCGCTTTCATTTCCAACTCAAACACGCGTATATTCATATGCATACAGAGAGAGGAAGGAGAGCGAGGGAGTCGACGCGTCACCGGGCAAAGCCCATAGCTCCGCTATGCACAGCTCGTAAGCGTCGTTCGTGATTTATCTCGTTCAAAGGATTTCTGCCGGCGGTGCACTGCACACAAACACACGGCGGCAGCGGCGACGCTGCACAGCGGCCTTGATTCGCCGCGTTTCATTTAGTAGCAGAGACAGCAAAGTATCGACAGCTGAAATGCGCTCGAGGCTGCTCTACTGCTCTGCCCTGCGTACTATGCTATATACAGTGCCGTCGCTGCGGAGAGGGCCAGCATAGAGTCACGGCTCTGTAGCGTCACTAAAACTTGATACTTGCATTAGAGGGCAGAAGCAGGATATTACATGCCAGTTTATAACGGGCGAATTTCGTGATGTACTGGCTCTGTGTTTGCCGCGCGACACTTTCCCAAATGACTCGCCGGCATCAGCGACAGCGAGAGAGAGAGAGAGAGAGAGAAGCCTTGCACAGCAGCTATACACCCGTGTCCCGCGGAGATAAATTGACCGAGGGACACACTGTTAATCTATTGTTCCTATCGCCTCTAAAGACGGCCTTAGCTGCAACGATTTTTTACGGCGACGGGACGCATTAATTTTTTTTGATAATGCGCGCTGGGAGCGGCTTATCCCGTCATCATTACTCTCCTTTCTTTCTCTCTCTTCTCTCTCTCTCTCTCTCTCTCTCTCTCTCTCTCTCTCTCTCGACGAGGAAAAAGCATTGATAGAACAGTGCATAGACAGAAACACGGATGGCAAAGTCTAATAAAACACAGTCGAGCAGATCAAAACGAGTAAAGTCCACGCGCTCTCTCTCTCTCTCTCTCGCTCTCGTGGGGTGCAGTCGTTAAAGGAGCTTTTATTAACGAGGCGATGCTTGCGTGCGTTATCGACGATGTTCGATGGGCTTTACGATCCGAGGCCACTAAACTTCCTGCAGCTTAATAGGCATGCAACGAGCTTGCTCTATATCGGCGGACTGCGGCTCTTTTCTGCTACCGCCTCTCCTCCCCGTGTACACACTCTCCGGCCTTATCGAAAAGCGCGATGGGATTTTCATGCATCGGTACACACGCGCGAGAAGCAAAGTATACAAGCCAAACGACACCGGAGCTATCCCCAGACGAGCCGTATATGATATAAGCGCGATTATGCGGTCTCTTGTAAAAGCCATATCCCCGCACAATTTTCCTCCGAAAATCAAACAATGCAAGCTGTTTCTTGCTTATATTACGGCATAGCAATAAGCAGAGGGAATATCTGGGAAAGATCGTCTCTGCCCTATATCCCATGAATTACGCTCTGCACATATACGCGATCTCGGTGATGTAGAAAAAATGAGACTGCAGGAGCGAGGCGATTAACCGCGGAAGGCCGGAGAAAAATTGTGTCCGTATCAAACTAGTATAGGAGAATCACGAAGGATCGTGTGAGCGCGTAGGAATTACATCGTGCGCACAGAATAAAACGTCAGGGTGTGTAATACGCCGGTTTTACGTGACTATCAGTTGTAATATAAGACAGTGTGTAGCCGAGCTGTGCGGGTATAGCTGCGCGCTCGCGGACCGTTATTAATCTTTTCGTGTCTTACGTGTAGCGCGAGTCGCAACTTTATCCGCGGGAACACGCAGCCGAAGCGGCCACACATCGTAAAACAGGGAAAGAAACTAATTCCCCGCGCGCGCGCACATGCACGGGTAGAGACGCGCGGGACGGGATTAATGTCGCGTGTCTGGGATGGACTGCTGCTGCGAATATATATTTACGGAGAGCGCGTAGCACGTTCTGTCGTCTCTCCGCACCGCAGCGGCTTTTTTTCCGGTTCACGTGCCTCGCGGTCGTTAGAATAAAGCATGAAAACGGCCTCGCGGCTGCGGCGGCGTATTATAAGCGGCGGCGGCGGCGGCGTCGTTTCACGGCTACGCAGGAGATATCCTCGCTCTCGGTATTTATAGACGCGATGAGACACAAAAGTTCGCGAAAGAGCGAAGGAGCGCGGAGGGAGCAGGAGAGGAAGAAAGAGTTGACGCAAAAGTCTTGACTTATATACCCGGGGAGAAAAGCGCGCGGCCGCGCTTTACGAGCGATCGTGAAACGCTGTTTCGTGCTTTGTGATATAAATGACGGAAGAATAATGCAGGCGCCCCGCGAGGGCGCGAGAGTAGAGAGAGAGACAGCCAAGTTCGAGAGACAGAGACGGCGAGATGGAGCTCTTGGCTTTTATCGCGCTCTCCAGCCAGATTATCTTCGTCTAGAAGGAGGCCGGGAGAGGGATACGTATAGGTCCGCCGAGTTCTTACTCGGCTTCTTTTTATTATTCTTTTTAATTAAACTGTAAATTTAAATGTCCCGCCGCAGTATTACGGCAGGGAAAAAGCGCGGGGATGAACTCTGCTGCAGAGACGGCCCGCTGCGAGATTAGCCGCGTGTCCGTCCGCGATTGGTTTCTCGGAACTAATCCTTAAAACTTACCGTATATCGTGTATAATAAGTATGCAGCACAATTTTTATGTATTTGTATTAATGTATACATTCTGTAATTTAAACGCGGAACAATTTTCGCAAAATCGAATTATGCATGTGTTAAGTGTTTAGTCATAATTTAGTCATATAAGTTCCATCTTTATAGTAAGTATTATTAATTAAGGAACTTTGCAGGTTGATTATTCTTTTGGCCCTTTAATTCCCGGTTTTGCAGAGTCTCGTACATATTGACAGAAACAAATACAAATACAATGATATAAACGGCAAGTGGCGATCGGGGCACTTGTGCGCTCGTTGGAAAAGATTGAGGCGAAGAAGCAAAGTTAATTTAGATCGCGAGAGTTGGCCCGGCTGCGGCGGCGACTTTCAAGCTGCTGCAGCAGTAGGCAAGCAGCTGTAGAGCTTCGGTTCGAATAAAGTATGAAATTTCTGTACATGAAATTCATGAAAGTGGCCCCTCGAACGCGTGGGCAATCGCCGCGACTCGCTTCTTCGCTCGAAAAAGTTGCCTCGAGTAGTGCGAGAGCCGCGGCAGTCCTCGTTTTTCGAAGCCGGCGTCCGGCGATCGACAAAGTTTAAAGTCCGAGAACGAGACTGGAAAAACTTTGGCAATATTGGTTCGATGCCGTCGTCGACGTCGTCCTGCAACGAGTACGTCGCTCTCTCTCTCGCTCGTCTTGCCCCTTCGCGGAAAAGCCAACTGCGCCACGCGAATTATCGGCCCAGTGCGCGTCTCTCGTTCTGCACCTAAAACACTCGCGGGCGGAGAGATCCGCTGGAGTGGAATTGCGGCGGCGCCGAATTCGTATTCCGGATACGCGTGGGCGTTCTTCATTGAATTCGAGCGAGGGAGAGAGAAAGGGGGAACAGTCTGCCGCTAGTCTTTGTTTTCCACCAGGACGGATTCCGTAACGATGATTGTGAGCGTTTCAAGAGCACAATGCTCTGGGGAGGAGATGCGCCTCTCTTCCATACGAGACTTTCCAACATACGGCAAGTGTCTTACAGCGTCGACTTTTCTTCGGTTGTTGCTTGTTTGTGTGCCCGCGAGCGCGCGTACCAAAATACGCGTTGATTTTTCTGGATGCAGTCCGCGCGGGGCCGAGTTATAATTTGAAATAATTGTAGCAATCAAAGCGCGATGCGGATACGCGGTTTGAATAGCAAAAAAACTTTTCCACGTGCATCGAATGCGCATCGATGCAGGGGTCCCCCCTCCCCTTCCTCCTCCACCTCCTCCCTGGCGGGCAAGAAAATCGAATTTAAAGCAAGTTACGGGCGCGTTCATCAAGCGATAATTAAGAAAATTGCTTTACACGTCGAAGCGAGCGCGCGCAAAGGCTCGATTTCGCTCGAGTGTGTCGTCACCGGTAAAAATTACGGGGCTGAAAAAACAAGAGAGAGGTAGACAGATTGTACAGGTAAGCCTTTACTCGTTTTTTGGCGAAAAATAAAATGTACAATAGTAAAGAAGAAGAAAATACAAAAACAAAATAATGCAAGACAAAAATAAGAAATAACTGAAGGTAAAATGTGCCTGTGATAAAAATCTAGAATTTTGTAAAATAAAAAAGAAAATAACAATTTGGATCCAGGGCCTATAATAATATCACAGACAAAAATAAAAATATACAATTAATATTGACTACAGCGTCGGCCGTCGGAAAACGTATATTATAACAAAAAAGGTCAAGTTAGACTAGATATTATATCTACTAACATAAATACGACATATAGGTGTTTGCCTCTCTACAATGTACATACACTTAAAAAATATGCACGCACACGTGTGTGTCACGCGACGAGTGAGCGACTAGAAAGAGAGTAGGGACAGGGAGAGTCGAGGCGTTTATTTGTGTCGAGGGTGAACGAGCTAGTTTTACCATAAAATTCATTTAAGTTTCCGAGCGCATATACAAGAGCAGAGAGAGAGGCGATATTTCAAAAGGGGTGAAAACCTGTCGATACAATGGCCAGCTATGCGCGGGCGACTCGAGCCCCATTCTCATCCGGCGCGTCTCTATCTCCTTGGGACCGCTAAATAAATTAACGCGAGCGCGCATCCCGCCCAATCGCATTCCCGCCGGACGCGAGTCTGCCTCTCTCTCTATACTTACTTGCCTCGCTTTTTTTCTGCCTGCACAGCTCTGCCACTCTGCGCTACCCTTTCGCCGCGCACTTTGGCTCGGCTGTAGCGAGAGCCCTATACTCTTTCCAACGAAACGCGCTGCACTGGCTTTCCGGGCAATTTCAACGTTATTTCTCGCTGCAGCGCGTATTCTCTCATGGGCAGTGTGTGTGTGTGTGTGTGTGTGCGCGCGCGCGCGTATAGGTGTACTCGACAACGGAAAAAAGACGAGTTTTCTGCATTTGATGTATTAAAGCTCGGATCGAGGCTCGGATAATATCGGTGTTGCGACACAAAAGAATAATTGTACGCAGAGAGAGGGAGAGGGTTGCGTGGCTTGTGTACGCAGTCGCTAGAGGCGGTTCTAGCTGGTTTATCTCTTTTTGGTTTTGCTTCCCCCGTCGTCGCCACGAATAGGTGTATTGTGCGCGAAATGTAAAACTTTGTTTTTCTCCAGCGGGATTTCAAAGACCAAGCACGACTGGAGCATTCTTATACGCATTGGAGGCGGAAAAATCATGCAAATTATCCATCGTGCCTATTTCTATGTTAAGTCGCATTAATCATCTCCGTAAAATTATTAGCACATGGAACAAAACAAATTCATGTTTAATGAATTTTTTACATTGGCACGAAACGGTGAGTATGTATTATTTGTTTTTAATTTTTAAATATCAAATTAAATTGTTTCCCGCGGGAAGCCAAATTTTCAATTGCACGCCGCGGTGCAATGTGCGTTCAATTGATTTCTGAAATTGAAACAAAATTTTTAATGCAATCAGCGAGCAGTCGTCGAGAGAAAAATATTTTACTTCGTCAGTCGTCGGAGCAACAATAAGCAACGCGCTCTCATTAATATTTATGCGTTGGCGTATTTTTAGCACTGCAATCTCGTGCGAGTACGGCAAAAAACAGCGTCAGTGCTGAAGAGCGGAAAAAAAATTGAGCGTCTGTTTACCAAAGGCAAAGACTAGGAAATTACCGATTCCGTTATCAAAAGAGCGCGCGCGCGCGCGACGAAAGCGTGAGCGAAGACACGGCCGGAGAGCGGTCTTATCGCGCTCGGCAAACACAAAGAGTGATTAAAAGAAGGCTTTAAGGCGATATTGAAATTAAAGCTCAGAGCGGGGCGAGGGCATTAATAGCGCGTCAACGGGTAAAGCCGCAGTAAGGGAAACCGGCTTCGCGCGGCGCGGCCCAGTCTCTCGACTGGCTTATAAGGGGTCGAGCGGCGAGGAGAGAGAGAGAGAGAGAATAGTCGAGCTCTCGCAGACACACGTATATATAGGTGTAGCAGTTGCGAGCCGGCAGCATGATCCCCGTAAGCCAAGGCTAAGAGGCTATTAGTTAGCTTCGCTCGCGCGCATTCAGGCTCGACATAACCTCTAAGGCTAACACGCCTACTGCGGCGGCGGCAGCAGCAGCAGCCGCCGCTGCCGTTTCAAAGCGCGCAGCCTTGGACGAGAGGATCGATGCGTGTACGTGCGAGTGGCTCGAGAGCCAGAGAGAGAGAGAGAGAGAGAGAGAGAGACTCGATGCAGCACGAGGACGAGGATTCGAGGAGGCTGCACCTATGTTTACAAGAAAACTTTGTGCTCGATGGGCTGTCGCCGCAAGCTGCCCTGCGCGTTAGCTTGCCTAAGCGCCTGGCTGTTCAACAACGACACGAACGACACGCTCCCGCGCATCCGTTCCTCTCTATAAAGCGCGTGTATACAGATACCGACGCAACGGTTAGCTTGTATGCAAGCTTGTTGAGAGATTAGGTGCCGAGAGCGAGCGTTACCCCCGAAGCTCTTGCAAAAAATCTCTTGCAGATAGCGAAGCGCGCGGAGAGTTGATAGCCGATGCGCTCGACAGACTCGGTATATGAATAATTGCGCGCCTTTCCGATTTGTCTCTCGCGGCCGAGTGCACTTGCCCACCAAGTCACGCCGTTTTTAACGTGAAACAACAATTTTTTTCAGCATTTCGATAAGTATATTTTCATTGATCTTCATAAATACGGGCCACAGCTCTCGAAGACTCTCGAATTCCCTCTGCGCACATCCTCGCGTTCTTGCGAGAAGACCGACGAGTGTTTATACATTAAATCATTAAATTTTCCACGCTATTACTCAATTGAAAATCGAGAAGCTCGATCGCTCGCGCTTACAACGCACCGGGAGTATAACCGCCGTATATAATATAGAAGCAATAAAGCCTTTGACGCGAGGCTACCGGAGCGATACGGCACAGCCGCAGCAACGCGGCGTTACACACGTGTTCGCGTGCCTATATAGAGAAGATGCAGACTATATACGCGGGAAGAGGTGGAGGAGGAAAGCTCCTTTTTGCCGCATCCATTGTTTACGGCAAACATTCCCGAACAATCCAGGCCACAAAGGAGCTCCGCAGCGCGGATTAAGCCGCGCGTCCAGACTCCTCAGCTATTCTCGGAGGCCAGAGAGAGAGAGAGAGAGAGAGAGAGCGGGAAAATTAGAGCTATTATTACGCGGAGCGGCTGCTTTGATAGCAGTTGAGGCGCGCGAGCATCAGACGCTCTTTACGCTCGATTTGCTCGGCGCTCATGCGCTCGCTATAATTTCCAACCTATATAGTATAGGTACGATATCCGAACTTTTCGCGTTCGCGTCTGCAGAATGCATGCGCCCGCACGAGCAGCACACGCATGCGGAGCGCGCGTTCATTGTGCGACGACGACGACGACGACGACGGCGGCGGCGGCGGCGGCGGCGGCGGCGGCAACGGCAGATTATCGGACGCAGAATGCATAATGCCCACTTTCTGGCCCGAGCGAATCTCCAAGAGGCAAGTCGCTCATCCTCTCCTATACATATATATAGGTTCGCCGCGCCTAGCTTTCTTGCAGCCCATCAGTATTCCAAGCACGTTCGTTATTAGCTATTCGCGGCCGCCTCGCACCCTCCCTCACCCTCGCGCCTCTATATACCTATATATATATTATATATATGCATGCACTTTGCTAAAACTGCAGCGTCGGAATCAAAGTAGCGTCTGCAGCCGCCGCCGGATTGGGGGCGCTATAACGATCGCGACCCTCCAACCATACTCTTCCTCTGTGTCTATACTCGCTCGCTGCGGCATGTATATGTAGCCGATGGCTGATCGCGCGCTGATTTGGGAAGTACAGCGCGGCTGGTATTCAAAGTGCCTACGCGACTCGAATCGTCGATTGCTCGGTACTTGTTGCTTTTTTCCTGAGCTGCAGCGGCACTGTCTCGAGAGCGTGCAGCGGATGCATGTACGAGGCAGGATCGAAGGGGCCGATTTCGCAGCGCGCGAATGACCCTGCGCGCAGTATACACGCGCTCACGGTGATATTACGGAGATGAATTTCGCTGAAGCCGTTACGGAAAGCAGGCTATCGGTCTTCCGCAACAAAAGAGCTTGCAGCCGGGTATAGTCGCTGCAGATATGCGCCCGGCGCGCAACGCGCTCCGCAGCAGAGCCGAGAGAGCCGCTCGTATATACATAGCGGAGCGTACAGAGGAGAGAGAGAGAGAGAGAGCCGTGTAGCTGCACACACGAGGAGAATTTCGCTTCCGGCAGAGCAGCCGCCTCTCTCCGGACGGACTGCAGCGCCGCACTAATTGATCCGCCTAACGTTAATAGGCTTCAGCGTCACTCAAGCAAATCTTCCTCGGCCTCGGATTCGAATGCCTCGCGTCGCCGAATTTCGAGCTTTTCCACGACGACGGGGCAATTTTCGCACCGCAGAGAGCGCCGACGACGCGCGACGATCGAGAGTGTCGTCGAGATTCTCCTCTATATACTCCTCGGATTTTTATTGCGCTGCAGTCGCGCGGAAATATTCAATTTCCTTCGACTCCCGGCCTGTGTGTGCGCGCGCGTGTATTTTCGAATTTTTCGAGAGAGAGAGAGAGAGAGAGAGAGAGAGAGAGAGAGGAGGAGGTAGTGGGAGGTCTCTGATGAAAAAAGTTCCGAGTCGATTCGTAATTTGGCCGGGCGGGAAACGGCGCGGCCGATGAAAAGCTGAATAGATTACGCGGCGGGGACGACGCATTTTTATGCAGCGCGCGCGCAGCGATCGGAAAATTATTGCGCTCCGATATTATCGGCCGCGCGCTGATTGTAAATATGCAGATAAACGTTTATCAAAGCCCGCGCGCGACTGCGTCATGCATAAGCAAAGCGCGCCACATAGCCGGGAGGAAGAAACAAATTTTTGCCCAATGCATATATAGCGCGTGTAGTGTGTATGTATAATAATACACAGCGGCAGCGGCAGTAGCAGCGGCCGAGGCGAGCTTGCAATAATGAGCATCAGCGGGCCGTGCTGCGGCGAGCCAAAAATCCAATGTAGCGCGAACGTTTGTGATTGCGGTTTGAAAATCCCCGCGCGAGCGAGCGAGCGAGAGCCCGACGAGAGCGCTCTGCTACTCGCAATCAGCGCGGAATTAACGACGATTTTAAACGCGTTTCGCGGTTCGAAAAAAAGCGAGCCGCCGCCGCCGCCGCGCCGATGTAAAGTCGTCGCGCCGCTCGACACAAAAACTTGCTGGCAGCGCGATGAATGTCAGCGCGGCTGAATTAACAGTCGTGTCGACACAATCAAGGCCGTTTGTTCGCTTTTACATCGGCGGCGACGAGCCGTCGAGCAACTGCCACACATTTTTTTTTCTCTTTCTCTTTCTCTCTCCATTCATGCGAGAATCATATCAACCCACATAATATATGTATGTACACTGTGCAGTGTGTGTGTGTGTGTGTGTACACTGCTGCAGTGTATGTATACATGCAGAGCAGGGGGGGGGGAGGAGACGAAATATAGCACTGGAATTAATGACCGCGGAATCAAGCACATCGCGAGCAAGCTTGTATTAAAAAATCACGGATGCAAATAAAGTTGGCCAAGCGCTATACGTACCGAGGCGTATATTTGTTCGGCTGTTTTATTAGATGAATAAACAGGAACGAAGGGCGGTCGCCGCGACAAATTTATGCGGCTGATACCAGAAAGATAGAGGGGGCAGAGAAAAAATCGAGTCGAAATAATTACGTGTACACTACTTCATATTAATTTTACGAGTTCGAGCCGCAAATGCTTTTTGTGCGTGTCTCTTTTCTTCTAAAGCTCGCGCTTGTATATTTCCGAACAAACGACGACTAAAGTGAAAATAACACCTGGTTGCGAACACATCAAGCCTTAATTTATGTCTTTGATGTGATTTTGAGATTCACGGCATATTAAATGCGTATATAATACACGGTTCGATACCGATGCGGAAGAAGATTCTTAGCTCGTTAAATAACCACTTTGCGCATCCCTATCGAAATGCACTGTAAGTTTACATTAGATCGAATGGCGCTCGTGAGCGGTTCTCGTCGATAATGTAGTGTATATACTATATACTATGCAAGCTGTCTTTTCACAGAGCCCGATAAAAAGCCATCTAATCCACAGCTTACATAGTTTGTGAAAATAAAGGAGAACTATCGTTAAGCCGCAAATAATATAACTAAATCTCTTAATAGCCGCAGCGCTCGCGCATATATATAGTTGGAGGAACATATACGCGTTTCAGCTTTTATCCCCAAAGTATACAAATAAATCGAGCTTGCGATGGCGGGATTTCCGAGTGTCTCTTATAAGGCGTTTACATAATGTTTTATAGAACGCGAGAGAGTGAGGGGGGGGGGAGGGGGAGGTAGGGAAGACGCCAAGACTCGAAGCTCGATCGGTTTTATCGACTTTCCCGGCGGCACTTCCGCAAGCTAACGCTGCACGTAGGGCACGGGATGGTCTTCGCAACAATTCGCACGCAAATGTTCCGCAAGCTGCGAAAGCTCAGAAGCCGTCCAACTCCCGAGCGCAGCTCGAAGCGCTGCGCAGAGGCGACTGGGTCATACTGTACACAGAGATCCCGAATATGAATCGTAAAGGACGCGTAAAGGTAATTTTATGCTAATAGGAGTGTTATATGCGCAGTCTCGAGCTTCTCCACCTATACGCGCAGACCGATATAACTATACTTTAGACTCGCACACGCGCACAATACCGCCGCCGCCGCATATGAAATGCGCCGAGTTTGCCTCGTCGACTAATTCGCAAGTGGTCCGGCGACCGTTGCATTAATACAAAGAGCCGAATCTCATGACGCGCAGAACTCGGAGCCGTCGGGCAGCGATTAGACGTCCAGTCCGCCGTTGAAGCGCGTCGGCAAAAGATATTCGCGCGCTGTACGCTTAAGAGTAACGGCGACGCGGAGACTGGACTGAAAGAAGTCGCCGCGCGCAAGCTGCGGGATTCCTCGTTTTATTAAGTAGAAACGTCAAGATGGAACGTTTTGATGCTCAGCGCGTTTAATGCGACTCGTGTGCGCCCGGCGCGCCTTTAGTAAATTCAATTTTAATTGCGTTCTCAGGCTGGCTCCGACGAATCCGTCGGGCTACATAATGAAAGTTTGTTGTTTCGCTCTCTCGCTACGGCGCACAGTCTGCACGCGGGATAATTTCAATTTTGTCTCCGATAGCTGGGCGCGAGCGCATAGTCGGATGGAAATGACTTTTAGGCGAGACAGAGAGATCCTTCAGCGCAGGTGGCGCGCGCCGCCGTTATTCGCTCGCGCAGGGATACGTGTAGCGGAGGATGCAGGAGCGCGGTGCAAGTCGACGCGGCACGTCTGGCCAGAGCGCGGGACTATCTACTTAAAGCGAAAGATCTGCATTCGGGGAGCGCGCGATGAAAGAATTGTGTTTGCTTATGTATATCTATACAGTCGCGTGTCGAATTTACTTTAGTCACGGTAGACCGCACAATGGACGGAAAAAGTCTCGAGGGCCGAGTACGTTATTTAACCGCGGAGAAACTTTGATTTACATACGGACAAGTTCCATGTTTGAACAGCCGGGGCTCGCGCGCGCAAGCTTTACCACGCGGTATCGCGCGCTTCCTATATACATACACTCTCGACATCATCGAAGCGCCCTTTCACACAATTTATCCTTTTGTGTAACATTCGAATATATTCGAGTTACAGAAAAGTTGCTGGAATTCGCTGAGGTGAAAGAAGGGATCCGACGGCGCTCGCGAAAGACGTAATTGCATTTGGCGTGTCGTAAATGGGAAATGTGGATTTTCGACCAATACAGGTAGCGTATCGAGCCCGAGATTAATGTACGCCAAAGTGGTTGGGAATAAAAAATTTTCACGAATGTCCATTATGGGCGCCCGATATACGGCAGGCAATCCTTTATTAAAACACGATGCATAAAAAGTGCAATAAAATTTGCAGCTGCAGACCGACGTTCTCATCAAAATATTTGCGCGTTTCATCCACTTTACAATACGATTCTTGCTTTTAGCCGGAATAGAACAGAACTTTTCGTTACACGTATAGTTTAATTTGAAAAAATTTGTAGCTTCCGTTCGATGTAGGCTTTTGTACGTGCTCTTCCAATATAAAAGAGTGAGTTCATCATTTAAAAAGTGTTCCATTCCCGGGGGTAAATGCGAGTTGGCAAATCCCTGTACAAATATTTTCAAGATCTTTGTTTTCCGCAATATCGATTCCTTTCTCTCTCTCTCTCTCTCTCTCTCTCTCTATTTTTAAATAAACTAAAGGATAACAGTTACATGCGGCGAAACTTGGGAGGTAGGCAAAAAGGATTCGGAGAAAAATTGCTCCGTTGATCGATTTCAAAGGAGACCTTAGAATAACCGGAGTAGCGCGCGCGATGGAAGAGGTTTTGCGAAAAGTGCGGGCTGCCTCTTGAGTCGAAAAAGGTGCGGCGATGGAGAGGAATCGAGAGGATGGCTTTCACGGGCTCGTGAATCGAGAGATCGTCGGGCATCTTCTTGACCGCCGCTGGTCTCGTTCCCGTAGCTCCTTTTTCTCCTCCTTTTCGAGAAAGAGCGCGTCAGAGAGAGAGAGAGAGAGAGAGAGAGAGAGAGAGAGAGAGAGAGAGAGAGATCCGAGAGGAGCGAGGATCACCATCGGAGCTTTTACGGGGTGACGAACACCGTCGCGATGTGTAAACCATGAGCCATCGAATAGCTCTGAAAGTCTGAGAGGAGGTGCGCTCTTTTACGAGCTTTCTCCAAGGGAGTGAGAGGTGCTGGCGGGGGCAGGGCAGAAAGAAAGTCTCGCTTTGTGTGCAGCCGAATCGGAAATTCACGCGCTGGCCCGTCCTCGCGCTCTGATTCCATTCATTTTCACTCTTATGCACTGCACAGAAGACACGGAGCAGCACTGGGAGAATCGGAGAATCAAGGAATCAGCGAGCGGTAAGTTTAGCGCGTGATTTCACCCCCTCGGCCCAGCTGAATTTCATTCGACGCTGCGGGGAAAGTAGCTGACTTTTTAAAAATGCACTCGTCGCTCTCTCGACTTTAACTTATCGAGCGAGCTCGTCTCGGTCTCGGGCCGCCGCCCGTCTAGCCAATAAACAATTTCCTCTCCGGCACTCGCGGTTACGTCCGTACCATGCATACATAGCTGAAACCCTAGGGTTTATCGACAAGACCGCACGCGTAAATGCAACCGCCGTCCGTCGTCGGCTTTCTGTCTCTCTCTCTCTCTCTCCTTTCGATTGGAAGATGCAGCGCAGGACAGTGGTCGCGGCGTCAGAGGAAGCCTAATTCGATATATCCCGATGGCTAGTAGACCAATCAGCGAGACGCAGATTCGAGCTCCCGTGGGATAATCCAATTTCCTCTCCAAACTTGTTACAAGCGTCTCCGGCGTCGCGGCTGCACAGTGTTAACATCGAGCAAAAGTGTCGAGCGAAGACGCGACGACGACGACGACGACGAGCTACACGCGCGCCTGTAGTTTCATTGTTGCACGGTCGGGGCTAACTCTCTCAAAAGCAGCGGCTAAGTTAAGCGCCGTCGGACGACCCATACCTGATGGGCTGCTGCGAAAGCTAGAAAGAGAAGGCTGCGCTGAATGGCGCTAATAGCCTCGTGGCTTATCGATATCCCGAGGATTTCGATAAAGCTATATAAGCTCGCTCAAATATTTAGTCCGAGAGAGAGAGAGAGAGAGAGAGAGAGAGAGAGAGAGAGAGAGAGATAGCTGCACTTTATCGGCTGTCGAGCTCTAATTGCGCGCTCCTTCGCTCCCGGATTGTCGCTACTCACGTATATAATACACCTGATTCTCTCTCTCCCTCTCTTGTCTACGTTAATTCTCGGCTTGGTTTAACGGCGACCTTTACCCTCCCGCGAGTATGGCAATTCCGCGCGCCGTATAACGTACAATTAGATGCTGTATCTATTGCATCACGGCTTAATTGCGCGCTTTTATTGCAGCGCAGAAAAACAGGACGACAGAGACGTTTCGGCGATTCGAGGCGTAAAATCGTCGTGTATATAATGTATATGCATATACACACACACACACACACACACACACACACACATATATATATATATATATATAGGAGTTGAATGGACGCCAACGAGCGCGCGAAATTCGAAAAGTGCGCTTATACCAGAAGCATTCGCAACTGCAGAGTCAGAGTAGACGTGCAGGCGCAAACGCAACGAATTATATTGCGCGACAAAGGCCGCCCCCGGCTGCTCTCTCGGTGCATATCGCGCCGGAGTCGGCTTGCGCCTGCTCTCGCGTCAATATTTGACCGAGAGCCAGTGCACCGATGAACCTACCACTCGACAATTATCTCTCGGCGAGTCTGCTCTACTCCTCCTCGTAATACGCGACGTCGTCGACATTTATACCTATGGTATATCGCCGCCGCAGTACTACTGGCCGCGCAGTGGCACACTGCGCTCTCGGCAAATCGTCTCTCGGCAGCCGAACTGCGATGCGCGGCGCGGTAATGACCGGACGCTCGGCGGAGCGCACTTGGAAACTGCAGGCAAGTGTGTACGCAATTGCGCGGCCGGAATTTCGAGAGATCGATTCGCTGCGCGCTGCACGCGTCGATGCACACTTGAGGACCAAGAGCGGCCCCCGCGCACTCAGCTTGAGTGCGCCACCGCCGCAGCGCATCGTCTGTTTCTGCGTGTGCGTGGCGTGTGTCTTTCGTCGATCGACCAAATGCTGTTGCGCCCAGTCGTTGGAAACATCGGGGGAGGAGAGGATGAAATGCGTTGGCAACGAGTGTCTTCCATTCCTCCCCCCCCCCCCCCGCCGATGTTTGCCACCATTTTTACGCGCCACTCCCGATCTAGAATATTGTCATCGCCTTGGCGCGCTCGAGTTTTCCCGTCTTTACGGGC
Organism: Philotrypesis tridentata; assembly: GCA_018906965.1. Taxonomy (NCBI): domain Eukaryota; kingdom Metazoa; phylum Arthropoda; class Insecta; order Hymenoptera; family Pteromalidae; genus Philotrypesis; species Philotrypesis tridentata. The sequence continues at coordinate 15,445,219 of JACCIB010000001.1, forward strand.
TGAATTCGCGCGAATGTCGGCTATAACACTGCGACTTTTTTCATAAGTTTAAAGATCTCTTCGAAGTACTCGTTGAATATTCAGTGCGGCCGTTGAGAAGTGCTCCAACGTTCAACGGTCTTGAAAGTATGTGACTTTTTTTAAATAACGACGAAACAACTCGTTAGCTGTGCTTATGAATAGCGTGTTTTATTCTAACAAATATAAACAGACATTTGCATTGTTATCAAATATGAGTTTTTTAGCGCCTTTTTAGAAATCAATACGCTAGGATATATATAAATTTTTTCGAATTAACATCCCACTGTGAGACAATTTATGCGAATACAGTTGCATGCCAAACGTACGTTTCTTACTTTGTTTATATTTTATAAACAGAAATAGAATTGAAACACATCGTCATAGTTATTTTACTATTGCAATATGTTTTTGTAATTAAACAAATGTTATTCAATCATTTGAACGTGAATAATTTTACTTGAGACTCTGCGTTGGTCGGAATAAATATATAAACATAATTATATATGTTAAAATACAGCGAACTTTTATCTATCGTTAAAATTGAGAAATGGAAATTTATGTCATACTCCTCAATTACAATTGTATATATATTTCTTATAAATTACTTTAAAACGAGTTAATCCAATTTAGGAATATTAATATAACAGTGTGGGTCTTGAAAAAAAATCAAGCCATGTTTTAATATACTCATTATAAAGAGTTTTTTTACTGTTTACATTTGTTGTCTACTATCAAGCTTTCATAGCTCAATCATTCATTATGTAAAGTCTACAATTATATGGAGTTTTATAAATCTTCTTGGTCTTGAAATCATCTATAAAGAAGGCACCTAAAACAGTAGTATCGTATTTTTCTTCTCATATTTTCAAATATGATGAAAACTTCCGTTTGAAACGTAAAAATGATACTACTTTTTTTGGGTCGCATTTAACAAAAAGTTAAGATAATACAAGTTATATACAATTTAGCTTGATAAAACTACTATGCTCTACTACAATTAACTTGTTTGTTTAATCTTTTGATCGATGAGAATTCCCAGCTCACCATCCATTGCATTGTATATACTAATCGCTCATTAGCTCAGTCGTTAAAGATGAGTCGTTTATAATAAAATCAACATTTTCTCTGTTTTTTGCGATTTCCATTTAACACTTATATTTTATAAATCGACGTTGACAATGTCATAGATTTAATGTAAAATTTGCTTGGTAAAAAACATCTTTCACATTATAAAAATTCCAATATAAACAACGAAGATTAACATTTAATTACTCTCTTGTTCATGTAATTTGCTGTGTTTTTGAAATAAAATTAAAAAAAAGAAGAACTTGACTAATTTAGCGCTTCCGAAAAGTCGTCGTATTGATTTCATTCATTGGTGGGTATCAATCGATCTTTCGAAGTGCTGAATCACCGGAGACGACGCTCGGCGCAGCCGAAACTAATGCAACAAGAGAAATATCAACTAGTAGCAAAAAGTCGATGGATTTTTCAAGAAGAAAAAGAAGACGGAGCGTAGGGCCCTCGGATGTAATCTCGAATTTCGACTATATACGTGCGCGCGCACAAGTAGGGTTGGGGAGACAGACATTGGCTCTTCGGTAGACAGCCGTGAAAGAGGATTCGGTCGCCAAAATTGACGTTTGCCATTAAGCCCGCGCACTCGCTCGGCCTCTCGGCTCGGGAGAAAATTGCGTCGCAGAGAGTAATTCTTCGGAATTCCCCGAGCCAATTGGAAAAATGGGCGGGAGCGCGAGGCTTGCTCCACTCTTTCTCTGGGGCGCGCACGCGGCGGGATTAATTGAAAAGATTGAAGCTAGTGCGGAAACTCAGCTATAATTTCGGCATCGAGGAGTGGGATGGGGGCGTCGTGAGATTGTGCACCTCCTCGAACGACTTCTTCGCCGCGCTCTGGATCTCGTCCATGCTGCGCTTGGTGATGCTGGTGAGATCGTCAATCTGCCGGCGCGTCGTGTTCAGCAGCTCGTCGGTCGTCTTGGCGGCGCTATTGGCAAGGTCCTTCATTTCCGTGTCGATTTTGTCGATCACCCACTCGATCGCTTGTCGACCCTGAGGAGCAAGTTTTGCGGATTGTCAGTCGTTTGCTTTTATTTTCGTGCAGACGTGTCTTCTAATTTCTATAGATGCGATAGTCGATTATATCAAAGTTGAGAGTGAAGGTGATGTTTTTGGTCTTGAGACTGTTTAGTTGATGGCTTGATGTGCGCGACGTTAGAGTTGAAAGCGAAGCTTGCGTGTGTTAGTGCGGTGAATTTATTCGGAGCTGCTTTTTTCCGAGCTTTACAAATTATAATGCGTTTACGATCGATGAGTCGACGCTATCTGCACATGCGTCCTATCATTATTGTCACGGGGACAACAACAGATTTCGATCGTGATAATCGGGAGATTGATTACGGCAGATAAAATAATAATAATCGCTCGTTAGCGTTAATCCGAGTATGAAATTTCGTGCTTCGTACTTATCGCGCGCAAATGATAAGGTCGAATTAGTTAGGAAGGCTCTGCAGTGTAACGAAGCCGCACAAGTTTTCGGGAGAGGGCAAAGAAAAAAACGGGCCGGTGCAGGGAAAGAGGGGTAATGAATGGAGCGGAAAGAAAAGAGCGCGCACTCACCTTGCCGGCATTGAAGGAGATCTTGGACGTGAGGAGCTCCTCCATATAATGAGTGAGCGGTACACCATGTACTTTAACGACGGCCTCCTGTGTCAAAAGTGTCTTGCCATCGTCCCGAGGGTGCGGCCTGTACGTGACCGTTTCGTCGACCGTGATATAATTGTAGAAAGTCAGCTGTAACAGAAAAAACAGCGAGCGCTCGTTAAATTAAATCCTCCGCGGTCGTTTGATTTTCTTTTAATGGTCCGCGCCGCAGCTCGATCGCGCGGATTGACTTTATGCCGAAACTTTTATCAAATCCACCCGCCAGTCAAGAGAGTAAGACAGCGATAAAATGACGGGGCTTTTTCTTTATATACCTCGCGCGCGCGCGCGCCCCTTCCGGGCCGAGGCCGTCCCCCGCGAAACGTAAAGCGCAAAGCCGGTCTTAAAAATGTAATATTAATGAAGAATCGCGCGCGGCGGTGGCGGCAACGAAAGCAATAAGGCCCGAAGCTTATCGGCCGGGCGCACGTCCCTCCCGCTTGGGAGGAATTGATTTTTAAACTTTTATTCAGTACTGTCTCCCTCGTCGAGTGTAGTCTCGGTGTGTGCTTGCAAGGAAAACGACTGCTGCAGACTGCACGTAATGCATATTCAATGAACATGAAATTCGAATTAAGAAAAGTGCGTTTTGATTAATGCCCTGCCTCCCTCCCTCCCTCCCTCCCCACCCTGCTGGGAAACTTGATAAAACTCTCGGAGCGAAAACATTAATAACAAGTTCCGCGGATCAGTCGCGCGCTGCACGAAAATGCCGAATTAATTACGAGTACAAGGCAGGTGTGCGCTGCAATGTATGTTGCACTTTTATACATAATGCACGCTCATAGCGCGCGCTACAGCGACGTTTTCATTAGCCGATCGATCCGGCGAAATACCTCTACATATATATAACTTGCCGCGCGGCTATACGTAAGAGCCTATACACGCACTCGGCGAGAAATTGAGACTAAGCTACTACACAGGCGAAGCGACGCGTGCGCGAGTTCGTTATAGCGCGTATTCAGGGATAGCTTCTATATACGTATACGTATACATCGTAGAAAGGAGAACTTTTACACTCCACTTTCCTACATGTGGCCCAGAATCGTGTATATATCGACTTTCTGGAATCGCGATGGGGTCCGACTTTGCATTTCCGCAGCGCCGCGGCGACTTGGTTCCGTTCGCGAGAAACGAGCTGCTTGCCGTAAAAAAAATGTATATACATATACATCCTATATGCGCTGCTCTCGCTTCATCTATTAGCCGGCTTCATAGCCCGGGGCGGGGACAAAGAGACGGCCGTACGTCTGCGGCCTGCGGATCTCGATTTCTCCCCGACGCCGTATAAAAAGATTTCGCCGGCGGATTTTCAATGAAACACGCCGAATCAGCTGAAAGCCTCTCGGAGTTTTTTTGATTAAGCCACTACCGCCTAGGCGGCTGCAGACCAAGGGATCGCCGCGCGGCTAAATTCTAGCCGGAAAAAAAGCCGAACGTGCAGCTTGTACATACGTACACAAGTAGAGCTGCGCTCTCCAACAAGTGCGGAATATAAAGGAGCGGCGTACGAGGCATTATTATGAGGCCCGCGCAACGGCCGGGCAAAATATTACTTCCACACGTGCACGTGTATAGTAGCATATATATATAGAGTGAGAGAGAGAGAGAGGGGGGGGGAGAGGGAGAGGCGCAGATAGAGGGAGAGCTGCTGGGGAACAATTGAATCGCGAGGGTGCAATACGTTTCGCGGCGAAATTAACGCCCGCGGCAGCATTGTGGACCGCGAGGATTGTAGCACACCGGCCTATACGTTACTCTCCCGCACACCCCGACCCTGTTTTCCAAGCCCTCTCGCGCCATATTGGCAATCAAGGAAGCCAGCGCTGCTGTGTTGCTGTTACCAAGCCCTCGTCGTTTATCCTCTCTCGCTCTCTTTCCCTCTCTCGAGCTCCGCCGAGCTCGTGCGGTATCGCGGCGTCTTTTCCAATGCTTGGCAGGGAGAAAGAGGGGCGCACCGCTAATTGTCTCCGAGAGGAGCTGCTTTACCACGGAGATATTGCGCCGAAGACGCGTATATAGTGCTGCTCCGGTGGCGACGCTCGCGGGAGAGTCCCCACTGTATGATAATCACTTTTTAGTTCGATGACACCGCTGCGATCAACTGCCGCGCGTAAGATAAAATTCATCCAGTCCGACGTCGCGACGAGCTTTTTATGTACACAGCTATTTGTGCGCCGCTGACTTTAATGTCGTTCGGCTTCCTTGTCGCTATTCTTGTTGTTGTTATTATATTATTGTTACGGCTATTGGCTTTCGTCTGGCATTTTAGCGAAATACGCGGAGGTATCGATTCCAACGTCATTATCTTTTCATTTACGTGAACTCTCAACAAGGGCGGGAGAACAGACTGATCGAACACTGACAGCAGAATGAATGCGGTTTGTATCGATGCGATATTCCCGAGCTTGCCTGTGTAAGTAATGCGCGCACCGGATTGAAAATTGAAAGGGGGCGGGGGAGGGGTGAAAACTACAACGGGATTCGCGGAAAACATCTGAAAGAGTCCGACGCTCTTTCAGCCCACGCGAACGCATAATCCAAAAGCGCATAAAGTATTATTATTCGTAATTGTACTTGGCGGTGTCATTGTTATACATGGGACAGTTTCCCGTACACAGCGCACGGCGTGCTTTAATTAAGGGCGCGCCTTTTTCGATATGGGGAAATCCATAAAATTAATTCAGTTTTTGAGCTCAAGAATTAAACAAAAAAAAAAAAAAATTACAAGAAATTTGCTTTTAAAATTCGCACACGCGGCCTTTGCACGTGTGAAAAACGAAAATATGCGTTTGCGTATGAAAATATTAAAAAATCGATGTCGTTACTTCGTTTGTAAAGGAGAACTATTGTTTTCACGAACTGTGGGCCCTGCAGAAGAAGAAAGAAAATGGCTCTCGAGGTGTGGCGAGACATTTTTATTAATTTTGGTAACTCTATAACTGAAATAATTTTATGGATTTTCCCGTGTATACAAGGGCAAAGTTTCACTGTGAGAGAGTCGAGGAAGAACTAGATTTTTTTACCTCTCTCTCTCTCTCTCTCGTTACTTTTGTTCTAATTTAGCTATAATTCTTCCTTTTCTCCGGCCAAGAGCTCGGGAATATTACACTTTCCCGCGGAAAATGACTCGCACAAGGCCAAACTAATTTAAACTTTAATTTTCATCTCGTTTGTCATCCAATGTTCCGAGCGCGTGCCCCTCCGCTGCTCTTCTTTGCTGCAGCGCGCCGCGCCGCGGCACTGCCGGCGCACGCGTGCAGCATCCGCCGCGGAATCGGGCGCGCTGAAAAATTCATGTAAGTGGCAGAAAACAGCAGAGAGCCCGGGAGAAGGAGAGGAGAAAGTTTGAGTCTTAATTGCCGCATTAGCTCGTTCCATTGTCATCTCTCTCTCTCTCTCTCTCTCTCTCTCTGTATATAACGAGTGAGACCCTGAGAGAGAAGGAGGGCAGCCCGACGCCGACGCCCTTACCCCCCTGCGCATACTAGAACAACGCGCAGTCCTCGCTTTTTCGCACTTCTCTCGCTCCGAGTAGTGCGAAAGCATTTCGCTTCCTTTCTTTTTTCCCCTTTCGCTTTACCTTCCGCTCGCGCACAAGGAGTCGGCCTGCTGTTCCCGCTGCTACTCTCGCGAGCACAATCGAGAGTCAAAGCAAAGTTTGCGCTAAGCGAGAAGCTGGAACTTTGGCGACAAAGAAAGCCTCGCCTTTCTTCCTCCTCGTTTTTTTCCATCTCCCACCCCCCCCCCCCCCGCCCCCTCCCCAACCGGTGTACCGAGCACAAATAATACACTGCAAATCGGCGAGCTCCTATACACGCGCTCTGCTACACTCTTTCGCTCTCTTGTTCACAACTCCGAAATAAGCAGTGTACAGCGCTCTCGAATCGATTGAAGACTTATTGACACAAGAGCCGGGCGAGAGCGAGAGAGCGGCAAGTGCTGCGCGCGCGGGAGTCGCTGTTATCAGGCGACTGTTAAATAAGGGTCGCATCAACGCGCCTGATGCTCGCTCAAAGACCTTTGTTTATCGAACAGTGTAGCGCATTGCTGCTATGCAGACTATTGAAACGGTCCGATCGCGATCACTCAATGATTCGCTTCCGCCTTCCCCCCTCGCCCCAGGGTGATTTACCTATGGACACGCTCACAACTGTTCAATAGCTCTGCGCCTTAATACATATAGGGCAGAGTATATAGCGCGCGGATAGTGCGGATGGATATGTACACATGCATGTAGATACGCAAGGACTGACAGGTACGTGCGTGTGTCACGAGACGGGATGCTGGCTTACGTGCGGTGTATAGGGGGGATCGATGTCGGGGGGTGGGGGGAGGGGGGCCGCGTTTGACAGCGGCTCACGCGCGCGTTATGCGCAATTTACTCGCGAGATGCGCCGCAAAGCCCTCCGAGCGTCTATATATATATATATATATATATATATATATATATATATATGCACACGCCTGTAATGGCCATGGCAACGATTAATTGGACATTTTTCTATACCGTCGACCGCGCACATATATATACGTATACGCTCATGACTCCTGCGCGTGACGTCCTCTCTCGCACTCGATACCCGCGCGTGTAATCATTTATTTTTCCCGCGCTCTTTTTTTTTTAACGCATGCACTCGCCACAGCGCCGCGCTAATTTCCTCCGCGCGAAAAAGCACCCTTTCGCCGCCGTGCATTAATCGGCCAGTGGCCCCGCGGCGGCCTCTGCGCGAAAAGTCAACAGAAAGAGCGCGCGCGCGATGAAAAATAACGAAAGAAAGGCTCGACCGCGCTAGAATTTTAACGTCTGCAATCGTCGGCTCCCGCAGGTCGAAATTTTTGTCCGAACGCCCGTGTGCGTGTTTGACGATCTCGACAGCCATCTCTTGATTTGACGGTATAGTTTGCTTTTCATTTGCTGCGCGATAATCTTTTTCTGAGGGAGTGTCATAGAGAGGGAGAGAGAGAGAGAGAGAGGGGGGGGGGGTAACATAGGGATTGGACGCGAGAAAGCTCGTCCGTACCCGAGCGAAATGTATCTGAATACGGACACAGTGAAAGAAACAGAGAAAGTGAGTTCAGCGAAGATGTTACAATCAGTGGATGCTGTATATAAATAGAACTTATTTGCTGTGTGATTGCGGTTTTTTTATGAACATAAATGATGAACATACAGTAAAAAACAATTTCTGCGTTTTTGAAGAAATAAAACAGATAAAATTAAACCCTTAAAATGAATTCAGTGTAACTTCCGCGTGACTTTTTTTCTATCCGTATAGAACCCATAGAATGCGAAAAAAATATTTTCACGAAAGCACGACATCGATTTTTTTTATATTTCTGTACAAAAAACATGTATCTTCATATTTGTAGCATACATATATGCATACAAAGTATGTGAAAATTTGAAAAAAGCGATGTAGCTCCCTAGTTTTCGTGGGTACTCTACTAGTTTTGCGATCTCCGAGTCCTACGAAATATAGGCGATATTTTGTTTTCAACTTTAGCGTACCAAAAATTAAATTAATTTCATGGGTTTTACCATGTGCATTTCTATGGTCGTTCGTCTACACATGGTGAAATTCGTCTAAATTTTGCAATGTGCAAGCTAAACGTTCGTTACATTGTCTGTACAGTACAACAAAAATAGAATAACTTCATGAACTGACAGAAAGTCAATGTTAATAACTCGGCTGTAAAAAGTTCGCAACCAGAAAGTGGTTGTTTAATAATTGCTTGGCGAATAAAGATCACTTACATCGTCAATCAATGAAAAATATTGTCGACTATTTTGTCATTCATCTACTATAAAAACACATTGACCAGTCCATGAAGGAAAAAACAGTTATTTACAGAACTATGAACTCTCTGACCAGAACGATGGATAATATTTTGGAGGTAGTAGCCGCTCACCGACAGAGAATTATGATGGGCAGCAAGTTCGACAAACATTGAACCAGTTTCGCGCATTGCTTCGTGAAAACAAACGCGGGACTATTGATAAACTTGCGATCTCCGGCAGTCAGAGAGAGAGAGAGAGAGAGAGAGAGAGAGAGATGTATATATACATATAGATTTGTGAATGCGGCGAAATAACAACGCAATCACGTTATAAAATGGCAATTGCTTTTTCATTGCGGCTTCCAACCTTGAAAAAAGCCATTCAACTGCCAGGCGACCGGACAAGAAGAAATATCGGTCGGAACAATGAAGTACTAATTACTAATTATTCGAGTCCAATAATTTTTCGATTACGCGTCTGGCTGGATGCAGCGGCATCGGTATGCTGCAGCCGAGTTTATTAAATCGCAGTGTGCGGTGCCGGTGTAGAAAAAAAACACAGAGAGGAAAAAGGCGCGTATAGGAATGGCGAGCAGGGCAGATGGAGAGCGAGAGAGAAAGTGGTGAGGGAGGGCAGGAGTAATCGAAAAATAGCCCGGCCGATAGAGCTTGCATTGTAAAGTTCTAATGGCGCTTCAATTAGTAATAATAAGAAAAAGAACAATGGGTCGAGGGCGAGAGTTTCGGCGCACGAGTAGTACGGTAGGATGGAAGCGGAAAAGCCGACAGCCGCTCATGAAGAGCTTTCGATTGCAAGTAATTAGCATCGCCGCATAATTGAGGTCTTTGCGGATTGCGCCGAGACCCTTCGTTCGGGGGCCGCATTGTTAGTCGGCCGCCAGTATTTGCAGCTACTGCTGCTCTCCCGAGCCGTTCAGTCAATCTAATTTCCCTGCGTTCGGTTACTCGTATCCTCTCTCTCTCCCTCCCTCCTTTCTCTCTTCCCTTTCTTCCCCCTATCCTCCTCCACCCACCCTCTCTCTCTCTCATACTGCATTATTAGAGCTTGCATTCCTACAGCAAGTGTGTGTGTGTACCATAGGGGGCTTAGTTAACGGATGAAACTTTAATCGCAGCTTGCTCGAATTTTCCTTTTGGTCAGGATTAGTTGTCGGAAGGGACCCACGCCATTACAGACCGCTTATAGAAAAGCTTCTGCGAGTGAATTAAGCTAGAGATTTTGACGTATATGCGGGACATATTGCGCCTGAGTGCTATCTCACTGCAGGGTTACAATGTAAATGCATTTGAAAGGTGAAAATCCTGCTTTAGTGCTTTTACGTGTATGAAAGAATATGCCAGAAACGAGAATCACAGCTCTATTGCTTTAATTTGTGTCTGCGCAGAAAAACGTACTAAACCTAATATGTATGTACGCTATAGAAGTATATCAACATTGATTTTAAAAAAATTAACCCTGAAGTGCGAGAAAAATTAAATACTGAAAATACTCTTGGAGAAACACAACCCTTTTGAGTTGAAAGATTAATAAAATATAAAAATATGAATAGCGTGTTAACTTTAATTTATGCATTCATATGAATTCGGCAGACTTAAGCACCATCATCGCTGTTTTCCTCGCGTAGCAACAAACTTTTGATGCTCGCACTCGATGTTTGCATGCATAACCGAGACCAGATGTGCAAAATTACACAAAACTTGCGAGGAAATAAAACAAGTGAAATTTTATTTGATTACATCTGTCTATGGTTTTCGGATACAAATGAATGCCAATAAATTTTAATATTCATACAACGAAAAGGGTGACGCGATGTACAGACATTTTTCAATACCGCGTACATCAGTCAAATGCTTTGATTGGCGTTTTTATTAAATAATACTCGGGATTTCGAATTGCTGAACTAATAACACCGTGTCTGGTATGGAATACAGATTGACTGTTTTTTTCCTGTTGTCGATGAATGCAAAATGCTCGGGCGTACTGCGTTGGTACAGTGAAATCGAAAAACAGATTTGAAAATCGCTCAGGCGCGCACGCAACAACTTGAAACAAACATTGTTAGTTTGAATTTCGAACAAAATTCCAGTTTCAAGCTCAATGAATAATTACAGCAAGCGGGTACGTACGCGCGTTATAAGCGATCGACAGACAATTTCATCGTCGTCAATGCCAGGGACGCGTGACTCTTGCACTGCAGTATCGTAGCAACGCGAGAAGGGCGTGTGTGCAAGCCTCGCCTACTGCAGCGCAGCCGCTGCGTGTTACCATTTTTCATTAAGCCTGGCGCCTCTCCACTCCATATTTCAATCGGTTCAAAAACTCCTGGCACCGCTGCCTGCTTCCCACCACCCTACCCCCTTTTTTACGCGCTCGCGCGAAGAGTATAAGCTCTCGCCTCCGCGTTCTCTTTCAAGCGCAATTCGTTGTTTTTATGATTTAGGACTCGGCCGGCACAATAATTCAGTCGTAACTCCGTGTAGTAGGTACACGAGGCCTTCCGCCTCGTGGCGGTTGTTGTTAAAGTCCACGGGGAGTCGACACACACCCACGTACAATGCAGGCGCATACACACACACACACAGCAACCGGCCAGTTATTAATGTTCCCTAGCGCGTGTACGAAACGCTTCACCTGGCGCTCCTGTCTTCGGTCGCCATGGAAATTCAATTGGACGAATGAAATTCCTCGCCTCCTGGCCAAAGCTGCTCTTCCAGCTGCGTTATATACTGACCCAGCCGTGTTAGATCACTTGGAATCCGATTACGCAAATGCAGTCTGTGTTTTTCCCGGCTGAAATTTCAGACCACGCGTATGTACATTGTATATTCCAGGCAGATTTTCTTGATGACTGACTTTTTAACATCCCGGATCTCCTTCGGGTCTTCTCCATCTTCCTTGTTCGGATTGGTTAATGGTTTTTTAAACGAGGTCGTTTCCGACGATTTCATCTCTCTTCTTTTTTATTATACTCCCATTTTCTTTCCATATGCTGCTCAGAAGAGATTGGCTTAGGGAATGGCCTGTTGCAGTAGACTCCTTTGCATAATCTATTACGCGATTTCGCCAAATTGCCTTACAGCGTCACTGATGGCAGACTTCGCTCTCCCTCTCCCTCCTCTCTCTCTCTCTCTCTCTCACACTCTCTCTCTCTCTCTCTCTCTCTCTCTCTCTACTCCAAAGACTGGCTTAAATTATACTCAACGAAATACGTAAAAGAAATAGTCTGTTTTATAATCAGCACAAATAAATAGAATCTCGAAGTAGCTAGATTAATTTAAAGTAAATGCATAGCGATTCTAGTTACTTTGCGGTAGCATTATACTGAAAGTATATGTGTAGCCAATTTCTCTGTGCGGTGCTATAACTATCATACAACACTTAGCACGTTATTAGCATCGTACCGTTTACTGATAGAAACTCCAAAAACATGACTGCTAATGTGCCAACAGAACAGACGCAACAAAAAAAGAATACAGTGGTGTTTTTACACGCAGTCAAAGTTTCATAATCTGCGCGCGAAAAGTAATGCACTGCGAGAGTGAAAATTTTCGCAAAACCTCTTTCAGGTGTACAATAAACTCGTGCCCCAAGAACAAATTCGCAAAATATGAAAGTTCGTCACTTTTGAGTAGCTGCTCAAGAAAGTTGCTCGAACAGGGATGACCGAAAGAGATAAAAGAAAGAAGCAGCAATAAGAAGAAAGAAGAAGCGTGTGTACATTTCTCAAGCACCTGTTGCGTTTGCGCAGTATCGCGCTTTGCATAGATCGCCGGGCCTCGTGCGCGCATAACGTATGCGGCCCCGGCAAATAGCTAAAAGATATTTCCCCCAGGGGGAGATAGAGAGTCCTCTCTCTCTCTCTCTCTCTCTCTCTCTCTCTCTCTCTCTCTCTCTCTCTCTCTCTCTCTCTCTCTCTCTCTCTCTCTTCCTTTGCCGGGCCAGACTTGGAATATACATTCTCCCGTCGTACTTCTTCCTCCTTCTTCTTGCTGGGCCGGGTATACATGCACACGTGCTCGCGTGCACGCCGGGGAATTGTTCAATTTTAACTTAAGCTAGCGGAAACGTGGACTCCCAGCCAGCGCAAGCTCCCAGAGTATGGGTATAAAGAATAACCTGAGCTGCTCTCATCTGTCTCTCTGCTGCTGCTGTATACTTCCCCTTCATTTTCTTCATTTTTTTTTCTCTTGTACAGCGAGCATAAGCCGGGCAGCGTGTACGTGCGTTCGAGATTCTTTCAGTCTCTGCATCGGCGTCTCAAGGCTACCCCGAAGAATCCGCGAGCAGACTCAGTTCATGAGTGCTTGTGGAATTGAAAAATGATGGCGAATGTTTACATCGAAAACTCCTTCGATTCGAGGGGGAAGAAAAAAAAAGGTTAACCTCCCTCAGCACTCGACTTGGTCTTTTTCGCGTCGAGCAGCCTGCACCTGCCGGTCGTTCATCATGTGCTCTCGGTAATGCATCGTTCCTCAGGCCTCCAGATTTTTCTTCTGCTTCTCCTTTTTCCAAAGGAGTAAGCTGCTGCTGTTGCTGATCTTTGACGCGTCGGGCTGTATTGCGCACATGCCGTAATGCGAGCATCGATAACCGATCGTTTATGTATAGCAGCTTTACTCTCGTCGCATTTAAGCGCCGAAGAGGTCGCGCTTTTTCCGGGCGGCTTTTTGCACGGCTGGGGATTGAAGGTCCCGGATGATCCGCAGCACTGACTCTCGAGGGGAAAACACATTAGCGCGGTGTAACGATTTGGAAGTGTGGCTTATGCCGACGGATTTCTTAATCGATTTTCTTGCGCCTTCGATAGTTCGTGACGTTGCTGCTGCTGATGCTGCTCTATGGCGAACGTGACTTTCCCGTGTTGATCTGACTTGATCGATGCTCTGCGCTTTTTGACGGTTCCAATATCAGCAGGATACTTCGATCTTGATATGACTTGCATGGCAATGGCCACTCGCATTTTCCACAGCTCTGAAAGCAAGAAGCTGTTTAGAATCTGCAAAACATATATTCGACCAAATCGATCGTCGGCAATGCCTGAAATTCGAGCTACAATAAAGGCACGTTTTTGGCCCTCCAGATAGTGACAATCGTGTTCTGCAATATTCCAGAGCTAGGGTGAAAGCCATAACATACATACGGCGGCATGAAGTTCGATTTGAAAATTGCAATGAGGCCAGAATCCAAAATTACACCATCAGCTGTGCAAAGTTTGTCTTACCAAGCCGAAACTTTGGCATCGACCGAACAAGGGTTATATACGTATCTGAGGCGGAATCATATCCGAATATTGGCCGTTGTCGAGTGGCTAGCGGCAGCGATGATGGGAAACTAGTGGGGCTTACACGCGCAAACAGCGTACGCAGTCGGATAATCCATCAAAACTATTCCATCATAGCTAGCAGCTTGAACTTTCGCGCTTAGAGGAGATGGCTGGCTAAGGAACACACACACACACTTAGTCAGTGTTGATTCACGTCACTCGGTAAAACTATTCGAGCTAAGGATCAACACTGAGGAAGAGAAAGAGAGAGAGAGAGATGCAGAGGTAGCGCTTATGAGAAATTTCACGCATTTCCCTCTTACTCACTCGATTTTTCCAAGCTAGCTCGGTTCGCCGAATCGTTCGCTCGCTGGCCTCGAGTGACACTCGAGAGGAAGGGAGGACGATTCGATATTCGTCAGAAACTTAACTGAGGAAAACCGTCTTCTTGTTCCCTTCTGATTGGACTAGCGGATTGCTGGGCGCACCGTGAACGAAGGGAGGAGGAGAGGAGGAGGAAATGACTCAGCGAATATTGGATGAGACGCGGAGGAAAGAGACAAGTGATACTTCACCGCGCTCTGCTGGCCTTTAAGTACATACATATACATCCCCAGCTGGCTTCGTAGAGAGGACAATTGCTCTCTCGATATATATAGATCGGATCTCGTTATCTCTCTCTTTCTCTCTCTCTCTCTCTCTCTCTCTCTCTCTCTCTCTCTCTCTCTTTCTCTTTCTCTCTCTTTGCGCGTCACGACGCTGAAACAAAAATTCGCCACATAATTGTGGCAAGATTATAAGATTATTCACCAGATGAGGCAGGACTGCGCAAATGAGAACAAAGTATAACGATTCACCAATTAGTTTTTCCAACCAAACAATGGGAAACGAACTCGACTATTCTTGCCGTAATTCTAACGTTGATTTAAAGCTTCGGCTTTAATCCACAGCTAACAATGACTGTTTCTATTGCATCGACCCGTATAGATATAATTAAGCAACACACCCGAATAGCTAACAGCAATATCGCAAACGAAAGCTAATCTCCATCTATACTGAAATAATGCATAACCATTGCCATCACGGAACCGCAGTTTTAAATCAGCGCACAGATAGACATATAGCTGCGCGTGCGTTTTCACGCTTGCCCAACGTTTTTCATGTCGAATCATCGAAAGACGAAGCCAGCCATCGGCTGCTGCGAAGCGAAATAAAAAGGGACCGAGTAAAGGAAGCTCGAGTCCTCGGATAAATCCCGCGATCCGGAAGGAATATACGTGTACGCCATGCGAAATACAATATCTCGTGATTTTTCCCAGGAGTCGCTCTCCTGTTGCCTACGATATCTATACAACTTTTTTCTCCTTTAAGGCGCCGGCAATCAGATTCGAAAAAGTCGAACCGGTTTTCGGTAGAGAAACAGCATTTAAACTGGAAATAAGGTCGAAAGATTTAACGGAAAATCGCTGATTTGAGACACATTGAAATTCATGTTTCCTGCACAAGTGGGTATATATACATATCTCGTATATACGCACAGTATTCTCGAACGAAAGTGGAATTCCTTTCTTGGGAAATAATAAATGGAAAGCGCCGTGCAGCCTTCTAAAAAATCTCATTTCGAAAACAGATTCCGCCTCTGGAGAATCATACTTGCCGAAAGCTGGTTTTGCCCTGTGACGACCCAACGTTCCTTCCCTCCCTCTCCCTCCCTTCTTCTCGCGCTTAGTCGTGGAAACGCATATCCCCCTACGTACACACATGTACACATATATACTTATACACATACACGTATCTACGAAGGGGTAGAGGTTGGCATTACCTCAAAGGGCGTATAACCGTAAACTATGAAAAGTCCCGTCGTTGGATACATGCACATACGTATGTACCTGTGTGCTTTACGATGATGGAAAAATTCTCTGTTTGTGTGAAACGACTGGTGAAATTTTATAGAGAGCTCGAAGCCACAAGGGAAACCAGTAAAAACAGACGGCTCGCTTCACTTATTCCGCATATGCGAGCGCGAAACGAAAATTTAAAATTATTGCGTTGTAAGACTTTATGAGCAAAACATATTTCGTTTCGATCGCGTAAACGCTACGACAAGCATTTTTCGCGCGAGCATGCCCTTGCAACTCCATTCATCTTCTCCTAGGGAGCCGAAGTAAATAAATATCCAGTCGATTACTCGACGGCAGGTAGTCGAGCGCACGAGACGACAAAGGACCGTAGAGGCAGCGTCGTTCCGCTGGCTAAATTAGGACGTGACAGATTCACCGCTGCAACCCTGCTGTCTATCTGTCCATCCACGGCCCAGTGGAGAATTGCAGTCGCTATGTTGCCGTCGAGAGATACGATATCAATCTCCGGAAAAATTGCCGCACAGCGACGCATTGCTCTCTACTCTCCCTCTCTTTCTCTCCCTTCTTCTCCGTTCTCCTTCCTATATATGTATATATAATATATATATATATATAGCCAGTTGCTTTCGCGATTGACACTTAATTTAATTCCTTCGAGCGCATGGATCTCTTGTATAGAAACTGTACTCCAGACTATGTACGATATTTTTCCATCGGAAGTCAATAGAATCAAGTATTCTTCTTCGCAACCGTGATCAATAAACGAACACTTTAAAATGCTATGTACGTCTAGAAAATTTAAAATACTAATATGTGTGAAGACGAAAAATAATGAATGTATGATATAGATGAATTTGTTAAAATTTTTATGAATTCGTTACCCTGCAAGAACACATAGATATACTACCTGTTACTTCCATTTAATCATAAAACGCTGACGTAATAAGAGTTACGAGATATTAAACTTGAACTTTACTCGCACGTTCCAACCGCGAAAGTGTTGACCGGCGCAGAATTATCATAGAAGTGTCAAGAGGTTGGCACTTACGTTTCTGGTCTTCAATACCATTTGTCTGTTGCCTGGATCCACTTCACTCCTTTCACTGGCGTAGCAGATATTGGCGTCACCGATAAGCTGTAAAAAGAATAATTAAATTAGTAACAGCTCTGCATAAAGTATTGAAATATTGAAAAAGAAACAAAATTAAGAATTAATTGTCTTTCAAAAATTTTAAAGAAATCATTAAAAGTAAATAAAATATCTAACAGGAAAAAGAAGAATGAATCTCCCATTGTAGGTGCATGTCCAAAAAAGATGCAACTAATATGCAAAATGCGCAATCGCGAGAAATTATATGAATATAGTGAACCAGAGAGGAGTACGAGGATGAATAACTTGAATTTGATAGGGCAATCAGCAAGAGTAATTATAACAAAAACAGGGCAATTAGAAGATCATAAGATGAACAAAGTTGTTCGCTAGTAATTTCGCATTGACGAGATACTCTCACACTACGTAAAGCAAATTATCCATTGTCCCATAAATTCTTTCAGTAAAATGAAAGTAAACTAAAGGACGTAGATTCTCTCAAGAATGAATTATTATTGTACAACAATCTAAAATTACGCATTATTGATTATAAATTTTAAATGAGTAATTTGAAGTCAATAGTCAATCAGATTTGCATAGATAAATGCAAAATTATATTTTACAGGAAATACAGATTTATATCAACCGACTTTTGGTCGTCAAACAAAAGGGTTTACAGCTGAAATCAAGATTTTATTACAGAGAAGTAGAGACGTTTAGGTACCTCTCTGCAATAAAATATTTATTTTCAGAGGTACTTTCTAGTGTCGTCAAACATCCAATTCCAAAGCTAAATTTATTATACCAGATCTATGGTTCTTAAATATGAAAATCATCTTATAAATTTGGAATAAAATGTCAGGAATCCCTGGTAAAGCTTTAGATATCATGGGGAAATGATCTATTTTTTATGTTTCCATGCTTCGATATCTTGAACATAAGTAACAAGTTGAATAATGCTTACCATGAAACTGAATGGCTTTCTGTAGTATATAAATCTTACAGTAGTCATACATTTTTCTCTCATCAAATTTATGCATTTCAGAGAAAATTTCAGAATCAAATTTATTTTTACTCTTACACAAACTAACTATCTCAATTTCTGTGTTCGAAATATGTATTGTACTAACTAATTGTATATAACTAATAGTTTTACTGATACTTATTTTTTGAGCTTCTTTGAACGAAATCAAAATACATGAAATATTTTGAGTATAGAATAATATTGAAAATCATAGAAGAAATTCAAGTAAAATAATAAATAGAAAAAAAGAGTCGCAATCTCATTTTATTCCTTGCAGGAAATGCCAGAGGGTTGAGTATAGTATAGGTACCCCTTTAGGAAGAAGAGGCGAGAAATGCAGTAGCCTCGCTCTAGATAAAGAGCGGGCGCGAAGCTCTGGCAGAAAAACATCCCTGGAATACGGCCAACTGACGTAACATTGAGCACGCTCATTATGAAAGTTGATACGACGACGACGGCGACGACGTTGTTTTGCAATTCCCCGGCGTTTCCCAACGATCTTCTTGCGCGCATAGTTTGGTAGCCGGGTGTGAGTTTCGAATTTCCGGATAGCCACGGTTCCGCTTTAGACAACACCGGCGAATTGCTCCGCCCGAGGATAATGCTCTCTCTTTTTACCGGCTAGATTACTCGCGCGTTAGACATGATTTGGATTTAAGCACCTGGGATAATAAATTCGCGCTAGAAGAGTCGAATGAAGGAGGCGTCGAAATAACGAGTACAAGTCACGTTTTAAGACTTGCATTGGTCATGACATAAATTATTTACATCGTCCTAAGAAGATAATAACATAATCCTCAAGTAAGTATTAAAAAGAATAACTAATTAGAAAAATTTGTATCTTTGATCCACAAAATTGTGTTCAGCACTTTATTGAAATAGCATAATTCAAATCGTATTTAGAAGTACAAACAGAGAAATAAATTAATCTTTGCAATCGAAATTCAACAAGGCTAAGTCAATACTTAAGGACTTACACTGAATGTATGGTATCTGCAAAATTACCGACGCCAAAAAATCTCACAAGCTATATTATGTATACATCCGATAACTTTCACCGCGTGCCGAACACGCACCTTACGAAACTCTCACAATGCAAGCGCTAAAAAAAAAGATTGTGAAAATGAGCTTCAGCGAGATTATAAACGAGTCTTTATATGTAACTGATGAAGAAATATTTCTACATCGTTATGCGTTATTCAAATGCCTTTCATTCATGAGTCAAATTTTTCCATCTTTAGCAAATACACCACAGATTGTTAAACAGTCTTGACCTTGTACTATATAATATTATCGATGCAATGCAGATGAAAGTTTGACCTTTTCTTTCATAATTGATATTTTGTACGAGCAAAGTCCATTGCTTTATACCACTTTTCGAAAATATGTTTTTGCACCAAAATTTCTTAAATTGAATATCTGTAGATCTTCACTTTGAACAATGAGCGAGTGCAGATGACTAAAAAAAATGTTGAAATTTAAATGTTAAAATTTTATTACTTACAAGATAAGTGCAATAACTTGAAAATAATCATTTTTAAATATATATTAATAACTGATCTCATAGATCAGACATTCATTGTATTAAAATTCCAGACAGTGATAAATACCATTTTAAGCATTTATATTTTTGAATGATTCATAATACTAGTCATTATCAGTAGTATTAAAAAGATGTGATAACCAGTGAATCGTTTAATTTGCAATGATAAACCTTTGTAAGAACAAGTTTGTAAAAGAGTATAAAAATATTGCAAAAGAATGAAATTAGAGTGAATTCAATACATATGTCATATCATGAAAAATTGCACCATATTGTTGAGGTTAAATATTCGATTAAATTACTTCCTTTCATTATCTACAGACTCAAATAAATATGGTTATTTGCAAAATGAGTAATAACTTAATTATTACACTATTATTGTGAATTAAAGGCTGAAATTTCTGTTGTAAAGTGTAATTCATTATTGCATTAATACGATTAAATGCCCAAATTTTAAAGCTTACTGGTTTTGTCCATCGTGGAAAGCCCCATTGACTAGAAACGAGCCTGTGTGAATGCAGAACTCCATTGACAACCCTTCTGTCAATAACATCAGTTCCCAGCACCGATGGAGTTATAGGATTTGGATACTTTCTCCATGCAGCCGATGCCACAGTTTCCCAAGGATGACTACAAAATCGTACGACAAACTTGAGAATGAGCTATATTACAGTTAGGTATTAATGCTTAAAGAACTATTAGACTTGCGATAAATATTGATCATACGAGAACTTTCCAAGGGCGAATTAATATGAACATTGAGGTGAAGAGAAAAGGATTGGAAACTCACTTGAAAGTATGCTCGGACATCCAGACCTTCATCTCGGCGCGTAGTATTGACGACTTGCTTTAATCGAATGTAAGATGTAGGCCAAGAGAGAAACTCGTTGAAGAAGCTCGCATAGGTTAGGTGAGCACAGCGGCGGTGCAGCTAGTGCAGTCAATTCGACATGTCACGAGTCACGGCGGGTAGCCTCTGACGAAAAGAGCTGCTGAGGGCAGTCGTCGTTCTTCGCTGTTGATGATTTATATTTTCTTTACCTCCCACTACTTACGGCGCTCGTTGTCGATTTCCTCTTCCCTGACCCCACGAAGAAAATTATTTTGTCTGCGTCAAGTAAGTAGTGTTAGGAAAAGGTCGACCTTGAATATACGTCATCAATGCTGCCGCATATAGGTAAGGTAGCTAATGAGTTAAGTTTCAATATATATATAAGTATACTTACTGTTATTTTATTGCCGCGTGAATATTCTCGTGTCCGTGTGTGGCTACTTATGTGTGCTCGTCATAAATATGGCGGAGCTAACTGGCTGCGCTGTGTGGACTGCGCACGAAGACGGTGCGGTAAATTTAATTCTCGCGAAATCTTGCGAGACTTGACAATTTTCTGTAGTATAGAAGTATTCATATTTTTACGTAGTTTTATGCAATTCATCAATATTAGAGCCGGTATTCGAAGTTTCCAGAAAGTTTCGACCGGCTTTGACTTCCGGTCTGAGAAGATTTATTTTGACTACCACATACGCGAATTCTGAGAAATGCGAGAAAGGGGATTAGATATATAGTTTAACGAAAGCAAACATACATATAGGTATAAGTTCAACATTCATAAGATGCCGAGAATCGGAAAATTCACGTTTCGGAAGGACCTATATAGCTGCAGCTTTCCTGAGTGCTTAGCTTATACAATATACATACGTGACAGTTTTAAGCAAAATTAAAGTCTTAAAACGATTTTCTTACTATGTGTGATTTATTTTTGTTAGTGAGAAACTATAGTGATTATATAAAAGTTTGATCAAATTGTTTGCTTTCATAAATAATTTTGAATTCGTTTCCGGTTTGAACTCGCAACGGTCAACTGCAAATATGTATAGGTACATACCTATATTATGTTATGAACATTAATATTCCGAGAAATCACAGTGACGGTTGCTCTTGAATAGTACGGATCGGCGACGAGATCGCCGAAGATTTTGTTAATTATATTGAGTTTTATTACACACAAATGCATTGTAGTTTGTCTAAAAGTATAGTATATATCAGTAGCGATCTGTGAAACATATTTTTGAGAAAATTTATTCGTATTTCTTTGTAAAAAGACGAAAAGAAGGTCGGGATGGACGGGATGCATTAGAAGGTATACGTCAATTGAAGGCGACTTTATAAATACAAGTTTTTATACAGAAAATATTCGCTGATCACGTACAAAAATATACAAATCAATAAATAAAGAGAACGCACGTAACATTGAGTTATTAACAGCATAATGTGGCGCATATATTACGCGTGAAGAAATAAGCCGCCACATCGGAAATTTAATTCAAAGCTTATTCATCATCAAAGAAATTCACGTTCTCCAAACCTTGAGGTAAGAATTTTTTATTCAGATTTTCTTCACGCACCATGTTTTTATAATTTTGCCCTGTAAATATGAAATGCACGTAATTAGGTATAGTTTTGCATACTTACATTCAGGATATAGAATCGTGCACTACTAAACTCATAAATCTGTTTAAATAATATTGATGCATTTAAAGATTATACTGAATGGTTAAATTTCAACGTTAAATTTATCAGTAACGTAATAAACTAAAATTAAAGATTTCTACAAACCAAGAGTTGCTCTAAGTTTTTTCTGGGCCGATGTATCTTTAATAAACAAAGGGACCTTTGGCTGTGGCCCTTTATGATTTTCGATAATATCTTGAGACTTTTTTAGAGCATTTAATACTTCCTTTGATTTTTCGGCTCGTGCTAAGTATACAACACATTGCGTCAATACTACATCAGATTCTGGCATGCCTATCATTTGACATGCATTCATTGTATGAACAGCAGTATCTGTAACGAATCATTTTTATTTCATAAAGATAAGTAAATTCTACCTTTAAAAAACAATAATTTAATAAAAGCTGGTAAGTGAAACAATCAATTGTGATATTATGCAAATTATGAATCGCGGATTTTTAGAAATTGATAATTTAAATAAAATGGAATTTTATGTTTTCAGAATTTTCATCTAGAATAAATTGATACAACGAGATTAGATAAAATTTCTCTCTAATCATTTATATTCTTCTAGTTTTCGGGCTTTGAGTTAATAATCTATAAATTTATAAATGTTTAAAATTTACCTAATGCATAATCATCTGCAAGACCAATATCTTCACTTGCGATTCTAACTAGTTTTTTTGCAATATGTACTGGATCTTCACCGATATCCATTATTCTTGCTAACCAATATACTGCTGCATTATCCTCATCTGCTAAAATAGAATGATGAAGAGCAGAGTATAGCTGATTAAGATTATCGCTTTTTTTTCCAGTCAAAGATTGAACTTTTTCCAAATTATGTTTGATATCGTTTAAACTTATTTTTATAGGCTTTGTGATCATATTAGTACCGAATACTTTTGCTTGAACAGTTATTTCCAAACCTCCTAATGCTATTCTTGCATCACCATCACAAGCTTCTGATAACCATTCAATCATTTTTTGCTCAACAAAAAACATAGCATTAGAATTAATATTATTTAGTTCTTCATCTTCCTTTAGAACTTCTCCATTTAACATTTGAATTGCTTTTGTAAGAATAGACATAACATTCTTTTTTTGTAATTTTTTCAAGACAAATACTCTACATCTACTCAACAATGCTGAATTCAAGCTTGAAGATGGGTTTTCAGTTGTGGCTCCAATTAAAATAAATGTGCCAGCTTCTACATGAGGTAAAAAAATATCTTGTTGTAGTTTATTAAATCTGTGAATTTCATCCATAAAAACTACAGTGCGCCGACCAAGCTTGATTTGATTCTCTGCTTCTGTAACTGCTTTTCTAACATCGTTAATACTAGAAGTTGTAGCTGATAACTTTATAAATTTTATTGCTTTTTCAGACGTGTTTTTACTTTCTTTAATTATCACATTGACCAAAGAAGTCTGCAAATAATCACATAAATTATAAAGATTTTTTTCATTTTCCAAATACAATTTTCAAATATTAAAATTTATTAAATACATAGAAAACAGATACATGCCTTTCCACAACCAGGTGGCCCCCATAGTATCATACTTGGAATCTCGCCATTTCTTAATAAATCATGCAATAATGTTTTTGATCCTACAAGATGTGATTGTCCTACATAGTCGCTAAATTCATTGGGTCTCATTTTTTCAGCTAATGGTTCATGACTTTTCTTGTTACCAAATATTTGTTTTGCTTGGTCTGGCAATTTGTTTGGGGAATTATCTTTAACATTAAATATTTCTGTGTTGTTGACATCAGAACATTCCAATTCTTTTTCTTGTTTTGCAAAAATATTTTTAGTCTTCTTCTGGGGTGGTGTTTGAGCTTTATTACTAAAGGGAAATAGTCTCTTAGGATTTGATGTCATTGTTTTCAAAACCTCATGTTATCTCTAAAATAAAAAGTTGATGTTAATAAAATTGACATTTTAGTAATTTTTATGAATAGATAACTGAAAAGTAAAAAATGTAGCTCAAATACAGAGCATCATTTTTCATATCAAAGAAGCATGCTAAGGTTAAGTATTTTTTCTCAAAGGAGTTATTTTCATCTTTTACGCTGCATCCGCTATCATTGACATTCTCATATTTTCGAACAAATGTATTTTTATAACGAATACGAATTCACAACAGAGAGAGTTCATTACTCTGTAGGTACACGTGAGGAGCAGTCGACAGATGGAGGTAGTATAGAAGAAGCAATCCACTGAGACAGCATGAGCTTGAGCCGCTGCTCGATAAATCGGTGCTTGCTCACCTTTTGTACACGATAAACATCGACCATCCCCTTCACGAATGTTCAAGGTAATCCGCTGTAGTTCTTTGAATAATTCAATTAAAACTGCACGTAGCACTTGCGTTGAATACATTTGTTGTGTTTCTGCACGCAGAGTAAATAACCCACCCTTTGCCAGCCAAGATGGAAGACGACTACCAACGCTACCGTCGGGAACAGGAGGAAGCAGTTTCAAATAATGCCGGGACTTCTGCAAGCGACGTGCTCTTCGCGATTCTTCCAAACGTTTGCAGTGTTCTGTTGGCTCTTACATTCACGACGCTGGCCGGACCACAAATCAACTCACAGACTCGCATTTTAATCGAATTTTGCACAACTATTGTACCGTGTATCCTGTGTTGTACAGTCTTGTCCGGAAAAGTCATAGCCATTTCTCAGGTTTTCTTGATCGTCTCGGCCGCGAATATTTTGTCGATTCTCGCTTGGAAACCCAGAGATTCTTTCAAGGCTTATCCTGGTCAAAATAGTGGTAAGCTTGGATTTATCACGAATTTCCGTGCACTAACTAATATAATGACAGCTTGTTGTATTCTCGCGGTTGACTTTACTTGCTTTCCCAGGAAATTTGTCAAAACTGAGACTTATGGTTATAGCTTGATGGACACAGGTGTAGGCCTTTATATAATTGCAAACGCTATTGTAGCACCAGAAGCCAGAGATGTTGAGTCAATTGAGAAAATACCGTTTTTTGAAGGACTTAAGAAGACTTTCAAGGGGTGTATACCCCTAGTCGCCTTAGGTTTAGCCAGATTCGTGTCTATCGAAATTTTGGGTTACCAGCGACATGTCAGTGAATATGGCGTACACTGGAATTTCTTTCTGACTCTAGCTTGCGTTAAACTTTTCACGGGAGTGCTTTCAAAAAATCTTAGTTCCAAATACGCCCTACCAACGGGACTTTGGATTTTAGCAATGCATGAGTATGCGTTGAGTACGAAAGGCCTAAAAGAATGGGTTTTGAGTAATGAGCCAAGAAAAGATTTATTGTCTGCAAATCGGGAAGGCTGGGTCTCAATCCCAGGGTATGTGGGACTTTATTTACTTGGAATAGCTTTGGGAAAACTGATACACTCAAATTATAAAAAAAATAACGATAATCAGCTAATTTTTAATATGAAGTTTTCAAGCTATGAATTTCACATTGAATATAGTCGATCTATGTTTCTTACAGTTAAATTGTACGCTCTCGCTAGTCTAGCATTTTATGCAACTTATTATTGTGAACAGTATTTTCGTATATCTCGAAGACTGGCTAATTCAGGGTACTGCGCGTGGATACTTACCTTAAGTATTTTAATACTTACATTTTTGTTAATGATAGATGTAATTATGGAGTGTATTACGAGTTGTGTGAGAGAAAAGTCTCGTCGAAAAATTGCCAAACAATTAAGACGCGATGATCTTAATGCTAAGGAAAATATTAATATTGTGAAAACTCTTGAAATTTTTGAGGCAGTCAACGATAATGGTTTACTGTTTTTTCTTTTTGCAAATGTATTAACAGGCACAATTAATATGTCAATGAAGACTTTACACGTCGATGAACCCCGCGCAGTAGCTATAATTGCAACTTATTTAGTTGTTAACATAACTTTTGTTTTGTTACGCAGTAAAGCAAATCGTCTTCTTGATGCCAAAAAGAATAATTGAAACGTTTGAAGAAAGTGATTGCATGGAAACGTTTATACTTTTATTATAAACTTTTTATATTTATAAAAATTAACAATATGCAGAAGAGTACTTTATATAAACCAAAGCCGTTTGTAATAAATATATGATGAAATGCACATTTTATCGATTGTGTATTAGTACAAAAATTATTTATGCTGTTTTTTTAGTCAACATTAGATTTTTTTACACTTGAGCATTGTTGTATCTTGACGACACATTTATTTAATGTCATAATTCATCTTGTATTAGTTTCGTATTACTTTTTTCTATTTGTGTGTCTTTATATTCACGTTGTTTTATAAAATCATTAAAGGCAGTATGATTTTGTACATGCTTTTCTGCTTTGGAAACGATTCTTATGAATTCTTCGACATCGAAACTGTAATTTGTAAATTTAGCATGAGCGCCTCCATGTGGATGAGTACCCTAGAAAATGAAAATAAAATAAAATAAAAAATTTATTTAAAACAAAGAAATATTATTCAAGAATAATACATAGTTCACATAGGGGTTAAAGTAAAGGATATTTCTGATCGCATATAACTCATATGCGATCTAAACATTTTTTATTTACTCTCGTGGTGCATGTACTATTTTTTTGCACGAGGAGAGTAAAATCGGTAATAACGTCTGAAAGACGTGCTATACATATATTACAAGCAGTGTAGAGAAGAGTATATTTATAATTTAAATATTGACTTACAGGATCGTGTTCAGTTAATTTGTCTCGATCTTTCCAAGTTAGATATTTGATACCTTTGAGTCGAGCTAAATCTTTGTAACAGCTAGCATCTTCACAGTTGTACCTGTGCATTACATTATTAATTTTATAAATTATCATCATTATTTTAGATATTTCTGTAATATTCACATTCAGTGTAGTTTTGCTTAAACGTACAATTCAAATCCAACGGCCCACTCCGGAAGAAACATAAAATGAGTTAAACCAGCTCCGTGAATTCCGATAAAAATGTCTGAATTCCTCGTGATTTCAAGTTGTTTCTTAAATGGCATATATTTATTGTAAACAACCTGAAATGTTGATAATTATTTCAAAAACTGATTGACGAATTTCTTTAATTATTTATTACCTTTTCCACTTCATAGCGAGGATTAGTTTTGAGAGCCTTTACCAATTCGTCTTCATTTAAAATTCTTCGGTATTGGGTATCTCTACTTAAAAGAGTTACGCGGATTTTGGTAGTTTTTCTTACGTGCAAAGGTATACGTAGCCTATGTAGAACGTAATCTGAAAATGCTGTAAAAAGTCCACTATTTTCACAGCCATATATCTGAAAAGTATTAAGTACCATTTTTACTAAAGTTTTATGTGACAAAGCTTTGAATAATAAGGAATTTGACTTACAAGTGGTGTATTATAAAATAATCCAAAAATCATTCGTGGCAACAACGGAAATACAATGTTTTTAAAACACACGACCTTTCCTCTAAATGTTTTTAAATCCCAAAGAGGATTTTTTGTAAAAGCTTCAAAAGTATCTTGAAAAGCTGATCGATAACTATAAAATCAAGAAATCATTTATGATTTAAAAATCCTCTTAAAATCGCTTATATTTTTACAAGTACTCCAAAATACCTATAGCTTTCCCAAATCATGATATGATTGTCAATATTAAATGCACTTGGATGTGAAAGATTCACGTGTAATGAAGCGTACAGATTAAAAAAATCACAGAAATGATGATACATATTTACAGCTATAACCATAAAATAGATTAAATTACAAAAACTGAATTAAATAATATAAATATTCAATTGTAATAAGTTGAGATACCTGCATCAATTTTTAAAATATACGTAGGTTTATCAATAACAACATCACAGTAACCTTCTACGATAGGTTTATGAGGTAGTTTCTTAAAATTCCTGATTTCTGGACCCCAGGATTGTAAAGGACTAATATGATCAGCATTATCTTTCAGTCTTTGTTCATGTAATCTGCATAAAAATAAATCGTAAAGATTAGAATTATTTAGAATAAAAATATATAAATATTAATCAACTTACGAGCAGAAACCCCCAATCTGTCCCTCCTTCAAAACATCCATTTTGTACCTTATAGGATCCTTTCTACTTGCAAGATCAGTAAAATTAAGCATTATATTTCGTCCGCGGCAAAATCGCATATGCTCGGAACATTCTAATGATGAGTCATCCTATAATTCATATTCATTATTTCATCAATTAAATATTTCTTCATTATGCAATATTTAAAAAAACAATTGATACTAACTATGAAAAGTGGCTCACATAATATCATCATTTCTTTTCGCTGATCTCGTATGTACCCAAAATCACCTTGTGTATAAAATGTATCCAATTGGGCTTTTTTTGTAGCAACCCATCCTTTGTGATCTCCAGGACAACGAGGGGTAGAAAATGAATTTTCTAATACACAGCCTAGCTCGTACCCCCAACATGCATTTTTATCTAAATGCTCCTGTTATAAAATGTCATAAGATTTAAATAAAGTTTCCAAATTATTTATAGCAATTAATTAATATTTTTATCATTTTTATAATTATATTAAATATTTAATATAATTAAATATGATAGCAAAGTTATTATTAAAATATGTAAAGCATTCTTTTTTCTGACCTTATATGGGCATTCTGGATCCTTCCGGCATTTGTCAGTGAGCGTAGGAAATGAATTAAAATAGTATTTCAGATGACTCTCCGGTAAGTCAACGTATGAATAATTGTCGGCCTCCGTACTTCTTAGAATAATAAAAAGATTCACCATCCAAAAAATGTTGGAAAAATTTGTAAAAGCCATTTTCTGTTACAAAGATGAAACGTAGAAAGAACGTGATTAATATAATTTTTTCGGTCTATGAACACGATAAAATATGTATAGGCCACCTGTCTCCGAGTAGGAGGTATACGACCTTTGCCTTAATATGAGAATGTATTGAAACACCCACATTGTGTCTACAGTTACGTATACACGTCGTTAAAATAAGAATAAAACAATTTAAGAATTTTTGCGAATTTCAACAATAAACTATTGACGGTATAAGATACATAAGAACTTTAAATAAATGAATAAATGTCCAAAATATATTTATTTTCAAGTAGCTCATAAATACACGTGTGTCAAACGTACCGCCGATAATGCAGGACAATGTATACACATTACACATACATACCTGATCTGTCAATTCTTAGAATCATAAAAGATTTCCTTGCTCATTTAAAAGATGCTTTGATTGATTTGTAAATTTTTAAATGTGCGCCCCACATGGGAGCACTAAATTGAGACTCAAAACTGTTCGTAAGCATTTGGCTAAAGAAGACGCTAACGTCTAACTGTTTTCACTTATTATATTTGACTGTGTGTACTATATTTATCCAATATGGATGTCAGAAAATGCAAAGTAAGCCATCTGCCTAGAGAATGGGAAATCTCATTCTTGTTAGTAAATTTATATAAATTATCTAAAGCTGCTAAATTATCCTTGAATGGTAACGAATGATATCCTGTGTTACGAAAGTTATCTACCTTATCGACTTTAATTTTTTTTCTATCACATCGCTATTATTTTGTTCGTGTTGTTCATCTTTAATTTATTTTCATTTTTTGTACTTAATTTTAAAATGTTTGAAGTGTTACATATAGGTATAACTTAAAAGAAAACGAAACTCTGCGCTAATGATGTAGAAACATTGGAAGCATTATAATGCGACTTTCGATTACTGTAAATTATTCTATTAAAATATTGTTTCGAAGATTTGCATTATAACATTTTATTGTTTTTAGTTATTCAAATAAATTTTAAGTAAATTTTCTTTGTGATAGAACGAAATCTATCCAAAACTCAGACTCGACTATGAAATCCGATACTTTTAAAAACTATATTACTGGAAGAAGACAGAATTTATAATAAGTTATAAAAATATTTAATAAAAATTATATAATAATTTTCAGTGATATTTTAAGAAAACCAATTATTCAGTGGACGATTTTAATATAATCACAGGTATGACCCGGAAAAGCTCAAGTTGAAGTTGTCCTTAATACTCATAGTCAGCCATGCAAGCATCGAATCTGCGATAAATCGAAGAAACGATCTACATCGATCATGATCATGTCACTGCTTAAGCAAAGCAGAAGCCAGTTATATTATCCGTTGCGGCTCTTATGCTTTGCAAGGCAGTGCAGTTTATCTGCAACGGTATCACGTAGTGCTCTTCCTATATTTTTGTATCTCATGAATTTGCTTATTTGCTACACTTATATCGTTCCCTTTCTGTAATTAATTAAAAAATATAATTTCTAATGTCAAATAAATATCCAACTCATTAGAATAAAATATATCAATTTGATAGATGTATATACGAGCATTTGACATATTTTAAATTCTTACAAAATATGTTTAAACACACGTGTCAAAAAAGTATTACAGGTAACAAAGACGATCGATAATAAATTTGACAAGAGTTAAAATAAAATTGATGTACCTTTTTCCATGCTTCAAAAATGTATATAAAATTTTGAAAAAAGTTCAAAGCTTAAAATATTTTTAAAAAATATCGCAAAACTTTTGCAATGCGTAGTAAGCAATTAAAATTTTTTTATTTTTCATGTATAGTTTATTTTTTATAAGATTTTATAAGAAGTTTTACTGGAAGTTAATTGCACAATCTGCTATAGAGTAATGCTTGGTAATGAAAAATAAATAACTTAGCGATAAAGTCTTAGTGAGCGATAAATATTTTGCAGGGAAATCAGAACAAATGACCATTTAACTGTACGACTTTTCATATATCCTGAGCAATTTTTAGACTTTTCATTTTGTGTTTCTCGTGTCATGCGATACAGTTAATGGAGGAGAAAAAAAAGAAATCCTAGGGCATATAGCTCATTGTCAACGCGATGTCGAGGCAAAATGCGCAGCAGTTTGAATAGCCCGACACGGTGGCGCCCAGTGTCACTGTATCAACGTCCTACGCGAAAATCTAAGACGTTTATAGTACAAATATATGCGGTGAAACGGTTTTCTGTTTTGAAAAAAAGCTTTATCACCGGAGCTAGAAACTGGATAGTCTCTTGTACTCTGCACAATGGAATATATCTTAATTATGAAATTCATGAACATTACTTTTATGTTAATTGCCCTTATTGTGATACAATGATTCTTTGTTCTTCTAAACTAGGCAGCCATAAGTCGCGCGCTAACAGATATATTCTTAGTTTTATAAATTATAATTTTTTAACTATAAATACTTTATAACTGTAATTGAAGAAAATGTACATTTAAATTTGGCTTTCTTTGCTTGCAGATTTGCTTCTCTAGATGATATTTAAAAGTTGCTACAATTCTTCGTATATTACGGATTACCTTATAATGGTGAGTGTCTTAAGTACTAAACGTGAAAAAAGTATTTTTTGAATAATGTCAATGTATTTTTACTTGTACTTATATCTTAATTCAACATGAATTTTCGTTGGACTTTTTATATTAACCGTATAAATGCTGAGTTTTATCAGTACTTTCTTCAATATCGTTACACTGGACTTAAAGAGGAAACGTCTTGAGAAAGAAATTTTACATAAATGCCGATTGCTCGCAACTTGATTCGAATTTGTGTCGCTTCCGAACCTGTCGTGCCTTCCGAGAAGTAAGGATTATTGTAAAGATAAAAATCTTCTTTTGGATAAATTCGTCTCATAAATTTCAGAATACTTAAGAATCGCCGGTATATAAAGTGAATTCATGCTTGATCAGCCACTAAGCGTGTGTGGGCCGCTACGGCGCCGTACACAACTTGCTGTGCTGCTGCTATAGTCCCGTCCCGTCGTCTTATTTGCCTCTTTTATAAGCTCCCGCTGCGTTGCGTATCGAAACAGAAGCCGATCTCAGGTGTTAAAAATACGATTGCATCGTTTCGGGAAAGTAAAATATTTTTAAGCGGTATAATGCTTGGATACTAAAAGCACTGGGTTTTCCCATCGCTTTTACACTCCAACATTATTATAAATTTGTTTTTTTCTCAAAATGAAACAATAAAGTTGGTTCATTTCCTGAAGATACAGATGAGAACGCGTGCGCATAGAAGAATAAAAAAGGAAAAATTAATTGAAATCGAAAGTGATGGCGCACGTCTCCACCGGATAATATCACTGGCGCGCTTAGTTTGACATACGAGAGAAGAGCGATAGCTTGTCCCGCGGCGTGTTCACGATTCGACCCCTGCACATGACCCCATAGTCGTAAATTTTCCTTCACTGCCGTTGTCACCGACTTCGGCTTCTTTTTACGAGCGCTCGTACACTCATATTCCATTTGTATGATCCTTATGAACGTTTCGTTACGACGATGAGGTGCTCGCGCAAGCCTTTAGACTCGATTTTGCCGTGCGCTGATTGGAGGTAGCTTCGAAAGTTTCTCTGAATTAGTTCGCACTTTCGTTTATTTTTAACCACTAGCCTCTAACGATCGCCGGTTAATAAATTACAAGTCGAAGTGACAAGTTGCGCACCTCGGTGCACCTTCGTTTCAGCAGCTTGACTCTTTATAGCGACAACTCAGAAGAAAAACGACGAAACGAAACTTGTTCTTCTGTTTCAATAGCCGAGTGAATAGGGCCCATTTGCCATTTATATTTGCAAAATAAGCGAAATTCCCATCGGCTTGTCGACATCAGCATCGGACAACACGGCTCAATCGTCGCCTATAAAGACAAGTCCAATGTACCGTTTGCTACAACAATGGCCCCCTTTTTTTAATCCCACATAAAGATCGCGAGTAAATGCTTGTTTCGTCTGCACAGATAATTGTTAACTGCAGGAGGCTTATCTGTAACACGACTCGTTTCAAGGGCGTAAAACTTTAACAGCGAGGGCGAAAGCCTTGTCGAAAAAACAACGACAGAACATCGAGGAAGAGGAATCGGCACATCGGTCCTGCTCTTCTCCGCCTTACTGTAAAAATTCTGCGACCAATGATAATAACGCGCCCGGCGGGAGGGCCACCGACGATATTCTTTTAACATCTCTATATAATCTATTAACTACGCCTCGTAAAAGAGGAATTCTCGCGGCGAGAGAAGAATCGTCAACTTTTATGAGAGCTGTACGCGTATTTTCGTCTCGCCCACGCATTATTGGTTGTATATGTCGCCAAAAGCCAATAATACTCACGCAAGTCGTTTCTGTTTCGGCTGCAAAATTTTAAAGACTTTATTTTGGAATAGCTCTGATATAACTATATTATTCAAAATATTATGTACCTGAAGTCCGTAATGTTGGTTCCAACGAAAATTTCTTTTTTCAATTTCAAAATTTTTAATAGGTAATAGAGCACTAGAATGCTATACAAGCTATTCCGCAGCAGTCAAAGCTACAAAGCAACCCCTAGCGAACAACAACTTCTATTTTCGAAAGATATATACCAATGATTACGAAACGTATTAACTATTATTTCGTGAAATATGAAAAAGGTCCCGACTTTTTATGCGGTAAGAAAGCTTACGTACCAGGGAGTGAGTCCATGTTTCATTTTTTGCTTTATGTTTCTTGGAACACGGTTATAATGGTGGTTGAACATCGTTTTAATCCCGATTTCTCGTATAGAAATATATTTCTTTGATGAAATATGAAAAAAATCCCAGTTTTTTACGCCATAATAAAGCTTACGTTCCAGGGAGTAATTCCATGTTTTTATTTTTTACCCTACATTGTACAAATGGCAGACAAACATTGGCTAAACATCGATTTTTGGCATAGGTTCACATTTCTTTCGTGAAATATTAAAAAGATCTTGGAACGTAAGCTTTATTATGGCCGGGATCTTTTTCGTATTTCACGAAAGAAACATGATCATATTTGGGAAATCGATGTAAAGTAAATCATCTTGATCTTGTAAGATAATAAAATGAATTATGTAAAATATTTTTTTTTCAATTATTTTTTGATAAAATTGTTTCTACCATATAAGTATTCATTGTACTATTCATATTTCTTTATTTAAATATTGCTATTATGAATTTAAAACTTTTTCAATGCAAAACATTTTTAGAAAAAACAGATATTTCGTTAAATCAAGTGCTACTTTATGCTGAAATCGGTTTTCATTCAGAAAATGTTGTTCTATAATAGGAAATCACTATGGCATCAGGTGTATTTTTTCCCCAACGTACTTTCATTACGAGTTAAAGGAAAACGCTCCTTTCTATGCGTGACCGGCATTGTTTGAGTGCAACAATGTGTTGCCTGTGTGCAGGGGGGTTTCAGGCATCGTGTACGAGCACGAACATTTTAAAAATTTTATTATTATTACTTTTTTGACAATCTTAATTGAAGATTGAAAACATCTTGCGACAATCCATTATAATGGATAATTATCATTTGGAAGTGAAAAATTGGTGGTTTCTCCTAGTCGACCGATTAAAATGAAAATCTCGTTTAGATCTTAACTCTCGATTCTGCAGAACAACGGCATTGTAGTAGAGCGAGGTAGGAAAACACAGGTTTGCACGGCACTTATCTTATAGCCCGTGCAAATGTATTCGTTGGAAAGTAAAGTTAGTCATTTATAAGGAAGCGATTGTCTTGCTCGCACGCAGACTGCGCTATCACTTGCTACGCAAATGACAGCATCAACGTCATACTCGCATATAAATATCGTCCTCAGCTGCTCGTACTTGCCGATTCTGATTCGGCGCGGGCATCATTTACATGTGGATATGCATTTGCACTGGCGAAGAAATGGTCCGCAGGTGTTCCAAAGTGCTTTTCTCCTGCGTCTCTTTCTCTCATTGTGCAATGCGTTGCCGCGCGATCATCTCGATAGTTCGCCTTTCTTTTCCGCGATCAAGTGCGGCACAACAGAGCGAAGGGGCGATTCGCACAGTTCTCGCGTTTCCATAAACGGCCAAAGAAAGTTGCCTGTGTGTGCGCGAGCGTGAATTTTTGCATTTTGCGCCCATACGTTTAAACTTATATCAATTACATCTATAACAAAGTCCACTTTCAATCCAGAACAGAAAAAATGCCTGTAGAATATAGTAACAAACAATTTTTGACTGAGCGTCTGACAGCTGCGCTAGATAAAATTGAGAAATTTCGAGAAATGGTCTGAAAATTGTCAGTCAATATTTAATCGTATTATGCTCTCTAACCAATTTTCTCGCAGCTAATTGTACTCTTCGCTATTTATAAAGCTGTGTCTAAGACTTTTCGGATATCTTCCTGGCATCAAGTGCTAAAAGGAGAAATTCTTACTAGATACCTAATGCGAGTCAATGGAAAAATTGTTCTTGGCTTTAAATTTTTTAATCCAGTTATCATTACTTCTATTTGCATAGTTCGATTCAATTTTCAAATTTTAGATTTTCCTTCGTTTTAAAATAAATATTCGTTGATTTATTATTTTTTTTATTCATTGAAAATCAAGAAAACATATATAGCTGTACGTTATGTACCAATTCACTGTATAGCGGTAATATAGTTAATGATACTTGCTAGAGCTTGACTTGCTTGATACTGGTATATATTCTATCGCTAATTTTCTATTAGAATTAATGTATCGATTTTACAACTTGTGTGTATAGGAGAATCCGTAAAGTGAAAAATTCATCTGAATAACGATTTCACGCTTTCGCTCGACCGTATCATTGAGTCCTTCATATTTTTTTCGTTATCGTAAAAACCTTTTAAAATAAAATTATGCGCAATATTATACACGCAGGATCACTTTATAGGTATGCGCGTATGAAGAAATCGAATACCAAGTAAGTTTGTTGCCAAAAATAAGGTTACGAAGAATACATGAATTTCGGAGGCGGGGGTGGGCATAATTTGCACTTGATGCATTCGAAAAAATTGATTAACCTTTAGGCATTATACATATTGCTCTCGATCGACGTGGCCAATCCGAATTGACGACGTAATTCTTGGCTGTACTGTTAGGAGCGAAACTTTCTTTTTTCCTCTTCCTCGCGAAAATACGTTTGAACGTGAGGCTGCGGAGAAGCGAAGAGGGTTAACCGCAGAGAGATATTCGGCCGCGTGTTTCGCAGTTGGTCACCCGTATAAATAGCGGACGATTCCCCGCAGCATCAGCGAGATAAAGGAGAGAAAGAGAAAGAAGGATCTGCGGCAACATCGAAAACTGCTCGATCTGAAAAAGTTGCGCGGATGGTATAGCTTACTTATCGGGCGGAATCAGGCTGAACAAGAGCTCGCTCGCGCGTACGTGGCCATAATCGTGGATCACCCATACGACTACCACGTGCGACGACGAAATGCGACTCCGGGCAAACTTACGGCGCGCGAGCTCATCCAACACCTTTGCTTCGGCGTCGGAGCGTCAGGCGAGAGAGAATCGCGTGTGTTTGTAGGTGTATATATAAACCTGGCCCTCGAATGTGGATCATGACGCCGCCGCCGCCGCCGCCGCCGCTGCAGCGAGAGTATATCCAAGCGTTTTTTATCTTTTCTTTTAACGGCTCACGATGTAAATTTTCAAACTGCTTGATTAAGACTTTTTATGACTTTCCTTTATAGTCCTTCTTTTCTTTTTGCGAATCCGTCCAATAAAGTACGGCTAATTGCTGTTTCCGATTTTTTTTCTGCTGCAGCGCCCGAGCGGTAGACTGAATAAATTGAACTTGTTAACAATGCTTAGCACGTGTAATTATAAAAATAGCACAGCTCATTGCGCGCTAGTGCAGCAAGTGAAAGTTCGCCTTTAATTTAGTGCCGCGCTGGCCTACCTTATCGGCATAACATCTAGTATACGCAGTTATGTTCGACTTTTCAAATTGTTTACGGCGAGTATAAGAAGGCAAAATATCGTTTAATTAGCCCAAGTTGTGCGGTGTATTTAGAATTTACGGAAATAGTCCCTGGCGTCGGCTCGAACACGTGTTCCTTATCGGACGCAGTGCTTGTATTGTATTATACTTACACTCGCGGAGAGGAATGTCAGCGCGACGTTTGCAAACGAATTTCGCGCTGTGCTATATTCCGACTAGTTTTACGATTTTCCAAGTAAAAGCTCGGAAAGCCGACTGTGCATATACGTAACGTCGACTCCTGGGTGTTCTCAATCCATCTCGCAAGCGAGACAGAAATCGTCGTTCTCGCGGTGCACAGTGCACTGCACACTATATAGCGGGCGCAGGATCGAAAATTACCGCGAGGCTCGATGCAACGAGCGGACATTAATTTGTTATCCGTCGAATCTAATCGCGCTGCAAGGGAGTCGAAGCGAGTGTGGCGGCCTGTCGTTTTGCAGTTAGTCGCGCGCTGACGAGCGGGACCACCCTGATTCGCTTGTCGCTTGCTCTATATGCCCTGTCCGCGTGTATATTCCGGTGAGGCCCGTGTAACAGGTCTTATGTGCCTATAGGGGAGAGCCTTGCTCGTGTTGCTATTCGTGGCAGCTCTATATACTCATATACCTTACGTACGCGCTATACACCTCTCGGCGCGTTTCATCCAGCTGGCCGAGCGCCGCGCCAGAGCTCGATTTTTCGAGAGAGCAAAACTCGAGTCGCGAAAACCGTAAGGCTTTCTTGGACTTCTTTTCTGCTCTGCAGCGTTCGATTGCACGGACACGCGCTGCGCCGTCGAATGAAATGGAAGAGCTGCACTGAAAGGCTGAGCGCATTTTTCCAGCCTCATCGGGTTTCGAGCTATAGGCGTTATCACAATCTCCTGATGTATATATAAAAGCGCATAATTTTTTTTGTTTCGTTTTTTTTTTTGACCGCCTACGAGTGCGTCCGTTATGCGCACTGCGCGGTAATTACGATCGCGGCGTAGGTAGAGTGCTTTTCCCGGTGATGATCGGATAAAAGCGCGCAGAGGCACAGAGGTCAGAGACTGTTGCGCGGAGACACAATCTATAATTAAATCGGCGGACAAGCGCGTTTAAGGATCCGGACAATTTGCGAGCGAGCTGTGCACATATCGCGCCCTCGCAGACGTATATACGCGTTGCACAGAACGCTATAGACATCGGGAATATGCGCATTAGACTTAGAGCACTGCAGCACTTGGAATGGCCGGAGCTCGTGTTTTACGATTTCATCCCGATGCCGCGATCGATCGATGCGTTAGCGAGTGTTTGATTAACGGCGCGCCACAGCTTGCGCAGGCGGATGTATCTGCAATAGTCGCGTTAGGGCTTTTCTCCGGGTTATTATGTCACGTCGCACGAGGTGTATTAGCGCACGAGCTCGCGGCGCCCACAGATTTACCTGTGCGAACTTTTCAGGAATTCTGCACGATATGCGG
This sequence comes from Philotrypesis tridentata, assembly GCA_018906965.1. Lineage (NCBI taxonomy): Eukaryota > Metazoa > Arthropoda > Insecta > Hymenoptera > Pteromalidae > Philotrypesis > Philotrypesis tridentata. Next base: position 15,483,313 of record JACCIB010000001.1, read on the forward strand.
CATATCATACGACGTTGCGGGCGGCCCGTCGCAAGGATACAAGCGGGAAAAATGTTTATGGGAAAGTTTTGCACTTTCCCGCCATTAACGTAATGTATTTCTCTCGGGTGCATAATGCACCGCCGGCTTATATTTCATTCCGTCGTATAGAGAAAACGAAACATTGCAGTATACTAGTTCGTAGAGGTCGTGTAACTTTTGTATACATACATTTATGTGATGTTATAGTCGTGCGTGTTGCTGTGACGACTCTCTTCTTCTCTTCTCTTCTCCAGCTACCTCTGTATTTGATTGTCCTTCACTAAGAATAATATCTATTTAAAGCAGTCTTTTCGAACCGAGAGGAAAATAAGTTTTGGCTCTAAAAACTACATATATTGCACTGAAAAATCGGTTAAGGATTGCGTCCCAAATTCATTTCACAGATATTCTAAGGGCCTTTTACTTGAGCCCTTAAAATCCTTAGCTCTAGAAATTTGTATCATTTATTTTAAATATATTAATTTATCTTATTAACTTTCCTCTAAATGACAGTAGATAATAGAAGAGCGGCATTTAACTTCGTGTTACAATCAATTTTCCAACATTTCTGTTGAACTTCTTGATATCTGGTTTAAGGCTTTGCAAATATCAATTTGTTAACTCTATCCAAAAAACCAGCTACTGATGCTCTAAAAACTTCTTTTTAAAACTATGTAGATGTATCAGTAAGGAACTTATTTATATAGCATGACATATTGAATGCTTGCGTCGAAAGCCATATTGTTTGTCCAAGATGATGTTGTTTTCGTCGCGTATACCAGTGTACCATTCAGTATGGCTTCAAAGATTTTACCTCGGATTTTACTAATATTTGGATACAGACTAGTGGGTCGGAGAGTGGGTCTGTAACTGACTGCGGCTTCTGAATTTTTGTCTTTTTGAGGATCAGTATCAGTGTCAGTCCCAGTTCAAATCCTGTCCGAGGACAATTTTTTTTAACCCAACCCTTTTTCTCTTGAAATGTATCGCAAAAGTCTTGTAGGTTAGCCAGACTTTTTGTACATAAAAATTTAAAGTATCGCAAAAGTCTGGGATCGTCCATTTATCAAGACCTTTGTAAGACTTTTAACGCAGACTTATGCGAGACTCTTTTTACACGGGAGTGTAAATCGTGCATAAAATCTAAAGCTCGGTACAATAAGAAGTACATTTTTATTAAATTATCAGCATCGCCTTACGCATACAGAAGTAAGAAAGGCATAAAGAACAAATGAGACGAGAGCTCTCGGAGAAAAAAGCATGCTGAAAACTCGCGGCAAGAATGAGAGAAAGAGAGAGAGAGAGAGAGAGAGAGAGAGCAGAGTGCGCAGCGAGAGAAAGGCTGGAAACGACGCGAAGATGGCTGTGCAGCGGCACGTGGAAGGAAGAGATAAAGAAGAGCGGAACGCGGAGAAAAAGGCGCCGACAACGCGAGCTGGCGAGGATCGCCGCGGATCGGCCTGTTATTTGGTTGCCAGTAATTCAGTAGCCCGGACCTCTTAAGGTCCTCTTGTGCAGCGGCCTGCTATATAAAAGCACATCAGCGACTCGATCGACTCTCTCTCTCTCTTTCTACACTTCTTTTCTGATGCTTTAGCGCGGCGTTTGCATATATGCACGCGCGCTTGCGCTATCGCTGCTATATGTGGAACGCGAGCGATTTGTCAAGATCACGGTCGGCTGATTCGAGCGAAAGAATCGCCCGCTGTAAATTGAATTGCGCGGACCGCTGGCTTTGATAAACTCTCATCTCTGATCTCCGGCTTCTTTTTTTTCTTGTCATTTGCACCGTGTCCACCTGAAGTCGCGCGACTTTTCTTCTTTATATAGATATAAAATTGCGTTTTACGTGTCTTTTTATATAAGAGAAAGAAAAGGTTCGAAACGCAGGCATAGCATTTCAAATCAGGTTTTCGCAAGGAATGTCGAATTCTCCAGTCTATCGCGAGTCAGGTGCAAATTCTTCAAACATTATCATCCACTTGTGCCTCTCCTCGCGCTCCCTTTCTATCTCTGTCTCTGTATAGAGCGTGTTTGATCGCGTGTAAATGTGGGTGGGTGGAGGAGGCAGCGGCGCCACCGAGGCGGCCGTCCTGCAGCTCGCTCTCGACTCGCAGTATACAGCTATACATATATGCGTGTACCGGTAGAAAAGAAGGATCGAGCTCGAGCTCGAGCGAGAGAGAGAGAGAGAGAGAGAGATCTTGAACTCACGTGGCGCGCGTCGAGCCGTATGCACAGCGCACAGATAAAATTGTCTAATGCATACGCAATCTCGCGCGGGGCACTTGGCTCTTTATGCTCTGGTCGTTGGACAACTGGAAACGTTAATCTATACGCTGCGCGAAACGATATTGTTTATATCTTATTCGCGCGTAAGTGTATTTAACGCGCATTACGAGGATTGCAAAAGTACCGAATCCATTTTCGGAGAGTCGCGGCCGGAGATAATCTTCAAAGCTCGTGTATGCGTTGCCAGCGTTCATTTCGAATCGCTTGATACTTAAGTTTAAAGAGCTGATGGGAGATTGATATAGTACAACGATTTGGCAATACATGTACTTTAAAGCGTGAACACGGAACCTTAATTTTAAGGCATTACTCAAACGACTCATCGGCCCCGGCGGCACCTTTGCTCCGTGGCTAATGAATAATACCGTGAGCCTCCGACTCGTTTTGCGCCTGACGTTCATTTTCGCGCGGGATTTTAATTTTTTTACAAGTCCAACCCCATCCCTCATTTCTCAGCCGCGCGCTCGACGGATAAATTAAAAAAAATCTCCCGACTAATCGCACGGCGAGCCGCCGCCGCGCCGAATCCCGACAAGGAAAAAGATGGAATGAAAAAGCGCAACAATTTTATTGTGCGGCGATTGGGGAGACGATTCTCCATTTAAGGGAGGCCCGCGGGGGGAGGTAAAGAAAAAAAGCTGGGACGTATTTCTCGTGTGTCCGTTCGATGACTCTCTGGACCAGTTTCCCACTCATTGCCGAGAGCGTGTTTGTCACCTGGCTACTTTAGGAGGCACGTCGTCGTCACTTAGGCTTAAACGCCCCAATCTCGCGGGCCTTGTTTATGCGCGTTTCTGCGCGCTGCAGCGCTCCAACGGCTGCTGCAGAAGGCGAATCGGAGCGCGATCGCGTCTTTTTCTCTCCCTCTTTCTCTTTCTCTCTCTCTCTCTCTCTCTCTCTCTCTCTCTCTCTCTCTCTCTCAGTCTCTCTCTCTCGTTCGGCCTCCGCAAAATAAATCATGCAACCCAATTCAATAAAGCACCGGCGCGCAGGTACACACAGAGAGTATCCGAAAGAAATGTCGAATGTTTCAATAACTCAACAGCCGGCTGCCGCCGCCGCTTCTTGGACCCTCTTATTGCTTCCAGATTTGCGCGCCGGTTTATTTATGAAACTCGCCGCTGACAAATATTTCTCCGGGGCCCGCATATAACTCGGCGGCTGTCGTTGAAATTTTGCTGAAATCGAGAGAATATCCGGCAATAAAATCGCGCGCGCGCGCGCGCGGCTCTAATGATTTAGTGCCCGGCAGAGCCAGACTTGTTCCAATCTAATTCCGAACTGTCCATAAACTTGAGAGAGAGAGAGAGCCTCTCTCTCTCTCTCTCTCCCTTTGCGCGCGCAAATATGAACACACGCGGATGCGGAACCAGTTTGCGGGCGGCCTACGTGCATAGGCCTATATACCTTTGTCCATGCGTGCGTAAACATAAAATCCAAGTGCGCAGAGTATAAGTGCGCGCAGGTACAGTTCGTCTCTCTCTCTCTCTCTCTATTTCTCTGTGTGCGTGTGGTTTAGTGCTCGCCGAGGCTACTGTCAGATTTGTAGAACAATATTATCGAGCAAGCAGCGGGTGCCTGCCTCGCTCGATTCCGCACCTTCTTTATTTCATCGTGGCATTAGGCTCTCTTTCTCTTCTGCTCCTTCTCCTCCTCCTCCACCTCTTCTTCTTCTTCCTCTTCTTCTTCTTCTATCTTCTCTGGGACAAGCTCTCGCCGTACGAAGAAAAGCGACGTCTCTCTGCTCTATAGCTATATAGTACGTTGTTAGAGAAGCGATATATAGGTGTACACGAGAGATGGCAGCAGCGGGAAGCTCTTATTGGCAGTCTCGGCTCTGTTTCAGCGTTGACTGTACGTTAGCCACCTTCTCGATAAAAGACTCTTATCGACGATTTGCGATTGTTTCCTTTTGGTCGACGGCTCTCACCTCTTATCATACGGCTCTTTCTCTTGTGTCGCCAAGCTTTTAGGGAGAAATTATTCGCGAAAAATACAATGCGCTCGTTCGCCCCTCGCACGCCGCTCTCTCTCTCTCCCTCTGTCTCTCCCCACGGCATCTCCTTGTTTATGTCCCATTGAAATAATTTTCGGTGCCTTCTTCATATATGCAGCGTTCGCCTTGAATTTTGAGCAAGCTCGGGACCGAGCCTCGGTCGTGCACAAAGATTCCGCATGGTTTTTTTTTTGCGCGCGAGAGAGCTGGCGCACACACCGTTATATCGGAATGTTTCGGATAAATACCTGCATTGAATAACGCTTTACGGGATTACGTTGTAGGCAGCTGCATATGATGGTTCTTTCGAAATTTGGCGCATGGTACATTGTGTAGGTGCAGTGCACGAAAAAGAACGGATTCCCATGCTTTCTCGTACGTGTGTAATATTGCATGCCCCGAATGGATAATCGAGGCATATACGCATCAGAGGAGATTAGTCGAGAGTCAATAAATCGAGAAGGACAACCGAGTTCGATGCTCGACTTGTAAATAGCCGATTAACACATTGTTCTTGCGCGCTTTGCTTGCCCAACAGACACATTACGTAGCTCCCATTGAAATTTCTTCTGCGGGATGCCGCTCTTATCCGCGGGGAGCTTAATGAATTTTAAGCGTCGCCGCGAGTTTCTCAGCCAGTAAAGCACACCGGGCTATCGATCCACCACGTGTCAGTCGCTCTTTTCTTCGACGTATTATACGGGGAAATTAGTTGGTTATAACAGCTCGGTCGATTAATTCGTCGTGTGCGCGCCCTGAGTGCGCCGAGCGAGGCTCGGCGCGTATTGTTTTATAATCGTCAATTGAGTTGTCGAAAAATTCGCGATTTATCGCGCGTATCCAGCTTTTTGCGAGTCGGGCGCGCAAAATTGCCTCTCCGATAAGGCTGCTGCGCGAGAGTGTTTTATAGCTTTCAATTATTTCACAAGAAACTGCCCGGCGAAGTTAATAAACTTGTCGCGTGCAGAGCGGCGCGGCGGCAACTCGATGAGTTATGCGTTAAAGATACCGAGTAAATGTTTATAATGTTTGCACGCCATGACTGGAAGATCTCGCGGCCGCCATATAGCTCGCGATCCGCGCACGGGTCCGCACGCGGAAAAAGGGCATCGGCGTGTCGTGAAGCAAATAAGCGAGCGAGATTTGCCATTTGGTATACATTGAATAAATCTATAATTGGTTGGCATCTGGTTTTTCGCTCGTTTTTCCCTCGAAGGCGAGCACTCGGGCTCGCGATCCTCGACTGGATAGCCGCCGCTTGCACGTGAGAACCGCCTCCCTGTCCTCCCCGTTGAGGCTACCGGTGCTGCAGCGCGGTAAATTGCGCTTCCCTACATACGCGAGATTCGATGCACCTGGTTGCCCCCCCGATAAGTCGCCGCGGAGAGAGATGCGCACGCTCAAATTAATTTCGAGCGACTCATGGGAAAACTGGCCTTTCGCCTCGCACTCGAATTGGCCATTTTTCCTGTTGCGCTCGCGTCTGCGTATTATTTGCGAAGAAGAAAGGAAGGCGCACGTCGAGATAAGAAAAATCGTAGTGTGACGAAATGCAGGTAATACCTTACTCCACCGCTGTATATATATTATATACTATGTATATTGAAAGAGGGGGAGCGGTCGCGCGCGCGGGCGCGAGGTATAAACGGCAAGTAGTCGCGAGAGGACTGCGCAGAGTGTGTGCTGCGCAGGTCACGATCGGTGCCAATAAATAAACAGGGGAGAGGCGGGCAATTAAGAAGGACATCAGCGGACTAATGAGGTTACGCCACGACGACGGCTACTCCCTCCCCCCCGCGCATTAAATGTATACCGCGCAGCGGCGCGCGCGAGAGAAAGAGCTCGTCGAGGTTCGAAAATATTTTTCCGTATGACTCGGCCGCATAAAATATTTATGCTAAATGCCCGGCCGTGCATATAAGCGCTCGCGCTTATTATTCGCGCGGTTTATCACTGCGCGCGCGAGGGAAAAATCGGATACACGCGTATTATACATAAGAAAATGAATAAGGCGACGAGCGAGTCGCGACAAGTCGTAATTTATGCCGGCGATACCATTGGCGAGAATTTTATCGAGCGCCCGAGCATAAATTACCCGATTGACTCTCTCGGAGTATACTGCAGCCTGTGGATATAATTGTGTATGTATGTGCATCGCATTGCAGGAGGCTCATTTGATCGGTCAATCATTATGCATATAGGCGCGCAGGTTAGCGTCGCGAATCGTCGTCGCGTCGCGCGCGCGTCCAGCTAATAAATTTCCGAAGCGCAATTTCTCGCGGAAACGCACGAGACACAATGCCGTCATAAATCAAGCTCGCGCAGGATATGCACTCGGATAAGTCGCGCGGGCGCGTTATACGCTAATTATCCCCCTGATCGAGGAAGGAAGTCGTTCGCATGTGGTGCGTATGTGTGTATAGGTATACGCCGTAGCAGCCGAGGAAGAGGTGTGCACACGAGTCTCTTTCTCTCTCTCCTCTCTCTCTCTCTCTCTCTCTCTCTCTCTCTCTTTCGAAGGAGTGGCTTCGATCAGATCGAGACGAGCCTGACGAAAGACACGCGCGTGAGTCCATCCGCGTCTCTATATCCGTATCTCCGCGGCGTAGGAGCCTGAGCGTTGGATTTTTGTGGAAGCCGCGGCGGAAAGACAGCCGCCGCGCGCAGTGGGGGAGAAAAAGAGATCGGCGAAACGGTAACGGAAAATGAGCTGCGCTGCACCGGCATGGCCGAGGGAACGAGGCAAAAGAGTCGCCCCGAGCCTAAGCAGGCTGCAGTCGATGGAAACTATTTCCGGGTAGAATGATCCGCTCGCGCGCACGATGCACACGATGCCCCAAAGCCAGTTGACCTCGACTCTGGCCGCCGCCGTCGCCCCTTTCTCCCTTTCTCCTCCCCGGCTGCACTCCGCGAGCAGCTCTCCTCTCTTTTCCCTTCTCTCCTTGCCGCGCCGCGCCGCACCGCGCAGCAGCGGCCAGCGCAAAATAAGTCGGGAATGCGACGAGCGCGCGCGACCGGGGGTGCGCGCAACGCCACTCGAGACAAAAGTCGAGAGGGTGAAGGAACGAGAGCAAGACGGAGAGCAAGAGGACTCATCTAGATCTATCTCGACGAGTCGCTTGTCTTTGGCTTGGAAAAGTATGTGTATGTAATATGTGTATATACGAGCGGAGGAGGCCCTGACTGGTCCTGGTTTCCGGGTCACGCGCGTCTCTCTCTCTCCCTCTCTAACCGAGACAAGACAGTCGTTGCGGCTGTAGGTGCCACGCCGGATCAGGTGTCATTACAGTCCAGAGCGACGCCGTTGTTAGCTGCTGCTGCTGTTTGCCGTTAGAATAACGCAGACATTTCCCGAGGGGGCGATCCCACGAGTATATGAGAGACATGGACACCGCTCGCGTAATCTTCTTCCTATGAATAAATTTTCTTCCGTATATGTACACGCGCTCACCGCTTCTTGTTGTTGTTCGGCGGAAAAATGCCGCGACTGTATAACAATGTTCGACGTGTTTATAAGCGATTTGCTCGTGAAGGGGGCAGCAGCCAGTTCTCAGCGGTGAATTATCGTCGCATTGTTCAGAGCTTTTTAGCCGATCTGCTCTTTCGCAACCCGCGCGCAATAGTGCGTAACTTAAGTAGGCCAGGCGCGCGCGCTCTAGAATCGCGGCTAAAACCGGTGAAACGAGAGATAACGCGCCGCCGACCGCTTGCGCGAAAAGGCGAAAAAATTTATTATCGACCGCGCGCGTCTCTGGCGGATTCAGGCCGTTTTGACACGCGTCGCGGCGCTGCAACTGGGCAGCCGCAGTGCACGACGCGGACGGATTCAGGACGTTTTCGCCAACTACACATCTCGTCGCGCTCGGCGATCCACTTTACGGCAGAGCTGAAGTTCATTATAAAAGTGCGCACGGCTCGCTCGGACGTGTCACTCGCGGCTCTCTGTTTTATCATTGTCCCCTCGCCGCGTCTCGGCGCAGCGACGACGTTGCAGCGGCCCGCGAGAAAGAAAGAAAGAGAGCGTGAAAGGCCGTTATAGGGCTTTTACGACGAGGAGTCGGGAGGGCAGCGCGCGCAGAAACGAGAGAGCCGATAAATCAAATAACTGGCGGATAATTGGTCGATCGCGCGCTCTTTCTCTCTCTCTCCCTCTCTCTCTTTCTCTTTAGCGAGCGCGCGATACTCGCCAATATAAACGCGACTCGTTAAACACAAAGTCGGGGCTGCGTGTGTAAAGAGCGTGCGGGCCGGAAAAAATCTGTCGCCCGCTGTCGACTGGGAAATTTTTCACCTTCAATTCATTACTCCGCGACGCTTTTTTACGTTGGCCCTTAAATAACGGGCGATTTAGAGCTTCCGCGTTTTTCGCCAGGCACGAAATTAGTGATCCTCTCTCGAATTCCTACCGCAGCAACGTGCAGCGGGGGGGGGGGGGGCGCGAGAGGCCCGAATAAATTTCTCGAGATAGAGGAGGTGTGGGCGAGCTCGCGAGCAGGTTACATCCTTTATTTTGACGGCGCGCGCGTGTGTGTGTGTGAGAGAGAGAGAGAGAGAGCGAGAGAGACAGAGCACAAAGCCGGTTCGCTATATTCCCCTGTCGCTCCGATTGACTGATTAACGTCATTAGAGGAGATACGAGCGGCCGTGTCAGCTGCCGCCGCACACCGCCGCGCGCGCGGCTTCGCGGAATCGGCGCGTCTCTCGCTAATGAACTCCCGTTACAGACTGCAGAGAACGTCTCGGGAGGAGAGAAAATGAGAATCAGCTCCTTAAAATGTTAATGGGGAAGAAGGTCGGGTTAGTCCCGATGGCTTGTATATGTAATTCGGTAGCTTTTTCCATAAATCTAATAACGTGCGTGAGGCGCATTGCTCGCGCGACGAGACGAGAGAGAGAGAGAGAGAGAGGGAGAGAGAGCCGCAGCTAATATTTATGTCGCGAGTTCACGGGTATACCCGCGTATACGTGTTTCAGCGCCAGCCCCAACGATCTCTCTCTCTCTCTCTCTCCCCTCCTCCCTCCCTCCGGTTGTCGGACAAAATTATTATCGCTCGTTCAACACTTTTCAGGATACACGCGTGTCCGCTCACGGCGAGGACGAGAGCTCTGATTTATCGCGGGGGACTTTATCCGATGGGATTGAGTTCTTGTCGCGATTCTGTTGACTCGCCGACTGTCGGCTTAAACTTGAAACTCTGTATCAATGACGGAGCAAAGGTCTTTACTCCTTTTTTTCCCCCCGCAGACAATTTAGTAAGAGACTGCGTATACGCACCCGAAGAGTTGAGAAAGGCTGCGCTGACCGAGGCGCTGACGCTTCGGGTGAGGGATGAAGAAGCGAGTTTTGATAGCCGTAACGTCGTAAAAAAATCAAAATACAGTGAATAATGCTCACTTTACAGACCCCTGATACTTTGTATTTTTAATGCGTTATTGGCCGTTGACCCTCGTTCCTATAATATACACGCGTTAAACGTTTCCCGCGCGACAATGCCACCTCAATGCGGCTTAACAGTTTTCTAATGCCCGCGGAAAAAACAAGATTTATCTTTTCTCACCTAGCTGTATATATGTATATAGGGAGACGGGGCTGCAAACGAGACGTTTTCAATTGGAGCGCGCTGCATGCGTGTGGTGAGTTCACACGCGAGCCCGCGCGGAGGAAAGAGAAAAGGAAAATCAGAAGGAGAGCAGTGTAGGAACGACGGAGAGAGAGAGAGAGAGAGAAAAAAAACGGTGAAGCAAAGAAAATTCGGAAAATTCAATCCGGTAACTTCGGTTCGCGTGACACGCTCATTCATCGGGCTCGTAAAAGGTCACTTTATAAGTCCCCACCCACTTTATAAAGCGGCTTTGTGCCCGGGGAGATTTAGCCGGTGCGCTCGGATGCGCAGACACGAAAACAAGAAGGATCTCGAGATTTGAACGGAGGCCGAGAATCGGTCACACACGAGGATCATCGCGCCATTGTCAACCACTTCTCCTTCACCTTCTACATCTCTCGCTTCTTTCTTCTGCTGCTGCTTCTTCTTCTTCTTCCTCCACCTCCTCCTCCTCCTCCTCCTCCTTCTCTTCTTCACTCCCGCTATATGAAGACTTTTTTTTCTTTAAAAAGGGGGTACAGTACCTGTCTCGAGGCGCTTTATCGCCCCGAGACGACTTCATTCAGGCGGCTATCGAGCTGGAATCTCGTGCGTGCGACGATTCCTTCGAGGATGTGTGTATAGGTCTTCATATTGTCAGCACGCGGTACCTTCCTCGCCCTTCGCCCGCGTTTTATAGGTCCAATCACATTTTTCATTCATTCACCGAGACATTTGACGCGCTCCCTTTTCACTTTCGTAGGCTCGTCGTCGTCTCAACGGACCCACACCAGAATAATTGCGTAATTTATATTCCAAGCTCGCGCGCGCGCACCGATATCACACGTGCCATTAAGCGATCCGTCAAACTGCATCCGAGTAATGATGATTCTTGTTGCCCCCAAGGTTGCCCCGCGCGTAAACAGTACACTGCACATAACAGGAATGTAGAGCTAGAGCGAATTACAGGAATAATATGGAAATAAATTTGTGTCCTGGAAGCGGGGACGTTTTGTCAGTCGCGCTGGTATGCGCGATCAATGGTGGAAGAAAAATGTGAGCCGCTCGAAAAGAGAGCGAGAGAACGAGAGAGAGAGAGAGAGAAAGAGAGAGAGAGAGCCCGCGCTCGGTTGAAAAGAAAGCGTTTAGGCCAATGATGTCGCACTCGAGGAACTCACTCCACGAGGTAATCCGACTTGAGAGAGAGTCTAGCGGGCCTGTCTCACATCGGAGTATATATAGAGCTGCATATAGGTAGGCCCGCGAGCGTAAGAAGCAAATAATGGTCTTATTCGGAACGGGAGTAACGAAAGCCCGGCAACGCTTCGCCAACGACAATCGACCTTTATAATGGCATTGTCCTCATTACAATACGTACTCGAGAGAAGCTGCATTCCAGAATCTGTCCATAATAATCTCGAGGAATATTCTTGCCTATATTCGTAAATGTATACTGCAGCGTGTGTTCGCTACATTTTATGACTCGCGCATCAGATGTAGATTTATCCTCTCGATTCGCTCAAGCTCTGAACGGATCTTTCGATAGCTATCGTTCGCTCTAACGTAAATATTTACCGATGTATCGATCAAACAATTAGCTGCTGTGTTTAAAGCTAAAACCTTAAATATTTCATGTAGTATATACAACGAATTTTCAAGTTTCTATCTAGATAAGATAGGTCAGTTTGATTTTCGGTTGGGAAAACAAATAATGACTTAAATTATCGGATAGTTCTGCTTCTTGCAACTTGGCCGAGAAGTCAGTCTGGAAGTGGTGCCTGTAGAGTGAGAGGGACAAAAACAGAGAGAGAGAGAGAGAGAGAGAGAGAGAGAGAGAGAGAGAGAGAGAGAGATGCGCTGTAAATCACGTTGAATTCCCGAGATTCCGCAGTGTTGCGAGTACAGTGGTACACTTGTTCTCTGCGAAGCTCCACTGCTCTCTCGCTCTTTCTTTCATTCGGTTCATTCATGCGCCTCAGCGACAATGACTGCACCTTACGTTTTCTATGGCTCGTGTTCGCTCGTCTCCGAAAAATTTTTCCCATTGAGAAAAACGGCCGCGCAGCCAGTGCAGTCCTGTGAAACTGCGGAGGCGAAAGAAGAAAGGAAGTCCCCGCGTGCATAGGTGAATGGGGGCCGGTGTCGTCACGGTGTATCGGTAATCTTCCTTGAACCTGCACCTATTCGCATCTTTGTTTCTCTGAACTTGTTGATTTTATCTCGAGTTTTCATTCAGGAAAAAAGATTTCTTTCTCTTGGCACATCCTCCCCTATTCTTCGCGCCCGTCCTCCTCTTCCTTAACCCGTATTATTATTTTCTTTTCCCTCGGAAAATTTTCCAATAACAGCCTCTTAATATAGCCATTTCTCTGTTATTCTAAACGCTAATGGAATGTTATTGTGATATGTGATTTACGTCACCGCGGGAAAATATTATCGATCTCGCCGAGGAATCGGATAACCTGTGATTTTCAAAGAATATCCTCCCAAAAGGAAATCCAACGTTTCCATTAACTCGATACTGTAAGCAAAAGCTTTCGACCTGCAACGGGAACAATATCAAGCTCGCGAAGCGAGGAAAGCCGAGTGCAGAAAATATTTCGGCGCGTCATAAAAAATTGTCACGTTTAAGAATGAGAATTCCCTCGACCTGTCCGCGCGGCAGTTGTGCGCCGCGCAGCCTTTATTGGTTGCGTGCAGGCAGCGCGCGAGAGTACGCGGGGCGGCGAAACTTCAGAGGCCGGAGCCGCTTGTCTATCACGAGCGTCGAGCGGCTCGCGAGAGCACGAGTTCGCCTCTCCTTTACGCGGATTCGAGCCTTTTGTCGCCGACGACGCTGGTGGTGACACATCGCGCTCTTACCGCGACACCTATGCGCCGCTCAAAGGAGCCGCTCTCAGCATCAAAGCACACACGCGCGCACATGGACATACACAGAGCTGATTTTTCGGGCCTCTTTATGCCTCGCGGAATTTCAAATTGCGCGCGCGCGCGCGCCCACTCTCTCAAAGTGCCGCGTTTTAGAAAACAGAATATTATGTGTGCTTTCCTCTTTTTTACGATCCTCCTGCTCGCTTTGTTGCTCTGCAGAGGGATATTTCGTGCGTGTGTGCGTCGTCTCGTTTTTCGTTTATTACAAGGTACCTGTTGCTTCGTCGGCCTCGAGAGAGTCCACTTTCAGAAATTCTCAGATTATCTTCGCAACGTAATATTTTCATACAGCATAATAGGAAATAATATTTGTGCTTAATACTGTATTACTGCACTGTTAATCATGCTTATATTTAAAAATATACTCTCTTTAAAAAAAGAATTATTATTATTCCAATATTTATTCTAATATTTCCGAATGATTTGATTGATTGAATGAAATATTCGATTTTACCTGAAGTCAAAATTGTAAATTCATTATTTCAGTTCGAATCGTCGCAGAGTGTTAGAGGGAAGTTTTCTTAATTAATGGCGTTATATGAAATAAGTATTAATACCATTACTTCCGAAATCGCATAATAATGTATATGATTTTTAAAAAGGATAGTGAATCGGAAATGTATAACAGTAAAGACTCCAATTCTCGCTTATTGGAAATTATTCATTAATCTCTATTGAGAGTTCTATTGCCACCTCGATTGTCACACACACACGCCATAGAAAACGAAATCATTGTCCTCGAGAAAATCTAACCGATTCGGATCATCCGATTCCGCTTGAGTTCGCCCGTGAGAAAATCAAATTGACGCGTAAGCGAACGCCAGAAAAATTAGGGAAGAAAACGTCGACAAAGATGAAAAACAAGCGAAAGCAGGAAGACCGGTGTTGTAGCGTATAGAAGAGAAAGAGAAGAAAACTCGTACACATACGCGTACACACACGCATCCCCGGAGGCTTTCCCATTGTCGCGGGATAAAGGATCTCGCGATGAAATTCACTCTTTTAGCCCCAATCCTTTCGCTTCGTTACCTCCATCCCCGCATCTTTCGGTTTCGATGCGATGAGTCTTTCTCCCATGGAGTGTCATCGACGCCGCTTGGTCTGCCGCGCGCGTCGTGCGAGTATGGGCCGGTGATATGTATACCATATAGGCATAACATAGCCCACGGGAGAGAAAGAGAGGGAAAGAGGATGTCGTGTCCTTGAGATTCTTTGTACGGCCCGCAGGACCACAATATAATAGCGGTAAGGCAGTGCTGCAGAGAGACCGAATCCCTCAGTCCTTTCCCACCGACGAGAGAGACGGAGCGAGCGAGCGAGTCTCTTTGGCCACGCAGCGCCGAAACCTGGAAACCCATTCTATTATTAGTGCGCTATGCGGCCGCGTTTTTTTTTCGACCTTTTTCCCTCAAAATACGCGGAAGCCCTTTGCGCCGCTATGGGAAAAGCCCGAGTCCTTCGCGGCCACGGAAAAGCCTGGAAACGCCCTTCCCGCTCGAGCAACTTGCCGTTGCCTATACCTATATGCAGTGCGCTGATATTCCACCTACTTACATTGATGCACCTTTCTTTTCACACTCGCTTACACGTAAGAGAAGCTGCTTACGAGCATATGGGCTGCGCGCAATCTTTCGCAATCCTTTCAAATATCTCTCAAGCCCGAAAAGAGAGGGAAAGAGATTCCCTTTCTCACACGACCACCTTGTATCTACCTGTCGCTACGAGGCTCTCCCTCTCTCTCTCTCTCTCTATACGTACGCTCGGTTTTTTTTTTCATTTCCTGAGAATCGAGAGAGTTTTTCGTAATCGGTCCGCGTCGAATTGTCTGCGCGAGAGTACACACGTGTGTGTGTGTGTCTGCAGCGCACCGAAAATCTTTGGGGGGATCAATGCTCATAATCGCATCATCTTCTCACGTTCGTCCTGCCGAGAGGAGTGTTTTGATAGAAAAACATCAGCCGCGGGGCGCTTATCGCCGAACATCATGGGAAAGTGCGCGCGAGCTTGTAAAAGAAGCGCGGAGCGTATAACCGCCGCGGCGCGCTCGTAATTTTTTCGGGCTCGTCGCGCATAGTACCACACTCGCGGTGCGCAAAATTCAGCCTCGTAAATTGACAAGCGAGATTTCTATTTCACTCGTAAATTTTGCCACCGCTGCGGGAATAACAAGCGCGCTCCATTGTCTGCATCGCGAAGCGCTGCACTGCGCGCACGTTGAATCTCGAATTAGCCGTCCCCGCCGCCGTCATCTATCAAGCTCACTTAGCCCGAACTCTGCCAGGGGCTGCAATAATTTTCGGAGGCGACTCTCGACTCGAATCCCCGTCTAACTCGCGCGCGCGCGCAGCGGAGAGGTATTCTACAAGAGGGAGAGAGAGAGAGAGAGAGAGCGACGCACACACCAATATACAAGCCAAGGAAGAAAGAGAGCAGAGCGAGGAGAAAAAGTCTTGACCGCTGCGGCCGCTCTCTCTCTCTCTCTCTCGCGTACGATTAGAGTTAACGGTCTTTATATGCCGCTGCAACAACGGTGTCTCGAGATCCTTTGATGCTTGAGCTGCTGCTGCTGCTGCTGCTGCTGCTGTAGCCGGCGGCCCTTTTGTCGAGAGTGCCGGCTTTTGATTTAACGCGGCGGCTCTCTGCGCGCAAAACTTTTAAAAAGTCACCGCGTCCGCTTAGACCGGCGCAACGGAGGATCTCTTTCGGGAAGACGGTCGGGGCATTATGCGCTGCGCGCTGCACTTGTGCGCATCGCGCGCACTGTCTCGAGTGTCTCGGAGTCTCCTTCTCTCTTTCTCGGAGAAACAAAGCGGTACTCGAGTGGAGAGCCAAGAGCGACTTGTTTCCTACAGCCGCGAAAGAGAGAGAGAGAGAGAGAGAGAGAGAGAGGAGATTTTGCGACAGGTGGGTGTGGTTGGGACGTGTACGCGTATAATGTGTATATACCTGGCCACTTGAAAGCGTATAATTTCCGAGAGGGGACAATTGAGCGAGGTGAAAAGTGTCTCTCTCTCTCTCGGCTTCGCTTCGAGATTCTTTCAACGTCAAACTCCGCTTTCTCACTTTCGTCTTCATTATGCCCGACGCCCTTTAAATGAATTGGTCACTCAAACTCCACGGGAGACATGCTCGCGCGTATATATTTCTTAAGCGCGCGCACGCAGAGCTTTCGTTTCCTCGAAGTGTCGTTTATTGTGCAAGTCAATTCAAACTTGCTTGAATCGGCAGTCTACTCGACACACACAAAAAAGTTTTAAAAAAGTCCGAGAGCATAGATACTGCTACGCTTGTGGAGCGCTGTACGCGGAAAAGCAGCTTTCCAAGACTAGCTTCGGCCTGAATCAATATGGATTCCAGAAGCCGCGCATAAGCAGTCTAGACGAAGAAAAAAGCATATCCGCCCACGCTATCATCAAGAGAGAGAGAGAGAGAGAGAGAGAGAGAGACGC
The DNA here is from genome assembly GCA_018906965.1 of Philotrypesis tridentata. NCBI lineage: Eukaryota > Metazoa > Arthropoda > Insecta > Hymenoptera > Pteromalidae > Philotrypesis > Philotrypesis tridentata. The sequence goes on from JACCIB010000001.1 coordinate 15,499,584, forward strand.
GGCAAGACAGGCTCACCGGCGGCAGGTCCTCAAAAGCGCCGACCGACAGAGGGATGCCAAGTTTTCGACTTTTCTCCTCTACCGCGATCGGCGGCGGCCGCTGGACCATATGGCACTGTATTATACGGAGGGCGCGTGGCACATAAAGAAACTCCGCTCATATTCCGGCTCGCTCTCTCTCTCTCTCTCTCTCTTTTTTTAATTACACCATGTGGCGTCTCGTGCGTAACTGACGAGCGCGATAATGCAGGCTCGGCTCATTTGTAACCGCAACTGTCGAGGATCGAGAATACGGTGTATACGTGGACTTAATGGAGGTTTTCCCCTGGCCAATAATACACAGACATCCCCTGCGTGCTCGCGCGCGCGCGCTTAGACGCACTACCGGCTGCCTCTTGTTGTTTGATTTATATCTCTCGCTTTCTCTGTTTGCGCAGCTCTCGCGCGACGATGATGCGTAATCGAGATTACAGACGATGCAGGTGAGGCTGCTGGCTCTCGAAATGACGGTGCACATCGCGCGCGCGCGCGCGCTCTCGAGTGTCCGTATGTATATATACAATATACATTGAAATAAGTTCGCTTAATTGGATTCGTATTTTGTGAAGGTCGCTGTACTGTCACGTGAAATATAGCCGTGCATTGCGAGGTCGGCTTGTTTGCCGATCATCCGCGAAGATACGATATCTTTGTCCGACACGGCGGGTAGGTATATGACTCGCGCGCGTCCCGCATTAAAACGGAGCGCGCGCATGTAAATCAATCCAACTAGAGTTCATTAGTTTCCCTCCGTTTCCCCCAAATCGCCATGGCACATATATATGCGATAATTCATCGAGCGAACGGGCCGCTCGCATATGGCACGTGTGCGCCGAGAGACGCGCGAGCATCGGGCGCCAGTGTGGGCCCCCTCGCCTTCTCGCTCAAGACGATAATAAATCGATTCGTGCGTCCGGCGTGCGCCGGGCATCTCTCTTTCTCTCGTTCTCGCGATAATCCAACGGTCCAGAGAAGGCCTCTGGCAAACGTGTGCCGCACCCCCGTACAGTAGAGTAGCACCTTGCCGAACACAAGGGATGATGATGGATCTTGCGCTGCAGCCTGGTCACTGGCCTCCTCGTGCTCCACCTGTCGCGCGCGGCTGCGGGGGATGAGAGGCGCTCGGAGCGTGTGTTTCGGAAACGCGCGGCTCAGCCTAATGGCCGTTTAATGTTATGGCGTTCCCCCTGCAGTCCGGCCCGGAGAACGGCTCTCCTTTTTCTCTCCTCGGATCGACGGGCCTTTTCCTCTTACTCTCTCTCTCTCTCTCTCTCTCTCTCTCTCTCTTTCTCTTTCGATAAACTGCCACGTGCCGCGCGTGTATTAGCGCGCGGGTGAGAGATAGAGAGGAACACGCGTCGCTCGACAAACACGGAGAGCCAACGAGAGAGCTATAGGACACAGCGATACTATATATTTTCCCTTTTATCTGATGCAGACTTTCACTTTGACAGCTCTGTCGCGCTAATTCCCCCCGGAAAGCATAACAGCAGCGGCAGCGGCAGCGGCAGCAGCAGCCGAACGGCACTTTTCTTCTTCGACTGCGCGCGCGCCAAGCAGCGGTTCCATCAGATAACACGTCAAATTGGCACCTGACTCTAAAAAGCTAACGGGACTCAATCTGCCGATGCTGATAAGTCGATAGGGGGCGACTGTATGTGCAGTGGAAATCCGACTCTATTTCACGTCTTTTTACGGCGACGGCGTCTCGTCTCTCGAGAAAAATTGCAGCTGTCGACCGCGGCAGCGCGCGTTGCAGTAAATCTGTGCGTGCTGCGGATCGAGCCGATTTTTCAGCCCGACGGTCCAATGACAGCGACAATTATAATTGGAAAGTTCCATCGACCGAGCGAGCGCGCACTATCACGCGAATGCGCGGACTCGATCTACCGCTGATACACGCACACAGAAGAGGCAGAGAGAGCTGCGGAAGAAAAACGAATTGCACTGTACCGTGCACAGCGACGCACAATAAGACACGCAGCAGCGAGAGCTGCGCTGCGTTGCGTAATACAATGGAAAATTAGAGACAGGTTGTTGTACGCGGAGGCGAATGCGGGTCGGGGCGAAAAAAAGGGGCGAGGAAATTTAGTGCCTCGCATTAAGAAAACGCTGCTTAATGCCGGACCACACCTCGGGACTGCTGCTGCTGCTGCTGCTGCTGCGCGCGCGCTCTTCCTCTTCATTTTCATTTTCGTGCAGTACAAGCGCGTAGTACACAGGCTCGGGAGCGTGTATTAGAGTCGAGAGCGGAGAGATCCCCCGGATCGTAATGGACGCGTGGGATTGCATGAACGATGAATTTCGTGGCGAACATTTCCTGCACCGGCTTGCGCGCGTGTATATATGTATAAGTATGCGCCGCGCAGAGACTCGCTCTCCACCGCCACCGCCGCCGCCGCCGCGCGCGAGAGAGTTTATAAGACCACACGCAGAATCGCTTGTCGCGGTGCGCGCAGCGCATTGAAAAGCGCTCGCCTCATGTTAAACGGCAGCGGAAAGCGAGGCGGAAAGTGGTACGCGCGCGCCGACGAGTCGTCGCTATAGATCGCGGCTATACCATAATGCACGCGTGTGTATAACGACAATGCATCTATGCCGCTCGTACATAAGATGGCTTCATTTTTTTCACCGAGTTAATTATCGATTTTCTCCCCGGAGAGAGAAGAGTCTCTCTCTCTCCTCCAACGAGCCTCACAAAGAGCGCGCGCTGCAGCAACTTCAAATTATACTCCCACACGCGAGCATACACAGTACACTGCGACGGCATAGGGAAGAGAAGGAGAAACATAAATGAAGAGGGAAGCAGTATAGTTCGGAGATACGTCTAATGTTTTGGCGGCCGCGCAGCGTTTTTCTATAGAGAGAGAGAGAGAGAGAGAGAGTTAATCTTTGCCCCGTGCGGAACAACGACACAATGGCAGGTTGACGCGAGCGCGCGCACGCGTGTACGCACACAAGATCAGCTGAATGCGAATTAATGACCTGCATTCATGAAAATCGCCCATTGAGCTCTCTCTCTCTCGGCCCGTGTTTTGTGCTGCTGCTGCTGCTGCTGCTGCTATGTATGCACACCGGCCGGCGAGTTGATGCTCCCGTGCGACGACCCTATATATACATCGCGTATAGTCTTGTCTATTTTACTTCGTGATTAAGCGACCCTCTTTCTCCCTTTCGGGGTGTGGGTGCAATGCTCATTCAGACAATTTTACCTAGTCTCTATCTCTTTCGGTTGTGTATACCAAGAATATAAAGAGCTTTATTTTCACCGACTCCCGGCGAGGATTTTTATTATTGGCTTACGCTGAATGACGCGGCCACCGCCGCCGCCGCTCGCAAGATTGATGAAATTCTTCCAAGGCTTTGTGGGCGATCGTCGGGAAGGTATAGCTCCTCGCTCGAGTAAAACGCAAAGGACGTGTTTTCGATGAATCCATCAAAATAGAATCGATCAACTTTCGCGCGCAGCAGCGCCCATTTTTTACGACTATTTATACGCAATAGAATGGGAGATCTCTCTATTATAATACATTCATGTGTGCAGCAGGTGAAAAAAAAGCTTGTATATGTCCTGAAAGCAGCTGCTGCAGGTATAATAAATGACGAGATAAATGAGTCATTCGTGGCGGACACATTTCTACAGGCGCGCACTCCGCAGACGAAAGACATTCCTTAGCATCGAGGAAAAGGTAGAACAGAGAGTGCATAAGTAGACCCGGAGAAGCCCGGTTTCAGCGTAATCCGAGCAAAAAGCCCGGGATAATTTTCAACAAAGTCCCTCTTATTAGCATATACTCTCTCGTACAGTAGTACGAGCAGCTGGCAATTATCATCTAGCCGCGCGCGTGTATGCGTATGGCTTCTCGATCAATTAGCAATTTAATAGGCCAATTAAAATTAAACATGTCTATAAAACCAAGACAATATGTTTCCCGGCGCGCTAGACTCCTCTCGGTATATACATATACTCCCCTAAACGTTTGCGCTACGCCGTAAACAATGCCCGCAGACGCATATAAACGAGGCTCTCGCGCGGCTACTCGTTCTCGTCTCCGTGGCGCGTATACTATACAGGCATTAGAGTGAGGTGCCGCCGCCACCGTGGTCGCCGCGCGTTTCGTTTCGTTAATTAACATTAAAGCTCGGAAGATCCGGGGGAGGCTCCGGCTGCAGCAGCGCACAGCTTCCACGATAATTGCCGGTGGAGCAGGTTGTCGCGCGCGGCGCGCTGCAGGCGTGTCAGCCGATGCTCCTGAATATTATTTTGCGTCTCAGCTCTTTTCTTCTCCTGCCCGCCGCGCGCACACTCCTTTTTATTCTGCGGCCGCGCGGCGGGCACGCCGTCTTCGGAGTCTGTCATTTCGAGCCGGCCGCGAGTACAATGCTCAATGAATTTTGATGAATCGCCCCGAGATCGTCCTGATGGGAGGATTGCTGATGATCGTCAAATTTTTTTTCCTTAATAGCCACGCGGGCGCGCGACTCTCGAATGACAAGTCGTTGTTTGCCGCGCGAACGCGTTCGCTGCATTGCCAACTATAAAGTACCTTAAGTCGTGCCATTATCTTCGTAATCGCGGGCATTCATTAGCGTTTACGTATACGCTCAGCTCGCTGGCTAAAAATGCAATAAAGGAAATTGTATGCCCGTTTGAAATTAATATTGCGCCGCGCGCGCGCGCGGTGTGTGTATGTCTGCGTGTGTATATTAAGTTCGCCCCGAAACGCATCTTATTACGTTCGTCCGCGTGCCAGCATCGTCTTTACAATAAACGACCCGACTGGAAGGCATAAGAATCTTATATTCGCTGAAATCAAAACTAATAATCAATATATCGCGCAATTAAAATGCTTATAATCGAAGCGAGCACAGCCAGTTAAATCGGAGCTAACCAGTTTTCTCGACCAGTAAAAACAGAGCCGTTTTGAAGATAAGCAGTGGTCGATGAAAATAATGTAAAAAATAATATAATACAGTCGATAAAATTATACGTATACAGATTCGAAGGCGCAGACTGCACACGAGATCTACTGCTATATACAACAACATAAGACGCTTTGTTGGCGAGGTCAATGTGTCCCGATTGCAAAAAATCGTCGCTCTGTTCCTCTGCAGCAGCAGCAGCAGCAGGATCAGCAGCAGAGTAGCAAGGAGTCGATCGGTTATCTGGCACTAATTAACACGAGCCGGTAATGAAGCCCACGTACGAAGCCACAGCAGCACACACACACGCATCTTTGCTCTTCCTTTTTGAGCCGCGCGCAGCGCTATGTATATATATGTATAATAGCGGAACCGCGAAGCTCTACCGAGCCACTTGCAATCGGACTGTACCATCGACCGATATACCATCGGCACATTTCGCGCGCGCATCGTCTAATTAGTCCTTCGTCTCTCCTCGCCTCGTTTTTCTCCTCCGATGCACAGCTTTCGGCAGCTCGTAAATGAGAAACGTCATCGATCGTATTGCAAACTCGTCGTCGTCGTCGTTATTTTGATTAAATTAGAAAAGTGCCTTATCTGCAGAACGTGCGAGGCCAAATCTGGAAGCAACTGCTGCAGTTAGTATACGAGAGAGAGAGAGAGAGAGAGAGAGAGAGAGAGAGAGAGGGAAACCAGCTCTCGGAGCGAATCTTCATCTAGCGGAGGTATCTCTCAATTTCTGAAAGCAGGTATACACGCATGCGTGGCGAGGTAGAAAGCGGAAGCGACAGAAGTAGCTTGTTAAACCTGCAGTATCATCCAAGATCAACATCCAGACGCTATGGATATGGGAATTAGTCGCACGCGCTCGCGTAAGTGTGTGCGTGCATTATACTCTCGGACGGACCTGCCGCTGCACACGGCTTAATCCAATTCTCGCATTCATACATGGTCGGACCACTTCCTGTCCATTTGCAAGCGCGTATATAGGAACGGGGCTACCTCTTCTCGCGTAGCCAGCTTCCATCAACTGGATTACGACGCATCCGGCTCTCGAAAAGGGCAGATCGTTCAGAGGCTCTCGAGAGGCCCTCTCGTCACCTTCCTCTCTTCTCCGCGTTCTCTTTTCCATTCGAAAGCTTCTCTCGCTACCGTTTTAACTCCGCTGCCGGTTATCGTCTTCTAATCTTCATTTTCTTTAGATATGTTTTTCATGCTAGCATTGTGGAAAAGGAATGGGCTCTTCTGTATATGATAAGTGTAAAGACCTTGCGATGTATTCGCTGTAGTTGTGAACCTTTCTTTAGTTTCTTGTGTGTTCTCGTGGGTGCTGTTGTACAGCTACGCGCAACTCGCGAGTACTTTACATTCACTTTTGAGAAAAATTATAGGTAAGCAGGCCAACATTACAAAACTGCATGATAAATACTATACCAGTTTATAGACTTAAAGAGAACTACGTTAATACGCATTTGTAAATACGGGTTACGTACATATAACGCCTCGTATAACGCACTTCCAACTACCGGTTCGGAATGTTTTAATTGATCTTGTCTGTGAATGATACAAGTGATTTATCACTAAAATATCTTCATATAGTGGCCCGCTTGAAAAGCGAAAATATTAAAATTATTATGTGTTACATTCGGATATAGATAACGTTTAAATAATTAAGTCACTAAGACCATTTAATTTCTACTCATAAGTGTTGTGACGATGTTGCATTAATTTTAAAGATAAATAATCATACTAAGAAATAATAATTTATTTATTTATGAGATACATCGAGGGCATACGTGAAACGTAAAAATTCTATTTTCTTGTGCGTAATTTTAGAAAAAAGTTTACTAGACAACTAAGTGTTTTTTCAAGGAAAACCATCATCTATACCTTTCGCCCTAACAATCAACACTATATACTCGACACTATAGGCGATGTTCACTATCGCGGCAAACGTCTTGTCATTCTGCAGTATGTTTTCTGTGAGCAAGTAAAGCGAGGTGCGCACAAACACATTTTGCATTCTTTGTTTTGTAACTTTTGTAATTACAATTAGTGAAAAGTGACAACGCTCTGTCGTGATGATTTTTAACGCAAAATATTTGTACGTTTCATTTCTGTTTTGGAATTATTTTTACCAAGGTAAGTTAGACTTTATTTATTACCGTGCAATTCATATATAAGTACATGCAAAACACATATTTTTTTTGTGCATAGGTACTGCTTGGAGTTATCAAGATTTGAATGCATGGAATGCAATTGCTCCAATTTGTGGTACAGGAACACATCAATCTCCGATAGATGTGAAACCAGATGTTATAGGCCAAAATAATGACAATCAAGCTCTTCAGTTTTTAAATTATAATGTACTGTCTTCACAATTTACCATCAGTAACGATGGACACACAGGTAAATTATTAATTTAACTAAAACTTGTGCTTATATAAAGACACTTTTAAACGTTTTATTGTACGATTGTAGTTTCATTAGAAGGCACTTGGCAAAATGATAATAAACCCAGTCTTACTGGGTCTGTTTTCTCGAAGGAAGTTTACACTTTTAGTAATGTTCACATGCATTGGGGGAGTCAAGATGCTAATGGGACTGAGCATAGTATCAACGGTCAAAAGTACTTTTTCTAAGCAATTTTATACACATTTAAAAATTTAACTGTCAATGTACAGAGCGCTTATTGTTGAAAATTTAGATATGCTTGCGAACTGCACATGGTCCACATAAATGTCAAATATCAGAATTTGGCTGAAGCCAAAACTCAAGGCGACGGGTTAGCAGTTATAGGCGTGTTATTTGAGGTCAATGTAAGTATAGAAATTATTGTTGTCGTGTCCTTGAGAATCACGTTACATTTCGTTCTATTTAATATTTTTTTTATCACAGGATAATTTGACTCCTAATCCTGGAATGACGTTATATTCACCTCAGACTCAAAAAGTCCTGAGTCCGTCGAGTTCGAGTACCTTCGAAGGGTTCGATATATCGCTGTTCCTACCAAATCCAATAAAATCGTTCTACTCTTATAGTGGATCACTCACGACCCCACCTTGCGCGGAAAGTGTTCGTTGGATAGTTATAGCAGATCCACAGCCGATAACTTCTGAAATGGTAATGTCAAGAATGATTTTTTTCAAAATTCGTTTTTATGAATTATCACGCCTGTATACGACTAATTTTATCTACTGTTTCAGATCAAAGAATTCAGAAGTATTATGTTAGAGAATGGCGATACGAGTAATATTCGACCTCTGCAGCAAATCAATGAACGTCTCGTGGAATTCTACGAGCAAATACAAAAAGCCTTATTGAAAAGTAAGCCATCGAGAACGTCTGGTAGCAGAGTAATTTTTGATAAGCCATTTTGGCCGAAGAATTAGGGCCGTTTTTTCTTAGAACCAGCAACGAACGAAATCAAAGAAGAACAAGAGGAAGATGGCAAGCGCACGATTTGAAAGCATTGACAGGAGAGCAGAGCAGACTCGTGTTTTGGAAACATAGTATAATAAAAGTGGCCTGTTACACTCCCGAAGCAAAAGCCTCGACACGAAAAGTAAGTCGAGCGAAGAGCTATACATAAGTCGCTGAAAGCCGCGTCGAGGCATCAAATCGACGTGTATAAAGGAGGGACTTTTAGTCGATGACGGCATATATACGAGCAGACACTTGTCCCTGCTCGCGGAAAGGACGAACGTATAATCTCGGATCTCCTTCGTAAGACATATACAGTCCCGATACGTAGGAATTTTAAGCAGGCGACATTCGCCGGTCTCTCTATCTCTCTCTCTCTCTCTCTCTCTCTCTCGACGATGCTTTTTGCGGACCAAGGCCTAATTTCTCGCGCTGGGTGGCGAGAGTCGGTAAGCGGTTTGTCAAAGGACGACGCAAAGAAGAGTATATAGCTGAGCGCGCGTGTGCTCTTGGAAGAAAGAGAGAGGCAGGTGCGGACGATCATCGGAATCCTTTGGTTCGGGAATGCAGAACACGCAATTCATTGTTTCTCCATGTATACAAAGCTCTTTTTGTGTCAATCCAACCGAATAAAAGGAATGCGAAACTTTTACTCTCGCCGATATCGACGACGACTCAGCCTTTGATTTCCCATAGTGCCAGAGTGCAAACCTTTAGCTATTATTGTATATATACGGATCAGCCTCGCTGATACATCGTCGACGCGAGAGTTTTGCCGATATAAGCGCGATTACCGCTAATTACTTGTCGCTAAGACGAGATTCCAGCGGACACTTCCCCCCCTCCGCTGGATTCCAATGAATTTGGCGAGCCTTCAGAACTCGTCCCATAAATAATCCCCCGGCCCCGAGAGCTGCATCGACGATCTGCCGAAATGAAAAGCCGCGCGAGCGCGAGCGCTGCAGCGGTCGTGGAATCTTCGGAATTCCGTTATTCGCTTAAAATCTAGCCGCTGCGCAGGAATGCACTTTATAAACTTTCGCTCTCGAATCGGCGGCGGCATAGTAGCGCAGCGGCACATAATGCCGAGGTTATTCAACTTTTTCGTTCTCTCTCTCCCTCGCCCCGTCTCCCCGCGCTTTTGTGCTCGGCTTTTTTTCTCGGCCGCGATACGAAGACACACATGCAGCATAATGCAGCCGCCGCGTAGATTCGTAGGAGATAAGTTGGCACGGTAGCCGCTCGCTATTACAAACTTGGCTATATATGAAGGAGGAAGCACGCGCGTCTCCCGGAGCTTTTGCGCGCGCGCCAAAGGGAGAGAGATACTCATCGTCGGTAACTCGATATTGTTTCGCTCAAACAAATTATTAGAGGAATTCTCTCTGCGGCTAGGAGCTGCTCTCTCCCGCGAGCTAAGCAATTTCTCAGGGTCGCGCGCGCGCGCATATATGCGGAGGCCTCGCGGGCTCCGGGGCTCGGGCACTTGCTGCTCTCCGCGCAGCTTCGCGGAAAGTCCGTGCGCTTCCTATATTACATCCTCTCCATGACGGGCATTCCTGCATGTGTATTACGTACAATATTACGTATGAAAGCGCGGAGGTGCGCGAGGTTGGATTAATTAGGGGCATGACTGAAATCGTAAATTGAGACGCACAGCTGATAGATGTAAGGGGAGGAAAAAATTGCGATGCAATGTACGTATATACGTATATAGGCGCGCAGAGTAAAGCGCGACGGAAGTTTGCGGTGTAACGAGGGATATAACTCATTGCGTTAAGTGTCGCGCGAGCATTTGTTTCGCCTCGGACTATAAAGCAGCCTACATATTCGCATCCATAACTCATCGAGCGGCCGATACATCTTTCATCCTTCGAAATCATATGGATTATTAAATAAACGTAAACGTGGCGGAGCCAAGCCTTTTACGGGCAAATTTATTGTCAACGCGCGTTAAGCGAGATATACAACTTTCGTAAATCATAAGCGCACGCGCGAGAGCGAGAGAGCCCTGGCAAATGATTCGTCAGCGTATTTTTCAGCGACTCCTTCTCGCGATCGGCCGAGCGAGCGTCTATAGAGAGAGAGAAAGAGAGAGAGAGAGAGAGAGAGAGAGAGGGAGAGAGAAGTCGAGGAGAGTAGAGCGTAAATTTTTTACCCTTAAACGTCAGCGCGTGCGCGATGACAATGATAAAGACTCGCGCGCTCCGGAGAGACCGTAAACGAGAGACCGGGCTCGTTTCGTAAATCACGGTTACGCGGGAATTGTTGGCATTAATGAAAGCGTAGTTACATCGTCAGCTCTTTGCCTTGTTTCGCCAACGAAAGAAAGTTTGCACTCTCGCGCAGCCGCCGCAGCCGCCGCCGCCGCCGTTGCAGTCGTTAACGTATAATTCATCCGCTCGCTCGCGCGTATATATATGTATAACATATAAACGACGAGCGATTATCAGTTACAGAGTACAGTTCTTATATATACACTATTACGCATCGGGCGCCCGACGATCAACCTTTTTATACATCGCATATCGTGCGCGTATTTACGACGCGACGACGACTCACTCGTCCGCACCGAGCGTTGCTCTCCTTCATGTACAGCTGGATATCGGGAGGAGGAAAAACGACGAGGTGAGAGAGAGAGAGAGAGGGAGAGACGAATTTTTGCCTCCTAGCGGCAGCGGCGGCGTATCGCGTTTCGCTCTGTCGTCGCGTTCCCTTCTTCCTGATTAGCGACGGCTCATTACCGAGCGCTCGAAATCGCGGTCTATAGAGAGCCGAGCGCGGCTAACTCGGCGCGGCACATAACTCGAATGCAAACGTGTCAAGTTCACGGATCGCTGCTCGCCGTCCTCGCGATCTGGGTGGCGCACGTACACCCGGAGTATTATGTACGTGTACATAGCGCAGAGGCCGCGAGAGCTGCTTACCATCCGCCGCGCGAGCTGCGCCGTAGCGCACGTGCCAATAAACCCGATCATACGGAATACGCCGGGAGAGACACTGACATCGAGAGACTCCGCGGTGTGCATGTAGAGAGCTGCTGCGGATATGCATAATGTGCATTATAGAGGAATCCGCGTGTGCAGCTGATGCACCGATAGATGCGCGTAGTTGCAGCGCCCTCGATCGCGCTAGACGGCGGCTTTCTCTCTATCTCGATAAGCGCGAGAGTCGTCTCTGCTCGTATAATCGTCCCCGATTCGCTCCGACAGATTTTCGCGAGACGAGCAGTCCGCCGTTGGAAATTCGCGTGTGTATAATATACCGTGGCTTAATAAACAGCTCTCGTACATCGGATAGCTATAAATAACGAGAAACGGCACTTGCCCCAGCTCGATTGTCTCTCGCTCTCTCGTCGAGACTGAGACTCGTGATCTCACTTCCTCCTACAACAAGTTCGATCCGATGGAGCGTGTCGCCGGCGCGCGAAGACGCAGCCCAATATAATGTCTGGAGAGGAAACTCATCATTAAATCGAGCCAAGGCGATCGGCATACAATTGGACACGCCTCATATCGTGTCAATGCTAGCTGTATATATATATATACACCCCGAGCGCCCGAGCATCTCTCGGCGGATAAGGCGAGGTGTACACATCCTGCGGCAACTCGATATACAATACATACATGCATGTATATTGTATAAGAAAGGTGCACGGGGCGCGCTGTGCCGCCGCCGCGTCCGTTAGTTACAGCAAGTGCCGCCGCTGCCGCCGCCGCCGTCGCCATCGTCTTCATTATACACACGGATAGCCGTGAGAGCCTCCAGATGATATCTCCGCGCGGCAATTACCGGCGCTAATATTGGTTTTGCTTATTACCAGGTGGCCGGCGTGCTTGCGAGAGGGCTTAAAGCCCTTTCGCTCGTTTGTCTTTGGCTCCTTCTCGCGTTCTCTCGTATACCGCCGCCGCCGCCGCCGAGCAGTTATTCGCACTTGCTCGATGGAACTGCCGGTTATTACTCGTCGGGGGGATTGAATAATCCCGCGGCTGAATCGCCGCCGTTTTATTACCGGTAAACTGATCCTTAATAGCCCGCGAGTGTGCACAGCAGCGCTGAGAGCAAAAAGTCACACACCGACCGCCGCGGCAGAGAACGTGCGCCTGTTTAATGGCGGTGTTGGTGGTGGGGGGGGGGGGGACGATAAAAGAAATTCTGTTTTCCCGGAAATTCCCAGCTTGTAAATTCTTAAATGAGCGCAACAAGACTTTAATCGGCTTACGCTCGCGATCGCGAAATCCAAAATTACATCATAGCGTGTAAAGGAACTTCCTGATCCGAGAGAGCAAAGCTTCGCGCCGCGCCGCCGCGCGTAACTTGCGGCAAAGTGCGCGCGCTCGCGCCCAATATATAATGGCCCTCTGTATCTCGCCGACTTTGTACGCCGAGCTATCTCTACGAGTTGCTGAATTCCTTTAATTGCTATCGAATCTCAATTACCGGAGATTAGCGCCTCGTATACCAGCTGTACACTCGGCGGATCAAGCTCGGCTGTGTAGCACGCGCTGCGCGGACGATAAGCTATAAGAACCGCCGCCGCCGCCGCCGCCGCCGCCGCCGTCTTCAATTTATCGGGACGCCTGAGATATGCGGCAGGTACCGCATAGTGCGGGGAATATTATTGCGCGGCGGCTACTCAAGGCGTCGTCCCTTCCGCATCCGTTGTGTATGTATGTGTAGTGTGTACTGTGTACTGCGTGTGTACGCAAGGGAGACGCGACTATATACATAACCGTATGCGCGCGCATAATGTAAGTGCACGTGGCGGAAGGGATGGGAGCGCGCGTATCTGCCGCGGCGGTCCATAACTCATGCGACATTAGAGGAATTAGCATAGCAATCTCTCCTGTATACGAGTGTAGCAGAAGCTCCTCTGCTTCGCCAAGAGTCTGGTCTCTCTCCCGCGCGAGTTCGTCGCGCGCATAATATATAATACGAGGCGAGTGCGCCCGCGAACGTCGTTATGCGCTACTCGTGTAAGGCCCGCGTGTTTTCCCCGAGCTCGACACAGGATTCTCACGTGTATAATTGTTCTGCGGACTGCGCGAGTGCAGTACACTCTACAGCCGCGATTGAGTCGCCGTTTCATTGCTGGAAATTAAGTTGCTTGCTGACCCTTTTTCATTTGCATCCGCGCGCCACGCGGTATAAGTAAGTGTATACACTGCTGCGCAGAGCAGTGTGTATACATTGAACGGATATACTTTTATCGGCGTTGCAGCGCGCGCTCGCAAACTCGATTCAGAGTCGCGGAGAGCGCGCGCGCGCGCGCGCGGTCAAGGGACACGCTCTCTCGGTATATATATACATAAATCACGCCGCACTTTCCTCAAAACGATTTTTTTTTCCAGCTCCGCGGGCACAAACGCCTCGTTAATCTTCCTGAAAAGGAGAAAAAACTAAAGCAGCCACGGCGGCGGCAGCGGCAGCACTGGCGGCGTTGGCAGGCCTTTTAATGAATATGCAACCACACGACGATGTGGTTTTCAGATAAACCCGGCGATCGCGAATTCGAGCGAAAGAATGAGGCTGCGTGTTTTCCTGCAGTAGAGGCCCATAACTCACGGGACACTAAGCCGGAATTAGCATACGGCCGGGAGAGCCGCGCGCAAAACCGACAGAAGTGACGCGCCGAGTCAAAGCCGCGCGCATAGGTGACGCGGGATTCGCGCTTAATCGCACCTGCACATCTGCACCTCGCGCGCGCGCCCTTCCCCCTTATCGAGCACTGTCCCGTCATACACGTGCACAGCCGAGTAGTTTTATATTATCAACAACATTCCTGCGGTGTAGCTTCTCCCCGATGGCTCGCTCGCGCATCTCGTGATGTGCTATAGAGACTTTTTTATCCTCTGCTGTACGAAGAGTCGCGCATGGTTTATCGCGTCGAACGTCGATGCGATATGTATTCAATCAGATCAGATGCGAGAGAGAGAGAAAGAGAGTCGAGTCGATTCTACGAATTGACGTGCGGAGCCGCGCATGACGCGCGTGTACGTAAATAACGCTAAATGACATTGATACGCGTGTAATTTGAATTATAACGGGCGAGTAGTTCCGTGAGCTGCTGCGGCTAATTTATGTTCAGCGAGTTAATTTAATGATAATGAAAGTATTGTGAATCCGTCGAGCCGCCGCTTGTGGGACGGGTGAAAAAGTGAAAATTTTTCGTTCACCTCAAAAGCTTGTAGCGCAGTCGCGCACGGGAAAAAGAGTGTATTACGGGAAAAGACGCAGTTATTTCCAATAACGGACCTGAAAATTCACCGCACTAAATAAAAGCCCCGCTTTCGCGCGAGAAGTCGCTCGCGCGCGCTTAAGCGCATTAAGGATCTCTCTTTCTCTCGCTCTCTGTTTCTCGTTGTGGCTCCGAAGGCTACGGAAAAGAGAGAAAATCAGAGGAAGAAAGAACGAGAGAAACTAGTCTCGCGGCGGCGGCGGCGGCGGCGGTGGTGCGGTGATTAGAGCTCGGAGCAGTGATTTGTGGCCGGCAGGGACTGTTAATTGTCACCGGGACGCCCGCTGCTCTATGCTTTATTCGCGCTCATGCGTGTGCAACGAGAGGGAGAGAGAGACAGAGAGAGGAGACCTGACGGGGACCACCGGCTTGCATCTGCTGCACCGTAACGCACCGACGCAAGTGTGCACGCGGACCTGCGCGAGCTGCCGCCATATTCGGAGAGCAGAGTATCTCTCTCTCTCTCTCTCTCTCTCGTGCTGCATGTGTGCGTTATATGCTCAGCTGCAAATGGAATGAGAATCTGCACTCGCTCGATGTCTTTTACTCTCGCACTCAGGCAGAATTTTCTTCTCGTGTCATTTTGTTTAAGCCGAAAATACATAATAATTGTTGGGAAATTAGGCGCTTGATTTTTGTTTAGCAATAAGAGTACTTATAGTTGTGAAAGGCACTTATTGGATTACTAGTTGAGTATGACATTGTAAAAATTACTGCATTGTTTAGAAAAACAGCTTCCCTATATGTGCAGAAATTGCGAAACGTTATTCGAATTTTGGCAGTAAGATGGTCAATTTTATCATAAATATTATCATAAATTATGGCAAAAGTTTTTTTAGATCCTTTTTCAAATGACTTTTGCAACGCATAATTATACGTCAAAGGTTACCACGTTAAACAAAGTAATTCAGATTCGAACTTTTCAACGCTATATTATACAACTCAAAGTACATAAACTTGGAGAGTATTGTAAATATCTTGAGAAAAGAAAAGCCACCGCTGCGTATAGAGTACCTACTCCTCTTTAAGTTTCTCTATCAGCTCGTACGCAACACGGACAGCGAAAAAGAAAGAGAGAGAAACGGCTCTTTTCCTAACGGGCTCCGGTTAGGCCTTATTTACCGCACGAGCATTTGTGAGTGCCCTGCATAAGATATACGAGTGCGAGGTTGCGCTGTCGTGGTCAATGAATTTTTTCTTAATGAAATCCTGCTTCGCAACTACGCTCTTTCAGTTGATCGTGTGATTTATGATGCCTTGTCTAACTTTGGATTTCAAGCTTTCAACCGCCTGAAATTAATTTCATTTGTTTTATTGCCTAATGAAGCAATGATAACATTGGAAAAACCGCTGCCAATTCATTAGTACATTGCTTGCTTTGAACTAATTTATCGTTGATCCTATATAAAAGAAATTTTATTAAAGAACAATAGTATAATGGAGGGGTCAAGGTAATGCATGTCGTTGATTGATTTCTTCAAAATTTTTCACATATTTCTTGCCTTTTTGCTCCGCACTTATCATGATTGTAAAGAAACATATAAATTCCTTTAAATTAATTTATCGTTTTTGAAAACATTCTGCAAAATTGTAATAGTTAAGGCTCCAATAGAGGGGTCAAAGTTTGACCAATGGTTATAAATAGATCTAATTTTCCAAGTATTTTATATTATTTTAATTAAATTTGTAAACTATTCGCTTTGGTTTGATTGCTCTATAAGCGACTAAACAAAATAAACATATGACAAATATTTTTATAATATGTATAAATATGTTGTATTAAAAAAAATTTTAAAAAGAAATCATAAAAGGAACGCAATCACCAAAAAATAGAGACAGAAAGATAATATAGCTGGAGTATAGCTGGTAAGAACAAACCCGAAGAGAAATAGACCGCACAAGCCGAGCCGACGACAGATGCCCATATTGGAAGTTTCGACACACGTCGCACATAATACACGCACGGATCACTCGGCCTCTAGCCTATAACAGTCGAATAACGAGGAGCAAAAGAAAAGGGTCGACATAGCGCGCGGAGTATTCGAAAATCAGCGGTGCACTAGCCAATCAATTAGCGTGCAGCGTACATAGATTCGCGAACAAATGAATCGCGGAGAATAAGAGCAGTCGCCTACAGCGTCGGAGAGTACAACGAGTCTCCTTCCACGCGAGCTTTGTAGCTTATTTGATAGAAACGCGCTCGCGATCTCTCGTTGGCGGCCTTAAATGGAGGCCGATTGACTCGCGCGCGACACGGATTAACTCGGAGAGAAAAGACGACTTAAGTCCTCGAGCACGTTTACGCATGTGAAACTCGTGGCGAGGCAGCGCGGAGTGAGGCGAGCTTTTAAAGCTGCGCACAATGGCTGCGTCCATCAGCGCTCTCGGCCATCCTCCTCTTAATTAACTCCCCGAGAGTTGCGCCGTGCGTCGTTCGTCCTCGTCCCCGCGTCCTCCAAAGAGGAATACATTACGCTCCTCTTTGTCGGAATGAAATGCGTCACTTTCATTCGCCGCTATTTACGCGAGATGAAGATCGCGGAGCGCTGCGAGTCTGAGCGTCTGCGCCTTTTTCTAACACTCGGCACACACCCCAAGCGCATCTCTCGACGATATACTCGTACAATATGCATATTGCATATACATGTGCGCGCATATTCCGAACAATAGAGGCGACTTTTTCCCGAATTCGGGCTGCGCACTTAATAAAGGATAATTTATTAATACTGCGCGGCCCGCGAGCGCTAACCCGGTGAGTAAATCAAAACGTCCTTGTTTTACGGCTCGCATTCATTACGGGGCAGGTTGCCATTCGCTCGTATATCCTCGGGACGCGCGCGGTCGCGCGCGGAGAGAAAGCCGTATTAAAAGCCCGAACGACGGCCATCTCTCGATCTTCTTCCTCGTCCGCGCTCGCGCGCGCACCCCCCTCGAGGGCTTAGCTCTGTTTTTTTTCTCCGCCTCTCTTTACCTTTTCTTTCCTCACTCCCCCTTTCCCTCTGTGCATCGCTGTACGTGTACGTACGCTCGCTCGCTCTGTGTCCACATTGTTAGCTTTACGAGAGCAGCCTGCGTCGCGCGGATTTGCCTTTACGGGCCGGACGACGTGTGGCTCTCTCGGGCTGTACAGTGCATGCGGGGGTCACGGAGGCCGACCCGAGCTTTGTAAATTACGCTCTTTTTCCCGGAGACTTATACGGCGGCGGCGCATTCTTCTCGCGCGCGCGCGAAGTATATCAAAAAGCGATCTCGCCGATCGTAAAAGTGTTGGCTACCGCGTTGAATACATTTTTCCCATTTTTACGCGACGGCGACGCGGTGAATTATCGCGCGGTCAAGTGCAGCACACGCCTCGGACGTATATAAAAAGCCTTTGGCCCGGACATTCTCCGTCGAGCGAGGAAAGTCAAAGTTCGGAGCTTGTGCACGCGCTCGCGCGCGAAAAATTTCGAGCTTTCACTCTCCTCGCGGGGAACTGTCCCTTATGTACGTTCGTGCAAACGCGCGTCGTGTACATGCGTAGTATAAACCATACAGATATATATACCAGTATAGGTGTATAGGTAGCCAGAGCGGCGCAAGATGAATGGGTGGCGCGCGTGCGAGCTTGGGAGAAAGGAGATTACAGCGCTCTCGACTATACATATATACATACCTACATACGCGCGGAGCAACAGGTAGCCTTCGCTCGCGCGGGCGAGCGATCTCTCGCGAGGAGTAATCATTTTCGCCGATATGTATACGCGCCGCCGTAATCGATCTCGCTGATTCGCATGGGAAAGCCTTAAAAAAACGAGAATAATATCTAATGGTTGCGCCGAGGATATTTATCGCCGAGCGCTCGGCGTGTATTGTAATTACGCGCATATGAGAGCTCTCTGTGCCACTTACGGACATACACTGTATACCTGCACATGTATACGCGCGGCAGGTCTGCACTCTACTTACGTCTATCTCGCGCCGAGCGGATGTGTGTACGCTTTAAAATTAATCCTATTTACGAGAGCTGCCCCCTCGTACCTCGTTTGTTTCGCGCGCGCCGCCGCCGCCGCCGCCGCCGCCGCGGCCCCGAATGTTATGTACGTTATATATACTTATTGATTTGGAATTACACCGTGAACGTTAGCGCCGTTCTATACTCCCGCGATTAATTTATATATCGGCTATCCCAGTTACAAGCAATGCTCATTAGGCTCTGATTGATTCCGCCTTATTCCCGCGAACGGCCGTTTCTCACAGGCGCGGATTTCACCGCAGTCGCGGGCACAATCGGATAAAGAGCCTCGGAACTAGACATATACGCGATGATAACAATACATGGAAGAGCAGCAGGTAAACGAGTACGCTGCTCCCGTGGCATACAAATGGCATATGTGCAGCTTGAACTCGCGAGAGGATATTATGCGCGCGGCGAAGCCACCTGGACCTGGACCACCGGGACCGTTGGTCTGCAGTGTGTCGGGCGCGTGTGTAATACGACAGACTCGTAACTCATATCAGGATGGAGGGCGCCCACGCCCTTAAGGTAGCGGCGGCGACAGCGTCTCGGACAACATCGGACACCCAGAGCGAGGACACTCAATTAGGGGGATCTCCTTTCTGCGTCTGTGTACGACTCTGTACCTGTAGCCCGTGTGCACTGTGTATACGTGTGTTGTATACCGGGAACGAGAATAGCCACACTGATGCGAGCGAGCGCGCGAGAGCAGGTTAAGAAAAGAAGCGCGCGCGCACTCGAAGAAACCGAAAGGCCCGACGAGAGAGAGAGAGAGCGGAATAAAAAGGGGGACGAGTCAGAGGGAGCGGCGTAGAGGAGAGAGAGAGAGAATGAAAGGGAGCTCGCTCTCTTTCGATAAAGAGAGAAAAAGGAAGAGTGATAAACAGCGGGGGTTGATAATAAATTGTAAATACTTTGAAGGAGACGCTCCTCGCGCTCATTGTTGGAATTATTTATTAGTTTATAATGCTGCGCGCCGAAGCTGCGTCCTCTGCTCTCTTCCCCCCCCCCCCCTCGGGTAGCGCGCGCTCTTATTATTCTCTCGATTCTCTCTCACTCGAGCGACTCTCGCCCCGTTCGCGTGTAATTTATTTTTCTAAACGAGACGCACTCGCCGCAGATCGAGCTCGTGTACGCGCGTCCGGCACACATACCATACACACGATATACGTAATATTCGCGTTCGTTAATGCTAATCCCTCGTGTCGCTCTCGCAGACTGCGCGCGCGCGCACACGACACAACAATCGCATCATCACTGAGCTCTTCAGAGAAATCAATAACGACGATAAGAATACGCGCAGCTCTCTCTCTCTCTCTTTCTCTGCCGCATTGAAATATACACATACACAAGTATAAAGCCGAGGGGCGCGCCACCGCAGCGCGCAAAAAGAACGAGTCGAGGCGAAAAAGTGTGCGAGAGCTCGTCGGCACTGCGCGCACACCTTACACGCGCCCGCTCTATATATCGCCCCAGCCTCGATCGCCTCTTCTTCTTCGTGCTTTTTTTCTCTCTCTCTCTCCCCGGCTTTTCTCTCCTCGCGCTCGTTTAATCGCATCTGCATCATGATTGGCGAGCCGCAGGTAGGTCCCGCGGGCGCACCTGTGTGCATTTGCATATACGCCTCGAGAGCCGTATATGCACACACCTACACGTTCGCGCGCGCATATGCACCGAGAGCGCGCGGTAGCGAATCTTTGCGCCGCCGCGTGGGCGAGGGGGGTACATAATCGCCGACTCTGATCGCTCTTACGGGGGCTTCCCGACGTCTCTCTCTTTTTTTTGTAGCTCTCTCTCTCTCTCTCTCTCTCTTTCTCCTTTTGCCCCCCGAGTTTCGCTGCCGAGCGCGATGACTGTGGGCGTGTGTCCGTGTGTCTGTTACACACGCGCTTCTAATTAAGTGTTTGCGCGATGGGTGGCGCGCGATTATGATCCTTCGCGGAATTAATCAATCCTCGTGCGCCGGAGCCCAGAAATTTCATTTTCCAAGGATGCGTAATACAACAATATCTGATGAGGGCTATAATCGTGTAATGTACACCTACGCCAGCTAATGCGCGGAGAACAGACTGTGCCAATTTTTTTTTCTTCGCTTTTTACTTACATAAAGTCTATCCGTACGCCATCGGGCATTAAGACACGTCCTTTCGAAAACTTTCCACTGTGTTTCCTCATCCCAGAGCAGACGATCAATAAATCACCTGACGCTGTATCGATCGTCGATAGAAGATCTCCGATTAACTCAGTAGAGTATATATATAGTTATACACAACAGTTTCCAGTGGACAGAAAAAAAAGTAGGAGAGACGCTACGCTCTACATATCGTACACACCCGGCGCCTATAATTGTTTCACACGACATAATTTCAATCGTACACGACAATCCGGGGAATCCCCGGCCTGAGCCTCTCGAGCTTACGGACGTGTTCCGTTATTCTCTTGTATTATACATCAGGATCGTCTGGGCAACTGTATATTTACGAGATAAACACAATCGATAAATCAGCCTCGTCTGCAAATAATCCGATTTTGCGGCGGCTCGAAAATTCCGCAAAATTCGCGACTTTTGCGCGGGAGAGTCGGCGGCGGCGGCGGCGGCGGCGGCCGTGCCACTTCCCGCAAGAAATTTTTCTCGGGCTTTCGTAAGCGCGCGGATGGCGGCGTTACAGATATAAGTGCCTCTCGGAACGCGTGAGTTATTAATCACTCGCGGACTCGACGTGTATCATAATTGGCGCGTGATCGGGAATCATAAATCCTGGCGGGCGAATAGATCGAGATGAGCGGCGGCCACACTCGTCGAGATCTCGGATCGTCGAAACGATCATTTAGAGATGTTTAATGGTCAATTTGGTGCGTTTTACTCTCTCGCACTCTCTCTCTCTCTCTCTCTCTCTCTCTCTCTCTCTCTCTCTCTCGCTCGTGGAAAAAAGTATTGCGACAAATTTTGATTTATATCGCGGCTAATCGAATTTCGCCAGCAATGAAATCACTCGCCTCGCCTGTCGCTCAGCATCAAGAAACGCTCTCGACTCTGTCGCTCGAGAGATAATCTCGTATAACTTAGGAAATCGTACGGCTCTCGCTCGGGGAGCTTTGCGATTCCACGACTACCAATAACGCGCAAAGCTGCCAGAGAGCGAGTATAGAGCATCAATATCCTACGAGCTGCGTATGCGTCCCTCTCGTAAATAACGCGTCTCGAGCAAAATAGACTCTCCGTAATTGTATTAGATGAGGGCCTGTCAGAACTCGCGCGCGTTAGCCGAAGAAAGAAATCGCCGACGAGAGTGCGTGAGCGAGTTAAGAGAGACGAAGGGTTACGAGGGAGAAGAGGTCAGGTCGAGGATAAATCACCGCGGCGCGCAGGGAAGAGGCATTAGCGAGGGAGGTGACAATCGGCGAAAAAGAGCCGCTCACGTCGAAAGGGGCTAAATCATTCGGTGATTGCGACGTTCGACTCGCCCACGCTTTCGATTTGATGTACATACACACACACTCTCGCGGCTACAGCTCTTTCGCAACTTTGCAATATAAATTCGCGCGTAGAGTATAAGGCTCCAATACAATTATTATACGCGCAAAAGCGTTTTTCAAACAGCCCAATATAGTAATTGTGCAAGCATAGCGGATTCTATTGAAACATTGATAAGCGCGACGCGTATAGTTGATATATAATTGTATAATTGTGTAATTCTAAATAAATGGCGTCGCCAAGTTGGAGTAGCGTTATACGTCGTAATGAAGAGAGATCACTCCCCTGGGTTACTTGATGCAGTGAGCGCAAAGGCTTATTGTGCAGAGCTCACGCTTCTGGAATACAAAATCACCGCGCGAGAGTCCTGGCGTATAGCTGTATGTATAGGTGGAACGGCAGCCGCGGTAGCGGCATCGGCGATAAGTCGCACGTATTCCCAACGCTGCAATTACGAGAGAGAGAGAGAGAAGAGAGAGAGAGGTTGAATAAGACTCCAGTGCCGATTCTCCTGTACAGCGAGTCTCGATCCTTTATAAGGAAGCCAGGCATCGGTGCACATAGCCGGCGCGCATAAGCGTTTGACGATAGCTGCGCGCAGCGCAGGAGGAAAATTCTCCGCGTATGTGTGTATAATGCAGGGACAGTTGGAAGTGCGGCGGCGCTCGTTATGCGCATTTGCGTTGCAAAAGTTTTAGCTCTCGATATATTTATGCAGATTGCAGATGTACCCCGTAGCGCCGGGAGAGTAGAACGCGATATTGCGTCGGACTTGCGTGTAAGCTCGAAAAAGATCTTGACCGATTTTTCATCTTTGCGCCTAATGATCGCGAGGATGAAAGAGATCTCTCTCAGCTGCTGCTGCTGCTGCTGCTGCTGCCGCCGCCGCCGCCGCTGCCAAGAGAGCAGTATATAAAAATCTCGTTTTAATAGCCGGCGACTATGTCTGCTCGCCGGCGAATTCATTAATCAAGGGTTGACACGCACTCGGCTACCGCTGTGCATCGTTGTCGTCGTATAGTGGCTCTGACAGGTAGCGAGCGAGACTCGGCGCCGCTCTCCTTATAATTCTGCGCGCCGAGAGCGCGCTCGCGCTCGGTTAATCGCTCGGCGCCAAAGGGGAGGAGTGGCCATCGCTTCCAGCGATTGATCCTCTCTCTTCTCGTTCTCTCTTACTTAGCTCTCCGGGGGAAGGAGAGATGGGCAATGAGGAATTGCACTTTGCTGAATCGGTACGTGCATGTGAGCGGGGAAGAAACATTTTTCCCCGGCTTTTCTCGCATAAGTGGATGTTGAGAGCTCTCCCCGACTCAATGTAAATTGTAATTAGACGCGATTCTCGTTGCGAGAACGAGCGCGCGCGGCCAATCATTTCGAATGTTGAGATGGTGAAAGCGCGAATTATAAATCAATTTTTCTCGGATAGTGCAGGGGAGACGTAGCGGGTTTGAAGTTGATTGGACACAGCGCGAGAGGAGCGTAGTTAAATTTAAATTAACTTGGAGAAGTCTAACTCGGCGCGATTCTCAGGGGGATCAATGGGATTTGAAGTTTTCATATTATTGCTTCGCCTTCTCTCTTTTATGCTATACTTAAAGAAATGATATGCTTGATTCTTTGCAGATTCCGATGAATTAAGTCGTCTATCAATGCCAAATGCATCCTGCGCAATATAACCACACGTTTAATTACAAGTAAGTTTATGCTTATTATTTTAGAAATTTTTCATGTACATTGCCAATAAGAAATTGAACAATTCTCGCATTTACGAGTAAGCCCACGAAGCACACTCTTTATTTGTCGCACGATGGTAAAATATACTTGCGCGAGTTAAAAAAGTGAGTGTGCGCAGGATTAAATTCCTGAATATCGTTCCGAGCGGAGTGTGGCATAAGCATATCTAGAGAAAGGTGGAGAAAAATGAGCGTCAGCTCAGTTGGAATCTTATAGGCAACACTTCCATATTCAAAAGAACTGCGAGGAAAAATTCCTTGGCTCCCTCGCGCTCGCTCTCGCCTCGACTGCATACGTAGAAACACACTCGGAACCTGCTTAATCGGCAGCAGCAGTACCCAAGTATCTTCCTCTCTTTCTTTCCTCGAGGCAGCGCACACGAGCCCGCGAGGAGAGAGTATAAGTAAGCACACGGCTCGTCTCTCTTTCTCTCTCTCTCTCTCTCGGTCGGTGCATAATCGCTCGCTCGCTCTCTCTCTCTCTCTCTATCCCTGTGTGCAGCGCGCAGAGGAGCGCGCGCGGGCAACGTCCAGTTAATGCTATGCCTTCTCACTCGTGCGCTTCGGGGGCACTACTCCCTCGCACACGACTCCCAGCCCAGAGAGAAAGAGAGTTTCGCGATTTTGCAGATGCACTTGTGCCCGCTTGGAATCTCGGCCGAGAGTAGAAAACAGCTCATTGCCGTAAATTATAGGAGCCCGGAGGCTCCATAATGCTCGGGAAATCCTTGCGAATCTCCCTCTCTCTCTCGTTGATGCTGCTGGTGCATATACACGATCGAAAACACGACGCGTAGCCTGCTGCCGCCGCGCCGAGAAATTATACGTATCGCGCGGCTCTCCGCCGCGGAGCAGGAGGAAAAAAGGCGCAGAGGGAGGGAAAGGCACGGCTCGAGAGATAGAGAGAGAGTACAGCAGCAGCAGCAGCAGGTGCATTATCGGTATCGACCGGCGTAGACGCCGCGAGCGCTCAAGGATGCGAAAAAATGCCTGCCCGGATCTCAAATGCGTTCGCGCTTTCGACGTTTAGAGGAAGGGCGTGAACTAATTTCCCAGCCATTTCTCATGCCTCTCGGGATTTGCCCGTTAGCCCCGTTCATTTTTCTCCATTCTTTATATTTCGCTCTCGTGAGTTGCCGCATTTACATATTAAATTATTGATACGCGTCGAGGAGAGAAATTATCTGGCGCGAACACGCCAACGGAGAACCTCTCTTTTTCTCAATTAGGGGATATATCCCGGCTGCTGATCGGCAGTGCTCTTTTTTTCTCACCGCGCGCGGCGACTTGTCTCTCAATTTAATGGGCTTTCCTAAATCTCGCCGCGCGGACCCCGATCGCGCGCGCGTTACTCAGCGAGGGAGAATCGCCTCGCGATGCTTCGTTTGCATCAGCTGGTGTGTGAGAGCCGAGCCGGCCGCAGTGCGCACACTCTGCGCCGAAGCGGTGCGTTTAGTTTTATACCTGCGCTACAAGCGAGCGCTGCGAGTAAGTGTATATTTACACGAACGGGTTCGCAGTTACGTTGAATTAATTAACTCTAGGCTGCCACGCGCTCGCGCGCACTCTGAATCTTAAGTAGACACGTGGAGCAGAGCCGAGTAGAGCTTAAGGACGAGCTTAAGGATATACCCAACCCCCGATGCTACTCGTGCACGTATACACATATGCGATCCCCCGGCGCTCTCGCGGAGTACCGCGGCTTCGCGTATATAAATAGCGATAATTAGGTAAGAAATTAACGCGCTCCCTCGCGCTCGCCGCGAGGCTATTTCTGCTTTTCAGCTCCCCCCTGTCCGCCGCGATAAATTTCCCCGGAATCGCTTCATCTCGGCGAACGCGGCGCGCGCACGCTGATCTCCTTTACAGAGCGCTTTTCGGGCTCGCTTTTTGTGTACATATACGCGGTGTACAGCGCGCACACCTTGGCGAAAGAAAGCGAAGAAAAAAAAGGAACGCGTCATGCGCAGCCTCGCGAGGCTCTCACTTTCTTTCGTGTGTGCCACAGCCGGATACACACTGCGGCAGCGCGAGAGAGCCAAGATGATGAGGTGCTTGTTTGAATTTTGATGCCTAACCGTGCCGACAGGCTGTTTCATTAGACGATGAATGGTTGGCTGCTGTTGCCGTTGCCGTTGCTGCTGCTGCTGCCAAGTGGATCCACTGCAGCACGTACCGAATTGATTACCTCGCTAATCAGACACGTTCCTTCTGGCGTGCCAATAGACGCGCGCTTCTCACCTGCGCGAGACTGCATTGTCTTTTGCTTCGGCTCGTCCTTTCTTTTTTTCCATCCCTCGCGCGATTGAGAGCTCTCGTTCTTCGAATTACGGAGGCCAACAAAAAAAGAAAGGAAAAATTAACTACGGCTTCAGCGCTCCGATTGTATTTCATTTATACACGCCACTTTTCAATCGGTACACACTCTCGGAAGTATCTGTATATAATGTCGAATGTCAAAAAATAAATGCACTTTTCTTTGGTCTAGAATTCGAAAACAATTTTTTTAAGCTATAGAGCTTTCGGACCAATGGAACTTTTTTCTGTAAGCCAAAGGATGATAAACAATGCTGAGGAACATGGGAAATACGTACAGAATATGAAAATTTAACATGGGGAGTCATAGGGAGAAAAAAGAAAAAATCGGATATTAGGATTTTTATTTTTTCTTTTAACGGGTATAACTTTTGATCAGAACATCGAATCTTGGTATATTTTTTTAAAATTAAAGCTCTATAAAAATACTTCATTGTAGTGTAATTTGAAATTTTATTGAATATTTATTAATTATTGGAATATTATAACACGCATAAATTGTTTGTAAACAAAATTTTAAATGGCTCAGAAATATAGTTACTAGTAACTTTTTCCATGTTCCTCTGCATTTTTGACTATCTTTCGGGCTGCAGAAGCAAGTTTGATCGGTCCGAAATCTGTAGCGTTAAAAAAATTTTTTTGATTTCTAGACCAAGGAAAAGTGCATTTATTTTTTGAAATTCGACATATACGTACGGACATAAAAACTCTGACGATTTCCATGGGTATATGCGCGCGAGAGTAGCGAGCGAGTCCCTTTTATTTTTTAAAATCATAAATAATTCAGGAGCCATAGCTTCGCTAATGGGCACCGGCTTTATACGCTAATATAAGAAGAAGAGGAGGGTTATAGGTTAGCTACCGCGGACAGCCGCATGAAAGCAGACCAGCGCATTAATACGTCCGCGCGCGCGTATATCTAAAGTATAGCCGCGCATGCACTCGCTGCGCTGCTGCAGCGGCAGCGACCTTCGCTCGCGAGAGTGTTGCCCCCCCCCCCCTCTAAGTGTGATTCGTTGTACCGGCCACCGGCTGCAGTATAGAACTTTATGTATCGCGTCAATTGCGCAGCGGTAGCGACTCGGCCAAATCGGAAGGGCATTAAGATGCGCGCGTTCGCGTAAGCGAGAAAAGTCGCGCCGCCGCCGCGAGAGAGAGAGAGAGAGAGAGAGAGAGAGAGAGAGAGAGTTTACCGTTAAATATATATCCTTGCTGGGTTTTCCATTTTTTGCACTTTAAACTTTTTCCCTACATCGCCGCGTACATTTGCAGGCTGATGCTTGCATTTCGTCGACTCGTTAGCCTTAATTATATGTAAGCTCTTGATAAACTCTTTACACTAATATGCAGTATCGCTAGGAAGTCGTTAGACTTATATTTCGCCAAAAGCCATGCTTTATACATATTACAATTTCAGACGGGAAATATTCGAGGAATTTTTGATTTCAAAGGCGCGCACAACGCTGTTTTCGCTTGCGGGGAATCCACTTAACCTAGGAATGCGAGCACCGTGTTTGCTCTATATATGCACTGTTTTCTCCCCCACTCTCGCGGCTGAACTTCTTTTGTGCAGCAAGGCATCCTTTACCTCCCCGACTATTTTTTCACGAGGCAACAATCCCTTCTCCACAGAAACTTGAAAGACTAAGTGCAATTTGAATTATACATATACGACTTGTGCAATGGCGCAAAGTTAAGGCTTCCAATGATTATCTCTCTCGACTGCACACTCTGTTCTTATTAAGCAATTAGCACAGCTGATGCTTGTGCGATTCAAAGAAATATCAATCCGGTATACTATAAACCGGCCCGATTACACCTTGTGCTATTACGTTTGCGACGAGATTCCGCGGTCTCGTATACACAATGCCCGCGTGTATAAAGCGTCGCAGAAGAAAAATCATCGGAGCGAGAGAGGAAGAGCGCGCGAAGAACGAGGGAGACAATGTCGCGCGCGCGCGTGTGTCGCATTGTATGTATATAAACGGCGGTGCAGCGCAGTTTCCGCGAACGCGCTTAAAAAATCGCCGCATATGCGTGAACAATAGCGAGAGGCTTGTTTCGCCACGCGCGCGCTCACCAATGTCTGTATCGGGGCGAAGCATCGATGAGCCTTTTTTTCTTCCGACTCGGCGGGTTTTCTCTCGCTCGCGCTCTATCCGAGAAATCGTCAACTGCACATATATACGCATACGCGTGTGTGCGCGGGTATATGGCAATCGTAAAGCGCCGGGTGTCCCTTAAAAACAGGTTAATATTCCGCGACGCGCGAGCCGATCGTATCTGCGGGACAGGATTGTTTTTTTCGAGCGCCGCGGGTGTATTGTGTCCGCGGCTGCTTACGTTCTCGCGGCACTTTCGCTGCACACGAGGCGGAAAAAAAGGTCGCGAGAGCTGTGCGTAATCGGCATCCTTGAAAGCACATGTCAACAATAGTATATAGAATACGTGTGTCTGTGCACTTTCTCTGCAGGCGACGCCGCTGTCCGCGTCTTGTTTGTGTGCACGCTCTTATATATATATACGCCTGTACAGCGAGAAATCGGAGCGATGAGGTGTTTGCACGTAACAGTTTGCTTAACGGGGAGTATAATAGCTGACGATGATGAGGAACAAACGAAACAGCTCGTGAAACGCGATCGATGAAGTTGCCGCTATTGTGTCCGTCTGAAAGTGGGAATTCCGAGTTTGGGGTTATCGGCTCTTTCCGAGGCTCTTTCTCTCCCTATGGCTATTGTATACATACCGCTGAAAAAGTTCGACTCGCAAAGAGGCGCTCATAATGCGCTGCAGTTGGAAAACATATAGGTATATGCATAAGTTTGTTCAAGCACTCGGCAATGGTCTTTCCACGAGAATTTACGAGCAACAATTTGCGTTGCCGATTACAAGCGTTTTATTGTAATGTATTTGAAATTCAAATGAAATTGTCGTTAAGGCGCTAGAAGCACACTTGCGGTCGCTCGCATATACCGATAACTATTAAGCTGTAAACAAATCAAAGATAGCCATTAAGGCTAACGCCGCGCGCTTGCGCGCGAATCTCGCGCGGCGCGCATTGTTTTATGCACCGCGAGCGACAGTCGGGTGGGGGGGGGGGGGGTGGGGGGGAAAAAAGGGACACAACGTGAAATACGCGCGTAGGCGTCGATGCAGGTGCCGAGATATTATAAGAAAAGCCGGATAACATCGCTTAATCATACGTGACTCGAGCCGCTCGCGCGCTGGCGCACACACTCCACCCACATTTCCTTCGCCGTGTTTATGCTGTACGTATATCTCGCGCGGATTATCTATTCAAAAACAAATATAAGGCACCTTGCCGCCAGCCCCGTTAATTCGATCGTCAGCCGAGTTAAGTAAAAACTCGCCGGAGCTCTGTTCGCGCGCGCAGCGCAGTCTTGCGCCAGCCAATTGACAGTCCGCGCAGATCTTGAATTTGCATCGTCGAGAAGTATATGTGCACAACTCGATTTGCGGCGCGCTGAATTTTCGTCGGCTCGCTCGCGCTATTGTACACGCTGCAGCTCTATATATATGCACTCTAACGACGCGCGAGGTAATTTAAATGTCTATCGACTTGATGAATGCCCTCGTTGATTAGTCATTTGCAAGCTCGTTTGCGAGACAATAATGTTGCTCGCGCGCGCGCCGCGGAGGTTCACTTGCGCGCGAGCCGAGAAAGAGAGAGAGAGAGAGAGAGCTCCGGATTTCGAATTCTGACGATTTATTTACCCTTGGCCAATGATTGATGGACTGCGGGGAACGATTAGCCTCGGCGCGATGCTGCGAAAATATTCGATCTCACCTGCGAACTTGTCCGACTTTGGCGTTTCCTGCGCAGCTCCCGCGTTATGGAGCCTTAAATCAAGCGCCGCGGGCCCGAGGAACGTGGCACTCACATCACCGCGCCAAGCGGTGTTGGATTACCCGCGGCCGTAAACTTCGCAGCGGCTCGACCTGTGACCGTATAGTAAATAAAGAATTTTTTTTTCTCCAATAAGGTTCGAATTTTTATCTTGCCGCACAGCCCGAGGCACAGCCGTATACCTGCATATTGTAGCGTAGTTGACTTAAATAAAAATCGTTATGCAGATTGCTTGTTGTCACCTCATGCACTTTGTATGGTACGAATATTTGTGGAAGGTACTATGCTGGAATATTATACGCGTATTGCACAATTGTACATAGCTTGCATACGTCATATACAGCTGAACCAAGCCATAGGAGGGAGAGAGCGCTAAAACGCTTTGAAATGTATGCTCTCTTACAACTATTGTTCTGTTGGCTATCGATTTAATGATCATGGGAGGCTGCTGAATCGGGTCGATCGCGTGCACATATCGATGAATAATTATAAAGAGTGAAAGTCATCTTCATAACGATCCCTGCGACCAGTTGTGACAAGTGTATATACTCCAGCGATGATTTATCGCCACAAATATTCTGCTACGAAAGTAAATTTCTCTTCTCACATTGTACACAGCAAGTTGGAACATCGGCGAGCATCGCAACAGTGCGCACTACGCGACGAGCTAATGGAGCCGCCGAGTGTATATAGCTTTTCCCCGCGACGATAGTGTCGCATCCTTATCAATTACTCCAGCAAGTTCTGAGAGATCTCCTCGATTCACCTCGAGTACGCGTATGCAGCAAAAAGAGGCAGAGAGCGAAGAGAGATATCCTTTTCCAGCTTATATTCGCTCGGAATCGTTGCGGGTGGACACACTGGCATCGCCATCTATCTCGTTGACCTGTTGCCGCGGCTCGCGGCGGTGACATCGATAAATCAGCTTCTATCTCCTCCCATCAGCATTAATCACCCTAATGATCCCCCTCCCCTGCACCGCGTGTTATTCAGCTCCGCCAGGTCGGAGCCATACTCGTCAGGGCTTTTATCTCCGTGACCTTGACTATAGAGCCGTTCTCGCCGACTAGCTTTATCGTGGCTCGTTATCTACTCGCGTATACACATACGCGAAAGGCTGTGCTGCTGCTGCTGCTGCTGCTGCTGTTGCTGCTGCATTGCGATGCGCGCTGAAGCAGTGTATGCCGGGCTGCACTCGTGAAATATCGTCGCGCGTGCAATTGAGTCGCTCGATTCTTCCTCGTTAATCATACAATGGATAATGCAGCCGGATGTACACCGCTGGGAGTACATAACATAAATTCGGTTGTTTCGTATCTCAAGAGCGCGCGCGATGTGTCTCCCGGTAGGCGAGATGATCGTATAGTGTCCTTTTATCGCTGCAGCTCGCGCAACGACACTAGCCGTTAAGCGATTTTTAGCGGTTGCGCAAGTGCGCGCGCGACAACCGGAGAAATAAGCAGTCTCCCTCGTATATACCTAGTGCGCGACAAGCCTGTAGCTATGCAGCCTCTCTCTCTCTCTCTCTCTCTCTCTCTCTCTCTCTTTCCTAATCTGCGTTTGCTTGCTCTTTTTATCGCCTCGACCAGCGAGAGAGAGACTTGGAGCGGACAAGTCGACGAGCGCCGGCAATCTGTCTCCCGGCGCGTGATAAATCAATCTCCCGCGCAGTGGACGTATGCGAGACACGAGCGAGACCGAGTAGTGCCGGCTCGCTCGCGAGTTACTTGCGGCGAAAATCGTCGCCTTTAACGCGCGCTAAAGCTATAGATGGGCTCGTGCGCGGGACTTTTTACTCCCCGCATATTGCTCTCGTGTCGGCTGCTTTTAGCCCCTCCAAAAAGTCGTTCGCGGAGCTGATCTAAAGGGAATGCGTGTAATTAAGTTGACTCGTCGCCCACTTTCGGTAGCCTGACTATCGCGAAAAAAACGCGGGCTTTATAGCGAGCATTTAATTCAATTTCCTAGGGTTTTAACGATTTTTTAGCCGGAGAGAATCGGGGCCCCGCAGATTTACGGCCTCAATAAAAGCGCCGGAGATATATTTACGATCGCAATCGCCGATAGTCGCGCGCGCGCATATAAGATCGGGAAAAGACAGTTTAACTTTGCATGCGCGAGTAGCAGTACGCGCACTGCACGACTGCGCGACGACCGAGAGAGTTTAAAGAGTTTTACGATTTTTCTATATATATACGCCCAGTGCGCGCGCCGATAAAAAGTGTCAGCTACTTTATACCTCGGCCGGAAAAACGAGATTCGACGAGACGTTTACGACTCGTCGTGCTGGGCTGCAATTTTTCTCGTCCCTCGCGCGTCTATCATTCGATATTATCGTGAAAAACGTCGCGAAACGGATGCGTATATTTTACTATACGTATACATTTGTACTTGGGTACTACATTGGCAATCGCAAGTTGAGTAATTATAAAATTTCGTCGGGATCGCGAAAGCTCGTGACTCATCGTGGCTGGAATCCCGGCGTATGGGGTATATAAGAAAGCTGTACACATGTGTATGCAATATACACTTTCTCAAGCGACGCCTTAATGAGGCGCGCTCCGCGGAGCGGCTCTATTGTCGCGCTCGGCGATCTCGAGCGATCGCGAATCTCTGGCAACCGATCTCCGATTTCGCGAGAGAATCGAAAGCCGCGCGCTCCGTGGCGATGGCGCGGAGAAAGGCTCGTCGCGCAGATCGATTCCGTGAAATATAGACGTTGATCGAGTGTCCCTGCTTACGACGACTCATTTGGCAAAATTCCCCCGGCCGATTATTTCGCATAACACCGCCGCACGAGAGATCTGATGAAGATTTATGGTTGCAGGAAGTGACCGCGGATGATAAGTGGAAACAAATGCCCGGCTTTATCGGCTCTCATCAGCGACAGGCAGCTCCGATCTATCAATCGGCGGCCGGTGCGCTCGCGCCGATTTAGAATACGGCCATTCTATGTGTATATGTATAATATGTACATTATACACGCCTATATACGGGTAATATGGCTCTATGGCTCAAGTTACGGTGTGACGCCCTGGGCTGTCGCCGCGCATCAGTCCCTCGAGCTGTGGGTTACGCGAGATCCGAGCACAGATTGGAAAATGCACTTGGTCGCGTATTTATGTGCCGCTTTGGCAGAAAAGCTCGAAGCAATGCGTATGTATGTATACACCATGGATATAGTGCATATACCCGATACGCTCACCTACATCAGCTGCTGCGCTCCGAGGAAGGAAGGAATTAGGCTCATGAATATTTAGTAGTCACGTACACCCTTGCTGCGATCATAAGTGGCTTTGTTTCGCTGATTGTTGTCGCGGTGGGCACTGCGCTTGCACACATATATATACGTACGTCCTATATCCTATATTTTAAAACAGTAGATATGAATGATCGCCTCTGTGGATTTTCTCATTGGCTATTCGCTGGCCAATCAGATCTGTCCTAAAGCCAGTAACTCTATATTTCAACTTTTTAGACATAGGACGTCTGGTCGGTCTGGTGCATTTTATGGTTATGCAGTCTAACATACCTACGTAATCTCTCGAGTCGGTACATATACATTTCACGTGTAATTTGCGTATATAACGAGCAATAATTAAACTTGCGCAAGCGTCGACAGAGCCACGCGCAGCAATTCTGAAACTCGTGTACTCGAGCATCCGTTATAAAGATTCACGCTATAGCTAGCTCCTGGTACTACGCTGCAATATACATGTTTCTCTCAATGCGGCTCGATATCGCGAGAGTCTCGCGTTGCGTGCGCGCGCTCATCGACAGTTCGGGAGGCGAAAGCTGCGAGAGGCTAATTTGCGAGAACGTCGTATATATATAAGTACACTGCATATATGTATACGCGCATCGAGTCAGTATCTCCGCGTGTCGTTTGCGGGTTCGCGCACCGCGCCGCCGCCGCGAGTTGTGCGCGCTACGCACGAAAATAAAATGTTATTTATGTTATACGACTTTATTTCTCGCTCGCCCTCAAGTGCATTCCAGAATCGCTTTTTCCATAAATAAGCCTCTTACTTTTAAGGCACGTACGATACACGCTCGAATCCTTCTTTTTTTCACTCTCCCGCTCGAATACGTATGTACCTCGCGGAGAGGAAAAATACGGTAGCAGCGTAGTAGGTATATATAACGCGCGCGCGCGAGAAATTATCGCCGGCGATTTATTTGCAGGTGCGGACGAGGTCTTAGTTATGGCAGGACTCCTCGATTTCTCATCGGTGTGCGAGCTGCACTTCTTTATTCAGCCAGATTTTTGTATATCGCGACAATAAATACCACCGGCTAATATATGTCGGGGAAAAACACGGGACGAGAGAGCTGATCCCGACTCGGGAGAGGGCGAAATTCGCATGCGTAAAAGGCACGAGCGACTGTACAAGAAAAAATAATAGTGCAAATTAACCGACGAGGTTTACTGCCCAGTAGCTCAACACGGCGTATATATAACGTATTATGTATCTATAGAGAGACCGAAATACATAGGGAGAAGAGATGGGGAGAAAGAGAAAGAAAGAGACTCGGAAGAGTGCTGAGCGGTTAATGAGTCTTATAACGATTCACCAAGTCGGGAGCCGATATGATCCTACTCGCGTAATCAGGAACTAGTAGCAGCGGCTATTAGTACTCTTACGGCAAAAAGTTCACTTCTTTCTCTCTGTCCGCCTCCTCTATACTCCCCGTCGCGGCTAATCGGCGTCTTTCTGCGGCTTTGCCGGGACGAGCATGATTTATGCCGGCGAGCTCTCTAATGGACGTTTCTTATGCGGCGCATGTAGAGAGCGCGCGGCGCTGCGATAATAGTTTCGCGAAAAATGCCCCCATCGGCTCCTATTACAAATGCTCCTCGCTCTGCACTTTTCTGTGTATTGCGTCGTCCATAGCTTTTAATATAGTGCGCGCGTAGGTACGGGTGTAAATGGGCGAAATTATGCGTTTGCGCGCGGTGTAACATGAAAATGAAGTTCGCGGCGCAAGCCGTATTCTCAAATGAAAATTAGTCGAGCAAGGCGATGGAACGATACTGAAATCGCTCGGGAGCATAAATTCCGGGTATATACTTGCGCGGAGCCCAGCTCTCTCGCGATCCGAAATATCTCCGAGTACATAAGCTTTTACACGATATCGCGGAAAGCTCCATAACAAGCGTGATTCGTTCGATTGGCGAAAAATCGAGCAACAGGACCGGGAAACCTCTTTGTCCTCCTGGTTGAGTGTGTATAGTGTGTACTGTACACATATAGGTGCGGCTGAGTATGTATATAAAATGCCGAGTATACTCATAACCTGCGCCTTTCGTACGCTTTTCTATACGTATATACCATACGGAGGACACGATGAGAGAAAGAAAAGACGATTATTTGCTGCTGCCACTCGTATTTTTCTCGGGGGAACCGCAGGCTCCCGATGATGCTAATTGCCGCTCAGAATTTCCAGTTTCGCTGAGCGCAGCGAATTAAACTCGCCGTCTCTCTCTCTCTCTCTCTCCCACTGGCTATCGTACGTGTACCTCTCGTGGTCTCTTTTATGGCTGGAAAATTGCGTCGTTTTAATAACGCGCTCTCTCTCTCCGAGGGCTCGTAAAGTTCCGTAATGCCGGGCTTTCGCTAATTAGTCCTCGTAGTTTTGCGCGTAATACGCGTCACCGCGCCAGCGCCGCGGAGAAAAAAAAACCGCACTCGATTTGCCCGCGGACTGCATAACGTTCGCGTACACACACACACACACACACACACACACACTGTGCGGGGATGTTGGCTGCGACGCGGCAGCGCTTATTGAGCATTCGGATCACGAGCGCTAATGTTTATGTGCGCACGAGGAGGCGGCTGCATTTAGAATCGTCGACAGTCACGCTAGGCCTATCGCTTATATGTTTCGCTTATAGTTGCCCGGTATATATATATACGCGTATACGTTATTAACGGTCACGTTAACAGCGCGGGGTGGTCCATCGCGCGAGGCATTAGAAGCGCGAGCGCTCGTATATTAATTAGCGCACGTGTGTGCATAATGTACGCTGGATATAACGTTTACGAGATGTGTGCGGTAATAAATGTTGCGACGACGGCTTTCCGTAAGCGCGAGCTCCCTTGAAATCAGCCGCTTTTGAGACATCGAGAGGATCGATCCGCATATAGGTAAATCGCGCGCGGATCGATGGCTACACCGGCTGTCTTTGTGATATTGTGATGATGACGGCAGCAGCAGCAGCAGCGTTTCGTGCACCGGCTATAGAGCACCGGCGAGAGAGAGAGAGAGAGAGAGAGAGAGAGAGAGAGAGAGAGAGAGAGAGAGCGGCACCACCGGGGATTTATCCGTGACTAATCTTGCGGCGAGCTCTACTCGGTATATCGTCAAGTTGTTGAATTATGGCCCTGTTATCTTGCAGGGCCGTGGGAGGGTGGGCTTTCGATCCATCGGGGAGAGATCCAGTTTCATGAAAGGCACCGACCGCGTTCTCCTCTCCACCTTTCCTTCCTCTCCTTCTTCTGCTCCTTCTTCTTCTTCTTCGTCCTCCTCTTCTTCTTCTTCTTTTCTTCTTGGCCTGCTCTTCTTCGACCTCGTATTCCTTCCTCGAGTCTTTTTCTTCTCGGAGTGGCCGCTGCGCGAGATCGGCGAAAGGGCCGTTACACGCGGGATCAAAAGAATGAGGAATTAGAATTGGGGATAATAGCGTGGAGCGCCGCGCGCGGCGCGGACACATCTGGAATGCCGGGAATTCGAGCGGAGTGTTCCATGGAGCGCATCTCGCGTGAGCCCATAATATCGGGCTCTTATATATTAATGCGACTCCGCGGAGGAGCAATCAGTCATTGCGCGCGAGAAAAAAGAGACGCGCGCTCGCGAGTGACGGTATGAGTCTGCGAAATCGCCGAGGAAACCGAGAGCATCGCGGGCCCATACATTACCTACATGCGATTCCTAGTTCTAATCTGTCGGCCATTTGTCAGTGCGGTTATGATGGCCAGCTATAGCGCGCAGGCAGTATAAGAGAGAGAGAGAGGGAGAGGGAGAGTCGCAGGACCGGCTCTCTCTCTCTCTCTCTTTCTACTCGCGCATGTGCGCGCGCGTCGGTGTCACCGGCGAGGAGCCTCGGGACCACCCCGAAGACGCAGCGAGGGATAGATATAGACGCGCCAGAGGGACCTCAAGAGAGATGATTGCGTTTCGTTGTTTATTGGCGGCCTTGGCCTGCTCTCGCTCATCTCTCTCGCATAGCCGCGGCATCAGCCGCTTCTTCGCCGGTTGAACGCACGCGCGCTCTCCTCGCTCGCGCGCGTTATTGATGTTATTACGGCCAATTATTTATGATAATGACTGTCCGCGCCGCTCTTTCCAATAGACGTATTAACTAGTCACACGTTTAACTCGCTCGGCCGGATTTAAACCGCGGCTAGATTCATACGCGCAATTACGGGCCCGACGTAATTCCTACCGAGAAATTATATCTTGATACGTATAAAGAACAGCAGCAGCAGCAGCAGCAGCAACCCGCGGAACGTCGGCGGCGTTTCAGCGCTGCGGCTATAGCGGGCTCTTTTAGTTAAACCGCGACGCGTGACCTGCGCCAGCTGGCGACACTCATCGCGCATGGAGGAGCAGCGGCTCGCTGAATATGTATAGGAAGAGGCGGACATCCTCCCAAGGTGTGCCTCCGTGCGGATCAGGCGCAGTATACGCGACTAGTTAGTCGACCAAGTGCACACCTTTGGCTGTTCTTCTGTGTGTGTGTGTGTGTGTGTAGGCTTGATGCAGCCGCCGCGCGGCGACGATCTCGAGCTTGATATTCATTTGACCCCGACGCGCGCGCGCTGACGCTCTGTCGCTTCCTGTTAAGTGGCTTTTTCCTTTTGCCGCGGCCTGCACCGCTGCGACTCATTGTCCTTTCTCGGCTCGCGAATTTACCGCTCCTGGCGCTCGGCATTCGTATATACGCTCAAATATTTCGCGAATAATAAAGCGGCGCTCCGTCGTTAAAATAACAAGCCCAGAGAGCAAAGGTGCCTCGGCGACTCGTCAAGTAGAACGACAAGAGAGGCGAGGATAACTTCTGAGCGGCCGCTGCCGTGGCAGCGGTCTGCACTCCCGCATCACAAAAGGTTAATCGAGGAAGAGATACACTGGGGGTGTGTGTGTGTGTGTGTCCGTTCTCTCTCTCTCTCTCTCTCTCTCTTGTATGTACGGCAGCCCTGGGGCGCAGCGTCCCGTGACAGACTTGCGCGATTGTCTTTCCTATTAAAAAGAGAGCCCGAGCGAAAGAGAGAAAGACGTGAGAGACAGAGGGACCACGTGCGCGGCTCTGCCCTCGTTTCCTGCACGATTATGCGCTCATCGCAGCTCGATTTATAATTCGTGACCGGCGCTACCGCCAGACACGGGCCTCGTTTCCGCGAGCTCGCGGGACCGTGAAAGTATCGCGCGTCTCGCAGGCTCGTTTCGTATCTTAGCCTTCTTTCATTTTTTTGCCGCTTTTTGATACTTTTACGGTCTTCAACGCAATTATCACGATTTTATTTGGGTGCAACCTTCGTTACGCGGGATATAGTAATGGATTCAATGTCCATAATACTCTCTCGATATCTGACGCAATGAAAATTTCAATATACCTTCCCAAGTAGAGAAGTTGTTTACTTCCAACAATGTGAAATGGAATTCGTTCGGTTTCACTATTAAGTCGGGGAGAATTTGATGAGTGCTTTGGAAAAACATCTATAGTCGCAATTTCGAAGAAAACCACTGGTTCTATGTAAATGCACTGTTTTAAAAGAAGTTTAGATTTGGAATTTTCAAAATCGTAACCGGTTTTGTCATTCTTTATTTAGTGATAAAAGTAATATGAAAAATATATAGTTTCGAAATAGTTATTGAGTTGTTGGTTGTTAAGATTAGAACTTTGATTTAATTTAATATAAAATTTTGACAAAAGTATAAAACATATTGAATGTTTAAAATCATTTTAGTACATCTGGCATTTGACCTCTTTAATGTTATTATATCCTGCTGGAATATTTACATAAACGATAAATTGCACGATAACTGGAGCAAAACGATATAAATCAAGTTGAAAATTTTAAATCAATGGATAATTCTTTATTCCTTTATTGTTATTGTTGTTGTTAGT
This sequence comes from Philotrypesis tridentata, assembly GCA_018906965.1. NCBI lineage: Eukaryota > Metazoa > Arthropoda > Insecta > Hymenoptera > Pteromalidae > Philotrypesis > Philotrypesis tridentata. The sequence goes on from JACCIB010000001.1 coordinate 15,538,732, forward strand.
GTTATTGCTTTAATAACTTCGTATAAAAACGATAAATGGGCGTGAAGCGTGAAAGCATACATATTTTTAATCACTCTATTTAACAACGCTTACATAATGAATTTTCACTATTTCAAATTCAAAGAGCTACACGAGTGGAGCCAGTCTCTCTGAATGCAAAATTCAAATGGAAATCCGCCTCTATAAGAGCCAGTATTGATTTGCTTTGAAACAACAATCGATCGCCAAAAAAGAAAAAATTGCAGCTCTCGCCCATCGATTCTCAGATTCTGCAATTTCCTGTTTACCCCTCTGAAGCAGATTTTTCTCTCGGATAGCTCGTGAACGGGTAATTTACACGCGTTTCGATTACCAGTTCGATCCTCTCTCTCTCTCTCTCTCTCTCTCTCTCCCTCTCTCTCTCTCGGTTAGCTCGAGGAAAAACGAGCAAAAATAAGTCCCAACTATTCTCTCTCTCTCTCTCTCTCTTTCTCTCCTGCATACATGTATTTTTCATCCCCATCGCTCGCAACGCAAGAGATAATGCTTATGCACGGACAAGTGCATACGCACACATCCCCGGCGAATTATCCTTTCCGTTTTTCATCCTGTCCGCTTAAATATGCCGCGCGAAGCTGCAACATTATCCGGAAACGAGCGGTGGTGGCGTCGGCGGCGGCGAGACTTTTGAGCCCGTGTGTAAGTGGAGCCATCGTAACCTGCATCTCGCCAGCCAAGTAGAGAACAACCGCCTACGCGCGACAACAAAGGGAGACGGCGCGCTCTTCACTTCACGCCCACACGCTAAGATGGCTTCTCTCTCTCTCCCTTTCTCTCTCTCTGAGTGTCTTGCAGGTGGCGAGCTAGGCAGCTATCTTCGCGTCGAATCTTGCCAAATTCAGCGGCGCGCGGTTTTGTAATTACCGCGCTCGCCGCGAATAAATCGATTAATCTCGGCGTAACATCGCCAAAGCTGCTGCTGCTTATACTGCTTCTACTTGGATTGTCGTCGGCGGAGGAGCTCGTCCCGCGCCGCAGCTGAATTTTACAAAGAACATTTATGCGCATATATCGGCTTACGAGACGGAATCGTTGGACTACCGGAGCTGCTGCGCGGTTCTGGGTATACACACACACACACACGCACATATGCAACTGTACAATATATATACACGCATACACACATAGCCTGCTGCGCCTCGTCGATAGATCGAACGAGCGAGCGAGAGAGCTGCCGACCCACACGTGCGAGCAAAGAGCGCGCGCCCCATAAATCCAGCCGCGAGAGGACTTCCTGTATTCGCTATCTCAATCGCCAAGTGTGTGTAGCAAGTCCGTATACATAATAAACTTGCCTCGCTCTTTCTATACGTCCCTTTCCTCTTCTGGCTTATAGCGGCGACTTTCGTTGTTTCGGGTTGCAAACGAATGCGCGCGCGGAGACCGCGGCGAAAGAAAAACTATTTATGCGCAATATAACGGGAGAATAACTCACGGGCGGGCCGGGGACTCGAGGGGCAACGCGAGGTGTATCCTTAACAGCGGCAGCGCGTAACTCCACGAGCTGCGAGTGCACAGGTGCCGTGCAGTTACGCCTATAGTCCCGGGGCCATACATATACTCCCGCGTATACCCTTCTCCCCCCCCCCCCCCCGCGCCCGCTTATGCATTAATAGTGGCTTTTATCTAGTGTAAAACGAACTCCGGGCTCGGCTTAATAAATATGATTACATCTCCGAGCGCGATCTCCCGTAATCAACGGTTTCGCCCTTTTTTTCCATCGGTTTCTCGCGCATAATAGCCCCGCCTCTCTCGCTCTCGCGTTCTCAGGTTTCTTTGTCCTCTCGGGCTTCTCGAGAGCGCGCGCGTTATGCATATTATAATAAGTGCAGCAACGTCCCGAAAATGTGCTGCACGTGTCCGGCGAATCTGCATACTTATACGATGGTCCCCGACGAGACAGAGAGAGAGAGAGAGAGAGAGAGAGAGCGAGAGAGGGAGATAAGTTGTAGAGAAACGTAAATGTCGTGTACCCCCGTCGCGCTTAGATGAGCCCGTTGCATATAGCGTTCGCGAGAAAACGGGTATACTCGTCAGAGTGCGCGCGCGCGCGCGATCTTGTCTCCTTGCGCGCCCCCGTCGACTATAACTGCATTTTCGTATATAGTTAAGCCGAGCGCGCGCGCGCGACACGATCTGCGAGCGAGCCGCTCTTTTTTTTCTTATGCGAGCGGCCCACATGCTCGCGAGCATTATTATTTTATATTGAACCACTTTTTACCGAGAGAACGAGAGAGAGAGAGAAAACCTGACCTACGAAGCTCGCGGTCCCTACTGCAGTGCTCTCGCGCATGCATTTCCCCGGCCGCGCCGCTTATCTGTCGCGGGCCACTTTGTAGCAGCGGCGAACGGCTGCGGGGAAGCGGGGAGAGAGAGGGCGAGAGAAGAGGAGAGAAAAGAACGACTAGGAGGAGCGTATCGCGTGACCGAGGCTTCGCAGCGACGGCCGCGAGAGCTGCGCCGATAGCGATTTAATTTAAACGTCAAGGGTGCAGGCGGCGGAAAAGTGAAGCGAACGTGCGCGGGACTCTCGGGCTTATTATTTGGAGATCGATGAAAAAGAAACTCGGCCGAGCCACCGCGTGCAGCTCGCGGCTTAATTTTCACGGAATTCCGCTGATGGGATGTACGCGCAAACTCTCTCTCAAGTCCACAATGCAACGTGCGGTGCCGCGGCGGTGTTTACGTGGAATACAGGTGGTGAGAAGAGCAGAGGAGAGAAAAGAGAGAGAGAGAGAGATGCTCGATACAGAGAGAGAGAGAGAGAGCGCGAGTCGGCTCACGAAGCTGGCAGTCGTGCGCGCGACACGACTCCCAGGAACAAACGAGAGCAGCTTAACTGGCTAGCTGCCTTTTCAACTTGCATTTATATTTATGCAGATATGGGCCTGACACTTAATATTCAGCACTTGAGAGAACGTCTCCGCTTCTACACGTACTCTGGTGCCAAGCGCGCGCTCGACTCGCTGCAAGCTCGTCCGTTTGAAGTTTCAATTAACGTCTCTCCCGCGCTTCGCTAAGCACACATTGGCCACGATTTTTTCATCCCTCCTCGCCGCGGCGGCTCTCCTACGAATTAACGACGAAAAAATCGCCCGCTATAGGTGCAGCGCAGCCCGCAATCTCCTTCCCGAGAAACACGTGCTCCTCTTTCTCCCTCTCGTGTATACGTTTGTATGTCCAGGTCGATCGTGGCATACGAGACAAGTCGTTTTCTAGCGGACGCGCGCGTCGAGAGAAAGAAACACACACAGAGAGTATTTGCAGCGCCGAGGATTGTCGGGAAGCCAGAGAAAGAGAGAGAGAGAGAGAGAGAGAGCGGCTATTCGCTTCTCGGAATGGCATCGAGTCGTCGTTCTCGCGCGTGTGCTACACGAGGAATAATTTGTGCATTGGCACGAGGGAGAAGGACGAGAAGCGCAACGGCGAGTAGTATATTTCTGGCTCGCAGCGGAAAAGCCATTATTTCGGCGATTCGCACAGTTCACTTGTAGGCGAACGCGCGCGCAGGACGAATTGAGCGTCGACTCGTACAACGCTTTGCATAAATCAAAGGGGGATCGAAACGTATCGTTATTAATGGAGTCGGTGCGCATTGGCAGCCGATCTGGCCGCTTTCCGCGACTCGCAAGTATTTTCTTCGGGGAGAGAGAGAGAGAGAGAGAGCAATTTATCGTCTCTCCCACCGCCAACGCGATCAACAACTTGTCTCGAGCGGCGCCGGCCCACGGGGGATCATAATTCCAGGACAGTCGAAAGACCGACTCCGGCCCAGACACTTGCCCGCGCTTTATTTACGCCCACTCGCGGAAAGATCAAGGCATCTCGCGGCTCCGCGTACATGCGCGCAGACGTCATTCTCAATTATCCCGAGTGAGATACGACGAAAGCCTATGGCTTTTCTCGCGCGCTCTCCGCGTCAGCGCTAGTTAGCGCGCGGCCCGGCGAGCTTGCGAAAAGCGTGTCTAAAGCGCGCGACGCCGTCGTCGTCGTCGTCGTCGTTCCGGAGTTTCCTAGTTAACTCGAAATTTACTCGCCATTTTTCACGCGTCAGTTTAATGCGCGCTGAAAAAATTATCGTTGAATATGCAAAGCAGATTACGCCCCGTGTGTACACACTGCGCACGTTGGAATAAGGCGAGCGACAGACCGAGTCACGCTCCCCGCAGCAAATCGTCAGAGTACATAGCGGCGCGCAGCATCGAGCCTATGTGTAACGGAACCGGGCGAAAGCACGTATTGCCATTCTTTTCGCGCGCGAGCTGCTGACATCGTTGTCCCATAGCGACATTCGAACGTGTATGCGATAGTGTGGCGAGCTGAGGAGCGACCCCGCACACATACGAAATATACGCACGTACATGCGCGTATTCCGTCACATGTGGTCTTTTTATTTTAATTCCTCGACGGCACGTGCCGCGAGGGTAGATAGTCATCGGGAGTCATCTGCGATGCGGCGGGGGGCACTCATCATTAAAACGTCGCTCCGATGCGCTCGGCTTGTCCCTACTGTTGCTGCCGCTGCCGCTGCTGCTGCTGATTCACCTATGCGCGCTTGCCGTAAATTAATTGGACGACGCTCGCGTAATTCATGCCGTTACAGCGAGAGAGTGTGCGCTGCACACTTTTTTTCGGGGATATATTTTATGGTCGAGGTTGCGTTCGCGTGTGGGCGTTGCTACTAAATTGGAGGCTCGCTCGCGTATGCGTATTATGCAGGCGATGTAGATGGCCTCTCACTGTAATTGAGATTTTCGGCTATTGATACTGCTCCGATTTCTTTTTCCTTCGTATACTATAGATACTTTTTTCTGTTAAGTGTGCGTAGCACTCGTTATATTGTATACTAGCTTGGAGAATTTGTTGTGACGCGGCGTATCTCGTGAAATCCCGCTTCTCGACTGCGCCGATAACGTCTGCACCTCGTCGGCTCGGATAGAAGCCGCGGACACGCGTATACCTGCGACGACGGATTATGCCTCCTGCTCGCGATCGCGGAAGATCCCGAGCGAGCGATAAGGGATACGACACCCCCTCGAAAGCGAGCTCGAAAGTACGGATGATGCTCCACTCTCATTAGTGAGTCATTGGAGAAGGAGCAAGTGACACCGCGCGCGACGCGATAAAGTCGCGGTTATACGCGCGGTACCTTGTGCGTATACGCAAGCGGCGGCGGCGGCGCGTCAAGCGAGTAATGAAAGTCAGGTCCGCGGCAGATAACACGCGCCGATAAGGGATTCCTGTCGCGCTAAAGGGCTCGCGCTCAGCGTTTTTTGTCTCCCGATATCGCGTTTAATTACTTGGGATAATATTATGGATGCGACGCGGCGGGAGTGTAATTTCAAGGCGGCCGCGCGCTCGCCCGCCATAGTAATATCGGGCTAACTGTATTTTTAAAATTGCCCCCATTTAATTACACCTCGATTGAGTTGTGCATACCCATTACCGACGGTAATTTCGGCATTTTGGCAATTTTCAACGTCTTGATTAACCTCGGCTTTGTCCTCGCGCCTCTTCAATTATTCATCACGATGATGTATGCGCACGAAGAATATTCTATATATTTAACTCAATTTTCACGCGGGATAATTAGAGGTGTAAACGCCGATATTGCATAATTAATAATCCCGGGCGTGTTCGGGAATTACCCGAATTCCGGCTCTTGCGCGGAAGAAAACGTGAGAGCATGAGCCGAGAAAATCAAAGTCGCGGAGGGACGAGCAATATGGGAAAATGTGCGCTTTCCCGGAGACAGGCGCGACAATCAACGCCCGGAGGTCCTACCTGTATACCTGTATACCTTCCGGTGCATTCGTCCAAGTCGCAAACGAATGAGCTTCGTATTATAGAGCCGGAGTCTCGAGAAAAAACGGACACACGGACCGAGAATAATGAGCGCATAGGTGGGGGTGAGCCGGAGAGAACTAGAGAGGAGAAAAGAAGGAGCGTCCCGCAGGTTCACCAGAACAGATTCATCTTCTCTCCGTCATTGTAGTCGTCATTGCTTCGACGCCTACAATAATCTCGTTACGATTCGAATCGGAGAGAGACGGAAAAAGCGCACTGCGCTCGCAGTCCCGGCTTTGACAGCGGCACAAAGCAAGGTGCTTTGTCGAGTTCCTCCAGTTCCTGTGGCGAGAAAGAGAGAGAAAGACTCCACTTTTTTCCCGTCCATGTAGATGCGCGTGTATACGCGCGCGGCGGCGGACGTGTAGCTGTGGGATTTTCCTGCGGAGCGCGAATACGTGTATTCTCTCTCTCTCTCTCCATCTACTTGTATAGACCCGAGATACTTGTTTGAAAGTGTTTTGACTCGTTAGGAAAATACATGAAGATGTTCCCCCTCGTTCTCTTCTCTCTCGATCGTAAAATTCTCTCACAGCGACCTGCAGCTCGCACGATATCGTCTTCTGAATGAACGTATAGCATGTACTATGCCCCGGAGTGCACAGTCGCTTCTTTTTCTTTTCTCATTCTCTCGGCCGTGTAGACTGCGTGTCGCCTTCTTATACGATCGGCGATTCCGCGGAAATTTATGGAGCGCCCGAGGAAAATTTATAAGACGCTGCCGCGGTGGTCCGCTTTCTCCTTAATACGTCTGTAATTCTGTATACACGCGGGATCCATCGAATTCTCTATTTGTATAACATCCCATCTATAGACACCGCTCCAGTTTGTCCATCAGCTCACGAAAAGGGACGCCGCAGGTTAGCGCAGATAACTCGATTTGGAAAGAATGCACCGTGAAAATGAATTTTTCCATGTTTCCTTTCGGACAAATCCCAGGATATCATTTGAGTAATCCAGCGTAATAAAGTCTACACTGTCGTACGTCATATAATGCATAAAGTAATTCGATCGATCAGTCACCCTCAGCCCTTATTAGCCTAATAATAGGGGTACGCAGGCCGAGTCATCCCTTCATTACAATCTATGAGCCATACGTTGCAGTTGCAGGTACTGGTCGTTTTCGTGGCTCGTTGTAGTCGCGTGAAACGTAAGGTTGCCCGTACGTGGCGTGTTGCAACCAACTGACTCCCCGAAAAACCGATGCAATCGCTGTTAACGCGGTAATTGACGCGCGAGAAGGTTGATTGGGTTCGTTGTTAAAATTGAAAATTTCATTGTTTATTTTACTTATTGCACTTCAAGGGATAAAGCACCGCTGTAATCTGAAATTAATATGTAATATTGAATAATTGTAAGTCTGATTTTATGTACAAATAAATTCTGATGAGTATAGTAACGAGCTTACTTAAACCAGAAAGTATTAACTCTAAATCAATTAGCCTACCAAGTAATTAATATTTGCTTAAATTAGAGGTAATACTTATTAGTTTCAGTTAGCATAAACAAAAAATAATAGTCGAATACAGTGGGAATATCCCGTGTACTGTCCCGTCGATATCATTATTTTTCTGTGAGTCACGTCAGGGAAAGTCAGGTCCCTCGAATAGTCGTGAAAAACGTAGCAGGGAGTACAGTTTCAGCAATAATAAAGCGAATATAAATCTTATCGCTGAGTGGTCGCGTAATAAAGCGTCGGAGCGGGTGTCGACGAAAGTTGTCCCTGACAACTGTCGAAAACTCACGTTTCCTTTCTTTTCCACAGTCCAACTCGACCTCCGATCTCGAAGCCTACATACACACAAGCGCCTTTTTCTCTCGGTGGGTTGCGCATTTCGCGGGACGAAACTCGATTCTCGGTAGAGGGCACCTAACAAACACCTCACGTCCGTCACGTCTCATCGAGCCATTATTGCGGGACAAACGAGGTATTCCCATGGCGCGGCGCTAGTAGCGAATAGCGACTCCTCGATAACTCGATAAAACCGTCAATTGCCGCAGAACTGCAGGAGAGAAATTTCCCGGTGAGACTGCGCAGCACTGGAGTCTAGCGGTGCATATGCCTATAGGAGACGCGAATCTCCCCCTTGGCCCCTTCGTGCGGTAGCGCAAGCTGTTGACTCTCTATGTAAGTGTGTGTATACTGTAAACTGCACAGTGTACACAGTATACATATGGAGAAGTGCGAATTCCCGTGCGAGTTAATATCTGGCTTCTCGCGATTTCAGTCAATTGATGGCACCCCCTCACTATACCACTGCTGTTGGCAAGCATGTGCTTATCAGATCTTGGGCGCGTGCCCATATGCCGTACCACGTGCTGCTTCATTGTCGGCAGAGTTTAGTTATGTGTATATACGTACGTTTATGATCGATTTTGATTACGGCTGCAAAGGGCTGTTCTCCTGTTTTATTTTGCGGGGAGCTCGTTTAGGCAGTGTCGTTTAACGAGTGAACCAATTTATTTTAGTATCACTAGGTGCGGTATAATAGTACTGGTGAATTTATTTATTTAATTGGACGAGCAAATTGTCCTTTTGCAATAAATGAAAAATTAAAAGAATTTAACACAGAAAAATCTTTCACAAATTCTTATTACAAAGTCTAAAGATAAGTCTCGAGTAAATAATACTGCTACGACTGATAGTATATAGTAGAGATCTAGGTATATTAGAAATAACTTTCTGCAAATATTTGAAGGCGGTAAGCCCCAGCTAAATATCCTGAGAAAAACAAAAAATTATTGGTCGAATCAGAAAAATGACGCAACTTAATCTAGGTAAATACGACGTTTTTTATTTTCACCATTAACTCAAGCTTATATATACCCCCCTTATAATGATCCAAGTCGGTTTCGTAAAAAGTTACGCGAAACTGCGGTTTCTCATAACAAGCAATCCCATACACTTGTTACCGCGCCCGCGCGCGAGGAAAGCAAACAAGATTAAAAAAAAAAGGAAAAATTTTTTTGCGCAATTACCTTACGCTCGCCACGCATTAACGGGCTGATTTGCGAGTAACTCGGTGTGTGCGCGCTGCAGCATTGAAATAAATATACCGAGTCGTAATCTGTAAAACAAACGATCGTTAACTCACGAATATCCGCTGGAATATTACACGTAAATTCCGAAAATCTCGCAACACTCTCTCACGCGCTCTATTGTGGAAATAAGGCTTTTTCCACATGAAATCCAACGCTTATACGGCACGCGCGCAAATCAACGCGGCGCCGCGTGATTAACGCCAGCTGAATTACAAATTCCGATTGATTTATTAACGAGCCATTCGTGATACGCGTGCGCGCGTACAATATTGAGCATATACATATAGAGAGGAGCGCGAGCGCCCTGGCAACAAAAGCGCGGCAAGTCCATTAGCGCTACCGTTCCTCGGAAAATCATGCGCGCACGCGGCATTATTATCTGCGTTCCGATCTGCGCGCACTGCATTATGCGAGCGCGTATACGTTTCTATTTATGCGCGCCGCTCGTGCCTGACGAGGCTCACCCCTATACCTATACACACACATACACTCGGCTCGCGGACTGCATATATATAGGAGCTCCACGTTAATATTATACCTGGCGCGTGTAATGTCTGCGTATATATATACAGAGAGAGAGAGAGAGAGAGAGAGAGAGAGAGAGAGAGAGAGAGAGAGCGCGAGACGGGACGCGCCGCGTCTCCTCGCGTTGCGCTCTCGCCCTACGCGATATGCATAGAGTGTGTGTGCGTGTGGGTCTGTGTGCATACCTCGCGCGGTAGCATATGTTGCTCGCTACTATATATATACCGGCGATAACTGCTATGCAAATTTCGCTTTTTCACCTGTGGAGCGCTCGGGATGCCAGCTCGAGCTAGAATTTGCATTATTCGATCCGTTTCTTATAGTATCTGTCGTTTTTTTTTTTTTTTTTGATAGCCGGCGCTTTCTATATTACAAAAGTTCGGTTGTATTTATATTTCAAGAAGAGCATTGGAACGAGTGAGTAAATATAAGTACAGTCGAGAGTTCACGTGCGTTCAGGTTCGGAATAACGTTAGCTTTGCGGTGTATTGGACGTATGCGCGCATACTTATACGACTGGAGAGAAAATAAAAATCACCATAGCCTCGAGCGACGGGCATATAAATTAAGCGCGCAAAGCGCGTAAACAGCGTTTACACGAGAGGCGCGCGCTTCCGAAAAGTGAAAATTTACGAGTAGCGATTGCGCCGGGTATATAGGAAAAGAAAAGCCCGTATGCATACGTATGCGTACACGTGGAATCCCGCGATAGCAGCGACGTCGTAGCACGATGCCATCGGATAACGTATACGCACTTACAGCAGCAGCAGCAGCAGCAGCAACCGCAGGAGCGTTGGCTCCCCGAGACAAGATCGCATCTATCAGCAGGAGCAGCGCATTTGCGTATAAGAATGTATCAGAAAGCCATCGACACCTACAGCCCTTGCGGACTTGCGCAGTCGCCAAACTACTGGATTATATGCACAGCAGCAGCGACGGCGGAAGGAAGAGCGACGAGCGAGAGGGAAGAACGTGTAGGTAGAAGCAGCGAGAGATTCCGCTTGCAAGACGCACACACACACACCAGAACACAGTCTCCCACACGCGGAGCTATCAAATGTCTGACGAATGCGCAGGAATGCCGTGCTATCAAAGCGATCTCGGTGAACAGGGCCCTTTCTCGCCAGAAAAGTGATTCGCTCGCTGCTGCTGCTGCTGCTGCTGCTGCAGTTTACCTTTAACTCTACACGCTGTGTGTGTATGTGCTCGGGCGAGAGGGGAAGGAGAAAAGGGCAGCAGAGGAGTATAGTGTAGAGAAAGAAGAAGGAGCGGAGGATGTCTCAAGACAGGTAGCGGGCACAAAGGGAACCGGACACTCACTTGAGCCTACGCAGCGCGGCTATTTCATTCCCTCCCCCGCGGCTTCTATACGCTCACTCGCCTTTTCTTACCCTTCTCGTGAGAATTCATCCCCGTCGAGCGATATTCCTTTGGCGCAGGTGTATAAATACGCCTCTCCAACGAGCTCCAACTAGTCTTTAATTATCCTTTTGCCCATTATTACGCGCGCAGCAGCGTAATGACTCGCCAGCGCGTAATGTGATAGCGCACATCCGTTCGAGCGTGTGCAGCGCGTGCGTAAGAATAGGCGCCCAGCGTATACAGCTTATTCCGACCCTTGACACGCGTAAACGCTGCGCGACTCGGTGCGTGTAATAATCATCGCGTTCAGGTCGCGCGTCAGGTATGGGAGATAACGCGGTGGCCACCCACGGCGCCACCTTATCCCCTTGGATCTCTCGTCGAGATTCGCGCGGCTCTCTCTCGTCTTGTTATGAGTCGCTGCGCTGCTCATCTCCCGCCCGTCTTTGCTTTAGCGAACCGACCTGGTCCTGCTCAATGCTCTCCTAGCGACCGGCACATCTCAGGTTCCGCGTCCGGTTCGCAATGCATACAAGGCGCTGTTGCATTGTTTTCTGCGCCGCGGAGAGACCTTGGCCACCTAAGTACTGTAAGGCGCGAGGTAAGGCGTTATATAGATCCCGCAGAGATCCGTCGTCCGACACGGTATTATACGAATAAGCTGGATCTCGAGCCGGATTCTATGTAGCCTGATTGCGGAATAGACGCGGTATGGTGTTGCGTTGGAATTACTTATACCAATATTTATACTCTTTCAAATTAGAGACAATGCAAAAAAATTTGACATTTATTAATGTTATTGATTTGAAATACATGAATGTTCAGTAAGCTTTTAAATACACTTCAACATAGTGATTGTAACGATAAATATATCAATTTATACACAGCAATACTTTTAAATGTACAATGCACAGGATATTTAACCTGGAATTTCTAGAAAAAAGCATTTTAAAAATCCTCGAGATCGCGGATTATTTTGCTTTTGAATCTTCGATAGCCGACGTAAACATCGAAAGAGAAAGGAGCGGGAGAGAGAAAGAGAAAAAGCGATATTCGCATTTTCGACACGTATATACACGCGCATAAAACGGAGGAATTCTTCCTCTCTATCTCCCGGACGTCCAGGTTTATAACTCAAAAACCGGTTGTTTTAAAACGCGCTGCCGACTCCTATCGCGTAATTCAGTAGTTACTCAGCCTATAAGCGACTGTAAATCGTCCCACAGTAGCGTCGGCGGCGGCGGCTGAGTATGCACGCGCGCGCGCGTATAAAGCTCAGCGGTAAACAGTCGGACGAGAGAACCTACGCTCAATAGTCGGGTACAGCAGGGGATTACTCTCGAACGTGCGCGGCGATGATAATGCCGATAACTCGCAATTTCCGCGGAGCCCGCACACTCGCACACTCTCCCTACTTACGGCTACATAGTCTGCGCGAGAGAGAGTGAGAGAGAGAGAGAGAGAGAGAGAGAGAAGGAAGCGAGCGCTGCAGCGGGAACGAGGGGAAGAAAAAAAAGCGAATGCGCCAGGCTGAATTACACGTTGGCGCAGCCCCGCTACTGGACTACGCGCGGCAAGTGCACCGCGGCAGTTCCAATCTCTTGCCAACTCGCCCCGCGTCTCGCCGAGAGCAATTAATAAGCAGCCGCTTTCATTGATACTCGCGCCGATTGGTTAATTCTCGGAATAGCGCGCAGAGTATCTTGCGCAACGCGTTATTCTCTCTCCCCTCCGCCCCGCCGTTGTTATAATCGGCGCGCCTGAGATTTATGTGAGAATCGGCAAAAAGTATTTTCCAGCCGTGGCGCTCGCTGTATACGCCTGATTACGCGGAGAGGCTTGGATTTACGATGTCGAAAAAAAGTTCAAGGGCGCGCACGCAGAGCTCTGCAGGGCGGCCGCGCAGAAGAACACACTGCTCGCCGCGGCTTATCCAAAAATTGCTACCGCGAGAGCGGCTTAAAATATTTCGACGTCTCGAGAAAGGGGGCTCTATATACGTATACCTCGGTTATCTGCGGGAGCCGAGCTCGCGCGCGGTGGTCCATCTCCGAGATCTCTATCGCACCTGCGCCGCGCGTATGAGCTATGTGCACTGTGCGGCAGTCCTCGTAAAAATCAATAATTACGAGGGAAGCCTTCAGAACTCATCTCCTCCCATTTCTCCGCGCCCCCCTTTCTTTCTCTCCACTCCGCTCTCGATCTCTATACACGCATATGAGTATACGCACACGGCGCTGCCCGCGCGCATGGAGCACGTAAGATTTGTTCCGATGCGCCGCGGAACGAAATTTCGGCTCGATTAATACGTTGAGGTGCTATTAGTCGGCCGTACCTTATGGTAATATCGATGCGGAGATATCGCCGTGCCCGATTTACGAGATTTTTATTTATGCTCTCGGGGCTCGAATAGATCTGTTATTATTGCGTCGTTAACAATTATCCGAAATTTATAGCGCATAAAGGGGGGGATCGGACTGTATTGTAATCGGGAATTCCACAGCGTTGTGTACAAAAAGCCACAGCCTCCGGAGAGAAGCAGCCTCGGCCGCAGGCTTGCGCGGCTTGTTTTCATTCTCGCGCCTTCGTTAGTATAGATCGACGCGCGCTGCAAAAGGGCAAAAAGGCGCGGTATATATCGGCGCGTATCCTTACGCGTTAAATGTCTCGTCACGGCGTTGATCCCGGCGCACAGGGGAGAAATCGGCCATAAACTATCCGAGACGATCAAGTTGTAGCTCGGGCTTGTTTTTCGCCCGATATCGTCCCTGCGCGACGGCAGCTGCCGCCGGCCCAGAGTCGGCATGCACACCCGCGCGCGCGCGCGCGTAGAGGAATTTCGTTCGACGTGTTTATCGCGCGGCCGGTGCTGAGCGAATTCCTACTCGCCCTCTCGCTCTCTCTCTCTCTCTCGAACCTACTCAATCGATTTGCCCAGCAGTCTGCGGAATCCGTAACGATACGGATTCCCCTGCGTTTCTTGCGGCAAGGCGTATCTTGACGGCTCGGTTAAGTGAATGGCGTGGCTCTCTTAATGCAATGTCAGCGCAATCGGCTTTTGCAACGAAAGTGAGTTTGTGCTTTTTCGACAGCGACTGATCGACACGTGCGCCCCAAGCGATATAATCGATTAGAGAGAGAACGAAGAGTAAATATCCCCGCGACTCGCGGCTGCGGAATAGGCGCGAGTTGGCTAGAGAAAAACATTAACGAGCTTCGCTTGTCGCGCTCGCTCTTGTTTAGTGATTTTTTTGCCCCTTCGGTCCTTTAACCAGATATCACAGCGTATACTCCGCGTAATAAACAATTTTTTTTCCTTTCTTGCAGATTGTTCTCTCTGATATGTGTGTATATTGTGTCTCGAACGACAACAAGTGCAGGTGAGACACGGCGTAAGCATTTCATCGCGCCTGTCACAAAGTAAGTTTTTTATCGCTGTATTTAGATAACAATATAGTCCAAGCATATAATATATACAACGAGCAAATAATGCCCGATATATATTTTAAAAATTTTAAACACACACCCGCATACTTGAGGCGAGCGGGTCCGAAACCACATCCGCACGCATTGTGCCGTCTGCGGCACGCGCTAGAAAAGGAACTGCCGCGTATACAGCATGTGGCGTCTGCCGTATACGGCGAGTCGCGGCTCTGCAGCCGCCGCCGCACGCGCCTGCGCTGCTGTATCCACACCCACAAGCCGCAGTTGGTGCACGGGGGGCCCTCCCGAATTTACGACTAATTTTTTCAGCAGAGGCCGTGAAAAAAACGCGGCTAAGCGGCGCACGCGCGCGACAGACGGTCCACGCGCGCCCGCCTCCGAGCAGAACTAATGGATTAGCGGTGCGGCGATGATGAATCGGATCGACTAGCGCATGTATATACATACGGAATAGCTTTCCAATGCGAAGATTTTCCCAGCGTCAGCGCGCGGCTGCCTTTGTCTTAGGGGGATTAGTTTCGCCGAACTTTCGCCAACAGGTGGCTCGAGTATATAGGATGCACGTGCGGGGAGAGGAATGGTGTTGTGCTCGAGGCAAAAGAAAAAAAACATATATAAAATACGAAACATAAACAGGCTAATCGAACGCCCAGATATTGTCTCCGCTTAAACGGGAAACTCCTATTGACAATTGCCTAAGGCTTTTCCAAAAGTATATACAGCATCAAAGTGCACCGCCGTCGGTAAATTGATGAGTACACGAGCGAGGAATTTGGAGAACGAGCGGGAATATCGGGGCGAAGAAAGCATAGAGTGCGAAAAAAGGCGTTGTCGCAAACAGTAGCCGTTGGAAACGAGAGAGAATATCGGGAAACAGGTAGTAGTAATCCCAAGGTCCACTCCACCCACATGCGCGCGACACAGAGGAGGAAAGCAGCAGCAACTTCCCTTCCTCCTTTCAACATCCTTCCGTCCTAAGGAGCTTCGAATCTAGCCTCGCCTCAACCTCACCTATATAGCCGTACGATATTTGCGCTACACAGATTTCACGCGCTCGCGCGAAAAGTAGACAAAGCGCAGCGCAGCGTTTAAAGTCTCGTCGCATCGACCTGCGCAGCGTGTCATCGACGCCCACCCACAAAATCGGACAATGCTCAATGGCGCATCCGGTTCTACAGGTGTGTACTGTGTATGTATGTGTGTGTGTGTGCGCGCGCGCGCACATGTATACGTGCATGAGAGAGAGAGAGAGAGAGAGAGAGAGAGAGCGAGAGCAGCATCTCGCTTCCAGTTTCGGAGGCTTTTTCGAATTTTTAAAAAGCCGGACGAGGAGGATCCGGTCGATTTTAGAGGCCGATTTTCGTTTGCCCGCTCGCCTTTTCAGTCGACCGAACGCGCGGCTTTTATACACATTGTGTGCGCATGTGTATACGTCTGGATTTTCGTTAAAACGACGAAGCGGCTTTAAAATAACGAATTATACACGTATTTTCGGATAGCCGCGGTGCAATCGCGAGAGGAAGTTATATATAGTCCGCGTGTACTGGCGCGCACTGTTTCAAGCGCAATATTTTGAGGGAAATTTTTTTCTCCTCTCGATCTCGCAGCAGAGACCGCGGCGAGAGATGCAGGTACGAGATTTTGCCCAGGATTCGAGTTCCTACTTTCTAAATCTCATATCATTACAATCGAGCCTTGGCATCTCATTTACGAGCGCACAATAAATGTTTCGTACTTACAACTTTATTGATTATCGTTTATGATGAAATACGGCATAATTCTAAGCAGGCGTATATGGCGCAGTGAAAGTCACGTCTGCAACATTCTCCGGCGAGCTCTGGCCGCCGTTTTTTTCCAAACACCTGATATTTCTCGTGTACGTGCACGCCCGCGCCGCTCGTCGGCTATACGGGCCGACCAATAGTTGGCATTCCGTCGGATCGATCTGCGCGCTGCGGCTTCTTCCTCGTCGATCGCCGCAACGCGAGACGACTGCGCGGCGTCCGGATAATTGCGCGCGTCTCTCGCTGTTACGTAAAGGCGCCGATAGAGCGAAAAAGTATGGAAAAAGTGTGGAGATTCTCGGCTCTGTCCGCGCGCGGGCCTCGAGGGGGTCTCTCTCTCTCTCTCGACTAGCTTGAGCAGAGAGCGAGAGAAAGAGAGAGAGAGAGAGAACGAAGGCGTGTCCGCGTAAAAAAGCGCTCCTCTTAGATTAGACGCTTGGCTATGGCTGCTGAAACTTTAGTGGCATCGTAAACCGCTATCTTTAATACTCGCGCGTACGCCCACTCGCTCTCTTTTTCGCGCTGGCGCGCGCGCGCGCGCGCGCTCGCTATCCTTGGGGGCGATCTGCCTATCGGGCAGCACGGAAAAGCCGCAGTTTAAAAGCTATAGCGCGCGAGCCCGAGCGCACGATGCGGCTGCTTTAACCCCGAGGCGACGAGGAGCAGAGCTCGTCCACGAGATCACGCCGCTCATGACATCTTTATCTCGGCGCTACGCCAGAGAGCGAACGAAGGAAAGTGTCTGAGCTGGCGACCGCGCGGAGAGGAGCCTTGCCCGCCCGCGGGGGAAAGCGGAGCAAAAACGCACCTGGTTAACGTTCTCTCTGCGCGCGTGAGCTTTGACCTCTCTCTCTCTCTCTCTCTCTCTCTCGCTCTCTCGGTCCGTGGGACTCTTGGCGACTTTCTTCGCGCGCGATTATTAAATCGCAAATATACTGCCGGCGTTGAATTATTTTTGGGGCTACCCCCGCGTATACGTGTATGCTTGCACAAGCGCTTTTATTGCGCGCGGCGGCGGAGGGCAGCGCTCGCTCGCTCGCTCGGAACACGCGATGCCGTTACTACGATAATGCTTTTCCTCCTCTCATCGACGCGGGCGCGGAACGGGCGATAAAAAGAACGCTGGCAAACGTACAAAACGGGAGATGGTAACATCGCGAATATGTGTACTTTCACTCGGGCGATCGATAAAATTGAAAGAGGTCAAGCAAGGCTCGCGCGCCCGCAAGAGAGCGAGAGAGAGAGAGAGAGAAAGAGCGAAGCACACGTTTTCTCGCATTATTCTCGCACCTCCGAGGAAAAAAGCGAGCACGCACTCGTGGATTCCGTTTTTTGCAGCGCCGCTCGTACCGCGAGGCAGCTTCTTGCTATAGTACACTCTGTGCGGAGCGAGTCTAACCTCCAGCGGCCGAGTTGTATCTTACGAAAGATAACTCTATCGGAGTAAAGGAGAGTCCCTGAGCTTGCTGAGCTACGAGAGGGAAAGAGAGGACGAGGCTAAAAAGGAGAGGAAGGAAGAGAGGACGATCCGATCGGCCGCAGCCGCCGCCGCCGCGTCTTCACTCTCTCGAGTGCGCGCTGCGCATATACGCGCATTATCTCCCCTTTGGTCGTTGCTTCTGTTATGTATGTGCTTCGGCTAGGTGGATTTGAATTTAATTGTAAAGCCGGATAAAGACGTATATACTCGCGAGTGGGAGTAAAGAGGGAGAGAGAAAGAGAGAGAGAGAGAGAGAGAGAGAAAGTGTGGGTTTACGCCCGCGATATTAATATTTTTACACCGCGCGCGAGCGCGCAGTAAAAGCATTTAACGGCCGCACAATTTCATTATCACGCGCGTGCGCCTCGCTCGAGCTGCCGCAGCCACGGCCGCTCTTTCGCTTATCGCGGGAATGGTATGTTCGACACTCGAGCCAAACTTTTATTTGGTCGAGTTGTAATTTTAATTTTATCCTCCGACGCGCGCGCGCGCGCGCGAAGGAAGAAAAAGACGGAGCCCAAAAAAAAGCCTCCTTCGCATTTTATTATGTTTGCCCACAACTGATGCATAATTCGCGACAGCTCTATCGGCCGTATCGCCGGCGAGACTTAATTTACTTACCGGGCTCGCATAAAAGCTCGATAAAGCTGATCGACATCTCTCATTACGGCGAACACACTGCGCGAGACGAGAAAAAGAAAGTCGATCGCCCCGGCAATACGTAATAATAATCGACGAATGAAAAGGAGAATATGCGGGCGCGCGCGCGAATCACCTACTGAAGAAGGCCTCGCTTATAAGTGCCGCAGATAAGGCGTTGAATAGACGCTGCGCGGCAAGAGCGAGCGAGCGAGCGAGCGCGCGCGCGCAGCCCAGGAATGCCGTTTTACCGGGCGACCACCGCCGTGGCGCTTCATTGAATTACCTCGGCTCCAAGAGAGAAAAAGAGCGTCAGAGAGAGAGAGAGAGGGAGAGAGTAAATTATGCGCGGGACATATTTGTTTTATAAACTTTTCGCGATTATCCCGCCGCGTGGCGCCATTATTGCCCCTGGTTATCGATTCAATGGCACTCGTTAAGGTGGTCCTCGACGCTCCCAAGTCCATTATTACTTTTTCTCCTCGTTCTTTTTTCAGGTGATTCGCTCTCTTCTCATCCCTGTATGAGTCGTCTGTAGAGGCATCTCGGTTTCTTTTCAATTCGCGCAGCGGATCATCGCGGGCATCATTACGGTATACGCCACACACACGCACGTGTGGCGATACACGCGTTATTACTCGAATTCTCCGGACGACGCGTATAAATCTCGCGCCGTCACTAGCCCGCGTGCGCACGTAACAGATTCGTGACTGCGTCGTCGTATATGAAACGGAAATTACGAACTTTCCCGGAGGAATACAATCGACCGATGCGGCAGAGGACAGCATTCATGAAAAGCAATGATCGCAGGGCATGGCAACTTTCTTTGTTTCTCAGGACAGTAGGCTCGAGATAGAGAGAGAGAGAGAGAGAGGTACGTACATACACAGCGTTCATTCCCCGCAGAGATTTTCCATTTTAGATGAAGTTGAGCGCATTATACACACATACACACACACGGGCATCAGGTTATGCGCGGCCGCCGCTGCCGATCGGTAATCGTCCGCGCGATCTAGCCGGCTAAATTTGTGGAAATCACGATAGCACGACGCGATGCAGGCGCACATACCCCTTAATTGCGCCGGATTATAATTACAAATCTTTTTCTCCGTGGCTTTTCCGTGTCGTACAAATAGTATGGCAAGTTTATCGAGCTATTCAAGCGGCTTTGTATACGAGTTTTATAAGGATAGCAAGGTGGCCCCCCTCGCGGTGTGTATTACAGCTACTGTTTTTAGTCGCCCGGATAATCGAACGGTGTATTGTACGTTTAAGTCTGAATCGGGCGTAAATCTTCCCGCGCGCTCTCGCAGATCGCGTCAGACGCTGTTGGCTTTCTTCTCCTCTGTATGAGGGAGCTGACTTATTTTCCCAATTATTTTCTCATTTTCGTGTACGGTTTATACATACGCGCCTGCAGCGCTGGCTCGGCTACACGTCACATAACCGTCTGCGCAATTAGTTCGATATAATTTTAGAATGTTCGCGAGTGCTGTGTATACAGCAATACATGTAATGTATATTGTAGTTAGGTGTAATAATGGAACGGTTCCTTTTCCCCTCTGCATTAGCCGTACAGCTCCGGGCCAAATAGCAGTTCTGGTGTAAGTGAATCTCGCGTCGACAGGAGAAAAAGAGCGCTTTACGACTCGACAAAAGCTTTCCAATTCGTACTACGGTTAAAAATGCTCTCCGCGCACATATACAATGCCCGCGTTCACGCCATCACCGCCGCCGCGCGAGCTATGCCCCGTATCGTGCTTACATATCGCCGTAAATTATTGGGAAATAATGACTCGGTGAAAGCAAATTTGATATAATATGCAGATTGGTTTGTAGAAATATCGCAATGATCCGCAAAGCTCGAAACGCTCGGCATACAAGTCTGTTATTATTCTATCAAGCGCTGTAAATTTTGTAATCAAACGGCGAGAAGCGCCCGGGGAAAATCGCTGGAGCGCGAGTGCGCATATTCCCGCGGCGCAACAAGTGTTTCCGTCGACGCGAACACGCAATTTTTTTTGCCGCTCGCCCAAAGCCAGCGCGGATTCTTATACCGAGAAGCAGGTTATATATTTCTTTCGTAGACTACAAAATGCATTTTCGTCGAACTGCAGCCAAGCTCGGCGCGCAACATCTTGTAAGGAGCACGTGCCCCATCAAATAGCGGATGCTCCGCGGCTGGAATCATGTGTATAGAGCGAGAACAGATGAGGGAGTAGTACGGCTCATATATACATATGTATAATGATTTCAATACGAGAGAGAGGGGGAGACGCGTGCCACACGCGCAGGACGTCGCGCCTCCTCTCCAAATTCCTCTCTTTCCGGACGTTTATTTTTTGTCCCCTTCTTCCCCCGACAATCTACGAGACTTTCGATCACTTTACGATACGAGGCCGATATTCTTCCGCTTGTTAGCTGCCTGCTCGTTCTGTCTTTCGTTGTGCTTTTTTTTCTCAATCAAGCCTCGGAGCTAAAAATATAAGGAGCGCGCGATATCTCGGGCCCGTTTCCGATAAAGCAATCGATTTTTCGACTCCTCCGCGCAAAAATCCTCGGCGTACCGTACGATTCTCGGGAAAATCCATAAAAGATACAGCTGATTTACATACTGGCTACGCCACTGCTCACGGTCGCGTTCCATGTATTCTTATATATACATGTGCGGGGGAGAAAGACAGAGAGACAGAGAGACGGAGAAATTGAGCGTGTGTTGATGTACACGTTCGGCGGTGATCCCCCGCTCACTTGTGTATGCGTACCCGGAAGAAGAGTCTCACTATACTCTCACTTGCGCTGATGCAGTGTCTGCCAGTATCCTTACTGAATGTATGTGTGTACACTGCGGGTTCGCACTTCAGACGCGAGGTGTCGCTCGGAGGAGCTTGTTTCGATGTACTTCGGTGAGCGTGTTTTAAAAAATATGTATATCGGATGATCGTTAGGATATTGACGTTTTCCACGTTATTGATGTAAATATTCCAGTTAAAATTTTTATCTATGAGTACTTCTACAAGATAAAATGCATTTAACAAATGAGAATATATAATTAAATGATTGGGACATTAAAAATTAGATCGTTTGTTAAGTGCTTATTACCGTAGACATAACTTGATTCGAAACTAAAGTATGCCTATACACAAATTCCGATCGTTTGCCACATGCACAGCTGGACAATTAATTTTCTCGTATGAACGAGCGCATATATGAATCTTTGAAAGACAGTTGCTTTGACGACTCCAATATTACCCAGATTCGTACTTATTGCGCATAATTGAGCGTGTGGATGCGATGAATACCCAGATCAAGTATTCTTAAGTTTTTTTTTCTTTTAATTTCGATTCGGACGATCATCCTTGCGTGTGCGATGTACCTGCACCTGGAGAAAGTGCGAGCGCACACGGTGATCTCTCGGTACATAATAGAGAAAGCTATTATATACAGAACTAGAGAGATCATGGCAGCGCGTACAAAGAGTCTGATGCTGCCGTTTCAGCTTCTCCGCGTGTTGATTTTCAAAACGACGGTCTGTTATTATTTGTGTGTATCCAGCCTCCCGAGAGATCGCAGTTACAGTTGGCAAAAAAAGCCGCTTGGTAGGCGATGCCAGTCACTGCAGCAGCAGCAGCAGCAGCTCGGTTTACATTGGGGGCCCGTCAAGTGATACACAAGCGCACGTCAGAAAATTCTCGCGCAGGGTCGAGATTCAAAGGAGCGTATACTCATTAAACTCCGAAAAAGACGTTCCGGCATATCTCACGCCGCTGACACACATGCACGGCGTCTAAGCTCGCCTCGGCATCGTGACCAGATAACTCGCGAGCCAGCGAGAGCGAGAGAGACATTTCACTCGGAAGCACGACGAGCGCGCTATGCACAACTATTGTGCGGCGCCGCGATGCTCGACTCGTAAATTCTGACGATAATTATCCTTTGACGCAACTCTGCGGATATGCGAGCGCACGTCAAGTGGATCCGCGCGCGTGCTCCACATATACTTGCGGGGGTGGGACACATCGCGCCGATAATAGCAGGCTCACCAGAACGGGAGCCGAGAGACTCTCGCTTGCGCCTATATAGCCGTCGATCGTCGATCGCGCACTCCCGCGAGCACCTATGTATTTACCTCGCGGGCTCTTATTCTGGATAGCTCCGTGTTTAGACGCGTTTCGACATTCCTCTGCGCTGCGGCTCTCGGTAACTCGGCTCTTCCTGGATTAGTGACTAGTGAAATTTTAGCGAACATATCCACGGACCGAAGTCGTTAAAAGGTAGCAGCTCGGGCGATTATCGTCTGTCAAGTGCTTATTAATTTCAGCTTTTTTTTCGTTGTTGTTGCTGAGGGAAGCCAATCGAGAATATGATTGTGGCGCGCGGCTACGCGAATTCCCATTCGCGGCCGCCACGGCGATTTCACATCACCTCTAATTAGCGATTTACCATCAGCGATTACATTACGCTTCGTTTCCCTGGATATTTGATCAGATGTGCGATTTTTCAATATCTGAGCTTGTTACGGGGGGAGGAAAAACAGGCAGCAATTTTCAGGCTTCGGTACAGGCATGTCATTGCAGCTACGAATAATCGCGGCTGTGTATACAGCGTAACTTGTTGATTCTCACGCAAGAGCCGATTTCTGCTGCGCGCTGCTGTTGCTGCTGTTCCCTATTGGTACACAGAAACGATATTCCACTCTGCTCTGCCTCGTAATTATGCGCTCGTAACCCGCGTCGGATCGCTCTTCGCGACTAATTTTCTCACGTGTTTGCGGTGAACTTTTATTTGCAACGGATCTGCATAGATAGTAGAGGAAAAAATGTCTGTATAGTACAAATCGTTAAAGTGATATAGACAGGCTTATCCGAATGATCCGAAGCGAGCTTATCAGTCGTGCAACAGAAACACAGCAACAGCAGCAAGCGAGTCCCCTGAATATATCACAAGCTGTAACTTATCACGGGAAGCGCCGTTGTGACAAACAAAGGATGGTCGCGTCCCCGTGTACTTGAAAAATTCTTCGTCCCGGCCGAGTTACCACGGGCGCATATCGGCTCTTATTGCTAATGCTGTCGAAGGAGATGCCGCCGCGGCCGCGACTCAAATGGTACCGAAGTCACGATCATCTGTTGAGCGGCCGGTCGTAGCCACGGTCACGATTATATTCTTTCCGTATCCGGATCTACGGTCACGAAAAATCTAAATCGTATACGTAATTATATGTGCGGGGGTACGAATCGTTTTAAGGTACTTATAAATGCCCGCTTATCGCCGAAGGATTGACTGACTCGGTTGCTAAAGAGCTGCATCTTGCATATATATATGCACGTTCATCGAGCTGCTATATAATATACATGCACACACCACTCACACACTCGGCGTACAAGCATTTTGCGAATTTGTCACGATTAGAGTTGGCAATTTCGCGATTTCTCAATTCAAAGGGGGGAAATCACGAGAGGAGGCTATAGCTTTCGCAACTAAAAATCCGTTGCGCTGTTCTGTGTGTATGTGTGTATCCAGACTTTTTTTCTCCCCCGCATCGAGATCGAATGTTAGCATGAATTGCATATACCCGGCGCAAAGGAGGTAATTATAATTGCTTCTGTAGCCGGCGCGCAGCGGAGCCATATATACGTTGTTTTGGCGCATTGAAAAAATTGTAATAGAGAAATCGGCTTGATCGACCGAGCCGCGGCAATAATTTTTCAAGTTTTTCCAGTTAGATAGTCGTCGGCCGCCGCCGCCGCCGCCGCTATCAACTGTCGCGTAAAAATCCAATGTTCTCAGCGTATACACACAAGCGAGACAGTGGAGAGGTTGAGCTGCGCCGAGGACGAAATTTGGCTAGACATCGAATCGAAAAATGATCTATATTGTCATGTTTGTTTATCGTGATTAATCGAGCTGGCACATTGTTCTGCGCCCGGGGGCCCGGGGGTCAGCTTATATAATATTCGCTCTTGTCTCTCGTAGATTAAGATGTAATCGCTTGATTGTCTGCCCGGGCTCTCGGTGCGCGCGCGCGCGCGCGGACACATTCTCTCTATCTCTCTGTATACACTAATCGAGACTCTGTCCGTCGGTGCTCTTGAACCGTTGCCGCGGAGAAATTAGAACGTTTCGTAACACTGTCATCGCTCCCTGTAGCGCGGTCCTGTCTACGATCGATGACCCGCAACCTTTGGATCCGCGCGACCGTTAACAATGCGTGATCGCGCGGCAACTCGCGCGCGCGCGCGCCGCAGTGATGTAACTCGTTTTCGACTGGCTCGCTTTTTTCTTACTCACGCACACACTCGCACATTGTTCCCAAACCAGACAGACGGGGAGAATCGACGATGAGATTGTGCGCTGCTCTCCTATATACATTATATACACATCGGTCGGCTTCACGGATTATGCAAGAGCGAAAAACGAGGGTATATGTATAATAGCGTGTCGTACATAATGGCCGTTTAAATACGTAATTAAGTCACGCGTACGTTTTTCACGCAACGGCTGTAAGCCGCTCTTCGAGCGTACTCTCTTCTCGAGTCAAACAAATCTATATACCGCGCGGCCTAAATACCGTCAGTTTCCAACTCGTAATCGCAGCCGAAGTCATCTCTCGCTCCTCTCTCTCTCTCTCTCTCTCTCTCTCTCTCTCTCTCTCTCTGATCTTCGCACTGATTCGCCGCTTATCTCCCGATTGATCTTGTACACTCTCGAGCCCAAATATGATCGAGCTGGAGCATCTCGTCGTCGTGCTGTTGAATATTTAAGTAGTTTAGACTCAACGCGGCTGTATACCGAAAGTGTGCGGGAAACAGGTTCTTCGACAAGTCGAACATCAGTTGGGGAGCTCGAGAGAGAGAGAGAGAGGGAGAGAGCCGCAGCGAGTAGGACACATTATAATCCCATCAACGGATTCACTCCTTTCGGCTTCTGCGCCTCTCCACTTGGCGCACTCTCTGACGTGCTTATACGTAATTTGGTCCGATACGTCGCTTTAACGCGGATTAAGCACTTGTAAGCGCACGTCTATTCTTCGATTTCAGAGTTTTGACTGCATTACATAGCCTGAACGACGACGTCGTCGTCGTCGAGTCTAATTAATCGCGCTGTTGGAGCTGGGAACTTGAATGGCCTGCCAACAATAGAAGAAGAGCATTGTACGGGTTATTAGCTTATTAGCCACACATTACTCTGTGCAGCTGCAGTGCGCGAGAGCCTCGTACCTCCTCGAAGTCTGATTAACCGTTATAGCCTCGCGTCCATTGAAGCGACTACGTCGCAGGCGCGCGCAATAAAGCTCGAAAGAGAGACGACACACATCATCGTCGCGTGGCGAGGCCCGACCAATCCGCGCGCGCTTCTGCAGGCGAATGCCGCAGATGGAAACGTATATAGCCGAGGATGATATTTGTTATTGCTACGTGCAGCAATAAGTGTCTGCGCTGTCCACACATTCGTAGATCTCGACGAGGCATAACTTGTGCAGGTCTGCATGCGTCTCTCTCTCTCTCTCTTTCTGTGTGTATGTTCTACAGAGCCGACGGCGGCTCTATACGGTCGATTCTTTGATGATTCGCGTGTGTGCCAACCGCTTTGTGAATTGCGGGACGAGTTGCGCGCCGTGGCTTTGGAAAAACGGCTTTCGCGTGACGAGCGATTTCGCTGTTGCGAGAGTGAGAGAGAGAGAGATAAAGGGAGAGCACACGGGTCTACAGATATTTTTGAAAAATCAATCAGCGAAGGACAATAAAAAAAGTTTCGAGCAACTCGCCGCGCAGACTTACGCACGGGCAAATTGAAGGAATGAGAAACGATGCTTGACAATGAGCTCTGACAGCCAATTCCCAGGTATTCGCGCGCGTCAACCATCGGCTACTTTTCTCTAACTGCAGTGGCAGCAGTAGCAGCCGAAAATTCATTTGGCCGCGAGCATTTTTCAATATCCGTTTTACGAGTAAATAAATTTCTTATTTAGCACGTCTGCGAATGCAATAAAAAGAAATGCTCATCGTGCTGTGGTGTGTATAGCCTGGGTAGAGTGCAAAACACAGACGTAGCGAAATTCCGGTCAAAGTTCCACGCTCACTTAGCAATAATTCAGTCTGGCTGGGTTACTTTTACTCTCCTCTCGGAGCCTTATTTCTTTCACCCGTCGCCTATAACCCCGGAGCCTCATCCTCTTTCTCCGTCTTCCTCGCCGATGGCTGCACCTTTCTTTCCCCTTTCCAACTCTGCTGCTGCTGCTGCTGCTGCTGCTGCTGTTGCTTCTCCTCCTCCTTCTTCTTTTTCATCTTGCTTTGCAGCAGCAGCAACAGCAGCAGCAGACGCGTCGTTGTCGTTTTCACCTTCTCTCCCCCTCGTAGTACGTTTGTAACGTGCCAATATCGATAATTCAGGAGCCCGCTGCTGCTGCTGCTGCTTCTGCAGAAAAAGCTGAACGATCGGTTTTGCACCAATGTGTCCGTTGTGCGCTTTATCCCTTTTTGTCTTTTTCTCCTCGCTCTCTCTCCCTCTCGTTTTTCTCGCTGCTCGCAGCAGCCGCAACCCATTGAGATCGTGCTATCTGCGCGCGCGCGAGCGGCTTGCGAGTTGCTCCCGCGGCAATATTGTAAACAACGAGATACGATAGAGAACCAACTACAGACGCCGCTGCGGCGTAAGAGCTTAAAAAGTAGCTGACGGGCTAAAAAGGAATTGGATACGTCTATGTATTTTTGCAATAAACATCCAACTTCAGAAGTCTCTCTCTCTCTCTCTCTCTCTCTCTCTCTCTCTTTCTTGGCTCCGCACGAGCTTCTTTCTTCCTCCCTCTTCACCCGAGTTATTATTTATGTTTTAATCGTGAGAATGCGCGCACCTTCGTTCCCTTGGTGCACATATATAGTGCACTCGAGAAGCTCTAAACTAAGGCTATAGCGACAGAGAGTAACGACTTTGCGCAAGAACGAAATTTCAACTCGAGTCGAGCGCGTAATTTGGAGTGCGTGGGCAACCTGCGCACCGGCCCGAAAGTGGCACGGAGGGAAAAAAAGACTGAAGAATTAGACTCTCAGACTCTCCCTGTCTCTCTCTGGTGCACCGAACGCGGCAATAACATCTATGCTAAACTGCCTACAAGCCACTCGCGCTCGCGCCCGCGTCTTTACGGCGCGATTGAGGTATATAGAAGCTGCTCGTAAGTCGTGTCGATGGGGCGCACACAAACCAATCGACTTCTCTCTCTCTCTCTCTCTCAATCTCTCCATATAGTCGAACGAGCCGCGGATCCAAGGAGATGAGTGCAGAGTATCCGTTTCACGAGCGATGGAGACGTCGTGAGCCGCCGCCGCCGCCACTTGGATTCCAAGCCCCTTGCCGATGCTAATTCCTCTCGCTCTCGAAGCGAACGAGATTGCGCCGCCGCCGCCGCCGAGCACAAGATCGTCGCGACTGCTGCACAAGTGCGCCGCGACGACACGCGCGCCAGAATAATTCGCTTCTCGAGATGCATTCACCTTGCATTATTATAATGTATTCAGCTAATCATTTCGAAAGACACGCGGCTCTTGCACGTAAGTACCTATACATATAATATGCGCCTCGACGAAAAATTTCGATGCGTCTCTTTCGAAAAGCATGATTAACTGGATTCTAAACTCGCAGCTTGCGAGCAGACAGCATCGTTTTTCCACCTGCAGCAGCGACTGACAGGTTTGTTTTATGCACCGCGGCACCCGCATGATTCTCTCGCCGGCTCGCGCTCTCTCTCTCCCTCTCGCATCGCATTACACTTTTACAAGGAAACCCTTCGCCGCGGCGGTTACTTCATCTAGCTGGTAAATTTATCTACTCTACCTCTCGCGCTCCAACGCTTTTTAGCCTTCTTTTTTTCACCCTCCCCGCGTGTAAACGCTCGAACGTTGCGTCCTTTGGCGAAATGCGCAATCGTCGCGCACACAGATTGGCGCGTAACTTTCGAGAGCAGAAGAGCGACTCGAGAGCCAAAATGCCTGTATGTATACACTCGACTCGGCTAATGATTACAAATGATCCTTCCGAACGGTAATCGACGTTTTTATGCCACGTCCAGGGGGGGGGGGGACGAGTTGAATGCAGCGATCTGTGCTTAATGAGCATATTATGTATTTTCGCGGCTCTCTTTCTTCTGCAGTCGAAAAGTGAAAGTGCTGCCCCGCGTACATATATGCGTATAATGTAACGACATTACAATACCGGCCGGTATGTTTTATACATTTTATTACTGAACGGAGAGTGAGAAGCCTTTTTTTTCAATATACAGTTTCACACTCGCGCGCGCGCGCGCGTATAACTGACACGCGAATACATTGTATTGGTATCGAGCGCCGCCGAGTCGATTTTTAAGCCTCGTTCGGCTCTGCGCGCATTGCGTCACTCGCGCGCGCATATCGTCTAAATAAACAGGGCGGGGATAGTTTCGTGCATTGTATATAGACTCGCACTTGGGGCTTATCTGACCGTGGATATTGAAAAATTCCTCGTCCGAACGGAGCCCGCTGAAAATTAATTGCCGGCAATTTACGTGATTGCTCTGCAGCACTCTTATATATTATATATATATATTTACTTTGTTATTGCGCGGAAAATGGAAACGATATGCATCTCAAATACAATAAGCTACTTAGTATCGCATTTATCACAGGCGGTATGCACGCAGGTATATATATTATATACTGATACTCGGTTCCAATTGCAAGAGCAGCAGCAGCAGCAGCAGCAGCAGCAGCTACAGGAATGAAATACGAAAGATTCGAAGCATCAATTGGATATTTCGACAATGACCGGGCGGCGCTGGATTCCGTTACACTCTCCTCCCGTAAGCTCTGATGGGCTGGACCGAATTCAAGCGCGCCATCAATATCGTCTGGCCGCGCGTGCAAAATTATTCCGTCGCTCGAGAACAAACGAACGCAGCATCTCTTGATATCTCCTCCCCGTCCAGCAGCAGCAGCAGCAGCAGCAGCAGCAGCGCAGTGGCGGCATCGGCAGCTACATAATAATATACAATTTGCAAAAGAAAAGCCAGAGCGATCGTGTCATCGTAAAGTGATCCCTCGGCGATTTTCGGCAGTCTCGCGCGAGCACTCTTTCTCTCTCTCTCTCTCTCCCGCTCTTTCTCTCGATACACATCGGAGTGGTATATTCTGGGCTTGCGCGCAAGAGATGCTAATTTATGGCGGCGTGCGCGTATACGTGGGTCGTATGCGCAGAGATTGTGGTCGCGATAAGAGGAACTCGCTGCGCGCGCATGAGTTATTGCGAGTTTGGCATGTGCGCGCGCGTTAAATTCAATAAAGTTATTTTTGTCGGCTATATTGCGAGCGAGCGAGAGGAAGAGATGCGGTCGACGTTTCTTTTGCGCTTATATTCATTCGCTCGCCCTGTCTATATATCCGCCTCCTCCCGAACGCGCGCCCCACCTTTCTCTTCTATACGTATATGTATCCGCGCATGACCGGCTCCTCTCTTTCTCTTTCTCTTTCTCTCTGCGTTTCTCTGTCTTTCTCGCGGCGCGTCCAGCGACTTTGGAATCGCGCGCCGCACGTGCGTGTAAATGCGGCGGTGGCGGCGGCGGCGGCGGCGGCGGCAGCGGCACCCCATTGAATTATCGGCGTTAAATTTCACATTTTACGCAAGCCTGTCAGCGCTCGACCGATGGAGACATTATAAATGTTAATTGCTCGGATTGCACAGTTATCTCGACCGTGGCTCACTTTATTCATCCCCCTACCTCTTCTTCTTCGTCTTCTTCCGCTTCCTTCTGCCGTGCGACGCGCATTTGCATCTCAATCTCTCTTTCTCTCTCGCTCGAGTCCCAAGCGACGCCTGATTTAACAGTCGTCCTCATGCCAAACGGCGTCGTTCTTTATTTCGAGGGGGAGCCGCTCCCGCGAGGATATGGACGGAAAGTCACCTTCCCTCGCGTATTTTTAGATTAGCGCGTGTCGAGGCGCCGTTTTTAAGAGAGAGAGAGAGAGAAACAGCGACGAGACGTACGACCGCCTTAAATTTTCGGATACCGGTGCGTATGTGTGCGTCTCTCTGTGTGTGCAACGGCTTTTTGTCACGAAATTTCGAAAAAAGCTCTGCACCGGTTATCGCCGCCAGTTACTCGCTCGCGCGGCTATATGGGCTGCTGCTGGATAATGACGATTTACGCGGACTGCGACAGAACTTTATTATATCCCAGCGGCAGTGGTCCGTATAATTCTGTGTACGTATATATAACGAAGCCAACTCGAAAGAATTCTACTTTTCGAAAAAGAAAGGGCGTCTTGCGAGGTAAATCAACACAATTATACGGCAGAGGCGAGTAGCTCGATTTATCAGTCTCTTACACGCATCGGCGAGCGCTCGCGCCGCGTCCGCCGACACCCACTCCCGAAAAGGAGAAAATAAAGAGAGCACAGCGCAACTCGCGGCATGTCCTTTGGTATAGAGAACGCGAGCAGGACATAATTATGCAGGTATATACATATAGCGTCGTCGAGCCCCGCAGGAAATGGCTTCTGGCGCGCGGCCGGAAGTTGTCGTCGAGTCTGGCAGCGCGTGCCGGCCACGCGACCGAGTCCACACATTATAATGCGAGCCCCGTGCGTATGTTTAACCGGCCTAATGGGATGATTGCGCGACGCCAACGGCCGCGAACCTCTCTCTCTCTCTCTCTCTCTCTCCCTCTCCTTTGTGTGCGCGCGTACGCGCGCGAAGGGAAAGCGTGCTTTTTGTTTGCGCCGCTCGTTTCGATTATGAGTTTCTACGTATACGTGTGTTCGCGTCTCGACTCTACGATCGAGGCGCCCGTTTTCCGCCACTTATCATCGACACGCGCTCGATTGAGTGCCACTTGTAAGTGTCTGGAGAAGAGTATAGTTGGACAGGTAATTCGGGGGATGGAGCTTTCTCACGAGTTTGGATTTTTGGGTTGACGCGAGAGGCCGACGATGACAATATTATCGACAACCTTGATTATTCCCTTGTATGCATTGAGTTTCTTTTGTCGCTCTCCGAAATTTCGTTTCTTTTTACTCAAAGGAGCGGTTCGATTGAAAAGTATTCGGTTTTGTTCATTGTAGGCTACAAATATGTATTAAGATAGTTACAAAATGCAGTTATAGAAAATATTTTTCATCAGAACTTTGTAATAATACAAAGTTTTCGAAATAATCAAAAACTAAAAAGTGTTCTGGCGAATTTTTTAAATGGAATGTAAATAAATTTGAAGAATTTAATGAAAAACAAGACAAGTCGCTAGTATCGTATATTTAGTATACTTATAGTTATATTGTTGGCACTTAGATCAATATTTAAAAAAATTTTTTTAATTTTCGTCATTGTATACATCTATTCAATACCTTCGTTAACCTGCGTGGTTTCTTTAAAATTAATTTAATGGAAAAAATTGCGTGGAAACAAGTATGAAACTTATACTTGCATTTATAATCAAAATAAAAATTTAACGTAATGAATAGTGCATACATGAATATCGTGCCAACTAAATTGTCGAGTCATTCGAAAGCTTTTAATTGCTCAGCATAAGTGATTATTTAAAAATTAACGACGCGAAGACTCCACGTGAGCCCAGCAGGCAGGCTATACCAATGCAGTCTTTCACAAAAAATGCTTATTTCTAAACATTTATTCAACGGTAAATTAGATAATCGAACATAATTTTCCAATTTTCTCTGTGCACGATCAAGATTAAGCCACCTGACAAAAAGTAAAAGAGCTCGTAAAAAGCGAGATAAAGAAACAACCGTCGTGCTCTAGTCATAAAGCACGAGGTTAGCATCGTCAGTTCTCCGTAGCAACAAAGCGCCGTGTGCACACGCGTGCGTCTGTATAAAAATGCATATTAGCCTAGACCTCAAATAATTACGCATGTCAACTGTGGCGCGACTATCTTTTGAAATCGTGCGGGTAGACGGCCGCGAAGCGCAGCTTTTCGACTCGGTATAATGCATCAACGCAGCAAGGCAGAAAGAGAGAGAGAGAGAGAGAGAAAGAGACAACAGCGACGACGAGGATGAGGCACCTGCGCGCGTGCCGCCACACATGCACACGCGACGCGACGCACTGACTGTGACCAACACCCCTTGCAGCAGCAACAGCAGCAGTCTGTATTTATTGTATATTTTAAGTGCGCGAGGTCATCACTGTATGTCTCTCTCAAGATGTATGTGGGGTTGAAGTTTTGTTTTTGGCTCTGGTCGCTATGGCGCTCGAGTTCTACGTTCAAACCGCCGTACTCGAATATGCAGTCAGCGTCGGAGAATTCAATTATTTTGTTTGATTGTCAATGTGTATAGAGAACCATAAAATTCATTTTATAGATGTAAAAAAGAAAAAATCTACGACGCATTTTCTAGGAATAAGCATTTAAAAATTTATGCAGGGACTATAGCTTTCCAAAAAGCAAACACGTCAGTGTGCAGATACCGCGGCGCGGACGAACAATCGTTTACACTGGACAAACAGTTCTCTTTCCGGGACGTAAAAACAGAGTCCTCCGCGGTGTCGCGTAAACACAGAAAAATTACGACCGGAAAGTAAGGAAGCGCCGTTCCAAATTAAATTAATCGCGCGCCGAGGACGAGAGCCTCGTCCGCGAGTACTCAACTATATGGCTTTTGTGTACATATCCCACGAGTCGCAGGCAGTCGCAGTGCAGCGCAACAGGGCCTATATATATGTAGCGCATTATACAGCGCGTGGCGAGCGTGTGCTAGCACTTTCCATTTATTTTTCAGTTGCTCGTTACACAATGCAATATGATAGAAGCGCGCTACCCGCTCCTGACGTTAATTGTCTATAACATAATCGTAACTCGTCCTCGCGTCCCGTTCCCCCCCCCCCTCTCGCCGTTGCGCTGCAGTCCTTTCCTCTTCGTTACGCGACGTAATATTCCGTCTTTACGATTACGAGCTTAGATCGCGCGCGCCGGCTTTGTGTATTCCAGAAACGCGAAAACTAGATAATGCCGCGCACATGCAGATGGCTATAAGCGCGCACACGCGCGCACGCGTCTCTGCAATATATATCGTTGGTACATATAGTTTATTGCTCTCCCGATCCTCAAGAGAGTAACTCGATCACGACCGTAACCGCCCCGGTGAGTCGAAATAAATTCCAAGGAACCTGCTGCTATGTGTTTCATATATACATGTATATACTATATACAGTATACACGTAAAGACGATCGAGATCCTCAGGGGTTTACGAAGGTGTGCGCCACCTGCGACCACCAAGATGTACCTGCGGGGTGGCAGCAGCGATACACGCGGTCAGCGATGCATGATTCCGAGCCGACCATATGGCCCCGACGAGTGGACGCGTGCCCCGCTGCTTACATATATTATATATGCTCTGTGTACGCGCCAACGAGAACCACCCTCCGAATATGGATTTGGGGCCGCAAGGGGCCCCTCGAGGAGCGCCTCAAATCCACAGGACGATCGCTGAGTTGTATATTGCCTTTTTGCCCTTTTTGCCTGTTTTCGTGTTTTCCTCGTAAATTTTATCCTGCAGCCCATTCAACTCGCCGCGTCGTCTTCAGTGTTTTAAGTCCTTTTGTTCGCGCGATGGAAAATCGGGCGTGAATTTTCTTTACAAATTGAGATGTATCTCGCATTGTGTCCGCTTCTTCGAACTGACCGTCTACCTTTACGTCTGCGGGTGTATTAAATTTTCCTTCACTTTGCCTTCCGTGGCTGTATTAAACTCGTGAGCGACAATTATATTCCAGTCCAGCGCAGTGTGAAACAAATTTTTCACCCTCAAATGTTCATTCGATTTCCATAAGCAGACAGACCACTAGCAGTCGCGTAATGAGCTCGGCTCGGGCACCTTAGCAGGTGGTGTGTGGCCCGGCCAGTAATCACGCAAGCATGAATCCGCCACTTTTAAGAAGCAGCAGAGGCATGGCATACATTTATACGTGTACACTGCATGGCACTCACCCTCTCGGACCTCCTTGAGTACACCTGCATCGAGCGCACCCCCAAGAAAGCCGGACACGAGACAGTAGGGGTTGCACCTTCCTCGCTTCCGTCTTCCTCTCTGCGCTCAGCCAGCCGTGCATCCGTACGGCAGGAGGTGCAAGTGTGTGCTGCGCGATTTTCCGACCACCTCCGTCTACCTGTAAAACCGTACCTATAGCCACCCCCTAAAGAAAGCAAGTGCCGCAGGCACATGAGCGTGACAGACAGGTGAGGTGGGCGCGCGCGTCGGCACGCGCGTGCCGACTTCTTCGAGCACGACCGTTTCCTTAATGAATTGATATGCCAAAACTCCTTCGCTCTCTCCTTGTCTTTTTCTTGCCCGGCTTTGCCGAGGGGCTCCTTCTAACGGTCGAGCGAAATGAGGTTTGCAGGCCGTTGGAGGGTTGCGACTGTTGAGGTTAGCCTGCAGTATGGGGTCCGCCGACAGCAGTTGTTTCCTCCTCTCGACGAGGAACTCCGTTATTACAATTGAAAATTTCAAATATTTGCCGGACAGCTGTTAACGTACTTTTTCATTTATTCAATGCAAAACTACAGCCCGCAATTGAAAATTAATCGAAGTTCGAATAGTCGAGATATTAATGGCCAACTATAAAAATAGTCGTTTTATCAGCCAGTTTCCAGTTTGGGGTCTCGACGATATGCCAACAACTCGATTTCACCCAGAATCGTAACAAACATAACTATGGCTAAAAAGGCGTGATCGTATCGAGCGAGGCAATGAGTGTGGAAATCGATCGGAGAAGAACTCCCCGCGTTTATTCTGTTGACCAGTATTATACAATTTGCGCGTCATGTATCTTACACGCCCAGCCCGGCCTCCTGGCATACGTATATACGAACGCAGCGAGCAGCGACTGCAGACTGCGCAAACATACAGTACAGATATACGCACCGGCGACTGGCATCTCATGCAAATTTTCAAGCCACCTATATAGAGAGATACTGCGTGTGTGCAGCATCGGCGAAGAATCGCGCGCGACTGCTCTGCTCCGCGGCTCAAAGCACAAGGGCAAGGGGGTACGAAAATAAATAGGGATTAAGCACGATAAGATCCCGGTTTACATCGGTCTTTGATAGCCGAGGCTTGGCGCTCGCGCTCGGCCGGTTTATCCCGATCGCAGATAATCTCTCCGTCTCACTCCTTCTCTCTTCCAGCCTCGCTCTGCGCTGCAAGTAAGTGTGTGTGTGTGTGTGTGTGTGTAATTGTGTATGTGTGTCTCTCTCTCTCGCTTCTGAAGCTGCAGCAGCTTCGTAGCCCAACCAGTCGGACAGGTGACTTATTGCATCGATTCGAGATGACCAAACTGTGCCGAGCAAATATAAATAACGGCATCGATCCGATCTCTCTCTCTCTCTCTCTCTCTCTCTATCTCTCCCCCTCTTCCTCTGGCCGATCGGGCCGCGCTGCTGCGGCAAGGGGATATTGTCTTGCCACAAAAATCTAATTATTTATCCATAGGGAATATACAGGACGATTTAATCTTGGCCTCGCTCTCTCTCTCTCTCTCTTTCTCTCTCTTTCTCTCTCCCGGGCGCGAGGGATCTCTCTTTCTCGTGGCGCGACAACATCAATTCGTAATACGATCGCTTTGTTGCGCGCGTCTCTTTCTCTCTGCGCGCACGCGGCGCGATAGTCGAGAGCGTTTTCCGCAGCGAGCGAGAGCGACATTTTTATTGATTGTACGTGTCTCGCGGCGGGCCAATGCTTGGGCATATAGACGGAGAGACTTTTACTTGGCCTTCTTTTTCGCGTGACTCGAGTTCGCTCTCGGCGCGCCGGCTTCATACGTATCAATTTGACGATTTGTTTACTTCCTCGCGCCGTCGAGCCGACTCTCTGCATAGTGCAGCTGTCGACGCCCCCGCGAATCTCGGGCGCAGCAGTATAGATCGCGAGCGAGACGAAATAGTTGGCGCGAGAGTCGTTTTTCGCTGCTCCTCGATTTTCTAGTTCATTGCAACACGCATGCACGCGAGGCGCGAAAAATCGCGCCCCGCGAGCAAACAATGAACGCTTCAAACGGGTGATTTAATGCCGCGATTTCATTACCGTATTCCAGACGCGTGTGCAGATTCCGTGCACGACTGTTTCAGATCGGCGCAAACGAGTCGATTAACTCGACTGGCGCGCGCGAGCGAGCGAGCAAACGCTCGTGTGACTAGTTGCAGCGCCAGTGTGACAGACCATTCATAAATCTATTTGATGGTAGAAAGTCCTCTCTCTCTCTCTCTCTCCCGCTCTCGCTATTATTCTATAAGCGAGAAACTCGTCTACGTAATCCCCTCGACGAGTTACGTATACACGCGCTGCCACGGCTGATCGGATTGAGACGTATAGCGAATAGATTGATTCATTAGCCTATTTTTCATGCAGAGTCTCACGCGCGGCTCGGCCAAACTGCATCGTTTTCAGTACACGGATGAGAAAAGCACACAGCGCAGGCGTCGAAAAATTCTAAGCACGAAAGGGGGTTGTTGTGATGCTGGCCGTGAGATGTCTCGAGAAAGAAAGAGAGAGAGAGAGAGTATCGCGTGACAATAAAAAATCGACGGAAAGCCCCGTAGCGTAGACACTGGCTCGAAAACGTCGTCCTGTGTGGCGATGCACCTCTCGCTCTTCCCCCCTGCCAACATAAAATCAAGCCGTTTATGGGTTCGGAACCTTCGTAATTCACATCATTGTCCATCCGCAATATTTACTGCAGCCTTCGTTATAGCCCCTGGCTCTCTTTCGCTCTGCTCTCTCTCTCTCTCTCTCTTCTCTCTCTCTCTCTCTCTCTCTCTCTCTCTCTCTGTCTCCCCCCTCTCTCTTTCTATACATACCGTACACCTACATGTATAGCTGGTGCACGTATATCCGCGCAGAGGCTCGCCTCTTCCTGATAACTTTTGGCCGGACGACGGAGCGCGACTCTTCCTATGACGCAGGTAAAGTTCGGTTAATTCCGTGAATACTCGGGCCGAGAGAGAACCGCCGCCTTCATTTTTACGCGCCGCGAATGTTCAAATTGTAAGTTATTCGCCGCTTTCCGAGCTCTTGCGGAAAAAGTAATTGGATTAAATAAATATCGCGCAGTAAAGTTAAGATATGAGCGGGTGGTATATATCGCCCGCTAATTTTGGGTGGCGGCGGCGGCGGCCAGCACGAGGAACGAGACTTTTATACTTCGAAAATTCGCTGACGCAGGCGCGGGTATACGAGAGGTAAGAGAACAACAAATTTCGGGCGTGCACTTTACGCGCCGAAAATCTTATCGTCTAATTTACATCGCGAGCCGCGTTTTGTCGTGTAAATTTAATTCCTTAATTTATGCCGGCATCCGCCTGATTCACTTTCCGAAAAAATGCTTCATCGATCCTTTTATAAACTCGCAGCTGTATCCGTCTCGGGTCGAGCTCGTCGGCGCTGTTTTCACGGGACCTTGAAGACGAGTAAACCAATAAATCTGGCGTGATCAGCAGTCCCCTTGAATTTGGAACATTATTTTTCACAAAGTGTATTACCGTTTACGGCTGTTTAAAACTTTGAATGTTGAAGCCAGATTTTATGAGATGACGTTTTATTTTTACGGCCGGCAACTATTAATCTTTTACTGCGCAGTTCCACACATGTCTCGAAGAAGGAGAAAAAAACAATGTTTTTCGAGCTTCTTCGCTGTCGAGCAACTTTCGCGCGCGCGCGCGCCTGCACATAAGCCACCAGGCGAAAAATCAAGTCTCCTTGGAATTGAACAGTTGAAGTTACCTTCCTCAATCTATTTTCCTGCTGCATGCACACAATGAGACAATGACTAATACAGCAGTATCCGCGAACTCGTGCGCTACACACTACACATAAAGTATCCAATTTTCAGCAAGCTTGAAAACACGAGCGCCAAAGTGCGCGAGGAAAGTGTATTCGTCGAAGCGGTTTCAGCTCTCGCTATCATCGGAGTCCCTCGATGGCGGCGCTTTGTCACTGATATTGCGTTCGAGCAACCTGCGTACGTATTATACACGTGTACGGCGTGTGCGCAGGCGCGCGCGAGCTTTATTGCGCGCATTTCTTCTGCGCGCCAATATTGCGCTCACCTCGGCGCTCACTTGCACGCGCTGCACACTACTGCCGGCTATTTACGTCGAGCCGCGTAACGAGCGACGGCTCCTTTTTTCCTCCCGACTCTTTTACGCGGTTCGCACTGCACTGGGCTGTCTCGGCGAAACGAGCGGTACTTCTTTCGGGGTTAATACCGTCTCCTTTTACGAGAGAGCGAGAGAAAGAGAGATGAGGTATATGAGGGAGAGGCCCACGCGACAATAGCGAGGAGCAGCCGTCATTGTCTTGCAACTGACTGCGTGCGTCGTTTCATTCGGAGATATTCCAGACGACTTTTGGCACATGCAGCTCGCAGTTTTTGCATTTAAGGCACTTTTATGGGGCGAGCTCCTTTTTTGATTTTCAATTCTTTTTTATAGTTTACACTTGACGAGGGAGCTCGGATTTTGCATACCGCTATTAGCTTCGAAATTCCAGTCTGACAGTTGCTTGAACAGTATCGGATGCGTGTGATGTTATGTAAGAAAATTCTGGAATTTATTTATGAGTTCGAAGAAATATACTAAATTCTGACGTAGGCGTATCGATAGAAAACAGAACCGCTTTGCTTTTGTTCTTTTCCGACGGGATTTTTCCCAATTATCAGCAATGCCCAATGTCTGCTTTGGAGACACGTTTCTTTTATTGCGAAATCTACTACGAGTCTGATAAAAAAACTTTTTTCATCATGTTATACATAAGTGTAGGTTTACGCAAGACTGCTATACTGTATTTAAAGACGCCTCATTTATTAATCAACTACAGTCTTCTTTTTAATCTTCAGCCGTGATATTCACATCCACGAAAATGTTTGCCAGGTTACCTAAACTTCTTTTTGCTCTGGTTTTTATTTGTTTGCTATCGGCTGTAGATTATTCGCTGGCCCAAGCTGGTAAGATAACTCAAAATTTTATAATTAAGGAAAGCAATTTTTCGTTTACCAATTCAATTATTCTATTTTAAGCATCATATAGATCTGAGTGCCTTTCGAAATGTCAGAGTAAGAATCGTTTTACATTTATCGTAAATATATAAATACAATTAATGACGAGGTAGAATAATACTCTTACTTGATTTTGTAATTTAGAGTTCATTGATGAATTTCAATGTCTTAAGAGATGTGAAGGTAAAATTCCAAAATTACAATATATAATTTTTAAAAGTTTGCTGAATAGTGCAATGATTACGATTTGTCTTGTTTTAGCTGAAAATGTTCCCCGGTAATTTTATACACAAACAACCGACAAATAGGTCTGTTGGTACTGACACCTTTAAAGATGTCTAAGTAGTTAATTTCATGTACACTTGCACAGTACATGTAGTTTATAAATAAAATTTCTGGATTCTTACACTATCAAAATACTTTTCATTATAAGCATCATGTGTCTAATTGTTATATCCTAGCTAATGTGTTTATATGTTATAGACTTCTACACTTCTCTTACCCGAGCTCAATTCTTCACTACGATATATTGATTTAATCAGTCACGAATTTCTGAAATACCAATTATTTCTTGGATTTTAAGTTTCTAGTGTTTGTTAGAGTGCAGATTAATATGAAAGAAGAGAAAGTGAAAGCAGATTTGAGAAAGTTCCAATGTTTTTTTTTAATAATTTTGTT
The DNA here is from genome assembly GCA_018906965.1 of Philotrypesis tridentata. Lineage (NCBI taxonomy): Eukaryota > Metazoa > Arthropoda > Insecta > Hymenoptera > Pteromalidae > Philotrypesis > Philotrypesis tridentata. Next base: position 15,578,606 of record JACCIB010000001.1, read on the forward strand.
TATTTTCCTGAAATTTAGTTTATCGATCACCACAAGTTTTCAATTTTGTTGCTCTTTCAAAATCATTGTTTAACACGAATTCAATAATAGAAACATATTTGGATTTTCGAATAGTGAGCTAATGGTAGCAGCATCGAAAATCAAACATCGCGGGTGCTCGCGATAATAATTAAGCAAGCAGCAGAAACACAGCGAACGAAGCCATCGCTAAGCACTTGTTTGAATGAAGGCTCGGTGTAACTAAAAACACGTGTATTCCGTTCCGTGATTTAGCGTCTCTCCATATATACGATACTTGCCGATAGCTGAGCACGTAGAAGCAGCTATCTCTTTTTAGTACGTTACGAAAGCAGCGGCAGGCAAGGGGTACACAATACACACATATATATATATTTCGCTCTGCTAGTTAAGAGTCGGCCGAGTCCCTGTGGCGGCGGCAGCGGTTTGCAGTCAGGTGTGACGAAGTGCATACTAACGGAGGGCATAGGCTAACGACTACTGCCTCTTGTAATTGTTGCGAGCGAATCGAACGAATCACGAAACACGCTACTCTCTCACTCACTCTCTGCCTCTTGGCGAATTAAAATAATCAGCAAAGATGCCCTCGTAAGAGCTATATAGTGAGCGCAGATTAGCGGGATATTTATTGTTGACGCGTGCGACTCGTCGAGTGTTTTAGCGATATATATACTCTGCGAAGGGGTATAAATTGATTCGTCGTTAAGTTGTTTGCAATCATATAGTAAACGAATTACACTTATTTGTGTATTTATTTATTTCATTTTTTTTCTAAATTTTATTTTTTATGCGCAAATTGGTTAATTAGAAAAACATATAATGAAGCCTATCATTAGTCTGAGCGTCATTAACTTGACGATCTTGAGTCCAGATTCGCTTTTTCCTTCCGTCTGGTACACCGACTGCTTGGTCGTCTTAAATTCTGATGTTTTAAACATGGGCTTTCCATTACCGACTCACTCCTCAGGAGATGGAATAAGTTACGTATATATACAATATACAATATACAATATACATATTATGCATTATACATATATATTTATATACTTGTACGTGTGCTCGCCAAGTAAAAGCGGGCGTAAAAGCTACTGCTACTGCTGCGCGCATTGTACATCCGTACGTAGTAGTTTATAGTTAATAGCCTCTGACAAAGCTAGTCTTCTACAAACAACTATGACATTCTTGAATGTTTAATGCTCGATTTTTCAGACTAATTCTGATGAAATAATAGTGTACAAGTACTTAATAGTATAGAATTGACGCAATAACTAGCCGAATAATTTTTTTTTCTTTTAGATAAAGCATAAATTCTGGCTTAAGTAAACAAACAAGTTCTTATTACAGTCTTTATCTCGGTCTTGATACTGATAATTGGATTTTCATATCTATAGTCGCACCTCTCTGTAAATGGCCTAATAATGAATATATAATAAACAAACTCTCTTTTCGTAAATGTAATAGGAATGTACCAACAAAAGTCTATGGTTTTACATGATTGTTATTTAAATTATAAGTGTTAAAAGTAATGTAAATATGAGAGTAAAATATATAGGTATCATTATAATTTCTTTCCATGACTGTCTAAATATTATTTAAAAAATTTCGATAATTAAAATTCTGAGCTGAATTTTCTCTTTTTGAAAATTTACTCATTACCTGACTCAATCGATTGTGTTGATAAATGTAGAGGCTCGTTGTAGTCATTGCAGATTATGTTCTTAAATATAAGACAGAGTAATCTAAAATTCGATGATGTAGATTATCAGTGCCGAGAGTGAGGTTTGAGACGCACCTTCTTTCTTCACAGTCCAAGACACCTATGTACGAGCCTATGTACGCTGAGGAACAGCAGCTCATTTATCACCGGTCACGAATCATGCTCCACTCCTTCATCGCCGTGTAAACTGCCCTGAAAAGCTGAGCGTTTTCTTCCGACATTTTTTTTTTTCTCAATAATTCACCGTGACGAGACGTAATTCGATATCCGAAGTAATTATTGTCGAGTTGAATTTTTTCGGATCCAATGACTGGTGTGTGTTTTGTCAGTTACCAAGAAGTTTCTTGGTGAAAGAAAGGATTTTGACGGTCTTATAATTACGTTGTTTCTCTTGTGGCTTTAATTGGACAGATCGTCTGGCATGACAATGGGAAGTTATTAAACGTTTTAATTAATAAAGTAATGGGGAAAATTTTTAAAAAGGCTTTTCTTTCTACCTACACTTCCTTCTTATATAGATTAATTGCCTGTATTTATGGTTTCTCCGGACGTACAAGTAATGTTTAAAAATTTGCTGTAGAAAGCAATCATAAGCATATTCCACACTCTGGACATCAATTAAAAATTCTCGGTAGCTTCGTTTGCACAACAAAAGAGTCGTGAATGTTTACGTCTTTCGCGCGTCCTCGGCGTTGTAGCTGTCGATTCTCCTTCGCAATAAACGAAGAGCAAAAAAGAATAGGAGAATTTCTCGTTTTCCCCGAATGATCTCGCTATCGCGCGACACGTCTCACCTATCCTCCCTTTCTCCTCTGGTGTGTGTATACTGTATACTGTATACCTACCTCTCTTCCTCTTTCTTCCGTGCTGTACGTATAGAAGCGTGTGGATCGAAGAGCAGCTCGCTGCGCGTACACTCACACAAAACTGATCCCACGCTCCCTTTTAGAATTGGCCGCATCCTTTATTAGGCAGAGATTTGATTCAGTATCACGCTTCGCTTCTCTTCTCTCCTTTTTCACTGGGCGCTGGAGGCGTTTTAACATATGAAAAACGACGCGTCTATGGGATAGTCGAAAACTGAATGGTCCGAGCTTTTGTCGCTCTCGGGGGATCGGCTTATTCTCTCTTTGCTCTGGACACGACAGGTTCGCGCTATCACACGGAGCGACGAGATCACGCTCGGAGTCTGGGAGCGCGCGCTCGGATCTTTGCCCTTTGACCTTCTACGAACAGCTCCGATCCGCTTCAGTGTCCCGCGCGTTTTACTCTAAAACGGAGCTTTCGTCACACGATGCTTAGACTTTTAATATACGATGTATTACGAGCCACACGGGCCTAATTGAATATGCGATTGGACACTTTAATATAAGCGGATTATTTCCTCGTCGGAGCCGTGTATTATTGATCCGCCGCTCGCAACGGCAGGCTTGGCTTATAAAGTGAGGGCATTAAATGCAAATATATAAATTTCGTTTGATCGCCGCTCGATTGTCTTGACGAAATCAAGAGGCGCGTGTGTATGTGTAATGTGTATCTATACACCGTCTACTGGGCGACTTACAGCTACGTGTAGCGGTGCGGACGCGGGGTTCGCAGCTCTGCTGATGTGGGACTCGCGCGTGGGCTTTAAAATAAACGCTCTCGCATTAAAGATCGAAATCTCATAATTAGATACTCTTTCTTTGCCAAGATGGAATTATAATATGCGCGCGCTCGCGCGGCGTAATAGCAATTTCCTAGTCGTAAAAAGAGGAACGGCGCGTATTCTCTGCGGGGGAGGGAAAAATAAGTATTAGTGGAAAAGTGCGCGCGCTGCACCGCGGCTGCAGTATCTTGCAAAACGGGAAATGACCAAAAAGACCGCGGAAGGAGACTCGGTCGCCGCAGAGAGAGAGAGAAAAGTGGAGTTTGTTTAATAGCTTAATACACGAGAGAATAGCCTGGAGGTGTGCTGGTGTCGGGGCTGAGCTGTCTCACCTGTTGGTGGGAGAGAGAGGGAGAGTAGTTTCCAGACGAGTCGCGGCGCCCTATGGCTCCAGCGAGGTTAATCGTCCATCTCGGCGCTAGAATGATGACGACTATTAAGTGAGTACCGTACTGGCCTCCAGCCAAAACTGCCCCGCGAGTACTTACGTACGCCGCGGTTGTGAGATGCGCAAACAAGCGGATAGCCGCGGCAAAAACTCGGCTGGAAATAGATTTTCTGATGGCGATGGAAATTATCGTTGCAGTAAGCTGCGGTGACTGCAGCTTTTAGTCCGCGCAGAGAGAGAGAGAGAGAGAGACCCCTGAATTGTTGTGCATATATGCACATACGCTCTTCGGGGTATATTCCAGACTGATTACGATGTTTATTCAAGATGTATGCACTGGCGGCAGAGTAAACGATTATTGCCAGAATCAAAGCATCAGCGATAAACTTTCCCACATCCTCGCTTAGCGTAAACATTCGACGAACACTTTACTATCGCGCTCATTTCGGATGGAGCCTACGTAATTTGCGCGGGGCATATCGCAGGAACGGCGCTCGTATAATGATCCACAAACGTGTCGACTGTCGACCCATTGACATTATTATTGAGTATTAAAAAAGCTTTTACGACTTTGTTTCATTAAGGACGAGTTTGCAATGCTGAGGTGGCATTTCATTAGGAAAAGATTTTTTATAATTCCGCACCTCGTTAAATTTTCCAGACGAACCTCCTCGCTTATTAGTCACGAAAAATAAGAAGAAGAGGAGAGAAAAAAGAAAACTCATATCTAATACGAACGGAGAAAATATTTTCATACCCCCATAAATTTGGCGCTTGTAAAAGCCGCATTAAACTCGGCATCCCGCACTCCCTTCATTAATTACGCTCGGATTCCCCAGTGCAGCAGCAGCAGCAGCAGCAGCAGCAGCAGTAGTAGCAGCAGCAACCACGAGGTAACTTAACCCACTTGCGGCCACAAAGCACGCATAAACTACGTGGCTAGAGGCTGACCTCGGGGGCTCGGAAAATTTTCGGTCTGCAATCCTAAACCTCAAAAGCGGCGAGGAGTTTTTCGCCTAATTTAACGGGCTGCCGCGGCCTTACGCCGACGCGGCTCCATCAAAGGGAATCCTGCTCCTTATAAGACGAGGCACGAAGACAATGCGCGCGCGCAGCCTCAAACGGATACCAGATACGCAGCGGCTCTCCTGATACTTGTGTACTCGCGCGCGGGCGAAAGGAGACGACGACGACAACGACTGCAGCCGTCGCCGCGCGCTGCTACTTAAAGGCTCTGCACTTCTTTTCCGAGCGCTTCCTTTCATTCATTACATTGTGTCTTAGCTCGCGCCGAGGAGCTTTTCATCGGCGACTCCGCGCGACGAGCCCGCTTTTGTGCGCTTAACCGGCCGTGAAATTTTTTCACCGACTCTTTTCTCTCTGCGCCTCGAGTTTTCGGCGGGAAAATTGTCCTTCGCCCAAAGAAAACATCATCGTCTTTCTCTCTCGGTGCTCTCGGATTTTTTCCTCATACTTTTTTCTCCGAATTTTCGAGAGAGACGATTGCAGGTCGACGGGTTGCCGCGCGCTCGCGTGTGAACGCTTTGCCTTGTGCTGCACACGTCGAATTAAGATACGATCGTCAGCCCCGTCGATTTCGCAATCGGCTCGCGCGCGTTTAGCATCAGGGCACACTGTGCGCTGTAAGTGTAACGGAGGAATAAACGTATACCAATTTATTAACGAAAACGCTGGATTTCCTCGGGGACAGCGCGCGGCGTAAAACTGTTATCGCGCTGTCAAACAGGCATCTCATCTGGCGCGCGTTGGTCTCGGATAGAAAAGAGCGGGTGAATTATCGGTGACGCAAGCAGAAACGGGTTATATACGCAGTATACATATTCCAAAAGCGTTCGGAGCGAAAAGTCGACAGACACACACACACACACATGACTCACGCGGACACCGGCACACGCGCATATTCCCGACAATTAATACAAACAATCTATCGGCGCGGTGTGCATTTCTCGCGCAAGAATTTATCAGAGTTGGGTGTACTTGCGTTGCAGCGCGCGCGCGAGAGCTCTTATCGGGCCTCGATCTAAATTAATTGTTCCAAAAAAGGCAGTCGTCCGGCTCGTGGCTATGGGCCGCGCAAAAAGCACTATAACCCCCTCCCCCCCTACCGCGGCTGACGTACGACTGGAGCTCGCGCGAATGGTCCCTCTTGGCGAAGATAGTATTTCTAGATTAACGGCCATTTATGTAAGTACTCGCAGGAGACTCGACTCTTTCTCTCGCTCTCGGTCCCTGTGTACTCTGTGTACTCCGCGGTGTACGTCCAACCTTACGAGCTACATTGTCCGTAAATCTTGAGGATATATAAACCGAGAGCGGATCGCTCTGCTGCGCAGCGGCGAGAGCGAGAGAGAGAGAGAGAGAGAGCGCGCGAAGAGAATAACGTCTGCCGGCGCGTGGATATCGCGTTTTGATTGCTCGAATGCTCGCCGATTAACCTGTTCTCACAAACAAATTGCTTCTAAATAAATTCGTTTCGCTCTTTTTTCGCGAGCGAGCTCGAGCTCTCGCGCTCGCTCCCTCGCCTCTATTGCGCGCTTCTTTCGCTCTCTCTCTCTCTCTCTCTCATACTGCCTCGTTTCAAGACCCAAGCTACAGGCCATAAATATGGAATGAGCTGTAGCTATATTTATGTGGTTGTTAGAACTTCAGCTAAAAATCCCTGACTTTGAAGCTGATTCGCGTTAAGATATATGCTCGTTAAAGAAGCTCTCGCTGCACTTCTGCGCGCGATCGATTTTAGCTGGAAAATTCAATTTGCTCAGCTGGATTATGGACCTATCGTCTGTGTGTTTACGTGTGCTCGCGTGTCCCACAAAAATTATATCCCACTTGCTTAATTCGATATCCTTTGCATAATCATGCCACGGCTCAAGTCCCAGATGTCGATTGCATTGAAAAAAAAGTGCTGCGTCGAGCCCGCGACCGCACGACACCCGCAGCACCGCGTCTATACAACTTATATGTGCATCAATAAAAAAAGAGGAAATATGCTGCATCCCGGAAATCATTAAACGGAGCCCGAGTCTTAGCCGGTCTTAACCCCGATCTGCTCCCGTGACTATCGCTTGTAAACTACACGAAGAGAAGGCGAGTAGCAAGTCGAAATCTCGCGATAAGCTAATCCGAAAAATTAATTCCCCCGGAGTGATGCCAGGTGTCGAATGGACCTCCGCAGGTCAGAGGTGCATCGCACACACGCACACCTTCTGTATAACCCATATCTCGAGAGAGAAAGATTACTCGAGCAACTCATACGTCCGCGTCATAATTAAAACAAGCGTGACGAAGCCTAAACGCTTCCGGCGATCGAAGGTAGCCGGAAGCATCGTGCCGAGAAAAAGAGGCGGATATCCATAGGGTCGCGGGCCGTTTCAGTAGAGTGGCCCTTTTCTTTCTCTCTCTCTATTGGCCGTCTGAGCATTTCCACTTGAAGAGTTTGTTTACGAGCTCGGGATGCTACCCTACAGGCATCTCGAGTGCTTTTTTACCTGTTCGTCAAGTGGGCCGCAGGAGCGAATTAATTTTTGGGCAGACGTGTGTGTTGCGAGTGAAAACAGGGAACAGGTAATATATACAAGCCAAAAATTACTCGATAGATCCCGCGTGGGCATATACCGCTCTCGCTCGTAATCGCGCTCCCGCGCGGGTAAACAGAGAGAGAGAGGACTCTCGAATTTTTCGCTCCGCTCGCATTATCATTATATCATGATTATCGTCATTGTTATTGCTATTACGTATTATAGCGCGTGATCAGCGATTTCACGATCGGAGAGGCTAGATCAAAGGATCGAGCTATACGGATTGTTCAGCGCTATTATTGTAGGCGAAGTCGAGGAAGCAGAAGAAGCAGCAGCAGCAGCAGCAGCAGCAGCAGAAGAAGCAGGAGGTGGAGGAAGAGGGGCGAAGAAGAAATCTATTATATTGGAGCGAGCGCAGAACTATGTGGCTTGTGTTATAAGGAAGACGTAGACTGCTCTCGCTGAGAGAGAGAGAGAGAGAGAGACGCTCGAAGGCTCGTGACCGAGGCGGTCTGACTCTCTCATGTCGAAACGTTAATAAATTCTGAATACGCGCGCTTGCGGGGGCCCGGCTTGATTGCTCCTGACGTGAAGACAATTCGCGAGTGATTGCCCGCGCGCGCGCAACCCTATATCTCTCTCTCTCTCTCTCTCTCGATGTGTAAAAGATATGCGCGCGCGCGCGTGCTGTACGTTATACTTGGTTGTCGTGCGTTCTCGCAAAAATTATAATCGTATCACCGCGGCTTTTCCAACATGCATTCCCCACGCGCGCGCGCGCGCGCCTCGCGTCACTCTCTGCGCAACGTATACGCAGAGACACATATACCGCCGCTTTTATATAGAAAGCTGCGAATCGTAATGGATGTTGCTTCGAAATTGACAATCGAGCATTCGTAGTTTTTCGCTCGAGCATATAATACCTGCGCGGAGTCGAGCATAAATCTCGGGCGCGCGCATGATCCAAGCAAATTCTCACGGGATATCATTGTGCGGCCTGCTCTCTTGCCGCTCGGCGGTATTCTACACACTCGTTTTCTCTCTCGAGTCGTCGTGAAAATGAAAAGCTTTTCCAGGCCAGCTCCGAGGGCCCCGACGTCCAGTCGAATTTCTCCACGCGCAACGCTGACAATAAATTTTCTTCCGAGCATCGGGGGGATCGTATATCGGCTGTACGCAACGGAAAAATCAGTCGGTTATAGATACGAGCCGCGCGCAGTTATATGCGTATTATTATACACGGAGAAGAAAAAGAAGAATCGGACGAGATCGTTCGGAATTTCATATCGATTGAGCGAGATATTCTCGGGCGACCCTCAGAGCGACGAACAATTGCGTGAACGGTGTACCGACTACCCCCTAGTACTCGCGCGCTGCTCTTCGGAGAAACAGTGCGCGCACCCCTAAACCCTTAATCGATGCGGCAAGTTTCCGCTTCCGTGGGAAGTGACTGCAGGTTGCACTTACATGCGAGAGAATCGACACAGGGGGCGATGACGAGGAGAGAGAGAGAGAGAGAGAGAGTCTGTATAGCGGTCCTTTAATGCGCCCGCGGCGGCACAGGTTAGATCAGAACGAGCGATCCTCGGAGCTCTACAATTCTTCCCCCTCCCGAAAAAGATTTCACCTCTCGCTCGTTGTCGTCGTTGTCGTCTACGTTACACACATCACACAGCCTCTCTCTCTCTCTCTTTTTCTCTCTTTCTGTCCCGATGTGTATATGGTATATAGTCTGTATAAGGAACCCGCAATTGTCTAAGAGCCGCTCTCCGGGTGCACAGGTGGCCGCGTCGAGAGAGAATTCTCTCCCTCTCCGCGATCGTGCGAAAGTTACTTTGTCCTACACACGTACACTCGTCAGGCCTTTGCGTGTGTGAGTGTTTCTCCGCTACGTATATAGTCGGAGTCGTACACTTATAACGTCGTCGTACGAGATCTCGTCGGGAAGTTTAAAGTTGCGAAATTGTGAAAGCACACCGTGGCAGCAGCGGCGGCGGCGGGCGCAGGGGTGGGCCCATTACGTCAAACGAGCGTATATGACTCTTGACAATACCTCGGCACAATGTGTCTGTTCTCCTCTGTGTATAAGCCTCTGATCTACTCCGAGGAGAGAATAAAGAGAGACCTCGTTTTATTAACCCGCAGGCGCACGTTTCGGTTGTTAAATGTTGTTGGGATAATTTCGCAGACGACCTGCTCGCTTGCTTTACGGGGTAGATTCTTCGATTAGTGACACCCCGCTACGGCTTTTTATACTATTGAGTGCGCGCTTTGCCACTTCGTTTCTTACGATTCGAAGCGAGACAATGAGCTTGACTCTAACAGGCAACGATTTAGATTTGCCTATTAGATATCTTTTACTCTCCAAGCAATGAACGTCCTTCGCACTACTGCGCAGAGGCTATTATTCCGGCGTTGTTGATGCTGCTGCGCTGTCGTCGTTTCTTCGACTCTTAAATTCCGAATCGAAAAAGAAGGCCGCAGCCCAGGAATTTTCATCTCCGCTCCTTACTCCGAACTTTTAATGTTCGCGTTCTCATATGGGCGGCGAGTTATATGGCAGAAGTCTGATTACAAGCCAGCAAAAACTTAACAAGATAATACATCTGTATGTACGACATCGACTCTCGCTACTTTTTGTTCGCATTCTCTGCCAAACAGTTTGTCTTCTGACTCTATTACGCGCTGCGCGGAGCACACTCGTTCACGAGAATCTTATTCAGTCCACAATATAATGCACAGTACCGAGTTTGAAGCCTGATGGTCAAACTCCAATTATTTACTGCTCACTAGGATGACTCCGGCATTCAAAGAGCAAACACACAAATATCGAGGGCGCGCATTGTGCGCGATGCCCTTCGAAGAAACTGCGACAAAAAAAAGGAGCAAAAAATCGCGATAGGGCCGTGTATACATTCGCTTTTTCTATAAGCGTAGTTATCCTCGCTTTAAAAGCCAACTCTCGACGACCCAATGTAGCGCATAATGCACCCTCCGCGGAGCGCTTTTAAAGCGTATTTACAAACGGCTTCGAAGAGAGATCTGCTTGTAGTTTTCTGCAACCGTCGGCACTCGAGCCGCTCAATAGGTGACACAGCGCGAAGAAAAAGGAAACGCAAAGCACGCTCCCCATTCACTCCCCTCGATGTTCGCAGACCCCCGAGCGACACTGACTTTGCCGGTGTATAGGGAGACACATTCTCCAACTAATTGTCTGCTTATGAGAACGCTTTCCTCCGCTACACGTCCTCCGACAAAAAATCGGTAGAGAAAGAGAGAGAGGGACAGGAAGAATCTCCAGTGGGAAGCTGGCGTAGCAAAAGTTTTCACCGCGGCGCTAGAGAAAAATCATGCGCGCGGGAAAGCGTATATTGACGAGTGGGGTTGAATTTCCCATGGAATGACCGCAAGCGTTGCCCCTCTCTCTCTCTCTCTCTCTCTCTCTCTCTTTCGCTCTCGGCTCGGAATATTCTCTCACCCTCTCGCGAGAATGGAATATTGTGCGTTGTGTGGATATAGCTATATGCACGCCGCTACTGCCGCGGCAGTGCGAGAGAGCGAGAGAGTGTCGAGACTCCCATGAAGCTGTGGGGGTCCGCAGCACCTGCCCCTGTGTACATGCCATTGGATGCTGCTGCCGAAAACGTTTAGTTCGCCGCGTCGTTCCTTCCGAGTCGAGGATGTAGCCACTTTCGAGAGGAGTGAGACAGAGCGAGAGCGAGCGAGAGAGAGAGAGAGGGAAAAGGGTAACTCGAGACTGCTGCCAGTATTATACGTATACGGAGATCGTATAAGCGTGACTAATCAATTCCTGTTTCTCACATAAGATCCTGGCGGTGATCGGTGCTAAGCGACCGGCCACTGGTTCTTCTCACCTTTTTTTCGAGAGCTCTGCGCGTCGTTTTTTTTTCTTGCCGACGACCCCCCCCCCCCCCCCCTCACTTCCCCAAAAAATATCGTTGCGTTTATTTTTTGTTCTCATGATAAATTTACATATTCCCGATTGTAGATTCGTTGACGTCGTCTCGTACGTGTAAATCGATGAGGCGCCTATTCTACGTCCTCGAGAAAGATAATTCGATCAGATTATCTCGAGCAGCATCTTGTTTATTTTCTCACACGGGTGCTTGGCGCACATCAAGCCACTCACCTTATATGAACCAAAAGCAAACATTATATTACATTAAGTAGACTGCGCAGAGGCACAGAGGCCGGATCCTCTCGACGAATGAATAGCTTAAGCAGTGATCCCCGACGATCTCCACACGACGGCAGCTCCCAACACAATTTTGACGTTTCCCACGCGCGCGCGAGCTTCGTTCTCGCTAGAGACCTAGATCGCTTACAGCTAATTATATATGAATCAGCAAATCTCCGCGTGTGTGTGTGTGTCTTTCTCCCTCCCTCTCAGCTCGTGTGCGCGGAGATAGCGCGTCCGACAAGTAAAAATTCAACGGCTACAGCTACACGTCCGTGCAACATATGTAGACGGCGGAGTGCGCAGTGTTAATAGCATCAGCCGCCGCGCAGCAAAAGAAAGATTAGCATTGATGCCGATCGTAAATTCTTTGGAAGCGAGGCTTAATCGAATTACAGCGTGCGCTTCGTTGAAACCGGCTCATTGCGCTTAACGATTTCGCGATTCGATCCACTCGCTCTTTACGAGGGATTCCACTAGGGACAATCGCCGCTCGATTGTGACGTATTGCCAATCTCGCTCTCTCGCGCACTTTTATTCGGCCCTTTGTTCGTCGCGCTGCGAGTCGCAGAGCCAAAATTATATCCCGCTCGGCTCTCTGTCGCCTGTCTCTCTTTCGCTTTCTGTGCCGCGAGAGCTCCGAGCAGCTCGCGCTATCCGCGCGAATCGGAAAAAATCGGCTGCGCTGCGAGAGTTTATCCGAATCGCATCGTCGCCATCAGCTCGTATGCGCGGAGGCGAGTGTTAATACGCCTATATAGCCTACAGGAGCAGCACTGCGCTCCACTTTCGATTTTAGAGACCACCTACGAGGATAATTATCGGGCGAGAGGCGCGGGTATCTCGCGCGCCGGCGCATCTTATCCCCCGCAATCGGCTTATACACAGCGGCAAAATCGCCGATACGTATTGCTGCACGTATAACAAGCGAGTCTCTTTCTCTCGCTCTCTCTCTCTCTCTCTCTCTCTCTCTCTCGCGCGCGCGCGCAATGTGTCTCTCGAGTTCTCACGCGGGGCTTACACGAGAAAGCGATCCCTTCGTCTCTTTCTCCTTCGAGCCATGCGACTTTTACCCGGCCGCGCGTTGCGGTGAGAGAGAGAGAAAGACTCTATTTTTGTCTCCTCGGTTGCCGGCTTTTCTTTTCCCCGCTGCTTTCTCCCTACTTGCTTCTCGACTTTTTCCTTTTTCCTTTCCGCACCGCGCTGCACACACCGGGCCCGGAAAATTCATGAAAGCTATAAACACATCTGCAACAGCGCGCGCGAGACGTTTATTTCCAATTTCGCGAATCAATCAAGTAGCCGCGGAGCGGCGGTGGCGGCAGCGGATATAGGAAAGCCCCGCGAGCTCTTGTAGAGATTCTAATCTTGATCGACAGCGAGTCCGCTCACGGACAGATCGTTCGACGGGGTCCTCTCTCTCTCTCTCTCTCTCTCTCTCTCTTTCTCTCTCACCCACAACTCGTCCGTCGCTTTATCGCGCGCGAGTGAGCGCTCCGCGGGATCGCGCGTAAAATCGCGATAAATTCGCACTTTTTTCGACGCGCCGCGAGAGCGAGAGAGAGAGAGAGAGAGAGAGAGGGAGCAGACCACGATAAATTACCGGACGCGCGATCATCCCGTAAAATAAAGCCGTTGTGGAACACGTATACACCGCCCGCCTTGTTCCAAGCGACTCTACACGGCTCGCTCCGCGAGCTCTATCGAAAAAGACCGCAGCGCCGCGCGCTAGCTCGCACTGGGAAAATCGCTTACGAACATAGCTCGCGCAGCACACACGTCGTTATCCGCGGAAATCACGGCGCTTGTCTCGAGTCGCTCGTTTCTTTTTTTTCTCCTCTCCTTCGCCCTACACTCCTTCGTCGAGACTATCTTTTCGCGAATTCGAGGGCTGGCTTGTCTGCGAAACACGTACACTTCTTTCGCCGAGGAAATTTTGATAAACGGACCTCGTGTGAACTGGCAATGCGGAGCAGACTCCTCGCTCGCGCGCCTCTAATTTGTCCGTAAAATAAAGCGAAAGGTGCACACCGTAGAGAGAGAGAGAGATTTCCCCCTCGAGCCCTGAGCATTGTCTTGCGCGATGCACGGTGCACACGGCGCGTCTACCTGACGCACAGTCAACAGTCACTTCCTCGACAGAAATGAACCGTTAACGTCGCGTTTCTCATCTCAACCTTTCCGCCGGAGAGGACCGCGGATAAATCTTCAACCCCGCGTAAAAAAAAAAGAATCTCAAAGATTAGACGATATCCCGGTGCAGTGCAACCCTCGAGTGTATAATGTATATATAAAAAATGGTTGTATTAGGAGAGGAAAAAAAAGCAGAGCCGCGTCCTTCCGTTAGATTTCCATTAGCCCTTGAAAAAAGCATGTATACACGGAGCAGGGCAGACGGAAGACAACACGTATACGTATTTTATGTATTATGTATAGTGTATACGAGCGTGTACGGCGCAAAAAGTCCACTGCGCTGATGCTTTCCGCGGCGCCGGGAGATCGCAGCCTCTGAAAAGCGAGCTGTACAAGCCCGCTTGTCCTCTCTCTCTCTCTCTCTCTCTCTCTCTCTCTCTCTCTCTCTCTCTCACGCGCTCACGAGAGAGAACGTTCTATTCGCGAGAGCTCGAAAATCTTCCCATAAGGAGCAACAGGTAGGTATCTAGTTTCCATTGAGCGACAGGTAGCTCTCTCGCTCGGTTCGTTCTCGCGCGCGCGCGCGCGCGCGATGCACCGCAGCGGCAGGAGCAGCAGCAACAGCAGTGAGAGAGATGGACCTTTTCTCTCAAAGGAAACGCGCGTCAAAGGGAAGAGTCCGTGGTGGGGAGACTGTGGATGCACGTTCCGCCCATGTATATAGCCATAAGTAGATTAATGTATGCAAAAATCCTCGGGCCTGAATTTTTCCCACACCGGAACAAGTGAGAGGGCACGAGAAAGAGAGAGAGAGAGAGACGCTTCTCGTATTTCACCTGTGCGCGCGAGAGCGCGGGCTATCCTCCCTTTCTCATCGATCCGTCCCCGGTATACACTGCACACATCTACCGACTACCCATATACCTACGCTATAGCGATTAATGTGTCTTTTAAAGTGCAACGCTGCGTCCGTGCTTTTCCCGGTGCATGCAGCTCTATCTGCCCGCCGGTGTGTCGAGGCACACTTTTTCCCAGGGATGCACGCAGGAAGAGATGATTTTTTCTCCGCAGCCTCTGTTTCTCCACCTCGTGTATATATACCCGCTTCTGTGTGTGTGTGTGTGTGTGTGCGCGTGTATAATGTATACGTGTGTGCGATTGACGCGTTGCACATCGATCTGGGGGAACGAGTCGAATCGGAATTTAAATGCGACGGTGCCAAGTTGTATAACTCGCAGCTCGCGAACGTTCAACCAGCTGAGTTATGACACCTAGCTTGACAAGGCGCGCTCGCTCCCGCATGCTAATGACCCAGACAAATTTGAAAATTCTTAATACGCGCAAATTTATCGAGGCTATTCCGGCGAAGCCGAAGCCCGAGAGAATTGGCACGCTATATGAAAAATCAAGCTTTCCAGGATTTGACGTAATAATCCTCGCATACCGACACCTGTATTCCTGTATATATAGCGTCCGGCGCGCGATCGTTTACCGGAGGACTGTATATACTCCGCGCCGAGCGAACCTCCGCGCCGATCGTATCTGCGCGCGCGCTGCGGAGAGGAGAGCCTCAACCGCAGATTATGAACTGCCTGGGTTTTACGTTAATTCTCGGAATCGAGCGTGCCAAGTCTCGACAAGTGTATATGCTCGAATAACGAGGGAGGGAGAGAGGGAAGGAGGAGGGGAAAATCCGAGAACTCGGCGATTATCATTGTCTCGCATTAATTTATGCAGTTGAATAAAGTACCTGAGTTATGATTCTTTTTTGCGGAGTAAATAAAAATTATACGCGGCTGTAATTTCGCCCGAGATGAAATGGGATTTGCGCGCGCGCGCGCGCGCTAACGGTGCAATAAGCCAGCCCGAAATCGCGAAACTGTAGTTTTAAGTAACGAACTTGTAGTTTTCGGCCGCAGCGTGGAAAAATTTGCTGGATTTTAATTCGCGCAATTTTTTTTCTCTCCCGACATTTTTCTCCCGCGCGGCATTTCTCGAGAATGTCCGCGCAAAAGAGAGGCGCATAACGAGGATTCAGAAAAACACACAGGTGGAAGAGGGTTTTAGGGTTTCTTGCGGCCTCTTTTAAAATGTTTGCACGTAGTTTAGCAAATTGGACGATTCTTTTCCATATAGCCTTGAAATTTACACGGTATATACTCGCGACCGCTAAGCAGTTTGAATACTCGTTTGAGTGATTTTTAAGCGGGCGATATACATATACTCGCCGCGGTCGGAAAAAAAATGCAAACATCACACCGCACGATTTCAAAGTAGTTCACGTGTGCAGTACACATCCGCTCGGAGAGTACACGCGTGCTATGAAATCTTGTAATTTTCCTAGACGCACGTACATGCATTTCAGGCGCGTGGAGTAAAAAGTTTTCCGCGTGATTGAAATGCTCGGCCTTCTTCATTATTTATTCACGCCTCCGAATCACGAGGTAGAGAGAGAGAGAGAGAGAGAAACGGCATTAAATGCCCCGCGGATTTTCATTTACGCGCGCTACTTTAAACCGCCGTGACCATAACCGCGCGCGCATGACCCGTTAGCGAGCTGCAACCCGCGCAAGACACTCGGCAAATGAGTCGATCAAGCCTCGGCTATGCTCTCGGTTTAGAACGATCTCTCTGTCTCTCTCTCTCTCTCTCTCTATCTCCCTCGCCTCGTTTACAAAACTGCACATACTTGAGACTGTACTCCGAGACCGCAGGATTTTTCCATCTTTCGCCGCGGCGAGAGCTTGATGATGAACCTCTTTAAAACGGTTCTCCTACATACAGTCGGCCTCAAAAGTTTCGGGGCACAACGTCCCGAATAGGACTCGGAAATTAAAAGAGTTAAAGAGCCCCGACAACTCGCTCGCGGTGCAATTCCACGCGCAGATACGCACTCGAAGTAGCTCACGCATATAACCGCTTGGACTACTGCAGCGCGAACTCGGCGACTCCTTATTTCGTAAATTGCTTGACGGGGCTAAAGAGCAGCGCGCGCAGCTACAGCAGTAAGTAGTGTAGCAGCAGCAGCAGCAGCAGCAGCAGCAGAAGCAGGAGCCGACCTATAAAGACTCCACAACTCGTCGCCAATGCGTTGGCCGAGACTAAATGGAAGGCGGTTTCCCACAAGCTTAAGCTTGTCCCATACACGCCGTATAGGTATATACATACACGGAGGTGTACATACGTGTGTACGTGTGTGCTTATTCCCGCGAGAGCTTGACTCCCGCTCGGAGAGCTGCTTTATTTTATGGTTTTTCGAGACAATGTTCTTACGGCGCGCGCGCGCGCGCAAAACGCCATACGCCTGCATATGGGCTGCCGCTGCTGCGCCATTGTCTCTCGCGCGCGCGCGAGCTCCACCGACCCCATCTCGACCCGGACTCGCTACTTTATTCCCCGCATTAAAAGCGAGCAGCAGCAGAAATCTTTCTCTCTCTCGCTCGCTCGCCTCTGCGCTGCTGCTGCTGCTGCTGCTGCTGCTGCTGCTACCTCCCGAATTCATTCCAGTCTTAAGGAGCTAATAATTTTCAGCCTTCGGCGGAGATTCGTTTCTTTCGCTTTTTTCTCCGCTTCTCGAGTCTACCGGCTACTTCTCCGGATACGCTAGTATTCGTCTTTTATACCGCTCTCGAGAAGCGGAGCTGGAGAGAACGCTTGAAATCGAGTTATTGTCTCATTGTTCGAGATTCGACTCGGCTAATAGAAACGCAACGATGATGATGTTCTCTTATTGGAGACGAGACTCTTTACATGCATTAGTACGTCGCCGGGATAACGCACGGGTGTACTATATACCGATCGTGCAGCGCATTAAATCGGAGAAAATAAGGTACGCGCGAGCGAGCGACGATCAGTAGCAGAGTAAAGTCGCCCCTGCGATAAATCGAGCGACTATCCAGCTGAATTACGCGCCGCGTACATTACGCGAGGCGCGAACTTTGAAAATTATGCCCGAGCGTGCAGCGTCCCGTCCTTTTCCTCTCCCCCTCCCCTCTCTCATTGGGGGTAGGTATGTGTATGCACATTGCGCAGTTGGCGCATTTAAGAGAAAGAGAAACGCGCGCGATAAAATCTAGCGCTACTTTATGAGCTGCGGGCGATTGTTTACGAGGCGCTGAGAGCAAGCCTCTCCCCGCGCGGTTCGTTCGTATTATATATTTAAAACTTTTCGACGCGGCAATGTTTTTCGAACTGCTGTGCAGCGTGTGGAGAGCGAGAGAGAGAGAGAGAGAGAGAGAGAGAGAGAGAGAGAGAAATCGATACGCGGGGAAACGAACTTTTGCTGCATATATACACTCGAGTATCAACGTCAGTGCAGCGCGTCAGAGCGTTGCGCTTGCTTTATAGCTGCTGCCAAATTTCGGATGTAAATGGACGGTTTCGCGATTATTATCTCTTAAGAGCTGCTGGATCGTTTATTAACGAGTCTCTCGTCTCTCGTCTCTCGTCTCTCTTTTTCTCCGTCTACCTTTACCTCTCCACTACGTGTGCCGCCGCCGCCGCCGCCGCCGTCGCGTAATGCGAGCGCCTTGCCCCCCTTCGAATATCGAAGATTACACCTCGGCTCTTCGCTTCTGCTGCGTAATGCGTCACGAGTTTGACTTGCACTTGTCACAATGCCCTTCTCGCTATACAAGGCGATTCTCAGATCTTTGACTCATGCGCTTGGAGCTAAAACTGTTGGGGCCGAGCTGGTATTACTTCGTCATATTGTAATGCTTGATATCGTTCTCGCCGTAGAACACGTCTCACTTTTTCTGACAAGGGTGAGCGAGCGGGTCCTTATCGGAAATTTGAAATCACTATTGAAACTGTATAATTATATAAATGTTTTATCGAATGAATCGCAAACGTTTTTTTGTCAAAATTTTCTTCCAAAATTCAAAGCGCCTAATTCGAAAATTTGCCATTTTCCCATAGTCGATTAGCCGCGATTATTTACTTTTTTCAAATCCATCTCCATCCGGCTAATCGGCCGACGCGGATGCAAATTTTTCTCCTAAATTTTCACGAAGAAAGGATAAAAGAAGGACGCATAAGGCGCGTCTGGCGCTGCGCTCGTTTACGGGTTCACGAAACGAGTCGCGCGCCGGATAATCGAAACGGAGCCGTGCACCGGCCTCGCAGCTCTCGGCTCGCTCGGCTCTCCGCGTAATATCCTTGTCGCCCGCTACGAGGAAGTGTCGCGTCATTTACCGGAGGAAAAAAAGGGGCAGAGAGAGAGAGAGAGAGAGAGAGAGACGACAATATCCCGCTGTATATAAGCAGTTTATTTCAATCAGAGAGACACAAATCTCTCGGCAAGCGTATAAGCGCGCTTCGTCACGGCGGCTCGTACTATTTATTGAAACAAGTGCTAAAAGTGCGCTAATAAAGATAAATCGTCATTTCGAAAATGTGGGCCTGACTATAAATATCTTTCCCTCGCACATTTTTCACCTTTACATTTCCTTTTCTACGTACACATCGAGCGATCCGCAGGGCGCGGCGGCGGCGGCGGCGTCGGCGTATGGATTCCTCGTCGCGCATAAGAAAAATACGCGCTGTATATAAAGTTTATATCGTCGGCTCTCCAAGTTCCGTTCGTCGAATTGCAGAAAGTGAGCGTTGCAATATATCCCCAAAGGTGGCCTCTCTTATCATTGTCATTACACAACTCGCCGCGCGGCTGAGCTTTCTTTTTCTCCTCTCTCTCTCTCTCTCTCTCCCTCGTCGTCGGAGACGAGAGAGACTAATACAGCTGCGCCGCGGCGGCTGCCTCTGCGTCTGCGGGGGTTTGCATAATAAATCAGTCGCGCGCGGCGTACATGCAAGTCCGAAAATAAGAGCAGAGAGCAGGTACCGCGCGTCCACGTCGTCGTCGTCGTCGTCGTCGTCGTCGTCCGCGCGAGTGCTATACGTGTATGTAGTATATAACTGCAGCGCTGCGCACACGGGTTTGAGAAACCGGCGAGAATTAGCGGCGCCGAGCGGGAAACCGCTGCTGCGGCTAATACGCGAATTAAAGTTTCTCGCGGCATAGCTTCTTGTTCGGCGTCTGATGCCCGAAGGGAAGGGAAAAACTGCCGGGCGCACACACGCGGCGCGTACCCATATGCGCGAGCGCGCGCAGAGAGAGAACTTGTTCCGAGACTTAACGAACGGACGGAGATAGAGGAGAGAGAGAGAGAGAGAGAGAGAGAGAGAGGAGCTGCTGCTACCGCACACCCGCGGCGATCGCTAATTGCATCTATTAACGCTTTATAACTCGCCGCCGGTGTACATATACCTACGTCAAAGACTCATGCGGAAATACGCGGCAAAGCATGTGTGTCCTTCTCCTCCGCCCTGCGTGATGCTGCGCGCATATAGCGCGGCTACTCGTGTTTACCTCTCGCGCTGGGAAAATCGAGAGCGAGATGGACTTTTTAATCCGCACGGCGCTGATTTACGATGAGAAACTCGCGCCGATCATTTGCACTTTCGTGATGCGCGCGTGGACTGCCTCGCTATATATATGCTCGCCGTTCCTCCTTTTACCGCGGAGACGATATTAGTTTATCGGAAACTGCGGATAAAGTGATTACGCGCGCGCGCTACTCGCACTCCCGCGGGCTTTTGCGTAGTAATTGAAGATTCCCTGCGTGTCGCGCACACGCTGCAAGGTGTGCGCGCTTCTTTTTATCGTGTATTATATATATACTGTATATAAAGTGCTCAATTAATATACACGATCGCGCGCGCGCGCGCGCGGCTCTCCTGTAATTTGCCTCGCTTTTTCAATCGCGGCAGCTAATATTTCCGCGAAACTTGTTTATCCGCGTGCTTTATTGCTCAATTAAGTGATTATACAAGTGAGAAGTGATTCAGGATGTCAAAGTATAATCTCTCGCGGTGGGCATTGCCGCGATCGAGAGTGCGAGAAGCGCATTTGCAAAGTCGCGTAATGCACGGGTTTCGCGAAACGCGCTCGCGAGCTTTCAGGATTTCGAGCGTGGATAACGGGGGTCCGCACGCAGCGATTCCCAGAAGTAGGAGATGAAAAAAGAGCGGCAACACTGCGCAAGGTGTGAGAAACTGGCTGCGAATCGAAAGAGGACTTAGGACACATTGTTCTCTCTCTATCTCTCTCTTTTTCTCTGTCGAAGGTGTCGAGAAAAGGTTATGGTAACTAAATTACGCCGGACTTTTTTCTATCTTCACTTTCTCCTTCGGAGCTGTCCAGGGGAACAAAGAAAGTTGGACGGGAAAACAATTCGATTCAACAAAAACAACAGATATGTAGCGAGGCGTAACTTAATCAATTGATTCGTCCGGCTCGTCTTTCTTCCGAAAATACGATGCGTACCGCGATTACAGCAGCAGCAGCCACAGCAGCAGCAGAGGGACCGTGACGAATCTCAAGAGGCCCGCTTTCATGGAAATAAAATTGCGCCCCGCGAGAGAAGACAGACGGGCTTCGGTGTTTTACAAGTTCGACTCGCTCGTTCTGCTGCCGCCGCTGCTTCTGCTGCTGTAATGCATCGCTTCGGACTTTTTCGGGATATACGTGTATTACGTATATATAAGCGCAAGAGAGCCGGGAGAAAAAAGAGCCGTGAAACCTTATATCCCCAAGTGCTTGCGGAGGTGCTCATATGAAAACAATTATCCCGACGAGGCGCGCGTTCGTTATATACAGCGGAAAGTGGAAAAATTCGAGCCGAGTCGCGGTTAATCTTCGTGGAGACTGAATCGCGGCGCGCGAGAGGAGACCGAAGGCCAATTAAAATCTCCTTTGAAATATTGTCCTTATGCTGTGTCCAGCCGAGCTTTATCGTCGGCTGGCTATCTTTTTACCGTTAAAGTCGTGTCTCTTCTCTCTCGTCTCTCTTGCTTCCCCCGCGCGACTTATAATTATTCCCGAGTCGTGTCGATATTAACCGCGCTCACGACTGCAGGTGTAATTTTTTTCCGCAAATTCCGCGCAAACTCAGCAGCAGCCGCAGCCGCAGCAACAGCAGCAGCTACAGCTACAGCGAGGAGAGTCGGCGCTGCCAAGCGAGCGATTAAGAGGTTATCTGAGCGCACACCTTGGGCCAATCCTATACACAAACACACCACACACCCGCACGCAAACTACAGAGCATTACACCCCCTCCAAGCGCTAACAGCCGTCTCACGACTTGGCGCCTCGCGCGGGCCCGATAATTGCCCTTTCTGGATCAGAGAGGAGCTGCACTCACGGCCGGGCATAAAGTGCACACTAGTGCGCGCGGGGCCTTCTTAAATAATCTCGGCTGCCGATCGCGGGTCGTTATGCGCGCGCGCGCGAGAGAGAGAGAGAGAGAGAGCTCGCGATACCGCCGCGCGCACGAGGTGTGTGGCATTCGGGGCCCGGGGGAGTCGTCTCTTCTCGCACAGCCCGGCCATAAGAGAGTGTCAACGTCATTAAAAGACCGGAGCGCGTACAACATGCGCCGAGGAAGAGCTACCTTATACACACTCGCGACAGTCGGAGATAGCGACAGGTTGTGTGTCCGCCCCCCCCCCCCCTGCATATGAGTAGTGCAGACTTGCCCTTCATTACATTGACTTATTAAGCTCCGAACGAGCTCCGAACGATTGACTATAAAGCATATATAGCTCTGTATACGTCTGCCGGACAATTATACCCGGTTTTTACGTCTGCCGAGTCGTAATTAGGTAGCCGACGGTAGGAGGGATAAATCATGTGGATAATCTATCCGGCTATCGCTCGCGGATCTACCGATTTATTTATCTAACTATCCGGCGAGCGCAGCGCTTGTGTGTATAGGCACTGCATAGCTCTATACCGCGAAAGCCGTACAGCGAGAGATCGTGTGCGGGACTCGTCGGGGAAACCGTATAGTGTCACCGCACGAGTGTCACGGCTGCAGTATGCCGCCGCAGCAGCGCTATTTTCCCGCTCAGGAAACAAACTGCGCGTGTTTCTGCGGGAGGCGCGATTACTTTGTTTTGACACGCGCAATATTAAAGGCTCGCGAGCGCGCGCGCGCGAGAAATTTCGTAATTAAGTGCCTTCGATTTGTCAGATCAGTCCTCGCTCATCTGAGTCCATAAATCAGGCGCGAAGCGGCAGCCGCCGCCGCCGCCGCGGCCACCGCGCGTGATATCTCTATTTTGAATGCTCGCTCGCGCTAACCTAGGAGTCCCGCGATTACACGACTATACATTTTCTCCGAGCTTTATAATTCCCGAGAGCGGAGCGTAAATTCTGCCGGGAGAGCCCCGAGATTCGCTCCGTAGATTCGGCGTAAGTGCACCGCCGGCAAATTTCTATGTGTATGCGCGCGCGCGAGCCGCGCGAGAGGGAGAGAGAGAAAGAGCGCGAATAATCTTTTATCCTTTTCTCGCTTATTCATCATTCGAGAGAAAGAGAGAAACGGCTCGGATTTACGCGCGCATAATACACGTAAGATCCTACGTACGGTATCGCACACCCTCACGCTCTCGCGCGCGCCGTTGCGATTAGAAAATAGCGCTCTCTCTCTCTCTCTCTCTCTCTCTCGGGACGTAGATCAGAGCAGTGGCGCGACAATGTCGCTGTACTCGCTACTCGCCCGTGTGTGTTGTGCGCGGTATAAATATAGCAGTATCTGCATAGCGGCTCCATTTCGCGAGGAACGAATGTTCCGGCGATAGGACGCGCGGCGGCGGCGGCGGCGACGGGACCTGTATATGTGCGCGGACTCTCGTCGACGAGCCGCAGATAAAGACCGTATCGCTCGCGCGTTCATCCCCGCGAGCGCGTGTGTCGTGCTCTACATATCGGCTCTCCTTGCTCGAGCTTGTACTCGCCTAACGGGCCCGCTGCTATACAAGCCTGCTTTTCTCCGATTTTCCGACAAAAACAGTGCTCGTTCGCTTATCCGCCACTTGTGCGCAGTGCAGAGTATGTGCATGCAGTGTGTTGTATACCGCCGAGGAATTGATTAATTTTCGCGCTCGATTTCGGACTCTCGCAAGGTTTCTCGAAACTCCCGGCGATCGCAGCCTTCTCGCCGCGGCCGCAAAAACACAAGCCGCGTCTAGAATTACGCCCGCGTCGCTCTCCTTTTTTTTTTGCACCCACATACCTAAGAATCCTTCGTGAGAATCCCTCGTCGATTCCCATCTCGCGATCTTTTCCTAATACGCCGAAGCGAGGGAGCTTCGCTATGCGCGCATATATAGGCTATGAGTAGAGCATGAGAGGTTCGGGCGCGCAGATTACGAAACTGCGAATTAACCCCTCGACGAGCGAGAGCGAATTCCGCGTGTGTGCTGCGCTACTATGCGCCACGCTGTCGTGCGTAGACACGTAAACGGACTCTCCCGGGAGGCGGGTTTTCGCTACCGCCGTTTTCAATGCGGAATGCCTTCCTACCTCGCTTCCTACACAGTTTACGGATTTTTAGCAAAAGTATAGTAATCACGACGCGGGGTGTACGCACAC
This sequence comes from Philotrypesis tridentata, assembly GCA_018906965.1. Lineage (NCBI taxonomy): Eukaryota > Metazoa > Arthropoda > Insecta > Hymenoptera > Pteromalidae > Philotrypesis > Philotrypesis tridentata. Next base: position 15,602,685 of record JACCIB010000001.1, read on the forward strand.
ACGTGTATAGAGCCGAGTGTAACGGCTGACCCAGAAACATGCATGAATTAATAAGCATATAATATACGTGTATCCCTTCGGCTCGCGCACGTGATGGCCGGGCATTTTTCAAGCAATTTGCTTTTCTCCGATTTGCAAGCGTAATTTTACACCTGCGCGCGCTCTTCTATTTTGCATTTATAAATAATCAAGGATTACACGAGGGGGCCGCCGCCGCCGCCGCCGTCGCCGCGGCCGTCGCGCCAGCTTACAATTTGCGCATATCGATCTCTGGGCGCGGAAAGCCCCTCCGATACTGCACGTGAGGCGCGTATGAGCGAGTGACTGATTCACGCCCAGCTCTCGCTGGCCGCCGCGACGATTAACATTCCTCGTCGCCTTAGGGAGCTTCAAAATCACGCGCTGGCCGCGCGCGGGCGCAGGGGAGGTATTATAAAGCTTCACCGTTATGTGCGCGTATACTTAAGCCGCGCGCACGGCAACAACGGGAACGACGCTTTATTGACAAAGCACTCGAGACCGGCAATTAATCGCTAATTAATTAAACAGTCTCGCGGAGGCGGAGATTTTTTATTATACACGCGCCGCGTATAGCGTATACGCGAGAGCTCTCGTCTGCGCCGTCTCGAGGACAAGAGAAGCATTAATTCAGCGCTCGGCTCGCGCGCGCGTACGTATAAATCTGAGCGAGCGCGAGCGAGAGAGAGAGAGGCATACGCGCGTCGATATACGTAATGCTTTTTATCGAGGCCCGGATTTCGGCCGCACCGAGTATAAAAACGAGCAGCTCGACGTTAGTTCCCAAAGAGGTGAGCTCGCCGGGCTCTCCGCCGCTTGCCTCGCGCTTCGTCGTTAAGTATATCCCACTCCTCTCGGGAGCCGCTGCGCGCACGCTCTCTCGCGCGCAGGTATATATGCGCGCGTACTCTCGGCGAATGCTAAAATTCTCGTCTGGCCCAATTAGCATATATACGCCGTCGCGGAATACACCTGCTGCCGCTGGCAGGTGCCTGCACCTGTTTCGCCGCGATGGGGTGTTGCGCGCGGCCTTCTCGCATATACACGTTATACGCGCGCCCGTCTTTCTCTCCGTCTCCGCGTCTCTGTGTCTGCGGTATATACCTGTATATACACGTCGTCGATGATGCGATACGTCCGACTTCCGCCGCCGCTTTCAGCGCAGGTATTGAGAGAGAAAGACGCTTGGGATATGTGGGAATCGGCGGAGGAAAGTGAGCGAGTGGGTTTTACGTCCTTCGCAACCTCGGCCGGACAAGTGTGCTGCTGCTGCTGCTGCTGCTGCTGCTGTTGTATAGAGTGCACACAGGTGCACCTGTGCCCGTCGAGAGCCGCTATATATATGCATAACCAATTGCACTGGTACTTATGCGATTTCACCGAATTCTCGAATCTTTTCTGGGCCGCGAATTTGAGAAAAAACTGTCGCCGAAGGAGAATTCGAAGGGAGAGAGAACGAGAGAGATTGGGAGAAAAAAAGGAGAGCGGGAAGAGGGAGCGGAGTAAAATTTTAATTGCCTACAAGATCCTCTATCAGGAAAGATCGGCAGGTATAATTATACAGCTCTGGTAGGCGCGATACACGCAGAGTTTGTGTACGAGCTCGCGAGGAGGTATGTCTCTCGGCTTTCGCGAGAGAGGCGACTTTTGGCCCGCCTCGCTTGTACATATGCGCGAATTATATATACAATATACACATACGGGCGCGCTATACGTGCAGACGGCCGATTTGTATCGCTCGGAGGAAATAAATCTCGCGCAATTAATTGGTAGCTCTCTTGCATGCAGCACTCGAGGACGTATACGCGCGCAGCTTCGATGCGAAACACATCCGAGCGTAAGGTGGCCTCCTCCGCCGCCGCTTTTAAAACTCGAAACTTAGCTTTATACGAGCTTGTACGCGACGAATTCGCTCAGACAGTGAGTTTCTCTTTTCGCTTATTCGGACAGGCCGCTGGCGCCATACACAGCGCGCGCGCTCGCGCCGGCTATAATGCGCGCGGTTTCGCCTCTACATGCGTGCGTTATGAGATTGTTTGTTAGTTTGGTTATTTACGACCCGATCTACCTTGAATCCGGTTGATGCAATCCCGCGCAAATTATTATGCCACGTCGATCTCGTTATTTACGATCGAACCCGTTGATTCGCGAAATCTGTATTAATTTGTTATTTAGCGTAAATTGCGGAACCGTTATATGCCCGCTCCCCGCGCTGCAGTTTATGCAGCCTGCACATATAAGAAGGCCCGGCCCGGCTTTCTCACAGTCAATGCGCGAGTCATTCATTAAGCTAATGGGCACGTGTGCATCTGTATATTCCCGTATAGCCGCGCGACGTAGTTGACGCTCACAATGCTGCGGCTTATATAGCATAATTAGCATCGAGTCCGAGCTATCGCTCGCAATCGCCGGCAGCGCTGGCCCATTACGCATCTGCAGTGCGGAGGCACCTTATAAAAGCTCCCGTGAGAGAGATCAAGCCGAGCCGAATGCTAATACGAGAGCGGAAGAAGTAGGCGCGAACACGCAGCAGCCGCAGCAGCAGCCAGAGCAACAGCAGAGCAGCCGCCTCGAGCCACATGTATTTATGACGAGCCGAGGAAGACTTGAAGGGCAGCGGAGTAAACAACCTTTTGTAATTTTCAAAGGGATTCGCGCATCTTTCTCTAAGCTTTGTCTTACACTGAGTATATTTTTTTTGTTTTTCAAGTTTCTTCAAATCATTCGAAACACGTTCGATTATTATGCAAGACACGATTGAAGCTCTTTCTATTAAATATTTATAGTTTTTGCTTTTTTTTTACTAATTCATACTAAGCATAATTTATTTTCCGAAATATTAGGGGGGGAAATTACGTTTCATTTTGTTAGGCCATTTGTTTTTTATGGCCACACCAACAGAATTGAGAGCTTTAAAGTATTTGGATTTTTCAATGAAATATAAATATTTTTGCTGTTCTCCACTGTCCTTTCTACGTTTTTAACAATACGGTATACCGTTTTATAACAAAACTTATTTCTTTTTCAAGGAAACTTACACTCAATCATAACTATGTTGCAAAAATTTTATAGCCCATTTTTGCCTATGTGTTTTATGGCAAAATATCGGTAACTAAGAAAAATGTTACGTAAGACTAGAATAACTTAAATCTACTTTAAAGTTTAGGAATACTTGGGTCATTTTATGACCTCAAACTGTTTTTTTCTTTTCGTGAAGCCTACACCATTCCGCAAATTTTGAAATACTGTAGTTTAGCTTTATTTTAAAAATATTTCGAAAAAACCTGTTTTATTCAACAATACATTATTGTAAAACACTCTATTTGTAAAAGTTGACTATTTGAAAAAAATTTTTCTTTAAATACGCGTATCTATTTTCTTTTGATAAACAAGTTTTATAAGTCATGCAATATGTATAATATTGTGAATGTTTAATAACTTTTATGAGAGGGATTTTGATTAAGAGATTTTTAAGTCATTCATTTAAAAGCGTACCAAGAAGCGAATGCGACCATCGATTTTAAAGATGCATTTACAACTATGCGTCTTTACCATCGCTTCGGACTTAATTCGTACCCTATTATTTGATTAATTTTAAATATAAGCGTCGTTCAACATTATAACAAAAAATATTGCAGACGATGCAAATATTAAATACATAATACAATGTTTATTGGGGAAGAGGCGAGTGCCAAAGACTTTTTCGTTGCAATAAAAACATTCGGTACGCAGTGCACAGTCATAACCGAGCGTTCGAAAAAGTGCATTGGCAAAAAAAGGGTAATGCGACGAGCGAAGGAGAGAGATAGAGACAGAGCGAGGAGGAGAGGGGAGGGGGGTTAGGAGAAGAAGAGAGTATAAAGGAAGAGAAAAAAGAAGACGAGGACCAGCATCAGCACACGGTGTTAGTGAGCTGCACGTGCTGGTGTGGGTGAGCGTACGGAGCTGCTTAGGGTCAAGCGAGTTCAATCGGATGAACCTGCAGCAGCGCGGCAGAAGCGGCAACGGCAGGAGCAGCTCGAATGCAGTGTCTCACCACCAAAGTCGTTCTTCGTATTTGGCTGTGGAAACGATCGGTCTCCCCGACACCCGTGTAATGTGTATAGTATACTATATATATCTATATATATGCACGAGTGCACACGTGTGTTCGTATGCGTGTTGAGGCGCGAGACGACGACGCCTCTTCGCGCGGATTCCATCGGTTATCTCCTTACACGACCCGCGAGCGAGCCAACAGCCGAATAAAATAAAAAAATATACTTGCTTCGATTTCTTTCTCTCTCCTCATTCTCTTGTCTGAGAGCTTTTTCTTTTTTCTTTCTCTCGCTCGCAGCATTGTTTTTTTATTAGCTATTCCAGCCTCTCTCGCTCTCTCCCTCTCTCTCTCTCTCTCTTTCTCGCGCGCGCATCGCTTACTTAATATTCATCGATTTACGATATTAAAACCGGACCGTAAAGCGACACACATAAAATTATGTTAATGCAAGAAAACGCTGACACTCGTTTGCATTAACCGAGTCATGCGTCCTCCTCGCCGGTTGACCGGGACCACTCCCGCGCGCTCGAGAACACGAGACAGCGACGTGTGCAGTGCTTCGTTTGCTTTCACTCGATCTGGCCCACCCGCTCTACAGGTGTATATCCCCGGCGCGCCTGTATGCAAGAGGGGACCCAGGAGAGCAAGAGGCTGAGAGAGAAAGAGAGAGAGACAGAGAATTAGAAGCCAGAGAACCGGACTGCTCACAAAGGGCCTAATAATGAATCATAATGAACGAAGCCGCTCATAATATAATGCATACGCTCGCGGATTTCGCACGCATGCGCCGGGGAGAGACAAGGAGACAGCACAGGCTATACTTTCATATGCAAAAGCGCAAACTTTGACGCGCAGGCTTATTCTCGCTTCTCGTCTGCGCGTCTCCCGCTTTTTTTTCTCATCGGAATTAGCATCTTGAGAGATCTCGCCCAGTTTCGACTACTGGATAAGCCCGCAGCCACGATCTACATTATTTATGATCTCGTTCGTATATATTTATTCAAAGTATAACAATAAAAATGCCGCGGTACATCTCGCCGCATATACCCTTCAAATGCAGATATTCAAGTAAAAGAGGAGGGAAGGGGTGGGGGGGGGGGGAGAGAAGAGTAATCGTACCGAGACTACAATGACAAAACGGCGGATCGCGCCGACTGGTTGTAAGTATAAATGACGATCGATGACGACCGCTCGAGAGGATGTATGTGTATACGTATACGCGTCGCAGATTTACTCTCGCCGCGTCGCTGTCGTGTTTATTCTTTTTAAAGGGAAAGGGAGAGAAAGAGGGACGAACAACAATCTCGGAGTCTCTCATTGTACGCATTTCTCATGCAGTCGTCATAATTTTTTACCAGCTCGCCGAACATCGACCGACTCCTGCTGTCGCTGCGCGCGTCTATATATATATACCAAAAGAGGTCACGAGACGAAGTCCGAACGAATCGATTTTTTCCGCAGTTTTCTGCGCGTACGCGCGAGCACGGGACGCACAAGGGCTCCCAATGTACATTCCAATATGTGCGTCGGCTCGCATAAACAAAAGAAATAATCGGAAGCGCCTGGCAGGCTGAATGATTCGCGCAGCGACGGATCATAACGATAATTCGATAATAGCCGGTCAGCCGTGCGCTCTCGCGCTCGAGGCGATCGATTCGACGCGCGCGTAAACTGCGATGCCGTCGCAGATAAGCCCCGAAAATCTGCTGAGAGGCGAGATCAGCTCGGGAATCGATCCGCGATAATAATGTATATAATTAAATTATTAACAATTTCCAGGACGACCACCTCCCCCACCCTCTCTTTCTCTCTCGCTGGCTGTGTGCGTGAAAAATAACTGCCGATCTCGCGCGGCCGGCGGATTGAGATTTTACGAGAAAGACGCGCGTACGCGCGCGCGTAATATGCATAGCTACGTATAGGAGACTAAATTACATCTTGGAGGGACTGGAATGCGATTTCACAGGGGAGAAAATCGCGGCACCTGCTCGCCCCTATCCTCCTATACGAGCGACACTTGATCAAGATAGTAAATGAGGAACAGGCGAATCAAGTGACGGCCGAGCATGTGCGTTGCAATATTGTTATGCAGTTCATTCAACGCGAGCGGAGTGATGAACTTTGACTATTTCGAGTCTCTTGTCATGTCCATCATTGCATTTAGTTGCACATTTTTCCTGCAACATCTAGTTGTAATTGGCTAATCAAGTAATAATAATCATGTTCGTATCGCAAATAAATATATCCGAAAAATTAATTGCATAATAAGAATAAAAAATTGATTTGGGAGAGATAATTAATTCTCTTTCACGCTATATTCGGCTATAATATGCACTTTAAATGAGTGTGCGATGTGGTTTCTCACAAATTTATTCAAGTACTCCCCGAGACCTCTAAACTTGATATTTCAACAAGCATACTGGTTTAGTTAATTTAATTTCTGCTGGAAAAAGCCAAATCTTATACATTACTTCTTTTTAAGCTTAAAATTTTCTTGGAAATTTAGGAAATTTTTAAAATCCGAAATACTCAAAAAGAAAGCTCGCGATCGATTTATCAAGTAAAAAGCAAAGTAACATGCTGTGACATCAGTGCGAAAAAATGCAGAGAAAGGCCGTGAGTGCGTGGGATGAGCGACGCTGTATATCGCGTACTGCAGTTTTAACTGCCAAAACTCTCGTAATGAACACGTTAATTCAGATACGCCGATGGAAGCTTGAGACTTCGAAGAAAAAGCAAACTTAGTCTACTGCGCAATTCCGATAACAAATTTACGCCGCATTTTAATTTTCACTTCCGGACTGTATACTTTTTGCATATAATTGGAAGCTGGACCATCCGCTTGTATAAGCGATACGCGTGCACGCGGAAACGAAAAAGGTGACGCACGTGTGTTCGTTTTCATTTGATCAATAATTTCGAGATAAACCACTCGTAGCAGTATCTCTGAGATTTACAGCCCCCGCGCGGCTGGACTGGCGCATCGTAGCAACTGTATTTGGAGCGTGCAGGCCGCGCGATGAGCGCGCGCGTGTCCGTGTGTGTTGATGTTGATACAAGCTGGGCGAGTAAGCCTATACCCCGGGCCACACTTAACACCTCGTCCATTTATCCGCTTCTCACGACCCTCTCCCGCCCGAGAGAGTAGCCCTCGCGTCTGGTTTCGCGAGCTGATTTTCGCCCGGGGCGACGTGACACTGTCAAGCTCACCACTCAGACGTAAAACGACTGTAGCAGCAGCGGCGGCGGCGGCGGCGGCGGCGGCGGCAGCGAGTGTATAGGCGAAAATCCTCGGAATTAATTTTCTGCCCACTTACCCGCAGGGGGCTGCTTTTTTTGCATTCGTTTCTCTCATTTGATCGGCCTTGTCTTGTTATCCTTTCCTCATTTTTCGGCCGCGCGTACGAATGCGAGAAAGAGAGAGAGAGAGAGAGAGAGAGAGAGAGAGAGGAAAGGAAGAGAGCCTCCTTTCGAGAAATGCAGTCTCTCGCCTGTCCGTCGCCCGTCAGCGGTGATTAAAACTTTCGAGATTAATGTTTATAAGTAAATTAATTTCGTGAATGTGCGAGCGCGCGCGAGGCAAATAATTGTTTTCTTTACTCCTCGCCTCTCGCTCTCGCCGAGGATCGCCGAGGTGCGTCCTACCTTTTTTTCTTACGCTTCCTCTCCGCTTGTAATATCTCGCTGCTTTCTTATCTTTGGTTATATACGCTTTTTATTCAATTTATTCATTTCTGTTCCGCTGCGCCGGGATAAAAAATTCGGCGAGGCGTAGGTACTGTCTTTTATTTTCTTCGAAATTTCGCCATTATACGCTTGTGCGAATAAATAAAGTGTGTAACGTTACGTACTTACGCGTGCCTTGTTTCCCGGCGATTTTTAATGTGTTGCGGGAATGCGGAGCCAATGCTAATGAATCCTCGGGAGTGTGCGCTGCGCGCATTAAAAGTCATCGTAAGTGCATTAAAAACAATAACATGAATAAGTTGCCGAGGATTTCGGCTCGTTCGCGCGACAAATTTTTCGGAAAGATTAGTAGATTAACAGTTCCGCCGCGACGTCGTCCGAGTCTGCGCCGGCAGACGCTCTCGCAGTGCCTTTAATTGTAAATGTGTATATACGACCGAATGCAAATTGAGCGCGAGACGATCTGATAGCTTTTTAATTGAAGCGAGAGCATTACTCGAATGCAAATTATTTTTGACACTCGGAAAGCCGGGTTTACAAACAAAAAAAAAATCGCCGTTATTTAGACGCACGTCTCGCTGTGTATACGCGTGCAATACAGCTGCGCGCGCCTCTCGAGAATCCATTACGGCTTCTCGCGCATTCGCTCGAATAAATTTCCATAATATTTGGCAGGTTGACACGCCTCGCCGCGAAGAATGGAACCTCCGACTCCCTCGCCATCTTTTCCGGAATCAACTTTTTTTTTCCTCTTCCCCATATACGATCGCGGCTCCGTTCCGTTGGAGGTTCCGTTGCTGCGGCGCACACGCTGTGCCTGGTCGCAGTCGTCATGATCGCGCGCTCGACAGCCATTACGATTGACTCCTTAATTAAATAACGTTCATTGGATAATTCGCTCGTCTTCGCCGCCGACTCGTGCCCAGAACGACTAATCGGTCGCTCGCGTCGTTCGCTCGACTCTTCTGCCTTTGTATCGTACGAGTCGCTGTACAGACGCTATGTGCTGCAGGTACAGAAGTTTCTTTCGATATATTCCTTCGCGGAGCATTGAATAATCCTCTCGAGGAGCGAGCAGTCTTAATGATCGGACCATTAGGCGCTCGTCAAACTTTAATTTGCGTCTTCATAGTTTTCAGGCTGTAAAATATTTATCGTCGCGCTCTTCGAGCCACTCGATTTGTTCGCGTTACTCTCGCACGCACGGCGCGCCGCTCCTTGCAGACCATCAAACTAAATTAGCTTACCGGCCAGAAAGAAATAAATTGGCCTTTTGACGATTTCGTTTATTACGACAGCGCGCAGCTCCGAAATCGCTCCCGCGCAGAGCCGAAAGCCGTGTTGTATATATATAACGTGTGTATAACGCTCTCGATCGCGACTCGACAAGTCCCTGGCGTCTATCTCCATTTAATTGAGACTATACTCGCAGCTATACCCGTACACTGCATTCAGCGGTGAAAAGGTACTCGATGAGGCAGGCCTTGCATGTAGAGAAAGAGAGTCGGCCTTTTTTTCGCTTAGAGTGCACGCGGAGGAGAGAAAAAAAGGATTTTTCCACCGGCGTCCGCTACATTTGTTCGGCATTTGCTCGCTCTCGTGTTGCACTTGCGTCTCGGGCCCCATTATTTTTAGCGCGGCTCCGCGTACAGCACACGAAATGCCCGAGGACACGCGTATCACAATAACCGCAACACACATGCACGTGGTCTTTCTCTGGCTCTCTCCCTCTGTTGCACAGACAGATCTTGATTTGGTATAACTAGCGTAAGAGAGAAAGAGTGAAACAAAAGCTTTTTCCGCGAGCGGCGAGCGATCGTAAAGTGAATTTCGTATATGCCCGTTGCCGGTTTTTTTCCGCGTCGCTAACGAGACACGGTGTATACAGGCACTCACACACACACACGGAGTCGAGCTTTACTTTTTCCGCAGCGAGACGTCTAACAAACTGCTAGTCCCGCAGACATCACGAGGCGCAGTTATTATTCCGGGCGCTGCATCGCATTTCTTTCGCCTCGATTAATTTCACACTCGGCGCGTTCGCCAGGGCGTTGTGCGCGCTCTATACGCCATGTGTACAGCGTATAGCCGTAGCCATCAATTAACGTCGCTGCGGCCCGCTAATCGGCTGATTAATTTTTTCTCGCGAATCTCGCGCGCTTTCTAAGCCATAAATACCGGCGAACGTTATTAATTCCGCGTATTTATTTGGCGCGAGCGCGAAGAGCGCCGCGCATTGGGCCTCTCGCGCGTCAAAATATAACACACAGCGCGCGAAAAATATCGGCAGACAAATCGCGCTCTCGCGCATTGTTTTTCCTGCGGCGTGCGAACAGCGAGCGCTCGGGGCTCGTGCGTACATACAAATCGTTAATTGCGGCGAAATTCGCGTGGGCCGCTAATGGGCCGGAGGTTAAGCTTATCATTCGTCAGCTCGTCAGAGAGGCCGCCGTGCGCGTTGCGTCACTCGCGCAGTAGAAGAGTCGCCGCCGCCGCCGCCGCTCGCATTTCTCATTTCCTTCTCTCCCTTTTGTTCCTTCGACGCCGGCTTTGACGCGCGGAATGACTCGGCTCGTATTAATCTTGCGGCCGCTTGGAAAAGCGTCTTTTTCCGATGCCGCTGCAGCGCGGGAGTCGCGGGCGCATAGGATTGATCGGTCCTCTCGCGGGCTCTTTTCAATGATTTTTTCGGAATTGTGCAATCGCGGGGCAACATCAGCTGCGAGTCTCGTAATTTACGAGGGAAGGAGTCGGTTTACACCCTCGCTCTCTCTCTCTCTCGGGTTTCTTCGCGGCGATTCGGCGATTTTTCGTCAAGTGTGTGCGCGCGCCAGGTGCATAAAGTAATTGCAGAGCGGTGGCGGCGGCCGAGGGAATTCGAAACCCGCGTTTTAGTTATTACGGTCGGCAGCAGCGGCGGCAGAGAACGCGCGCGTGGGTATCGATTTTTTCGCCGGGCGACTAATTACGTAAGTGATTCATGGCGCGTTCGCTGAAAATCTGCAGGCTAATTTCTTCAAAACGCCTTTCTAATGGGCTATGCACAGACAAAGCGATGAGGAAGGGAGGGAGCGCGCGCGAGAGAGACCGAAATTATGAACGGCCAATTGTTAGTGGCGATTTGTTGCTCACTCTCTCTATCTCTCTCCCTTTCGCGTTGCGCAACACTTTCTCCCGCGAGCGCGGAGCGAATTTTCAACGGATGACCGTAAATTCAATATAAGAGTGCATCTCTCGGAATATGCAGCGCGCACAGAAGGGGGGGGGGGAGAAGGGAAGAAATCGAGGGCATTTCCAATAATTCCTCGCGTTTCGATTTTTCACGCTACGCCGTTGTCAGACAAGGTCATCGCGCTAGGGATCCCTTAAGCCACGGCTCGCTCGCGCGCGTGCGCGCGCGGCCGAATAAAAAAAAAGTCAGCGGCGAACAAGCTGCCGCGAATCGATATTCATCCGTAACAAATCAGCGCGACAAGGTATGAGGCCCGAGGATAGCCTAGAGAGAGAAAGAGAGAGACTTGACGTCGACTCGAGCGAGCCAAGTGTTTCTTTCCGCTTATATCCTCGCATTACTCCGCGTCTGGATTTATGCACTCTCTCTCTCTCTCTCTCTCTCTCGTTCTCTCTCTTTCTGTCGAGAGAGACAGAGAAAGAGGCTTCGCGTATGCGCATAAGCAGCGAGGAAATGAGAGGCGGAATATTGATTGATTGATATTTTAATAATTAATCGCCGGATTTCGTTTACACGGCGGTGGCTGCTCGTGACAAATCGCCAGAGCCCCGAGCTGAATGCGAGCTTGATCGTATAGAGAGAGAGAGAGAGAGAAAGAGGGAGAAAAGTTATGGTCTGCGCGATTTGACGAAGCGTTATCCAGCTATACGAGCTCTTGTATTCTATTTGTCAAACTCGAGGGCGCGAGAGAGAACTCGGCATTTAATTACGATTGATACGCTCGGTATAGGCATTGAGGCGCGCTGAGGAGAATCGGAAATAGCGCGCGCGCCGCGCTGCCCCGCCGCTTTGCCGCAGAAACAGCGCCGGGAGAGGGAGAAAGAGAGACGAAAGAGGAATATCGAGTCAGCTTCACCTCCGCGCCCTTATCTCTCGCTGCGAATCGCGGCTTGTCCTCCCGAAAAAAAAGGATAACGAAGAAACGCGCGGCGAGTATGTATATAGGAGGCGAGCCGAGACACACCGCGCGAACAATGGAACACGCGGAGAAAGAGCGAGAGATGAGAAACGTGCGTCGGCGCAGGTGCGCCGGTAGCTGCCCTCGGAATCCCGTTCTATATATATACATATGCGCACACTGCGACGCGCGCATACACACACACACACACACACACTCACTCACGTGTGTGAGCGAGCCGAGTCTCTCCGGGCGCATGCATATACATATACACGTGTTATCGGTCCGTGAAATTTCTCTCGCTTTATATATAGAACTGGTGGCGAGTTGGAAAAGTCGGCTTTAACAAGGATACGTCTCCCGATTTGCTTATCTCCCTCTCGCGAGCGGAGAGCGAGGGGGGGTAGGGGGAGCAGGGAAGAGCTACCTTTAATTTGCTGCAGTATTACGGAGTTTCTTTGCACGCGGGCCATTACGAATTTTTCGACCGCAGCCCGCGCACTGCAGAAATTTACCTAATCTCAGATGAAAATCGCGGCGGGCTCGGGAGGCTCGTGACCCTTGACTCCGCGGCAACCGTTAAGCTATTGTATTTAATACGCTTTTTCGGGGAGAGGGCGTCTTACAGCTACTCCTTTTATCGGGCCACTGCGATCGTCGTGTTCGACGGATTTATTTTTGCCTGTTCAATGTTCCTGTTCTACGATTTTATCGACGTATGTGCGGCCATGTGCATTATATACACTTATAGTATATCGAGTTTAACGAACCAACGAAAAATAAAGCACCGCAAAATTCCGCCTTCTTTTTAGTCCACTCTCTAAATTTCGTAGCAAAAAAAAAAAACGGATATAATGTGTCTCTGCGCGGGCTGATGGTCCGCGGCATCAGCGAGAGACAAGAGAGCGTCAAGCCAATGGAATGCATAATCAAGATGCCGTGTGCGGGCGCGGAGCCGGAGGTTGAACGCACGACACGCACTTGTTGCGCGCCGCTGCCTGTTTTGCCACCTCGGCGGTCTCGATCGTTGTAAATTGCAGTCGGTATCGCGGACGATTGAACAGAGAATTTTGAGGGAAAGAGAGAGTCTTGGACTCTTTCCTAGGGCCGCCCTTTTCCCCTCGAGTGCAGCCTCGCGAGGACTCGGGTGCTATTTCTCAAGTTGGCATCCGGACTGACTAATTCGCGGAGGCGCGCTGCGAGATGGCGACGATCGTCCTTTTTTTCGCTCTCGGTTCGAGATAAAAAAGCAGGAGAAAGAAGAAACGAAAGCGAGCAGTGCTCTTAACGAAGGAAATCCGAGACGATATAGCAGCGCGGCGGCAGCAGCGCAGGCGCGCGTGAAACAGGTTCGGAACCGCGGAAAAGAAAAGTCTCCGGCGGTTCGCGAGCGAGCGATGAAATCGTACGTCCCTGAGCTCCGGGAGAGCAAAATACGTGTGCGTGTGTGTATGTGTCTGTGTGTGTGTGTGTGTGTGTGTACGGCTGTGGACTGTGGAGGTATATACTATAGAATATACATGTGGATAAGCCTGGAACCTGTAGTGGGAGGCGGGGGAGTAGTAGAGCGAGCTCCAGCGAACGAGTTAGGTATGTCGTTGAAATAAGAGCAGCGCGAGCAAGCCAAGGGCGAAAGTTGTTACCCGGCGAAAAATAAATGCCGGAGAGGAACCAGCGAAACAAGTGGAACGGCCGTTGCGGCGCCGTCCTTCTTCTCTTCCTCCTCGTCCTCCTCTCTTTTTCTCCTCGCTGTTTATCTCTCTCCTCTCGCTCGCCTCTCCCGCGAGCGGTAATCTTTCTCCTCCTCGCGCGCAAAGCGATGAAAAATCCGGCTGTCTCCACGCTCGCATTGACGTTTATTCCTCCGTGTATGCGCGCATTGTTTTGCTTGTTTGTCCTTCCACGGAATCGCCCGCGGCGATGGTCGAACCGAGGTTGCAAACGTATACGCGTATATTAAATAATAGCGGTTACGCTCGTTTGCGATGCACATATACACAAGGCGCACGCGATCCAATAAACGTCGAAAAATCAGCGGAGGAATTATTTATCATAAATTTTATCGGCTGAAAATTCCTCTCGCGTGCCTTACAATGTTGAGCTGTACGCTGCAGCGGAGCTCTTTCCTACGATTCGATTAATAATCCGATCCAACCCCCTCGGCCGGCGTCGATAACGATTTAATCAGGCGCCTTAATATATCACGGCGTTAAAGTACAGCACGTGCGCGCGCGTACAGTGTGTACACGTCTGCACGTATACGCTTATAAATATAGTCGCGGAGGCAGGAGCGTAATGAGCGCTCATAAAAGTGCACAACGGCAACACTTGCTTCGCTCCAGTTTGTATCTCCTATAAATCGATTCTCGTGACTTAACCCAGATGCATAAATCAAAGCCGATCTTTCGGCGGCGCACTCACGACTCTGGACCGCTGCAATTTTCCATCATCCATCTGTGTGTGCTTGTACGCTTTGCGCACGTATACACAGTACACACACCATCGCCGGTGTAAGTGCTAGAGTCTCTTATCCACGCGGCGCATCCTCGTCTCGTTTATTCTTCGATTGGCTTCACTCGCGCTCTTGTCTCTATCTATATAGCTATAACTGCTGTGCAGTATATATAGCAGCGAAGCGCGGGCGCACACGAGCCTTTGTCGTTTCCAGTCCGCCGCCGCCGCCGCCGCGTGCTGGCTCTTTCTCTTTCTCTCTCCTGCAGCGCTTTGTATATATAGTACACCCAGTTTTACCGATCTTATTCGAACCTCGGGAGTTGTACGTACACGCGCTTATGATATCCGCGAAGGGGCCATTGTTTCGAGCTCTCCCTCTGCTCGTCTCGTTATAAGTCCGCTTGTGTTTTCCTACGCTCGCTTACGCAGAGAATAAGAGAATACGAAGTGGAAAAAAGCCCGAGACAACGATGGGAAAAATGTAATGCCTATTCTGAGCTTTGACACCGCACCGCACCGCACCGCTCTCGCGCGCGCGCGCGCGCGGTGTCCCTTTTACTTTCGACGCGACTACGACGCGACGCGCCGGCTTATCTCGATGAATGCTTATTACATTGCGCAATAATTTGTACGACGAAATTTCGTGAAATACAACCAGCTTTCCAGCTTTTGTTCTGTCTCTCTGTCGCAATTTTTCTCCTTTTTCATCTTTCACTCGCGATCGTTCTCACAACGGGCGGCAATAAATCAAGCCCGCGCGTCGAAATCAGGCCGAAAATCTCGAATATAACTGGTCGTTTTTCCAGCGAGCCATCGAGAGGCGTCGCGCACGCGGCATCGGGCTCTGCGCGCCTGTAGCGAGAGTAGCTGTAATGGCAAACGAGCGACTACAAATAGGCCGATCGCCCGGGCAAGATTGCCGGGCGTGCCTATACGCACATGAGTGCATGTCTCGAGGCACCTTCCGCGCGCTGCATACTCTATACGCATATATAAAAGACACGCACAGTAGTACGCACCGCATCACGGAACTCCTCTGCCGGCCGCATTACATCATCTATCAAGCCGACCGAATCTCCTGGCCTCGTGAGCCTCGCCTATTTTTCAGGCCTCGTTGGCTTTTCAACTGAGCCGCCGCCGGCTCGGAAAAGCTCGATCGATGATTTTCCACGCATCGCCGCGGGCGCTTTGTTCTGCCCGAGCTACCGGCTAAATACCGCGCGCGCGCTTGCCGATTCTAATTCGCTCCGTTGGAAGGGCAATTTTTCCGCGGGCGAGAGTTTTACGGTTGCGACGAGAAAGTGTATAATGCAGCTCGAGTTTGCGGGTCGCGCAAAAGAAAAAAACAGTTGAATTATCGCTCTTGAACTCCTCGTCTTCTCATCTCGTTTCTCCCCGCCTTCTTCTCGCACCTCGTACCTTGACAGAACGCGGCGCATAACGTTATCCGCCTAGATGATGTGCACGGGGGCGTAGAGCCCCACTGCCATTAAACGCAATTTCGCTGGCAGGGCATCAAGAATCCGCTCCTCCTTCCGGATCGTTAGCGCGAGTTGCAGTCTCTGCGGCAGGCTCCTCTCTTCCTCGAAAATAAAAACGAAGAGAGAAAAGAAAAAAGAGGCAGCCGCCCCGCTACTGCCACCAGTTCGGAAAGGTACACACGCACTGCAGGTATACGTTATGCACGATGATGGACGCTCCCGAAGGGTCAGGTTAAATTTATGCAAGAATTCCGCCTCGGCCGTTCGCGTAAACGAGTGCATTAACACCTCTTTTTTCACGCGTCGAATATTACTCTCTCCCACAGTTTTCCGGGCGTCTACACTCTATACCCCCGCTTCTGCACACGTGCAATCGTGCGCTTCCTAAATTCATCGATAAATCGCAAATGGCTCTTTGAGAAGAGCATGTCTTCGAGCGAGAGAGTATGCGCACCCCGAGCCGTACAAGGAGCTCCTCTGTATTTGGCCATTTTCACATGGACCGCGCGAACAAAAGCACTGATCGCGGAAAATAAAATGGCGAGGCAACGCAGCAGCAGTGGATGCTAAGAGTCCCCCGGTAATGAGGGTCAAGGTTGAAGCGTGCATAGGCGAGTTCTCACGTGCAGTGCTACCCGCCTGCATCTCGAAAATTCGAGATGGCTCTACGCTACTGCAGTAATGCATACTCTGCTCCGCGAGTCTCGCGCGGCACCCATCCCGCACATAACGATATGCGCGATTGTCGCCCATGCTGTATACAGTGCCGCAGCTCCCATTAGACGCTGTGCTGTGCCGCTATTCCGGGCTCGAGCGGCTGGATGGAGACGAAGCTGGAGGTACGGCGCTAGAATTTCGAAGGAAGTCTCTCTACTATTTCTGTGTGCATACAGCCGATGCGAAAATTTACAAACTGCTGACGAAAGATACAAATTCACAGGGCTCATTATGCACGTTGCGATCGGAGAAGCAAGTGCGACTAAGTGACATGGCGTGTACAGAGTATAGACTTGTAGATCGCTGTAGAGGAGAAAGAGAGAGAGAGAGAGAGAGAGGCGACTCTGCGCGACTAGGAAGATCGAAGAGCGAGACTGCTGCTGCTTGCTTTTGTCCCATGTATGGTCTATCTGGGTATGTGCCGTAGAGTGTCTGTCTGTGTAAAAATGTCGCATTATTCTCCTATATGGTGATGCGGCTCCAGCGCTTGCACGGTACATTTTATCCGCTGCTGCTGCTGCTGTTGCGCGCACAAGGAGGAGTAGAGGAGGTACGGGAGGACGGCGAGCTCTAAGATCGTGTTCAAGCTGCGCAAAGCACGCCCCGTTGCGTGCGTCCAGTTGCAAGTGCCGAGAGGTTGTGGAACTCGCTCGTATCTATATGTACTTGCACTTTGCACATACATAATACACCGAAGAAATTTACTCGGCCATAGCCGAGTTCCGAGCCGCTCGATCGAATTTTTTTCGCGAGGAGCTACGTATACTTACGGCTGGCTTTTCTTTTCGTTCTTTTTTCTTTTTTTTTTTGAAAAGCTGCAGCGAGACACTGCGGCGCAGCTTACGTAAACAAATCAAAGCCTTCGTTCTCGCAGAGAAAGGCAGTAGCGCGCTACGTGAACGCGCAAGTATATATCGAGAGAAAAAAGAATCGCCGCCTCTCCGGAGAAAACGTAACCCGAGCCACACGGCGTTAGGTAAGGTGCAGCAGTATAGCGCAGGCCCGCGCGCAGGTTTCGCTCGAAAATTCAAATGAGCGCGGGTCACCCAAAGAGGCTGCACAAAGAAGCAGATTTGAAATTAATTAGCCGCGCTTATACGGCCCCTGCTTTTCTCTCTCTCTCTCTCTCTCTCTCTCTCTCCCTCTTTTTCACATGGGTGAGAGAATGTGTCGCGAGCGAGCGGAGAGCTGGGCCCCCGCTTTAACGTGTCGTATAATACTCGCGGCCGACACCCTGTCTAACGCGCGAGTTTCTAATTCAGATCGACACCTTCGATAGTGTGCAGCACACCGGAGTCTCTCCTATATACACAGCAGCAGACTGCAGCGACTCTGCAGAGTCGACGTTACTTTAACACGGCGTCTCTTCCGAGCGCGACGTTCGCACGACTTGCTCGCGCATGCAGTCAAATGCAACCGCTATAATTACCGACAGATTTTCCAGAGACAATGCTCTCGCCGCATTGTCCTTATCATTAATTCGAAAAACGTCGGAGAAAGTATGCGCGCGCGCGACACAGAGCTCTCGAGCGAGCCGCGCAGCGATCATGTGAACAACTCGCCTGTAGTTTGCTCGTTGTGTGTCCCTATATCAATGCTGTAGCTATCGCCCCGAGCGTTTGTTTTCTTTTTCATCCTCTCTTTCTCTCCTGTATGCAGCCCGATGGGAGTCGCTGTTGCTGCGGCAAGCAGCAAGTTCACGGGTATGTGTCGGGGCCACTATATGGTGACCTACGAGAAAGCGGCGAAGGCGTGACAAAACGAAGAGTCATATACCAGTACTAGGTCACAAGGGAGTGACAGATATCGGATCTAAGCTCGATTCGTGTTGTTTCAGAGCTCGCATGTACATCTCATTACAGGCATCTGCCGGGCTCGTTTGTCCTTCATTTTTTTTTCTCCGTTCGACTTGTATGTGTGATTGT
Source organism: Philotrypesis tridentata (assembly GCA_018906965.1). NCBI lineage: Eukaryota > Metazoa > Arthropoda > Insecta > Hymenoptera > Pteromalidae > Philotrypesis > Philotrypesis tridentata. Next base: position 15,621,136 of record JACCIB010000001.1, read on the forward strand.
GTGCATACCCAACGAAATCTGTTCTCTATATCGTGCAGATGTCAGTGTTACCGCGAACTAAATCGCAGCATGTTGCGTTGGAAGCTATAGAGATACGCGAAACGCAGCTATTATGTGCATTCAAGTGTAAGAGCGATTATATAGCAATTTTCCCATACTGCGTATAACACAATGCGCCCATTCCTTCCATCAAACACGTCGTCGATGTGTATATATAAACTGCGATCGGAGCCGGGGAAGGAAAAACACTCGGAAAAACAGCTCGGAAATTCGCGTTTTCTGCCGAGGATCGGGCGAGCTGGACGCATGTCGGGCGCGCTACAAAACTCGCTCGCGAGAGACTGCAAAAATTACGGCGCGATCGTGTCAAGAGATTTCTCGAGCGGAGACGACAAGTACACTGCGGCGCGTGGAGTGGGGTAGCCCCGGGGACGTATATGCCACTTGCGCAACATCGACTCTCGTCTTCGACGCACACGAGGGTCATCGAGATCACCGCTAGATCCGTCCGTCCGTCCGTTCGTTCGTCTCTCCACGGCGCGCGCTGGGGAGGAGGGAGGGAAAGATAGCGCACAATCGATCGATCGGTAACCGATAGCCCCGTCGCAGCGACGGCGTCGACGGCGTCGATCTATCGACACTGACGCCTCGTTGTCTGTCCTTTTTAATTACCTGTCGGTCCTTCGCGAGCGGCGACACGCGAGTCGCATTACAAAAGCCCCGACGGAGAGTCGACGAAAAGCCGAGCAATGCGATCGATCGATCGATCTGTCTCTTATTCCGCGCGGCGTGTATACCTATACGTGTGCTATATATAAGTGTAGGGATAGCCTGAAATCGGCCGATATTGCCGCGATAAGCGTATAGCCGGAGATTAGCCGCGGGAGCGCGCCAACTCCATCGTATGTATGTGCCGATAAAATTATATTCCGCCGCAGTATAGTAGCAGCAACCGAGTGCTGGCGCACCGCCGATTTATCACGCATGGAGATATTGCACTCGCGCCCGAGCGAGAGCGCGAGAGGGAGAGAGTACGAGCGCACCCGCGTGGAAGTGGGTGAATTGCCGCGAGGAACTGCTGATAGCGCGCGCGCGCGCGCTGCACAATGGACTGCACTCGCGCGCGGGGAAAAAAGGCTCGGTTTTCAAGGATTTAATAGCGATCGGCGCGTTTCGCCCGATATTCTTATACGCGCGGCTCTTTTTCACCGCAGGGGAATGAGTTCACGCTGCCGGAGTAGTATATAGTTTAATACGCGCGCGCACCGATGCAGTGTGTTGCGGCGGCGGCGGCGCGCGCGCGCGCGCTCGAAAAGAAGTCGGCGCTCGCGCAGCTCTCGGCCGTTGATCGATGCGCAAGGTTGTCGGCTTATCTGATCGAGTAATGCTTGAAAATTACACTCACCGGTGTCAAAACTAATGATTAATCGGGCTCATGGAAATTTCAGCGCGCGCGCGCGAATAATCGCAAGAGGCTCTCCGCGGCTGTCCGTCTGTCTGCTTGTTTGTTTGTTTGTTTGTTTGTTGTTTGTTTGTTTGTTTGTTGAAATAAGCTGCAGACAAAACGGACTCTTTAACTGACGTGTAAATAGACGCCGTGGATTTTTATTCTTTTCGTTGCTCTAAGCACTGCGCCGTGCGATTAGTTTGCGCTAGATCGAGCTGACGCGAACTGCATAGCGCGGCGAGCTGAAACCTTTGAAAATCCAATTTTTCCCAGTCAATCTCGCTCGTTCTCGATAGATGAATCCATCTCAGGCGGCAGCAGACGCAGCCAGCCAGCGAGCAATATAGCGGCGTGTACACGCGCGGGCCCTTCAAAGTCGATATCTCTATAGACAGTAGACGGAGGAGGCCTCGATATAAGGAAGGAGTTCGCGGTAACGTGATGCCAGGCACGCGCGATTCATCGTCGTCTCCGGCGCTGCACCGCAGAATTTATCTGCTCGCTCTCGCTATAACGAGAAGCTGCAGAGCGGCTCTTCCTCTATGTGCGGCCAGGCGAATATTTCCAGGACGCGTCTTTGCTTTTCCGCGATATCGAGGCTGCGCGCACGCGAAACGAGACCGCCACCGCTGAAAGATAGATAGATAGATAGAATGGCCTTTATTTGCTTAAAGTTGCAAAAAAAAAGAGAGAGAGAGAGAGAAGCGAGTCGCATCGTATTATGCTAAATAGCCAGGAGACCGTATACATACACTCGCGCTATGTGGTGTGTGCTGAGCTCTCTCTCTCTCTCTCTCTCCCTCTATTGACTGGGCGCTGCAGCCTCGAGTGTTTATCTTCCGCGGATGTTTCATGAATTTTCTCCCGTGGATTTGCCTTGCAAATCCAGCCGTAATTATTGAAAAAAGCGGCCGTAGCTCTTGCAAAACGGAGCATAATTTCGAGTGCGAGACAGGGAAGGGGCGAGAGACTCTCCTCCACCCATGACCGCAACAATTCGCATTAGGCGCGAGAGTTATAAGAGACCTATTTTTCCAGCATCAATCTCTCTCGGCATTGCGCACACATGTGCGGGCACGGTACACACGCTCGCAGAGCAGTCATTATAGAATGCGCTGCATAAACGAACGCATAGGTCGCGGCTACTTCGAAAATCGTTCGGCGTAAGTAAAATCGTAGCTCTCTCGCGCGCAGCTCTTTTATAATAGCCGCAATTTCAAGGTAAACGAGAGAGCCGCGCGCCGCGGCCGCCGGTGCACAAAGCCGGGAGACCTGCACCTTCGCCGCGAATAGATTTCTCCGTATTATGCGCGCAGCTCTATCGGACACGCCGCAGTGCACCTATGCGCGAGTCTCTATACATATGTACATTGTACATTGTACATGTAGGTGTACGCAGCGGAGATAGCCGGGACTCGAGAGAGTCAGAGAGAGGGAGAGAGAGAGAGAGCGTTATCATCGCCTTTGCGCAAGTGCGTTCGCACCGAGTTTGCGAAAAGACGACGCGACAGCAGCCGGTTGATGATACCGTGCGGCAATATTCTCGATCGCGACGATTGTCGACAACTAATTATCCATTCTTCATCTACAGAGAGAGAGAGAGAGAGAGAGAGAGAGAGAGAGAGAGAGAGAGAGAGAGAGAGAGAGAGAAAGAGTAGCCTCTTAAAAACAGAAAAGAAAAAAAAGTATCGCGTGTAACGGAGCTGATATTCGCAACGAATGCCTCGGCGATCATCTGTGCAATCTACATTCGAAGCGGCCGTTGCGGCGGCGGCGGCGGCGGCGGCGATGTTCTGGTAGCCGCTGACAGGGAGAGTAACGGGCCGCACTGCAGCGCGAGAGCGAGAGAAAAAGATTACGGTAACCGGCTATCCCTACAAGCACCCACGTCCCACACGGTATTATGGCAGCTATTACCACCCAGGATTCGCCCGACGTGTTGCCTTGCAGATTACACTTATTTATCGAACGCTCGCGGAATCGATCCCAATGCGCATATATGCGATGGCTTGTACATATATATACAGAGTCGACGTCAAGTGCCTCGGCGCTTGCGTAACTTCGCCTGTGTACGGGCTGAGCACGAAATGCGAGAGAAAAAGAATCCGATACCGGAATAGCTCTTCGCTCTCGAAACGCGGAGCCGGCGCTATCTTTTATTAGTCACACGCGCGCGAGGCGATCGTTGCCAGCGGTGAAAGGTCGGCTCTGATAAGACTTTCATCGCTCTCTTTGTCTGAGAAGAAGCGCGCGTCGGGTATACGTACGTAGCGGACTGCACACGAGACGAGGGGCCTCTCGGGGATATCCCCGCGGCGCATATTTTAGATAACCGAGGCAATTCAATTGGCTTCGAGATCCTCTTTCGGATGCACTTGTCTCGTTATTGACTATAAATATGCTCGCCCACTTTGCGGCTGTAACCCGGATTTTTCGCGCCTCGCGCACTGTCTTCGCGTAATGACCCATTTGCCGGCGCTTTTTTTCTCTCTCTCCGGCCGTCGCATCGCCGCCGCCGCCGCCGCTGCGCACTTGTCCCCCATCTCGCAATGCGGCTATAAACTTACGAGCTTTTACCCGCGCGTTTTTATTGCGGTAACGAGCCTTTTTACTCAGCTAAATGACTCTCTAATGGCGCTCTTAAACTTGCCGTATTTATTTCCACCTCACGCGACCGCGCCGCCTCACGCGACTCTATCGCGCGCGCGCGCACACACGTGTGTGTATGTTTTCCCGCGCGGGAAACGAAAACGTAAGAACATAATCGGTTCTGATCCAAGCAAACATAATTAAAGACGCGAGACGCGCTGCCGTGACACGCGCGCGCCGTGTGGGAAGCTACCGCGCGCACACATAGCGCCGAGGAAATTCAAAATAACGCGCTCAGCGTACGTAACGTATAAGTAATCTTCCGCGCACATGTATAGACGCGCCATTAGCCGATTCAATATCACATGTATATATGCGCAAGCTACGAACAGCAGACCTACAGCTATATACAGCGGCAGCAGCAGCGGTAGCACAGACCGCGCCGCGGCTGAATTATCGGGATAGAGAAGATGCTCAGCGCTCGCTTTCATCTCGCGCTGCAGCGTATGTGCCATTACCGTTAATGCGATTCGCCTTGATTGCACCCGCGCGCTCGCCTCCGTATACCTGTTGCTCGGCGAACACGTACTGCACGAGGGATGAACGAAGCGTTAGCGTTGCCCCGCTAGTTAAAGAAATCATAACCTTGTTACAGCGCTCTCTCGCGCCAATGAGATTGCTATTACGGCATTCCCTCCCCCCTCCCTCTCGCACTCCAGCCTCCGTGTGTGTTTGTCTATGCAACTGCTATACGCAAGCGTGTACATCAGGGCGAGGAGCAGCCGCCACTTAGCATCTGTTTGTTCAAGCTGGATTCCTCGGCGATATCTGCGCCGGTTCGATTATTTTCTTTTTAGCGAAAATCAATTTCCAAGTGCATTGGAACGCCGGGGAATAACGAATGCGCCCGATATATTTGAGGGCTTCTCGCTTTTCAACGGACGCGCGCGACTGCGCAGCCCCCTCTCTGGCCGTGGGCTAAACTCAATTAAGCATCATCGGGTCCCAAACGAGCGACATCTATCACGGGGCAATGAATCGTAATGGGCTAGAGAACAGCGGGAGGTGCCTGCACCGCACGCGGGGATGAGAGAACAAGATGACAGCTATTCGTCATCACGTGTAGCCGCGTTCAACCTGAAATCCAACTCTCTCGCCGGCGCGAGATGCACCGACTCCGCAGCGCCAGAGCAAAAGGATGATGAATAAGGATTAATTTACTTTCGTCTTTCTCTCGCTCTCTAGTATATATAAAATCTTCGCTTCTTCTTTTTCTTCTCTTTACCTTCGGTATACAGTATACACACTTGGCCGGACTGCTCTTATGCGTTTCGACGTCTATCTCCTCGAGGTATTCGAGCTCATAATATGTATTACCCGAGAGCAATCAGTCAGAAAAATAAATTCCTAGCTGGCGAAATGCCCGTATTAACTTTGCGCGGGCGCGCGCGCAAATAAACGCAAGCAACACGCGTCAATCTGAATACCGGATCGCGCGCGCTATACCGCGCCACCCACGCACTAAATCCTATAATATAATATCGCTGGATGATACAAGTGTGGAGGATCCGTTCGAGGAAAAGCCATAATACATAATCTAACTGCAGCGCCGGGTGATGGAATCACCTGTGCCTCTGCTGCATATCAACGCGTGTACCTGCAGCAGCAGCAGCAGCGACGGGTAGAAGGGATTCATCAGTCCGATGATGCACTTATATTACCTCGGCTCCGCTGACTGATGCCCGTCGCTTATCGGCTCTTGGCGCGTCGCATGAAAAGAAAAAAAATGCTTTCCGTTGTGTTGTTCGGCGGCGGGCGCGGGAGCAGCGTAGCAACAGGTCGTTGAGCCACGCATGCTTATATGAGTTACGCCTCGAATTCCTAACTCCGCTCGTGATACGAGCGCGTCTCCTCTGTCTTTCTCTCCTGTACAAGGGACGACGTTACGAGCTCAGCGTCTCAGCATGCGGTCCAACAAGGTGCTCTCGCGCGACGTCGTAGTCATTATCGCGAGTTAGTGGCTTTCGGAGAAGAGCGAATTCATGTGGACTGCGGCCAAGATGTATACGCCGAGACCGAGTGTCATAACGTCCTCATTACGAAAATTTATAAAATTCTTGCAGCCCTACGAGAAAAGAGGGACAGGTCGCGGCTATTAATGACGAGCGATAATTCTTACAGAGCGAGGGCGACTGCAGTGTGTGCATGTGTGTGACGACTATTTTACGGTCATACCGCGGTGTATAAAGACGAGGCGCGAGAGGAAAGTCATTTCTCTCTCTCTCTCTCTCTCTCTCTCTCTCTCTCTCTCTCTCTCTCTCTCTCGTTTCGAACTCATTGTTATGATGTCCGTGCGGGTGTGTACGTACGTGAAGGAGAGAGGGAGAGAGAGCGAAGGAATGCTGCAGGTCATATTTTTGTACATCGTAAAATGTAAAGTAGAAATTAAGAAATTTCCAGGGCTCTAGTTGGGAGAGTGCGGCTGCAGAGAAAGAGCAAGCTTATTACATCGCTGATGGAAAAGAGTTAACGGGTTTGAACCTCTCTGTGCTATGGGTCTTTGTCGTACATAAAAATGTGGGTCGAGTCAAGACATTCTTGCACGCGGGCTTTTTTTGGACCTTATACCGATACACTTTGACGAGTAATTATATTGCTCGTTTGACCCTGTTACGAAGATATTTTTTTCTCCATGATTTGTGTAATGAAACGCGAAAGTTTAATTACCAACAATATTTATATAATATATTATGTATCTCGTTATGTATATATATTTATATATAATACATACGAAGGAAAATTTCTGAATTTCAATATCAAGACCTTAACTATCAAACTGAATATACGTGTATAGAAGCACGCGTAAAAGAAGACGCCCGAACTTGTAGAGGCACATCGAAGAATATGAAAGATCAATTGCATATCGAATAGAGGAATATAAATAAGGATAGCTCCCAGGACAGCCTTGAACTTATGAATTGAACTTATGAAAGAACGATTACACGTCACAATAGAGGCAAATAGATAAAGCTTCAAGCCCATAAATCGTTCTTAATCAGATGCGTATCAACAGGTGGCGAAGTCTGAATCTGGTGACCAATTTAACAGTACATGGAAACTCACGCAAGTTAACATCTTCAGAAGCAGAAAGTCACTCAGTCCGTTCAACCAGAAAAAAGTGCTAATGTATTCAAAGTGCACCGAAGAACAGGACTAGACAAACTTCAACTACCAACAAAAGAGGAGGTTACTGGGACGAGATATCATTTGCACGCAGCAAGCTCGATACAGCAAGGTATCCACCGGCCTTTTAATTTCAATGCTCAGAGTCCGGGCAGGTTAATGTACCCAACGCATTTGCGCCGGCCGCATCCAAATACACACGGAGATTTCTGCATCTATAGAGATTAGAGAACTTATCGACACACACCTCTAAACGAGGATCTATTCATGCACACTCGAGATACTCTTTTGTCTTTTCCGAAACCGGTTGATGAATTTTCCATTATATAAAATAACCTCGAATACCGAGTCCCTTACCCGGCAGCCTTTGACCGTGAATACGGTAGTCAAAAGGGAAAGTTTGTACATTTACATAGAATAAATATATATCATATTGCTAACACAATACACTTGCACTAAATTTATTTCATTAACCCTCGATTTAACTATATTTCCAATTTTCAATAGTAAGTATATGAATGCAATGCATCAATTTGGACGTAACATGTGTTTTCTAAAAATCAAGTTTATGTACATTTGAAAGGTCTAATTTGTTGTTATTTTGTCAATGAAATGACAATACACGGTTTAAATCGATGATCTAGTAGATCTTCAGGTCTTATCTCAGTATGGCAATATACTCGCCTACAGAATGAGTATTCCGCAGTCACTTGTCCTCACAATCCTCAGCTTAAATTCGTTAATTTATCTCACAGCTTTATCAATTGTCTTCATAATGATAAGAAGGATTTTACAGGAGAATAAATTAAGTGAGCCAACGGGTGCATTTTCAGTGCAATATTGCTACTGGAGCAGTGCAATACTTTTAATTGAGTTCTTCTCGATTGACAATTTACGTAAACTTAGAGCTGCATTTTTTTCTTATTTTTTAAGTGTTGTTAAGTACTTTTTATATCCTGTCTAATCATGATCATTTACATTTGGCTTATTATACTGGGTCTATGGATTCTGAAAGTGTATTTACAAAACAAAAGATCAGCAGAGTTGCTTAATAAAATACCAGGTCCACCGACAGTTCCGATTCTTGGAAATCTTCTAATGTTCAACGTTCCATTAGGTATACCAGAAAATATTTTATTCAAGGTGTGTATTCTGAAAATTTTAATGAATGTGATTTTTCTTAGAAAATACTTGGGATGTCATACGAGATATAAACAAGACTTATTATCCAGTGGCAAAGTTTTGGTTGGGACCTTACCCCGTAGTAAGCATTCATCACCCAGATGATTTGGAAGTAATGAATATTTGTCAATTATTACTTTTCATACTAGGCTAAAGTAATTTTTTAAAAACTGTTTTTTATTTTTTTCCTGTAAATATTAGATTTTGTTATCAAGTACTAAACATTTGGAAAAAGGTAGTGCGTATGCTGTTCTACACCCATGGTTAAAAACTGGTCTCCTAACGAGCAATGGTAAATCAAATAATTTATGTACAAATTTTTTTAACTAATAAGTTAAAAATATTGATGAATTATATTTTCATAGGAGAAAAATGGCAACAAAGGCGAAAGATTTTGACACCAGCTTTTCATTTTAAAATTTTAAGTAAATACATGGAAATCGCTAATGAACATGGAAAAAAGTTTATAGAAGATCTTCGAACTAAAAACAAGGAAACAATTCAAAGTCTTATGCCATTCTGCTCTAACTATACATTGCATATTATATGTGGTAATTTATTGTTTTGGTAAAATTGAAGTTATTAAATAAAAAAATTAAAATTTTTTTAAAATAATATAGTAAGTACCTGTATCTAATCTCTTTAGTCTTTGTTGAAGTTTCTTGTTTTTTTTTAAATATAGAATCTGCAATGGGTATTGCTCTGGATAAAATAGATGCAAAGATCTCAAAAGAATATAAGAATGCTATTTTCGATATTGCAAATGTTATAATGTACAGGTATGAAAATACTCAAACTTTTAACAATTGAAATAATTAATTTTAATATTCAATAATCTTATATGGTATAGAGTGATGAGGCCATATTTGAAAGACTGGATGATGATACCTGTATGGACCTTTGGCCGGTTACAAACGCAAGCTCTTCGAACACTTCATAAATTCACAAATAAGGTGAACTGACAAAAAATCTTAATAATACATATCTTCAAACTTCTCAATAGGTAGATACATATTAAATATAGCACATAATAATGTTATTTACTTTGATTAATTGTAGGTATTAATAGAACGTAAGGAATATCATAAGAAATCTAATAACAGGCACTTGAAAGATTTTAATGATGCTAACGAGATACGTGGAGATGATATTGATACAGGTATTTATGAATAATTAATGTTGTCATTTTCTTTTTGACCGTTTAACTAATTTCAGGTAGTAAAAAGAAATTAGGAATGTTGGATCTTTTGCTAACAGCAGCACAAGATGGCTTAATAGACGACGAGGGTATTAGAGAGGAAATTGATACTTTCATGTTTGCTGCAAGTATAACTTATATTGGAAATTATTGGATTTTATATTTCAAAAATATTGCAATAAAAAAATATTTTAATGTAGGGTCATGACACAACTGGAATTGCCTTGGTCTATACTATCATGTTATTGGCAGAAAATAAAGACGTTCAAGTATGTCATTATTTAATTTTAGATTTATTTAATTTCAAATAAATAATAGGAAATAATTCTTGCTAAAATTTTAAATAGGCCAAAGCTCGGGCAGAAGTTTTTCAAGTTTTTAAAGAGAGTAATGGTGAAATAGGTATTTCGGAAATTCGGAAATTACATTACCTTGAGAGATGCATCAAAGAGTCCTTACGAATCTTTCCTCCAGCCTCTGGCCTTTCACGTACTATCAGGGAAGATATAAAATTGAGTAAATAGCTATTTCATTCTCTAATTGATTTTTTTACTTACATACTTATTTATCTCGATCTTTAATTCCAGAAAATTACGTGATACCTGCTGGAACAGAAGTTGGATGTCACATATTTGATCTCCATCGAGATCCAAACTTTTGGCCAGAACCGGAAAAGTACGATCCCGATAGATTTCTAGCAAAAAATATTCAAGGACGTCATCCATATTCTTACTTACCGTTCAGTGCAGGATCTCGCAACTGCATCGGTAAAGTTCTAGACATTTAGGACACTCATAATTTTTTGCAGCAGCCATAGTTACAATTTTTATTTATCTTATAGGTCAGAAGTTTGCTATGATGGAATTGAAATCCTTGACTGCTCGTATTTTATACAACTTCGAGTTGGAACCTGTCAGTCGAACAAAGGACATAAAACTGATCTTAGATTTAGTGACCCGACCATCAGAACCGGTCTACACAAAATTCATCAGGATCGATAACAATTGATTTGTACATAGAATCTCTGGAAAGCTCTTACATCACAATAAATCCATGTCAATTCTTCCACATCTCAATAACATCGTTTTATTCAATTAATTATACGACGCGTTATCATCGTCAATAATTCCTGCGGAACATTTTCTCCTCCTCTCGCTTGCCTCTTTCTTTAGCATGATTAATTCGCAAGCAGCGAAGACGCGGGTTTTATTGTGATGCTCGGGGCAGGACATCGTAATTAAAAAATACCAAATACCTTTATGCGCGGGCGTCCCGTTCAACCTCTGACAAATAAGCCGCAATAAAATTAATCTACTTTTGCAGTCGTTATAAAGTAATTACACACGTCCGAAACGAGAAAGCAGAGAGATTATGCACACGTGTGTGTGTGCGTGCGCGCGCAGCACACATTATACGCCGTCGAGTCGATTCGACAAAGGGAGACTCCCGGAGGCGAGCAAAAAATTCCTCCTCGTCCGCAGTTCCGCACGGCATAATAATAACAATAACGCGTCTTGTCTCCTCTGTGAGACGAGGACGATCGATCTCGCAGCTACTGTTTCCCGGCTAATGAATAACAATTTGATATTCCAGTAGCGGTGCAGGCTGCTCTTGCTTTAGAGCATCGCGTCGATGCAATATTTTCGTTTCAGGGTCGCCTCTGCTCTCCGCTGCGCGCCTTGCTGCTACCGAGATTGAGAGGCGTGACTGCCAGCGCGTCGGTTCATTTGTATCGGCGCGAAGCTCACGTCCCGGAAAAAGAGACGGCAGCGGGCGCACGGCTCTCCCGCCGAGTTGTATTTTATACCAGAGAGTGCGGGCGTCGCCGTCATTTCTTTTCTTCTCTTTTTGGAAGAGTCTCGTTATCCGTTTTACGACTGCTTATGGTAATTGAGGTTACTTATGATTTTTCGCCGGTCTCGAAAGTTTTCGGCCGAAAAATAATTTAGTGCTAGTAAAGTTTAAGCGCAGCCGTTAAAAATTTACAATGCCGAATAATTTACAGCGAGGATTGATGACATTAAGCGAGGAGTTGATTAAATCTCTTTGATATTTTCATATGCGACGAGTATGCGGCTGCGGTGCTGTCGTGAACAAGCCGAAAGTCAATCCTCCTCGAGTTTCTCTTTATAGTGTTTCGAATTGACGATTCATATAAAGCGTCTTTAGTGTTACATATTGTGCATACAAACTCTACGCAGTCCGTTGCTTAGTTAGGCCTAATAACATTTTAATTGGGCGCTTGCTAGGATAAGCACGTGTATTGATTCACACCTCGAGAAGGAGAGGGAAAAAACGGCCCAGAAACTGATGGTTCATAATTTTGAAAGCCACCTACAACGACCTGGCACAACCTGCTTTGCTTTCTCTTCTGCATCAATAACGAGACAAAAAGGGCCGAGTCGATTGTGTCAGTGCGTTCAAGAGAGAGCCAGAGAGACTTTTGTTGAGCGCGTAAAAGTGACGAAACTGTCATTACTCTCGGGCTCGTTCATACGACTTGTGCCTTCGCCTGTCGGAATTGCGCATAAAGCTCGAGACAGGCACATAAATCGATATAACTATTTTAAATCTAATCAAATCCCTCTAAAGCTATACTCGCTCTCGTCGTTGCGCATTATATCTGTCCGCCTATACTTGAGCAAACATCGATGTGATAATTCACTTATTGTCTATGTAAACTTTATGTTCGGAATTTCAGTTTCACTAATAACTCAATCATTTTTTTCAGGTCAATCACCAAAATACATCTTTCATCAACAAAACATGTGTGCTCCAGTTTTCGGTGAGTAAAAATTAAATTGCAGCCCGTTAACATTTACAATATAATATAATATAATAACAATAGCTCTTTATTAACAAGTTGAATGAAAGTCATTTAACGCATTATATAGTCAATAAAATTAAGCAGTATACTCGACGCTTTTTATACATCGGTGAAATTCTGTTTTCCTCAACTGCATTGCACACTGCCCAGCAATCGTTGTAGCTCGCGAGCATCTCCTTTCTCTTTCTCGAATTCGCTTGGCCGCAGGATTTCCTCGATACACTTTGAGGCAAACACGTCGCCTGGTCCCTCGTTAGTCGAAGATTTAGCCGATTAAGGGGACTGCAGCTCTTTTCCTCCTGTACGTACACCGTGAGTCTCTTACTTTGGAGCTGATTAGCACTTGACCTCGCCCATCCTCGGCGAGCGGAGAGCAAGCCTCTTCCCGGCAGCGGCATAGAGGCCCGTCTTAATTATCCGAACTAATCGTGCCTCGCTTTCTTTCTCCCCCCCTACGAGAGCTACCTTATACTTGGATCGCGATCGCGACTGCACTAACGTTTTGTCACTTTGAGATAAACAATGTCCGGACACGACACACACACACACACACACACACACACGTGCCGCTACGGTTTTACTCCGTCTTCCGCGGATTCTTCCTGAAAAGATATATCGCCGCGCGTGTAGCAGGCTGAGAGCCGAAGAGACTAATGATCTTGTAAATCAAGCCGATGAACTTGAACTCTCCGTGCGGCGAAAGGTCGAAAAAAACGTGGCGTTATGAATTGCAGCTAGTACGCTCGTACATAGAGGGATGAGAGAGCAGAGAGGCCGCGTATATACGTACACTATCGCTGCGCGTGTACGCAAGAAAAGACGTCGTTACTTCGTTCCGCGATTTTTCCGCTTCTTCAATCGTGCAGCCAGAGGAGAGCTGCGAATCGACAAAAGGCCTGCAGCACGCGCAGCAAGTTGAGTGTGTGTCTCCGTAGTTACGGTGTCGTGACCAGAACTATACGCGTAGTATCTGATGTCTACATGTGTTTCACTGTTGGCTCGCGGCGCAGGCCGGATTGAACTCACGCGATCCTCTTCTTTATGGCCGTGCGCGCGCGCGCGCGCGCTCGGATAAAACTCGCCGGCCTTCGCCGCGGCCTACGCCACCTGTGTTTTCGCGATTGGCTAGCTGGATTATTGCCTCTCCTTAAAAAGAATCGCTTAATACTTTTTTGCTATCGCCGACGCGTATGCGCAGTGTCGCACTTCGAAAAAGAGCCGTGTGTCTCTGTATAGAGACTGCAATTTCCGCGTTGATTGACTCGCGTGGTAAGAGGGGGAAAGCCGGAAAGGGTCGCTGGCCGATTAGGATGCAAATCATTCGGGTTCGCGCCATAGTTTCGAGAGCCACGCGGCGGACGGGAGTAAGATAGTGCGCGCACTCGAGAGTTCGAGACGGGGATGGGCCGCAGTCACGTGTGCGGCGACGACGTGGACTCGCGTTATCCCGACATAGGTACGTGCTAGGCCTCCAGCTCCTTCCAGCCGGCTTAAGTACGATATAGAGGTAAGAGAGAAAAGAGACTTGCCGCTCGTGGAAATCAGCTTACAGTTTGAGTCGGGACGAAACGAGCTCTCTGGCGGTCCGCGACAGCAGTTAAAAATTGGACTTGCGCGCGAGATGCAGCAAGACGAGCATTGCGTCTCTTGCTCCCGATTTACAGAGCCGCAGTTCGCGAGGAGATCCCCTTTTTATTGAATGTGTATACAGCTCGTTTTCCGCGTGAGCGTATAAACTGAATACGCTCGCATAATTCAGCATTACACACCACCTGGTCGCTCCCTTCGAAAAGTGCGCGCGTCTTTGCTCCGGCTGCAGCAATAATATACTCTCGGGTACATCATGTTCATCAGTCAGTTCATAATTCATATTGATTGATCGCAATAAAAGACATTCTCCCTTGCTGAAAACGCTTCGCGAGTGCGCATTATACGCGCGCAAGCGCAGCGAGTCTGCGAGGAGTGGTTTGGGGGGGGGGGGCTCTTTCTTTCCCTCCTTCTCTTGGTCCTTCGAGAGATCGAGAGAAACATTCCGGAGCCTTGTTAATTTTTTTGCCGAAAACCTGCTGCTCGCCAGCATCGGCGCGCCGTTGTCGAATATGCCACCCGCACCCGAGAGTATTTAGTACGGACGAGAGCTTTTTTTTATCCCGGTGCGCTGGATAAAGCTGAAAATCGGACGACACCATAAATCCTCTCATTACCGAATCCGCGCAGGAGCTTGTAGACAGCGCAAAGGCATACACGCGCCTCGCGCGTAAGCTTTCGCCCGAGATCATGAATCACGCCCACGCGACGCGCAGAGCCGCCGCCGCCGCCGCGGCTGCAGCCTCCGATAATTAATGCTCACTTAATTCGGCGTTTATCATACAACGCCGGAGCTGCGCAGCGCTGCGGAGAGCCCGGTGGAAATAAAAATTGGCCAAAGTCGCGAGAGAGCTGCAGCGGCGTATACGATCGCAAGTACGCAACGGTGCTTGTAACGGGCGTCTCTCTCTCTCTCTCTCTCTCTCTCTCTTTCGTCCTTCGTCCGAGGAATCGTCTCCCCGCGAGTGCGAAACTCTCGGCTGCGCCGGTGGGTGCGAGCGAGGAGGAAAGAGAGAAGAAACGGACCTCGGGCGATTCGCCATTCATTTTCATTGTCACCGCCGCGTGTGCAGTGCAGCGAGTCAGAGGTGGAGAGCGATGATCAATGCCGAGGCTTAATGGCCGGTTCATCGACAGGGAGCACAATCGCGCGTTCCCGCTCTTTCTTTCTTTCTTTGGCTTCGCTTTCATTGCCCGGGCCTTTGCATCGCGAGATTCGAGAGGCGCGCGCGCGATCAGCGCGAACTTGTGATCCGGCAGCGATCGATTGCCGATCCTTCAAAGCTCACGCGCCAGAGTCCAAATTTATCTTGCTTGTTGTTGTCCTCCTCCTCCTCCTCCTCCTCCTCCTCCCCCTCCTCTCTATCTTGCGGCTCTCTGTCGCCCGTGCGCGTCTCTGACGTAAAAAATCGATTTTTTATTGTCGAGCTTGAAGGCCATTCATTTCTCGAGACGCAAGAGAGACTTGGCTTTCGAAAGATCGTGTGTACGCCGTTGTGCTGGCTTTGCGCCGGGCTCTCGCTCGGCCGTTTCGACGAGCGCGAATTTTCAAGCTCGCACGCACGCTGCACGCACGCACGCACGCAGTATCCCCGGACCGTACGGAAGAGGGTCAGAGGCTGTGCGCGTTAATTAAGGTTAAAGAGTTGGGAAGCGAGAATTTCGCGAGTTCGCCGGGTGATACTTCGTAAATATATCCAATTTCGTAATTGATAGCTCAGATATTTTACGTGTCGGGTAAAAGAATGTTGCGTATACTTGATTCGACGCGATAAATCACCGCAGACCGGAGGTGGCGCGCGCTCCGGGCTAATTGAGTTTTGCGCGCGGCGTAATGAAGAATTTTACTTAACACTTGGCTTCTAATTTTATTTTAATGAGCCCTCGGCCACCCAGGCTATATCCCTGCCCAGGCTTTGCGCGCATTATTGTTTTCGAGAAGAAATGGCGTTATACATTTTTAGGGCCCCTTAATTTTTCAGCGCGTGCTTTATGAACGTACCTCCGCGAGACAGTTTAATTGTTTTCATAAATCACCGCGGCGGATATCTCAACTCGCTTGCATATTCAGATATTCGAAAACAAAAGCAATCGCGCGAGCATCCTCGTCGGAAAATCGACAGGACGTTGTAGTTTACCCGCGGTTATCTTGATTTTGTATTCATGAATCTTTCTCGGAACTGTCGATTCCACCGAAATAAGGCTTTGCTTTTCCTGAGAACTACGCGCTACGCAGGGAATATCGCATTTTCAGAATAATTTTAGTAATCAATTATTGTGCATTAGTCCCCGCATCATCTAATACACATCAGCCGCGGTTACTGCATCACGTCGATGGAACACTTCCGTGGACGTCGCTCACGGACTGCAGCCATCGGCGCGCAGTCTCTCGAAGTGCCTCTCAACTCTCAACCACAATATTCCATCTCTCTTTATTCCTTCGTCCAAAATATACGCGCAGGGCTCGCGACGGGGGAATTTCTCCTCGAGAAAGAGAGACACGCATATTAAAGCGCTCGCGCGCTTGGGGTCAGGAGCATTCATCATTCGCGTGCGCGCGCGTCTCTTTTCTTCTCCCGTTGCAAGCGCCTGCGCCGAAAACCCCGCCTTCCTTCCGCCGCGGACATTTCTGCGTCGGATCTCCGAAAATCCCGAGTAAATTACACTAGTGTGCTCTGCCGCGCGAGGGCGGGACGCGAGCCTTGAAACTGAAAATATTGCTCGATTCGTTCGTGTGTGCGCAGCGTGTCTGCGCTGCGTCTCATAACGCGTCGAAGGCTGCAGCGTTAAATTTTCAGAGTTATAACTGCGCGCGGCGAGCTACAGCCGCGAATACGACTGCCGCGCGCTTGTTAAATTATAATAAAGAGCCCGAATTCGTCTTTCGTTTATTTCCTCGACTGGCCTTTTCTCTGTGAATACGTGTACGCACACGGTATACGTATTATATTGTGCAGCCGCTGAAGTAAAGATTCATCGCGCGGCATGTTTTATTTGCGCCAGTAGCGCGCGCGAGTGCAGCGATATGATCGAGTGATAATAGAGGCGGCGCGACGCTGTTAATGTAAATAACGCAACTCTTCCGATGCTAAACAAAGGGGAGGCGCATTAATAATGCAAATGCGGGCCCATGAAAATCCTCGTGAAAATCTGGATAAAGTGAATTTCAACTAGATAACTCGGGCGCGCGCGACGCAGCGGCGAGAGAGGGAAATAAACGCAGCATTATAAACGCATGCATTTATTCGAGCTGCATACGCAGAGAGAGAGAGAGAGAGAGAGACTACGTTCAAGAGGATCGAGCGATCAATACAGATTTCGAATACGATTCTTTGTCAGCGCTCTCTCGGCCGCGATGCATTTCGATCTCGAGCCGCTGATATGTATATGCGCGCGCGCGCGCGCGTATGTGTGTGACACACGTCGTTTTCCTCGAGGAGAGGCGCCTGCTCGCGAGCACTCTACGATCGAAAGTCGAAGCTCCCCGATATATCGGAATGTGTCTGCGGCAGATCGCGTAGTTGCCGTTTCTTCGTCTCCCATTCTTTCTCACGCGCATTTGAATGGGACCCAAAGCGAGCGACGTACGACGGCAGAGAGAAAGAGACTGATGACGATTTTTACCCGGGCGCACACTGCGCACCGATCGCTATGGGGCTTAAATAAAGCTAGCATTGAATTATTTAAGCGGCCGCCGCCGCCGCCGCCGCCGCGTGCATCGGTAATTTATGATAATTATCGCGCTGCAGTTCCAAAATAAAAAAAAACCCCCACCTAACGATAATTATACAATATGCCGCGCGCAGCCGCAGACGGAGAGAATGCATGTGCGATCGAAGAGAGGCTCGTGATTTTTTCCCCTTACGATTGTCCTTATTTATTGTAAAGACACAATGGCGCGCGCTGCGGCAGATGCATTTAAGTATGCCTACGCGATTTGCGATTGTTGCTGCGCGGTTCGTGCACTAGGAATGCGAAAAAAACCGAAATTTCGGCATCCATGCGGCGGTGTGTTGCGCAACGCGACGGAGTCTTCTCTCGATTCGCGGCATAGCCGCGCGGTTCGATTCGTGTACGGAATTAGACGTCTCAACGCGAGGGACTGGTTACATGAGCTGCAAGATGCTCGCGGGATCGAGAGCAAAACGTCGAATTGGGTCGCGACCTCTGGCCCGACGGCGGCGGCAATGGCGCAAAGTCTGCACCGAGGTCTGCACTTTTGTCATTATATAGTCCCTCGGATGCACTCGCGGGCCAATTCCAATAGTAGCTGTTATGTCTATAGCGTATACGGATTACGGACACAGGTACATTATATTATGCAGACGTGTATAGAAAGTGTATAATGCGCGGTCTGTTTAGACATTCGTATATATACACTATATATACGCAGGAGGCGCGCGACTTGGATATAAGTCGCGTTGACACGAGCACACGTCTCGAGAGCCCTTGTCGAAGTATTATGCGCAGTATTATTATATACTCCGTTAGTAATAACCGCCTGCCCGTGTGGTGTCTGCGCCTTGCGAAATTCACGGCGCTATTGTGCCATCGTGGGCTCGTTGAGCGTCGGATTCCCTGTTTTTTTTTTTTCACCGAAGCAATCCATCGACTGCGGCGTGCGATGCATGCACCTTTCGAACACAGGGATGAGGACGACGGGGATTTTTCACGTGGGAACGCGTGGTTTTGACCCTTTTCCTTCCAGCTTACGTAAGCGCTGTCTATATCGTACGAGAGGTATAGGCATAGACGGATAGATAGACGCAGAGAGTGCATTCGTATACGCGTGCATTGTATATAGGTATACTAATACGAATAATATTTGTGTAGACGGAGCGTAGGACAGGTCCCCGAGATCGCATCTGTCGCGCGGCAAGCCCGCGAGACGACGGAAACGGCTGTGCGCGACTTCCGTTCGTGGGTCTCGTGTTACGCGCGCGCGCGCGCGCTTACGTCCCTTTTTCTGTTCCTCCACCTCCTCAGTCTCCCGGGTTAATACCTTGGAGAGGGTCACTTTTTGAGTGGCCAAACATCGTCCTTGAGACTAGACGCGGTTCTCTTTTTCTCCGATTTTTTCAACCGAATGTCACGCTGGAGCAAGTGTATACGCGCAGCTATACCTACTACGTATGTGTATAGTTGTATACCTATACGAGGACTTCCTGTCGCGCGGAGGCTGATGCGAGCCGGTGCACTGTCTGTCGCTCGAGATTTACGCAGCGAGATCGAAGACGTATACAAGACAAGCTCGAGACAAGCTCGTAGACAAGGGTTTTTACTTTCTACCTGCGCTAGTGTCTTTTCATATTTTCGCAAGGGCAATATTTGTCGAGCGGAGCTCTATTTTTCCAAGCCCCTCGCGGAGTTGCATAAATATTGGTTTGTTATGGTCAGTCAAAAGTGAACATGTCGGCGTAATCGATAAGAAGTATACGGGGTGTATACGTGGGACCACCGACGATTTGTATCCGCCAGTCTGGATTTTCGCTTTATCACGGGCGTTAAAAATATTAATGCTACAACCGCAAAAAGAAGCCCGAAAATTAATTTTCGCGAAAGCACCGGCTCATATATCAATGCGGGCTCAGCAGCAGCAGCAGCAGCAGCAGTGGCAGTGGTGGCGGCGGCGGCAACGGCAGCGCAACGGCAGCCGTGCTGAGAAAAAAAGAGCCGAGTGTATAAAGTAAAAGAAAAAGCGAAGAATCGAAAAGAAGAAAAAGCCCAGCTGTTGAACTCGGCAACAAATGATATATAGGTGCGGAATTACATCGAAAATTAAATTAAAGCCCTTTTTTCTTCGTTACCGCTGCGCAACGACGCCTACAATAAGAGAGAAAAATAAGACGAGCATAAATATTCGTCTCGGACCCTCTCGGTTACACTCGCGCGCGAGAGAGAATAAACTTTCACAAAAGCACGAGAGACACGGTTGCTGCTGTTGCTATTGCTTTACGACAGCGATCATTTGCGCGCGCCCTGCATCGGAGAAATTATTCAAAGCACTCAGTGCGGTGATTCGACACCTGCATATAGGAATTAATTGTCCATATCGCACCTCTCTAGCTCGCGAGCACTGTATATTTATATACCTGCATAGCTCGATCGTTACTTTCCCTCGCGGGCGCGTGCGCTAAAGAAAGAGCGAGAGAGAGGCTATATTCCGCCCACGCTCTATTTCCTCACTGGCTCTCAGCGCGCGCGCAGCTGTACGTACGTATATCCTATATATTCATGTGTTCACGTACGCGCGGTTGAAGGTCGAATAATGAGGGAGAGAGGCTCACACTCGCCGCAGCGCTGTATATATCGCGGCGCTGCACCGGGAGAGAGAGAGAGAGAGAGAGAGAGAGAGAGAAAGAGAGAGCCGAAACCAATTACGAACCTGCCGACCTCGCCATGCCGTAGCTAACAAACTCGCGATTCTCTCTCTCTCTCGCTCTCTCTTTCGTTTGCTTCGATCTTTTGCGCTTCGCGACGCTCTTTTTGCCACCCCCTTCGGTATACTAGCGCCGTGATGTGTTTTTTTGCGACTGTGCACTTGCGCGCGCCGCATTAAAAGCTCTGGGCCGAGCGCCCCCTCCCCCCCGATATACGAAGATCAGCGCGCGCAAATTCAATTTTCAGCGAGCGCGTTCATTATACGCTTTTTGCGCGCGAGAAGTGGCTATTTGCATTTTTCCGCGGCGGGGGAAATGCGATCGATCCACCGTGGTAAAAATCCGATCTCGATCGTTCACACGACCCTTCCGCCTATAGCGCCACTCGCTCGCTAGTCAAATACACAAATATCGAGCTCAAGTAGCGTGTGTTCCCCGGTAACGAGGTTTATTTAACAGTGTTTGTCGAGAGGGATAGGACAGAGCGCGGCTACTCTAATACTCTATGCACTCGACATCCAAGTGTGTACTTACGCGCGCGACGCTGTGCCGCTCATCGGTTCCCACACGTCGTCCTTGCCGCCGACGGCGTCGTCGTCGTCGTCTTCGTCGTCTTCGTGTGAAGCAGTCCCGGCCGCGCGGGAAAATGCGCGCGACAAGTGCATCGGAAGTGCAAGGATCGAGCGAGCGAGCGAGCGAGCGATCGATCGATCGATGGAAAAAGAGAGGAGCGCTCGAAATATCGTTAGTCATGTAGTCATCAGCCGGCGAGATAATGAATTTTGCGCTCGTAATGACGGCAAATAACTGTAGAGAAATTATTATGTAATGCTCGCGTAGCGAAGGTATATGCAGAGAGCGGCTGTCTCTATGGGTGTAGTCTGATGAACGAGCTGCTTGTTTTTGCCGCGCGGGCGATGGACGTACGCCGAGCGCGTCGAGAGCGTCGAGAGCGCCGAGAGAGGGAGGGATTGATGAAAATATTCCCCTGGCGCTTTTTAGTCCGACTAATTGACGCGCCGAACAACTCGC
Source organism: Philotrypesis tridentata (assembly GCA_018906965.1). NCBI lineage: Eukaryota > Metazoa > Arthropoda > Insecta > Hymenoptera > Pteromalidae > Philotrypesis > Philotrypesis tridentata. Next base: position 15,642,561 of record JACCIB010000001.1, read on the forward strand.
CTCTCGTATATATACTGCAGGCTCTCGCTCGCGCTTGTTATTTATTGTTTTTCCAGAGGACAACGAACGTACTCTCCAGCACAATATATCGTATTCATCGTTATCGAGACTTGGACAACGTGTTCGTCCGATGAAGTAATTATTAATGATTGGCTCGTACGAGCATATGAATTTAATAACCGCGACCTTCTTCGCGAGAGTATAGCAGACAACGGCTGTTTGGCGCGATTCGCTTTTTCGTAATCGCAAAACTTTCTATCATGTGTACACGCGATCTTCGGGAGGGAGGGGGAGAGAAAAAAAAGGATCTCGGCTCTCTCTCTCTCTCTCTCTCTCTCTCGCGTCATTGAAAAACGCATGTAATGATGGCAGGTATTACACGTGGGAAATTCATCGAGCACCGCGCGGCCTCCGCAGTCCGTAGCTGCATATACACAGCGGCTTAAAGCTCTCGCTTATTGCAAAAGCGGATGTTCGAGGCAAAGTGATCTATGCTCGCGCAAAATTTCTGTGGGAAAGTCAATTTCTGACGATTGACGCCCCGGCAGTCCTCTAATCATTTCTGATTGGAGGGAAAATTTGCGTTAATACCACGTGCGGCTTTACCCACCGCCTTTTTTCATCTCATATGCCGGCCTTTTTCCACTTCTTTTTACCGAGTAAACCCGAACGCGTAGCTCTTTCTCCGATGCTCCCGCAAGGGAAAACGACGCAATCCGGGGGGTATAAACAGAATTCGTAATCCTTGCATATTTCAAGCGAAACAATACAAGTTTTATGGACCGTAATAATGGAATTTGAAAACTGTGTAAAGGGCCAAACGCACAGATAGAAGGATAAAAAAAAGGTGGTCGCGAAGAAGACGAGGAGCGGAAGAGGCGAAGAAGTATAGAAGGAGAAGACACACGCGCGAGAGACAAGCAGAAAATAAATAAGGAATAATAGAAGCGACCAGGAGAGGATGACTTTTCAGGCGAGTTCGAGAGAGAGAGCGAGTGTATATAGTATATACATTATACATGTATATTGTATATAGACGAGGAGAAAAAGAAGTTGGACGCTGCAGAGAGTAAGAGAGAGAATCGGCGCGTCGCTAAAATGCAAAGCCGAACATAAAACGCAGATAAGAGCCACCGGTGTCTGCGTTCCTTGCAAAGAAGCGAGCAAGAACCCAGAGAGAGAGAGAGAGAGAGAGAGAGAGAGAGAGCGAGAGCGAGCGAGAGGGAGAGAGAAGTGCGGCGGCGCAAGAGACGAAGGAGGACAAAAAAGGTATAGTCGATGCAACTGAATTACGATCGGGCGTCGGGCATTAACATTTTTGCCGAACGTGCTACAAATTAAAGCAATCTGGTCCGTATCCCCCTCGCGTCGTCGCAGTCTACTTTGCTTCTCTTTCTCTCTCTCCCTCTCTCCCTCTCCGTAGAGCGTGCACGTGTGCATTTTCCCTGACTCGCGGCCGCTCAATTTCGTCCTTATATTTCTTGTACAAAGATTATAAAGTAAGCACCTTAATAAGACGTAAGAGCTTTTAAAGGATATATTACGATGGTGCACCAGCTTCTCGACACGTGGTGCAAAAGGAAAAATCCCCGTCTCTCTCTCTCTCTCTCTCTCTCTCTCTTTCTCTTTCTCTCTTCTTCCTTTTTCCTTTTTTTCGTTGCGCAACTCGCCCTTTTCATTTCTAACCTTCTCCGCGCATTTTTCGAATCGCCTCTCGATAAATCGCAATATATATCGATAAGCTCTTCCGCGTATTTCTTCTCCTCGTTTATTATACGCTATACGTAAAGCCGTTTTACTCGGAAGAGCGCGTCGCGAGACTCGCGACGCACATGTCGCGGGATTTGAAAAGGGGGGAAAAAGTCATTGGAACGACGGGACTCTTTTTCCAGCGTGGCCTCTCATTCAAAATACAGCAAGGCTCTGCTGTGCAGGTATGTGGGCTCAATGCTCATCATCCTATTGTTCTCTAATGAATCCGTAGACGCTGAGAGAAGCGGATGAGCGAGTCCCGTGGACAGGTTGCGTTTGTTTTGAGCCTCCACCTTCTTCATCTTACTCCCGCGAGCGGAGCCTGCCAATCCCTCTTCCTATCAGTTCTTCTCTCGCTATACGCGCGCACCTCTTCGGTTCAATGTCTTTCTCTGGCACTCGCCAGCTCACCACGTCATCATCGTCGTGTGTGCGTTTCCTCACGATACGATTTATCGTCGTTTTCTCGGAAAACAAACCAACCTCCTCTCCTCTCTCTCTCTCTCTCCGACTGCATTTAGATGAAATTTAGATGAGCCGCGGCTAATGCCAGTCATCTTACGTTTTACCTAACTTCCGTTCGGTTTGCGGATTATAGTCATTTGCTCAAATCGATTCTCTCCTCTGTACGCTTTTGATGCATGAGCTATATGTTTGGCCGTTGCTAAGCGGAACGATTCGTATCTCGCACGAAATCGATAAAAATCAGCGAGCTCTCGCGCGCATATAACGTCGTAGCCTCCTCCGCTTCGCAAAAGTTCCCATATAACAATGCATGCGCAGCGCTTATCTCCTTTGGACGAAAAATCACGTGTACATAATATTGTAAAAGACGGTAGCTCGCGGGGACAACGGAGGGGGTGGGGATATTTCGGCGCTCGTGACCAGCCCAGTTTCGCGCCCCCCCAACGGTCTCACTGCGGCGCTGTGCATAGTATACACTATACACGTCCCCTAAATAGGCAATACACACCGCTTGAACGGGGTCAAAGGTGAATTTCACACGCGTTAGTAGGTACAATTTTCGAGCTAGTAGCACCGCACACGGCAGCAGCTTCCATTATTTACACTGGCATGTATCTTGATCGCGCTTGCTCCGGGCGGGGTTAAGGGAGTCGCAGAGAGAAGACGAAGGAAAAGAAGCCGTGGAGAGATAGCGGAAAAAAGCAGAAGAATAAAGCTCTCTCGCACACACTCACGTACACACACGGATATACATGCGCGAGCGCGCGCACACACAAGCGAAGACGAGAGGGCACTAATACATAAATGTATATCTTGGCGATCGCTTATGGAAATTCGTTTGGTCGAGCGAGAACGTTCGATATATACACAATGATCGGTGGCGTCCGATACGATCGGCTAAGCACCTGTGCGACTATACGTGTCGTGCACGCGCTCCTTCTCTCTCTCTCTTTCTCTGTCTCTCTCTCTCTCTCTCTCTCTCTCTCTCTCTCCCTCCCTCCCTCTCTCTCTCTCTCTCTCTCTCTGGCTGTTCTTCGCCGCCAGGGCCAGAAGTGAGGAAATAGAAAAAGAGAGAAGCAAGGAGAGAGAAAGAGAGAGAAGACAAAGACCGGGTCACTGGCCGTGCAGCCGGAGCAGCTCTTTTAAATATGGAAGAATTGGAAGATCTCGATAAGAGTGCGCGAGCCGCAGTGGGGAAAGGGTCACAGAGAGAGAGATAGAGAGACGCGGGTTACGATGCTGCGCCAGATTTTCGTTGTCATGTAAATGAGCCTCGTTTCAAGCTTGGCGGAAGCTCCTCCTTGCACACTTTGCGCCAACGCCAACCGTGCGCGATCACCAAAGTTTTCCCGCATCCTGCAATCGATCGATAAAAAGAATCAAACATATAACTCAAGCCACGCGCGCGTGCGGCCGAAAAAACTATCGGTAAACGAGGCTACATCCGAAAGAACCGGAAATTTATTCGCGTTATATACAATTATACACACGGACACACGGACACACGAATCTCGGGGACGCCCGCAAGAGTGCGGCTTTACGACCGGCTGCTAAGTTACTTAATCACTCGCGGGTATGTTTACGGAAAAGGCCGAAGGAGAGCGTGTCATCTCTATTTCTCCCTCTCTCTTTCTCTCTCTCTCTCTCTCTCTCTCTCTCTCTCTCTCTCTCTTTGCGTGATTAATTCCTTTCCCCTTTTTTCCGCTTGCGGTAAATTAAGCGCGTGCATCGTCGCTCCGCTGTTAAATTACGCGTAAATTACTTAATAAGGAAAATATTTTCGAGTGTTGCGCATTTTTCAGTATTAAAGTGGCGTCGCTGCGCGGCCCGAGGGGTACCGCGTATCTTATTGTGCGAGCTCGCTCGCGATTGACGTCATTCCATTGAGTCGGCCGCTTGTTCTTACGCGTTGTTTTGTCAATTTATTTGTCCGAGAGTTGGTGTACGATAATTTGTTGAGGAAGGAGTGATACTCGGAGCTGGAATTTGGGGAATGCGTCGGCGGGGGGGGGGGGCGTGTGTGTAAGGACGCGGTTAATTGTCTCGCGCGCGGTATGCGCCCGGCGCGAGCCGCGGGCCGTGGGGCCGATTTTTCTCCAACACGGAAAATATGATGTAACCTGTCAATCACAATATTGAATAATTTGAAATGCCTGTCCGCGGGGTGCACCAGCGCCGCCTATGCACTCTCCCTCTAGCCGTTCTCGGATCTATCGAAAAATGACGCGTTAAAAAGCAACGAGAGGAGATATTATGCTGATTCACTCTAATGACTCAGGACTCTCCCTCTCTCTCTCTCCCGCTCTCTCAATCTATTCAGCGCGATTAGCACCTGTTCGGAGAATTATTCTAGACAGCGCGCGGCCGATCGATCTGAGAAAAGAGGACGACATTTCCAGTCGGGAACAAGAAAATATTATATATTATATGCAGAGAATAGTCCGGAGATGAAAGCACTACACCGTTCCAGCCATCAGCAGCAGCATCAGCATCAGCTCGTCGCCGTCGTCTTGGTCGTCTGCAGCCGCACCTGTAGACTGTTCCGGCGGCGTCGAGTGCGTGGGCGTCGCCGAGTATACGTATATATACTTGTGCAGTATATATACACACACGGGACCGGACGATCGCGTCGCCGGGCGCTTTTGTTTTTCGTCTCGCAGCGATTCTATCGGGCCCGAGATAAGGGTGTGTACGTATCTTGCGCTCGCTGCTTTAAGTGGCTACGGGCTTTTGATCGCTCCTTTTTTTGTTCGTCTCTCTCGCGCCAAAAGGTATTGTATTATACGCGCGGACGACGCTGCTGCTCTTTTCGGCTGTAATTGATGGATAATTACGCGGGATTTATGGCGTTTCGCGAATTTTCGGAGCCCCCGGGGGATTTATGAGCTTCGAGAAAGACCGGAGGGAGTGGTTTTCACTCTTTGCGCCGAGCGAAGCGTGTTTCGTTTTCGAAATAAAATAATAACGCCAGTTTTATCCTCTCTCTCTCTCTCTCTCTCTCTCTCTCTCTCTCTCTCTCTCTCTCTCTCTCTCTCTCTCTCTCTCTCTCTCTCTGGCGACTCGGGAATTTATTTGCTCGTAGGATGATTGTATTGTAAAACCTATGGATACGAGATAAGAGCTGCGACTCTCTCTCTCTCTCTCTCTCTCTCTCGTTCCTGCGCGAGCTTTTTCGTTTTGGAAGCGCATTCTAGAGCTCGCTCGCTCAGTTAATACATTTTATTGCACCTGCCAAGCCGTAGCTGAGCACTGCTCGCGCTACAGTCGCTTTTATCAATATCTCGCAAATGGAGTGCGCGATCTCAGTAGTGGTACACGCGCGGCAATAGCGCAACGACAGTATAATTCACGTAATTGATATTATCTATAGACTACTCGGGGCCGCGAGAGTCTCGCGCAATGCTAAGTATTAATTTATTCTCCTTCGTCTCCTTTTCGCTCGTGTCCGGGGCTTCGGAGCGCGCGAGAGGCTTTCTTATTTTACAACTCGTCTAAAAGAATTTTGCATACGCCATCCGCAAAACACAATGAGCCCACTTAAATCAACCGGAACAGTCTGCGTCCGAAAATAAAAGGACCCTCCTTAAAAGCCGTCTGAAAAAACTTTTTTCCCCGCAAAAAAAACCTCTCCCGTAAATTTCGCAACGGCCCGGACGAGCTGCGAGCTGCGAGAGAGCGAGCGAGCGAGTGTGCGAGAGAAAGAGAGAGAGAGAGAGACGAACTTCTCGGTTGCGCGGGCGCACCATACGTGTCATCGATTTGGAGGCTGCAGCGGCGGCAGCAGCAGCAGCTCTCGAAACGATCGGCACCGGCTGCACCGACTAGCAATAAATAAATCAGACGCTGGGTTGCTGCGCGCGCGCGGGCGCGAGGCACAATACGAGGGCACAGCAGAAAGCTGCAGCCAGAGCTCGAAGAGACCTATTTTTAACTTGCAAATTACCTCGTGTCGCGCTCTCTCAACCTTTCGCGAAATTGCGCGCGCTCGCATGGACTCTCGTGTTTTGATGAGCAGCGGCATGAGGTCAGCTCTTCGCCCGGTTTTCTTTCTCTCGCTCTCTCTCTCTCTCGTCGGATGACTGCTGCGGCACTGCACACACGGTCGCGAGTGAACCGCTGCTGCACACGAGTGCGAGAGGGGGAGACGAGAGATACATCCCTCGTATACGTAATATATAGTCCCTCTCTCTCTCTCTCGCGAGCGCCTCGAGCGCCTGCGTAATGATCTATCTCGAGTAAATTACCCCTTGAATGGCATATTGTTCGTAAGCGAGAGCTGCCACGTTAGCCGCTGAAGAGTCGTCGAGAGCCGAGAGATGGCTTATAAGTACCTCGTGCTCGCGTTTCACGCACTTGCGTCGTTCTTCGCGTGATGCCTTTATTAATGCCCGCGCGCACGCGCGCACGCGACGAAAGAGGAACGCGATCTCTCTCTCTCTCTCTCTCATTCTCTCTCCGCGCGCGAGTTCAGCTCCTCCGAAGTATACAAGGTAAATTTAATTTTAATTTCCCCGACGAGAAAAAAGAAATCCGATAAAATACGTCCGCGCTACCGTTCCTCCTATACTAAATCTCTCCGAGTGTCTTAACGCGCGCGAGGGGGGGGGGGGGGTAAATCTCCTGGCAAGAAACGAGTTTCAGCAGGTTCAGGTTCAGGTCTACATGTACGCTATACACGCACACGCTTACATACACGGCCGATCGGATCAAGCCTCGCCCACGCCTCGCCATTGTGCTGCCGAGTCTTGGCGCGTATCCTGCATATTATAACTCGTCGTCTGCTGCAGTGCCGCCGCCGCCGCCGCCGAGAGAGACGCGCCGCAGTAGCTTTTATTGTTTTTCCTACTCGCGCGACCATATAGAAGCGCGCAATACGCACTCGTACGCGTTAGCCCCATTTTTCTCGTAAACGCGCGGCGTAGAGAAACTCGATGGCAGCATCACCTGTGTAGTGTGTCGTCGTCGCGCGGACGAGCCTATTCCGCGCGAGCATGAGCGACGATCGTTGCGTCACGGAGAAAAAAGCAGCCGACCTTGCGAAACGCCGGCAGCTCTCGAGATTCGTTCTTCCCCCGCTTGTCCCGCGCGCTATACGGTGAAGAGGAGCCGAGCTCGTCGAGCGAGTGGGTGAAAAACGAGCGGTGCTCGATCGCCGGCTGACAGGTGGAAAGTTGAAGTTATTGAATTTTCGATTTCCGCGCGAATGCGGCAGGGGCTCTCGCTTGCGCATAGAGCCGTCGCCGATGAGCTAGAAAAGTTAGAAAAGCGCGCGCTCGTCGGAGAAATAATGAAATTCGAGAGCGCGCGAGCACTTGCAGAAAGATTAATCGGCATTCCAATACCGAAAATCCTTGGACCGATCAATCGGCGCGCGCGACGACGCTGACGAATGGCCTCGGTTAATCTTTTCCCGTTCGCGCTCTCCCGCCTCGCGCTATCCGTCTCCCTCTCGGCCCGTTTCTTTCCACTGTGTGTCTGTGTGTGTGTGTATAGTATACAGGTATATACAGACGAGGGCCGTTCGATTCTTTCTCCAGATGCATAGACATCGCCGTCGGTGATGTGCCCGCGCGCTCGCTTGCGCGCCTGATGTATATATGCGCTCGCGCTTTTACGATGGACGATAATTAAGGCTCTCATTATATTTTAATTAGTCGCTCTCGCTGTAAGCGCTTCATTAATGTCCTTTACGAGCTTTCTCCCTCTCCGCTCTCTCTCTCTCTCTCTCTCTCCTCTTTCCGTCCGTCTCTCGTTAAATTTCGCGCGAGAGAACGGCATAATGGTTCGTTAAGAGATGATCCCAATTGCGAAAGCTTTGTGCGTGATAGGCGCAGCAGGAGCAGCAGCAGCAGCAGCAGCAAGGAAAGAAGTGCGTGCGCTCGGCCGGAGTTAAGAGCACTGCTTCGACAGGTTATATAGACGTAAAATATAATGCGTTTCGACAGTGATGCGAGGTACCGGATCGGGCAAGTGTCTGGCTGATTGGTCGTTTACGTCGTCCGAGTTTCGCTTGTTTTGCTTTCTCTCTCATCTCGCGCTGCAGCACAGGAGAGAGAGAGAGAGAGAGGAGAGACGAAAAATAAGGGAAAATACCTCCGTAGGCGTTGGACGCGCGCGGTTCCGTTCTTCCTTCTCACGATCGGCTCGAAAAACGGCTTTGTTCGGGCCCGCCCGTTAAACACAGTTATTTCATTATTCCGGGGGTAATGAATTTTCGATCGAAGCCTTATTGACGGCCCCTCTCGAAAGCTGGAGCGCGCCGCGCGGTGCTCGCAGTATCGCGAAAATTTGAATAAACCGTTGGGAAAGCCAACGGGTCTCGCATATTCCTGAAATTAATGCAAATACGCAGTCTTATTGCCGATGATATTGTCAGCTCTCCTTCGTTCGCGGGCGAAAAAATAGGAAAGCCTGCATCTTTTCCAAAGGCCTCTTTTCCGATGCGTCTCGCGCGCGCAGCAAAGTCGCACCAGGTAATCCCGTGCACGCCTCGATGCTCGCGGCGCGCACGTAATTACAGGATTATCCTTGGCCAGCGCGCAAGTGTAACGGGCTCGGGAGGTTCGTTTGTGGCCACGCTCGATAAAAAGTCCCACGCGCAACGATCCATAGATCGCGCCTAGTGCCACACGCGCGTAAGCGATTATACCCTTACGTATTAGCGGATAAATTAGAGCTCCCGACAGAGAGAAAGAGAGCGAGAGCAGGATCTCCAATGGGACGAAAGTTATTGGCGTTGGGATCGGGAGGTTAACGCCGTTTTAATGGGAGTAGACGATAAAGCGAGTGCATATAGGATCCTTTTTTCTTTTTTCTCTTTTTTTTTCATAGATCCAAGTTGGCCGTACGCGTCGACTGTATAGCCTATGCTATTTCAACCGCGTAATTTAAATGTGCTCTTGCGAATATTCATCTGATAAGTCGAGCGCGCAAAAGCGGCCCCGTAGCCGGCCATTGACAAACCGGAATAGCAGGTATTACGGACTAATACTCGAATTGATAAGGACGTTTTGTATAATGAAAATTAATTTTGCCCCTTGTAAAGTAGCGCTAGCGCAGCGCGGGCACTTGCCGCAACTCTCGCCGCAACTACTCTCTCTCTCTCTCTCTCTCGGAGAAAAAGCTCCCTCGGGAAAAATGATGAGCCGCCGCAGCATCAGCGTAACCCGAGCTTATCGTCCATCTCTCGGCGTACGTCTCGCGTACGTATAGTCGCGTCCGGGGGGGGGGAAGCCCGTCTCGAAGCCCAGGGAAAAAAATCAAGCTCTGTCAACGTGCAATCAGCGGACGCACCGGCTCATAGCCGTAAGGACTATAGAGAGGTACACGCACCCACGCCATATAATGCCTCGTGTTCCCGCGGGCGGAAATCGACGAGCCGCGTATGTATATACCGCAGCACACGCAGCCGCACGGCGAAAGACAGAGAGGAACTTGCCCTCTCGCGTCGGCGTCCTATAGGCACAATATGTAAATCCGATATGAGGATCCTCATCTCCGCGCGATTTTTACCTTCCGATCGAGCATTGTAGACGCGCTGCGTAGGCAAAGCCGAGAAACCCGCCTCCGCTCGATACCCTATACCTATATACAGCGGCTGTACGTACGACCCGCGTGTGCGTCTGCATGGCGTTATATACGCGTGCGAAGAAAGAACGGAGAATTACCGCTGTGTATAATCAGCGACAGCTCTCGGGCCAATATTGGTTCTCCTCTCGCTGTTTCTCGAAACAAATGCCGGCGGCTCTCCTTCTCGGAGACGCGCACATATGTGCGCACGCGCACCCGCTGCAGGTGCCCCCGGCGCGTGCGGCTCTCCTTTTACAGACGCCCGTTTCGGGAGAAAAGCGCTGCGCACTGCACAGCTCGACTCTTCCGAGTAGAGCATAGCGCTCCCTTATGCACTTTGACAAATCGAGTACGAAGAATATTTCCCGAAAAATCGACTTTTTTTTCAAGGTTCGTGCTCGTATGATTGCGTAGAGCTGCGTATACACAATACACGGAAGCTCGTGCGCGCCAACTGTTTATCGAATGGCTACTTATGATAATTCCAAGACTCTGGGACACCGTGAAGCGATTAATTTATTACCTTTCTTTCTCTCACTCTCGCCAGTGCGTCGCTGATTTCGTAAACTCATTTCTCAGGGAAACCGAGGAAAAATCGACGTCTATACTTAATTAGCATACGCGCGGAAGAGTGGAGACTAATCGTGAACACGTGAGCTCGCCGGCGCCAAACGCTCGAAAGCGAGTCAAACATTGTCTTCATTTTCGTTAAAAATGAAATACACTCAAAAGGAATTCGTCCTCTCTCTATGTCTTCTTGGTCTTTGATCTAAAAATATATAGGCTATATAGGCGTTCTAGTGATCGAGAGAAATAAATCGCAGTGACGCGTCAGACTCGAGCAATGTAGGAACACGCGGTGGAGAGCAAGCTGCGGCAGGAACGAGGGCAGGACACCTTAGTAAGTGAAAAAAAGGCAAGCGCGTAGTTTTTGTCACACTCGAACGACGTGTCTTTCCACCCCGATGAGGCTTTTTTCTCTCTCTTTCTCTCATCTCTCCACCGCTGGTGATAAATAACGAACGCGAAAAAAAGGGACAGCAGCGAGGTTAGTGGCAGTGGAGTGTAGAGGAAGAACCTTGCGTATGTATATATAGGAGGAGCAGGTTTGAAGATCCACGCCGAACGTATAAATACGTACACAACATACATATAGAGCGCGGGTATTGTGTATGGGTATGAGTCGAGCATACGGGCAACTTGTCGAGCGGATGTGGGGTCAGAGTACTTCCTTGCTCGATACGACCTCTCTGCGCATAGTGCGTTGCTGCGCGTGTATAATGTGTCTTTGAGCGTGTGCGTGTGCGATGGAGGATGGAGAGAGGGATTACGTGGATGTGCCTGGCTATGTGTACGCGCGCGCTTATAAAGCGAACGGAGAGACACCTTGGGCTATATACGGTTCTCTCTCGGCCGTAAGCACCACCTGCTGGATCATCTGCGTGCCGGGATTCAATTTGAAATTTTTCCCGAACGAACAAAAAAAATCCCAGCGCAACGATCGTCCTTTTCGCATTCCCGTGTATTTTCAAAGAATTGTCATAACAGCGTGTACTGCATCACAGCCAGATGTAAAGACAGGGGATAATTACGGTGGCACAACGTTATATATCGTATAGGTATATATAATCGCGAGAGAGACAGTCTATTGGATTCTCAAGGCCTCTCGTTGAAAAGAGAGACGACGGGACGCAGCGGCGAGTTTTTTCTTGGCGAGCTCTAGTCCATTCATAGGTGCGTATAGCACGCAGCAGTTGTAAGTAGACACACGTGCTCCTCGCGCTCTCGGTATAGTCGGTGTATACACGTGTTCGCGCGAGCGAGCAAAGCGGCTGCAGCGGCCGCTTACACGTGTAGCCATACGCATAAGTAGGTATGCGACAGCTTCCTCTTCCGGCCTCGAGCCGCGACGAGTCAGCTGGCGCTGATTTTCGAATCGCTCGCTCATTTCCAATGAGGAGATCAGAGCGCTTTCAATCAAGGCTGCGCGCTGTATACTCGCGCAGGACAAGTGCAGTAGTCGATCATCAAGGCCATAACGATATTCATAATCCAGCCGAGTATACTCTCCAACGCATTACACTTGCACAGAGGCCCTCCTCGCGCGTATCTCGCGCTTGTAATGGTCGGCGCAGCCGCTGTAACGAGCGCGCAGTATAATATACGCGCGCGCAAGGTGCAAGTTCAAATCGATTACGGCGCCTGCTGCGGATCGTTATAAGCTCTCGCGCCGGCTCATTTTTGTCTTTTTGTCCCGACAGCTTCTCTTCTCTCTCTCTCTCTCTCTCGCTCTCTGTCTTGCTCTGCAGCATCGGAGGCTGCAGCGCGGAGAGGAGAGAGCAGCTCGGGAGAGAGAAAGCATCAGCCGCAGATAGATATCCAGCGCCATCGGAGCTCAAAGTACTTCCTAGTGTCGGCCGGAGCTCACGCGCGCGACTCGCCGCCGCGTAATACTTCACTCGCCTCGCGCGCGCTCAGCTGTGTACTGTTATGCAAGACATAATAGGGTAATAATGGCACACCGTGAGCCTCGGTCGGTAACGCAGGGTGGAGTCAGTCACGATCTCTCTATGCTCAAAGTGCGCTACTTCGACCTCGCTGACGTAAGCATCTCTCGTTATGCCCCGGCTATCTCTGCCGACACACAGTCCGACTTCCATGCGCGCACCTTTGCACCTATATACAGAGTATACACTGCTGCTGCGCGCCATATATTACGGCGGGCCCCTCGTCGGGACCCCTACTTTCGTTATTATTGTTTTTAAAGTGGAGCTTCGACTGTCGAAGGGTGCGCAGAGGCCGCCGTGGATTTTCAGCGATAAAAAATCCTTAATCGCTGTGTCTATAAGTATAGGAGAGCAGGGACTATCTGTCCGTGTGCTGCATAGCGCGAGATTGCGAAATAGCGCTGCTCGCGAAGGTTTTTGGCACGTTTCCCGCATGTGGCATGCTGAAATTTTAGCGGGGCAATTATCGGGAAATTCACGAGAGCTTTCATAACTGCTGAACGGGGAAGAAAAAGTCGAGGAAACCACGCGCTTGAGAATCCGATCTCCTAACGGTTTCGACATTAGTCAAAGATTCAACAGTCAAATTGCATTTCGCTCGCAAGTGCATCTCTGCTATCGTGATCCCACTTGTGATTATCCACTCTCTCTCGCTCTTTCTTCGTCTATGGGTGTGTACCTTACATATACGTGTATGCGCTGCGGTCTACGCCGCGGCATCATCTTTCTGCTCGACTCGCGCATCAAAATCGTTTCACCGGTGACTTATCGGACGTTTATGCTCCGGCGAAACTAACGGCTGTCAATCCCTCTCCCGCACAAATCACCGCAATATTGACCGTCAATGTATGAAAATCGGATGAGATACGTGCTTCTTATCTATCCCGCACGCAATTTGCGGTTACGCCTACGTTCGGCTCTACAGTGTTCTATAAAGCTCTATAAAGCTGAACTACGTTACAATTATGACGACGAGCGGAGCCAGCTTTTTGCCATTCTTTATGTATGCACTTCAATAATTCTGGACAAGTTTGATGTTTCGAATTCATCGCAATTTTAGACTCGATTTTAAATGATCACGAAAAATTCCACAATCGACGAATTCGTTTTTTCATCTCGTGTGTGCCATGAGAAACGACGTTTCCGCGAAGACATCCTTGAATCGAGATTTGGGCACAGCCATTTACCGTGCGGAGTACGTTACACATTGCGCCATAGCGGCTATACTCTTATTATATCCGAATCAATTGTTTAAGGCTGCCCTACTTCAACTCGATTGGATTTTCGACAGTAAAGTCGTCGGTGACTTTGCATTGCTCCAATAGAAATGGAACCACAATGTTTTCCAGGCCAAGTGGCGAGCGCACGTGTCGCAACGTATAACCAGCCGCGAAAATAAAAACGCTCAATTCAAACCGTACCGCCCACCTAATTGGCGCTTCTTCGCAATTTTAATGCTCGCGCACTGCAGCCGCACCGCTGTTGCTTCGACTGCAGAGAATAATGGTTAAACGATGCGGTTGTCGGTTCGGCAATTCCGGGTGGAGTCGCAGTCACGAACTCGATCGACGCAAAGGGGAGGCTCGCGGTGGCCTGTGTTTTTCTTGCGTTTCTTCGCCGGGCTTTTGCCGCAACCGAGGAAAGTCTTCTCTCCCTCCGCCAAAAATCCGTGCTAGTCATCGTTTAGCGGCCATTCGATACAGTATCCTTCTTGAGAAAAGAGAAGAGAAAAAATTTCTTTGCCGCGCAAGATTTTTCTGTCGAAATGAATTTATTCAATATTTCGTAATGTTTTATGGAGAGAAAAGGAGCAAGTGTTTGAGCGGCATGTATGTATATAGTTAACGAGATTATTGGTCTATAACGCGCGCGGCCGAACGGCAGCCACTTGATTTAGAAAATAGGCCCGGCAACCCGTCCGAGAGACCACTTTTCCACTCGAGCGTACACACATTTACACACCTATCTCCGCGCGCGCACGCGGCCCGACGCGTGTAATCCCAAATGCGCGTATAATACGTTTCTAAGTAGTAATGTCATTATTGCCTCTCGGCGCAATCGTCGCCGAGGAATCCCGACGTGGGTGGCTGTAGCATGATTTCGTAGTTTCGACTCTCCCGCGGCCCGAGCGAGAGAGAGAGAGAGAGAGAGAGAGAAAGAGAAAGATTGACTCTCGAGAGTTGGGCTCATCTCCGGCACGTATACGTGTGTGCATGTGTGTGTGTGAGCGTGTGTGTGTGTGTGTTGTCGGCCGGTCGCCTCTCGCCTCTCTCGAGGCCTTGAACTAGCACCCACGAGGCTCTCCGTTCTCTCTCTCTCTCTTTCTCTCTCTCCCGCTGCACCTGTGACTCGATTCCGGTTAAGCAGGTGTATTAAATTTTGTGTTTCTCCCGGCTCTCTCGCGTGCCTTTTATAACTCACTCCTCGGAGGAGGAATCCACGCCGCGGCGCGCGGACTTTTCGAGAGTAGCCTCGCGTTTCTACAGCGTCTAATCTAGTGGCGCATTGCTCTTTTAACGCTCGAGGCGTTAACTGCTGCATAAATCCGACACCGATCGCGTCGTTTATGGACCTGCTCGAGAGCCGCGATCTCTCTTTTTCCTCTCTCGCTCGCTCTGCGCGTGTATAATGTACTTACGCCTCTCGCGCGCGTGTTTGCGTTGCTGCGTGCATTTATACTGGCGAGCGAGGCGTCGAGAGATTGACTTCTTAACTTTATTTGGGAAGATTTAAAGGAGAATCGTGAAACTACCTGCGGAGAACACGGCGATATACCGATGTGTCTGCGCTGGAATCTATATGTGTGTATTGTGTGTATATATATATATATAAAGCGCCGCGGAGCATAAAGAAAGGAGTGAGGAAAGAGAGAAGGAGAAAGACAAGAGGAAGAGCAGTTGAGGAATGTCACCGAACCGCGTAGGCTTTTATATCGCCCGCAGGAGAGATACACTGTGTGCGCGCACTGGGCGCAGAGCGAAAAAGCGCGCTCTTCGTCTCTTTCCGATTCGACGTTCCTCTCGGCAGATGACCTTGAGTAACCCCCTCGCCTCCGCGAACCAACGACTCTTTACATTTAATTCTGGCTCCTTCTCTCTCGCGCTTCTTCCCTCGTCGTCCTGGTTTTATGGAAGAGGACTCGGGGCGGTGCGCTTATGCGCAGCTCTATAATACACGGTAGCCGTCGAGCAATCGTCCAGGCTTAATCGGCTTATAATCGGAAATGCGCGATCCCCGGGCAGCCAGTGTTCCATAGAGTTGCGGCACATGCGCCTATGAAGCAGCGATCCATCCGAACCGCCGTCTCACAACGTTCTATGCAAGCTAGCTGCATACTATACTCTGTTATATCTCGGATTTCGCTCGTACACGGGTCAATCTCGTATATAGCGAACACGCGCATTACGTGTACTTGTAATAGCAGCTCGTCGTTATTGAAAATGATTAGGCGCAATGGAATCGTTTATGGATAATCAATGAGCCCGTTCGTGCAATTGCTAATCAATTATCACCGTTTACGTGTTTACGCTTCGAAGCGGCGGCGGCGGCGGCGGCGGCGGCGGCGGCGGCAACCTAACCGTTTGATAAATTCGGCTCGCTATCCGCGCCGCGGCAATTACTGAAACGCGCCGCGCGCGCGGGAAATTATGACTATCTCACGTTATTAATTTGCGCCGATCATTTATTTTGCAATAGCGGAGCAAAACGCACACGTGTCGGTGTAATTGAAGGAAAACGCGCGTAACAGCAGCGGCCGCGAGCCGGAGTGTGTGTGTGTGCGCGCGCGTGCGCCTTCTCCCGCCGCAGTTCTATCTCGATCCACTATACGATATGTCTATACCGAAAGCTCGCCAGTCTAGTCATGTGGATACATCTTTATCTCGCAAATGCATTCGTCTGCTGATAATTTGAGGCTAATGAGCCTCGCGCGAGCTCGAGCAATTTCCCATATATATATATAGCGCGAATATTATCCCACAAGCTTACACATACACGAGATCGTTCAATCTCGCGGCTCTCTGCAGATATTGCAGACTTACGCGCGCGTGATGCTATGCGAGTATCCCGATATTTTTTTCTTCTCCTCTCGCTCCTTTAACGATGCTACTGTTGCGGGTCCACGAGGGAGAGAGTCGGAGAACTGTATTATAGCTCGTAGGTTTCTCAACTCGCGGAATCATGAATTATTAAGATAACTCGCTCTCCTTTGATATATAATACCGGCTGATGCGAGTGACGTAAGCGCAAGTACGAAAGCCATAATTGTAGGAGAGACAAGACGTAATCAGGCTCTCCTGCGGCAGATGATCACGAAAGTGAGCCGCTCACCCGCGCGTAGTGCTAATTAAAACAGTGCAAAAGTCCAGTCGTTAGGGTCCGTCTGGCGAACAGCAGTCGAAAAAACCAGTTCTACAGACAATGGGGGATACAGTTCGTCGGTATTGTAGCCATCGGCGGCGCGTCTCCTGTCGCTCGATTTTCTTGTGCGAGGCTCTCGTTTCGCCTCGGCGTCTTATGCACATATATAGCTATATAATATTATATATATAGAGAGAAAGAGAGAGACCGAGAGAGCGCACGTGCTTTGTTACGACTACACGTCTTTCTCTCTCTCTCTTGTGTACCTATATAGTGACAGTCTTTTCCGCTCTTTCACTTTCGTCTGCCCATTACCGTGAATCATTACCTATACTTGCTCGTTAGCTCGCGCAAGCGCAGTTGTGGGCATTCCGCGTTTTAGCTCGAAACGACGGGGTGACCCTTGGGCCTAATAGAGATTTATCGCCGGTCGCGGCGTTATATTGTTGCCACGAGGTCTCCGCTCGCTCGCGCCGCGGCCGTAACATTATCATTGAAATTCTTTTGGCCGAAAATCCAGCTCGAGAGAGAGAGAGAGAGAGAGAGAGAGAGAGTAATCGATCCCTCATTTTCAATGAAAAGGCGAGCCTCGGCGCGAGCTGCAGGCGGAGCAAAAAGGCTTAAAATCGCGAGGAATCTGTTGTTGCCGGCGTGCCTCTTCCAAGCTCCTCATCCTCAGAGAGTCGAGGCACGCGCGGCGCATTCACGCACGTTTCTCTTTCCTCCTCCTCGCGCGTCCCTATATACGTACACACTACACACATAGCGCACGTATAAGGATGAGCGCACACGCGCCTATACACACGCGCTCTCTCGCTGTGTGCGTGCGTGTGTGTGTGTGTGTGTGTGTACACTACTCGTAAGCGAGATTATATCATAAATGTCGTTACTGTATTACGCCTCCTTGCCTCCGGCGTTCGCCGCACTCTTCTCTCCTCATCTCGTTTCTCTCTCTCTCTCTCTCTCTCTCTCTCTCTCTCTCTCGTCTGCCCCGCTAATGCCCATGGGCGGAATTAGTTCTATAGAAGAGGCTCGTTACCGGGACGCGCCTCTTTGTCGCACTTGCTCCCGATACTGCCGGACTCGCTCTTTCTCTGATCTGCCTTTGAGACGTGAAATCTGCTGTGGAGATCGCTGAGACACAACCGAGTTTTCGACTATCAATTCACGTCCCTTCTGCTGCGGGGGGGGGGGGAGTAGGGGTGATATTCTCTGATTCTCCATTAATCAAATTCGGCTATTGAATTTTTTTTCGGCTCCTGACGATCGGCCGGGCGTAATGACGTTTCTAATAGAAATCGCTAGAATTTCACCACTCCGCGGCTGTTGCGCAAGGCTGCATTACATTTCTCAAAAATCACCTTGGGACAAGCATTCGGAGCGGAGAAAAACTTTTTTCCGAGCGTCAAAGCCCGTCAAACTCGACCGTACGGCGCCTCTTAATCCGCTCGCGCTGCACTGCAGATAGTGCGCTTATCTAATCGAGTAGCGAGAAGGCCTCCACCAGTTTAGCTCTCTCCCTCTCTCCGCTCTCTCTCTTTCTCTCTCTCTCTCTCTCTCTCTCTCTCTCTCTCTCTCTCTCTGCTTATCGTGTGACCCTCTCGGCGGTTTTCGTGTTGCTCGCGCGCGAGCTCACGGCAGGTGATGCCTTGACCTTCTGCTCGGCGGTGAAAGTACGTATACAGCGAGGAGAGACGTGCTGGGCTTATGTAGGCGCGTATTGTATACATGTATAGCTCTATACGTACGTATAGGTATAGAGACCGCGCGCTGCACTTAATCCACAAATCGGCAGCGGGTGTGTTCCGCCGCTGCTGCGCGAGCCTGCTGCGCGCTCGCGAGAGCTCGGGAAAGAGAAAGCAGTCGATTTTTACCATCTCTCGTTTTCTTTCTCGGTTCAGCGATCCTTTTGCCGCCCGCGCGTGCGCTTCTTTCGCCGCTCCAAGAGCGTCACCCGAGGCTCTATTAGAGCATATACGTAATACGAAAAAAATCATTGCTCCCATCGACTGTTCAAGGAGTTCAATTTTTCCTTTGTTATGGTTATATATATTTACTGCATAGTTTGCATACAGGAACTCTGATTTTCGGCTCAAACATTTGCCGCGGCAGTCATTTTTTCCGTACTTTAATGCAGTGTACTGAGGAGAGAGAGCGAGAGAGAGAGAGATAGATAGGCAGATAGGAATCGCGGTAAGAGCCGAGTTATCGATAAAAGACAATTGTCATGCAGCCCCGGGGATTTCGTTCGAAAGTCCATGCGAAAATACTCTCTCGCGAGGCGCGCGCGCTTTTGTATTATATATATCTACTCTCGACAAGCGAAAGAGCGATGCCGTGTGACGTAAACCTTTTATGCTAATGCATTTTTTAGTGTTCACCGGCGTACAAGACGGATTGTAGCACAACTTTTGCGGCCTGGCTATTACCAAATAGTCCTATAGCTGCGCGGGGGAGATAGCGAATCGAAGTCGAAATCGACCTGCTCCTATAGGAATTCGGGGCAGTCTCGAGCCGATAAGTGGAGCGGCAGGACTCTGAGAATTCCTTCGATTTCCAGCGAGATAATCTCGCCGATCCTCGAGCATTACATGCACCGAAAACGCCGCGATGATTCACACGTCCATCCGCGCGCGAGTGCGGTAATTTTCCGACAGATTATCCCTCTTCGAAGCGCTCTCGCTCTCTCGTCAAGTGTCGCGTGTGCGCATCGTCAGGTGGCTCAAACCGTCGCGCACGCGAGGACCGAGAACGTTTTAATACGGGTATAACCGTACTTTCGATGATCGTTAAATAGCCACGTCAGCGACGGAGAGGGAGAGAAAGAGAGAGAGAGAAAAAAAGTTGCCCGCGAGAAAGACGCTAATGCACTTGACGTGGCGCTCGTGCTAATGAAGCGATTGGGAGCATTATCCGCGTCCAAGATTTTGTGCACGCGAGCGCGAGAAATGGGCGTTGCGCGCAGCGTCAGGCGGTACTTAATGATCTCTTGATGTGTCCGGGAGAAAGAATCGGCCGAGAGAGAAGGTCGCGCAGACATGTCCGAGGAGCATAATAAGTGACTTGATATTCAGGCTTTCTTTCGAAATAACTCTGTACAGTGGTTTAGTGTACTAAGTGGTGTTGTAACAAGAGTGAGATATTTTTAACCCCGAATTTACGATTAAATCTTTTCAAAATCGACACTTACAGAATGTGATGAATTTTCAAAGGGATTTTTCAGATCTGGATCTGTCTTATTACGTTCATTGGGTTGGGCTCACTACACTATATAAAACAGTTGGAAGAATACAAAAGAAATGCTTTATGACCGTTTCCGAGACCGTTTCTCATAACCTTGAAATTAGTTACAGATTTAATTATTTAACGGAAAATTCTGACAAAAATCCTTGTTTAATCATATGCACGAAGCAAAAATTTATCTGTTTAGATACTTTCAACCTGCCGTGGAACAATAGCTACTTTTTGCCTATTATTAACTTATCTATTTTCACTAGAGTAATATCAGACTTTTAAAATGTGTAAATAAACGTATAATTTAGAACCTGTAAAGTCCATAAAGTAGGTCTGAAAAATGTGCTTCATTTTTGAAAATCAACCATTTTCGCATGATGTTTATAAAAAGAGAGAACAATAAAATTTATAGTATAAGGTTAAGGATACAAAAAAAAAAAACAAAGTTATGGACAGCTTCGAAATTTCGGTAACCGCAAGCAAAGAATTCCAGAGCCTGGACGTGCCGTGGCTACTTTATACCTTCATCGCAAAAATAAAAATCGAAAAAAAAGAAACTAGGTCCGCGAAACCCAAGCCGGCCGATTATAGCTGCAGAGTCCATACCTGTGGCGTGTCGATGCCTGCGATTCGCACGCGGCAGGTGCATGGCCCACATTATATAGCTGCGGCAAAAACTGGTAGCTGCGACGCGAGCACATGCGTGCGTATCCCTCTTCGAAAGATTCGTTCACAATGCCGTGTGGTCGAACACGTCAGCAACGTAGCGCAAACAAGGCTGATCGCCATGCGAAGCTTGCCAATGTGGAGGTATCCAAAAAATACGTGAACAAGTACATGCGCAATTCTACGGCCAACTGCGGAAATACCTTGAAACTGTACAAGTTGAAAATTATTTTAACTTGATGATAATAGTTTCTTTATGATAATCAGCAGTTTTTCTCTGTTAAGAAATCTTTCAAACGATCGTTCATTTTTCAATTTTTCGGTTCTTATAAGTTGATTTGATTCATATGCAAACTTTCTTTTTCGCTGTTGCATAATTTGAATTTTCATCAATGAGCTAAAACTTTGTCCAAAGAACGAAAGCATAACTCGGAGAAAAATGTATCAGCTTCTAATCTTAAAGCGTCTTAAAGTCAGTTTATCATTTTATCGCAGATTTGCACGTGTATACGAGAACCCAGCGATTGCTGTCATTAACTCAAAGCTGTACGCAAGAAGCTTCTCGCGTTTCTCGGAGGGACGAGCGGAGGGACAAACACGTGCGTCCGGTAAAGACTTGTTTGTCCGAAAGACACGCGCGCGACCATTCGATTTCAAGAGCGAAGGAGGCCTTATTTGCACCAGGCCAATTTGCATTTTTCCTTTTTAATTACTTTTTTCGCCACGCGAATGAACTCGTTTCTCACGATTTCTTCGCTGTGTGGCATACGCGAAGCGCGAACGAATCGCCGAGCTTTTTGTCGCGCGCCCGGCGACATTGGTATGCATATACGCAGTATTAAGAAACTCTCGTCGAAAAAGGCAACGGCGTTTCTGATTAGAGCCCGACAAATCAATCAGACAGCGGACGAACGAAAAAAAAAGAACACGAGACATCGCCTCCCAAACCGCAAGCGCGAAATCCACACTCGCGTTTCAACGGCATTAGCATAAATCGGGCGTTAAGAGTAAGAGAGAAAAGAGAGAGGGGGGGGGGCGAGAGAAAAGGACCTTCTCGGATCGCGGATGGTATTTCCTGACTCGTGTGTGCGTGGACTTTCTTCTCTTCTACATATACATACATATTTGGAAGGATCTGTGGCGCCAGGCGTGGGCGCCAAGCAGTATATATAATATATACGTATATATCGCTCGCGTAACACACGAGGCGAGGATATCGCCTCGGGCACGAGCCGCGGTCGTACGTGAATCGTCAGGGCCGTTGCCGATCTAAAGAGAGAGAAAGAGAGAGAGACAGACAATATTTTTATTACGAAGCCGGACCGCTACTCGGCCGGGATCTTTCAAAACCGAAAATCGAGAGATTATGCCGCTGCCGTTGCTCTCCAATGCCGCAGAGAGGACGAGCTGTATCGCGGCTGCTGTACATTTTCGAGGACCTATTGTCGGAGGTGGAATAATATTTATCGAGCGTTGCAGGCTAAAAGAGAAAGAAAGACTGTTAATATAGGGTGTACCGGTAGTGAATAACGTGTACGGGACATGTTATTCACGATTGTCTTCTGAATCGAGCATTGATATTTTCTTTTGCTTTCTTTTTTTCCAACGACTTGTTCGAATAAAAATAACATTACACAAGTGTCACGAATAAATTCAATGTTTTCAGTGGCATTTCGTTATATGTTGTTATGTACATTTCTGTACAATTGCTAAAATACTAGAAATCAGCTCTTTTTGAGGGGAATTTTCTAAATTTGTTTAAATTGTCAGCGATAACAAACAATATATTGTAAAACATTTGCAACTTGTAACACGAAGTGAAAACAAACGCTTAGCTGTAGACACCTCGGTAGACACTCATGTAGACAGCAGATGAGACATAAAAGTTGCACGAAACAGCACTGGGTGGCGCACCGGTAGCACAAGTCGAGTGTATTCAAATACTTTTATGTAGCTCTAAATATGACGCTCCATCACATACGTCACACTTCAATGATTAAAAATTTTAATATCTGTAACTTTGGTGTTATTAAGTTTTGGTCGTTTAAATTTCATATTCCCTAGTAGAACTGATATGAGAGCTTTTTCAGAATGTAATTGAAGTTATAAGAGCAACATACTCTCATGTAGAAAGATCTGCCTTTTCCGAATCTGAGGTCAAATTAAATAATTTGGCATCAAAAATTAAATATGGTAAACATATCTGAAATTCAAGCATCGGCTGTGCACTTTTTAATTTAATTTTGTCTGCAAAATTTTTTTTTATATAGTTCTACGGTTGTTTGATAATAAGTATTAGGTTTCAATAACTAATAATTTAGTTTTAACTATAATAATTTAAAATTATTATTCTGAAAAAACTAAATCTAAATAATAAACTATTAATTTATTTTGTACAACGGTTCAAACTCATCAGTGCATAGAAAGCACAGTTTACTTTTGTTACAATTATATTTTCATTTATAACTTGATCAATTGATAAACAACTTAGCAAACTATAATAAATCTAAATAAATGCGCAATTATGTATAACATAGTCATTATACTGAAATATCAATAATAATAAAAATAATAATAATAATAATAATGATGATGATGATTACAATCTTTTCTATGAACAAACTTTAAGCATATAAAATGTCGCGATAAATCTCTTAATCGCGCAGCATATAAATATACAAGAGTATAACAAGCGTTTATAGCACAGTCATTTTTTACTCAGCAAAAAGTACAGAGATCAATTTCACGAGGTCAGCGCAGCAGCAGCAGCAGCAGGCGCGAAACACAAAACTTACGCGTGCGCATTTTTGTAGCAGCGTATATAATATGTACCGTTAATTCAAATGCACCGAATCAAAATATCGCGATGCAAAGCACCCTCTGATAAAAGAGAAGCCTTTGTGCGAGTCCCGTATGCATCTTTCTCTCGCGTCTGCGAGCCCAGCGCAATCAAGTCCGGAAGATATAATTGTACCGATACTTTCGCCCGATCTTTTCGATGAAATCGAGACGCTGTATATAGGCGAGTCTTCTGCCGCCGATAGCAATGTCTATTGTTCGTGCAAAACCGTTTTGTGCAGCACAGTTGTTTACACTGCCAAATCTGTTGGCTGGAAGCGCGCATTCGCGGTGGCTTGTTCCTGACGTACACACCGCACGAAAGTATTCCCTTTTGCTCTCTACCGTGTAATTAAGCGCAAGCTCCTCGAGAGCTGGGCATGTAGACGCCAGAAAATATTAGCGTAATTCACGGGAGGTATTAACGAAAAACTGGCGGTATATTTCTCGCGCCCGGGCACTCACAGAGAGAGAGAGAGAGGGAGAGAGCCGTAATTAAATTTCATTTAGCTTACCGCACGCGCGGGATGGGCAGCTCGCTCCGCGGGAAGGCGCGAGATCGATGGACGTTCGCTTTTTCTCCGTTTCACACTGGCGAGTTGCAACGGGAACTCGCGTAACTCACTTGCTCGTAATGCCGTGACTTTCGCGGAACGCAGCCCTCCCCCCCTCCTCCCAACTCCCTTGATTTTTTTCATTCCACGGCTCATTCGTCGCGTTTGTTGTTGTAGCAGCAGCAGCAGCAGCAGCAGCAGCAGCAGCAGAAGCTGCGTCTCGAACGGTATATTTCGAGGATGCGGATGGCATTTCAGCAGCCGACTCGAATATGGCAAGGTCGCGCGCTTTCGAGGATAGAATTATGCGGGGCCTGTTGCTGCAGCTGACCCAGTCATAAGTTTCGAGTGGCCGCAGTGCGCTTCTTTTGCTTCTCCGTCGTCGTCGTCTTACGCGCGCGATTTTTATCGATGTGCATTCCGAGAATAAAAATTAATTGCTCGCTGTGGACTTTAGTTACGGGCGCGGGAGATACCGTATCGAGAAAGCTTTTGTCGCAGCGCTGCATGCGTGTGCTGCCGCATACTCGCCGATCGGCTGCAGGCAGAGCCATAACCGCCGACGCCACGTGCTTCGAACTATATACGTTCTCCGATTGTCACACTGCGGTGGCTTCGGCTCGGATGCAGGGGAAAAAAAGGGCTGCAAAGCTCAGGGCGATATCCGTAGGAGGCTCGCGGCTGTCGTAATGTGTAATATCCCTCGGCGGGGGGTGTGTGAGAGTAAGCGCTTGGAAAGTCCCGGACGGAAAGGGACTTCCTTCTTCTGATACGGCCAATGTAGACGTATACTGCGTACATCGAAGCTCACAGCGCTGCAGTCGTCGGCAATCCATCGGCCGGCGGAAGACAAAGCTTTGGGAGGCGGTGCCGCTCGTAAAAGTACCAGCAAACATTCCCATCGAGCGGCGAGCGGTGTATACAAGCGACTCACCTGCTACTACCGGTCGGCGGTTCCAGCCTGTCACCATATGTCGGCCGTCCGCGCGCACCGGCATGCACACACCTATATAATCCGTCTCGAGGCCGTGCTGCTCAGACTGCTGAGAGTTTCCCGCGCTATGGTCAGTCCTCGATGCCCTAAACTTGTGTCCCTCGGCGTTGCGAAAATAACACGTGCGCCCGATATCTCCGAGCGTGATTTGCTCGCCGTGCACGAGTGTCGCGCATATGGATCGCACCGGTGTGTTACAGACGCCGCCGTGGGCTTTCACTTGTGGGAATATCGAGAGCTGCCTTTCCTTTTTCCACGTCGGACCTCGTGCAGCAGCAGCAGCAGCAGCAGCAGCAGCGTCGGCGGCAGCGAGATGATGGCTCGCTCGCTCTGTAGGTGCACAAACTTGCTGCTTGGCATGCAAGCTCACGGAGCGATGATTTTTCCGATATTGCCGCGGTCGATGTGTTACACACGTGCACGCGGGGCAAAACTTTTTCGGGGTCACGGTCGCAGCGTGATGTTGTCCCGCCGCGATTTTTTACCTCTCCTTTTACTATACTTACAGATGCCTAGGCGGATGTCGATTCCAACTCTTTCGCGCATGATTCACAACGTGAAAGTTGAGTCGATATATATATATACAGTACGTTACAGTTTCCTGGAGCTTTTTTAATTTGGCTCAGCCGCGCTGCACATGCACCGCCGAATATGTGCAGAGAGTACTTTTTCATTAGTCGAGCGATTGTTTATTTGGAGGCGATCTCGCAGCGAAAATATAATGATGCACGGCACTCGTTGGGCAATCGTGCTGCGACAGTTTGCTCTCTCTCTCTCTCTCTCCCTCTCACATACACGTTTAATAATTCCGCATTAAATCTCTTTGGGACCGGAAAAAAATGACGGAGCCATCGCGTCTCTCGGTATATCCTCATCCCCCCGCACGTATAGAAAGCACAATGGATTATGCTATACGGCAGGAACGTGACCGTTGGAAAGCACTAGAATTTCACTTAAACGTGACGGTCGTGGCATTTCAGGCGATTTTGTCATTTATGAAGTTGTTAATCGATTAACGAAACGAACATTGAAATTCTATCCGAACGTTTACGACGTCACGACTGTACACCGCAACTCTTTCTCTCCGCGTCGCTGTCGCTGTCGCGCAGACGCTGCACCGAGAGTGCACGTGCGTCGTGCAGTGTATGCAGTTAGCACAACGAGCGCAGTAAACTTTTTGGGACTCCCCCAGGTGCAGCGAGGGGGAGGGGGGAGGATCAATGCGCTTCTCGGGCGGCCGTTCCGTCGATACCTGCCTTTCATTGTTGATCTACTAGTACCCGATAAAATCTATTGTTGTACCAGCTACACAATATATATACCCCTCTGCTAATAATTATGACTCTCTCGGGGAATTTTCACACAAACGCATATTATTACTGCGAGATTATCTCGCGCGCATGGGGTTGGCCCGGATAAAGTAATTTGAGCGTTGCGTAACTTACGTCGCAGTAGCGTACATTCGATTTCTGTAAAATCGTCCTCTCTCATACTCGAGATTTGCGATTCTTTTGGACGCTCGAACGGTTCCTCTGCTAAATCCCAAAGCTGCGCACTGGTCCCATCAGAGCGTATGGGTATTCGCAGAATTTACGTGCAATAAATTCGGAAAAGCTCAAACCCGTGTAAAACAAGAGCTTGGAAAACATGGTAATAATACTTACGATCATAAACGAGTGGGACTTCCCGCGCTGCAGCCGCCGTCGCAATAAAAAGTAGTCCATAGGTAAATATATATGTATATGCGTGATGGTGCGTGGTATACGACGCAGCAAGGGGAAAGGTGGTGGCATGCTCGGCACGTGGTGACCACCAGCAGTAACAGCAGCACTTGGTAAGCATGAGGACCTCGGAACAATGCTCGGGCCAAGACTTAATCCAGTCTACGTGCCAGAGCCTCTCGAGTTCCCGAGTACAGCCCAATAACACGATTTCGCGCGCGCGCGCGCGCGCACCATAGAAACTCTCCGTTTCCCTGGCGTTTATTGCCGTACTGCCGTAATTTTCGCAGTAATGGGGGGATTTCCCCACGATTATAGCTGGTGGCCGGCGTGCGCGCATCCTATCCCCCCTAAGCTTTCCCACCAGCAGCAGCATCAGCGGCGGCGGCTGCGGCAGCATCGAAAGCAGCAACAGCAGCGAATCGCTCTGCTCCGCACAACTGCGGAGCGTTCGTGGAGCGGTGAGGAGGTGGACAATAACGCGCCACCAGCAAATCCCTCAGACCCCTCTCAATGCCGCCACCAGCAAGCGAGACAGTGCCTACCTCTGGCGAGAGGATCTATCCCTCAGCGCGGCAGACCGCTCGTATCTTCGTCGCTACGTGCTTAGAGACGGTCCCTCGACCTTTATGGGCCCCGGAGAGCCGTAATAGCAGCCGAGCCGCTGGTGTTTCCCCCGAAGCTCCCCCATTGTCTTCTACTGGTGACCATCATCAACGGCCCGGGAAATGTGCTTGGGTTTTTTCGCTCGTTCGCACCGTATACAGCGCACTATATTGTAGGTATACTATACCGGTATACTTAATATCGAGTGTGCGTGCGAGTGTGTGTCCCCACGCTGCGTGCCAGGCGTTTAGGATTATTTTCCCTCGAAATGTGCCCACCCGCTGGGCGCAGGTCCTCGAAAGCTCTGCTGCGACAAGTGCTTCTCCCCCGATCGGGCCCAGCCGAGCCCGCAGAGGCCTTACCAGAGGCGGCGGCCCTCATCCCGCGCGGCACTCTTGACTTCTGGGGAAACACTTTTACCTAAATATTTTTCCGAGCAGACAATAAGTCCGACGATCCCCTCTTATATACCCCACTTCGCAAACTGCTCCCTTTGCAGTTATGATCGCTCTCATTGTCTATACCTGCGAGCAATCGCAACAAAAAGACAGTAAAAATTATTGTTCCCGGCCATATAAACCGATAGGAGAGTAGTCTTCCTGGAAGCGATTAGGTGAAAAATCTTGCAGCTGCGCGCGCCGTGAGCATAACTGTACATGGCGCATCGATTCATCACAACCGACACTTTTTTCCGCAAGAACTAGATTGAACTTCACTACGGGGTTGAAAACGCATTATATAGAGCCGGGATTTTTGCAATAATTAAATGAGACAGGAAGTTATTCGCCGCTAATATCACCCGCGGTGCGAAAATGACTGTAAAGCGCAATTTTTCAAGGCTCGTCGCGCCGAGCGTTATAGCGCTACACGCATCGTTTCTCATGTCTCTTTAATACTTCATTATTCATCATTCAGCGCGCTTTACGAGCCCGTTACGTGCGGTGGCGGTGGCGAGTCTGCGGCTGCCGACTGGAAAGCATCAAGCTTTTTACAAGCGGCCTACGCGAAAAAAGTCGAATTACGTACTTGTAGCGCGCTGTGTAATAATCTCTGATGCATGCGCGACGTTCGCATTAGGACACGAGAGAGCTACGCGACGTGTAGCTGTGTATTACACACACTCGTCTTCTTTCTCTCTCTCTCTCTCTCGCTCTCTCTCTCGCGCGCGCGAGTGAGAGCGGTGCAGCTTATACGTGTGTACCCTGTACTGTGTATACTACCAGACGCGTTGCATCGCTCGATTTCGCGCGTTTTGTTTTCCACAAGTTGAAACTGATGAGACTCATCAGCGGCGCTGCGTCCGTGCTTCGTGCTTGATTATTCAATTTCGCGAGCGCGAGCAAAAAGGAGCCGTAATTAGTTTTGCTGGAAACGCATTCTCCCTCTTTCTGCCTAACGATCTGCGATCTAAACGAGCCTTCGTGTACACGGCACAGTCTCGCGGCACTTTCCACGGTAATCGATGCCAGAATTCGAGCGAAATGAATTCGTCTCGCTGAGAACGATGCTATAATAGCGTGTATGTATACTGTGGAGAGCCGCTGCAGGGATGAGGTGAGGGCGAAAAATGTAAACTGGATTCAATCGGCTTGGATATACAATATACATATACAACTCGCTCGGCGCGCGGCTATCTTCCTCTCTTACACATCGACTTACTCTCGACCTGCGCGCGGGGTCAATCGTATGCTAATTGCCAGCCAAAACACAAATGAGAATGGAAGAGCGCTGCGCGACGCGGACGGGCAGAAAGAGCGGACGCGCGCAGAAACGAAGCAGCGAAGAAACAGAAAGACGAAGGAAAGAGAGAAAGAAAAGACTCGGACCTGTGCGCGCAAGCTGCGAGTCGATCCTGTATATACGTGCCTCTCGCGCACACCTACGTACACGTGTATATATACGCGCGCTGTGTACGTGTGCACACTGCACATGTGTGTAGACGCGCGCGTATAAAGGTATACACTATACGTACACAGACGCGAGAACTAAGCGGAGCTGAGCCGATGTGTCCGCGCGCGCGCGCCGGTATACAGCGACTCACGAGAGCTCTTTCTCCGTCTCCAGGGTCTTTGAACTGCCTCCTCGTCGTCTCTCGCTCCGTAATGCTCCGTTGTCGTTGAATTGTTCTGCATAAATTGATGATGCATGAACGCGCGCGGGGGGAGAGAGAGAGAGAGCGAGAGGCACACTGTACAGTGTACAGCACGCATCGAAAGAGGGGGCGACGATATCGCTCGAACGAGACGAAGACGAATCGGCCCTCAGCACGCGCGGCGCCGAGGACACGCGAAAGACAGTTAATTATCGGGAGATGGTCTTTCCACGCCTAAGCTCTCGATTAGAATATGCGAAAGCTGTCCAAGCGCTCGGGGTTTCTCGAGGAAAAATAAAAGTCCTAAGGCGCCGAGCTAAGCTTCGAGCCGGTCGTAAAAGATTTCCGAATCTCTTTTATGACGCTGGCAGACAGCAGATATACACGGGGGAAGATGCGCGCAGCGGCCGAGAGTAGCAGAGTAGCAGCAGCGGCAGCTCGAGTGTTCAACATGTGTTTTCGGCACCTTCGCCCAGTTTATTCGCCGGGGGGCGAGAGAGAGAGAGAGAGAGAGAGAGAGAGAGAGCTGTACGTGCCTAAGCGCAATCCTATTAGGCCGACGGCTGCTCGTCACATGTCGGGCTCTCGAAGCGAGAGCTCCTACCTGCGTAACCTGCGCCGCACATGTGTGTATCTGCGTATGCGTATAATACTCGCACAGCCGAATATTGTCGTGTCGACGGCGGCGGCGACAGCTCGAGCGTAGTGCCTGCACCTGCATTAATGAGCTACCCCCGATGGAACTGCGCGCATGTGTGCCGGTTTCCGTTTTTTTTTTCGCCGCCCCCACAAAGGCTTCCTCCCGCGCATACCTACGCTCGGGGATTGATTTTCGTAATGTTCGTTTGACTCTCGCCCGGCGTTCGCGGAACGCGCAGGCAGCAGTCCTCGCCGCGTCACCGGCTGAGATCACTCGTGCGTGCGCGGCTTCTTATCGCGCCCTCTTAACAAGCGCGAGACATTATTGTTTTTCAACAGCGAGAAACGCTTTCCGAGCATAAGTGCACATACGCTGTAGCTCGATAGCGACGGTATAATATGCGCGGCGCGAGGCAGCAGGTTGCAAAACCAGGTGCTGCGCGGCTCTCTCCTCGCAGCATTTTCCATTTTTATGTATCGATGCACACGTTGCGCATTGCACATTGCGGAGAGGAATTTTTATCGATGTGCGCGCGTATACGTGTATTTTATACTCCAAGTTTTCAAGCGAGTGAGAGAGAGAGAGAGAGAAGAGGATTAAACGGCGTCGTTCCTTCCGGACTATATCGTCGACTTTTCCATAATCGTGCGGACGCCATCGAGCTGTTTTTCCCAGTCCTTTTCTCCATTGCCATTACATACCGCAGAAGATAGAGCCGAGGGCCGATCGAGAGTCGGACCTCCCACGAATCCGGTCTTTGCGTTCTTTATCCGCAAAGCAGCAGCAGCAGCAGCAGCCGCAGCAGCAGCTTGACGGCGGCGAATATCGGCGAATATTCCCCCGGACAAATTAAAAGGACTCCTCCTAAGCGCGCGAGCCAGTCATGCGCAACAGTACAACCTCATTCAATCGTTACGCCCGTCCGTAGGGTACACACGCCGCGGAGCCTATACACTTTGCAACATTATTCGCGGCGTAGCGCGATATAAAGACGTACTTACGAGCGGCTCTCGGCCGCACAATGCGCATTAGGAGGCGCGTCGGCTATTAAGATATTTGAATAATATTGGACGCGAGGTATGCGCTGTTCGAGCAAGAGATAGAGAGAGAGAGAGAGAGAGAGAGAGAGAGAGAGAGAGAAAAGAGATAGTCCGCTGCATAGCGCGCGCGCGTTGTAGGTGTCGATAAAGAGAGGAGCCCTCGTCGGAGGCGCGCGTTTTACGGCGTCGAGCGCGATAAAACCTCTCCAAGAGAGAGAGAAAGAGCGAGTTTTACACGAGCCTCTTGCTCCTTTTTTCTTTCTCTCTCTCTCTCTCTGTATTATGTCCTTCGCTCTATTCTTACGGCTGATCTTAAAGCAAGGGCTTTTTTTCTCCGCTTCATTTTTCTCTCCTCTCTCGCCGGCAGAGCTCGCGGCTCCGCGTGGATGTTAAAGGACTCGTTGACGTTGACTCGTACGCGTTGACCTGAATAACAGTTTATTATGTTGAGATAGCGTAGCATTGCTTGCCGCGCGCGAAGCGACGACGACTTCAAATTCGAAAGTCCTTTCGCGACAAATTATATGCTATTATCCACGACCACGATCAACGCATACGAAAGTTGCACGCGCTCTACTCTACACTCTACAGTCTTCTCGCCTCTCTCACTCCACGGTCTATGGTCATTTTTTTTCTCTCGCTCCCTGACTTTTTATCCTTGCTACACGCAGTTTGGCAATCTTCTCTTCTGGTCTCATTTGCACACGAAATCCAATATTATACAAGGGCGTGAGTGCTGCGTATAACGACCGCGAGATTTCAGTGCACACGTGTATTTGTTTCTACCAGGGACGCTAGAAAACTTTTGTTAATTGACGGGATTTACGAGCTTCCTTTCCGCCTGTATGATTTATACAGAATTTTCGAAGGTGCGCATACACGCCCGCGCGAGCACTGCGATATTGTTGCAGCTTTGAAGACAGGAGTAAGATAATGCAATGCCAGGTGCGATTTACGAGTATTTCGTGGAGAGCGATAAAAGTGTGCACCTTGAAATAAGAGTCACGCGTATTGCGCTATTGCAAACTGCACTCAAAGTATCATATTCGATCGTACTCCCAGTGCCGGTAGTGTTCAAGAAGAAAAAAAAACCATTTCATAGTGGGCATTTGTACAAGTCGATGAGGTAACAAAGAAAGAGAGAGAGAGAGAGAGAACAATCCGTTGTCTAAACACGCCTGAAAAGTCCTCTGCTCCGCAAAGTCGCGCACAGGAAACGTATCGACGTGTGTGTATCGATTTCAGTCGCGATGTCAGGCGACCCAGCGCGAAATCCTCTCTCCGAATTGCCGCGCATATATCGGATTTCTGGAAAGGATCTCCGGAGAAAGTAGAGACGTTGTCGCCTCGGTTGTCGGCGTTGTCGCGCCTCACCCACGTATTTATAGCGCACATAACCTGTGTATATAAGTGTATCCACAGAGAGAGAGAGAGAGAGAGAGAGAGAGAGAGAGGGGAGAGAAAGAGCACTCGCAGGCCGATGCAGAATACATTGATCGGGCGAGATGTGACGCAACGGTGTTTTTCGCATGCAAGCCATAGGCCGATGGCTGCTTTTATCGCGGCCTTCTATCGCTCGGCTCGGCCGTACGATGTGCATCCAATACATTTGTATAGGTGCATTATTTAAATGACGCGGGAATCGAGTCCATTATTTTTCATTAATTTAATTTCCAAGTGCGCTGCTCGTTCGCGCGCGCTGCGAGGCCACGTCGCGCGCGCTCGAAGGTGAGCTTGATAAATTTTGCGAAGCAGGCCTCGCTCTCTCTCTCTCTCTCTCGTCGACGCCGAGCCTTTATTTAATTGCATCTTGATAACGGACAGTTTAAATTGATTGATGGCTTAATAAGGTCGAATGTTTGCGTCTTGTGCGCGCGGCAATTTTAATTATTCAACTGGAATGCAGCTCCATCGCATTTCGGGCGACGTAAGCGGACGTAAATGCAGTTTCAAAAAAAAAAAAAAATGGAACTCATTTCTGCAGAATACAAACACATAACACAAGTCTAACATCCCTCTGTCTCTGCAATATAAGTTGAACAGGTAACGACTTGAGCTCTCGGGGGATTCCCCGATTCAATGGCTCCTCCTGTGTTATAAAGTTCGGCACTTGCAGCTTAGTCTTTCTAAAACGGATCGGTTTGAGCCGCACCCGTTGGAACCATATAATTCCCATAATTCATTTCCGAACACAATTAAGCATTAATCCGGCTTACTCGTGCATCGAGCGTCCAGTGTTTAGAGAACACCTGCTCCAGCGGAGCATACAGTTCCTATACGCGCTTAGTACTGCATTTTTTCCTCTCTAAACATTTGCCTCGGTGGAACTGTCGACGCGTGCAGTACAGGGACTGGTTTGACGAAGCTCTCCTTGACAACCTCGAGGAAAACAATCTAAGAAAGCTCATAGTTCACAAATCCTGTCGAAGCATACACGAGCGCTTATACGCATATCTTCGCTCTATTCCCTGCCATGCGTTGCAAAGCGCACATCCTCAAAAGGAAGTTTCGACTATTAACAGCATGTGGAACTGCGAGTTATAAAGAGTGAGAGAGTGCGTGTATGTGCGTATGCGCGAGGGAGAGAGAAACCGAAGGCCACCTAACTTCTTGGTCAGTCAGTTCCTCCGTCTTTTTGCAAAATCGTGCATACACACGCGAGCACCGCTGTAAATCTCGACGTGTAAATCACCTGTCAGTCGAAAAAGAACGACAGGAATTCCAGGCACGTGATGACAGACGCGCGCAGGACCCGCTTACTTCGCGTTCCAAGAGAGACAGAGAGAGAGGGAGGGAGGGAGGGAGGGAGAAAGAGAAAGAAGCCTATACCCGCACAGCAGAAGGACGAGAAGAGAGAAAGAGAGAGAGAGAGAGTACATAAGCGAGGTAGAAAATGCCGCACGTGCTATCAATGTGTTCGGCACACGGTGCCGCCGCAGCGGATTTTGACCGGTGTGCGCGTTTACTGCGGCCATATAGCCCCGCACACACATCTGGAGCCCCCCCTGTCTCTTTTTGCAGCTCTCACCGTGCACATACCTGAGCGCGCGAACGTTCTCTCATCTGGTCTTGCTTACTTTCCGCTCTAGCCGTGTGAATTTTCCGTGTATAGGTGCCTCTCCAGATGCGGGGAAATTCGGAAGGGCTGGAGACGTGCGGCTGGGACGCATCGAGAAAAGCCACATGTACCATAACGCACGCGTCTCGTCGCGGAAAATAAGAGGGAGCGCAAAGCGAAGCGTTGACCCGGAATGAATTCTGCGCGCATCGCGCGAGAGGTGGGATCCGAGAGCGTCGAGGCGTCGAGATAAAGGAGAGAAAGAGTTAAGAGGATGATACATCAAAGATTGCTATCGGCATTATCGCGAGGACCTAACGCTCTCGCTCGCGCTTGCGCTTGCGCTTCTAGATAGTAGGACCTGTCAGCGCCGTAACGCGCTCCAGCATCTCTCAGCACGCGCGCGCGCGAGAGAGAGAGAGAGAGAGCTATAGCGGGCTCTCTCTCTCTCTCTCTCTCTCTCTCTCTCTCTTTCGATAGCATCGCTCCTCTTAGCATAAATTCGTGTTTGACGCTCGCGCCAATTAGTATAATAAATTACTGGCGCGAAAACTCCCGCATTATAGATAGAAATATTTCTGCTTCCAATGACTTTTTTCCTCCGCCTTTATATATTATTATACACGCGTACAATATAACTCGGCCTGCGTAGCCATCAACTATGTACGCGGATGGAACAGGTTGTAATGGGAAACGTTTGACACTTGATACATGCTAATTTTCTGATTTATTTCTCAAGCTTGAGAGCGCGCGCCGCGCAACTTATGCCGATCGATCAAACGCGCGCATGCCGGCTTTTAATTTCAGCCTTATACACACGGCAGATGGAATAATCACGCACTTCCGAGACAATCATAAATGCGATGCAAAGTGTAGTAATCTGAACGAGAATCTGAAAAGCCGTGGAGTAGAAAGTTACGCGAAAGGAAAAGGTACGAAAACGTATCAAGCGTATATATTCGATGCGACGCGTACGATCCGCACACGTCGAAACATCCACGAAAAAATAAAATGCAATTTTGGTCGAATTAAGAACTAAATCAACAATGAAATAGTAATTAGCATATTTTTTGTTTCAGAAATTTTACATAAAAAAATAATGGACAAATTTCGATTGTGCCATGTCATGAACATCATTGCCCATGGACCTGGAGAGGCCGTACGTATTCAGGTCAGTGCATTAAAGTCAATAATTATTTTTTAGAGTTATAATAGAGAATAGTAACTTAAATATGCTGATAAAACTCAATGTAGTTCCAGAGATTGCAAACAAAATTTTCAAACTATAGAACACTCCTGGAATCAAATAACTAGACCAGATTAAAGTTTAAACACTATTTTATGATCGATTTCAACAATCTATTTTCATCAGACCCCTTTTTACCTGAACATTCAATCAGGGCAAAATTATTCTTGAACATTTAGTTGGTATAACTCGGCAGAATCTTTAAAAAAAAGCACGATTACCTTTGTGGACTTGGACGTGTTATTCATACGACTAAGTGCGTCATTGTGTCAGAGTGCATTGCCTGCGGTGCTGGTAATGCAGTCGTCGGCGTCGTCGCGACGATTAGAAATTACACAGCCGCGTTCTCGCGCTGATCGTCCGGGGCGCACAGGTTATGGGAACGGGGAAAGCAGGTGAGGCGAAATCGATTTTTTTCTCTCTCTCCTCCTCTTTGTCAGTGAGTGTATAGGTGCGCGCGACAGCACATCATTGTTTGCGCGACTCGTCGCCGTGTGACATGCCACCCCGATAGCCGCGTGTATGGAGTCTCGCATTCCCGCGGTCGCAGCAGGTGGTTGCGGTCACTCGAGGCTCGAAAAACGGAACAAACACTCGGCAGCAGCAGCAGCAGCGTTTATTTACAGGTCGTGATAATCGCCGCGCGCAGCAGTCGAAATGTCGTTGGTAAAAAACTGTTTCTGTCCTTTTGCGCGCGCGCGCGCTCGCTCGCTCGCTCGAGTGAGAAAAAAAAATTGTTTTCGTCTACCGAGCCGCGTTATAACGCGCGCATAGGCTGATGCACACATGGGCGCGCGAGCGGCGAGTTTTGTAAAAGAAGGACGAAGAGAGCGAGAGTGGAGAGCGTCAGAGGCGCACAATGAGCGTCTAATCTGTCCCGGACAGGTGATTGATTTACATCAGCGCAGCGACATTATTTTCTCGCGCGCCGCACACGCACTGCGTCGTCCTCCGCCGCGCCGCGCGCAGAAATAAGATCGAAGCTTAGAGCTGGCCTCTCTCGCGCCAAAGAAAGCTGCTGCCGCCGATGCCGCGCGCGCGCGCGGCGCGAAAAAAGAGGACTCTCTTTCGCTCTCTCGGTCTTTTTGCTAGATGCATATGGTATAGGGACAACACAGTGCGCTCTGCTCGCGCGGATAAGAAGGCAAAAACGAAATCCGCCGATAAATCACCGTGCTTTCGCGCTTGCGCGTTATGAAGGGATACGGAAAGGTCCGAGAGTTGTCGTTAAACGTCGCGAGCGCAACCGCAGAGAGGAGCGCATAGCGACGGGAGGAGAGCGAGCGAGCGAGAGAGAGAGAGAGAGAGAGGGTCTGGTTAATTTTTATTAGGCATAAATTTGCCAAAATATTCGAGCGTGACGTGGATGGCTTGTAACTCTCTCCGGGTGTCCCTTTCTCTCTCTCTCGCTCGCTCTCGCGCGAGCATACACGCCGCGGATATTACACATATTCCGGGATGGAATATTAAATATAGTTGAGAGACGGAACGAGCCCAACTGTACGGAGCTCTTTGTGCGCTTTCGACAACTCAAGGCTGCCCCTCTCGACACTCGAGCCTCGCTCGCTTGCGCTTTAGATTTTCGTTTTACGCAGCGCCGTACGCGCGAGGCGGCGTGGCCCGCGCACTTTGGCCAAATTCACGATTCGCGCGCGCGCGCGGCTGAAAAAGGAAGGAGCAGAAAGCTCGTCGACGAGGGCGTTTCGCGTATAACGTGTTAACAGCGAATCGAGTAAAGTATACCTCGAGTCTTTTTTATCTCGCGTACGACAGCCCGCGACAGACGCTCTTTATAAAACAACGGCCCGGCGGGGGGGGGGGGCATTTTGTTTTACAAGGAATCGCACTTATCTTTTGAGCCTCTCGCGCGCGAGCGCAGCTGAGGGCGAGTCGTCGTTTCGGGGAGTGCAGGAGCTTTCCGTCGGCGCGCAGCGCGCATTCCGAGGCGGGCATTATTCGAAAAATTCCCGGCTATTATAACTCATTGCGAGCGCGTCGGCTGGCACGTGAATATGAACCGTGCGGGCCTCAAATGTTGGTCCATATTCCGAATTCCTCGCACTAAAATCACCGCCGCCACCGCCGCACCGCCACGCACAAAAGTCGCGCTTGCCTCTCTACCCGATGCGTGTATACAGCTATAGAATGCACGCGCGTGTATGTTTAAGCCGAAGCTCGGAGAGCCCGAGTCTTATTATCCTCTGCAGGGCCAAAGCGGCGGCCACGGCGGCACGGCAGCAACCCCTTCTCGCAGACACCTCGAGCTGTCGTTATGACATTACTATAAAATATCGCATAAATCAGGCCGTTTAGCCGTCTATAATTTGGCAGCGGACAGAGAGCTTGGGAGCAGCGAGAGAGAGAGGGAGAAACCGCGGCCTATAACGTCGCCCGCGAAATTGCGAGCATAAATATCCGCGCCAAGTATATAACGCACCCGCGCCGGCGCGTTGCCGGCGTTGCGCCCGTCGCGCACACACCGGGGGGATTTATACTGCTGCCAAATTACAGTGTCTGTGTGCGAGCGAATGTTCGCGGTCGCGCACAAACACGGTAATATAATGTTGGTATTAACGGCCCGCGCCCTCGCGGATTTCGTTTTTGTAGACGGGAAATTATAGAGGCCAGGCTGCTCCCGCTGACGCGCTCAGCTACGAGCGCGCGTGTTAATTTTTATGCTTATTGATTTTCATATTTTACCACCTACGAAGGTCGAGCGCGCGAGCCTTTACTGTTTCCCCCCTCCGAAATTTCGCGAGGGGCCTCGCCGAGAAGTTTTTTGCAGCACTGCCTCCGCCGCCGCCGCTGCCGCCGCGCTGCTCGTTTTCGACTTTTATTATCTTCGGCTCTCTTGTGTTATACGACGCGACGAGAGCGCGAATTCCTCGCAAATTTCTCGATCGTCTCCCGAGCGAGCAGATCAATGTGTCGGAAACACTTGTCGGTGAGGCGAGCGCGCGTAAAGCGCGCAAAGCAGCGCGCTCTCGCTCCTCGCAGGAGCGAAGGTCGTGCGTAAGCTATATAGAGCGCAATTACAATAATTTTATTGGCGCGAGCGCGCATTTCATTAGGGGTCGCTCTCGCAGCGCGCAGCGAGCCAAAGGAAGAGCCGATAAAAAAAGCCCGCGCCGCCGCCGCCGCCGACGACGAGGAGATGGAGGAGGAGGAGAAGCTTTTACAGCCTGACCTTAATTGCACTTATTACCCGCGCAACGAGCAGTGTTTTAACATTTCGAGAGCTAACGATCGTCGTCGCCGTCCTCTTAAACTCGAAAACGGCCAGCAGCATCAGCATCAGCAGCAGCAGCAACAGCAACTCTTGGCATGCCGAGATATTAATTGCCTTCCCCCTCGCGTGATTTTCAACTGATTTTCGCATTGTGTTGTTTTCGAGCTGTCTATTAGCCGGAAATCACGAGTATAGCGAGGCGCGCGAGAGAGAGAGAGAGAGAGCCAGATGAGCCGAGACAATAAATCGACGAGTCGAAAGCGTATCTCGGCGCGCGGGCGTTCAGCCTCTATTTGTAAAGCCTCGTGTACGAAGGAGAAAAAGCAAACAAAATACTCGCTCCTTTTTTTCCTCGTGTCGTGCTCTTCTTCGTAAGGTGTACCGCGCGCCAGTTATAAAGAAGGATGAGAAGACGTCGCGAGTGCACGAGTGTGTGCACGTATATAGGTGTAATGCACCGAGCTGAGGAGCATATAGTGCGCCTTCGCCCGGGGCAAGCAGTGATCTGCATCGGTGGTGATTTACCGATCCGGCGCATGTATATAAACCCGAGCGGGAATCGTGATCGGCCTTTAGGGCAGAAGTGCAGTCGTCCGGAATAGATGCACCTTCTCATGCTTCTCTCGCTCTCTCTCCCTCTCTCTCTCTCTCTCTTTCTCCTTCTCCTTGAGCCTATCCTTCTTTCATTAAAATTCTCCCTCGCGGAATTTCCCAGGCTGCGCTTCGCGCGCCCGGCTATTGTATGCCACTTGCTACATGCACTACAGCACACACACACACATCCACAGAGAGAGAGAGAGAGAGACGCGCGACGCATCGGTAATGATTTCAAGTTTATTATCTGCGGACCCGGCTCGATGCGCGCGACTCCTCGTAAATTCGGGCGCGCGATCCCGAAAATCATTTTTAATTTCAATCCCGCTGGTTCCGGAAACACGATGCGCTCGACTGCTTTATCGCGAGTCGCGCATAACTCGGGACTTGGGTCTTAATTCAATGAGCAGTGCGCGCAGCGCGCAGAGAAGAGAGATGAGACTTTGTCGCCAGGGGTCTTCCGAGAAGCCCGGCCGCAATTCGTTACATCGCGCGTGCGCCTGCGAGAGCTGCCTGCAAAACTTTATCGACGACGCGCCAGGGATATTCGACTCCGTTCGACTCCCTTTTCCTCTGCGGCGCAGCAGCGGCGGATAATGTTGCGCGCGCCTTTCGCGGCGGCGGGCCCGGCCGGCCCTCCACGAATATTTATTAACGCGGCTGCAGTACGTCATGTCGGGCCCGCTGACACGTGGATTCCGAAAAACGACTACCCCCGAGCCACAATTATACACTCCGCGGCGCGCTCCTGACTTTTCCAGGCCCGAGACCGACTGACGCGCGCGCGCATACGTGTGTGTATATGTGGGCCTCGCGTGTGTGCAGCGTTATGTAAAACAATCGAGAAATCCCGGCTGCTGCGCGCGACGGATTGCCTTTGCCTCGGAAAGAGAAAAAGATCCTTTGCGTCGATTGCGCGCCGGGCTTTCTCTCTCTCTCTCTCTCTCTCTCTCTCTCTCTCTCTCTCTCTCTCTCTCTCTCTTTCTCTCGCCTGACAAAGCTCGGAAACTTACACAATAACCCATGCAGATCGAGCTGCGCTCATGCACACGCGGCTAATTATAAATCGAGCGTAACAATTAGCGTCAATATCGATGCGGGTCCGCGAGGTTGCGCAAGGGCCGCATTCCCCCGACAGTCCCGGCATTACGCAGCTCGATTACACCCGCGACGAGGGACCACCGCGGCGTAATAGCCCGACGTTATAATTCATTTTTGCAGGAGACCCTCGTCGCGGCTCTTTTCAGCGCGCCGCGACACGTCACAGAGCGAGCGAGCGAGAGCTTTGGACTTTGTTCGATTCTGCATTCGGAGCGATTCGAGACTGATAACGCGCGATTTTCAAGCGAGCGCTAATATTCAGCACGTGCCACGCTGGCAGTTGAAAAGAAAAAAGCCCGGCCGAGTAGCAGCAGCAGCTGATCACTGAAAGAGATCCCGCGGATTGAGGTGACTGCTGGAGCGGAGAGAAAGAGAGAGACGGTGTCGCGCGCAGCGGCGGCTCTCGGCCGATTAACATGTGTTTAGTTACGAGATGAGAAGCGAGATCTCTCGTATTCCTCTCTCATTAACATTGTGCCGGTATGCGAGAATACACATGCTCCCGCGTAGATAATACAGCCGGCAGCGGCAGCAGCACGGGAGCAGAGCGCTTGCGCGGCTTAAGAAGGTATAGACGCCAGAATCCTCGTGAATTATTGAAACGCACGAGTGTCTCGACCGACGTGTATGCCTACGTATAGAGAAGGAGAGGGAGGCAGAGAGAAGACGCTTACCGATCCTATCTCACGGGGGCACGAATTCATTTCATTTCGCGACGCTCGTCGCGGCTATAGCCGCAGCTTCAAAACGAGCGGGGATGGCGGAAAAAATCGGCCGCGCGCCAGCTACTTACCATATATACCGAACTTTCGTCCTTCGGCTAAATAACTAAATTTACCGCTCGAATACATCATATTGATAAGCATCTCGCTTCATTTTTCTTCATTGCTCGCTCGTCTCCCCGAAGCCGCGGCTCGAGCCGCGGCTCGCGCTCCGATATGATGTTCGCGCGCGTGTGTGTATAGGGTACCGTTAGGCGCGCGCGCAGTCGAGACATTATTCAGAAAATGCGAAAAAAGTGAGCGAGAGCTCAATTTCAGCTCACGGCGGGAATGAATTTTTCAATAACGCGAACAATGCTCTCGTACTTTCGCAAAAGTTGAGGAAAAAGACGATCAGTCTCTCTCTCTCTCTCTCTCTCTCTCTCTCTCTCTCTATCTCTCGCCCTTCTGCCGCTCGCGCTCGCGGTGCCGACGGGAGAGGTGCAAAACAATTCATTACCAGGGTGGCCCTTGACCCGCGCGCGCAGCGAGAGCGAGCCACTCATTATCGCGCGCGCTTTGAAGATTCCGCGTGCGTTCGCGAAATGAAATTTCGAGGCACATAATGCGCGCAATGAAGGCGGGCAGCGAGACGTGCCGCCTCCGGGTGCGGCGCCCTTTTGCCGGATAAACGCGGAAAAGATGGGCTTTCGAGTGCCGAGATCACGCCTGGTAATGACGGCTTGTCAGACTCGCAGAATTTTTTATTGGATATTTCAATTATGACACGTGCGAAATGAGCAGGAAAAAAA
Source organism: Philotrypesis tridentata (assembly GCA_018906965.1). Lineage (NCBI taxonomy): Eukaryota > Metazoa > Arthropoda > Insecta > Hymenoptera > Pteromalidae > Philotrypesis > Philotrypesis tridentata. The sequence goes on from JACCIB010000001.1 coordinate 15,684,339, forward strand.
GGAGCGCACTTATCGACGCCTCGGATACGTTTGGCTATCGGTCGGCCGCTGCGCGAGATCGAGCCGCTTGTCTGCATTATATGAATAAAGTCGAAAAAATTAAATTTTCGCTCGTATCGCGTGATGTGGAAGCGCATCGCATTTATCAATTTGTGGGTCGCCGGAGCCGCGCCGACAAAAGGAGGAGAAGTTTTTTTTTCTGCGGGCAGAAGGAGGCGCGCGTGTGTTAGCTGATCGGGCGCTCGAGGCGCAATTACTCGAGGCCCCCTCGCACCGGAGAGATCGAAATCGCGCGCGTCGATCTTTTCGCCGGAATCGCGCGAAATCGAAGCGGTGGCGGCGGGCACACGTCGCGGCGATACGTCGCCGTTTGCCGGGCAGATGAGCCGAGAGAGTAGGCGTACGACGAGGCATCTCTTATCCCCCCCCCCCCCGCGCGAGCGATTCTCCTCGCTTTTGTGCAGCTGCGCACATGCATATACGCGAAAGAACGACTTGAGAGAGTTGATAACGGTACCAACTCTTAAAAGCCACGTTATTCCGTCAAATGAAATCCCCCGTGACCCTTTGCCTGTTCCACTCTTTCTCGCTCTCTCTTCTTCAGCTCCTTTATTAACCTTTTCCTCCACCTTTTTTGCGTATACGCGCGTGTATAACGTGCGGCCTCAGTCGTACACGTACACTGGCCCCTGCATACATCCAGCCGCGTGTATATAGCCGAGATTAATTAAAAGCTCTCGGGATAATTTAATAATATAAATGATAATGCCTTCTATCGGACTCTTTGTTTTTTCGCGTCGCCCGCGCTCGGCTCATTGTCTCCTCTCGAAGCTTTCTTCTTCAGCGCGTGGACCTTTCTTTCATCTCTCCCTCGGGAGATCGCTTCTCTCTCTCTCCCCCTCCGACTCCGGCTTCGCTCGCTCTCCTCATCCCGAGCTTATAACATTACAATTGCTAATTTCCCGCTGCGGTTGCGCGAGAGCAGTAAAGTTCGGCCGTCGTAAAAGTGAGGTGAGGGCGAGAGCCAGCCGAAAGTAGAGCCTGATGTGGGGGCCCGCGTGTCTCTGTGTGCGCGTGCGTCGTGCGCGCTCATCTTTTCTCTCTCCCTCTCCTTTTTTCTTCTTTTGGGCCTCGCGAATTTCGAGTCGCATAAGATCGAAACACGTCCCCGCGGGATTTCTGGGTCAGTTGTGTGCGCGCCCGTACTGATGGATCGGGACACGAGAGATGCGCAGCGAGTTCTGTTTATTCGGATGCAAGACACACCCGAGTTGTACGTCATTTGTGTACGTGACTTATTACTGTGCTCGGCGCGGATTTCGTCTCGGACGATCAGTCGGACACGCGCGGCGCTGCACTGCACTGCACTCGCGGATCGACTAATAGCGACGATGTGCGGCCTATGACTTAACTTATGTGCTCGGTGCGCGTGCAGTGTACCACTCAGGCGTTGCGCGTAAAACCAGTAGCATCGCCTCGCAATGCACTACTGGGGCTTTAATTAATTTCGCCGGCAGACGCGCGGGATGTAAGCTGCTCGGCGCGGGCTTTTGTTGGGCTTCTAAGAAGGAGCTGCAGCGCGCGTAACTGTAAATTGCATTTTTGTTCGTATTTAACGAGAGGATGCATATACGCCGGATGCGGGAGTCCCATCAGTTGTTCTTTTCGCGTATATATTTCTGGGTCAGTTTCGCGCGCGCTGATGGATCGAGACACGAGATCGCACCGAGCTTTGCTGTGACGCACTTATGCCTCATTTTTCACTCCCGGCTAAATAAGCGAGAGAGAAGGAGAGACTCGATGTTGTCTCCGTCATGCTGATTGCGAGTGAGAGAGAGAGAAAGACCGAGGCTTATCTGATTTTTCGGAATGATCGCTAAGACGCCAGTAGCAGCAGCAGCAGCTTTGAGCTGCAGGAGGAGAGCTTATGAAAAATGTAGTGAAAGTGAATTGATGAAGTTGGATTTGGGAGGTTTTCGTGCTGGATTTTTGTATTTTTTTTTTTGTCGCCGAACACGCGCTCTTTTAATTCAGGTTTAATGTGACCATAAGTACTGTTACGGTACAAAGCGGCGTGGCGAGCTTGAATTACGGTTATATTCAATAAAATGATACCCTCTCTCGCCTCCGCTTCTCCCTCGAATCTCATTATAGGTCGATAAAAAAAATTAATTTTCGCTTCTGATTAATTATATCTTTTATACAATTAAAATAATCATAATTCTCGTAATCGTGCGATAAAACGTTGGGATTTCAATGGGCGCGCAATGTCCATACTCGGCCGGATTATAACGTGTTGGTATAAAAGTGAATTTAATCGGGCCGTTTGCGACAACACTTTCGTGACAAACAATATCCTCTGGATCATTATGAATCATAGGCATTATCATTTTCGGGACGGTTACGAAAATGTTTACGAGCGAGCGATTTAAAGAAAGTCCACAGCCCCGCGCACAAAGCGAGATATTATTTATGACGCGAGGAATCCAGTCGATTTGTAACGTTTTCTCGAGGAAAAAAAAATAAATTATCGGCGACACTCTCGGCAGTCAAATTACGAGGAAGAAGAAGCAGAGGAAGAAGAAGAAGAAAAAACAAGAAAAAAAGAATGGCTCCAAAGCGTTCCACATTTACAATAATCCTCTCTTTGTACACATATGCATGTACAATATACATATTATATATATATATTATATACACCGAGCGATACCGTGGCTCTCGATGATCCGGTTGCACAACACATTGGACCGAGGAATCCGAGACCTGTGCTCTCGGCTCCTCTATATATAGGCAGAACCGCGAGCGCTATATACAAGGGCCTCCTTCGTGACCGGCAACCTGTCCGATCTAAAAGGTTATAGGTGTTCGCTCGCTCGCCATATCTCCGAGAGAGAAAGAGAGAGAAAGAGTCCACTTCCGTGCCCGAGACGGACACCAGAAGAGAGAGAGAGAGAGAGAGAGAGAAGCTTTTATTTCAAATGCGGTATACTATAGGTAATAGGTATACATATACATTATACAATATACACATATGAGCGCGCAAGGCAGTATAACGAGGCGTGGATGTATATTACATTTATGCGAGCTCTCTCGTATATTATCTAATAAGTTTTACGAGCTTCGTCTTCTTCGAATTTTTCCTCGCCCCGGAGACATTCTTGGCGGAAACGCGCGTTTCAGTGCAAAGACAGTTTTCACGCTTCGCTATAGTCCGCGCAGGGAATGCCGTGTGTCTGTGGCAGCGCGTGTACACTTTGACTCCTTCACCTCGTATACAAGCGCGTTGTGTATTGCTCAATAGTCCGGCTCTTTTGTGCCTAATAAAAGCATATTCCATCGTGCAGTGTGCATAGTGTATACGTGTGTGTCACGAAACCTGCTTTTCCAAGGCTCGGTAGCCGTAGGTGGCTAGTCATTAGGCGCCGCGACTGCAGTGCGGTCTATCGGTGCGACATAAATAAATACATGAATCGCCATAATTCTTATGGTTAGCTCGCGAGGGACAAGTTGCGTCGCGCGCTCCCTAATCACTGTCGCCTTCGTTTCTGCGCGCTGTATACGCGCGCTCCGAAGCTTACGGACGTTATATGCGCTATGCATAGCTTTTTACTACACACCGGACTTTCCTCATCCGAGCCGCTGCTGCTGCCGCCGCTGCTCCTGTTGCTGACGAAACTTTCTTACTGAATTTGGAGCTTGATTGCCTTATGCAACGGGGCTATTTTTCATTTTTAGCCGAGGGAAAAGTGCGGCCGCGATCAATCTTACTCAAGCGGCGCCGCGCGACTTTTTCCCGTGTCATCGTGCCTTTTCTCGCGGCTTCCTTTTTACTTTTCTCTATTCACGCGGGACGTGCGAGAGAGAGAGAGAGAGAGAGAGAGAGAGAGAGAGAGAGAGAGACGCGAAGTCTGGCGCAATCGATTGTCGTCCAAAGAGCTACCATCAATACGACGATTCATATTTACCGATGGCCATTAATTGGTCATTTATAGAGCTCGACTTTACGTCAGGCGGGGCGCGTACACCGCGGCGAAAAAACCTACAAATGTTTGTCGCGCGCGCGATCGAATGATTGTGCAAAAAGGTGCGCGCGTGTCGAAAGTCCGATTAAAATTCTTTTGTTCGCTGCGCTGCGGCTCTTTATTTTTCTTATTAAAAATCGAGCCCTCTTTTGAATAGCTGCGCGCAGAATTCGTCCGCGCTCGCCCCGTAGCCGCGAGCTCGTGTCCGTGACATCACGGTTTAATAAAACATAATCCAAATAAGCGTATGCGAGCACATGCGATTGTTATATACCCGAGTGCTGATGTCATGCTTATGGATGTGCATTTTATCACGTGTGCCGCGCTGCAGTTGTGCATCGCCGCAGTGTATAGTGTATACAGCTCTCCGATGTTCTTCGACACACAATCCCGCAGCAGATGCCAGTACACGGCGTGAACACGAGCGAGTACATGCAGCTGTAATAAACACGGAAAATCCAAGCGCAGATAAAGAGGCAAATCGTATCGACGATTTCATTTTGCTGGCGTATAAGCGCGAGCGGTGACGGCGCGCGCCTCCAATAAAATGGCACTGCCGAGAGAGAGAGAGAGAGAGAGACAGCGGCGCGCAATGTCTACACTTCTATATACATGTATAGAGCGTATGCGTTCGCACGTCTGCGCACTAGAGAAGGAGAGGCGGCGACGCACTTAACTCAATCGGCCCCCCCTGGGCGGCGCTCTCAGTTGCACATGCGTCGTGCCGCGGCGATGCGTCAACTCGCGCACGCGACCAATCCTGGCCGCACTCGGAGAAAGTGCGCCTATATATATACAATTATACAATATACATGTATATTGTACAGCATGCGCAACTACATACGCGCCGGCGCGTATCGTCGACGCGAGCCACACAATCTCCTAACGTCTCGAGCCTTTTCCGCAGCTATAATGCGGCGCGCGACGAGAAGCGTTTTCCTTTCGCGCAGCCTGCCGCGCAGGCTAGCAGGTGCCGCGCATAATGTCCGCTGTTATACCGATGCATATGCAGATTCTTTTCGCGCGGGTTTCGTTATCCCGAAAAATTAACGATTGGAATGCTCGAGCTAACGACCGCATTCGTACATGATATACGCGATATTAATTTCGCGCGGTCGGTTTGACGCAAGATTTTTCAACTCTCGGAGCGCGTGTCGCACGTGCACACGCACAACTCACTATATACAACTTGCTACATGCGTATATATAAAAATAGAATTATGACGCATGAGCTCGGCGAGTAACAGGTGTGCCGCCGGCAGGTAGACGTATTTACGAGGACGCGAATGGCGAGGATTATGGGACCGTCGCGAGAAATTTCACCTCGCTCTGCGCCGTACTCGGGCCGACCGCGTGGGTGTCTTCTCTCTCTCTCTCTCTCTCTCTCTCTCTCTCTCTCCCGCTCTTTCTTCCGCGCGTTTCCTGCTTTCCGTAAAGCTGCACTCGCCAGAATCGCGCCTATATAATAGCCAACGACGCTTTATCGCGCCGTAACTTTTGCGCTATTGCGCGCAAGCACACACACACACACACACACAGACGTATAGAGACTGCGCACAAGCGCGAATGCATCGTCGCAGAATTTTTAATGAGTGACTCAGTCAGTCTCAGCTCGCATCGCTCGGGCCATAGGAATGGCGCGCAGCTTTACGTAAGACGATGTGCAAAGTGTGTGTAAACGATCGGAGGGCATTAATTACCGACGCGCTTAATTAAGCGAAAGCTGAGAGTATAATGATGCCCGTACGGATTTAGGAAGACATCCATCGTTCGGAGTGTATATAGGTATGAGCCGTAAACTTCGATCGGGGCCCCAATGTCTTTTTGCCTTATTCATTGAGGGTATATAGATACACTTTGCCATGTGTGCGCGCGTGTCTGTGCTCGGAGACAGTTGGATATCTGCGTGAGCGCGAGGTGTTTGAATTATTCAAAACGCCAAGAGAATAATTATGCACCGACGACCTCTGCTTCGTTCTTCCTAAGGTTTCTTGACTTATTCTCAAAGTCGCTGAACTTTTCGAGAAAGTTCACTTGCACGCGCGCATAATAGCCCGGCGTGCAACGCTACCGCGTGCATTTTTATACGCGCATATAGGCTGACAAAGTGTATCCCCAGCGCGGAGAGCCGTTGGCGCGCCAATAAAGCGAGAAAGTGCAAGCGTTTAATTGCCAACAGTAATTCATAACTGTAACACGTAGACGCGGCGTATGTGCAGCGCGACAGTTACGCAAGGAGGACTTTCCAGCGGACTAATGAAGTCGCACGTATATACATACAGAGGCTTGGAGGGGCGAAAAAAAATCCACCGTTCCTCGCTGTTTTTCTCATTAGGAACGCTCGCGTGTCCCGAAACTTATAGCGGCGCGTATAATGTCTTCCTCTCTCCGTAACTCTCGTGGGAACCTGCGCGAGCCGCGTCGGGGCTCTGCGACGAATTGCAGTGCCGCGAAAAACAAAGACTCGCGGCCGTAAACACATAGACACTGACCTTCCAACGGTCACCAGCCGTTAGTATGCTAACCAGTCATCAAGGCTCTTTCTCTCACTCTCTCTCTCTCTCTCTCTCTCGCTCGTGTGGACTCTCGGCGAAAAGAGTCGTCGCGCGTCGATTTGCGCCCTGTGCATCATTATATCTTCTCTCTCTCTCTCTCGCTCTCTCGAGGTGTGGCGAGCGAGCGCTCGGGCCGTTGAAAACGCGTAGGTGGTCCCTCTCGCTTGCTTTTGCGCCTCTCTGCTCTCCTTCGCGGCGATGCAGCGCGCTGCACGTGTGAACACGCCACACTTCGAGGAAGAACGATTATCGACTCTCGCGCCGCGGTGTATACGATATACACACATGACCATACTTCGGGGGCGTGCGCGCATTTCAGCAATTTCCTAGAGAGAAAGAATATACGCCCGGTGCGCAGTGCGTCTCTTGTTCCTCTCGAATTAAGCGATTCGGGCTCTTCCACACGCACACACACACACACACACACGGGGCCCGGCCTTCTTCTTCCGCGCGCCGCGCGCGAACCTCAAAAAAACTGTAATTTATCCTGAGTAAGTCGCCTCGCTCTCGCCCGCTCGCTCGCTCGTCCAGTTTACCTACCCTCGAATCAAGCTTTCAAAAGCGGCTTTCGAATTAATAAGCGCGACAGTTTTAATATTATACGCGAGAGAGCCCCCCTCCCTATTTTTTCCACTCGACCCGACTAATAACCTCCACTTTTGAAAAATCATCTCTCCGCGTACGAATCCGGTATATGCACCGCGACGCACGTGTATAACTTATGATCCACTAAATTAACCTTCTCGACGCGCGCGCGCGCGCGCGCTTTCCCTGCCGCAATTTTTTCAACGGATTTCTTCTTTCGGCTTTCTTCCAGTAGCCGCCGCGCCGCATCGGCCGGCACGTATCAACGCACAAAGGAGATTTATAATAGAACCCTCTCACAGCACTGTACACAAGACGGAAGCGCGCAGAGAGATTTTTCCCCAAGCCTATAGCCAAGCCGCGATTTCCCTTTCACCTCTCGCGCCGAGCCTCTCGCCTACATATAGGTACACATTATAACATTAGTTGGACACCTCCGTGCCAACCCCGGAAGCCAAGTCACGACCCTGATCTCTCGCCGTCCGTCTAAAGAGTTCACATATACGCATCTTCTTCGTCTTCTTTTTCTTCTTCTTCTTCTTCTTCTTCTTCTTCTTCTTCGTCGACCATCTGCCGCGTGTGTATATACGAGAGCACCGCATTGTCCTTTCCATTAAAAAGGAGAGCAGAACCGCTCGTCGAAATAACATTAATAACAAGAATACAAGGGTTGAGCTGTCGGTTTATACCTGCGCCTGCAGTGCCTGCTGTGTGTGTGTGTGTGTGCGTGTGTATACCTGTCGAACTCTTTTCTAACGTCGAACGTCTCACTGGCCGCGCGACTACCTGATCGACAAAAAAAAACAGGTGATGGAAAGGTGAAAGCTCCTCGTTGTACGGTATCCTCGTAAACTCGGAAACTAATATTCGGGGAGGAACCGATTCGTTTCTCGAGACTAATCGGAATCATTATTAATTAGAGCGGCTCTTTTGCGAGCTGATGGATCACGTTCGATCGACTGTTGGACCTTTACAAGAATTTCAATATCCGAACATCGATGAATTAGCGACCAACCGCGCAGGACATTGCAAATATCCCAAAGCTGAAGCGAGCCACACACGAAAAGTTCGTGCGCTCAGCCAAAGATAAAAGCTACAGCGTCTTTTATACGTAATAACGTAAACATGTCAACCCCAGAATTCACTGCTCTATCGCTTTCAAAAAATTGTAGCTGCGCATCTCTCAGAGGCGAGAGCGAGAGGGGGAGAGAGAGAGGCGTGCGACAGTCATTATAAAATGTTCTTGGAAGCATTTAACTTTTACCATAAATTTCGTCTTCGTCTCTCACTGCAGCTACGTCCTCGGCTACGTCTTTCTTTCTCTCTCGCCCACTGTTCTTTCATTTAAAGGTCGTGACGATAAGAGCGAGACTCTGTGCACACATAGAGCGTGGACCGATGCTATCGAGGAGCGACGAGTCTCGCATCGGCGACCATTAAAGTCGTCGCGGCTAATAGCGATTTTCGCGCTTCGAGTAAATTCATAGTCCAGCCAATTTAGATACACCAGCACCAGCAGGTCGATTACATGCATCACACACTTAGCGACGGCTCTGTACACTTTCGGCCGTAACGTGCGTATACTGTATAGTATATATAGCATTACTCTTATTCGTGGAAGAGAAAGAAATTTTTTTCCATCCTCGTAAACGCAAACATTGCGCAGGCTGTAAAATAATTGATCGCGCGCGTATATTTTACGCGGCAGTTGGAGCGTGTCATCGACGGTATATTTATCGATTTTCGCCGTGGCACCGCATGTAAATAGCTCGGCGTCGACGCTATATTAGGCTTTTAATGCCCCGATAAAAATTTGCCGGCCCATAATGTGCAGCGTCGAATCATCGTTACGAAATCGCAAGGCCCACAACAACCGCGCGTTCAACAGCGCTTATCGTGCTGTACGCGCACAATCCGCTTTTTCAAAAGAAAAAAAAGAGATCCTTTTCCGAGTATAGCGATCGTCGTGAAGCTCTTTTTGTTGTGCCCGTGAAAGGCCGCATTTTGATTTCGAAAATTGACTTTCCACGCGGCCGAGAGTGATATGATGGGCGTATGCGAGGAGAGACGAGTTGAGAAGAAAAAGACCGCAAAGTGCAGGAGGGATCAACAGGTGGATTTCCGTCGACGAGTTCGCGGACCATCTGTTGTGCGCACAAGCGCTGCTACTTAGTGCCTTCTCTTCTCTTTGAGACTAAAGCTGCCCCTGTCTCGACGGTGTTATGCTTCTAGTCATCGGGAGTCGAGATTGTTTTGTCAAGAGGTCGACACCACTGCTACCTCGACTACTACAGGAAAGCTAATTTGATGAGAACGTTATATTGATGCCGCAGCCAAAGCTTTGTTCAGAAAGAGTCAAGATGTTTTGCATCTTTCGAGAATTTTCATTATATGCGGTATTAGCTGATTATCTGTTTACGATAGTGACTACGCAACATGTACATTGTATAAAATAGAAATTAATATTAACATACTATAAGAAGGAAAAAGTTATTTTTATATTCGAGAGTACCAAAGGCTTTTTAATATCTTGGTAGGAAAAATATGCAAAACGCGTTTTTACGGGCATCTTAAAAATTTACTAAGCAAGCAAAAAAGCTATTTTAGACTAGCATGTATCTTCGTATCTTCAACGATTGCTGGAAATATCTTATTTTCTGCCCTTGTTGCGCAATGTGTACAATCTTTTCAGAGGTACTAAGACCCAGTCATCGAATAGAAATTCAGCATATATCGCAAGCATACTTATTAAATCGCTGCTCGTACGCCTCATACATGGAACTGGCCAGAACCTCGAGATTTTATCTGATCAATATAAATAAAAGAAATGATTCTTCGAAAGACATTTTAGTTGGCCGCGACCAAGTGCACACACTGCGTACAGGTTGATAATTTATGTCGATAACAATAAGGTAAAATATGAAGTTATGAATATGCTAATTAAGACTCATTGAAATGAAATATGCAAGGCATTCCTTGAGGGCACTCGAGCTAAACTATCTCCGAGATGTTGCTCTATAGTATCGATATCTCCGTTCACTCTCCAGTTCGGAGATCAATTAAATGCACAAATAAATATTAGTTTAGGATAAATATATTTCTCCTCAAGAATATTAATTATGCAAACGTGTACGGGCAGATCAAACTCGTAATTCAGCTCATTACATAAAACTAGTAAAATCAATGGAGCGGAACGACATCGCGCGCGCGCGCACATACACACAGTACACACACATATGATTCACACTTAAATACACAAATACACACCTGGCGGTGAACTGTACAATCGCGCAGAGCGTCAACGAAAGATGCGCCTTCCCGGAAGCGATGAAGGGCTTCCTCGAGGACGGTCAGGTGCGCCTCGCGGATCCTCCTCGGATCTGAGCCCATTCGAGCTCCTGTGTTATGTGCAGAGCAGTATCCCACACGCGCACGTGTGGGATATTGGTTTGTGTAATATATATACTATATAGATTATAGTGCATGCTGTGTGCATTATATACATACGCATTTTAGAAAGGACGAGCAGCAGGTGTCGCGCTATGTAATCGGACTCGGTAGATTTTCGTGGCATATATAATATATATAGTATATACAGTATACACGTATACGTCTGCCCTATGCGTGTATGCTAATGAAAGCCTGAGCCGCGGCAGAATTGCGCAAGCCGCTCGTGTACATATATCGGCTACTGTTACGCCGTCGCGACTTCCATCGACCTGATAACGCCAAGAGTGCTCCGGTTGTGACTTAACAAATGTTATTTAACCAGTTTTTTCAATGCCAAATTTGAGTTTCTGTATACAGATCGACGCAGTCGTTGAAAGCTTGAATTCACAATGAGGAGAAGGAGGGGAAGGGGGGAGGGGGAGAATAACAATACAGAGCAATTTTTATTCGGAGTCAGATCGCTTTGCTTTACAAATTAAATTAAATTAGTCGAGGAGAACCTTTCCCTGAAAACTCTCCACGTGTGCATGTGTGCAGTAATACTGTATTATATATACATATACCTCGTCTCTCGACTCGGGGCCCGTTCGTTCTTTACATAATCTGACTATAAAGCCAAACCGGACAAAGAAAACGAATTCTGCATTGAATTATAGAAGGACCGATGCATTCTTAATTTTACGGCTTTTCGATCGTATATTTATTGCGCTAAACATTATAAATTAATCGTTATATGCGTGCGCCGCCGCGCATTTAATAAAGCCCTTGCTTTGTATGTTTAATTGCGAACGGGTTAATGATAATGGTCCCCCGGACAATTTTGAGTCCTGGGCATATTGCCGCGCAGTAATAACTTGGTCGCATGCACATTGCACATTGCAGACACGAGAGCCAGCCGTCTGGCTACCTCTTTGATTCTCGCTCGTTCATAAAATCTCTCGTGAATATACGCACAGAGAGAGAGAGAGTTACAGAGGCTCATACGCTCATAGTAATCACTACTAATTAAAAACTGGTTATTTCGACTCGTGATCCTGCTTTACGATATATACGGTTATGCCCTCGCTTCCTGGAGCAATCGATGAAATATTGCCCGACTCGGTCATTTATAGGTCTCTCATTGAGGAAATATATATCGAACAAGGTCGATCGATATAAAGTCGCGCTGGCGCAAAAACAAACAGGCTGAAACCTCTCAATAAAAAAATGAGCCGAAATGAGCGCCGCGCGAAAGCGTTGAAAAGTTTATAGCTCTCGCGAGCGTTGAGCATAAAAAAATAATAAATTATAAAACCTGCTCCCATCTCGAGAGGCTCTTTGTTCATAACACTTTGCAACGCTGGCCTGTCGGATTTATCCTCCTTCTCGTTATACGGCACCCCCCCCCCTCTCTCTCTCTCTCTCTCTGCCATTATGTAGGCGCGCACTGCGCAGAGAGCGCGGATCTCTCGGCCAGAGCGCTTCGTTCTCACTCTCATTTTGCAAAACTTTCGAGTTTATATGCACTAACTAGTCGGAGGAAGAATGGCTCGTGTATACAGCAGGTATATGAGACGCACCTGTTCGATCGAACGAACCAGTCGCCATAAAAGCAGCCTCGGGCGAAGGAAGCCTTCTCTCTCTCTCTCTCTCTCTCTCCTCTCTCTTGCTTCGTCGCTCGAGAGCAGACTTTGTCCTCCGCTGTACTGCAGTATAACATTCGGGATCCCGTTTCTTCGTCTTCGCCTTATATACTTCGCTCAACTTCGTCGCCGGACTCTGCATTCACCAAGTTTACGGCGCGACATTTTTTCAAAAGGCGAGAACACCTGTCGGTTTCGATGAATGAGCTCGTCCCTCTATGAATGGGGACATTCCAAGGCAATAGCAGCCCGCCGCCGCACGGATTTGCGCGGCTGCTCCGAAGTTTCGTTGTTCCAACGACAACGTACAGGGCTTCCTACACATTATACGCGCTTTTCTCTCTCTCTCTCTCTCTCTCCACTCTTTTTTTTCTCACTTCCAAGCTACTTCGAAATCAAGACTCTCTTTCGTCTCCCGTCAGAGCGCGGGACAATCAAATGCAATCCACGAGACTAATTCTTATGCTAATATTTATGCTTGTGCGCCGCTCGGTGCGACTGCGGCGAATTTTTCGAATTTGAAAAAAAAAACCGTTTACCGCACAATATCGCAATGTGTTGCGCAGTCGATTTAACGACTAAGCGAGAGCAAGGAGCTGAACCTGCTGCCGAGAGGAAAGCAGGGTTTCACATAGTATCGCGATGATCGCAAAGATTAATCCCCGGTTCCCCTAAATAAGTCTCGATGAACTGCTTCGGTCGCAAGAGGCTGCAGGTATATATAGACTACAGGTATGCATAGGAGAAGCGAAAAGTCCCGTTTCCCCCCGGAGATTCGTCGCAGTAGCCTGTCTCGTCGCAGAGATCCTTCGGAGCCGGGGGGGTTTTCCCTCTCCGGCCTGCGGAGCTCTCTCCGCTGGCGAAATCCAGTCGAGCGTAAGGTTATACACACGGCAAGTTTGCGTCGCTTCTCGACAATCTCTCCGCACACCCTAAAATCCAGCAGGTGATCGCCCGCGGAGTTCTGAATATACCGAGATTCGTATACATAAAGAGGGGGTCAGAGAGCCTGCACTGACGTCCTCAAGACGCAGCAACACCAGTCGTTCGTTCGTTCGTTCGTTCGTTCGTTCGTTCGTTTTTTTTAATTCTTTTTACAAAACGGCTGCTGCGAACCGTTGGACCATTTATAGAAAGGGGACGCGATCTCTCGCGCGAGGACCCCGAGAGTCGGATATGTTTCCTCGCGGCGGCGCGGCGAGAAACTTGTTCGCACGAGCGCGTGTAACGAACAAATTGCGTACGTTATGGGTCACCTCGGTTTTTAACAGACTTTCCTCGTGAAAAACGGGTTTTCTCATTTTTGTCTTCTCTCTTCTCGCGCGTTGGCAAATTCGGTTTAATTTTAGAACGCACAGACGCTGTTTGCTCGGCTATATTGTGTTTACTTGCGCGCAACTCTACGAGACTTCGTGGATGGAGGGGCGGTTTACTCGTGCTTATTCATGCGGATATTAATATGCGGAATACGAAATTCGAAAACAATCTTATTCAATTTTATCAAACCGAAATTAATATATTTTGCGTGCTTTAATTGAAAACAATGGCGCCATTAACATGCAGGCAGATTGCGACACAGCGAAACTTAGTTACGTCACGATCAACATGTATACACACTTTTTTTTATATAGACATTGGATGACTTTGATTTTTGTCGCGAGAGAAAAGAAGTCTCAGCCCATTCAGTAGAGCAAAGACAGTTGTTGATAAACGCGTAGTTTGTGCCTGCCAAGTGTAATCACGTGCGTGAATTCAATGAGCCACGCACACTCAGCCGCACGCACTGCGTAATAATAATAATTATTATTATACTTGTCACACTATTTGCTCTTTGCGTATTCGGCACATAAGATTGGGAATATTAACTTAACGACAAGTGTTGATTGTTAAGAGTATACCGAACCGAAAACTTCGCCTTGAAACGCTTGAATGCCCATAGAAATTTGTTTTTTTCAGCAAAACAAGAAAATACATCAGAAAAGAGAAAAGCTCTGCTTAACTAGAATCCCAGTTGAAAGCGGCTTCGATTGAGAAGCATTTACCTGATTTCCGACGCGTAAAATCTCAATATAACCGATTCACGGCGCCGCATTAGCTCGCAAAGAGCGGAAAATGCGGTTCTCGCCTATAGCTGCGCCGCAATTCAATATATGCGCGAGCGAAGAATAGCGATTTTTCCGCGCAGGAGTCGCGCAAAAAAATCGAGCGATTGAATAGCGAGCCGAGCCGATACCTAATACGAATGTCGCCTGCGGCTAAATTATTGCAGCTCTTTTCGAGCAGGCCAGATGTTGTTTATACAACAGCCCTAAATAAACGACTTTTCTGTCGTGTATAGGCTAATTTTTGAATGAGAGAGCCAACGGGATTGGATATATACTTGTTGACACGTTCGCTCGCTCGAGTCTCATCGATCTGCATCGCGTGCTGAATTCTATTATGTTCCTTAGAGAATAAATCTTTGCACTTCCAATGACGTTTGCTCCGCCGATTGTTTCGGCTCAGCTGCTTCGAAGCGCTTCTTTGCTTTGTTTGAATTCTGTAGACGCGGTCTCTTATCTCTACGCGGAGCATTGGTTTTCTGAAATCCTATTTTTCATTTTATTCAAATCTATTGAAAAGAACGATAATTGAAGTTCATATTTTTTTTCTTTTCAGACAAGTTGATTTTTTTTCGAAGATGTTTTCCAAAGCGCAGTTACTGTATATTAACGTAAGATATAGTGCGATAAACGAGGAAGGGATAAATTGGGTTCGACAATTAAGTATATCATGGTTTATAGTTTGAATTTCATATTTTATTTCGTATAAAATAAACTCTATATATATTTATATAGGTGATATCTGTATCTCTTAATAGTTTACTTTCTATACATGTCTAGAAGTAGTGGTACTCGCCCCTGAGTCGGCGCGCTAATACATAGAGAAGAACGGCAAAAGCGCGAGAATTCCGTTAGCACTTTCACTCGTCGTTCCTGCGTCGACGTCGACTCAAGTAAATTATATATAAATAATAAAGTTTTCGCGCATTTTTTAAAAATCCAGGCCTGCCTTTCTCGACCTTGCTCTCGTTAAATAACTATATTATAAGTGACTAGTTTCTTGTGTTTTGAATTAACTTAGAGGTTTGATAATATTCAAGGAAACTTTGAAATGGCCGCGAAGAAAAAATTTTTGAATTCTTCGGCTTCGCAGTGCTTTCGAGAAAAATATACATGTACATGACAATATGTGCACGAAGAATACACGCGTATTTACAAAGGTTTATTTTTTCTCTCCGCATTATTCGCTCAAATATCTCATTTTCACATAAATACACTCGCATGAATGGCACTTGGGTGCGCGTATGCACGACAAATTATTTTTCGACTCCTTTTTTTACAATCTAAGAGCATAAATTACTAGAACGTATAGAGGAAAGATGTGGCGCGATGGGCGGGGGGATGGGGGAGACAACGAAGAAAGAAATCGTCGAGGAACGTGATGAAGAGGAAGTAAAAATGAAAAGTAGGGGAAAGAGTTGTACATGGCACGAGAGTTTCACGGTAGAACCACGCGAGGCTCGCGGGTCGTATATAGCAATTACCGAAATTGTTCTCTCACACAATTTTCTCACGAGCGAACTCGATCGCTGCGCACCGCGTAGAGTAGAGGAAAAAGCAATGAGCGTCTCTCTCCGGCGACTATTTACAAGGAGTGTGCTGGCGGCCGAGTTGTCTCTTTCGTTTGTACTTGATCGCGTCTAGGATAAGGCACATGTCGATCGGAAATGATCAAGTCCGTTGGTTCACTGCAGCGAGCGTGAGCGGAGTCAACATCCGTAGGGGATGGGCACGGCGACTCCCGGGCAGCCGCCCTCCTGGTGCTTCGTCAGCAGCGACATTCTGCTGAAGGTCTTGCTGCAGGAGGAGCACGAGTACTTCTTGACGTCGCTGTGGGTCTGGAGGTGGGCGCGCAGATTGCTCCTGTCGGCGAAGGCGCGGTTGCAGTGCTGGCAGCTGAAGGGCTTCTCGCCGGTGTGCGTCCTGATGTGTCCCTGGAGGAGCCACGGCCTGGAGAAGGCCTTGCCGCAGAGGTGGCACTTGCACGGCAGCGTGTGCGTCCTGATGTGCATCTTGAGGGCGCCGAGAGTGAGGTAGACCTTCTCGCAGTACTTGCAGGTGAAGGTCTTCTTGGTCTGGCCCTCGGCGGCGGCGCAGTGGAACTGCTGGTGCTTGGACAGCCCGGAGTAGGTCGAGTAGGACTTGGCGCAGTCGGGGCACTGGTAGCGCGGCGAGGAGGAGCCGTTCGAGGAGGTGGAGGAGGAGGAGGAGGAGGAGCTGCCGCCGCTGACGGGGCTCTTGTCGAGCTTGACGATCATCGAGCCGGCGCTGGTGCTGCCCGCGGAGGATCTGCCGCTGTCGCTGCCGGGGGAGGAGAGGTCCTCGGGGGTGACCGGAGGCGGCGAGCGCATGGACGAGCTGCCGAGCGAGCTGGTGGGCGAGAGTCCGCAGTGGTCGGGACTGGACCAGTGGCTGGCGTAGCTCCTGGCGATCGGCCGCTGGATGCTGGGGCAGGTGAGAGCCGCGTGCGGGGGCGACGGCGACACGGACTGGTGCTCCGGCGAAGAGTGCGGGTACGCGGCGACCGGGTAGGCCGGGTAGAGCTCGGCGGCCGTGTGGTGGTAGCGGTAGGCAGCCGGGTAAGGCAAGTAGTGCGGCGGGTAGAGGGGCGCTCTCGCCCAGGCTGGGCTGGCGTAGTGCGCCAGAGGCTCGACCGGACTGTTGAGGTTGAGCGGCTCGAGCGGCGACTTGCTCGCCATGAAGTGCATGGGCGAGCCGATGGCCGCGGAGGCGGAGGCCGAAGCCGAGGCGTTGTCGTGCTGCAGCACCTCCACGCGGGCCTTCTTCGCGACGGGGTGGACGGGCGCGATAGCTGCCGGTGGAGTGATGGCCTTGGTCGGGTAGTGATGTTGCGGCTGGTAAGGCGGAAGCTGAGCGATCGGATGCTGCTGCGCTTGCTGCGGCTGCTGCTGCTGCTGCTGCTGCTGGCCGATCGGCGAGGGAGACCTCGTCCTCACGGAGATCGGCGACGGCGAGCGCTTGACGACCGGGTAATGAACGGCGATGGGAGAGTGAGCGATCTCCGGCGACGGCGAGCGCGATCGCTTGGGCGCCGAGCGACTCAGGTCCTCGGGCTTCGTGCTCAAGTTCTCGGGCTCGGAGACTTCGTCGACAACCTCGATCATTTCTTCTGGAAAAAGAGAAGAAGAAAGGGAGGGGAGACGTTAGTCAGGCTGAAATTGTGGAAATGCAAGTTTGCCAAGGCAATCGAGATTTTGAAATTCATCGGACTTGTCGATGAGAGAAAGAAGCGGAGAAAAAGATGTGTCAGTGTGTCAAGGCGCTGTGGCCGGGGGAGAGAAGCGGATTCGATGCTTACCTTTGATCTCGGTTTTCGGCACGTCCTCGGAGAGTTGTACATTCACCGGCCGCTTTTTAAGCGGGCAGTGGCTGTAGCTGTTGTTCTTCTTGACGAAGCTGCGGGGCATCTCGTCTACGAGCATGTTGAGGCAGTGGCTGAGATGGATCGGCTGCTGGCTCCTGGTCTAGTGCAGGAGCTGTTCTTCTTTCACAGAACACCAAAGTCGTACATACGACAAGTAGACGTGCATGTACTTTAGTCACTTTACACAAAATTCACTTCCATGGGGGTGAGGACGATGCGATCGGTCACACGCGAAAATGTTTGGAAAGTCTCTGTGTCTGTGTGGCGATGTATGCGATATACGATGTGCGATGTACAATGTACGATGTACGATGTACGAGGAGCTGAACTGAACTGCGAGCGTGAGCTACGTGGAGCTGAGCTGTGCGTCTCGTACGGCTGCGAGCCGGTCTCTGAGCTGGAGGTGGGTGTCCCCGAGGCTTTTATAAGCGAGCCCCCACTAGCGAGAGCGCAGGTGGCTCGCACGTGCTGCCGGGCCAATGCAGGTCCACGGGCCCCGAGCTCCCCTGCCAATGGGGGACGGCGCAGACGCGGCCCGCCGACCAATCGCCGGCTCGACATCTGCTCTCCCCTCCGCCTCGCTCTTCCGCTCGCGCCTGATATCCCCGCTACTCGTTCTTTCTCGCTCGCTCTCGCTCTCTCTCGCTCTCTCTCTCTCTCTCTCTCTCTCTCTCTCTCTCTCGATCCCCTGCAGCCGCCTGCGCTACCTTGTGTACACGTATGCTCTTCTAGGATGCAGCATATGCCCTCCCCACCCTTTCCGGTGGCTCGAGAGCGTTTCGAACGCGTAACGGTCGTGTCGCGTGCCGCAGCATCGCCCACGCGTGCTGGAACCCACACACTCGCGCACTCTCACACGTACACGCACACATACTCTCCAACACTCACACTCGCTCCTGCAGCTACTCTAAGAACCCCCTCGATTGTTGTTGTGCGCAGCGCACATGTGCACGTGCGCGCGCGAGCGTTTAGATTCACTCTCTCTCCCCCTCTATACAGCTTCTTCTTTCCATTATCTTCTCTCTCTCTCTCTCTCTCTCTCTCTCTATTTCGTTGGCTCTCTGCTGCCGTTGCCTTTGATGCGTTACTCACAATGAGCGATTTTCGCGACGAGTGGACCGGGCATTCCGACGTATAATGATTTCGGCGCGTGCCGCGCTCGGAATCCCGCGAGTCAAAGACGACAGATCAGACTGTTTTCTTTCTCCTGCTGCTCGCCCCCTACTTCGTTTTTACTCCCTTGCCGCAGCTTCTCTACTCCGCTCCATAACACTTACTCGCTCTTATGCGTGCGTGTACTCGACTTCTAGGAAAGAAGAGAGAGAGAGAGAGACAGGGACCGAGACGCATCTGCGTCTAATGGACAAAGCGTCGGGCTTTTAAAGTTCGTGAAGTGAGCGCCGAAAAAAATTTATTCCAACTGGTGCGAGGGATGGAGTTATAAAAAAATGCCTTCCTTCAAAGGGATACTCCCCCGTCTCGCAAGCCTGCGACTGACGATTGACCTCAACTTTCTTAACTTATTACTGCGGCATCCAGTGCCTGATGTGTCGTATAGACATAGTACATATTAAATATACTCGCAGATCGAGGGCTAATAATTTTCTGTTAAATTGTCCTCCCAAGCGCGATCCGTCAGGATTAATCGAGGGGGGAAGCAGAGTGTACGGAGTACGTGCAGACCGTAAGATCGTAATACAGGAAAACGCAAGGACGTGTGAGTGCGTCTAAGAAACACGAGCAAATCGTGCATTTCCAAGACTCGGCGCGCGCGCTGTCCCGGCTCTGCAGGCCTGGCGCGAGAGTCGAGAGAGAAATGGCAAAGGGTGAGCCACGCGACTCGACGGCGCCTCGGTTGTGTTATGTTGCAGGATATATACGCGCACGCGGACTGCATCGGGGAGAAGAGAGCGCGAGCATACGATATTTTTGACGAAATAACCTTGCAACTATACGCGGCTTACAGCCGCGCTCGCGTCTTGCGTAATGAGCGCACAGCTATAAGGCGGTTCCCCGCTCTCGCGCCTATCACTATATACATCGCGATCGATTATATTCGACTCGAACTGATCTCTCGACGTGTACGTACGTGTATGCGCGGCTGCACTACTGTTTATGCTCGCGTCTCTCTCGGGGCGCTTGTGTGTGTTTGTGTGTGTGTGTAATGTGTACTGTGTATGTGCATTGTGCAGTGTGCACAGACTCGCGCCGCCGATCGACTTTCCAATTGTTCGACTTCTCGGCGTTCTTGCTTAACAAGACCGCTGCGGTAGCCGCGATCTTGCGCGCCCCGGGAAAATGGAAGTGCGAGTACACAGCGCGCGCAGCGCGCTACATGCAATCGCGAGAGAAAAGGATTTCTCTCCCTCTCACTCTCCGCAAAATTATTCATGCAGCGCCCGCCATGAATAATTGATGCAATATTATATTCGTTGAGCGTTGTCGAATATTCAAAAGCATCTTTTCTCTCTCTCTCTCTCTCTCTCTCTCTCTCTCTTCATTCGAGAGACAGCCGAGGATCATCTACCTGCGCGCATCAGCGTAATTTCAGCTCGTCTGTAAGGACAAACTAGCGAAATGCATATTAATGCTGCTCCGCATGCGGCGCATTATACCTAATACAACGTACATATGCCTCGACCATTTGTCCCTTCCGGAGAGACGCGCACAGCCGGTTTTCCCGCTCTTGCAGCAGCCGGAACTTTTTCGGAAGGATCCCTATTTTCGTTTTGGGAGACCAGAGGGGAGCGCCGCCACTAGTTCAGGCGGCTGGCTCCGCATTGTGGAAGAGGTGAAGC
Source organism: Philotrypesis tridentata (assembly GCA_018906965.1). NCBI lineage: Eukaryota > Metazoa > Arthropoda > Insecta > Hymenoptera > Pteromalidae > Philotrypesis > Philotrypesis tridentata. Next base: position 15,704,858 of record JACCIB010000001.1, read on the forward strand.
TGCGAAAGGTATAGCATCGTGCTTATATGTTGTATACAGGATGGGCTCTTAAATTATGCCGAATGTCGGGGACTTCGACTGCGCTCGCCTCTTTTTTTCTAGCTGGATGCAATATACGAGAGTCTGATGAGATTTTCAATTTAAAATTCGGGTGTACAGGGAAAAAAAAGTTGAGTTTGCACCTCGCCGCATATAACGGTGGGGAACACGTCGCGTGCGCACGCGTGTATAACGGCAAAATCATCCGTAGTTTTCAAAGAAGCCGCGACGGGAGCCGTGTAATTTACGAAATTAATCGACGACGAACGTTCTCTTATTCAATCAGAGTATCCACGATCGAGGTAATCGTATACAGACTACACACACCGACATAATGATCAGCGGCTTCCGTACCGCCGTCTCGGCGATAATCGAGCTCTGGCTCACTTTATATACATATACGAGAGAGAGAGAGAGAGAGAGAGAGAGTCTCATCGACCGATTTCTAATGATCGCTCTAACGCCCACCTTGAGAAAACAAGGTGCGATTTCACGGCGTAATAATTCGCCGGAACAGATAGGCCGACGCGTGTAATTCAGTCGTCGGGTTGAGAAAAAAAGTCTGTATAATTATCGGGGAAAGACGGGCCTAATGTCGGTAGCCTGTTATACCTATATACAACAGAGTATAGTGTCGGAAGGAAGCTGGTTTGCTTTTTTTTTCTTCCGTATACGTATAGCTATACATACAGAGGGGGGCAGGCGCGCGCGCGCGCCTGAGCTTCACCTTTTCTCGCTGGTGCACCTGGCATTAATGCGCCATATGCGTAGGGGCCCCACCGAGACTAGTTTTGCGCCCTGGACCCATTTTTTCGAGTCCCTCTCTTGGACATGTGTGCCGACGGAGGAAGCAGCCTGCAACACACTCGAGAGGGGAGCTGTTATGTACGCGCGTATGTGTGAAGAGATGCCGACGCGAGCGCTTGACGAGGCGCTATATAGAAGAGAGCGCTTTCGATCGATATCGCGAGTTTACTCTCTCTCTCTCTCTCTCTATGCTAGCAGGAAGAATGATTTTTTCCTTCTCTCTGCGTGCGTGTGTGTGTGTGTGCGCACGTGTGTGTATGTACGTATTGCTACGCGTTACAAAGCGCCTTTTCTTGACTCTCTTTCTCTCTCACTCGCGCGCGCGCGCGCGCGCGGTTAAAATCGGGAAGGAGTCGATCTCGAGAGTTGATGTATATTTATGTGCGACGGGCTTTGTCGGGTATGAAATGAAAAGGTGCGCGCGTACAACGGGCAGTTGACGGAAAATTTTTTTCTTTTCTCTCCATTGTCACTGTCGTACAGAGAGAGAGAGAGAGAGGGAGGGAGAACAGCGACTCGTGCGCGGGGAAGTTAGGAGTATTTAGAGTTGTTATGATTTTATCATTGTGACACACAGGAGAGATGCGAGCTGAAAAAAAAATATTACTTTTGTCCCGAAGAATCGAATGCCCACTCACGCGTGCTTGCATCGAATCGTCTGATTAAAGTTTTAATAATTATACTCGGGGTGTAGAACAATTCCGGGGATCTTTCGGGAAATCCCGAGTCCGCAGCTTTAGCCGTCGGAAGGCGCTGTACCTGCAACTATGCAGTCGCATTATAATGCGTACCTGTGGTAATTATCCCCGTCACGCCAATAAAAATCCTATAATTGCATTACCGTCCCGCCGACTAATTGCAATTGAAAAACGCAGCTATCAAACTCGGGGGAAAAACAGCAGCGCATCCTACATGTTTACGCTGACACTCGCAACTGATTCATTTGCCTGTTCGGACAGATATCGGTGACGCACAGCCGGCTCAATGTATTCGTCGAGGGCAACGGCAACGCCCTCTAATCTCTTAATGGTCCCTTGAGCTGGGTGCGCGGGAAACCCCTGCTACCTGGCGCTGCAGGTCGGGAAAACAATTTACTTGCATTTTGCGAAAACAAGTCCTGATCGAGCGCTCTCTCTCTCTCTCTCTCTCTCTCTCGCTCTCTGCGCCCAACGCACCATGGCGCGCAGTGCGCTGCAGACACGAGGAAAAATATGTTTTGCGCATACACGCCCCCCGCTGCGTTCGACTTTCTCTCTCGCTGACTTGGTGCCATTAGTGACTCAGTGGCGCACTGTACACTGCAGGGACGTCTTCCGGCCGGTGTTTATCACGGAGCGAGAGCCTTTTATTGTCTTGCGGCCCTGCGCTCCACAACCGCGCGCGATGCGTCATGTGCAGTTATCTCTACTACGGCGAGAGAGCCGACGTGCAGTACACCGCGCTTTGTCTCGAAGGGTGCACAATGCCGACACCCCGAAGCGAGATTTTCAGCGCCGCGTAATCTCTCCATTCGCACAATAATAACAGGCGCGCTCGTGCTGAGATAAGGTCCGCAGCCGCCGCCGAACGCTGCGGATAGATAGTGGAAAATCCGAAAAACCCGTGTGCGACGCTCCGCGATTGATTAACGATGTTTACGTCTTGTCTATGTTTAATGTTTATGTTTTCCCAGCGACGTGTTTGTACTGCCATTACCGTGTCCAGCCGCAGCGAACGCTATGCAGTGTTTATAGATAATCAGGTCAGCTGGAAGCATGGTGCAGTATACGTATGTATAGATACGTGTGTGACCGGTACGCGCGCATATACCTGCCTCCGAGATTGCGACCCGCTGATTTCCTGCAGATGTGTCAGAGCTCGCACTAGGGGTACGCGCAGCGCGCGTTATCGAACGCCTCTATTATTGCACTCGGTCTCTATTATTATTATTATTATTAGTCTTTGTCCGGAAAAGGTGACGCGCGCGCGGTGAGGATTTCGAATGCACGCTGCAAAGAGCCGAGTAATTTTTGTCCGTACGCGCACGAGTCGCGCATGTACAGCGCGCTATGGCACTGCAGACACACATTATATACGCTCGCACCAAGGTGAAATCATGTCACACTTTCCTCCAAAACAATGTCTCGTAAAAGCGTGCAGTGTTTACCTGCGCAGACCGCTGCGCGAGGAGAGGAGAGGAGAGGGAGAGAGCGAGTGGAGCGAGAAAAAAAAACACAGGATGCCTGTAAATCAAGGCAGAAAGACATGTTTTGTCGTAGCCCGGCATGCAGTCGTTCGCCCGATACAAAGCGTAAAAATCGCGCGAGGAGAAGGAGTGAAAGCAGTGCAGCGGTGTCCTGGCGATCGCGCGCCACGCCACACGCAGAGGAGAGGACATCGATCCTCCATACACATCGCAGCGCATAAAAAGTCGTGTTGCGCTCAGAGTCGAAAAGTCAACTGCGCGCGAAGAATGGGACTGCACGAGAGATGCGCCGGACCACCGCGAGAGGCTCGCCTCATTCATGCGGGCCGTCTTCGCAGGCTTTCGGAAAATATGAGGAAAATCGAGGAATGCGCTGAAGTGGCCGTGGCCAATCGGGTCGCAAGTGCAACTCGCTCGCGCTGGGGGGGCCTTCGCTGATGCTTAAAACGTACTTAACGATTGTCGCAGTGGGCCCGAGCCATTCACCTAAACGGAACGGAAGAAAAAGGCGAGAAAGAGAGGATCGACCGCACGACTACAGGTGACTGCAGCCGTTTTGTGGCGAAAGGAAGAGCCGAGAGAACGGAATACGAAGAATGCCAGACCGCGTGGCAGCATCAGCAGCGGCAGCAGTTCTCCTTTACGATGAATTCGGGCCCATTCTTAAGTTTTCTTTCAATGGGCCACTCTCTTGTGCACTCTGCTCGGCTCGCTATATGCATTCGCCAAGTTTTATTGTCAGCATACTCAGCAGAGCAGTCTATATATACGTATAAGTAAAGGCAATGAGCGAGTCCTGCGCTCCGACGAATAATTAACGCCGTAGGGACCGAGCGAAATTTCTTCTTTTCTTTCGCTGGAATTCACCGCGTATCAATCACCCGTATAGCCTTTGACGAGATAATTTCTCCTCCTTTCGAGCATACATAAGCTGTATATAAGGTTTCAATTGCATTGGTGAAATTGACTCGAAAGAAGAGAGCCTGGTTAAAAATTCACGCAGCGTTGAAAGTGACAAAAGTCACTTTTCGAATTACTGCGCTGCACGAGAGGTGTAAGAAAGAATCGCTTTTATTGTAAGCTTGCGCATAGTAAAACAAAGCGGATACACGAGGCCAGCCGCGCGACAAAGAGAGCAAAGAGAAGAGTCCGAAACTTCACGAACAAAAAAGTCGACGCGCCCGTCCGCATTGAATTGTCTCTGAAAGAAAAGGTCCTCTCGAGGGCTATTTATATGTATCGCTTCCAATCCATTACGTCCTTCTCGCGCGAAAGCGCGCTCTTCCGCGCGGCAACTCCGCCCTTTCGGCCGACTGAAGGCACGCGCGCACTGCGACGCCGCACCGCAATATATATTTATGTAGCTCAATCGTCGAGGGCGCGAAAATCGTCTCGATTTTCCGCTCGATCTTTCGAATGTCCCGAAGAAAATCTATGCTCCACAAGATAGTGTATACGAAAAATGCGCGAGTCGCTCGGTGTCGTCGCGCGCGCGCGGTCCGGTCCGTGCGTCTCCCCCTCGACACAATGCCGGATACGTATTATACGTCGCCGAGCCGAAGCTGCAGCGCAGCTCCGAGATGAATGAGCGGATGAATGAGGGCCTACTATGGAGACTTTTCTTAAGGTCTGAATAGCAGCAACCCAGAGCTTTTGTCAAAAGGACCCCGAGGAATCTCGAAGAATCACTGCTTCTTAGTACTACACCACTGGCGATCCACGTGCGTGCGCGCGCGCGCGCGCGAGACGCGACGCGTGTGTTGTTGCATATATAGCTCGGTCAGCCTGCGTAGCTCGCTCGCGACGCGAGCCCGGCTCCTATATACCTACTACTCTGCTTTGTGTCGATACACTATATATGTGGAGACGACTAGAGACGAAGGACCTGCTGCAATTTTTCGAGGATGAACGAAGAAAAAACTGTTATAATAAGAGAGGATACGGGCCTCCCTTTTTTTTCATTATACACGCCTTGGCCGGGGATGCTGGTCCGCGTCTTTTTAAATCCCTTGGAATTTTACGTTTGTTCTCCTTCCTTCGTTTTATTTTTTTTTTTTTTTTTTGTCACGGCGGAGGCCGATTTCGAGTCGCGCACCTTGTGCTGTACCTCAGGCTCTGTCATTTCCATGATTATTATGGGGCTGTCTCGAGACGATCGTAAAGTATGTCTACGGAGTCGGGATGAAATGTGAAAGTAAAATATATTTGTTTCCGGCTGAGCAGATCTCCGCAACGCTCAAATAATCAATCTGTTGCAATAACGGACGAATAAAGCCAGCTAATTCCGTTGCGCATCGGCGGTTCCCCCTCTTGAAAAAAAAATGCAGTGGCGACTGTGTAATTCAGTGGCACGCACATATACTTCGGCTCGAAGGAAGTAGTAGCCGGCAAAAAAGCAAAATCGACGGAAAAAGCGGAAATAAAAAAGGCGAAAAGACGGCTGGCTGCGCGGCTCCCCTCTGTACTCGTATAGACATACCTATATACGGTGGCCTGTACTAAACAGCGCTATATTATACTCTGCGTATATCCGTCATTGAAGAGAACGCAGCTCGCACAAACCTGCTTATAATACGACAGAGCGGCGGCGCGAGTATATTTCACCTGCAGGGTGGCAAGAGAAATTGACAATTGAAAAGTTCCAGAAGACTGGAGGGGGATGCGGATCTATACGCGCCGGCAGAGCTCAATAGAGCAAGCGCGAATGCACGCGTGTGTGTGTGTGTGTGTTATACGTGGTCGTAGACTATACGTGTGTGTATACGCAACATCTGCCGAGGACGGCGAATGGACCGGGAGGAGAGACAGCTGATCCGAGGCGCGCGTGGCACTTTTCATTTCCGAAAAATGCGCTTTCAGAGGGAGGGGAGCGCGCACACAGGAAATTTCGAGTGTCTATACACTGGATACCTATACATACGTATAGCCTACACAGTATACATGTTACATATAGCCCAAAGCTGCGCTGCGGCGATGACCGTTATACCTTTAAATTTTGACGATGGCCTTTTTTTGGAGGATGCAAGGATCGCCATGTGTTGCAGTGCTGCATTGGGCTTTCTTCCTCTGTGTTTGAAAAATTACACGCTTCTTTGCCGAACAATGGGTGCATTCAACTTTGCCGGAATTAAATATACAAGGAATTACAGATATTTAGTAGAGACGCTTTATACATTTTCAAATCTATGAAAATATTTTTGTTTTTCGCTGTCTATACCACTGCGCCACTTAACGGCAATTGATGAATTTTCGTAAAACTGCTTTGCGGAACAATTTAATATAAGGTGTAAAAAAGGTGTAGCTTGGAAATTGAAAGTTCTCTTACAAGAACTTAACTGCACAACATAGTTTCTGAAATAACAAGCTAACATTATAGCGCAATCAACTTGAGCGAAATGGAAGAAACTCTTTCAATGTTTTGCACTATGATTATATTGATTATATTGCTAGCTTTTGATACCCAATCAAACAAGCCAATACTTATAGATCTTATCGCCAACATTCTTAAGAGTCACTAAGGACATTATTATTGGCAGCCTACACAGATATAATTAATAATAGTGTAGATGTAAACATGAGCTATCTGAAATTTTAATTGAGTCTTATATTCTAAGTGAAAATGGTCCCGCAAGAAAAATGGTGAAATCTAAAATGGGAGGTATGCGCTGGGTAACAAATTGAGAATCGAAGATTTTCCAAATCGATACTTCAGAGATCAATGCGTCAAAGAGAATTTACAAATCAATACGAAAATTTCAATATCTCTTACAATTTCGGGTAACAAAAGAAATTAAATGTATCTAGCTTCTTCGAAGAGAAAACATGCACGGTGCGCGCACACACGTCATAAATCACGCGCGCCCAGGCTATAGGTTAAAGAAAAATAAAAGAAACAAACAGCGATTGAAAAAGGCGTGCGCCACGAGCGTCGTGAGCTCGTAAAAAGCTGTATATCGCTAATATCGATCGCATGTAAAATCAATGACCGAAATTTCGTCCCTTCGTGTCCTTTCTTCGTAGATTCGTCCGCGATTATAGCTGCGTCGATTGTTCGCTGCCTGACGACTCCTTTTCTCCCCACAGAACAAGCTTATCGAGCGGCCCTCATCTTTCTCTCCCTCTCTCTCTCTCTCTCTCTCTCTTGGCATCATAATACTTACCCGGACACAAAACGCTCTCGCGATAAGCGCCGAAGCTAAACTGACCGGTCTCTCGGCTCTTTGCTGCAGCGGATAAAACCTCGGCGCGCGCGCTGCAGCTCGTTTTTCCGGGAAATCCGAGCCCATATGGTCAGTTTTGCAGCGGAGAGCTCTCATCCGTCTAACTATAGATATACACACATTATATACATGTGTAAAGGTAGGACGCGTGCCCGTCGGGGGGCCGACAAAATACGCGCGCGCAGGCAGGTGACGACGAGGACGACGGATGCTGGGTCTGCGCGCGCATGTGTACATGTATAACTGTGTATATGGCTTTCATAAAGGCGTATTTCGTCTCGGAACAGATGATCAGCGCTCGTTCGTTCGCTCGCTCGCGCGCCACCGGGGCTTTCAATGTATTTCGCGCACGCGCCCTCTCGGGCCTTGCCATTGTCCCGGGGCCTGACCGTTGATGCCCTTTGTTTTGAGCGGCTGCTGCACCGCTTATGGATTTTTTTCCGCTTGTCAACGCCTCGCTCGATATTAGCTCTTTTTCCTAACTGCTGCGCGCTGCATGTACTCATGCTATTGGTATATGGAAAGGACGATAGCTGCAGCTTCCAAGTTTCTCTCTTACTCCTCTCGCGTGACTCCTCGATGCCAGCTCGCAATGGGGGTTGAGGCTCAACCCGTATACAGCATTATAGAATCGTCAGGCGAAGCAACTCCGCAGCTATAATGACATCACAAGCCTCTCCTTCATAGTATAGAGAGAGAGAGAGAGAGAGAGAGAGAGAGAGAGAGTCAAGCGAGCTGCTGCGAGGTTGGAGGTTCCGGAGTTGGCTCGCGCCGGCGTGTGAACGCGATAAAATCGAGCGAGTGAGATAGAGGACCACCGGTCTCGCCTGTGCCTATACTCTATACAGGGTAGACTATAGAGAGCGGGAGAGTGTCTGAGCTGGCGAAGCGGAGAGAGGGAGAGACAGAGAGGCTTTATCTGATCGACCATTACGGAAAAGCGTAAAGCGAAGACGATGCATCAGTGGCTGCTGATCGAGCCGTTCCCTCGACTTTTATAGACGCGTTTCTCTTTCTATCTCGACTGCCATTGTATTTCAAATTAGGCGGACGGCGATTAAGTCCGGGGATACGTCTGTTTTGACTGTGTTCTTCGCGCGTTACGGGGGCCACACGCGCGCTATCGCCACTGACCATCGCCGCTGCGCGTAAGTAATAATACTGGCGCGCCGGCCGAGCAGCTCGCTGCAACCCCATGCGCTTTTTGTTTTCCGCGCGCGGGAGCTTGGGCTCTCTACGACTCAATCGTCGGAATGCGGCGGGGGCTGGCAGATTTATCTGCCTGGTTATTAATGATTTTATTGCGACGAGCGTTGCTTAACCTATCCACCTTTTTTTATGCACCACACCGTTATATATTATTTATTATTCATCGTTTTGTACTTCATTAATATTTCATGCGCAGATCTCTCTCTCTCTCTCTCTCTCTCTCTCCCTCTCCCTCGCCCGCGCGCTGTATGGGAATTTCTCTCTCCTTCCCTTCGGATAATTTCTCTTATCGATACACGTCACTCTTTTCGGATCTCGACTGTCGGCTCGGGCGTTTGTGTAAATCACAATAATGTGATAGATTGTTTGCGTTTTGCTTGCCGTTTTAACTCGCTATTCGCCAGTCTTTTAGCTAATACACAACGAGGCGCATTCGTTCCCGTCCGAATCACTCAAGATCGATTATCTCGCGATAGATATTCATAGAATAAAACGCGCGATTAAGTTAATTTCGATCAAAAGAGCCCGTATCTGGCCAAACACTTTCACCGCGTTGCCACATCCTGCGAGCATATAAGCCAAGCGCGCGCTCGCGCGAGCAGTGCACAAATCGAGTGTATACATACTAGGTACACATTATGCATATAGAAAGACTGTATGCACTGTACGGAGCGAGCGAGTGCAGCACCCGCCAGCAGTGTGTATATAATTCTTCGCGGTATATATATCAGATGTAGGCTCGCGGGCCAGTATACCGAGCGATAACAATGTTCAAGATGCCCCGAGCTATGCGCGCGGGAGCGAGCGCGCGTTATTCGCGCACGCATTATATTTTTCCCTGCGCAGTGTGTACACTGCGCGCTCGTGATAGTGCATTTTAGCGCGGCGGCCGCACACGTGCGCCACGTCGAAATTTCCGATATTTCACCGGCATCAATCCGAGCACCGCGCGCGCGGCCGGCTTTTACATTGCGATTTATACCTTGCGAAACTTCGCACGTTGTCTGTCAATTTTTCCCGGCTTGTGATTCGCGGTTAATGTTTTCATCAATTATTGCGCGGTTGCGTCATTCCGCCGCCGCCGCCGCCGCCGCTGCTGGCCTGGTTACGTACGGTGATAATGCGCCCCCGTCTATATCGCCGTGTGGGAAATGGCTCGATATAGGTGCTTGCTTTTCGAGAACAAACATTGGGATAGCTCGAGGTGTCTCTCGCTCACAAAAGAAAGGACTCTGTCATGCCACTGCAATCCGCTGCAGGGGCTCGCAATATATAGCGCATATATACGTGCGTTGGAAAGACTTTCGGTATGTGTGTGTGTGCAATGCAGCGATAATATTGAATGAGAGGATTCCCGCGATATCAGCGCCTGTCGCAGTAGAATAAACCAAGCGTGTATACAGTTAACGTCTACATTTCCAGTCGGGGAAAAAGCCAACGGTCAGCCCCGGCTGATAATTTATGCCGCTCGTAAAGCTGCGAGTAATTAGCGAATGAGCCATAACCAATAATATCTCGATATTTACAATCGCGTCTGGCGAGAAACGGCAGAATTAACATTCCATCGGCATGACAGCCACGCGTCTCGAGGGAGCCCTATAGCCCCCAGAAACAATTTTCCAACGAAATATTCTGGATTACGCCGGCAGGCAAACAATGTGTACGCACGATATGCGCGCGCGTACAAGAGGGTGGCAAAGATTGCGCTTTGCTCGCACGTTAATACGCGTGTCGGCATCTATATGGACTATTACGAGCGCGCAATGTTACACGTCGCGCCTCGAAATTTCAACGATTTATCCGGAGCAAGTAGGACGCAACTAACTCGCGGCTCACCGAAAGTGCGAGCGCGCGCGCGCGCCAGCGAGCCAGTGCTCGACTGCAGATCGTTAGAGGTATTTTAAACGCAACACACGCGCTCGTTAGAAAATAAGTCGATTGTTTATCGTCCACACTCTCTCTCTCTCTCTCTCTCTCTCTCTCTCTCTCTCTCTCTCTCTCTCTCTGGTGCGTGCGCGCGACTTGTTGCGCGAGAATACGTGTGTAATTGTGTATACGAAGCCGGTCGAGTGCGCTCGGACCCTCGGGACTTTTTCAACGATTCTATTCAACGCTTTTCTCAAACAATCGAAACTCCATCGGCGAGAGCGTCGATCGAATTCGTTGACCGCTTTTTTGTTCGCGGGAAAAAGTGCGGGCTAGAAGCGTATTTACAGGTCCTCGTATCTGTACTGTGGGCATCAAACATTTTTAAAATGTATTCCAGAAGCACACACTTCATGGGACTATCCTGAAAATTAATTAACTATGTGTGCCAATGAATTGGTAGAGTTTTTACATTTTCGTTTTACAAGAGCGACCGCACGAGTTTCGATTCAAATAATATTCCTTTTTCAGTGTCACTTGACTCGATCGCGTAAAAGTCAGCGTGAGCAGATGAATCCTTCAAGTTCAATAAACTCGAAGGTTCGCTTCTCCTTCTTCTTTCGTTTTTTTTTTTTTTTTTTATTCAAGTGCAAATAAGGGGCGACAGGTAGCGAGGTGAGGTCCCGATTTTTCCCATCTGCAGCAGCGGTATAATCGCCCGGGGAAAAAAGGAGAAGTTACAAAGGAAGAACGAGTTAAGGGTTGAACGACCTGCTGCACAACATCTCCGCGGGCAACGGAGCAACCCCTCATCGTCAAACTTTTATTCGGCTCGGTCGGAAGCTCAAGACTCGTTTAAGCCCCACGTCTGATACCTGCAGAGACGCGTATAAATAAACGCCGAGACTCGCCGGCACAAAGCGCGGCGGAGATTCCCTTTGAGGACACTTTTTTTCAATTTTCATCTTTTGAGCGCACGGCTTCGCCGACGTCAAATGCACATGCGACGAAAGAATCTTTTTCCGGGATGTCGAAGACGACGTAAGACGATGCCCGTAGGCGCGAACACGTAGCTCGGCGATTCGAGGACAATTAACATCCTCCGAGCACAGCCGTAGCGCGCGGCGTCTCTAAAAACGCTCGTCGACTCCGTGCACCTTGTGCTCTGGGGAAAAATTAGTGTCAATGAAAAAAAAGTTGAAATTTTCATCGCAGTCATCGTCTCGCGCAGCGGCGCTGATCGCTCGAGCAGTCATGTATCTCTGTATTCTTCGAAAACATAAGCATAATGTGGAATTTCAGTAGACTCTGAAATGTTTCTCTCGTCCCCGGCAACGACTAGCTTGCAACATTCCACCGGATATCGTCAATGCGCGGAGAGCCTCGCGGAGAGAGCTGATTTACAAAACACAATCGTTCGGAATGCGTAAACAGCCGCGCGAGGAGGAGGAGGAGGAGGCGAAAAAAGGTGCGAGTAAAAGCTCACGGCGTATCTTATCAAATGTCGCTTAAAAAACGAAAATAAGACGAAGCGCAAAAAGCGGTTAAACATTCAATATCTCCGTCCGCGCGACAGAGGATCCGTTCACTTTACAACCTGTAAGCTCTTTCCTTCCGTCGCGAGAGATCTGCCAGCGTAGTGCGCAGCACGTGTGCGTGTGTGTGTGCTCCTTATACTTTATACGGGGCCAAACGGGCGTATGCGCGTAAGATGATCTCTTTCCAGTGTGCCGAAGAGACGATGATCCTGATGTGCTTCTTTCTCTCCTCTCTGTGCTCTGTGCGTGCATGTGCCTCTGTAATGCGCATACTCGTACTGCATACTCTGCATCGCTTATAAATATATATTGCATATGTTTACTGCATAGCTGGCAAGACACCTCTGCAGGAGATTGCAGGAAAGGAAGCGTATTTTACATGTATACCGGGTAGCACGGTAGTGGCGTTGACGGGAGCACATTTTTTTCTTAATGCGCGGCCAGGCCCGCGCGCTGCAGATGATATCTGAGCGGGTCCTTGAGCCGGGCTCCCGAAAAGACTAATGCGTCGAGATAGCGACGGTAAATCAAACAAGCAAAATTCCGGATCGTGCGCAGCTCTCCCGAGAGAGAGAGACGCAGCGAACTTCGCTTAGCGCTTGACGGATCGAGGCGAAGGTGTATTTGCCCCTTATACACTTTGGCCGAAAACGCGTTTTTAATTGCGGGTTTCAGAGCGTGCAAATCTTTTCTTATAATTGCCATTGTTACGCATTGTAATTATCGCTTTCGTGAAAAATAGCATAATTAATCGCGCGGCAACCCTCGGGGCAGAAAATATTAATTGCTGGTCTTATACTTCTTGCGTTACTGTTTTAAAAAGCGCGCGTGTGTAACTGGTATTTAAAAAAAAATCACGACTCCTGCTCTCATCACTTTAAATACTTATTTAGGTCGTGCAATTCGATTTTCAGTTTATGTTTTAGAACGTTTAGCGTTGTGAATTCTGAATTTTCATGAGTTAGACTGTAATTAATGGATTAGAAAGAATCGATCATTCAAGCGAAGATTGATAAACATAAATTTTGGCATACATTTTAGCGGAATCTGTAACGACTGTAAGAATATCAACAGATTTATGTACAAGCTCGGCATCTCATATAGGCCCGGCAATACATGTAACTGATTCGACTTTTGTGATTCACCTTCTGTTTCGTCTGTCTCACAGCGTGCGATGCGTGTAGAATCGCAGCTATAACCAGGTTGACGTCACGTTTGCCAATCTTTCATTAGCACAGCAGTGAACCAGCAGCGATAAAAGCGAATCAGCGTTATTATTATACATACATAATTGAGTGCTCTATAATTGAATTTTCGGTCGCCATCGTTTCGTCTGGTCAATTAAAGGATATCACATTTGTTGAATAATAGTCGAAAATCATGCAAAATTATCAATGCAATCTAGCGAAAAGCATTTTTCCCCTTAAATATTAAAACGCATGCCTCGACATATTGAAGCAGCAACGAACGATCATTGGCACCGCTCGTGACTTGTATGCCGAGACCCGATATCGTTTATGAAAGAAAAAAGTCTCGCTCGTCTGCACGTGACATTTCCTTACTCACGTCGTCTGCTCGGCTTTCGTAATGCTAATAAGTAATCCAGAGAGAGAGAAAGAATGAGAGAGAAAGAGAGACTGTTGATTGAGCGAATCATGACGGTTTATCAAAGCTGTTTGGCTTTATTTGAATAAAAGACTATGCAAAGCGTATCAGTCGATGACAAACGCCACTTTAAACAAAGAGGCCTCGGCGTGCGAGCGTAAACGCGATGCGGTGAAAAGAAATGATCGAAGATGAAAAAGAACAGGCGCGTGCAAGCGATCTCGAGAAGAAAATCGTCTCCAGACAGGCGCGGCGCAGGGTGGCCGTACATATATACACCTACAATGTGTATACAGAGCACAGACGCATGTGTAGCGGGTGCTCGGTCAGCATATCGGGTTTCTCGCTCGCCAGATTTTTCGCAACAACAATTTTGCCCGTCAACTATGCTCGTACAACACGTCCGCGTGTAACACGCTCTCGGCCCATTGTTCCGAGTCGAGTGTATACGTTGCTGCTGCTGCTGCTGCTGCCGCCGCCGCCGCTGCTGCATTGTCTCTCACTTTGCGCCGAGAGAAAGTGCGGAGAGCGATATATACGCGTGGCCTTAATAGCGAGAAAATGATTAGGGAATCTCGCGGGCGACTCTAATCGGCCGGCTTGTTATCCGCGCGGAAAAGCCGAATGCGCGCCGCCGCCGCCGCCGCTGCCGTGGTGTTCTTTTAATATCGCTCGCTCTCGCGCATTATACTGTACTGCCGGCTTTTACCTCTTGAGCAACGCGTTGAATGCCTAATGTTGCGCGCTCTTGCAGACCGTATCCCTATAATACACTGGTTTCATTTTTTTTTTCATCCATGCCATACACGCGTTAAACACGAGAGCTTACACACATGTACGAGTTGGTTTTAATCAGTTTTCAATAATGTTGCTTGATTTTTTAAGCCCGCTAATTTCATAGAAGCCTCCCAGCTGCAGCGCGCGAGCCTCCAACGAAAATCGCGGCGTTTATTGATGTACGAAGTCGCAGAAAACTGGACCCGAATCAGCCGTCAGGCGTTGCCGCATATATATTTTTCGTTTCACTCGCGCGCGCGCGCGCGCGCGCTGATGCACTTTCGCGCAGCAGCCGCATAGTCTCAGGCCGCAGCCGCAGCGTAACAAAAGCCTCGGCTATCAATGCCTGTCATTAGTCACTTCTCTCGCGGACAAAAGTGCATCTCTCTCGCCGCGTCGAAGAGAGGGCCGATCGCGCGCGTGCGTATTATGATCGGCCCACGCGACTTCTCGCGCGGAAATCCTTTAGCGGAAACGAGCGGGAAGATCATCGTCGCTGAATACGCGTATTCTATGCGTGACTGTATAGACGTGCGCGCGCGTACATACGTATAGACAACGTGAGCATCGTCGACCTTCTATCTCGCGTACAACAAACTCGTCGGCGGATCATCGACAATGCGAGATGATGCTGCGCGCGGCTGCGTCATCGGGCGCCCGATAGGTGGGTGTCTCATTATTGTGCACTTTGCATTCGACATTGTGTCTGCTCTTTTTTTTCTCTCCCGGAGTTTTTGTTTTGCCTGCAGCAGATGCACATCCTCGCCGAGAGCTGGAGGGAGGAGGGCGAGGAGGATGAAGGAGGTTTCATTGTTGATTTTTTATTTATTAAGTGGGTAACGTTTAGAGCGCCGTACGCCGTACAATCTGTACATGCATTTACACTCGCGCGAAACGGCACACACACACACACACACACACACACACTTATACAAGTGCATTGTAAAGTAGGACAGACAGGCAGCTCTAAGCTAGAGCCTTCGATTTTCGAGATTAGATTCTCATTTTTTCTCTCCCGCTGTATATATTGCGCACGGCTGCGCGAGAGTACTTATGGCGTGTAATAATATGTGTGAAATTTATCGGCACACACGCGAAGACATGTGAATTCCTCAGAGCCGTATGGTACGCGCCGCTCGAGCTTGGAAAACGAGTATATATATTGGCTTTTTACGAAATTGGCCGCGCGAGGGAGAGAGAGAGAGAGAGAGAGGAAAAAAGCAACAGTCCTCGGGGCGATTATGATTTATCGATCCGACGATAAGGACGTAAAAGGTTATCTAAAGAAGCTAAACTGTGTGGATCGAGCGCTCGCAGTTTGAGCCGTTCCTTCGCGTGCGCCGAGCAGCTCCTCTCCTGCACACACACAGCGGCGCACTGTTCACACTATACAAGTATATAATATATACTGCAGATACCGGGGGCCGCCGCTGCGCGCGATATTATTATTTCCTCTCTTTCTCTCTCTCTTTTTCTTATATATACACGATCGATCGCTCGGCTGCGAAATCCGCACATGCTTACGCGATCGGCTCGGGCTGCAATTATCGACAAGTATTAATACAAGCCTCTCCGGGGCAGCGCGCGCACGCTTCTAATAACATCATGCACTTAAGGATCTCGCGCCGATCGAATCTGTATCTCTCTCTAACTCTCTCTCTCTCCCTCTCGCGAATATTATTGACTCGTTGCCGCGGCGGCCGCGAGAGATAAATGGCGCGCGATTACTGTACGCGACGTGCGTTGCACCAAGCTGCACCGGAGAAAATTATGTTTGACCGCGACCGAGCTCTCGCGCATATGGGCGCTGTATATATATGTAACACGCCCGCGCGAGCGCGCGCGCGCGCGAATTTCAGCTCTAGGCGCTTTTAGGCCTATAGTGCGCTGGTGCTAATGTGGCCAGAGGGCGAGATTTTTCCTCTCGCCGCGGCGGCCTTTTTATTTATTGCGCGCGGGAGGCTTAATGAAACCGCGGCGCGAACGATTCGATCGCGGCGGCGAATCGCTATCTGGATCGCATATCCGCAGCAATGCGGATCGCAATGAATTTCATTGGATTTTTGATAAATTTTCAGAGGCAGAGACACCGTAATCTCTTTATGCAATCTTCGCCACGGACTCTCCTAATCCCGCGCGCTCGGCTTCGCACGTTCGCGATTGCTCGGAAATTGCATTAGTCGCAGCGCCTGACAGGTCCCAGACAGACTTCGGCTCTTTATATTTTAATCGATTTATTTTATCAATCGGACTATTTATTAGCGATTTGGCACGCTATCGATAGCCCGAACTTTGCATAATATTCAATCGCTCGAGCGCGGCCCTCTGGCTCTCCCCATTTCGCAATGGCAGATAAATAGTTTCAATAACAAAATCTGGTCTCTCGACTTGCGCGCGCACTGACATCATCCACAGCAAATGTATGCATTGTATTATATATGTATATAAACGTACTCGCGATAGTCATCTCGATGCATATAGACGCATATGTAGAGCGCAGTTTCGTGTTTACCACGCGGAAAACTCGTTCAGTTTAGCGCGCAACTTATTAGTTCATTTGAGGCGTATATATAATATATATATATGACAAATCAAGCAATCGCGACAGGAGCGAGACCACTACGCGACGCGAGAGTAGCAGACAAATCCTCCGACGTCCAGACGACATCTACATTCTCGATCACATCCTACGCTATACTCGTGCACCGGTGGATTTGCGCAGAGAGAGAGAGAGAGAGCCGATCGCCGCTCGCTCGCTGCGAGACTCGAGAAGGCGGGATTTATGCCATCGCCATTGTCTGTCGAGAGAAGATCGTGTATGAGTAAAGTCGCTCGATAGCGATACTTATTACGCGCTCGCGCACTCTTTACTATAAGCTATCGGCTTCTATATCGCTACCGATTCATGAATCTCGTCTGTCCCTATTGCGTCGCTTTTAGATTGTACTGTTTATGCAGTCCATTGTACGTTATGTATAGGTGTTGCTCTTGTTTATTTAAATTTGTGCGCGGGGAAAAAAGCTTTTCATTTGTTATCGACACATCGTAACCGTCGTATAATATGAACGAAAAAAGTCTAATGCATCGCTGTCGCAATTGTTATAGAATTGGACCTCGATTGGACAAAAATTATGTCAGTCGTTGTAATTGCGTTGAACTTAATTCTTTTTGTATATTTTTGTATAAATTTGCATAACTTTTGTATTTAGCCCTGATGAGAACCCGTAACGGCGTCGAAACGTTGGCCACGAATTAAAATTCAATATTTGGCTCGAAGAGATGCATATTGTCATTTTCCTTCATCCATTAAGCATCGAGCCATAGATTCACTTTTTAATAAAAATTATATTCTTCAAAAGGAAAATTACGCGAAACCGGAGGAAAAAATGAATTTGATTAACGCGAAGAAATCGAGAAAGTTTTAGCTGATATAACATTTGTGAAACAAAAGCACCTATATATATATAATATATATATATATGTAATAGCTATGTGCAGAGGCTAAACTGGTTGTAATAATCATAGATTATTGAAACATTAAAAATGAGCGGTAGGAGCTTTTGTCGAGCGAAAGCGAAACCTCAAGACTCAGCATGTAAAGCCGCTTTCGTCAGGTGCGCAAACCGATTTGGCGCTCGACGCGCCGGCGCCTTTTCTCGCGCGCGCACGTGCGCAGTTTCTCTCTTTCCCTCTTACGTATACGGCGCGATATACGCGTATATATCTCTCCCCCCCCCCTCCTGTCCTTCTCGGCTATATAGGCGATCTCGTGTTGCAAGAAAAGCATGTAATTTAAAAGCGACAATACCTCCTCCCATGTCGTCGTCATCGTCGGCGGTGTTGTTCCACTTCATTGAAGCGCAAGAAACTTGCTCCTTCTTTCGCCGTAATCCCGCCTTATTATATTATATTATACCGATCTATTTGCCGATCTCGCGGACGTTGAGGCGCCCTGCAGTTCTCCTGACAGATCGTAAATATGTATATGCACGCGCGGACTCGAAGCTTTTCCACGCGAGTTATACGCGGCGGCGGCAACGGCGGCGACCAAACCAGTGTGTAAACACGTATTCGTCGAAGAAGGAGAGAGAGAGAGAGAGAGAGAGAGAGAAGGCATAGTTAAACGGAGAAAGAGATAGATAATGTATGTGTATGGAGGAACTGCACTTTATCGGTCCGCGGCTTCGTACAGTCGAACAAAGCGATAATCCGGTCTCGAGATTAGGATTTTTCCGGGGCTTTGTTGTGTTTTATGCTTTACTGCAGATTGAGGAAAGGAAGCTGGTTCTCTCCCCTCCCCCCCCCTCTCTCTCTCTCGGCAATTTAATGCGTGTATAAGGAGAGCGAGACTATGGGTGGTATGGCTCCCCCGCTGATAAGAGCGAAATATACATTTTCTTTGTAATTGCAGCGTGATTATTTTTCCGGCTCCGCTTATACACATCGATCGGTTAGCGATTGCTAATACCCCCGGCGTTTAATGAATTATTGCCCCGAGTGAGAGATTTGCTGTTTTTATAACGTCGTATAATTACGACATTCGGTATAATTTGCATATTTCTCTTGTTCGCTATAGGATTAGTTTCGTATTCATGTATAATTATTAGGAAATCTGATTTATCAACACGTGCATTTGTATTTTTCCAGCCGATAATAAATTTGCAGTCGTCAGTGCAGTCGCCTTTGCTGTTCTGGATCATCGAGATAAGGTAGGATTTTTAACTAAATATTCGATCATCGTCTACAAAATGTACCCTGCATTTATAAGAAACGAAAGAAGAAAGATGGCTAAAAGCAAAGAAATAAATCGAAGGCGACCTTACGTTTGACCGCACCTTCAGCACGGATCCGAATATCGTATATTATGTACACGGCTCGTACAGCCTCTCCACGTTTCGTTCCTCCTTTTTGTCGGCCTCCTCCGCACACACATCCCATTACCAGCTCATCACAGCTCGGAGATCGGCAGCAATAGAGGAGCGCGTGCCGCGCGTATATTAAGTATACTGGCCGGCGCGCGTCGGCGTCGGTCGGAAAAGCCACGCGCGCGTGTGTCTATGCGTCTGCTCGTACACATGTATATTGTAGCACGTATGGAACACAGTGTATGGGGAGATAGAAAAAGACGCAGAGTTGCACCTGGTCTCGACCCCCGCGGCCCATGCATCAGTTGCCAGTGGCGGCAGATGCTTTGGCCTCTCTTTCTTTCTTCCTCATTTCTTAGTGATTATACCGAAACTTGCCGCGATGACGTGTGGCGCGCTCGATAGTTATAGGCGCGCATCGGCCCACCCTATTTCCTCGCGCACGTGCCCCCCGACGAGGATTAGGATCGCTGCGGAGTAGTCGAAGCTCCAGCCGTTGAGCGAGAGAGAGAGAAAGCTTTATCCAACTTTTTCGACGGATCTTCGGCAGACGTTTCGTTTTTTTTTATCGGAGGCGCGGGTCGGTGCATCGTGCGCATACATACTCGCTCGATAAAAACCATTTCCGTACACGTGTCGTCTTTTTTTCCTTCGCTTGTGCATATGCACAGCGCACACACGGCGCGAGAGTTGAGAGAGAAGAGGATACGCGCGCTCGCGCAAGTGTTTTTTCTCTTTTGTACATTTGTCGATCTCCAGATGATGATCTTTAATTAAGTAATGCTCGTTTCTTTGGCTTTTTTTCGCGCGGACTACGGCTGAGATTCAATATCGCCGTGGAATATATACCCGCGCACTTGCGCCCAGTTATTCGAGCTCTATAACCGTTTCTGCGCCGCGCCGCGAGAGATAACGACGTGGAAGCGGCAAGTCCGCGAAGTTTTCTCACAGACACAGGCGCGCGCGCATACCTCGGCGAAGCTCGATCGCAACGGTTTCTCCCCGGGGGCTGCCGCGCGCGCAGTGCATTAGCTACTCCTCCGGTTGACGTCTCAACCTGTTCGCCGGTTCCCTCTCTTGCGGCCGCGCGGCAGCAACGGTCATTCCCACAGCGAGTCACCTGTGCCGCTGCGCCGCGAGAGTATAATATAAGAGACGCGCACTTTTGCGAAAGCCGACCCTTTGTTCAACCATCCCCAAATATCCTCGTTCTCTTGGAGAATCGAGTTTTTTCATTCTCTCGACCAGTAAGCGCTCTCATCGAGACAACTCGGCACACCGACTCTCTCTCTCTCTCTCTCTCTATCTCTCTCTCATTCGCCCTTTGTACGGAACAAAGCCTCGACACCGCACCTATATACGCGAGATACGGGCAGGTTCGGCTCGCTATGCTAATTCGAGGAAGAGCCGAGCAGTCTTCGGAGGGAGATAAAAACGTACATAAGAAGGGTAAGATATGCGAGAGCCGCATCGCGCGAGAAATGCTCCGGAGTGAGTCGAGACCCATCCTGAACGGTTCACCTTGCGGCCGTTCTCGCGATGCTGCTTCTGCTGCTGCTGCTGCTGCTGCTGCTGCCGCCGCCGCCGCTTCTTGTTGTCAGTCTTCTTCATGAATATACGCGCCCCGTGAAATCCGCGCGCTCCAGCCTCGATTTGCATACTCCCATGATTTTTCTCACTGACTTGTTTATCGGGGAGTGATATATACCGGTATATTAACCGAGTTCACGCTTGTCCCATTAGCGAAGCTCACCTTTCGACTCGTAAAAATTTCACTTTATTTATCCCCCCCCCCCCCGCCCCTCTGCGAAAATTTAACCTTCATCGATCGTATACATATACAGCGGTGTAGCTGTACAGTGTAGACACACGCACGCGCACACACGCAATACAGGTTTATCGAGCGATTCTCCGCGCGCTTATATTTACACAGAATTCGCACGATATCACGAAAAAATTGTATAACCGCGTGTGCGTAATCTATCATTAACGCAGCGTGTAATAGCCGGCCGGCGAAACGTATCACCTCCAGCGCATGAGACTGATTTTTCATGCTTCGGAGATATTACGCTGCAAATTCGCCGAGCTAAGACGATGTTTAGCGCGAACTTTGGCGCGCATTCAATAGCGTTATTAAGTCGTGCCTGCCAGTTATCCTCGCAGTTATCTCTCTCACTCTCTTTCTCTAGCACGTATGTACGCAGCCGCGAAGGCGTTCTCGCATGAAAGACCAACTTCCGACCTAATGTCGACGATCCATCATGCGCCTTTGCTTCTGAGTCGTTGCTGCCGCTCGCTGACCTCGCGGGAGCCGCCGCGCGACGAGCGCCGCCAGTATACGAGCCGTACGGCGGAACATATAACTTCGCCCCGCGCGCGCGCAGATTCTTATCGCACTTTTGCGCACTGCTAGAATTAGCCGCTAAGTTATTGCTCGTGGAAGGAGCGCGTGACTTTTTTTCTCAGCGAGCGCGCACGCCCGAGGTTCGATTAAAACGAGGCGGGAAAAAGTTTCAGGACCGGCGGAGTGCAGGGAAAAATACATGAATGTGTATCACTATCGAGTCATTGCGTTTTGGCGCATCTGTCGAATTGGGAAAAAATGTAAACATTTGCGTTTGCGGTGTGCGTGCGTAGCTCCCAGAAAATTCAAATGACATCGAGCTGCCTTTTTCCTTGTATATATCTTCGCAGCTGACGCAACGAGAGAAGCAAAAGGCTTCGCTGAGCAATTTCGTTCGTGTTTTTCCTGCAAACTACGCTCATCATTGACTTTATAATCAGTGCCGTCTGGCTTCTTCGAAAAACCTATACAGCTCGTACATACATACATACACACGCCCGATTCGAATGCTCGCCTAATTACTTTTCGATTGCTCCTCACTCATCAGGATAGATTCCCTCCCACGCGCAGCCCATCCGCGCGGCGCGGCGAAGCGACAAAGAGTCGATTATCACTACAAGTACACGGACACGCATCAGCGTGAGAAAGTCTATATGGCGATCGCGCGGCAATTGAAAATAGCCTTACACTCCTCGACGTGTGTAAACTCTAGTATTAGAGCCTCGGCTCGTCTCTCTACTCTCTATATACGCGTATATCGGTGCGATCGGCTAGGTGTATACACACTGTACACTGTATATACGTATCATACGTACAGCACCTATCATCGACTCGATTTGTGTATGTAGCAGCACAGAGACCGCCTTTATGCGTAAGGTAAGGGCCGAGCCGTAGAACAGTAGTATTTTTGTACCTCGATCGAGCCACATGTCCCCGCGATAAAGGTCTTTATTCGATGAGCCGCAGCGAGGGACGACGATAGAACCCGATAAACCCTGCGTCAATACAGGAATTTTCTCGGAAACATTTTTGTCAAAGCATAATAGCTCAGCCTGTACGCTCGACCGCCCCGAAAGATTCTAGCTGTGAGCGAAATCTGTAGAGTTATGCGCGTGTACCATAAAAAAAGGCCAATAACCTTTGCGAATAATATCGTCTGTTTGAAATGGCGCTTTAGCTCGTTAATACAGAAGCAAATAAATTTGATAAATTTCATTTTCAGCGCGATATGCTTGTACGCAGAAAATCTTTTACGCTTGGTGAACGCGTAATTGATGTCGACGCATATGCGTCTTTGTTATGGATATTCAAACATTCATTCGAATTAATCACGTATCTCAATGTCATTGATTTTCTTCGCTAAAAATCATTCGACTGCCAACTTACATTTTGAAGGAGAAAAAATTCATGATATACGAGCCTTGCTCTTCTCAGAACATATATCGTATTAGGCCAATCAAACATAATTTCAAGCATTCCAGAGCGTCGTCAATAAACATTGCTCATCTTTCAACGATTCGATCGTCACAGAGTCATATAATTTCTCCTAGACGTACCGACAAGTTCTCAGCGACTAACAAGTCCTGTACGCAGCCGTCGGGTAAATCATCGCTATAGAGATCGATCATAAAAAAAAGAGCCAAAGTCAAAGCTAAACATTAACATTGCGGTTCGTCAACAAGCGGCGCAATTCCCTCTCATACCAGCCAGCTTAGTTGTAGGGCCGACACGGGGCAAAGGGGATCATATAAGATGCGGTTTTACGTCACCCACTTTGTTTTCTTTACTCCCTTTTTTTTTTCTTCTCCGCGCTCGAGGCGCACGCTCGGCCGAGCGAAGGAGAGAACACCGCCGCCGCCGCACAAGCTCGCAGGGATTAATGTGGTTAATCTTGCGGTCGGTGAGCAAACAACCGAGCCGTAAACGAGAGAAATGCCGAATCCAAAATATACCTATAACTCGTCGCTCTTTCTCGTCCTCTTTATCGTCGTTGCGGAACGTTTTTTTTTCGGGTTTTTCTTTTGAAGAGCGAGCGAGAGATGGGTATCGGTGCAGTTTGTGAAATCCTCGGTCTACGAAATCTCCTGCTAGTGAAACGATGCGGTTTGATAACGAAAAAAATTACTGTCTTTTCTTTCGCTTTAAAATCAAGTTTTTGCTCCTTCGTAGAAAATTAACTATAAATTTCGTTCTTTCCATTTGAATCACAAATATTTTAATTTTCTGAATACTATTGCCAACAATACAATAACTTTCTACACGAAAGTTTATTAACAACGCTTGTCTTCCGCTGTGCATTATAATAATCTCATATTGCACAAAGTGCATAATTTAATATCTGAGTGAAGATTAAAATTTTCAAAGCCCCTCAAGTAACGGTCGAGGCACAGAAAATTCATACGATTTTTATAAAAGTACACGATGAATACAACTAATTTAGCTCCCGTCCGCGTCGTGCAACAAAGATACGAGGCATAGAGCGCCATTTTATTTCGGCACTATCAGTCCGAAGGCGTTCGACGATCGCCTATCGTATGTAAACTGTCCGTCTGTGCAGCGAGGTAGAAAAAAAAAGGAGAACCTTAAGCGCCCGTAACACGAAGAAGCACTGCCCGACTATTTGCATTTGTCACAAGGTGCGCGCATCACCACCGCGTCTTCCTCGATTCCTGACGACGCTCTTGACACCTGCCGAACAAACAAACAGTCTTATCTCGTTGAAACATCGCTTCTAAATTCGTCATTCGCGTATCGAACTTCGACTTGATTTATCGCGATTTTATAACATTCGACGCGCAGTATAACGCAATATCATGCGTATGTCGCAATAATTTTTTTTCTTGTTATATACTTTTAAGTTTTCGTGGATAAACATTCGCTCGTCTTTGTTTGTTCTTTAGTTTCTGGGAAAATACGTACGCTTTTCTAATCCGATTTTCAAGCACTGCATTGTGTGCTTTTCTCTATCCTGTAAGGCGATTTGAATAGAGTAAATATGTACGTCATACCTGTTGAGCGTCCCTTATCTGTTTTGTTAAAAAATTCTTATCTAGCTGAGCTCTCACCCCTAAAATATAGGCAATGTATTCCCAGAACGTATATGCGCGTAGCGCGTCGGAGCATAGTTTTGGGACCTAACGCGCATTATCGTGCCAGAATGATATCTTCTGTGAGGTTTTAAGATTAGTCCGTGTTTAGAGATGATACCAAAATCTGTTTGCAGTCTTTCCGTAGTGTATGTTCGTCTCGAATCTGCAGGTCAGATATCCCGCGCTATCTTTTTTTCTTACTTTTTTCTGTTTTCTTCTTTTTTATTTTGAGAAATAATTTTCGTCTATCTTATTCAGCTGAATCTTCAACAATTACGCTCGACGATTTCCATGAGCAGCAGTAGCGTGAGCTCGAATAACTTCTGAAAAAAGAAACGATTATCCAGTTGAGACTTTGTACATCCATCAACGGACGAGAGTCGTCGAAAAGGTCTAAAAATTGAAGGTATTAGCTCGAGGACGAGAGGATTAAAAGGCGTGAACACGAAGGGCACAATAAGCCTGCGTCCGGTTAGCAGCGCTGGAGCATCAGCGCAAAGGAGTTGTTATTTTATTAGAAATTCGGTTATTCGCTTCGTCGCGCGCCGCTTCTCACTTATATATAATTATATAGACTCATTCATCTTTCGTCACGGCCCTTTAACTCTTTTCTCAGCTGCACTCTTAATTCGATTATGAAATGGACGCTTCGTTTTGAGACGAGACACGGCGTATACGCAGTCGCCTATAGAAAGCTTCGAAAAGTATCTTACGTAGGCGTCGATCGTATAGGATTATAAATACGAGTAAATATGTATATAAATTTGACAAATACACGAACGATCGCGGCTTATCCCGTATCGGCCGAAGATTGTAGATAAAACGCCTGACATCATTTCCTGTTAATTTTCAAGTCCCTGCGCCTCCGCATATATATCATCGAGTTTTAACAAGTGTTCGATACGCCTTTTCGGCCTCGAGTCTAATTAAAGAGGAAAAGCATAAAGCGAGCCATTAGATAACCATTCGTTTGTACGTGTGTGGCGCAATTAAGAGTGAAATTCGGACGATTATTCGATACCCCATGCGCACCGCGGACACCTGCCAATTTCGATGCGGCGCCGTATACACCGTATATAGATACACGATAGAGCGCAGGCGCGTGCGGCGCACGTGAATTAAAATTAGTAACGTGAGTCGTCGCGTGTGCGTGATGCAGCCTATTAATGCAGAGCCTAGCTCGGCTCGATTATATACATAAATGCGCGGCGCACTCGGCCATTAGTGAGATTGAAAGACCGTGTGTATGTGTGTGCGTACCGTGTACTGTTTAGCTGCCTGTGGGATCGTGGAGAGAGAGATATATAATATATATATAGGTGGGGTTGGAAAATGCGTGACCAGGGGATCCTGGGTACCTATGTGCCAACCCCATGACTAAGACATGTGCTCCTCAACTAGGTGCGAGAGGTGTTGCTGCCATCTGCGTTGGTGTGTGTGTTTGTGTGTGTGTGTGTGTGTGTGGACCGATAGGATCCGCGTTGGCCCTTTCCAAGCAATAATGTATGGAGTCTTTTTTTTGCTGATGTACAACATACGGTGTATCGACGGTTTCATGGACGGTTGTAATTGGATGATCCGTGTTGGGGTGTCGTGCGTTCGTTAAGCCGAAATTTCATTTGTACGACGTAGAATTTAGATGCTCGCGCGTAATGAGCATTCGTTTGAGGCTTCGCCGCCGTCGACATTTTGTTCGCTCGAGGCCGATGCGGAAAAATACGAGATATTTTCGAGACTGTGACAACTCAGTGCAAGAGACACGCGGGGCTGTAAGATTCGTTTTTACTTTTCAGCGCGATGAGGCGTTTTCGTCTATTTACGAATGCCGTTAAGTGCGCATGCGCATAGGCGTGTGCGTGCGGTGTGTCGCCTATAAACGCGTCTCAACGCCGGCTGCACAAAGAGCTTCGAAATGAATAACACGTGCATGATGGCTGTTGATGTTTTTTCAAAATCTCTCAAGCTCGCCTCCGGGGCGCGTGCCGTTTGTCGCGCCCCGCGGGGAGGGCAAGTCATCGGCCGTTTTTCCAAAAATACACGCGCACGCGCATCAGCTTATGCATTCGGGCATCCTTTCGACTTGGGGGAAAAACACCGAACCCTTTTCCCGGCGCGCGTGTAAAGCGAGCACTGTATTTTCTTCTTTCATCTTTCATTAGTCGTCCCCGAAGGCTTTCGATAGGAGAAAAATCGCGCAGATTGCTCGTCCAAAGAGAGCTTCTCGGCTCGCATCGGGGCGAGACGGAGCGAGCACAAAGGGAGGCGAGATATCGAGAAACATTGGAGAAAAGCCCGCGCGGGCACGGAAGAAGTGGAGCGAGAGAGAAAGGGTTCCACGGCGACGTCGATGTGCATCTCAAAGATGCACCGCGCTAGATTTGCGGTCACGGGGCTGGAAAGGCCCTGGAGAGCGCAGCTCGCGCGTAGCGGAGAAAAGATTTAAGAAGCGTGAAAGAAAGAGAGAGAGAGAGAGAGAGAGAGAGAAAATAGAAGAGGGGGATATAAGGAGCCGGCACGCTTCTCGGAAACTAGGTCCAAGATCAAGCAACCCTCCTCTCGACAGACGCAAAATCATAGTTGAAGAGAGAGAGAGAGAGAGAGAGAGAGAGAGAGAGAGGGAGAGAAGAAGCCCCACCTGTCCATACACTTCTAGCTCTATGGGCTTTCTATAGACGAGCTCCCTCGAACGCGTGGCTGGGCTTTCTTCGCGGCGCGCGCCGCGCATGTGTATAGCTATACCCTTACCTATATAGTGTATATAGTACGCTCTCTGCGCCGAAAAATCTCCATAAGGTGTGTGCGTGTGTCACCTCGACTGCGCGGATGTGTGCGCAGCGACAAAAGGGGCCAGGCTCCTTTGTCGGGGGGCTTTTTCTTGCGCGCGCGCTTTTCCTTTGTCCGCTATTCAGCCGGGGCCTCGCTCCATTCATGCGCGTCCCGAAAAAGCGCGCGGGGCAAGTGCGGAATGTCTTGCGTAAACGCGTGGATGCCTCTCGGATGCTCCGCACCCGTATACAAGCAGCGCACAAGTGTCTGCCCGCCGCCGATCGTCGATGCTTCTCGATCGGCGCTTCTGCACCTGGAGCGCGACCGTTTCCATATTATATTTTTCTTAGCCTGGATTTTAAATTTTATTTTTTCCTCCCTGCAGCCCGACTTCCACCCTCGAGCGACCCGACAATGCTGCGCGATGATTTTCGTTTGCTCAACTTCTTAACCACTCCTGCTGTAATTTGTCGGCTTAGACTGATGCAAGTCGCTAGGGGATGACGAGAATTGCTTCACGGGCTTCGATTAAATTTTCGAGATCAAAGACCTTGAGCGGAAGGAAAAGGTGCGACCGCAGAAGCTTGTCGGATGGCCTGAGTATACAATTGCCTCGACAAGCTGCACCAGATGAAGAAAAAAAATGGCCCGGGTGAGAGAGAGAGAGAGAGCGCGCGCGTAAAGTGAATCTATTTCCGTGCTTCTCCTGCACACGAGAAAACTATCCAAATATAGAATACTGGCATTATAGACAGCACGCGTCTCTCGCTCTCCTCTCTTCCCTCAAAACTGCTGGATTCTACGTGCACCTCGTTGCGCGCGCAACAAAAATCTCTCAGCGCTTCCGCGACATCTCTTCTCCCCCTGATATACAGCAAAAACATACACACCGGTCGGAGGTCCCTAATTTCCGAGCCGCGTGCGCGCTGTTCTCGAAAGAAAATAGACGCGCGGAGGGTGGAACGTCTACCTACGCCATACGAGATGTAGGAGAGCAGCGAAGAAGAGAAATGGAAGAACCCGTCGTCGAGGGGGTAAGGCGAGAGTCGTGCTCTCTAAGGACACGTGTCTCGGGGCGCGTGCCGGAAGTGACCAACCGGATGCAGACATACGAGAAGCTCTTTTGAGCTACTGCTGCTGCTGCTGCTGCTGCTGCTTTTAACCCTCGCTGAGATTACGACGTTTTTGATAGGCACTGCGACGACGACGGCGACTCGAGAGGGTGGCGCAAAAGTGAAAGGGGATTCGGTGCCCTGATGCACCTACGGCGATAGGCAACTCTTGGGATTAAGCATCTGGCCTCTCGAGCTGCTGCTCTACTGCGGACGTATTGTTCAAGAAAGGGCTAAACGAGTTTCTTCTTTTTGTTGGCAATGTGGGCGTTTTCGTGGATTCCTAGGTAAAAGAGACAATGATAGTTTTTTTGCGACCATGTTCATCCCTATGTGTCTTCGGGACGGGTGGTTCTTCTGTATACAGGACATTTCGAAACTTTTTTTCCATCTTATTCTTTACGTTATTATATTTTCTTCGAATATATTACATTGTACATTTTCCAAACTTTGACTTTTCATGCTGACAATATATAAGCGCATAATACAAAATTAGCAATTCACGTTTACTTTTTTCAATTTTTAACAAGGCGAACTAGCACAAAAGGGCATTACGCTTTCATTACCGTGAACGTAATTGATTCGAGCGCCTTGACGAGACTCAGTCTCTTAACCAGTTTTGGAGCTCGCCGCTCTCTATCTCGTCCCCTCCCCACCCCAGCCCTCCACCACCCCCTTCAATCTTTCTCGATTTTTCCCCTCGCACAGAACCAAACGGCGTCTGCAGCCAAGCTGTGCGCATATAGGTATAGGACCGAGTAGGACTTTCACTGTGTGGTGGCACGCGTCGTCCGTTTTTGAACTCCCTCCTCTCGCGCCTGCTGCTGTTGCTGCTGCCGCTGCCGCTGGGTACACACACGCGCCACAAAGGCTCGCGCGTAAGGCTTCTCTCATTATACCTTCTCTATCTCTCTTCTTTTTTCCGTCTGTGTGTATATGTCATGCACACAGGAGCATATGCACCCCTACCGTGGACCGTTGCGCTCCGAGACTCAATACGACCGTTGAAGCTACTGCTGCTGCTGCTGCTGCTGCTGCTGTGTTAGCGTGGATTATTCGGGCTGTGTATATTATACTTTGGTGCAGCGCAACTGATTGCCCGTATTGGATTATTTGTCGAATCATCCGGCTGGGTAAAGTGCTGCCTGCGAGAGACTGCTTTCGATCAATATACATTATATGCATACTCGTATATATATTGCTACTGCGCGTGTCTATTGTCTGTTCGTTATGGCAGCAATTTAATTAAGCTAATAGACCCTGTGTTGAAACTATTAGTTAGTTGCAGGCAGTTTATGCGTATAGCAACTGTCGTAAATTGCATAATTGTCATACATGTTGTATAAACAACAGAGGCCGAAAAAAGTTTGAAGGAAAAGCATTGCAATTAATTATTACTTCGGGCAGTGAGAACGATTTGATTTATAATCCTAAACGTAGTATTAATCGTTGGGGGAGCTTAAATGATCATTATCCTTTTTCAGCTCTGCTCCAAGATATTTTTATCGAATTTTCATGAGCTTTACCGTTGCGTAATCAATTTCGAATGCAGATTTACTCCCACGTTTTTATTAACTATTTTAGATTGTCGCCTCTGTATTAAGCGAATCTTTTCGCTCATCAATGCTCATTCCTCATAAGCAGTATTTGTCTTAAGTTTATATTTTTCCGATCCTAAAAAAAATGTAACAAGCACAAAAGCAAAAGTGCGGTAAAATATTGTTTGAAAAGCCGTTCTTCGTGTTAAAGTTTTTTCTGATCGAATTCACGTTAATGTCGAAACCGTGCAATGCAGTTGGAAAATACGAATCTGCTATAACGGTAGACCACTAGCACCCCATTACATCCAAGATCAATCGAAAAACGAAAATGAATCGAGACAGATCGAATTTCAAACGCATCGTTTAACTCCGATAGCGCGCCTCACGTGTCTGCACGCACGTATATATATATAACAGGCATGTACGTACGTTGGCTTTATCCACAATAAAGTATCCACTATACAGCCGACTGTATATTTTGTTTCATCAAGCTCAGCTGGGCTAAAAGTCTTTCTTCCTTCCTTTGTGCGACACACCGTGCACCCCAAGGATCTTTCTTTTAAGACGCGATGTCGGGTGCGTATATAAAATAGTCACGAGTCCTCAATGAGACGAAATCAGATGCGCGCCGCGTGACATTACGACAAATAAAACGAGCTTTTCCATACAGCTATAGGGTGCGCGTACTAAGACGACGATGACGACTACGAAGACGACGACGACGAGGAGGAGGAGAAATAATGTCTCGAGACGGCGAGTTATAGGCGAAAGCGACGCGTGTGTGCTCGCGCGCCCCTCGACTCAATGGCGAAAAATAAAAAGAAGGGTCCCGCCTACGCTCGTGTGGGGCACGCGCCGCGTGTATACCTATACGCGCTTACCCTCAGCCAGCCAAAAGGGATGCATGCATGGATGCTGAGGAGAGGGAGAGCTGCTGCTGCTGCTGCTGCTGCTGCTGCCGCTGCTGCCGCTGCTGCTGGCGCACACCTGCCTTCGACGTTCAATTGTGGCAGCAGCCTCCCTAGACACAAAAACTAGGCTGCTGCATCTGCTGAAATCCGCGAGGGATGCACGTGGGGCGATAGGTTATTATTGGCATTGTGGAGAGAGAGAAGAGGGGGGGGGGATGGAGAAAGCATGTGTGCAGAGGCATGTGCATGCGCTTGTTGTACTTGGGGTGCCGATGGACGTTAAGGGTGTTGCGAAGGCATCTGCCTCTGCGTCGCCACCCTTGTCAACGTCCTCGACACACTGCTCGCGCGCTCTCTCCGCGCCGATCGAGGGCTGTACTGCCGGTGCTTCGACGCTGTACTGCGTCGCGATGTCGCCGGAGCAAAAATAATAATAGAAATAGCTATGCAGTGCGCTTTATGCGGGGAAATGCCCGCACACGCGCGCCATGGTTTCTATATAAACTCCATCGTAGTGGATCGCTAATGGCCTTTTTGTGCGCAGGACGACGCCTACTTCCTCGCGTATCTCTCTCTTTCTCTTCGCGCTCACGCGTCGAAGGCAAGAAGGCGAGGTTTCGTTATACAAAACTAGGCAAGGGTGCTCGAAACGAATTTCAATCTTTGTGCCGAGAGGGTATCGTGTTCCGCGCTTTCTGCGTCTTGATTCTTTGATTTTTTTTAGCTGATAGCGAAATGCTTTCACTTTTCTCCTCTTCCTCTGCCGTGTGCAACGCGAGATTTCCTCTTTCTTGAGAGCCAGATGCCAAGGTATTGTACTCGAAGAGTCCAATTATTTCGATCCACACGCTTAAAAATTATTTGGATTTCATTGCAGTATCACGTATACATGAGCGAAATTGGTGTGAATGTATAATTTTCGTTCGTTAGTTCTGCAATCGTAATTGGGTTGGTAGATATACATAATTTTCATGAAATTTCGTATAATTTTCATACAGTATTTGTGCAAATCATCGTAATTTTAATAAAAGTATGTTGAAACGTAGATAATACAAATTGTTTTAAATTAGTAAGTCTTATTTGTGAAATAACTACAAAATGATTTACTTAAAAAACTCACCCCCTTAGAATTTCATTATTTATACAGTTTTAGCTCATATTTTGAAGTCAATTAAAGTAGCTACTGAAGGTTAATGCAGTATTAAAAATCACCTTTGATTAGCAACCAGCTCTTCTAACAGTGAAATCAGAGACAAATTTTGATTATTCCGAAATCAGCCACTTTTGCATATATAACCGTACTAATCTTTTATATATATAATCGTTAGAATGATTTCAAGAAAAGGATGCCAAAGCAATACTCGAAACTATAATATTTTTACTGCATTTATTATTGCATTTAATGTATATAGATTTTGTAAGTAAAAAAGTAAGCTTAAAGTAGCATAATAGTCAGAATGAATAAATTAATGATTATAGATTATCTTTAAATTAGAGGTAATTTTTAATTGTACATTTGGCTATCAGCTTTCTGTATCCTAAAGATAGTCATAAAAAACCTATACCAAAGCCATTTTAAAACATGATTTATTGCAGAGGATGATATTTTTTAGCTAGTCATTCTGCAGTTATACGACCTGTATAAGAGTGGTTGCCAGTTGAAAACAATTAATATATTTTCTACACGCTTACAACGCGTTCTTGAATTTGAGTTTGCTCTGGGTTCTCTAAAGTTGTGCCTTCAATTTTGTTTTAAATTACGGTTTTTCACGATATCACATAGTATAGGTATCGCTTCTTTCATGTGATTGCAATGAATAATATAATTTTCGGAAATAATTATTTGAACGCATAAATTTATGAATCGAGATTGATTTAATTCGGCACAGAGAACATTTGCGGGTCAACAAAAAAGCAGCTATACTTGTTCTCGGCTCGCAATGAGGAACGTATTATCG
This sequence comes from Philotrypesis tridentata, assembly GCA_018906965.1. NCBI lineage: Eukaryota > Metazoa > Arthropoda > Insecta > Hymenoptera > Pteromalidae > Philotrypesis > Philotrypesis tridentata. The sequence continues at coordinate 15,737,690 of JACCIB010000001.1, forward strand.
CCTTGAGGCCAAAAAAATTAATGCGGCGAACTTTCCCATAGCGCGACTTCTCACATTGCAACGTGTCGCACACTGGGAATTTTTAATTTACGCGCACGCACATGCGTATTCGAAAAGTGAAGTCGTCGCCCGATACAATCGAACACGACTACACGACTCGCGCGCGCGGCAGGTTACAGAGCGAGCTTACCTTCGAAATTCTCAATTGGTCGTCGCGGCGAGATGAGGAGCGATTGGCACAAGTGGCCCACTGACTGTGCGCTGCCTGGCGTACACTCGACGGAAGAAAAGGGGAGGAACAAGAGAGGAAGGAAAAAAAAGAAACCGCGCGGCTATATAGATCCGCGTAGCTATACGCGTCCGGTCGAAAGCATTATTCGTCGCGCAGTCGTTGCAGCGCGCAGCGGCAGCACCTGGGCACTCGAAGATTTGCAATTACCGGAGCGCGCTGCTGGTGTGCCGCCATTGGGTTTGTTCAGCGGCGGCAGTGCGAAATTCCTTTATACGATCCGCTACTGCCAAGACGGCGAATTCAGCGTGGACTGAATGGAGGTCTAGAGTGAGAGAGAGAGACGAAGAAAGGAACCGAGATTTCCGTTAAGGATACGATCATCGCGCGGGGTAATTCACGGTTCTTAATTGCCAACAGGTGAAACGTCCGTAGAGAAATGAACTTGAGACATTTATATGCGCGTTCCAGAGCCTTCAGCGCGACTCGCCGCGTCCACATCTGCTCGCTTCTACTTTCTGCTATGCGCGTACGTACAATTACACGCGTACGCGAATAAATCATTACTATATCGCTGGGCCGGTTTCTTGCTTTCAAGCCTAGAGTTTTAATTCGATCCATCGGTAAGTCTCGCGGTAAGTACATCTGTATATACATTGTCCTCCCCCGGCCTCTGACTCTTTATCTCCTAGACGACCTCCTCTTTCAGCTTTTTTTTCCCTTGCCGCACGCACGATTCAGAGAGACAGAGAGAGAGAGAAGTCATCGAAAGCAGGCTGCGGTGTATAACATGCGTGTGTCGCAGAGGCGGCCGCGTAATCTCATTGGACACGCTGAGCCGGCGGTCTCGACTGATCCGGCTGCTGCTGCAGGCTTCCGAGTTGCTCATTGTATCCTCGAGTCCAGGATTTACTGCGCTTTCTCGGATTTACGATTTTCGTGCGGGCGCGATGCACTTCCGCGGCGAGCTTTCGCGCGAGCTTTTCGTTTTGCCCTCGGCCGCGGTGCAGCGGGAGATTTCGATGCGAGGCGAAAACGTTATTTACGACGGCTTTTCGAGTGTTTTGCGGAGATTAAAATTTGTCGCGGCTCTAATTGAAATGAAAATCGAGATAAAAGTTGGACTGCTCTCTTTCTCGCGCAATAACTTCGATTTCATGCAGTTCAAACGCGATTTTTCACGTCGCACGAGCCTCTCCTACGTTATATATACTCTGGCAGCACTGCCTCTGCAGCGAGGAAAAAATCGATATTTTTATTATTCTACGCAGCTTGACCTTTTCGTCTTGCGAGTGACAAAAGATTTTTTATTGCGTTTTATAAATCTGAGTCTGTAAAATTGAATCTCCTCTCTCCCTCTCTCTCTCTCTCTCTCGCTCTCGGACGATTTAGCTTGAAAACGAGCGAGTTTATGGAGGCATTTGTCGCGTGCCGAACAATTTAGCGGCTTTTCCGCGGAATAAGAGAGACGATCGAGTCACTGTCGCCGTCAAATGTACCGTTCGTTGGGCATTGTTCGATTCTCGGCTCTTTCTATGCGTGCACCTTCACCAGCTGTGGTCCAGCGCAGACAGCTGATGGCACGTGCCCTCGTCGAGTTTCCGTATGCCCGAGATGGGGATACAATAAAAAGGGAGTTTGCGCGCGCTCACTCTCTCTCTCTCTTTCTGCGCATAAAGATCGGCATGCTGCAATGGTGCAACGCTACATTGAGCTTCTACTGACCCCCGTAACGGTTCTCAACTTTTTGAACGATACATCTCCAGAAAATTGAAACGATACGCAGTCAAATTAAGCGGCACGCTATATTGATACAATTATTAATTTTTTTTAAACAAAAATTCTTTGAATTTTCATAATCTAGTTTTTATTTTATTTTGCTTCGTACTCGGTCAAACATGTTCGATGATGAAACGATGTTTATCTATAATTTTGGATATTCTATTTGGAAAAAAAATCATTTATCCCAAAATGCTCAATTTACAGTTATTATTGGTTTGTATTAAATAAAAATTAAGGGCGGGGAAAAAAGAAAAACTGGTTATTGCTTATCTGTATTGTCAAAATTAAATTATAAACAGACGGGAAATGTACAAGAGAAAGCTTCAAACGCTTGACAAGTGTATATCAGATAACAGAATCAAGCGCGTAATGCCCATCGGTGAAAATACGACTGGCGTATTTATTAATGAATGATCAAGCTAAAGGTGTGCAACAAAGAAATTGAGAACCACCGTAGTAGAGTCGCGTGGTTCAACCGTCCTCATCACCTGCCTTTCCTTCATACAATAGAAAGTGTATACGCTCGCGGCGCGTCTATACTAGTTGAGCTGCTGCTGCTGCGTCTCGTTGAATACTGCTCTCTCCTCTCTCTCTCTCTCTCTCTCTCTTGCTCTCTGGGCGCACCTCGTCCCTTTTGCCACTGGAACAGCCACCCCTCTTTACGGCGACGCACACATCCTCATTATGTTTGTGGCACCTCTGAAAACTCCGGCCGCTGCGGCACACACACACACACACACACACACACACACTGCACACACGCGCGCGCGCGCACGTACACCTTTCATAGGCGGCGGCAGCTCTCGTATATACAGCTACATGTACATACAGACGCGGAGATTGACAATGCGCAGGGGGCCCACCTGTCCCCTACCCCTGTCCCGGACACGCGCCCTATCCAGCAACACCTGGTTCATCTGCGCGCGCTCGAGTAGCAGCGCAGCAGCCCAGCGACTTGTGGCGTATGGGCTGCTGCTCTTGCAGCATCCTTGGCTCTTTAATCGTTACCGCTATAGCGACTGCATATATGTATATACATACGCGCGTGCGTGTGCGTGTGCGTGTATAGTTTACTGCCGCTCATAAAATATACCGGAGCGCGACTGGCTCCTCGATTTTCATCCGACTGCAGGCGTCGAGATTTCTTTGTCGGAAGGAGGGAGAGGCGAGCTCAGGAGATTGATCGATCTCGATTAGAGATTATGCTCGTTGACGCGGGACGCAGCGCTCTGGAAAAATCCTTCCCGTGTTTCTCTCTCTCTCTCTCTTTTGTTTTCGAGGATAATTTTTTTGCGCGCGTGCATCGTAAACTAGTTCTTTTCCGCATTAACGAGTCGTCGATTTGTGCGGTTGTAGATTGGCTTTGAAAGACGTCACAAGACGTCGAGTGCAGTCTGACGCTAATACTCCGTCGTCGTGCGGCGGTGCCCATCAGGATTAACGACGCCTCAACAGTGCGCGACCGCAAAGTGTTGCTTTGCGCCTTTGATCGGCCGTCCAAACGTGCCTCGCATTTATACGTGTACAATACACACGTCCCACACAACCCGCGCAGTCCTGGCGAAAAGCCAACTTGTATGGTATTGTAGAGGCATGGACAGATCCTATTCACCGACAAATGAATAGAACTCAGCTTTTCGGCGTTCCGAAATATTTTATTATTAGGCATACGGCCGTCTGACCAAACCCGGAAAATTCCACTTGTTTTATTTTTAATCTATTTGATATACTGTCAAACTTTTACTTTCTAAAGACGTAGTTTGTCTTCAAAAACCTTTCGATTATCTTGTAAAGTGTAGGAGATCTCTTTGGAATTCCAGTCCACGCTCGAGCAATGTGTAATACTTAGCGCGATGAAAGAGAAAGAAATTAGGCGATAGTTATCTCAAAAAGAAAACATCTAAGAGTCGAGAAGGGCAATTAAATACGGAACGTCACGTAATATCTTTAGTGTAGCGTCTTATTTTTCTGCTCGCTTTTAGAAAACGTCGGCGCGACAACACTGAAGGTGAAATCTCGCATGAATACAAGTGGCAGCCTCCGCCTGTATATCGAATGTAGTCCAAGGACGGGGCATATGTAAATAAAGCGCTGTTCTATATACCTACAGTTATATTATTGCAGAAAAAAAGGCAAGGAGAGATTCGACCCTACAGCGCGCGTTCCGATCTAACTGTTCATAATTCCACCCCATTCACGACTTGGCGGGCATAATAAGTATACGGTATAACATATACGTATCAGGTTCGATTTCGATCGGCTCGTCGGATACGCGTATGTATGTTACAATTGTACGTACACCAGTATACGCGTGCGCGCGCGCGCCGCGAGGAATTCTATTTAGAAAACTGGTATACCGTTTCAGCCCTTTATTTCCACTCGCTCTGCCTCTCTCTCTCTCTCTCTCTCTGTCTCTCCCCTTCGCTCTCCACGCGTAGGTATATAAGCACACATATTTTTAAGGTCGATCAGTATAGCGCACATGTATAGCGTATATATATAGCTGCTGCCGCGTGCACGCGCGCGTGTGCCATCCTTCTTTTCTTTCTCCTTCTCGGCTCTCGGGGCCTGTTTAGGTCGTTTTTAGCCCAGCTGGCCGCACGTATGCGCGCACACCTAGACTCTCGCTCCTTCTGTTTGTTCAGATTTAGTTAATGTCGCCGCGCGCGCGACGTGAGCTTCCATTCTTTGTCGCTGGCATTTTTGCCCGCATGTTGGTACAGTAGCAGTAAAGCAGCCGACGACTTTGCGCTGTATTGTCGTAATGCGCATCGCGCTGTGCTTCCGGTTAAGCCGGTAATTCCTGCCTGATTTTTTTCTTCCCTTTTTAGGGGCCTCGCTCTTTCGCCGCACCCGGTCCTCGGCTCGCGCGGTCGCAATCATATTTTTCGAAAGGGGTGCGAATGATTGAATGATTCACTGGAACTGGCCGTGCGGGCTCGGTTTGAAATTATAATTAGATGGATTTTAGTTTCAGCTGGAATTTTTGCATACCGGAATTATACATGCGACGCTTTGTCTCGCTAGGTTTCGTATTCCTCTCACTACGTTATTATTTTTATTCTTTTTCTTTTCCAAACAGTAATCTTATAAATATTAACATTTTTAACGTTAATTTTTAAATGCATTGCAAACGTATAGGTAATCATTGAAGTTTTATTAGATAAAAAATGCTTCTATTTATAATCAGACATATTAACCAATTTTGACTTTGTAGAAAGGTAAAAGCGACTATAAATATCAGATAAACTCCTACGTGATGATACGTCCCAAAAAAAGCTGAAAAATACGATATTTATCCCGGTAAATCTGTAAGCGTTGATGAAGAGGATCGAAGGAGGTACCGAGTCGTCGTAAATATACCATCCTCGCCGGTTATAGAGACGCGTGCGCTAGCCCGGGCGAGTGCAGTGGCCCAAAAATCAAAAGTCTCGGCGATGCTGCAGGTGAGCCTCCTCGCAGCGCGGCGGCAGCAGCAGCTTGCTCTCCTTCATACATATAATACATAATAGCGCGTAGAGCCGCGGCAGGTACCTGCTCTCTTTCTCTCTTCGTCCTCCGGTATTCTCCGTGCAGCCGGACCGCATTGTGTCCCCGTCTCTAAGAAGAAAATGTGCCTGCGCGCACGACGAAACGATCGCTTCGCGCGCGCTCAATGGGGTTGCGTCGTTTCTTCGGCTCTTCTTTGACGAGCTATACGCTTCAGGAAAAAGCCGATGTGTATTAAGAAGAGACACCGGCTGCCGGGATTTTAAGAAACGAGGGGTAGCTCCGAGAGATGTGTGTCGTCGAGTTCAGCCATCCTTTTCTGGTCTCCGAGATTTTGGGATGATCGATGTGCTGCTACTGCTGCCGCTGCTGCTGCTGCTGCTGCTGCTGCTGCTGCTGCTGCTGCTGCTTCTGCTAGAAGCATCATGGAGGGAGAATTAAAACGGTATTTTATCGATCGTTGTGTACAGTGAACGTTGGACAACGAAACTTCTGGATCGACCTCTTGATGCACGTAGTGTAAAAAATTGCAACGAACTAACTTGTAAAAAAATATTACACGGAACCTGCACACATTTCAGAGCGGATATGTGCACGGCTGTTATACGCGGCTCACAAATTCCTTCTTCTTAATACCGATAGATCTTTCGAGGGGCTTAGCAAGATTGCTGAAACGAGCTACATAAGTTAAGTACACAAAATGTTAAAAAGAAAACGAAATTCGCCACGCCAAGATTTGATTCGTCACATTACACGGTGGCCCGAAAAAAAGGTATTCGTACATCCCTCATCAGTTCTCTCTCCCTCTTTCTCTCTCCTCTCGTGCCCTCGTATACGAGCAAAGTACGAAGCCGGAATCGGAAATGCGGCTTTTACGGCAGTGCGCACATAGTCTGCAGCAGCGCAGCAGGCACGTCTTATAATGCTTCTCGGCTGTTCAGGTGCAAAGGGAGAGATCACAATGTCGCGCGAGCCAAAGTTTTTACTACACAATGGATCGAACCGACCGGCGTCATCTCTCTTAGAGCTATATACAGAGGCTATATATATATATATATATATTTCCGAAAAGCGTGCCAGGACTTGTGTACATTGCAGCGCATGTAGGTAAAAAGGAATTATATATACCTCGTCTCTCCTTCCCCTACATTGAGGAGGGACTCAGCTGCTTTTTACCACTATTTTCTCTTTGAATATACCTTTTGGATGGCTTGCCTATATACGGTGCGCGCATTAATGATTGATGTGTAAGAGTATAAAATGAAACCATCATTACGAAAGAAGGATCGCTAGGTTATCCTTGCCGAGGATTTTTCGTCTACAGTGAAATTTATTGATTCGAGGCGCGGAGAGGGGGAATCGAAGCTGAGCTGCTGATTGAATTTTGTAATCTTGCGCAGGTAGCAGACCTCCCTGCATTATACTCCTGGCTTTGCGAGAAATATCATCTACTTCTATAAGATATCTCTGATGCGTTGTATATACGTCTCCACTTCTGCTTGTAATAAGCTACTTTAAAAACATTAGCTTCTGAATAATGCTATTATTTTTTTATTTCTGTTATTTTTTATTTTTCGTTTTTGCAAATTGTAATGGGGCTTGAGAACTGGTTTTTAAGAAGTTCGAATATATCATGCATTTTTACGGGTTGACTTAGTGCAGATGTAATTAAATAAACGTCATTTCAATTCTTTTTACGACGGTTCATAACTAAATTTCCATAGAAATATCAAGCGCTAACTTTTGTCCGCTTTACGCGTAGCTCCGGTAATTTATGGTGTTACTTTTACGATCTCTCTGTCCCCCGACAGCTCTCGCGATAATCTATGCATCGCTTCGAACCTGGTCGGATAAACGTCTTATCGTATAGCTTTCTTTTTTTTCCCTCTTCGCCTCGAAAAAGAAGAAAAACGAAAGGAACAGCGAAAGAAATGCGAATTCCAACTGCTCGAAACATCCAAAGCAACCAGTTTACATTCGCAGGCGGTTTATAAACTCGTTCCAGTTTACAATTAACACCAGCGGCCCGTGTTGTAATTCAAAACACTTGCGTGTAAAAAACTTTATTGGGATTGGAAATTATAAATCGCGCGGCAAGGCGTACGCCTTGTCCCAAAGGCCTAATGAAAGCCATCAAAATTTTAACGGCTCTCTCTGTCTCTCTCTCTCCCTCCTGTCTCTGTCTCCCGCGCAGCGGTGCATTCATTACCAAGAGAAACAATCCTCACGCGAAGCGATAAAAATCACACACAGGCTCGCTCCTGATTTCTTTTCTCTCTTTCTCCTCTAAACAGAATACTTTCTCTCTCTCTCCCCGACGTCGTCAGCCGCGGTAGGTTACATCGGGAGATTCAGATGAATCGAAGACAGCGTCCGGCTCGATAAGCCGCGATGATCGGGGCCTGAAGTGTTCTTATCTCGGCCAATTTTTCATTTCTCCGTCTGTCAATGTTTTTTCGGCGTTGAAAAATGAGCAGCCCGTGTCTTACACGTCGACTCTCCGGCTACCAGACACTCTCCGCATAATACAGGACTGACATTAAAAGAGTCCAAAACTATTCGTCGGGCAACGTTTATAACCGATGCTCCGCACAGAAGTCCCCTTTTTTCTGTCTCTCTCTCTCTCTCTCTCTCTCTCTCTCTCTCTCTCTCCTCTTTGTCTCCATCCTCGTCTGACTCTCGTTTCGATTGCGTGGCTTTCTCTGCTGCGATGAAGAGAAAAAAAAGTCTGCTCGAAAAGAACAGTTAACTCTTACAGGTTGAGAGAGATATGTGATTGAGTGTAATATCTATTTTCATCTCGATACGGACAACTGTCTCTTTAGGCCAACAAGTGGACGATTAGCTATTCGAGTTATTCGGATGATCAGGTGCGTTACGTTTTAATTTTCGATGCTTTTGACAAAATCAACCACAGAATTCCCTTGCAATCTGATTTTTTTCTTATACAACTCCGAATCAAATGAATTTGCCGGATCAAGTTTTTAGTAATGGAAAGCATCAAGAGAATCACAATGGAATCAGTTCAATCAATTCATCAAAATCCACAGCACCGTCAAACTGTAAACTCAGACGTCACTTTTTTTTCTCTCTCCTACATACATTCGTCACAGGTGCACTACACCTTCTCCGACAAGCCAAAAAAACACATTCCAAACGAAATTACAAACATCAATCTCGAGCTCAGACTAAAAAAAAATCGCGTCCTCGGCCATTCATCATCTCGCCGGCCTCTCCAAACATCCGACGTATATTTCGTCGCATGCGATCATAGACGCGCGCACACACAGCATCCTATTGTCGACGTTACGTATGCACAAAGCTGTGTGGAAAGGTGCCTGCGTATATTGCCACGTATGTACGTATAAAGAGGCCGGTCCAGGTGCCGGCGACTGTTGTGGGGGAGAGAAAGAGAGAGAGAGAGAGAGAGAGAGAGAGAGAGAGAGAGAGAGCGGACCTGATCGGGCGGCTCGTGCCATTGACCGCCATTGACTCCCCCACGTATATACGACACATTGCCGATAGGTATATATGTCCACGACGCGCCGCTATTGCCTGTCTGCAAACTCACTCCAGCTTCTTCGCCGTTGATCGTATACATTTGCAGACGGCGAAAAAGCGATTGTCTCTTACAATTGTTATTTCAGCACGCGGAATATTGCTCGTTGAATCCAGTACATATCGTTTTCAAACCAATCTACGACATCTTCTGATCGATTTGCAAAAGTTCGACTGCCAGAGTCTCGGAAATAGACAGTCGCGTTCCCAAGATTTCAAAAGAAGCTTCGAGCGAGAGGCTTCGAGTTCATTAACCAGCGCAACTCGAGTCGCATTGGCATACGAACAAGAGAAGAATTTTACTCGTTTTCCCGTAGAGTCGTCTGTGATTTTCCGTATAGGCCTTAAGCGCGACGCAGTGAAACTCTTTGAGGACATCCAATCCAATCGAGCGACACGCGCGTATAGTTTTGCATAGTTGGGATCGTTATCGAGGGGGATCCTGTTATTTGTGTCTGTCACGTTTGGCATTTGTGTATCGAGGAAAAAACAAGAACGAGCGGACCGAGGAGAAGGAAGAAGTATTGACTATAGGTGTCCTAAACGATTTCGACGAGCTATTCGGAATAAACGCAGAGTCATCAAGGAGCCGAGATAAGAATCGGACGAGCGCGAGACGCATGTTTTAGTAAAATCTGGGTTTCTCTGTCTTGACAGCGCTGCTGTTGCTTTTTCCCCCTGGGACAATTATGTAGTTAAAGCGCCAAGGACAAGAAAGAAAAATCTATTCCGTGAACTTGTTCATCATATCGCGCGTGAACTCTCTGTTGCCAGCCTTTCCTTCGACGCGACGAGTTTCGTCGAATTTTAGTACACAGGAAGAAATTCATCAGACAGGAATCGATCTAAAACGATAGATTGCTGGGAGAAAATTTAATATCCTGAATTGGAAGACTAAAAAGACAATGTTTAAAATACGCGTTTATCTATACAGCCCATTTCCGCAATAACGGTTTATTAATTATCGCACGAGAATTATCATGAAAATAACGTTTTCTCCAGGTTCAGCTCGGCGCAGTTATTGGCGAAACTGTAGTCATGTCAATTATACGGCAAATCAATATATCAAGGAATGATTAGGCGCAGTCAAGTTGTCGGCACGTATATATATAATGCGCATATACTTGTGGGAGTTGACCGAAAAGTTTTTGCAGCAGGAGTGCAAAGCCAGTGCAGCTCGCAGCTTTATGTCTTTGCATAAACCATAAACCATTTCGACGAGATAGCCGAGTCGAATCCCTCGGCGCAAATAGCGAAATAGAACCTGCTTTCGCGGATCTCTTTCACCTCGCCGTCCGACAATTGACGGTGGGCGTCGTATACGGACTACCACAGTACTGCCGCCAGTACTACTGCGCCGCGCGCTGCCGTCGTTCGCGATATTTTATTGTTTTCCAAAATTTTTGCGCCGCCGGCTCGAACTGTTTCTAGCGATACATAATGTATATACACACACACATAGTTATAGTTGAGTTACAGATAGAGAGATAGCGCGTGCGCATAATGGGGCTCGCGCGCACGTATTTGCGTAATGCCGATTTTTCGCTCTCGAGCTGCCGATCGGTGTACTGGCTCGTTAAGATCGATTCATGCTCGCATAAACAAAATTCTGCCATTCATTTTAGAATATACGCTCGTCTACTGGAGCGCGAACCCTTTATGATATCTCGCTCCTATATGCACACTCGCTCGCTATCTCGCGCCGCGCGTTTTCTTTAACGCCCGCGAACTTTCTATGCGTATCGGATTCCAGAGCAACTTTTCCGAGCGCTTGATGTTTACATATATCTCCGAGCTCGGAAAGCTCGTTACGCGATCGATTCATGCGTATAATGCCTTCAGCCCCTTGGCCGCAGCCGCCGCCACGGCCGCGTAGCACGACTGCTGCTACTGCAAGATCGCGAGCAAAAAAGCAGCTCGCGCAGGAATCCTCTCTCGAGCGCGTATCTCTTGCCCGGCAATTATCCCGGGCTTTTCCTGGACCGAGTCTTATCGCGCCGCTCTAGAAAGTCAATTTAACAGTTCACTTGATTCGAGTGCGCGAGCGCGCGATTTTCGCGCTCGCGATAAAATGAATCGCGGACGGCGAGAGCGGACTCTACTGCGAGCCGCGCGCAGCGCCAGAAATAAAACGCGCAAGAGCGAGAAAGATCGCATCGAGCGAAAGAGGAGTCGGCAGCAACTACTACCGGCTTTTGCTCCTTCCTCCTCCAAGAAGACAGAGAGAAAGAGGGAGAGAGAGAGAGAGAGAGAGCGAGCAGGTTCAACGCGCAAGGTATATCGCACGTGTGCGCGGGTGCGCCGTCCTTTTACATCTCTTTGGCTTCTCCTCTCCTCTTCGTGCTCTCTGTGTGCCTGTATGTGCCTGTGTGCGAAAGATGCCGAGGATCGACACGACCGTGAATTTTTCTCGATCCGACGAGACTGGATTAACCGTATACGTTTGTATGTGTATGCGCGTGTCTCTGCGATTGTGTACATGTACATATATCAGCAATTTCACGTATACATCTAGAAGTAGCTGGAAATTGGAACTCGCAAAATTTTTCGAGCTGGCGCACCTATCGCACCATTTTTTCCCTTGTACAATATGTCCTAAACATGAAATCATACTTTGATTAAAAAAAAACCACTCGTTCAAAATAATCCGAGAAATAATCACTTCGATCGAAACGTATATGAGCGCATTTAAGAAGAGCCGCTTCAAAAACTAGCGTTTTTCTTGACTTTTTTGAAATGTTCATAACTTTGAAAGTAATCGTTTTTAAGTATATACTTTTATAACTCTTATATGAGTCATTCCACGGGATACTGGAAACTTCTGGGGGCCTGGACTACCGAAAAATTTTGGGTAGGGCACACTTACCAGACCTATTTTTTCTGATTTCTGGGACCCCTCCGAATAAGAAACCGTGCGAGTAGCATCATTATCGGTCGCCACCCGGGTTTCCGATCGAAAAAACGCAAAAATCTTCATACATTTTCTTTTGCATTTTTACTGTCGAGAGTATTATTTGTGTACTGTGAATCCTATGGGACTTGGCGCTATACTTTATATATACAGAACGAAAGTGCAGTTCAAGAGCTTGAAATTGAGCCTAAAATTTTTAAAATCGGATGTTCCGGTCACGAGTTACGCACGCTTCAATACTGCTAACTCTTTATAGGGTTCTCGCGAAACTAATCAATTTTCACTTTTTTTTTCAAATCCTCGAAACTTTTGATCCAGTGACTCGATTTTAAAGTTTAATAGCTTAAATTAAAGCTCTTTTCCTCAACTTTACGATTTTTAGGTCAAAAATTGATTTTTTAAATCTATTGAGCTATATATATGCATTCAGAAAACCAATCCACTTTAGAAGCATATATATACATCAACAGATAAAAAATTTTAATTTAGACCTAAAAACGAAAAAGTAGAGGAAAAGAGCTTTAATTTGAGCTATCAACCGTTAAAATCGAAGCATTGGATCGACAGTAATAGGGATTTGAAGAAAGGGGAAAATGTCTGGTTTTTGGAAAAATCGAGCTATTTCGTGAAAGTCAAACCAAATGACTTTTTTTAGCTTAAATTAAAGCTATTTTCCTCAACTTTTTGAATTTTAAGAAAGAACCAATCGGCTTTAGAAGCATATATATAGCTCACTACAAAAAAATATTTGTATCAACAAAAAAGCTGAGGAAAACAGCTTTTATTTAAGCTATTAAACGTCAAAATCGAATCACTCGATCAAAATTTATGACCATTTGAAAAAAGTCGTTCAAAAACCAGACATTTTTCCCTTTCTTCAAATCCCTATTACTGTCGATCCAATGCTTCGATTTTAACGGTTGATAGCTCAAATTAGAGCTCTTTTCCTCTACTTTTTGGTTTTTAGGTCTAAATTTAAATTTTTTTATCTGTTCATCTATATATATGCTTCTAAAGCGGATTGGTTTTCTGAACGCATATATATAGCTCAATAGATTTAAAAAATCAATTTTGGACCTAAAAATCGTAAAGTTGAGGAAAAGAGCTTTAATTTAAGCTATTAAACTTTAAAATCGAGTCACTGGATCAAAAGTTTCGAGGATTTGAAAAAAAAAGTGAAAATCGATTAGTTTCGCGAGAATCCTATAAAGAGTTAGCAGTATTGAAGCGTGTGTAACTCGTGACCGGAACATCCGATTTTAAAAATTTTAGGCTCGATTTAAAGCTCTTGAGCTGCACTTTCGTTCTGTATATATAAAGTATGGCGCCAAGTCCCATTGGATTCACAGTACACAAATAATACTCTCGACAGTAAAAATGCAAAAGAAAATGTATGAAGATTTTTGCGTTTTTTTCGATCGGAAACCCGGGTGGCAAGCGATAATGATGCAACTCGCACGGTTTCTTATTCGGAAGGGTCCCAGAAATCAGAAAAAATAGGTCTGGTACGTGTGCCCTACCTAAAATTTTTCGGTAGTCCAGGACCCCAGAGGTTTCCAGTATCCCGTGGAACGACTCATATGAGCGCATTTAAGAAGAGCCGCTTCAAAAACTAGCGTTTTTCTTGACTTTTTTGAAATGTTCATAACTTTGAAAGTAATCGTTTTTAAGTTTATACTTTTATAACTCTTATATACTTCCTTTTTTATAAAGGATAGGTAACATTTTATCATCATACTTAGAGCTATGTAATTGTACATATAGGTAAGGTAATCTGGGGGAAGATGTGATATGTAAGTCAAAAAATAAAATTCAAAATTCATAAGCTTGTGAAAAATAGTTTTATTGATGGATTATGTGCAAAAATATTTTTAGTTTTAACATAAGCTAATCTTAGAGAAAATTCGAAATTTCCTTGTAGAATAAATAAATATAAAGATAGTTTTATGTGGCGAAGAGAATCTTCAACAAAAACAAAAAGTAATCGAGATAATGGAATCTAATAAGATATGGTAAAAAGCTATTAAAGCTTGGAAACTATATGTCAACAAAAATACAAATTCGAGTCGAGCATCAAAAATATAGCCTTGCACTACGCTGTCATCTTTCCTCGGCTGATGGAGAGCATTTATTTTCGTGCATGCGCACATCGCTTGACATTTGATTCGGCGCGTTTTATGAATAAAACATCGCTAGCATGAATACATAGTCGAAAATCTTAGTATTCAGCTTTAACGCCCATAGAGTCGTGGTTGAAGGATTGAAAAAGCGTTTTGGAATATGGTTTATCGGTATAGGAATAATTTGTGTTTTAAGAGCTGATCTTGATATCGTTAATGATTGGTAATTCCTCTGGACAGTTGCGCGGCTACTATTCCAAGAAGGGATGGAAAAAAATGCCAGGTCTTTACGGGTAGAGAGAAGTCGAGAGTCCGGCCTGTGGCTCTCTCGCGGTAATTAAAATCAAATTTCCAGGAGCGATGCCGTGCTCGGTTAAGCGCGATAACGGCGCGAATTGATGGAAAAGAGTAAATTTAAAATTCTAGTAGCCCCGAGATAAGAGGCGCTCGCCGGGAGAGAAACTCATATTTATTAAGTGCGAGAGAGAAGCTGGTATATTCAGTGCGAGGGAGAGAGAGAGAGAGAGAATGCGTGTATGGCCGATCTTTGTGTTGTTGTTGAGGCGGCGATTACGGGAGGGGAAAAAAGCGAGAAAGAAAGATCGGATCGTTGACTTTGGAGAAGCTCGTATACGGATGCTCGCGCGAGGTGAGCTCATTAATTCAAATAAATCGCTTATGCATCGGGCCGCGATCTCGACTGGCGCTCGCTGGCTCGCTCGCGCGCATCAGAGGGAGAGCGAGAGAGAGAGAGAGAGAGACTTAAAGCTTAGTCTCGAGCAAGACGAATGAAATAGCCTCTCTCGCTCACTCTAAGCGCCTTCCAGTATCATTCCGCGCGAATCTCGCCTCTCTGGCTTTATAATGCGAATGATACCCGCTAATTTTTCAAATTGCCCGCCGCGCGCGTTCGACCTTAAATGCTTCTCGCTCTCGTCCCGTCGGTATATATACATGCAGGCTTAAGCCTCGAGCCAAAAACAAAACGCTCATTATTCACTTGCGCCTGCATATTTATCGCATTACGCCTTCGTGCCGACTGCCAAGTACCTATGCATGTATGCATGTATACCTGCAGTAAAAAGTCGCGACGTCCGGCCGATTACGCGCGCGAGCTCGAGGTGCCAACTGTACATATATACATATTACATATATACACAGCTCCGGGAGCAGTCGCTCTTTTCATCCTCGAGTTATTGCCATTGTCCGCTCGCGGATCGATCTGCAATCGTCGAAATCGTGCGAACGAGCTGCGGCAGTTCCTTCGCGCTAAATATACGTACCCCACGCTGCAATAAACCACTGCGCCTGCAATCGAATCGTATCACCCCGGCAACGTGCTCTAAAATGGCCAATTGCTCATTTATATAGTTTGTTCTGCAAACTTCCGCGCGCGCGCGCGCGCTCGCAAACCTATACCGCTACTATTCGAGAGCAGAGCAAGAGCCCGATGACGAAACGGCCGCTAACGATAAACAAATAACCCGCTCCCATATCGAGTCGTAAAGCCTCGAAATAAGCAATTAGAGGCCCGCGTATTTCGCAAGACACGCGCGTACACAGAGACACTATATATACGTAAAGGAAAACGCAGCGCGAGGAGAAAAATGCGTGGAGAGCAGTGTATCGGTAAATCGAGATGTTACTCGCGGTAGCCGCTCAGTGCGTGCGTGCGCGATATCACTGATCTCGCGCGGGGGCGTCCCGCGCACAGCTCGCTCGATACATCTCGGCTTTGACTTTCCATTTACGCAGCGTGACGACTTATCGGCGCGACGTCTCGGAGTCCCCGGCTGCTGCCGCTGCTGCTGCAGTAGAGGTTCCCGTTTGTTTATGCATTTTTCTTGGAGAAATTAATCGGCCGCCGGCCATTGTCTAA
Organism: Philotrypesis tridentata; assembly: GCA_018906965.1. Lineage (NCBI taxonomy): Eukaryota > Metazoa > Arthropoda > Insecta > Hymenoptera > Pteromalidae > Philotrypesis > Philotrypesis tridentata. The sequence continues at coordinate 15,753,658 of JACCIB010000001.1, forward strand.
CCGCTACGAGTATATATACTGCAGCAAGAGTGAGAGAGACGGAGAGAGAGAGAGAGAGAGAATAGTTTTCTGATACTGCGTACCGGTGGCTGTGCAGTGTGCACAACTGCAGACACACGCACGCGCAGCCAGATTGAGATACTGCCTGTCTCTTAAATTCTAGACGGCTTTACCGCCTGCTCCTTTTCGGCGCTCGTTCCAAGACTTGATTCGAGCTAAGCCGCGACGAGATTACACTTCCACAGCAACTTAAGCGCAGATAAGGGCTGTATAAATTTGTGCGTTTTCGTTTGTTAATCCTCGCGCGAGAGCTCGTTTCCGTAACGCGAACCTCTCGCTTAAATAATTAATTAAGCGCGCGCGCGCGCGGCGGCTTCGCAAGTCCGAGGGAATATCGCGCCTTATTAAACGAGAGCCGCGATGCGCGCGAGCTTCGTATAATCCGCATTACGAGGAGTACATCAGGGTACGATCGACGCGCGATTTAAACACGCAACATCAAAACGTTATGGTAATCGCCGTCGGACTCGAGCAATAATCAGCCAATAATAAACTACATAACGCGAGTGAAAATGGATCAGTCGCGAACCAGCGCGATATATACATAATATATGTCTTACACGCCGCGGCGAGAAGACGTAACATATACGCGCATATTATGAACCTGTACGTATATAGCGTATACATTTACAAGTAGTTGCGCTCTCGCCGCGTCCGATGTACACAGTATCTTTATGCGCCGAGAGACACGCTATCTCGCTCTTGTAAAAAGCCTTTTAATTAAGCGGTATTTACGCGCAACTAGGCTTCAAGCAACAAAAAAATTCGACGTTCTACATCTGCTTTCGGTCTTTGCTACTTTCTCAAGGTAAGCAGGATTGCCTTTTATTTTCCGCAACCACATCCAAAGTCTCCTTACAATCAGTGTAAACAACGAAAGAACGAAGCAGCGCGCTTTGTACACCGCCAAGTTCATCAAATTACTTTGAAAAGGTGGCAGACTTCTGCTCTCTGTTATATAGCCAAAGATGAAGGAACAGGAGGCGTGTGCGCAGAGTATATATAACGTAGAAGCGAATTCTGCGAGTCGGCAATTTGTTACCTCGTTCAATTATTTTCTCTTCGCGGTGTATATTGGTACTGACTTGTTAAGATTGACCCCACTGTATCGGTTCCAAGTGTATCGGTTGAAAAATAAACGCGTATAACATCGGAGAAAAAATAATCCTTTTGACGGTCATACAGGAAGTCGGTCTAGAATGGACTACTAAACAGTTGCTGGGACTGCGAAATATCATTTTCTCGATCTCGCTGAATTTAACGAAAGAAAAAAGAGAAAGCGCTCTCGCCGCTTATTTTCCACGTTTATCAATTCGTATATCGAGCACGCTTATAGGCATATTATTTAGCTTATTACGGACTATATTATAAATCGTTATTGTAAATGCAAAGGGTTGTTATTTAAAAGCGAGACCAGGTCGAAAGCCGACGAGAGACTCTTGTCATGCTAATGAGACAGTAAGTGCGACCGAATGGAGTATAGGGAAATTTCAGCCGAACAGCGCCGCTGGACGCTTGTCTCCATTGTCAAAGCGTCAGCCGGGATATACACTGTCCGATATATCCATTCTAAATAATAGTGATAATAATCGCGGCAATATTAAGTATAAAGCGCACTCGAATTGCGTCAATAGTGATACACATTAGCTTGCGTGGACGTTCCGATAGTATAAAGGCGCGGACAGACCTGAACGATAATTAGTCTATCCTCGTTTTGTCAGAAGATCCGAGTTTTTAATTGCGGCGTCCGCGAGAACGGCTCGAGCCAACGCATATACTAATGATGCAAGAGGAGCGCGAGCAGGTGCGCCAAGTAGCGATTGGTCCATGGAGAAGAGGATGAATGCCCGAAAAAAGCGTATAATGGTCGCGCGCGAGAGATCAAAAAGCACGCGTGCCCCCATACAGTGTCTCCGACTGTGCGACTGCAATATATCTCAGCTGCGCAGAGCCGCTGTTGGCCGTCTGGTAGCTTCAAGCGAGCCAGACGCTATAGCGGCACTTGCGAAACGGGTGACACATAAGCCGGCGTCTACTCGCGTCGATCTCCTTACGCCTGCACACGCGCCATTGTAGCCCACTCGCGAGAGAGAGAGAGCCGAGAATTCTGCTGCCGTCGTATAACAGGGTTAACGCCGGCTTCTATCGGCTTTTCTTTACGACCCTGTTGCGAAAATTTCGAGCTGCCGTTCGTCGAGCTGCTGCTGCTGCTGCTGCTGCTGCTGCTGCTGCCAGTGCTGCTGCTGCTGTGTGTCTGTGACGTAACGCGGGTTCTTCGGAGAGGGAGCCAGATTTTTCGCGCGGAGGAAACGAACAAGGGGGAAACAGATATTGTCGTGTTTCACAATTTCTCTCTCGGCACACGGATTGGACTGCGCGCGCGCGCGCAATCAAGGAGACGAATCAGTCCCGCGTAAACATCCCCGAGCGAGAGCCTCGAGTCTAATGCATACTGTACTTGTAGCGCATGCTGTAGAGAGCAGAGAGTATATAGAGATAGCTGCGCGCGCGCGCGTGTGTGTGTGTGTGTAGCGGGAAAGAACCGGGCGCATCGTAATGGATTGCACTTGTAGATCGTCTAGTCGCGCGCGCGACTGCCTCCCCCTTTAACAGAGCCAATTATGGCGCATGCGCGCTCCGCGAATAAATAGCCGAGTTTATTGGGTTTCGGCCAGCCGGTAATAAGCCCGGCCTATATGCTGCCGGCTGATTCATGCGACGTGACGAGCAGAGCAGGCTGTTGCTGCTGCTGCCGCTGCACTTGCGATATCGGAATTTCCGATGCTTATCGATATGCGCGCAACGCCGAGCTTAACGGCCGTTTAGTCTTGTCTCGACATGGCGCTCCGATTTTTCCTTTTGCCAGAGCTGGTTATTCTTCTTTTTCCGGAGGAGATGATATCGTTATGGGTTGTTCTTCGGCTGCGCGCAGTTTCTTGCGCTGCTGTTGCGGCTGCTGCGGCTGAATCGCCGCGAGATAAGAGCCTTTGAAAAGTTTCCTCTGATTATTGCTTTCCAGTCGGGTAGACATTGCTCTATTACGGAATATTATATGTGTCTGTGTACATAATTGAAGGAGCGAGCGGGAGGATCCGTGCGGCGGGGGAAGGGCTTACAATGCTTGCCGAGAGCGGGGCGATTCAATTGATTGTCAACCGATATAACTGATCGCGCGCTGATCGTCGCGGTGAAACGACTAAATTATTTCTGAATCGATCGATTGTTGAGCTGCGCGTTAACGCACTACCGATTAGCAAATATACGATAGGGAACGATAGGGCATTGATAAAATTATACGGGTCCGCGCGAGCTGCACACACACACACACACGCGCGTGATCTATTAACAATTAGAGGCAAGTCGCGAGAGATTGTGGGATTTTTCCTCGAGCTTCCGATCGAGCGTACACAGCATCGGAGATCGTCCGATCGAGATAACGGGGCGGTATATTCGATACCAGCAGCGCCGCTGTAGCTAGATACTCAATGGCCCATTGTATCGTGTCTCCTCGTCGGCCGGTTTTTTCGTTAATCGATCGCCCCGCCCGGCGAATAAATTAACGTGTCGACTGCTGCCGTAGCCGCTGCTCCGTTTAGTACACGGGATATTATATACCTCGCGTGCGGCGCATACTTATAATCACAAGTGTCGTAATTTCCATTGTGCGTGCGCGATTTTACGCAACGAATCGCCGTGTAGCGACGGCGCAGGGAAAAGCTCGTCTGGTTTTGCCGAGGAAAAGCGTCTCCTCCCTCGTCAATCCTGCGTTATTGCTTCACGAGCCAATGGCTGGGAAAATTCTGATACAGATGTAAACGGATATGCGCGGGCTGCAGGATCGGGAGGTCAGACTTTCGAGTTCTGCTACCGCTACATATGCACACCGTGCGAGAATCGTCCAGTCTAAATTAAAATTTTTATTTCAAAAACCGTTCTTGTTTTTCCAATTCTAACAATGAGCTTGGAAAATAAAAAAATGGCTAACTGTGTGGTTGAATTTAATTTTAATTATTCTAAGTGGTACGTGTAGAAGCGTTTTTTAGTATATTTGTATTTTAGTAATGAGACTCTGGAAGCGTAATAGAAAAGACACGCAGTTAATCTGAATATTGACAATGTACTTAAGGACGCTGTCCTAAACGAAGTTTGAGATTCTACAATTCAAATATCACCAGAGTTAAAAAGAATATTCTTATTATTTTATTCGAGAGTTGTGCAACTCAGCGTTTATGACGGGATGAATGTTGAAATATTTAACGCGAGTAAATTAGCAATGGGTGTGCTTGCAGGATTGTAAAGACAACAATTTCGCCGCGGCAACTAGTCGGTAAATCGACAGTTGCAAACAACTTATTGGTCAATATTTTATTGAACGTTTAGCAAGCGCGCACATACGTATACAGGGTGAGTGCCACTAAACAATGTTTCGTATCACTTTAGCCAATTAGAAAAATTGCAAATTCAATTTGTCCATATAATGGAAAATACTCTCGGTGCGGAGAGCGATAAAGTAGAAGGATTATTCGGGCGAGCGATCAAGCCAATCGATAAAATCACGCGCGCCGCGCGCGAGGATAACCGTCCGTGCACTCCGCGCGCCACACGGTCTGTGTTTACACTCGGTGCTGCATATGTTTTGCATAATAAATAGAAGTAATTGGGTTCGCTAATAACAAGGTATGCTTTGCGCAATTTACCCTATGCACACCGCGGCTGCTTTTCTTCTAATACACGCTCCGCGCTTTCGATATTGGAGACTCATTTGCTATATAAGCGTAGCAGCGGCGGCTGCGGTGGCGGCGGTGTGCATAATATTAATAACAGAAAATTTCGACGGCGATACTCCCGGGGAAAAATATGCATCACGCGTCCGAGTTAAATAAGCTCGCGAGACAGCCGCATATGAATATATTAAGAGCGCTTTTCGATCGAGCACGTCCGCCCGTTAAAAATTGCATGAATCTGCTCAACGCGCAGAGTTTGCAGAAACTGTTGCAGAACGCATATATGCACACACTCCGCGGGGTAGAAGCTGGAAAGACAGTTGAACGGCCCTTAAGAAAGCGCGCGCAATTTATCCTTAGCCTAGCGCGCACTCGCCTGGTACTCGCCGCATAATTTCCAGCTTTTACCGAGTAATGTCAAGCCGGCGCGGGACTGTAACTCACCGCGATAATAGAGCGCGCGCGCGCGCGCGGCGCGGCTTAAAAGTCTCGCGGGCGCAGTGTCGCGGCAGTGCAGTAGACAATAATCCGAAAAACGATCAGCCCCGATAGCCGAGCGTATGCGCAGTCGCGTATGCGAGCGGCTCTCGGAGCAGCTGATAGGGGGAGAACAGTGTGTACGACAGGATCGAGAAACATACGCAGCTCTCGCTTTGACTAATGTCCGGGGGAATCGGCTTTTCGCCAGAAGAGAGTTTCGCGCCTCTGGATAACGCGCGTTTATATGGGCCGCGATAGATAGCCGAGAACACCGACTACACGCACTCCGTCGGGGAATGTTCACCCGCGCGACGAAATCGCTACTCTCTCGCCCTCGCTCTCGCCGCTTGTGCATTTATCGAACAATGCCTTTTCGCCGCGCCGGAGAGAGTAGCGCGATATGCGCGCGACATTTTTCGTCTTTATACTCGTGAAATTGTGCAACACGCGCACGGTATACGTATTATATATACATGCATGTGGAAACGCACATGTGCGCGCGAAGAACCGATGTGTGCACATATGTAAACATACTTTCTAGAGCGAGATGTATATTTTTCAAGTCGCGGGTATAACTATCCTTATGTACAATTAGAACGGAGAGCCTGCGGCCGGCGGCGGCAGCTCCTAATCCTCGCAAGTGAAAAAGCTGCTCGTAATGCGCATACCTATATATAGCTGGCCGTGGCGCGCGCAGTCTAAAATAATCCAGCGATGATTGAGATTTATTGTCCGGTTCTAAGGCGTGCACGCGCGCGTAAAAGATTGCGTGCAGCCCGCAGGCGCGGGCGTATACCCTCTCGACGCGTTTAGCGCACCATCTCTCTTTCACTTGACTATTCGCTATATGTATACAGTTATAGACAGTACACGCGCACGCAGGCCCCATACGGACCTAACTATGCGATACACTTGCGCGGCGTATACACACGCGGCAGTATACGGCCGCAGCGCGGCGGGACTGCATCTTTGCAGCTGCCGCGCTGACTTGGCTCTTTCGCTCTCGCGCCTTATATATTTTCCGCGACTTTTGCAAGTATGCGCCGCACGCGAGAGTCGCAGGCTTTTTAAGGACATGTGAAAGCAGCGCGCAAAAGCTCGCTTTTGTCAAGTTCGCGCATATCGAGCAAGATTGCGCGCCCGCGCATTCGGATAGTTAATATAAAAGCAGATCGAGTTTTACTGCCGCAGACCGCGTAGAGGGAATATAAACGCGCGACTCCGGCTCTTTGGGGATATATTATTAAACGGGCGCTGAATCCGCAATTACGCCGAGGACTCGGCGCTCCGAGTGTCTGCGGATAACGCGCTCCTCATGCCTTTAATAAAAGGCGCGTAAAGGCAGGGACACCTCGCTCCTACACTGCCTAATTATATCCGAGGAGTGTCGCGCTGCACGCATGCATATATACGCGCGCGATATCGCTGCCGGCGCGAATTCCTTCCAATTATCTCTTGAGTAAAGTCTCGGAGAGCATGGCTGCAATATAAGCCGCGACTATTAGAGACGCGACGAGAGTCGGAAAAAGTAACGGGGCAGTATAACTCAAGGCGAGCACTAACTCATATAGCGCTCGAACAGGTGCCCATAGGCTTCCGGTGCGCAGCGCTCCGCGCTTCGACTTGATGAATAACGCGCTCGTCTCCTCGAACTTTACAGCGCGTGTGCCGCACATCTAGAATAACGATCGTGTCCGCGTATAGCGGTCTGTGCGCTATATACCGATCGGCCCATACTTTTAGCGGTGATTGCGCCCCAATAAGACGGCCATTAACGGCTCGGCGGCGACACTTTGCGCCGAACGATGTCTCGCGATATAGTCTGCGGACGCAGGTTATATAGAGGCGCGCGTTTAGTACATCGAGGATCGCCGGGCCCGATAAGACGCGCGAGCGCACGCGCGCTGCCCCGGTGAAGACGTATACGCGAAGGGGCAGTTCGAAGCGCACACACACACGTGTCCCGGTAGATTTCTCGCGTGTTGAACAAGCACATTATGAGCGGGGCTCTCATATGAAAGGCTTAATTAGAAAAGAGAGCGCGCGCGTTTAATTCGCGTGTATGTATATATAGGCGCGCGCTCGCGGAGAATTTACAAGGCGCGATAACATTTACAACGTACGCGTGCGCGGAGTTTTAATAATCGCGCGCGGTGAGCAGACGCCGCCGCCGGCGGGACACACGGAGGCGCAATTGTCGCCGTGATTTACTTTTACACGCGCGAGAGAGGGTATATATAAGAGCCGAGCGCCTACGCGGCCGCAGCTTTTCTTGTAAATTCCCTCTAATTCGAGCTAACAAGCTTATATGTACGAGCGTATATATTTATACGCGACGTTCCCTATATAAGATCGCCGAGGACGTATCGCGATCGGATGATCTCGTCCCGGCGGATCGTTTATCGTGCGCCAGGGATATCGATGGCTTACATGAAATGGCGCGCGAGCCCGATTGAAATACAAGGGCGGAAACGCTGCGCGGCCGTCGCTCGATTAATGGCTCGCATAAATCGCGGAGAGCGATGCGCGCTAACAATGAGCCCGACGCCGGATAATAAGTCTATACAGTCTCGACACGACGCATACCTGCGTGCGAAGATTGAGTGCAAGTGCGTTTTCGCCGAGAAAATATACATGCACGTGTATTATGCGGCTTGCGCGTATGAATTTCAGCGCTTTCTGCGTCGCTCAGCGAATCTCATTCGATTTCGTGCTCTGCCGCGCATGACGATCTCCACGCCGTTATACATACGTATATACAATATACATGTGCACTCTGTATACCTACATGATTCACGATGAAAATATTATGATTGTCTCGCGCGGTTAATCATATCATTGCAACGTTAATAAGACGTACATGCAGCCAATCCGATCCCACGACTTCCGCGAAAGTCTCGCTGCAACTGCAGGCACGATGATCGCTTACATGTATGCAGCATACTGCGCCGTCGTCGCCGCGTCATGTAAGTTTGTCCTCGCGTCTCAGCTCACGTAAGTCCTGCTTGCTCCCTCTCCCCCCCTCCCCGCATTACCGCACTCTTCTCCCGTTTCACCCGCGGCTAACGACGTCGCGATATTCGCCGCTATTTATTTACCGTCTAAATCGCAAGCTCGCCTCGCCCAAGTAAGCATAACGCGCAAAACGCCTTATTCGTGCTCCTGCACTGCTATACGTGCACTTTATACGTGTATAGTGTATACGCTTCGGATCGCGAAGCAGCGCACGTTCGCGATACGCATCTCTCCTTCACTCCGAGCGCAAGGGATACTCGCACGACGTAATCACTTGGAAATCGACTCGATCAATCGGAGGCTTTAAGCGACTGTGTGCATAATGTGTCTGTAAGCGTGCGTGTATGTGTGTGTTTTTCACAACGAAAGTACTCACGCTTTGTACATAATTGAGTTTGACGCTCGCATGAATAGGTGGTATATAGTAATACTGTTTTTAATGCGATTAGCCCAGTTATAGTTAATACTAGAGAGGAGACTTTTTTCAATAAAATGCTCTATAGCCGCTTGAATCATGGTGCCGACAGGTACATGGGTGGTGCCGGACCCCCCATCGTCGATCGTACGTGCTTGCGAAACTTATATATACCGCGGCTATATACACGCATGTGGCGCACCGATCGAAAAGACGTGAAAAAATTCAATAGCCTTCGGACGTTTTTACGCATTTTTCTTTTCCGGCTGTATGTAAGGCACTCGAGATTTATTAATCGAAAAATATAAATCACGCGAATGAAAAGAACTGCGCAGGTGTGTATGCCTGTAGAGCAACGTGAAATTATCGATATAAATCGAAGCTCCATTGTTTCTCAGATTGCGTGTATATCATACGCTCAGCTCTACATCATTGTGCCATGCAAATCGAAAATTGGATATAGGCTCGTCTTCGCGAGAAGAGAGAATCGACGAGGCTAAAAAGGCCGCGTACGGCAATAAACGCAGGAGAGACAGATATAGCGAGAGCAACGCAGGAGTCGCTGCTGAATCGGCATTCTGTATACGCAGCAGTCGAGGCGAGGAAAAATAATCGCGGGCGGCGCGGTGAGTCAGAAACTGGAAGCCGCACTTTACGAGAGAGTTGCAACCGAGAGCTGTTGCCCCGGCGTCACGTTTCGCGAATAGCGGATCGCAATAAATAAGCCGATATATTGGCGATTGACGCGCGCACGTATACAGGAAAACTGGCTCCCTTTGTATATAAGCGGTGTTGCTGCTGCTGCTGCTGCTGCTGCTCCTGTCTATGTGCGCACGCGTACGTGCTGTTTACTCGTTAAGCTCGCCAGCCACGACTGCACATGGGAAAATCTAAATTTTCTAAATCACTGTCATGGCTGGAGGGCTTTCAGAGATTTCTGTACTGTATCTGGTAGGACCAATTTTTTTCTCTCGGTCCATATAGGAAGCCCGAATAATGAACGCGAAGAAAGGAAGGAAGTGCAGCGACGGAAAAAAATGTCATTAAATTATTCTAAGTTTTCGAGCTGTATGTTCAACTCGATGTTCAAGTGATTTTCTAATACATCTATTTATACAACGTTCTTTTATTCGGTCGTATATAATTCTGTGGCAGTTGAATTTCCTAAAAGTTTTCTCGACTAAGAGAGAAAGAGAGAGAGAGAGAGAGAGAGAGGTGACTACGGTTCGTGGGAGATGTCAGTCTCGAAGGGAAAAAGAGAGACTGTCGCAGCAGCTTCCATACATGCGACATGTACGGGCTTGCGACTCGATCAATTATCTCTCTATCGCTCGACTCGTACGCGACTTTCTAAATTTATACCAACAAACTTATCGGGCTCTTGCTCGGGCTCTTGCGAATCGAGAAAATTTCGATACTCCGTTTCCGCGAACGCGTGGGGTGTTCGCACGATTTGTATCTCGGCGTAATGTTGGCCGCCGTCTCACTTATTCAGCGGGTAATTGCTAAATTGTTGCGTACACGAGCACAAATAACGCCACAGACATCATAACGATCAAAAAGACTGCTTTATTAATTTTTACAGTGCTAAAAGTCGCCTCTAAATCAAGCGTCTGCAGCGCAGTGCCAGAGCTCAGAAATTCAAGCGGACTTTTCTCTCTCTCTCTCTCTCTCTCTCTCTCTCTCTCTCTCTCTCTCTCTCTCACGACTCGATGGAAATTTAGAGAGTTCTCAGGAGAATTTATGGCCAAATCATAATCTTCGAATTTTTCCGATGGCACAGTGCAGCTCGCCGCTGCAGCGCTGCGCTTAGAGGGTTTATACGATCGTATAATGGAGATAAAGCCCTCCTTAATGAAGTGAAAAGCGCTGCCATATAGCAAGTATAGAGTGCGCACACATGCACTCACATACGCCCGGCCGACATGTATGCAAGACTCGCCGCCGCCACCGCAGCAGAGCGATTGAGAAAGATCCTGTCGCCGGGTTACCCGCTCGTAATTCTGTGAGCTATCGCTTTAGCTCGAAAGTACAATGCTCCGAACTCGGCTGTATATTAGATTGAATGAGGCGTTATTGTCGATTTCGGCCATGCGACTGCTTGCTCGCGCTTGCGCCCGATATAAACAATGCCACGCGCGCGCGCGCGCGCGCTCCGACAGATTAGCTCTCGCTGGGGGTGGCTATATACGCTCGCACCTATGTATACGTGCAGTTTAATTCTTAATCGCGTGCCTCGGATAAACCCGGCTCTCGTTCCACCTCTCTCGCGAGTGTCTCTTGATATCCCCGCGTGAACCGCACATGCACGTTCCGTATATAGTTGCGAAATGTTGTTGGAAAGTGCGAATATATCAACAATCGTAAGCATCTCAATTTCTACGCCAACTCTCTCGCCTCTATTACGCACGAATAGACCTAAGTAACGCAGTAGACCGCACAGACGCGCCACGTACTGTCTCCCAACTTGACGAAGCTACAAAAGGCTTGGTCAAGAGAAGGAGAGAGAAAGAGAGAGAGCGAGAAGTCGGTTGCTGCTGCTGCTGCTGCCTCTCATTTGCTCGGAAATGCGCGCGCGCGCCAGTATATAAAACGGCACTGCCAGCCGACGATAATTGATAGCTACGCGACGGATTTCGTCACGTATATATATATACGCGCGGAGTGCGCGCGAGCGCGTTTATATTGTATCTATGGCTTTCTCATTTCTACCGGGCAATTGACGTGTCGGCCGGTCAACTGCAGCTCTCGCGCGACACAAAGAGAAAGCCCCTCTCTTATATACAATATGCAGTGTGCACGCGTATTGGGACGAAGCACACGTGTCTTATATATATAATATATACCAGATACCTATTTACTATGTGTATTTCTACAAGCACTCGCGTCGCGTGTATCGTATATATATATACACGCAAATTCGCATCGGGCTCTTCTTTTAGCATATCACACAGGCCGCGAGTACGCGGTTAATTTGTTTGTTAAATTTATGCAAACGTAGGATGCCGCCGCGCGCGAGCTAGTTTCCGCGTGTGCAGGACTTCCGCGTATACCCCTCGCTCCGTCTCGATCCCGGCGCTGTGCACTTCCTCGCTCACGGTGCACTGCAGCGCACGTGCGTAATAACTCGCGCGGCCTCTTGCGCAACACTCGACGCGAGCTATATAGAGCAAATCCTCGAGAGATAGCATCTCGGCAAATGGCTGTGCGCTGTGGAGCATCGATACCGCAGCGCCGTGATAGAAAGAGCAAGAGAGAAAGAGAGAAAGACACCTACTCACACGGCGCGTATACCTTACGATAATGTTGAGAGCCGAGAGCGGCGGCCGATCGCTGCGGCCGAGCTGGCGCGCGGCTTATGCTTTCCAACTTAATTAAATTACGTATATTTATAATAAGGCTCGCTCGAGCTGTTTGATTTAAAGTTGAGCGGCCGCGTGCACGAGGGAGGGCAAACAACAGGTTATTTATTATTCATAACTTCAATGCGATCGAGAGCGCGAGAGCGCGCAATATTGACGTAGCGCGCGCATGCTGTATACGAGCAGCCGCTGTACCCCGCGATTACGTAAAAGGTATACACTATATACACGGAGAACGAGACGGAGAACGAAAAGCTGCGCTAATTGATTACCGGATGATGACGGGAGACTCACTCTCTCTCTCTCTCTTTCTCCTGAGCGACTTGCTCTGCAAAAAGCCGCGAGTATGATTCGAGTTATAAATTCGAGGGTATACATTTGGTGAAATTAGTATTTTAACGATGCAGTTCGGTACATATATATATACGCGAGTGTGTGCAGTAGTGAGAGTTTCTCCTCTGGCAAGAAAGCTGACTCTCTTTCTCTCTCTCTCGAGGCAGAAACGCAGAGAGAAGTACATTTTCAAAAGGTATACACCTATACATAAAACCACAGATGGAACTTGCTTAATCGAGCGACTTCCCGATTAAGCAAGTTAAATTTTTCAGCGCAAGCTCGCAGAAGCGACGCGTCAGCTCGTTTTCAGCCCGGCACACTCGAGCCGCATAAATATATGGGATATATGCGCGGTATAATACGCGAAACAATAAGAGAGAGGGAGAGAGAAAAAAATCAGCCGTTATAACTCGGGGTAGCACGCAGAGAGAAAGAGCTTGCGCGCGTATATGTGTAATTATACACGTGTGTACAGCGCCGGGCTTATTAATTTTGCGCGTCGTCCTGGATTAATCGAGTCGGACTCACGGGAGCTTCCTCGAAAGCTGCGCTCGCGCAGGACCTCACCGCCGTGGTGATTAATACGCGGGGCCGTACTCCGCGCGCTTTTTTCATTTTCTCCCTCGCAGGCGGATGCTCTGTTTCCCGAGATTCTCTCGCGCGGCAATTAGTCAGTCCTTCGCTTAATGCGCGTGTATACGTATGCAGGCGCCTATATACGAGGCATTGTGTCCGACCGTGTTGTAGGTGTCTCTCTGCGCAGCCGCGTACACTTCCCAAAGCGCATACAGTCGATTCGCTCTGGAAAGCCAAACGCCGAGCGGTCAGTTTCGCGCATGTACAAAGAGGAAGATTAGGAGCCAAGAGGCAAGAAATGGCATTCTCTGCCGCTGCTGCTTGGCGTAGCTCGCGTGTCGGCGGACTGTTAAGCGAGGCCAGTTATTATTAATGATTATTATGTTCGTGCGGCGGTGGCAGAGAGCGAGCGTTATACCTGTGCAGTGCGCGCAGCCTGCAGCTCGTGCACCTCGGACGCGCGCGTCTCTTGATTTACAGGCGAGCGATCGAATTAACTCGACGTTTAATGGCCAAGTGCGCGCCGATCATCGGCAAATACGCCTCGCCGCTCAGCAAACACACAGAGCGCTCTGTCTCTCTTTCGCTCTTTGCTCCTTACTGTGTATGGGGCCGCGACGATTCGACGACTATTGTCACGAAAGCCTTATTACTGCGCGAGGTTTAAATTGATATTTCGCGTCGCTTGGCTTATAACTTATTAACGGTGAAGCGCGCGGGGCCATCGCGCGGCAGCAGAAGAAACGCTCGTCTGTATGCGCCGGCAGTTAAGGCGCACATATATGTGTAACTTTTCCGAAATCTAGACTACTAAACACGATTCGCATGTAAAATGAGGAACCGCTCGGCCGGCGGGGCCGGTGTGCTCAGCTCTTGCGTAACGCTGTGTATATACAGTAATATGCAGATTGCAGAGTGGTGTGCGCCGTAATGTTGCCAAGGACTCTCGGCATGTATAATGCGCATAAAAGGTAGCATATGAGAGAATCCCGAGGAGAAGAGAGTTAATTGGTAAAGTGGATTTTTCGAACCGCCGCGAGTGCACTCGTTGTTAATCTCCTGTCTATTACACACTTAATAATCCTTCCTTATGAAGCCCGAGCGGCAGCGACCGCAGCAGAAGAACTCATTTACTTGGACGTCTCTCTGGGCGCGCTCGCAATTCGCGCTCTCTCTCTCTCTCTCTCTCTCTTTCTTCCTCTCGCTCGCATAGACAAATAGGCAAGAAGCTACTCATACCGCGTATGCATGTACATGGGGAGCGTCTCTCTCGCTCGAGCAAATCGCTCCAGACGCGCGTTCCAATTTGGAGTACATACTTTCTCGACGTCGAAAAGTGAAGGAGGAGAGCGAGAGAGAGAGAGAGAGCGAAAGAGAGATGAAGTAAAAACAAATTGCCTCGCTAAGTGGATAGTAAGGTGGACACACAGCATGCAACGGGAACTATATATCGTGCAACACAGCAACTGCCTTTCTTTTCGTCGAAGATGCCCCCTGTGCATAAATCTTCTGTTTGCCGAGAAAGCCTGCCCGCATTTTTTTTACAGATAGATATTTAATCATTGTAAGATAAAACAATCAGCATTATAGACAATTAGCATCACATACACGCAGCTTAAGCTGACCGACTCGTCATGTAGCTCGAAAGCATCATAAAAACCTCTCCCGCACTTTGCTGCCAGCAGTAAGTGATGCTAAAACGTCAAGGGGTGGTGAATGTGGGAGGCTGGAAGGAGAGTTCCAGGGGGGTTCCGGAGCATATGCTTCTCGGCTCCCACTATACAGAATATACACGTAAGCGCACAACAGCTCCACACGGGGGGGCAATGGGGTGAGACCACATTGCAGCTCGTCCGTCACCTGTGGGAAAAATTCGAGAGAGCGTAACTATAGTGAATTTCCGATTCGGCGTGTGCGCATGTGTATACTGGAGTAGATCGAGATGAGAAACATTTGAATTTCGCGCGAGAATCGGCTCCCACGCTGAACAAGCTTCGGGACGAATTTCACTGTGTGACGCAGCGGGGCGATAGTGTTAAAGGTCAGGAAGTTTGACGCGTTGATTCCGCGAAAAAAGAGGCGACTGTACAGCTGTGCGCACATAACGGTTTTCGCGCTGGCGATTTTCGTGATAAGCGCTGCATTGCATCGACGCGGAAAAAATTGGTAATCGCAGTTGCGTCACGCGCAGACTTGGCGGGGAATATCTTCTCCGGGGCAAAACGAGTCGTCGCGCGTATTGCTCAGTCTGAGCGTGTGTTGGGCGCACTATCTTTCGTTCTCTCTCTCTCTCTCTCGCCTGAGTCGCGTCCGACTATCAAAAGAGCCTGATGCTAATAAAATGGGGAGGCTGTTTCTCGACCGGGCGCTAAGTCGCCGCGAATGAAAGAGCTGACTCGTTAGTCGCCTAACGAGTTACAATTATTGAAACGACGAGCGATTGAATCCTCTAAATCACGGCCATTATCGGTAATGGTCTTGCGCTCGCTCGTTTTATGCAACGGCTGGATTGCTCGCTCCTCTCCTTCTCTTTCGAGTTCCTATCTCTCTCTCTCGCCGGCTTCTATATACACACACGACGAGTCTCGGGAGTCACGTGCCGCGCCGCGCGCGCGCACACTCACACAAAGTCCTCGATGCTCTAGACTGCTGTGTACGCCTGTACATGTAGAGACGAAAGTCGCGTGCGCATTGTCGGCGAAGGGGTAGTTATTGCGATTTAGTTGTCGGCTAATCGGCCGAGATACGCTTGTCGGGTTGCTTCTTAAAGCGAGTGACGACGTGCTCGAGAGACGCGCTCGCACGATGTATCTCTTTTCTCTCGGATGCTGCGCGATTTAATTGCCATAATGCGATTCGCAGTCGAGTGTGTATTATAGATATACAGAGAAGCCTTTGAATTCGGACTCGAATTAGCGCTGAGAATTATATTTTACTTTTTATGCTTCGCTGAGTGTATATACCGGTATTATAAAACGTGTATGCGCATATAATCGTTGCTGCTACGTAAGCTGTGACGGGTGTGCGCGTTATCGGGGAAAAAAAAACGCAAAAGCCGTAGAGAGCAATTAACGAAGCTTGTCGAAAATTGTTTTGCTTAATTAGCTGACTGATGTTAAAATAATAATGTATACACTATACATAGTACATACACGGGTGTACGAAGGAGAGAAAGTGTATATCTTTGCTTACTCGCAAGTGACTTGTGCACGTGCTGACGAAAAAGTATTGAATGTCATCTGACGAGCAGTTTTGCTGATAATTTTCCGTCTGACGCCAAGTAAATTCCGGTGTAACACTATATGTCGTTCTTTGGATGTAAAACAACATCGCTAGCGATAAACAAGCGCAAACTATATAAATTAAGCATGATTGCAAATCACGCTCACGTCCTCCCTCGTCATTGGTATCGCGTTCAACGCATCGCGATATATTAGCGAAACGAGTATAGCGTATCCATAATACATATGCAATATATATATTGCATACTGAGCCCGTATAGATAACATATAGAAAAGGGCAGACAATATTCCACAGGTAAAAAGGATAAGCCGTAAGTGTGTTTGGATATTGTAACACCTTTATACACATATACGTACTCGCGAGCATATTTATGCAGAGTATAGAAAGTCCCTTGTCAGCAAGCTGTTGGGCATTAATTTTTAATTAATAATACGACTTCATTAGCGGCGCCGCTAGTCCGAGACCGTATAATAGCTTAGTGTATTATGTGCATATGTATGTGTGCGTGTATGGCTGCCTGTGAAACTGTGTACATGTGTACGCTATAGTGTGCGTACAAACGACGTCGCGTCGATGCGGTACACCGATACAAAGCCGCGAGATCGCGAACGATCGCGCGCGTACACGCGCGTATATAAGCGGGGCTAATTAATCTGATAATATGACCTGTACTACTCCTGCACGTGTGTGCGTGTGTGTGTGAGTGCGTGTTTGCACGCATGTATAAGTGCGTCCAGCGACTTTTCCGTGTGTAAACTGCAATACGTATATACCCATGCGTTATGTGTATGCAATCGAGAGTATACACTTTGAGCCAAAGCACTTTTGATCGAGCGCCTATATGTTTCGCGAATTAATGAAAAGCTTGGAAAATTACGATCGTAAACGATCTGTCTCTCGCGGAGCCGTTACTTTGTATGTTTCTAAAATAAATTACGCTCGCATAAATAGAAAACGAAATTGAGCGCCACACACGCGCCAGGGCTATTCAGGCAAGACGTAATTATTCCGTCTCGTGCAATATGAAATTCAGTCGTTACACGAGCGCCTGGCCGTTATTGCGGTAAAAAATTATATAGCCGCCAAGTATAAGTGTTAATTCTTTCGCGCGGGAAAACGCACTCATGTGCAATATCGAAACGGGTCTCGCTATTAATTCAGGTATATCGTTGCTGGCTGGCAAAGAAAATTTCTTATATATAATATATAAGTATAGCTGTATAGGAACGGGTGGCATGCTGCCAACAGTTCTTATGGACCGACAAAAGTGTACAAAATGCGAAGTCTCTCTCTCTCTCTCTCTCTCTCTCTCTCTCCCTCTCTTCATCTTTGTTTTTCGTCCTAGTTGGTGTGCCGGAGAGAGAAGCCGACTGCGGCGCACTAACGAGCTGAATTAATTTATACTCATTGAATTGTGGGGCCCGACTGCGGCGCACCAGAGAGTATATGCTGAACACACATATACTTACGCGCCGTGCAGTATACGCAGAGAGCCGCGCTTGAAAAGAGGAAGAGGGAAAAGTCATAACAGTCTCTCGGCGGCTCTGCGGGCATTCCGATTATTTAGTGCCCCGCCAGTCAGTCAACGCCGCGGCATTTATGAGAACGCCAAGATTTCTGACTTTGATTTCGTCGCGGCTGCAGCGGCGCTCTCTTTCTCGAGTGCAGTGTGCTGTGTGCGCGCGCGCGCGTCATTACCGAGCTACAAATCGCCTTTCGCCTTCGGGCTCTCTCTGTACTCTCTTCTCCGCAGCATAATCGTAATCTACATCTATACGCAGACTTACCTACATTCGTGTATTAATATATATGTAGGCCAAGGGATCCTTAATCGAGGACACACACACACACACACACACATTGTCACCCATGAACCTCGTGTGTTAAAAACGATAGCACTTTTTTGATTTGCTGGATATCGTCGCGAACGACGACGCAGTTCTCTTTTCGCGCAGGTATTCGCGCGCGAAATGAAACTATTCCTCGTCTCTATCTAAAGTATATGGGAAAATCGCCGAGGCTGCCGCTAACGCACAAGTGGAAAATCCCAGCAGGCATTCGAACGAAATGAATTTGACTCCTTAATCCATCTGCACTCGAAAGCTCCCGCAATATCTCGCGCGCACCGTGTGCACCCTACGGAAGCAGCGAAGCCAGTTGCAGCAGCATCCGCGCACGAGAGATAATAGAAAAATAGGAGTTCCCACAGGTCCAGAAGAGGCGATCGCTAGCATATTGCCGCTGTTGACAAAGGCCTTGGGGGGTCTATACTCGACGCTCTCACGGAGGCACCCCCGCCCACCCGTATACACTTATGTGTATATCTCACAGTCATCCCCCTTCGCTGGCTTACTGGTACACAGTGCACACACACACACACACACACACACACACACACACGCAATACACAGAGCACAGCAGCGCCAGCCCCGATCGTCGACGCGATCAGCTGGAGGAGTGGGAAAACCGTGACCACCATCTCATTACCGGTTCCCATGGGTGGGAGCTGCTCTCGACGCGATACGAGATGATATTATTTACGCCTCGATTGTCACTGGCCACTCGCTACGATCTATATGATTCTAACGCCGCGATGTAGGTGGACTCGACGATTGCCTGTTTCAAATTTTATGGATTTACTGCGATAAAGTTGTACCATGCGTACAGTGATTGGGGGTATGAATTTCATATAGTTGATCATTATTTTTTTAATTTTACAAAACATACGTTCTTTGAATGACATTGAAAGTAAAACAGTTCTATTGCTCGACGTATGGATCGAAATTTGAAAGTTTCATAGCAGGAGCATTTTAAAAATGTACGTTAATTCAATTATGGAAATCGTATTTACCATAGGTATTATACGTATTTGCTAATTTCCAATGTTTAACAAACTTCTCAAACATTTTAAGTGAATTGCAAAAACTTCCCATAGGACGGAAACCAAATTTTTTTTTATTTATAAAGCCTCGTATAAAGCTTGATTGTAGGTTTATTTCGCCTATTTAGCTGTGTAAAAAAAAGAAGCAAACTAATTAAATGCATTATTCAATCAATAAATATTTTTTCAAGTTCCTCGCAAATAGCAATTGGAATCGAATGACAAAAAGAATATAGGATTGCGCTAAAGCTATATTTACTAAACGTAAAAGTTGCACACCCGCTGCACAGCGCAAAGTTTCGGAAACGCACGCGTGGGTATAGGGTATAGAGGGGGAGGGGTCGATCATCAGGCAGTTAGTCGTGTGCCGAGCGCAGGTCCACAAATCTCATGCATATACGCGCTAAGGGTGCATCGCATTATGTAATTGTAACGGGCGACGACGCACACAATGCCCGTATACATACTATATACGCGGCGTGATTTCGCGTGTGAACCTTCGTCGTTCTCTCCCCTTGCCCCTCGCCAATTCGCTTTCCACATCGCTCTCGAGTGCCATACACCGGTAGTGTTGATCTTGCTGCGCTACACAGCCGCCGCTTCATCACTTTATCCGGCCACCCCGACAAATCGAGGGCTTTCATTATTTTCGCAAATGCGCGCCGCGAGAAGTTGACCCGCTATGCGGTAGTGCAGGTCACGTTGTTCGATTTATCGCCAGATCATCGGCTCCTGAGAATCGCCTCGTCGGCAGATCGGCCGATCTCTCAGGTCTCGCTCTTTTTTCTTACGCATCATAGACGAATGTTACGCGACAGGATAGACGCTCTCGCGTACAGTCGAGGCGCGCTCATGTACCGAGAGAGTTCGTTGCACCTCCGATGCACAAAGAGGAGCCGATGACGAGTGTTAATTTTCCGCTCACGGCGCATCGGTGCGCGTAGCTTTTTGCCCGCTCCGCGGATACACAATGCGCGCGAGAGAGAGAGAGAGAGGCTACACCTAGGAATCCGACAGGCAATACGTGGCGATCGCCGATCGCTCTTCGATTCGTTCCAAAATCATTGTTATCCATAAACGGATTAACAACGCTGTCTTTAACCTCTGACACGAGGCCGCCATCGGTCGCCTCTCATATAATGCCGAAGCGCCGAAGGGTCATCCGCGGATCGCTCTGATATAGACATTCGATGCACTTCTCTTTACCGCGATCGTGGGAATTCCATAGCCACGGAACATCCAGTACTTTCTTGCCTCTCTGTACTTGACCGCGAATAATTTCCCGATGTATATATTTAGAAAAAAATTCACATCGCGTTAGGCGCACGCGGTATACAGCTGGACTCAAGAAAATCTAATAATTGAATAACAAGCGGCCCATCAGGAAAAGTAAACACCGAGTCAGAACGAAGCAGCCATTCACTTGTCAACTCCAGGGCGCGCACTATCGACGCATCCTCGCTGCGCAGCGGCGTAATCTACGTCCGCGTGCACGTGCTCTTTCTCTCTCGACTTTGGCTTTAATTTCGCCGCGTCCCTTCTTGCCTTTGTCTTTCTTGCGGGCTGCGAGGAGAGAGCCGCTGAAAAAGAGCGCTGTCAGTGGCACGGCTGGCACGTGGCGCTCGCTCGCGATCTCATAAGTATAAGTATATGTGTATCTATGCAGTGCACACGTACATATACATGTACGGCTTACGTGATTCAATCCATTGCGGGCGCAGCGCTACGCCGCTCTTGAGAATAATCACGATTCGCGGTATTGTGTGGAGTTTATCTGTTCGGCGCGTGCCGTCAAGAGCAACCCCCCCTCCCACGACGCGCTATATACTAGCTCCGCTCTCGAAACGGAAGATAGATACATTTGTAGCTGCATGCGTGCACAGAGCCGCGGGATTTAATGTACAATATATAGTCCGCGTCGAATTTCGATTTGCTAAGCTGCTATTGGTGTATAGAAGGGATATAAGCGCCGAACGTGCTTTTCCTCCTTAAATCGCGTGCACTCGCTGCGTTTTAGAATTATTTCGTTCCGATATATCGCCGAATTTGCATTGCTCACCAATTGAGATCACTCCGTTCTGCATTCGCGTATTTGTCAATGAAATCGAGCAGCAGCTGTTTATTATACGAATAGACGGAAACTTCAATGCTATACGTAATACTCTAGGATGTAGCATTGAAATTGATTTTATATGTATTATGCGCTCTGTATGTGCAATGAAAACGAGTCTCGCTTCGAACGTCTGTATATATATTTAAAGCGATTCTTGCTTGCAAAGTGAGTTTCGACTCGCGTGAGAACAGTCGAATTTTTAATCAACTTACAGCTTTGGTACATGACACTTGCAGTGTATGCCTAAAAGTTATACGTTATAGAACAACTCAGCTGCGGTTTACGCAACAGCTATTGGTGCAGCCTCGGGTGCAGTGCTTCCATTTTGAATTTTGCAATGAAACTGAATATCTGTAATCTAATATAGTATTTCAAATTCACGTAACAAATCAGAGGCAATAATGCGCATGGTGTATCTTTATCTTTTGTGTAACTTTGTCATTATTGCTTTATAAGGTAGAATATTCGAGAACTGCAGCAGCTGAAATTAAAATTTGTACTGGTATACTTATTATGATATATTACCCACTTGCATATATTTCCTTTGCTGTAGCATGTAATCACATGCATATATATACTGCATAATTGCATATATTATATATCTTACTTAAAAATCTCATTTAATCGCACCGCAAATTTCTCGCAACCAACCTGACCAAGTTGCAAGTATTATCTGACAGCAAAGCTGAATAACGGAATACACCGAGAAAAGCCCTATTGTATACATTATCTGCGCGGTATATTATGCATATGTTTAACAGTCCATTTTCACCAGCATATAACACTCACAACAATAAACGTAAAAACTCAGCCAATTTACATAGAGGCAAGACACACAAGCGCACGGGCAGAGTAGCGCGATCAAAGCATCGGTAAATCAGCATATCTCTCATCTTCGTTCGATGCGCCGTTTACACACGACAATAGTCGTGCGCGCGCGCAGGACAGTCGACAATAACCTCGCGCTAACAGTGCGCACACACAGCGCGCATATAGTATATGTATAGTGCATACAACGCAACGCCGTTGTATATTTTTCCCACACAGGCACATGACTGCCGATCCAGCTTGCTCATTATTGTCCTTAAACTTGGCTGACAAAGCCGGGCACATATGTGCGCGCGACCCCCGAAATCAAACCCTAACCAGGCCCTTCGGGACTCGTCACTTCTCTGGTATACACGAGCACAGCGGCTCCTCTATGGTGTATACATATAGAACGCGAGATCGCACGTTTTAATTTGCACGCTATGACTTATTACCCGCGTGCGCTGATGTATTGCTTCATTAGTACAGACCAGTATAAAAATCAGTGTGGCATGCGTAGTTCGGATAGATGGGATGGAGTGGTAGGCTCATACATATATTTTTTTTTTTTTTGCTTCGTTATTTATTGGTTTGGTGGGCGAGACGCGTTACAGTTCCCATGCGAGCAGTCACATTTGTACACATCACGACCATTTTTACATAAGATCATTGGAAGCACTGAAACGCAACTGAAAGCTTCATTAAAAAAGCTACGCTGCTTTCCCTGCACTCGTTACCGTGTAACACAACAAAAGCAAAAGCTTCTTCTTACATCGATTTTCCCGAATAACAGGGTACACGGTCGTTTTTGTGAGGGGTATACCGTTTGTTATATTGCGCAAAATAAACGAGCAAAGAAGCAGCAGCAGCAGCCACACTCGGATCAATCGGGTAGAAATCCTCTCGTGACGCATATCCGGCACTGAATCATTCGCTAGAAGATTCGAAGCGCGCGCGCGCGCGAGACGGATTCACAATAAAGCGCACTCGTCTCAATCGGAAACCGGCAGTTCCGCGCACGCTCGACGATGTATGCCCGTACGCACCCCCAGAAGGAGCGGCAGCAACGCGTTTAATGACGAATTGACTTCAATTCTCGGGGCTGCGTAGCAGGTCGGCTGCCGGAAGCTAAAATTACACGTCACTGCGCTCGCGCACGGAAGAGAGACAGAGAGAGAGAGAGAGAGAGAGAGAAGTGTCGAGTGCCTCGATCGAACTGTCATCATTACGTACCTCGTGCGAGTGCGAAGCGCATACCCATCCACGGTTTTTTTTTCCCGGTATAGAACACCGTACCCGCGGGCTTTTAATAAAACAAACAGCGATGACCCTCCATTTCTAAAATAACGTCTATAATAGGCTGATTTTTCAGTGTAGATAAGCATTATCGAACAGTGCGGTATACGTCGCGAGCAGCGCTGCATTATTCCTCTTCATTGATATTTACCCTGAATCGCATTCGAGAAGCGCTTCTTTCTTCGCGCTTCGCTCATCAGAGTGCGCGCGTGCGCGCGGGCGCACGCTTTATCGTGCAAACACAGGCGCTCCACGAGCAAGATCATCCCTCAAGAATCAACGGCAGTGTAGCGCAGTGCTCGAGACAGGTTCCGATGAGGCACGTGACCGAGAGAAGCGTGGGACTGCACTCGGTCTCCCGTTAATGGTTCAGGGGGTTGCTCTAGTGGCACGAGGCATATTGTGCCCTATCCCCCTTTTTTCCTTCCAGCGATTGCTACTTTCGGGGGCTGCTGCGCCGGCGGGTACGCGCTGTAGCCTGTATATACGTTATGCACCATCGCCAGACAGAAAGAGAATCGTTACGAGTGTGTGTCTTGTACGTGTACAATTGTATCACATTGTGTACACATGCGCATTGCGCATAGGGGGGGTGAATCCACGCGATCCTGCAAATTATCGTAGGTACACGCGTCGCCGCGCGCTTTCTCGCTTCTTTATCGAGAACGCGCGAGAAAAGCATATAGTGACGGCGCAGCTCGTATACGCTTATACGCCGATGCTGCAGGGGGCATATTTATTTCGTTGAATTGTATAGGGGGCTGGCGATTTTCGGACGTCTACGTATAACACGTAATGAGGATGATTTAGTGCGCGCCGATCGATCGATCCCGAGCCAATGATACAGCACGACGTGCGTGCGCGCGTTCATTTTCTTTTATTCTTGTTAAAATTTACTATTTCCGCCCTGTGCGCGGCTGAGAAAAATCGGACAAGTGTCAAGAAGCGCCTGATTCTCTCCTCGGAGGAATCCTAGCTGCGGGTCAGTAGCTCACGCGAGAGATGATCGGTAGCGAGTTAAGCCTGAGAACTGAAAGTGGCCCGCATGGGACCGGCTGTGGTCCGAGTTACACTGCGCGGATGGATATAACGAATGTAACGCAACCGTATGCGCGCGAGAGACTGTGCACCGTCTGCACCGTAAGAACGAGTTCAATTGGCTTATAATTGAATGGGCGTACGGCGCCCGTATCGTTTTATTGCTTTAAATCGATACCTGCAGCAGCAGCTCGGCTTTTCCACGTGTGTGGGTGAGAAAGAATCCGACGCCGATCTCCTCTCGATTTTGACTCGCATTTAATGCGATATATACTCGGATAGGTAAAAAATAGACTTTCTCACCGCAGTCGCCTCTATATAATCGTGTAGGCGACTGCAAGCCGCGTCTTGCAGTACACGCCGTTCGAGCGTGTAAGAGTGTATAGATGCGAAAGCTGAATTTATATTCGACTGCCACCCGCACGCTGCTCTTGCATCCTCGGGAGTTTGATGAGAAAATTGGTGCGCGGCGAACAAGAGGGTAAACTGAATAGAAGTTGCGCATATAGAGAACGGGAGAAGCCAGTATTCGCAGACTGAGAGGCGCGTGACAGTGAGGTTATGTCGATCAATCGTGCGGTATTATATACATGCATCGCGGTGTAACGACTGCCTGCCGCGGCGGCGGTGGCGGTGGCGGCTTGTGATTTAAACGTATCAAGTTGAGAGAAAGAGCGACGGCAGCAGCAGCGACGGCGTTCTATGCGTTCTCTCCTCTCTATATGATTGATCTATGCAATGCGGAAACGCGGCGTGCCGCTGAAGAACACTGCGCATAATGTGGCCGCCGCTCGCGCGCAGATGCCTTGCGCAAGCGTTTCTCCTGTACTTCTGCAGGCGACTCTCGACGAGCCACACACGCGATTTGCACTTCGCTCCCGCGCGGGTGCTCGATGAACTTGTCCCGGGCTACTTCCTCCTTCTCCGCTATATAATAGCTACGACGCTTTTTAATGACTCCCGCGGACATTATAGCCGCGCGAAAATCAACAAAGAGCTGTCCTCCCGCGACGATTGATTACAGAGCGCCGCGGCGACTTTCCACCTGACCTGACGCTGCAGAAAGCGCAGCAGTAGAGGATCGCCGCCTTGTCTCGCTAATGAGTGCCCGCCCGCGCATCCGACCCGTTATGCGCACCTTCGACTCCCTCTCTCTTTCTCTCCTCGCGCGGGAAGGAGGCAGCGGCGAACCATCGATTCGCATGACGAGGCCAGAAGCCGTCACTGCCGCACTCTGTTTTCCGAGGCGCAGTTTCGCGGTTTTTTTTTTCAACCGCTTTAGCCCCGCGCTATACAAGTTGTCGATAAAATATATGCTGAAATCAGAGAGTACGTAGCTGTGCATGCGACTCTCAAATTTAGATTTACGGCGCATGCAACGATCAATCATATATATATAAAGCTACAATGTAAGTCGATTGAAAAACCAAATAGACGCATATACAATATACATGTATATACGGCATGCATGGTATATTACTTAATCTATTATGACAGAGCATACGCCGCGAAGAATGAAAAATCTATCGTTATATTACACGACATTGACGTATATATATATATAATATACGTATGTGCCGATGTTACACATATTCAGCGCGATTACGACGGGGATAATGCCCTCGCGCGCTCCTTCGCCTCTGCGCATACAACTAATAGCCGAGCTCAAAGCCTCGCGGCTCGTCGATACTTATTATGCGGCGATGCTACCGGATCGAATTATGGCGCGTTTCGCAATTTTCATCTCCTCTGCATGGCACACATATACGATCATAAATAGACGTTCGAAGAGAGAGAGAGAGAGAGAGAGAAAGAGAGAGTGACTCGGCAGTTATATTCGCGCGGCGCTAACAAAATATAAAATGAGCACCCGGTTACGTGCTGAAAAGCGCGAGCGGGCCATTGTGCTGCACGTGTCTAATTAGATTGCTCGAGATCGAAAGAGAGCGCCTGGCTCTCTATTACTATTGCCGCGGCGTAACGAGCCCCCATAGGAAAAGACAGATGGAGGAAAAATTTCAATGAAAGTTAATAACTCGCTGCCGAGATATGGCCGCAGCTACTCGCGTGCAGCCGCTATATCTGTGCCTTTGATATGTATGTGCGCCATTTGAGAATTGAGAGCGACGACGAGTGTGCTCGGGAAGTTGGCAATTTGTCAGGGATTTTTCGGCTCGCGCGTGTGTGTGCGCGCGCGCGCGCCGAGAGCGATTATTTTCGCTGATTTGTTCAAAAGTTGAGTTACATTGTGATTGATCGCTGTGTGTGCCGAGCGATTCTCTTCCGTAATAATTGTCTCGGAGAAATTCTGCTCTAACTATCAGCTGCAAGCGCTTGTTCTTATATATTTTGCAAAATATTAATATTCAGACTGTAAATCATCAAGTTTCGAGCCGTAAATCAGAGCCTTTCAATTATGCGCACTGCTATTCGTCTCGAACATTTTATCAATAAAAAAAAAGTGGGCGAACATAGTACGCGAATGAAAATAATTGGTTGAATATAAGGTATATGAGCTATAGTGATAGCGTTTATAGCCGCGCACGTGCTAATTGAAAAGTTAATGGACTGTTGTAAGAGAGCGATATTGCGCCGATGAATGGAGGCGAGCAAAAAGGCGCAAAATCGAGCGAGCATTATCGATTCATTAAAAAATTATTAGCTCTCGATTTTCTTGATTCCCCCAATTAGAGCGTACATTAGATATCGCCGTGCGACGTGCGCAGATCGAGCGTAAGTATAGGAATGGCAACGCTGCTCTAGCGAACCGGGGCGAATATTACCTAATAGCAACATTGCCATATAATATAATTCCATTGTTATTAAACAAGTAATTACTATTTAGCGGGAGAAAACTCCTTTTATCTGTCGATATAATTATGTTATAAATCAAAGTCCAGAGTGTGCGCGAAGTGTATATACATAGGAGCAGAGTCGCTCGCTGCAAATATTCATATGTGGGATCGCGATTCGACGGATGATAATTGTACGCCGGCGCGCGAAACCACATCGCGGACTCCCGATTATTCATTGCTACCCATTCATATTTCCACTTCCACGTTTCGCCACATATCGCGCGCGCAACTTGTATACGGCGAGGTGTAGTGCGTACGTGTTACACGTCTCTGCACAAATATATACCTATATATAGTGCTCCCTCAACGTAATAAACGCATGCATATATCGCTTGGACGGTAATCGATCTTCCAATTTCGTCGACTTTCTCAATCGGCCTGCACTTGCAGCTACATCGGCAGAATAATTCTCATCTCGGGAGCCGCGCTACAGAGCACGCGAGAGATTATACGCAGAGTAACCCACATTCGCGACCGCCCGTCGCTCGAAATTTTCAAGTCTATATTACATATAGTTCTCGGTGTGCGCGCGCCGCTTCGGCAGCACAATAGCACCGCGCGCACGAAGCCAAATCAATTCTCGCGCCTGCTTGCCAGAGGTGTCGGTTGCATTACGCTATATCACAACGCGAAGAGCTTAGTAATTGGGCCGATTATTCGAATCTAATGACGACTGGCAATCCTTTCGTCTGCCTGCTCCCGCGGCGCGACTCCCAAGTCTGCGCTTGCATTGCTGCGCGCCGCGTCGTGTTTGAAAAACGGACCGCTATGTAAGCATCGTCAAGGCAGCTGATGTAGCAGAAATCGCAGAGACACGCGATTCAACGTGTCTTACATTGCCGGCTGAAAACGAGCCGCGATAAGCCGCCGAATTTTTGCTTTTCGCGTGAAACTCCTCATGAAAGTGCATCGCGGCTTTGAGAATTTCGCAGGCGATATTCTTCTCGCGCGCTCGAGAGCGAGAAAGAGAGAGAGAGAGAGAGAGATGATTGATGAGTATGATCTTAACTAGCCGCGGCGAGCAGTCTGCGCGAGGTGCGAGTGCGGGAAGTTGTATAGTTGCGCGCGGTGCAGTGTGCCGGGCGCCCCCCCGCTAAGTCTTTCGTCAGACGTGTATACTGTATATGTACGTGACTCTCCTCCTGCGTTCGTCTAACGTCTGTTAATGAGACTTTGGCACTTCACAATGAGCTCGAGTCTGGCTCTCTCGCGGCGAAAGTCGAACATCAATAACGCGCCCGGCCGACCCCGCGCTCTCAGCAACGGCAGCTCCCCGATAACGTTGCGCAACAGCTGATCGCGCACACGTACTACACGTACGATATATCTGTAGTGCGCGAGTATGGCACAGTCGAGCGGAGCTTTTTTCGCGCAGACGAGAAGAGGCTTTCGCCGAATATGGCCGCGAGGGATTTTTCTTCGGAAATTTTAAGGTAGGAAAATTATGAGAAGGCATTATCGGCGAACTCGCCCAGCCGATCACTCTCTCGTGATTACGAGAGCGCGCGCGCGCGCGCAATATAAGCTGCTATATGCGCAGCCGTCCGGACGTGCTCGATTATAGTGCTGTATGGCCTCGGCCGTGCATCTGTATGTGTATCTGTGTTTATATATATAGAGTCTCAGGCCAATCGTCGCCTTCCTATACGGCCGCTTAATTGATTTACAAACGGGCCAATAGCGCGCGCTGCGCTGATCTCTCGTCGGTTCGCGCGCACGCGACAGTAAACAACGGACCATTTGAGATCGGTATCGCTCGCGAGTATACGCGCGCTGTTCTATGCCTCGAAGATCACGATCGCACCGTATTCTCCGTGGCTCCTTGACAATAATTACGCATGTAAATACGGAGCTCCCGCTGCCGCTGCGCGCACCGCGCCGAGGTGTGGGCGTTACGGAGCCTGGGAAAGCTCGATTGACTTTCACTCGCAAAACTATAACGTCCGATTCAGCGTTGGACGCCAACTGCTCGAACTCGTGAGAGGATACAGCCGGGGAAATTAATCGAGAAACCAGTGCTGTATACGTCACACGCACGTGTGCGGAGGTACAGCGCGCATAAATAGACTTTTTATCGACGCGCATACAGCGGGAAGGTTCGAGAGCTGTGCCGGTAGAATCGCGTTGTTGGAATGCGCTGTACACTTGTATATATGGGGCGGATATCATTTCACGGTCGCGACTCGCGCGAGGCTGCGGAGACGCCGCGCGCACGAGCTTATCTCGCATGCGGCCGCAGATAAGCGAGAAATGCATGCGTCTATAGAGAGAGAGAGAGAGAGAGAGAGAGAGAGAGAGAGAGAGGAAAGGTACATACAGGGGGATACCAATCTGCCGACACAAGCAGGTTGATTCCTGGATTTCCCGGCTGCGCAAACTGCGAGTGCGCGCATTTTCGAAAGCCCGCGCCGCGTGAATTGATTATCGCGCAAAGCAAGTAAGCATATACGGCATACCTCGCGGCTGACTGTATTTTTTGAAGAAATTTATCCGACACGCTGTATACCAATCCATCAGCCGCCGCGGCTGTACACAATGTGTGCCGGCACCTGCTTCGCTTTCCCGCATTAAACAAAATATTCCCGTGTCTTTTCACGTGTATATTATATACCCGGCCTCTAAGAGTATTCGCTCTGCCCAACTCTCTCATTGTCCATTGTCAACAATAGCGGTTGCAACCTGCGCGCCCGTGTAATGTCTATACCCAATAAGCGAGCTTGCGCGCGTTTTATACGTATATTCGCGCGCGTGCGCATAAGCCCAGGTAATTTATTCAATTATATAGGTATATATATACAGGGTACATCGATCGCCCCGGCCGATAAACTCTCAGGCATCAATTTGACACAATCTATTGAAACGGCTGTGGGGCGCGCGAGCCGTGCGTGCCGGTAGTCGATTATTCGCCGTTTGCGGGAATATAAACGGGGGGGGGGGGCCGCCTTCGGAGTTGCGCTTGTATTCGTAATTTGACGCGTATCTCTCTCTCTCTCTCTCTCTCTCTCACTCTCTTTCTCGACCGCGTTCGCCAATATTAATCGAGAAAACCGAGAGCAAAGTGAGGGCGGCTGAATGTATCTGTATATACGTGTACTTTGAGTATATATAGGAAAAAATAAGTGACAACGAATTGTACTTACCTGTTCTTGCGCGCGAACCCGGCCGTTTGGCTCGCTATTCATTGTCTGCTTTGCTTTATTATGTGTATATAGCTGCCGCGGTCCGCGTGTGCTTAACCGGCGGAACGATTGTTTAACGTTTTTTAAGCGACGTCGATTCCCATATCCGGCTCCGAGCGTGTAACATACTTCGCCTGGATTACTGTTCCACCGCCGCCGCGCTATTTATATGCTCGATTTGTTCCTTTTTTTTCTCTCTCTCTCTCCCCCGCCAGGCATATATGCCCACAGCTGAAAAGTATACCTGCCGATTCCTTGGCTCAGATTAGCTTGGATTTCACGCGCGCTCCGAATTTCGTCTGTAACGTGTCTGCGAGCGGCGCAGCGGCGCACATACGTTATTGTATGTATATATTGAGTTTCCGAGTCACGGCAAAAGTCGGAAAGCAATTTTAATGCGCCGACACATTACGTGCGCGCGCGCATAACTTAGAGCCTCTAAAGTCTAAAGCGGCTCCCATTAACTACTACTAAAGACTAGCGCATGTGGTAAGCAGAGTATAGAACGGTCGCCGCTGCAGCGGCTGCAGTGCCAGCTACTCTCTCGCGGAAAAGAGAAAAGAGAAATGAAGAGTTGAGAAGTGGGTGGGGAGGGAGGGGGGGGGCGGCGGCGGCGGTGAATAACGGCCGAGCGTCGATACGATATAAATTTAATTACCGAAGCATTCATGCGCTATAAAGGATTTACTACGCCAGTGGTCTCCCAACGAACAATCACTTAGTGTATATACGTGAAAGTATATCCTACCTGCACGAAAATAATCCACACACGTGCTATACCCAGTGCGCTTTTTTTCACTCTCTCTCACTCTCTTTCTCCCATCCATCCTGTGCAGAGTGCGCGCGCGCAAATAATCTGGCTTTGCGTCTCGAATATTTTTTTTTTTTTTTGGCTTGGCGCTGAGTTGGTGGGAGTATATGTCGCTCTGTACGGCTGCAATCGTGCGCCGCGGGAATTAGAAAAGGTAATTATTCGCCAGCACAACTACCGGGCGAAATTTATACGGTCGCGAGAGAGCAGCGTCGCTTCCCAGAGCCATATAGCGCGCGCAGTTGGTGTAATTTATCTGGCCGCGAGCGCGAGGAGCCTTGATTTTTATACCCCTGTCCCCGCTCTCGCTTCATGCATTATTATTTCACGTGAGCCCAGAGACCGTACGTCGTCGTACAGAATTATTGGGCAACTCGAGGCGGCTATTGCTCAATGCACTTGCGCATATAATATGCGCCTATGTAGAATATATAGAAGCTGCGCGGATTGAACGCGGACGCGCGAAAAAAATTTTCGGTGATAGCCCAATGTTTTCCTATATAATTCCTCTGGTGCACGAAAGAGGCCATGTAGCAAGCAAAGTTTATGCGCTTTTCAATAAGGCAGCCGCGGCGTCGTTATTATATCGTTAGTATAATTAACGGCGCGCATTCTCGGCAGTGTCGTAAATTAAAGGCCCCGAGTGGTAGAAACGAGCGGCGAGGAGCCCGATAAAAATTCGCGCCCTTTGAGTTTTAATAAGCCTCGCCGCGCGCGCGCGCGCGCTGAGGACAAACTCTCTCTCTCTCTCTCTCTCTCTCTCTCTCTCCGACTTCCGCGGCGCATCAGGGACGCGAGTGCGTATTGCAGCCGTGCGTTATCTTATTGGTTAATTGCATCTGCTGACCGCTGCGCGAGATTTACGACACTAGCCAGGGTGATAGATACCACTTTAGCTTCTCCCGCTGCAGGCGCGTCTATGCGCGCGGTATATCCTATATAAACGCGCGCGAGAGCACGAAACGATCGTAGATTACCAATTTTCCCGGCGTATTATAGAACAGTTATAATTTCCGAGCTGTTGAATGGGCTGCTCTCTTCGTCCCGCCGATTTTTCCCCCCGCCTCGCGCACATATTAATTTTCGTCGTCCTTCGCGCCGCACACCACTAAGGTATAATATAATGGCCCTTATATCGAGATGCTGGCGCGCGAGCGCTCGAGTATAGCCGAGCAGCCCGCGCGAGGATTTTGATTTATCGAGACTTTTGCACCTTCGCGGGAAAGTCTCGAGCGCGCGAGAGTTACGACACCCATGTACTCTGCGCGGCTATGCAGCATTCTCGGATTAATTACAATTTCAAATTTAATCAGAAAACGCACTCAAAATTCCTGGAGCGGCGCGAACATCTGTGCGCGCATATGCACCGCCGAAACGCAGCGACAAGGAGCGAGAGAGAGTCGCGGGTTACCCCGTGCATTTTCCCACGTAATCCTGCGGATCCCACACAGAGACACAGCGCCGACTGCACACGCTTGTACACGCGCGGATATATATACGTGTGTATTATAATGCAGACGGAGTGGTGCACTCTGCGCCGTGTGGCCAACTATAGTTGCACGCTCGATACCGCCGACGTAGGGCCAGGCCAGTTCGTGCAGCGCTCGCTGAATCCATACGGGTATAGCGGCGCATAATTGTCGGCTCTTACGCAAGAGCGTATGAATCTTTGTATTAGCGTGATGGTCTCTTGCATCTTCACCGCGCGTGGGACAAGTTATAGCGCGGATAGAGTCGAAGGCGTTTAGCGTGCGATCGAAGCGCGCTTCCGGAATTTCAGAACAGGTTAGGTATGTATGTGTAATTGTGTACAGTACACGAACGGAATTCAGTCAATATTCGAGATATTCGCTGCAGGACGCTCTTTCCCTGTCCATGCGCTATCGCACTTCCGCGTCCCGCCGACAAAAATCGAGGAAGACTCGAGGGGAGATAGAAAAAGTCCGAGGAGTTACGACGATGGCATAATAACAGGCTCGATAATCTTAATAAGCAGGCGGCCCCGTCTTCGCGCTCGTAGCAGCCGTCTAACGAGGTGTTGTGCGAGTTCATTAGCAAGTCGCACACACACACTGCAGGCACGCACAATGTGTCGCCAAGTCGGAAAAGCCGGCCGCCGAGACAAGTTAAAAGACGAAATTCAAGTATTCGCTTATAGTGTATCGCGCGCCTGTGCTTATAAGGGAGTAATATATTATACGCTGGCTGCGCCGCGCCGAGCAGACTTTTAACTGCGTCCAGTGTATATAACGCGCCGCGCGCTCCACAGAAAAATAGCCCTTGATTACGCTCGTTGAATATTGAATTAGCCGTCTGGCAACACAAGTGTACAAGCAATTTATATGATAGAGCCATTTTATACTTTCTCTTATCGGCGGGACTTTTTGCCCGGTGTGCGTCTTGCGGGCTTTTCGCTCTCTCGCCGCCGCGTGTATGCTTGAAAATAAAATCCGCGCCATCAGAGTAGAAAAATGCCGAGCAAAAACTCGCACCGCACACAACGTAGGCAAATATTAGCATAAATAGTGTATTAGAAAAAAGTCCATTCACGCTCCGCCAGACGCGCCGCGCTAAAATCCCGAGGCTCTCTTCTCCGCATTAGATAATGCGTTCACGCGCGGTATGTGGGAGGGCTACTCGCGAGAAATTAATCTCTGAGGGCGATAGCGCGAGGCGCCTCGCGTGAATTCAATGCAAAACAGCAACGGCAGCCGCGCACAGTCCTGCGCACACATGCTCAAACAAACACACGCACTGGCACGCGCACATGTATATAAGCCAGGGATAGCAGTCGTGATTTATGGAAATCGCCGGCAATTATACATTAGTCCAGGCGCGCTATCTCTCTTTCTCTCTCGGGCTTATATATATATATTATATATATATGCCCGAGAAAAAAAGCGCATAAAAGCGAATCGATCGAGTTCATTAATTTGAATAGGGCTATTAGCCGAGCACACGCATGAGCCAGGGTATTTTTACTTTTCACGTGTACGCATTGTGTCCAGAGTGCTTGGTCTGTATGTCGTACGTGCGTGATAAGAACGAGGTAGACTGGAGGGCAGGCAGACAATGTTTTCTGAGTACATTTTTACAAGTTAATTTCTACTGGCTAATTTGCGTAGAACAATAAAAAGTTAAAATCACGCGAATTCGTGACTCTTAAAACATAATCTGCGATTTGTACATTTATTATTCACGATATACATTATACAGCTGCACAGAATCGCCTGCAACACCATGTCCTATTCAGGATTAATAAATCGTGTGAATACGTTAAACTTTCGGTGTTTTGATTTTTGGCATTGTGAACGGTACTCGCACCTGTTCCCCTCGGCTGCCTCCAAATAATAACTTGAAAGTGCAGCGCTGTAAATGCATAAAAAGCTAAGAACAGCGGTAGCACAAGGCATTCCGCTACGAGTGTGCTTCGTAATTTGCGAAATATTTATGCGCATATCCATATACCTGTAATTCCAACTTTATGATGGAAATAATTCGAAATTGGAAAGTCACACAAATTTTCGCGAATACAAGACCATACTATTTTTGGCTCTTTATTTATTAAAGTATCGGTAATACGCTTTTTTTATTTATATATTTATATATGTAGTTAGTAACGTGCTAATAATGAAAATCAGAAAAGAATGATTGACAAGGCAAAAAGTTATAGGCACATCGATAGCAATCGGTGTTCAGGACACACTCAGGAATCACAGTGCGCCTGCGAAAAATTTGTCTTCGAATTTCGAGTTATGCGTTTCTTCACGAACGTGGAATTGCACGTATACATATAGGCGCGTGAACCCGATGGCCCATAAATCTATTAATCTAGACGCGCGTTGTCGCGTGGACATGTGCGAGCTCGGACGTTTACGTGCAAGCTGCGGATGCACTTACGTAACTGCCCAAGACACGGCGGTGTCTGTCTCATGTCTGCGTGCGCTATATATACTTTGTGGGAAGGCGACAAAAGTGCCGCCCGGAGATAAGGCGATTATTAGAGCGGTAATTGCGCGGTCTTGCTTTTCAGACCTTTTTCGAGATATGTATACACTTACGGACATTCGGACGGAATTTCACGCTCGGCTTGTGTTATCCGATATATTTCGCTGGATTCGCGTGTCTATATATGCTGGAGAATATAAGCTTTATTGCGGAGCAAAGTACTTTTTCCAGAGCGCTACAAGGATCTAATCTATAGTTCGGACTGCACATACTTTTTCACTCGACGATTTCAATGCAAGCTGATACCGCGTCCCGAAGAATATTCCGTGGATATCGAAGAAAACGCAAATGGCTGTGCGCGCCTGACGTAACGATGCAGTTATATACACATCGAGCGAGAAGAATAATGGAAAAAGCCTATATATTATACACTTTCATTTATTTACAATTCGTGTGCACACGTACAGTCTGCAAATCGCAATCGATTTTATTTATTTCGCATCTGAAATCACAGTGCTATCCGTCGAAATGAGCCGCGACGGATCCCACATAATTTTTCGAGCAAACGTCGAGCGAGCAATCCTATCGCAGATTGATCTCGCGAATAGTTTTCGCGCGTCTGTTTTGCAACCTGTCGTGGCCTACTTTTTGCTTCGACAGCCAAACCCCTCGCCGCAGCGCGATCGAAAGTGTGTAATGTCTATATGCCTCGACGACTACTACATACTGCACAGTTGCACACATTCACTCGCACACACGCACACGCGCGCCCAGGCGCAGATCGAGAATCGATCTCGAGCATCCTGCAAAACAATGTCAAAAGAGTTCAATGGCTTAATAGAATAGGACAATGATCGATTCTGTATCATTGGCAACCGGTCTCGTATATTTTCAGGTGGCGGCCGCATTGCTGCCGCGCTCGGAGTGTTATAAAAGATCGATAGTCGCCGCCGCTGCTGCCGCCACCGCCGCAACGCGACGTGTAGGTTAATCTGGAAAACCTGTTTTCGCTATGCGCGCGGTGATACTTTCCGCCTCCACAGGGAGCCTCCTTTTCTCTCTTTCTCTCTCTTTTCCTCCCTCTCACTGAGCACACACTATACGTATATAGCTATCGCTCTGCGACTGCGCGGCGGCCGCGCTCTATTTCGCGTTCGGCTTTTGCGAATTCGCTTTGTAACATTGCATTAATTATTCTTTGCCGGCGATCGATCGAGCCAATTTCTGTGAATTCCATTCGGTGACTCAGAATATACGCGCAGCTATATATCTGTACACACGCATTGTGCAAAGCTCTCAATGTGGTGCAGGTATATAAGCGTCGGAAGTTGCTAACGCGTATGCTCGATTTCCACCGATTTTTCTCTCGTTATTCGCCGGCAATCGCGCGTTTAAGCCTGTGTTTCGCCGCGTTTATCGCGCGAGCCACTCGATAAAAGTAGGTGATTCCGATCTAGATTAAAGGCGCATACGCAGAGGCGGACACAATGGGAACCTCCGGGGCATCTTGCGTGAGCTCCTACCGCTTTTCAGGCAAACTGCTGCGCGCTTAACTTACTTTTTGATTAATAGTACAATAAATGGGGAAATCCCAATTTTTCAAACGATAATTCCGAGCAATATTATCAAAATTATTGATTTTTTTTTTAGTTTAAATAATTGTTCCAAATTTTTACAAAGCTTTTGTCTACTACTTTATTTTGATGAAATTAAGTACTTTTCGTAACTATACGTATCGAGAAGTTTCAGGGATTCAATCGAAACGACGAATATTTTTTTTCAAGAAACTTATTGTTTTTTTATAGTTTTTGAACGTACATAACTTTTATCAGTATATCTGTTTAATAATTTTATTTTCACTTATATAATTATGAAATCCTAAATTTTTCCTAATTTTCTACTTGTATAATTCTATAATTTATAATTATTCGAGCAGAGACCTCTATCTAGTAATTTATAATTTCTTGTGCTCAGTCCCTGTATCTGATTAAAAAAAAATTGGATCTGCAGATATTATATAGTATTGCTATTGCCATTGCTCAGCAATATGTAGATAGGCTTTAGTCAAAATCAAAAAGTGAAAAAATACATTCATTAGTCGATTCATCAAAATCGTCCAAAGAATAAACATCTGCGTTATTAAAACTGTTAACACTTACAATAATTATAAACTTCGCTGGAAAAGTAGCGATAAGAAATAAAACAAGTTAATTTACTCGTAGCAGAAAATAATCTTGTTTACCAAATGAATTTGTAAATTACGATAAAGTGGTTTGTTTAATTCAAACAGCTCATGGTTGAACTTTTACATGATTTAAGACGGATCTTTCTGCATCGCCGTTCTGGTCGTTGTAGTTTATATAAATCTAGCCGGTTTTATCGCTACGCGATCGCTTTGACTTTGCCTGTCTTTTGTCTCCGACGTCTAAAGCGTCTGGTTGTCGCCTGTGTGTGTCCTGCTTTGCATTTGCTGTAAAGAGTGTTCTTATATTGCCTCGGCTTCTCGACCAAGACCAAGAGCAAAAGTGAGAGAGAGAGAGAGAGAGGAGAAAGAGAGAGATTTCCGCTATCCTTAGAGTCCGCAACGGGCAAGTTAATCTTCTCTACCGAGTATACCGCACGTATAAGCACACATGTGCTGCACGAGTTCCGTATATCTACTCTGGGGTGTATATAAACGTCGTCGGAGACTTTCTGAGCTGTGCTACGTGAAGCGAATTTTGTCGCGACGCGAGGCTCTCTGTTATTCGCGAAGATAAAGAGAGATTGTGCGGCAATACACCGAGCGAACACGTGTTCAAATTAGAACGCAGAGAAAGAGGAATTCGTACGTATTGATTTAATGAGTGCAGTGAAAGCAATTTTGTTTTATTGTTGGATCCTGTTGGGTCATACTAACAGTTATTAATTCATGTATATTTCTTTTTGAATATGGTTTATATGCAAATATCTCAGTATTTTAAAAAATCCCAATAACATCAACTGCGCAATTGTATCTTAATTAAATTTTCCAACCAATTAAGCGAATGAAAAATTGGAATTTCCTTATATGTGAAATCGGGACTCGGAGAAACAAGCAGGAATTATTGCTTCATGGTTGAGTATAAAATTTGCTCATCTAATTTTGCAATTCTGTGTGAGAGATTAGGTCTACATATTATATTATCAAATTTTCGTTGACGTTTACAAATTTAACAGCAAATAAAGGACTAAAAGCTAATAAGTTATAACGTAAAAAAGATTTTTTTTCTGATAGGTACTTTGAACGAAAGGTGTATAGGAAATATGGCGACTGGCATTCCGGCCACGCTGCGTAATCTTTCGAGCTTATTCACAAATTTATAATTTTTTTCAGAAAGCTCACGAGACTTGGTTAAGCAAATTTTATCTATCTTTTCGAACTGATTTCTTCATCAGATTCAGTGATAGTTGCTATACTTATCTTTCGAGATCTCTACATCTTGATAAAACGTATTTTTTCCATTCAGTGGTAGAGTGTAATGGTCTTTCGCCAGCAATACGTTTTTCAAAAATAAAATTTACGCTTTCTCTCCTTGGCATTTTGCATTCAGATGTGCACAAAATCACATGCAAAAGAACAACTATACATTCTTTTGTGGTGAAATGGCTCTTTAGGAATCATTCAAAATCCGTTCAAAGTACAAGGAACATTGTTACTCGAAAAGGATTTCTCCTTTTGACAAAAGCTATTCAAGATTATTTTCTATCCGTTCAATGGGGCATTTCTGTCAGTGGGTAGAAAAATTGGAAGTAATTTATACTCAAGATATTTTTATCGTGGACAGGCGGTAATCATCGGCTTTTTAGCGGGCATTAGCAAACGAGGAGAGCGAGAGAGAGAGAGAGAGAGAGAGAGAGACGCGCGCAGAAGACTCGTCAAGTCAGCTGTTTAAAATTGAATAACAACATTTCCGAGAGGTCAACGATAAATTGCGAACGCGCAACGCCCCTTTCTAATGCCCGGCGCGTATAGATCCTCGGCAGAAGTGCACGTCCGGCGTGTGTTTATAAGCCGGGAGTAGAAAACCTCTGGAGAGACGTAAAAGCGAATTGAGTCATAAAAACGCTCGAAATCACAGGTCGGCCGCTGAAACGGCGCGCAATTCGACGAGTGGCCCGGCACTTTTTGACGAGCGTTTTCACGCCTTCGTTGATAGTCCGCCTTAGGCGAGCTTCCGTCGCTATGTGCTCGCGTGTGTATACACTGGACGATTTCGGCCGGGCCGGCTCGTCGAGGCGAGAGCAATAAAGCCTCTCCGAATACGGATAAACGTAGTCGTTATCGCGCGGGAAAAATATATATACGGAGCTGCGCGCGCGCGCGCATACGTAATTGGTACGCCGGGGTGCGACAGCCGGTTTATGCCTATATATCCCATTAGTCTTATTCAAAAGACTCTGCTGCGCAGCGAGTAGGCGCGCGCGCGCTCTCTCTCTCTCTCTCTCTCTGCACAAACGAAAGATGCTATCAATGGCTATGTTAGCATTTGCTAATTACGACGTTTACAAGTTATCATCGTTAAATAGTCGCGCGCCCAGAGACGCAACTATGCGCAGCACGCGAGTGTTCGCGGATACTCGCGGTGCGCGCGCCGTGTGTATTACTTTTCCTATATATATACGTGTACACACGCGCTGCGTGTAACACAAGTCCTCGGCGCTCGCATATATCTCATTGAAAAGCGCGCACTGGTGTTCGCGAGATTTATTTTGACAGCCGGCGCGCAGCAGCAGCAGCAGCAGCAGCAGCGGCGCGCTCCGTATAAGTTTCATCCCTTATCGCGCTTGCGAAACGCGAGCGGACTCGCGCGCGCGCATTGCACCCGGCGACTCTCTGCCACTATTATTACTATTTGTGCGTGCGCGCGTAAGGCGAGTGATTTAAGCGCTCGCGCTCCTGGGGATCGCGCGCGATTTTTCCCCGGGATGAAAGCTACTACTGTAATCTCTTAATAGAGGTAAATCATAAATAAACGTAACTGTGCGCGAGCGCGCCCGCGTAGAGCCGCGTGTCTTTCTCTCTCTCTCTCTTTATGTTTTATTATGTTATTATTATGTTTTATTATATGACCTAAGCGTGGTACAAATTTTTTTTATACTCCTATCTGCCTGTATGACTATAAAGGAACTCAAGCCCTTAGTCAAAAAAGGATTATATGAATAAAAAATCTATCTATCTAAGTATCTTTTTCTCGGTGTCGCGCGCCTTCGAGTTCCGAGTCGTCTGGCGCACGCGCGTGTATTTTTGCTCCGACATCCATTTTAATACAAAGGTAGTTTATTAATTAGCATACAAGTGCACATTTGCCGGTGTAAAAATGGCCGGAATCGTCGCTGCATGTATAGACGGCACGCGCGCACGGAACAACAGCCCGCAAAATCCATTAAACATTTGCATATTCAAAGCAGCTTTTATAGCCCAATTATAAAACACCTTAACTGCAGCGGCCTCGTGATTCACGGCCTTATAATAACGTTAAATAAAGGCAGGCAGGTAGGCAGGTTCGGTCCATTCAAAAGCAATCTTCATTGTCATAATCGCGCGCGCTCGCGCTCCGTGCCGCGGTA
This sequence comes from Philotrypesis tridentata, assembly GCA_018906965.1. Classification (NCBI taxonomy): domain Eukaryota; kingdom Metazoa; phylum Arthropoda; class Insecta; order Hymenoptera; family Pteromalidae; genus Philotrypesis; species Philotrypesis tridentata. The sequence goes on from JACCIB010000001.1 coordinate 15,794,386, forward strand.
TCATTATAAACGCATGCGCGCACCAACACATCGACACGCCACACACAAACGCGTCCCGCGCCCAGATTATAAAACGCCCTCGCGGCGAAATCGGCGGTAATTTCCGCTGGTGCGAGAAAAAGTACGAGTGTATACACGCGCGCGGCGGCGCACGATCGCTCGATTCTATTCGGTACATCTCTCGTGTGTGTACGTACGTGCCCGCGTCGCGTACACCCATGTGTATACAGCCGTGGAGCACAAATGAAGCGATGCTATCGGCAAACGGCTTGGGCTGCAGACTCCGGGCCTCGCGCGCTGCCCACACGCTCGAGGAGCATTGTCTCGAAGCGCAAACACTCGGCCTAAGCTCTCGCGAGCAATATATCAAACGTCGTGTTCCCTCATATACGCTGCTCTGACACTTCAGCGCTGCGGCGTTAATATATTCGATGCACCGCGCTCTGTATTTATACTCTTGCTCCTAGAGTTGGCTGCTGCTGCTGTTGCTGTTGCTGTTGCTGTTGCTGCACCGCCGTCGCCGCTGCGACGTGTGTCGTTTCTTCTGTCCCTCTGTCAGACGCCTCGGATTTCGAATTTATGCGCGCTTCTCGCGAGCTCTCCAATGAAATGCTATAATTTTCTGAGAAGCTGCCCAAAAAGACGGCGTGTTTCTATGGGGCTCGTTTGCGATTTCGCTTCACAATGCGCTGCCGAGCATTTTGCAAGCGATATCGTCACTAGCAATTGGCACAAACATGTTTTTTCACAGACTTCTGGTCGCCTAGCATTTTGCTTTGTATTATAATTCTCTTGTTTGGATAAATACATCAAATTTACCTAAAGATCTAAATTAAAAAACTGGCGCAGATAAAAGTAAAGATTGATTGTCTAACTTCTATAGTAAAGCAATAACTTCCGATGGCAAACAATTGATAACGATTATCCGGATAAAAGAATAAAGCGCCTGCGCCGTGTAATCATCCACCAAGTTTTTTATCTCACGCAATTTCGCTTCTCGCTTTCGAGTGGTAACACTTGGACTTCCGCGCGCACTCGTATTACAGCACAGTATGGTTAAGCAACCGGCAACAAGATATTTTTTCAAACTTTCAATGTAAAAACTTTTCCCGGTTTCTCATGTGAACTGCAATTAGTTTATGAATGTATTCGTTTATTGTGATGTCAAGATGAATAATTTAAAGGAAGAAAAAATCAAATGTAGTAGACTGCTACAATACTGTAAGTACTATATTCATTCGTTCATTCATTTTCTTTTCTTGAAAGATTCGCAGCATAATTTCTTTTGATTGAGGTACATTTATACGTCATAATTTATTTTTAATTTATACTGGTTGAAATATTTATTATTGTCGCTTATATGACATCGTATAACGAGTTTGTTTCGCACCATTGTTTGCAAAACAGATCTGGAAAGTAACATAACGGAAGTGGACATGTCCTCCCGAATTCGATGGTCGTTATTGTTGGCCGTCAACACCTAGTTTAACTCAAGCTGAAATCCCATGTCCTTTCCCGAAGCGACAAAATGGAACGATGACCAGATGGTGCACGGCAAATATTACTGAGATAAGCTCGAGCCTTTTCAATATCACCGTTTCACAGTGGAGTCCCGCACAATACGGAGATTGTTTATTTCTGCGTGGCCGAGTTGCAAACATCGTCTATCTTTTCACGTTGGCTCTTCGAGACGCAGACATAGGCGATGCTGATTTAAGTGTAATTATTCACTAAACTTCTAATCTACCATGCAGAGATTAAAATTGATCAATAATGATTTATTTTATATGAAAATTTCGTAGTGGTGGCACGAGAAATTGTCCATCCTGGATCAAATAGGATATGGTGTGTCAATAATAAGCCTAATTATTGCATTGTCAATTTTTACAGCATTCACGTAAATACATTTTATAGTTAAGCTTTATTGTAACTTTTCTTTCAGAACTTCAAATAATGCTGGAGATTCTTTTTACAGTAAACTACAAGATACGCGAGTAAAGGTTCACATAAATTTATTTACTGCTATGCTGTTACAATCTTTGATGTCTCTTTCTCAAAACTTTTTTTATGGATGCAGAATATATTTGACCATTTTATTGGGCTTGGATGGTTACAATCAGAAAAGTGTGAGTTCATTTATTTTTTTAAATAATCAGAAATTTATTCAAATATTTGTACAAAATTACCTTTTTTACAGTCTAAGTATTGCAGAGCTCTCATGACTTTAAGCCATTACTTTGAACTGACTATTTTCACGTGGTTACTAATTGAAGGCTGGTATTTCTACAGTTATATATCACGAGCGCCTTATAAAGAATATCTTACTATAATACCACATATGTTGGTCGGTTGGGGTAAGACTAGATATTTATTTGTCAATATTCGTTGCGCACAAAATACAAAAGCCTATTGTTTCAGGGTTGCCTTTATTAGTGATTATACCGTGGATTGTCGTTCACGTGTACTCTACGCAAACGAATTTTTGTTGGATTGACGTTGATTTGAAGATTAATATAGTAGCCATTCCAATACTCCTAATAGTTTTGGTAAATCCTATTTTTTGTATACAAAAAATTTTATGTTAATGAAAATCGTAAATTTGTTACGCAATTATGTATTTTCAGGTGAATCTATGCTTTTTTGTTCTGAACGTAAGAATTATTTTTATTAAAATGAAGAGTACTTTTATGTCCCAGAAAAGAATGGATTATTGGCGATGGATCAAATCTTCTTTGATGCTTGTACCGCTCTTCGGTACGTACGATGTTCTTTACGGTATTTGGCCGTGGATCGAAAATCAACAAGTAAAACTTGCATTTTTATTCATTGTGCGAGTGATATGCTCTTTTCAAGTAAGCACACATTTTTTTGCTCTCATTATTATGAAACATGCAGAAAATAACTTCAATTCTTGCACAGGGATTCGTTGTTGCGGCTTTGCATTGTTTTTCGAATGGAGAAGTCAAGCGAGAAATAAACAGAGCTTGGAATATTTGGAAGGTGAAAAGAGAAATCCAGTCGGAAATCTCGAGACACCACAGCAGCGAAACTCTAAATAAAGTCCGATTCAACACGCTGAACAAGAACAACAGCAAGGCCGAATTGAAAAACTTGGACTTTAATACCTACTTTTAAGCTTACAGTTTTCAATAGACTGCTAAACTACATAAAGTCTTTGCACAGGCATTGTTTGGCGATATCGATACGAAAAGCTATTGATAATTGGGCCATCTATTATTTACCTTCAGTTGCTTTACATCAGAATTTGCGGTAGTAAATCACTGCGTTGCCCAACAATATCGAAATTATGTGCAACGAACATCTAATTATCTCGCAAATGCATATATATATTTAAAAAAAAACTGTGGCGAATGAATCATGCTGGCTCGAAAAAGCGCAATATCGCTATGTTCTATCCTTATATATTAATTCTGCTAATTTAATAAACGAGCGAGTAAAGACGGCAAATGAAGCAGATTATTGTATAGTCGACTCGCGAGCAAAAAGAAAAAAAAGAGGAAGGGGGGGGGAAGGGGGACAGACTGAGAAGGCTGTACGTTCGAGCGTAATCTGCGGTAGCGCAACTTAAGCCAAGATCGAGAAGTAATTGCGTGTTTGCCAAGAGTTGCCGCAGCTTTGAGCGCATGGTGTTATTAGTTTCGCTGTCTGTTCGTGCGCGCACGCAAACCCCAAATGGCCGAGTGCCCGCCAGTGGTGTAACTCACTTTGCCGAGCCATTCGATCGGTTATGCGATAATGAAGCGGTACCATTTATTACGCGGCCGTATTAACATCCAAAATATTACAAATTTGCAACAATTCGCCTCACCGTTATACGATTATAATCGACTTCTTTCCCGAGCGATACTATATATATATCCCTTCACATATTCCATTTCCATTATTATACTGGCGACTTATCTCCTCGTATATGGTTCTATTAAGATAGCAGCCGAGAGACTGTGGAGATCGAGAGCTTTTATCGCGGCAAGCCTGATATGTTTGGACATTGCGCCAATTGCAAAGCGCTACTTAATACAATTTTGATACGGCGATAATTTACGCACCCTCTCGCGCGCGCGGCTCCTGCATCGCGCGCTCCTTTATTAATTTGCCCCGTATAACCTTTCACTGCTCGTATATCGCGTCTCTGCCGCGCCGACGAAATAACGATTAATAAAACGCATTATTTTTTCGAGCGGACGAGCCCGGCGCGCGCTCTCGTCCAAGCTCAATCAACGCATTGTCATTAATTTCTCAGCGCGACGTAGCCGTGACAAATGACATTTATAAATTACGTATTTGAATAAGTTAGTTCCACGCCACGGGGCCTCGCAAGTGCAGACACCCGCACACCCGCCGTCGGCTTCGTTCTTTTTTTCCCCCGTGTAATGAAAGCTTATCCGGCTGTACAGCGCAAACGGACAGAGAGAGAGAGAGAGAGAGAGAGAGAGAGTGAGAGGAGAGAAATAGTGAGAAAAACTTAGTCACTCTCGCATTATGTACACATTCGAATGAAACAGCGGCGCGCGGCGCGAGTGAAAAGGATAGTTGGCTGGTGGTTTAACTGAGTCGTTCTCGTTTCCTCAAAAAAGATCGCCGCGGCCTGCAGCTCGGCCAATATTTCTAGCAGACACCTCGTCGAACCGCACCGGGGGAGGTTAATAATCGGTTTTCGGTACAGGCTATACCTTCAAAGCTCCGCGTGCCCGTCTATATACGTATACCCATGTAGGAGTCGATGAAAGGGGTTGCGTCTTTCGGTTATCGACACATCTGTCCCGTAATAGCTCGAGGATTTATGGGGCGCTCGTCCGCGAGAACACGCGCCGCCGCCTTGGAAATCATTACTACCTTCCAAACGAAGGCTCTGCGTTTCGTACGGACTGGGACGACCTTCGCACACGCGTCTACCCTGTGATTATACGGAATGTCCGGAGCGCTTCTTGTTAGACGCACTACTGCGCGCGCCCGCGTGTGGCCCCCGAATCTTTCGCTTTACGGCAGAGCGCATAGTCGATTCTTGGACGGCTGCTCCTATGTAATTTCATTTTTCTCTTTCTCTCTCGTTTTCGGATGCGGGGAGGCTGCACGGAGAAATTTCACGCATGAATTTCCCGGGATACTCGTATGTTATTATGTATATATACCTCGTCGGCGACTTAATTCTTCGTCGCGGCGGTTCGTTGAACTCTGTTATTCAATTTGAAAGCGTTATCGCAGGGCTGTGCACATGCGTGCGTATATAGAAAACTAATCACTGATTTTCTCGTTTACAATTGCAAAACTCGGCTGCCACGTTGTCTGACCATGACGTTCCTTGCCAATGCGTGTAGCATACAATCTGCGCCGTAGAATTCGCCTCGCTGCATTACATGTGTAATGTGTATATATATTATATATATATACTTGTATATAGGTGTATAATACAGTGCAGACTCTAGACAGAGTCGGAGTGTCGCAGGGCGCCATAGATAGCGGCCGCCTGCTCGGAATTGATTGATCAATCTCGAGCGCCAAAGTCTCTCGCGCGCGAGACACAGCTGAGAGCCGTGTATATCTCGAATCTGCGCCAAGCGCTACATTATAATGCGGCGCGGTGCTGCATCTGTACGCCGCAGCAGCACTTTGTAATACAAGCTATATTTAAGATAATGCAAGGCATCGAGGCGATCATTTTTTTCCCTCGAAGGAGAAGCTGGGACTTTAATAAATGTAGCCATAAGCGCATTGCGCGCGCCGCGCGCTCGAATTATTTCGCGATCCTGTCAGTCCATTAATTTAACCGGTGCGCTGTGTATCATTGTTTGCGGGCTTATTGAGATATTTGCAGCTGAGTGACAAATCGCCCCGGCCGCGCGTGTCCTTTTATTATATACCATTATATGCATCCATTATTTCGAGCGCGCGCAGCTATCGCAAATTTCATAAGTAGCCTTTTTTATGCCTTTATCGAGACCTTTATGCGATCCGGATAGCTGACTATTATCGATTGAATATATACCGCGCGGAGAGCGAGCGCTGCGTTTTTTTCTCTTTTTTTTTTATATCGCTGCATAAACATACGCTTGCGATTCTCGCCTCGTTCGCTCGGTAATATTCAACGATCCCGAGAACAGCGGAAATTACTAATTGGGTAGACACAGAAGGAGACGAGGTGCAAAGTATCGAGCGCGCGAACCCCATAATTGATTGAAATCAATAGCTTCTGCGGCTGGCGGTGGATCTCGATCGATCGATCGATCGTTCGATCGAGAGCAGCTTTGGATTGAGAGGGATGGCGCGTCAATTCTTGCGCAAACGGAATTACGCAATGGGGCCACGGGCTTTTCGGGCCGCGCGCATCTGCCACCCACGTGCCTCGCCGGCGCTCTATAATAAAGGCTCGCCAACTGTTTGTAAAAGCCAGAAAATTGATTTCGCTCGGCGCTCTGTTTGCGGTCGCGCGCCTCACCGCTGCATATACGTAAACGGCGTCGCCGGCACAAGCAGCCCGCTGAGTTATGGCTCGCTCTCGTCAAGTGTTTGCCATGGAATTTCGAATTTTTCAAACTACGCGCGCGCGCGCGCGCCGCGGCAGCCCCGAGAAAAATTACGGTTCATCCGCGGAGATGCGGGCCTGTTCTGCCTGTACTTACGGTTTCATTTTACGTTATTCGGCTCTTTTGAAACTGCGCGATTGTGCTTCACCTGAAAACGAAATTAGGCCAACGCGCGCACAATGACGCTGCACCGTCGAGGATAGAAATTGCGCGTCACAGATCCTGTATATCGACAAGATCGGAAGGATAATAATGACGGATAGGGGCGTTTTATTCTTATTGCCAAGAGTGGGTTTCGAGGCCGGAAACGCTGGCGTCTCCCTTATTAAAAAAAATAAGCTTCTCCGTTCCGCAGGTAGCACTATGTTTTCAAATATGACCGAGTTTCCAATAAGAGGATATGTGCCGTGATCGTCGCCGCCGCCGCCGCCGCAGTTACAACAACGGCGGCGGGCTCCGGTAGCTGTATATAATATACCGAAGCACCAGAGATAATAATTCGGCGAGCCTGCTTCACGGATGTCTATATAGCGGGATATGTATTATCCTTTGTCGAGCGACTCAGCTTCCCTTTAGATCGGGCGTGATTATAAGTGGACAAAAAAGCGGGAGAGAGAAACGGGGTCAGGGAGATTTTGGCTGCCGACAAAAGTGGCATTATCATATTTTACTTTTGGGGTGTACAGTTATGTGCCTCGCATGCAAATGTAAAAAAGCGTCTCCCGCGCGCGCGAGAGAGAGAGAGAGAGAAATATTCTCTCGCATCTGAATAACAATTGTTTTTCAAACGCAAAATCGTCGAGCGAGCAGCCGCGCGCCGCGTCTGCGGGCGATTTATGCGCTCGCGTCGATAAGAGCGCGCTCTGCGCATGGACGCGCGCGCGACTCGTATACACAAAGTGTCTATTTCGTATATCAAAGCGAAGCCGAGTGTGATGCCTGAACAATCGTATCTTCGAAATAATTATACCGCCTCCGCGCGCTCTCGGAAACCCACTGGATTTTCCCCTGGAATCTACGTGTTGGTGCGCGCGAAGCTCGATTCGCGCGCGAGCCTTTGATTTATAAACATCAGCCGTAGAGGAGAGCTATCGAATTATATCAAGTCCTTTATTGTCTCGAAGCTCATTCATCTGCATGTCGAAAGAGAATCGTATTAAATCATTGATACAGATAATTACATTCCCCCTTCCGCGAGAGATCTATATTGCCGAGCGAATCGATCGCCGATATCCCCCCCCCCCCCCACTCTGTGCTCGAAGCCTTTGGATTATTGACTCGTAATCTCGGCCGTTATGCAGCCGGGGGACTTTTCCTGGCGCGCGATAGAGCCGAGCAGAGGCATCGATCTGCGTCGGTCTCGCGTCGATTGGCTCGGGAGCTGTCTCGCGCACGCGCGTCGGACTTATATAGGAGAGAGGGACTACAGGTTTTCTGCGGAGAGACGGTGACACTCTCGCGCGGCCTGTACATTTATATTTATCGGTCTTGGTAATTACTATCGTCAAGCGCAATGGCCAATCGGTCAGATTGGCTCCGCCCCGATTCGCGCGCCCGGCACACGCTATATAGGTATAACTGCGGTATATATAATGCTCGCAATCTTCTTATATATTAGCTACCGGCGCTCTCTATCTCCGCGGTTCGTTCAACTTGGCGCACGTCGGGAATTTTCTTCTCGCAGTCGCGGCCTCTTATCTCGCAAATGTGACCAGGCTTAATTGCTGCGTTGAAATTTCGTCCGCGTGGCTGTTTATTTAGCATAATTTATGAGGATCGAAAAAATTTTCCTGAGAGCTCTCAATCGCTGCACGATGAACGTTTTTCGAAGCGCCATAGTGAAAATCGTTTGAGAGCCGCAGCCGACTAATCCCATAAATCAAAATTTCACGCGATAAATCAAACGCGCAGCCGCCTCATTTCCTGGTCTATAATATAATCGTAAAGCGCACACTAAGCCCAGAAAATTTGGATACGTCAGGATGACGAGCTTCACGATCGAATAAAGACTCGAAGAAAGAGAGAGAAAGAGAGAGAGAGTTCAACCCTTTCCGATATAAGAGATACGTGTGCCAGCTTTGGAATCTTCGAAAGAGGCACTTGCAGCTTCGATCCTCATTCGAGACACGAAAAATTTCTCCTTGATCGCGGCTCGTATTATGCGCCGAGTGTGAGTTGCGCGGTATACAAGTGGATAGGGTATGTATATGTATATTCTGATATACGTATACAAGTATATATATATCGGAGTATGGTGTATGGGATGCGCCTGCACAACTCGTCGATTGTTCGCGCGCGTGGGCGCGGCAGGTATATAACGGAACGCGCTGCATCGCGCGCACGAAAAAAAAGGCGCATATAACGCCGGGCGCGACGAGAGGGAAAGAATGTGCAGTGTCGGATGTATCGCTGCAGCAGCGGTATATGCCGATTTGAATACACATTGATGCGTGAATACTGAGGAGCGAGCGCGCACGATGAATTTTAAAAGGGATATACCGCAGCGCACGCGTATAATCTCCAAACGCTCTAAAGGGTTTAGCGAGCACGTAGACGATCGTACTTTTTAGCATCGCTGCTGCGAGGTTTATAGCATTTTTATTGGTACTCTCGTGAGTTTGCAGGTGAATGCAGCTGAGAGATGTTTGTATCGGTGCAATGTACGCAGAGTTTGTGTGTATTATTATGTACTCGATTGATGTATTCTCGAGTGTATTCTATGCGAGCTAACCTCAATAGCGCGCATTTGAGGCTAGGTGGGTGTCGATGTGAGAAATGCCCAAGGCCTTCGTCTGTCGTATGGAATTTTATCTAACTTAAGTATGCGATAGGTATATAGTGCTACCGCTGCTGTTGTGTGTTTCATCTCAATTTCAAGATTATAGTGTAATTAGAGGCCAAGTTGAGCATGCCAGAAGATCTTACGTATCTTTCTACCTTCGGTATTTACCAACTGTGCACTGCATACCTTGCTTATATTGTCCACACTGCTTCTCAGTTGCAGTTTTTTTTGTAACTACATCATGACTAATTCGCTTTGATAATTTGTTTTGTCTATGTATCTTCATCGGTCTATATAAATATACACGTGTGACCCGTAATTGCATTTGTATCTGTATTGTTTCATCTCGAGAAATGCAGCTCCAATTTTAATCGTTTCTCTTTTTACTTGAAAAAAAAATTAATTTTTTTTTCACTTTTTGTGAAAAAATCTTAAAATATATTTATTTTACTTTTACTTATCGAGCTTGTACATCATTTATACACAATTACTGAAATTTAAATCTATTTCGCTTACGAGTTTTTGACTGTCAAATGGAAAATGTATTTTGAGGAAGAGTTCTGTATAACAGTGTATGAATTGATTTTCTATTTAATTAAAAAAAAGCTCCAACGAGCACTGGAAGCTTTAAATGTTTACAAGTCCAACGCGTCGCAGCAGCTAGTATGACTAACAATTTTTCCATAAAACCAGGTCAAGCTTTCCGATAAGCGTCAACTCCTGAAACATCACGAACCATACAATATTGAGGCATATATACACGTCTGCACTGCCTCGATTGCAGTGACATTCGATCCAATCTCTCGCGGGCGATGCGCCATCCTCTGCGCTGCTGAGTCCGAGATCCGAGCCGTACTTTGCGCTCGGATAGACGATGCCCACGTGTCTCGGAAGCACGCGCCGCCTGAAACTCGAGGCGGCTTCAAGCCGATTGATGTGTCCTCACCGCGGTGTAAACACCGGCTCTTCGCGCACTGCAGTTATGAGGTGCGACGAGAGACGCGGCGCGCACGTTTAGCGCTGTTAGAAAATCTATACAGAGACAGTAAAGAGAGACTCAACTTTAAACAAGCAGCGGCTTACATGGCTCTACAATGTATAACGAGAGTGTTGGGTTCTACGGCAGCTGAACTTCTCGTTAACTGTGACGCTGTCTTTCGGAATTGAGTGATTCTGTTTAACGTTATAGCGATACAATGTGCGCGCGCGCGCGCGCGCAGAGGATTCATCGCGTAATAACTAGCCTTCGCATCGACGTGCTTCAAACGCATACATCTTTCGACTATTGCCAAGTCAACGTCACGTCTAATAAGCCCTAGATCTACGCCAAGATCTTTAGATTTGAGTGTAGACACGCCGCTCGTTAGGGCAACGAAAATTTGCTTCATCATTTCAAGAGACGCGCTCTAGAGGGGAGAAATCTCGAAATCAGTTATCCTAGCGCGCGAAGAATGCCGTCTCACACACGAGAGAGGCATTTCACGCTCGAGATATAATTACTTGCGTTAGTGGTAGAATTTGTAAAACGAGAAAGGAAGCGTCTTGGAGATTTCTATGAAATTGAGTTGACTTTATTGATTGCCATCTCTGTTTACACGAAGTATATATGATTGTACGAGAGGATAAATGTTGTACATATCGCAGGTATATTATACGCCGACGAAGAGCGTCTGAACTCTCACTTTCTACTGAATCGGCTTGTCGATCGGAAAATAGAAATATCGGGTTCCCAAATCGATCGAAGCGAATAACCCATCTTATAAATGGCCAAGGTATAGACAAAGAGAGACGGAAAAATTCACTCCCACAAAAAGCGCAGCCTTTGTCAAAGAAAATTATACTAGCCTTCACTCCTTTGCAATTCAATAGCTTTCACTCGGCTGTAGTCAAGCCTCTCTCTCTCTCTCTCTCTCTCTCTCTCTCTCTCTCTCTCTTTCTCCGCATCTCACTCACTCCCAGCGATGTTATAAATTTTTTAGGCGCACCGCAGAGACATTAATAATCGGCAAAGAGTCACTATAGCGAATCGAGTTTCCTGCGCGAACTCGTACGTCAGATCCTTCCCCCGAGTGCGTATACGTGGAACGACGCGTATACATACAAATATATATATGTGCAGGCGCGTATCGAGAGGAACGGGAGAGTCGAAGAGCCGTATATAGAGTATACAATATACATATAGTAGAGGCGGGCAAGAATAGCTTTCAAGCGGCGACGGCGGCAGCAGCGGCCGCCACCGCCGCAACAGCAGCAGCAGCGGGAGCGACGGTACACTAGTACACGTAAAATCGCGCGTGCGGAATAAATGCATCTCGCGCGCGGTGCATATAATGGGCGAGGCTCGCATGGTATTGCCATAAACTATGATCGTCCTACACGACCCCACCTGTCGCGCTGCCGTCGCTGCTGCAGCGCTGCAGACAGACGACCAATTTCGAAATCGCCCGACGAGCGGAGCGTCGTTTATATTGCACTACGTATAATACTGCACTCGTATGCGTGTATAGCTATACTTATACTTGTACCTAGCGATATATATATACGTGCTGTACATTGTACAACTATATAGAAACATCGCGCCGCTGAAAGACCCGTTAAGTGCGCCTGCATGTGTGCAGCACTGCGCGCACAGCCTGCACCTCCGCGCGGGTCTACCTGTACCTATATTATGTGCCTTTACATCGGAGAGTGTCTTTTCTGAACCGTTGCCTCTTAGTCATTGTGCTATGTTCTGATTTCTCTGTTCCGAACCTGTCAGCTTGAGTAAACAAAGCGCGAGATGAAAATATGATCGAGAGGCAAGATTTCACGGCTAATTTTCAACTTGGGTGTTCCGACGCGGAGATCGGCATCGCGCGCGGGCCAGAGAGCTGAATTTGCGAAACGATATGCTCCGGCCATCGTCCAAGTTTCGCCGAGTCACTCCCGTAAAAAATGCAGGTGCCCGCCGCCGCCGCCGCACGCCGCGTGTGTGCAAGCCTTCGAGAGAGAAGAGGTCAATATTGATCGTTGCTGATGGTATACCCCCTCGTGCGTGTATATGGACGCTCTCCTTTCGAAGACTGGCAGGTGTGAAAACGCTCGATGATTGTTTTAGGCGCAGCGCCAGCTCTGTTTGACCACTTAAGGCATCGGATTGCCCCTCACAGAATTTCTCGACGAGCCCCCAAAAACAAAGGAGCGAGAACAAAACGTATATGTATAAGAATCTCGGCCGAGAGAAAACCTCGGGAGATTTATCGTCCGAACTATAGGCTCGCGCGCACTAATTTTTCGACGGTCAAAAAGCTCTCTGCTCTGTGCTGGGTCATTTTCTTCGAATAGAAAAGCCATTAAAATTATCTGTTCGACGCGAGAGACGACGGCTCATATAAACGATCCAAATTCAAAATTACGGCGAAGCAGAGTGCGTAAGCGCATTTTTTCATCAAACGTATATTATTGTACACAACACGCGTCCGAGCGCGCACAAGTGCAGCAAAGAAGTAAGAAGGAGATTTTTCGACAAATCAAGCCTGTCGAGATCCGGTCGTCGTCGCCAAGCAGACGGACGGACGGTCAGTCGGGCGCGAGTTCTTACAACACCCGGGGCATAGCTCCGGTGCATTAGTCAAACAATTAAGAACTCGTAATGGAACGTCACATAAATTAAGCGCGTCGCCCGCGTTTCCCCGCGCGCAGAGCCGGCCGGCGCAGGAGATAGCCGAGCTCGAAAATAATTTAAAATATGATATACAGACTCCGAGCGCGCGCAAGCGGTTCGCTCGAAAGTCCAGCTACACGTGGGTGCTTCAATTTTCCGCCGACTACAAAGCTCAGAGAGCCCTTTAATTGTTCTCAGCTCCCTCGAGCGAGTGACGCGCGAGACGCCCTTTTACGCGGTTGCTCTCACTTCTCTCCTTACGCGTAAACTGCTTCCGCAATCTCCTTTATACATTTTTCTCGCGCGGCTTGGCGGAGGAAATTAATGCGGCCTGTTTCGCCTCCGAGAGGGCGCGTGCGCCCGCCTATACGGTTTACAAGTTGCAATTTTCTATATGTTGAGCATATAACATTTAATAGCAAAGTGTTAAAATATTTGCAGTGTAAATAACGCGTTGCGGCAATAGCAGCTTTAATCGCCTCTTGCAAAACCAGCATAGTGCGGCGCGGTCGTGTGTACAGCGCCGCGTGTGCGCGGAGCCCGGCGCGCGTGTTTTCAAATGAAGTTAACGATATATCTCAGTGAATAAATGTCCGCGTTATTAACCGTCGAAATATCGGGAAACCTAACTGAACGCCGCCGCTAATTAAGGAAAAATTATGCTCCTCTCGCAAATAACTCTGTCTCGCTCTATCCTCGCTCCGCGGAAAAATGAAGCCATCGGGGAGAAAAAGTAGTTATAGGTGTACCTGTAGACTGTAAATTGTGCGGAGGCTCCACGCGCACGTATATAAGCGCACGGAGAGCCGCCGCGGCGAGCTCGTCATTATTCCTATTTAATTACCTCCACAAAGTGGACTGACACCGCGTACGTGTCAGCAGGCAATAACGGGGAGCGGTTTTCCCTGCGTTTCGCGTACTTATTGTCCGATATATTCATAAAATTGACCGCTCGTGAATTACCGCCTCTCTTTTCTATACTGGAGGCTCGAGCACAAGATAAACCGGTTCGCTTTGGCCCCGATGCCACGACGTGTTCTACGACGACGCGCGGCGAAAAGCCATGCTGGAGATAGTCGTAAACGTCGCGGGCTCGATGACATGGTTAACAACGGGACGACAATACGATGCGCTACGGACAAATCAGAGATCGTTTCTTAAACGTATGGGGCTGCCGTAAATCGGAGTACGAGCGCGGCGCGCGCGCCGTTCCGCATATGTATAAGTATACTTATAATTGAGCTAGTGCGGCGATGAATTAGTAGCCGCTAACGACTGCTCTATACGCCTCGATTATAATATGCAAATCGGCGCGAAACGCATACGGGGAATTATAAAAATTGAAAACGCGTATGGTGTGTCTGCAAAAGTTCAAAGTTATAGATACGAACGACTAATTGCACTCCTTTTCTCGTATGTATAGAATTATGATACGGTGATATTCAAAACGCAGCACATCACCTCTGTCTCTCGAAAGCTGCGTAAATTATCCTTGCACAACCTGAAATTGAGCAAAGTTCAGCAGCGCAGCGCAGAGCGACGTAACGCGAAAAAGAAAGATCAACGAAAAAAAAAGAATACAACATAAGCTCCTTTACGATCGACAACGTATACAGTATACGTATAGCGCGAGCGCGGAACGGTAGCCCACGCCCTCCTTGAAAAGCCTCCCGTATAATATAAAAAAAAAACGACGAACAAGCGTAAAGACCATTCTTCCTTTTTGCGATTCCGCGCGCGCGCGCTGCAGATACAAAGCAGCACGTCTCGAGCATCAGGTCGTAATCTCTCTCGTCGGAGTCCGCGCGCGCACAGCGCCTGGCGAGATAGAAGCTTGTAAAAAAGCCCCCGAGCGGGCAACGCGTGACAGATCGAGAACAATGAGAGATTCTAAGCGTGCAGACAAATTAGTCACCGCTCGTCGCGCGTTCTCGTTTTCCTCTCGCTCGAAACTAGCTTATGTATACACATGCGCGACCGCGTAAACGTATATATACGTGCGTGCATGTGTGTATGCCTGCGTGCATGCGTGTATATATGTATAAGCAAGCGAGACGCGCGTATATATAGCGCGCGTATATGCGATATACATAGAGCGCCGTGTGCGCTAGCTGCGAGCTGCAAGTGAATGCACATTGTGCGAGCCGTCCGCTGTGCGTAGGCCCGCGAATCAGACGCACTCCATTCACTTGGCGCCACATTCATTCATACCTCTCCTGCCAGCTCTCGCGCGAGAGGAGAGGAACTGCGCAGCGAGAAGTCACGGTTAGTAGCGCGCACATCTACAATGTATAGCGCGTACGCGTATTATGTAGTGTAATGTATACGCGCCAGAAATACTTTTCTCTCTCTCGAAATTTACTGAACTTGAACTCGTAAAGCCCACTGAGAAACTGCGCCCTCCGCGCGCCGCGAATCGTTGTTTTTTTTTTCTTTTAACTATACGGAATCTCGCAGCGATTTTCTGCGCTCTCGACGAAAGCTGCTATCGCATAGCGGCCGCCGCCGCCGCCGCCGAGAAGAAAAGAAAGCACGGCTAATAGATTTTCTGCAGCCTTATTCAAATTAGTTTTTGCGCAAGCGCGAGACTTCGATATGCCGCGTGCTCGGAGCTCGATTTTTTTGCAGGCAGCTCTCGCCGCGCGGCGATTCGCGCTAACCCCCCGACGATTAACATACAACGGCTCGCCGCGGACTTTTTTGCTTTTAGCCTCCTGGAAAAAGCCGACGTGCGCCCGACACGATCCCTTATCGCAATTGTGTCTGACAAGCGCTCTAATTCAGCGCTAATTGATCTCTTTGCAAAATTTATTGTGTTTTTGCCGTCTGTGTATAGGATAAACGCGGTGAACTTATGAGACGGAAATTCACATTTCCCATATACTGCAATACCCGATATTTTGGCGCTGAATCGCCGAGTCCGCGCAAAGCAATAATCTGCGGAATATAGCCCCTCTATCGCGTTCTCGTATCTCGCCGTTTAAGTATTATAGACGTCGACACTCGTCGCGACTCGCGACGCACATAAGTACACGCGGGGCACCTTGACCTCGACTGATGCGATCGCAGCACGCGAGAGCGGCTGCTGCAAGTGCTTTCTGACAAGTTGCGCGCACCGTTAATGGCCGATGAAAAATAAAAGGATGCGCATACGAGGAGACGCATACGTAATCAAAATATTCCGATATATCCAGAAAGCGAATCCGGACTTAAAAGGACGTCTAGAACATAGGCTCTTAGCGAGATTGCGTAGGCTTATACACAAACATATACGCTCTCTGTCTGTATATATATAGAATAATTAAAATATTTTCGCGGCGCGTGTTGACGATACGCGGCGGTTATAACGAACAGCGATGAATATTCAATACGTGCGTGCGCGCCGCCACTGCTTCTGCTGCTGCTACTCACCTGCGCGAAAAAAGGACGAGAGATGCGCGCGCGGGCTCGCTTCGTATAATCAGCGACATTGGATTTTAAGGCCTTACACGACTTTTCGGTACGAATAAAATTGAATAAGTGTATCTCGCTTCAATACATATATAGAGCCTCGCGTCTAAAGTGGAAAACATATTTTTCGCGAGACGCCTATGTAATTTAATCTTGTATAATAACTGGTTACATCTCTCGGCGCCGTTGCCGCACGTGACACGTGTGCATTGTGTAGAACTGCAGTGCGGAGAGGCGAGAGGGGGAGGCAGAGATGCAAAAGGAACGAAGCGCAGACGAAGAAAAAAAGTCATCGCTTATCGCCGCGCGACGATGATTCACACTCTCGACAGCGAGAAGGTGTCACTGCTTGTATGCATAAACGAGACTCATTAAGGGTACTGCGGACTTTCTCTCGCACTCGCACTCTCTTTCGAGCGTATACGCGCGCGCTCTTCCCCTCTATTATATTTAGAATTTTTCGCGGGCCTACGCACCGATCGCCCATCTATTAGACACTATCATGCGACTCCCCAAGCACATACTTCACAGTCGCGAAGTTTCTAAGGATCTTCGTCTCAATTGTGCCGCAGCAAAGACGTATATTTCCTTTTGATCCGCAATTCCAAAAGTGTACGATACACGAACTTTCCGGCGATAAAATCAAATTGTACACAGTTCCGAAATGTATAACCGCAAGACGAATCGTAATTGCGTATATAATAGGCAAGGCAACGCGTGCGCGCATATATATATAGAAGGGACCTGCGCATAGCTTTTTTCTCGAACCTCGTCCTCGCCTACGGTCATCCCCGAGCTCGATTCTCCTCGGACTGTTCGGCCGGGCCTCGCGCACTCTCATAATTGCAGTACACTATGCGCTCATTGAAAGAAAACGACCCACGCCGCGCGCGTGCGGCTGCATCGGGATGATACTGCGGCCATAGGCGCGCAAGAATCGAGACGACGCTACATACAGACTTTGTGTGTACAGTATATGCAGAGGCGAGTTATGCGCATTCTATTACCTTGCGCTTAATATGTTAACCTGTGCGCGATATCCCCTGCGCAGCGCGCGCGCGCATTATGCTAAGCGTTTTCTCGGCGCATATGAGACACTGTGTGTGTTATTTCGCGGCGATACAAGAGCCGCTCTCTGTACTTATACACGTGATATGCACTCGGAGTCGGGAATTACGTCGTTAAACTGTTAACGGACTTGCGCTCACAGTGAATTTTATTGTTTCATTTTTTTTTTTTTTTTGTACCCACTGTGGCATATAATCAGAGCTTGTGACGGGGTTGCAGGACTTACGTGCTGCATTTTTTTCAGATTCAATGTTTTGCAGTAACCAAGAAAGTATTGTCAATTTTTTGTCACGACGCAGCCGAGATGTAGATGAAAAAATCGATTGAAAGTGGCAGCGTTATTGTTGGTAGCGAGCCGGAAACACAATAATTAATCTTACTGTAGGTGTTAATCATACTGAGTGACTCTCCCCTGTACAGAAATATCGTGAGAGAGGCAAAGGCTCAATCAACAGATGACATTTGGGACTCCTATATTCAGCTTCAGTTAAACAAGCGATACGAGAGTCGAAGTAGGCAGACAGAACTAATTAGTGCGGATTATTAAAGACGATGTATAGCGCCTGGGCGCTAACTCACGAAGTGCGCTGAGATCGTGAACCACGATAGTCGACACGTCGGAGCGTCAGTACACGATTCAATTCATTAATTATACCGCAATTGCGAGCGAGGGATTGCTTTAATTGCGCGGAGCCGCGATTGCACAATCGGTTACGGTGGTGCACGATCGATATTACACCCCGATACCAATTGCGCCTTATCGAGATTCAGACTGTTAGCTACATAGAGACGCTGTGCAAACTTATTCCGAACGATGAAAAGAGCGAGTATTATAAAGCGGGAGTCCTCTTGTTTTATATATATATACATCGCCATACGGAATACATGCGCGCATGTATGCAGAAAAGAGATGAGAGAGCTCTATACTTGAAACAAATAAATCTTTCTCATTTTAAGTATGTACCGACGAGTTTTCGCATATGACAAGTAAATAGAGGCAAGACAGTCGCACGTGCGATAACTGCACATTTGCGGGCGGAATGAAGCGAGATATACGATTTCTCCAATAAATGAAAACAGCTTAACTGCACTGCAGTCCAAATAAGCATCTCATCGATTCTGAACTAACGAGAAAATCTCTGCATACCCGATACAACAGTACTACAGTGTCCAGAGACCTCCGCGGTGTGGTTCAAGCGCACATTGTTGTTTCTCGCGAGGAGTTGAAATGTTTTTGCAGTTGTGCTATCGGAAACAGTCCGAGAGGCGAGAGAAGAGGAAGAACGAAGCAGAAAGAGTATCGTTAAGCAAATGTGTATAGAGACTGCGCGCGTACTTGTAACAAGAGA
Source organism: Philotrypesis tridentata (assembly GCA_018906965.1). Classification (NCBI taxonomy): domain Eukaryota; kingdom Metazoa; phylum Arthropoda; class Insecta; order Hymenoptera; family Pteromalidae; genus Philotrypesis; species Philotrypesis tridentata. The sequence continues at coordinate 15,813,220 of JACCIB010000001.1, forward strand.
TCTCGCGCGTAACGTGCGGCCGCGGAGAACTTACTCCCGAATCGTTTAACATTCTAATGACGAAGCTTGGCGCTTTCTCCCTCTGCCGAGAAGAAGCGAGCGCGGAAAGCGCGCGCACTCATAACAGGTATAGACATAGAGCGAGCGCATAAGACCCCCGTGGTGGCGAGGACTTTGCGCACGTATATGAGATGTTATCTTCATCTCGGCGGAGCGATGCTGGGCCTGATGCTGCAGCACGTAATAGCTGTACGTAAACACATACAGGACAACGGCTCCTTGGCCCACTGACTCATGCGCGCAGAGTCTGGAGAAAACGAGAGAGAGAGAGAGAGAGAGAGAGAGAGAGAGAGAGAAAGACGGGAAAATCGTCTCGTTATCGGCGCTATCGTGAAAATCTCCGCGCCAACTGGGCTCCTCGCGAGAACGCTATATCTATATACCTATATTGCTGCAGTGTATACATATGCATGCTAGGTATTACAGAGACCAACTCGGTCTACGTGCACGTGCCTCTCCTTATGCGGCTCAGATCAAGCGCATTATTATCCTTTTCCGCGGCTCTTAACTGCTGCTCGACTTTCTTTGAAGGAGATATAGGAAGAGAGAGCGACGAGCGACTGTGTAGCAGTAGCAACGCAGCATCGCTCGAAAAGAGCCGATGTGGAGAGATTTGCTTTTCAATTCAAACGTCTTTATAGCGCAAGATGAGAATGCTTAATTTGCTATACGACGCTTCATTGCTTAATACGAGCACGAAGACATTATATGAAAGGACGCTTGGAAATTCGTTAAGTTTTCGTTGCAGCAAAATTATAGTACGCGGCCAATTATATAAATGTTGATTGTTATTTATTTTAGATATAGCGTTTATTAAACTATAATTACGACGTGCAACATTTTACACTTAATCAAAATCAAAACAGTTATTGTCCATTTCATGGATGTAGTTATTTGAATTTTAAACTTAACAAGTAAATGCAATTATTACCTAATAGCTAAAAAAAATTATTTTTCTGCATAATTTCCGAAACAGTATCAGTCGTGCCACCTAGTATCAAGATTCTCAAACTACTGAATGAAATAGTGAACACTCCACTGATTACACTGCCCTACCTTACCGAGGGTACGTTTATTCTTTTATTCGCAGTCGCTAATCGCGCCGTGAAACATTTAACAAATATTTTATTTTTTATTATTCTTTCTAAAGCATGCTTAAAATAATTACAGCATTGTTTTATTAATCGTTATATATCAAAGTCAATAATGTAAATACTAAGAAGTTTAAATCTCTCTTTCTCTCTATACCTTGCCACGAATGATAAAGCACCGATCTGAATTACCAATAGCTACAAACGTCAAATTATTGCAAATATTTCTTTTACAGACAAGTCTTATCCATGTATCCAAAAATAGATTCATTTTTTCTTTGTACAATACGCTCGAGTGATAAAGTAATAATTAATAACATCTGTAATAATAAATTTAATAATAAATTTTCATGGTGGTTTGGTCGAAATAATTATACAAAGGGTTTAAGATTTTTCATGATATTTATATAAAAATTTAAATAAATATTGCAAACTTACATTAAAAGTACTTTATGTAAAATTTTTATAAAACTATAATAATTATAACAGTGTTACTAAATAAACTCGAATCATGACGTGGTTATTTAAAATACATTTAACGAAAGTTAAAAATATAATTGCACTCGAAAATTTTGCTTTATCGCAAAATAAGTCTTCGACATTTCATATTTAAAAATATGTATGATTGTTATTAAAAAATAGATTTTACATATTATAAAACTATTCTGTGTTTCTTTAATGTTTTTATAACATTATTATTTTTTTACATTATTATCAAACTATATTCACTCAGCGACATATAACTATTAAAATGTCAAAAAGAGTAGTAGACACGGAAGTTACAATTTTCGAATGTACTTGATATTCGTATTTACACTCACAGCCTACAATTGCCGAATATAATGCTACCGCATAAAAACAATTCATTCTTTCAAAGAGGATGCCAAAGGCAATTAAAAATTTAAATTTCACGCCACAATAAAACAGATAGAAAGCCATTTATTCGTTTACACTAAAAAGTAAAAAAATTAATTATCTGTCATTTTACAAAGTTGGAAAAATCTCAAAGGTACTACATATTTCTTGGACAATTATTTACAGGGGGAAGACAACTACGTCTTAGTTTTTCAAATTTTTGTTTTGACTATTTGTTATAAACAAATAATCTACTGTTTCTTCTGCTATATTGTGGCGCAAAATTTGAATTTTTAATTGATTGGCATCTTTTTGAGCAATTTGTTTTCATATAATGTGCTTCATATAAAATTACGGAGGTGCAATCAATCTTTACATCAGCTCATATCAATTTTTTTATCATTGTTTAATAATTTCTACAAAAACGTGTTTTGTTTATCTTTACTAAAAACTAGAGACTAATACAGTTTTCGCAACATGGAAGAATCATACGGAAATGCAACTAAAACCCTAAATTGATTATCAAAAATGAAAAATATTTGGATACATAATTCTCTCATGAATATAAAAATTTTATATAGTATTTAAAGCTGAATTTATAAATTTGATTATAAAACTATGATCTATATTAAATATGAAATATAATATCTACGGCATTTGTCATGGTTACTTATAATTGACTACGATTTATTGACGAGATTAAATATAATCATATACATTCTGCACTAATAACACGTTAGTCTTTTAATTTACGATGCAACGCCTCATTAATATATTCATTCACTTAAATAGCTACATAATTATGTTCCCTTATAATGTTCAGTCTCAAAAATAAAGCAATCAGTAAAGCATCTCTCAAGAGTAACACAACAATTTTAAGTGTATCAATAACGTGATTACACATAAATATACACCATTTCTAATTCCCATTCTTTCATCAGAAAATATCGATTACATTAATCTGCAAAGTCACATTCAGAACTATTTAAAAAAATAACGATCACAGGTACCCGTAAACAAGAATTTTTTATACTGTGAAAAAGCTCGTGTTTTCAATTGTCTTTATAGAAAACATATTTACAAGAACACCTCTTTTGAAGCGATGTCGATTCGAAAAGTAAATTTCAACGTCACGCATTTTAGCTATCTTACAAAACTGGCATATTGTTAAAATTGTTTGTTGTAGGTAGCGGGGATTTACGCTCACTCATAGCTATGCTGTAAGTTTCAGAATCCGAACTTGGCACGTCTAAAAATGCACTCGTGACGCCTGGTTGTAGATTGACATAACGCGCTGAGGTGATTGCGCTTTGCGAACTACTACTAGGGGCAGAATCTGTTGCATCAGCTCCCAGTAATGGCTTTGTACTCTCCATCTCAAAAGTGCTGCTATTTCCTAGTATATTATCGATGTTGTGATTTTTCGGCGATGTTGAATCATTAATGTCCACCAAAGGCATGTCCATTGCAGATGAAGATTTGTTATTTAACTTATTGTTTTGCCAGGGAAATGAAAACTTTCTGTCTGTGGCCGTATTCAATTGCATTTCCATCTCTCCGGTGTGCTCTAGCTGAACACTTGCCAACGGCACATCGAGGCATGGTGCAATGACGCGTTGATTAGTCGCCAAAAAGTCTACAATTTCTGGGGCTGTAGGTCTCTTTACGTGCTCGACGGACCAACACGATCGAATCAAGCCTTCCCTAAAAAGTAAAATTCTTGTAATGATTCAATAAATATTTAAGCTGAGACTTAAAATTATAGCGATCACTTACAATTGCGGTTTGACACCCTTTGGTACTGTTAAGGAATTTCCAGATTTTACGTGGGTGAGTACTTGGTTGTTACTCATACCTTGAAATGGAAAACTTCCAAACGTAATAATCTCATATAGCAAAACGCCGTAAGACCAGACATCCGATGCTGGTGTAAATATTCCTAATCCTAATGACTCAGGTGCCATCCATCGTACTGGTAGCATTCCTGAAAGTATCATACCCTATTATCTATATATTGTATATTATATATTAGATAAATTAAAGTGATCTGATAAAGCTTCATGCAATATTGTAAATTGTGCATTTATTATTCAATTAACTTATTAGATAATTTAATTCGATTAATTCTTTTGGATTCAAAACATCTTTGAGTTTTAATTACAATTTTACTTATAATAAAATTATTAATGTTACCCTTTCTGTTAAATTTGTAGTAGTCGTTTTCATACATTGGTCTTGTCATTCCAAAATCACCCAATTTCACAATTCTTTGTGCATTGACAAGACAATTTCGAGAGGCGACATCTCTGTAAGAATAGAATTTTGTTATATTCTAATAATAACTTAAAAATCTTATCGCGTAATTGACGTACCTATGCACATATTTTAATTGAGCTAAGTAACTCAATGCTCTTGCAACGTCAAGAGCCATGGCAGTTAACTTTTTGTTTGATATTTCATCAGAGTCTTCATAATGTTGATCATTTACCAAGTGCCGCCTAGCAAGTAAATAAGTCTTTAAATCTCCATAAAGCATAAATTCCATAACAGTGAGCACAGGCTCACATTTGATACAGACAGCTAATAATTTGATTATGTTTTTGTGTTCGAATCGTTTCATAACTTCTACTTCACTTAAAAAATTAAGTTTTTCTTCAGTACTGCTTCCCACTTTCAAAGTTTTAACAGCAACGGCAAGCCATCCTTTTTCTGGGAAGAACGCCTCGCCACCATAAACCATACCGAAGGCTCCTTCACCTAATTTACGATTAATAACTACACGTTCCCTCGGAATTTCCCATTTATCAAGGCTGGATGTATCTGGTTGAAGTAAATCAAGTCCTAATGATTTCATGTATTTTTCATGGAGCCGTACTTTTTGGTCATATCTGTAACAACGACGAAATAATTAATCACATAAAATAAGTTTTCATAATCAAATACAAAGAAAATCACAATAAACATTTGAAATATGCAAGATTAAGCAGGAAATAATTTTGTTACATTTCAATTAAAAATGCAATCATTATGCCTGATATATTAATGACAACTAAGCAGACAATATCTATATGCAGGCATATTAGAAAGAAATTCCATTGGTTAATAAAGTATATTTCGATTGAAAAATGAATTAAAAATTTGCTTACTTTCTTTTTATTATAATTACTACAATTACAAGGAATATTCCTAAAAATCCAAATCCTATAATATTAACAATTACAATTGCACCCTCGCAAGAGACATTTAATAATTCTGCGAATCCTGAAAGTACGCATTTCTTTGGCGGTTCTGAGCCATCATCCGGTTTTTTTCCAGATAGCCAAACAATAGCAGACATATTTAAATCTAAAGTTCCCCCAATTCCTTGACTTAACTCTTCTGAAATGTTTGGATGAAAATGTCCAACTAAACGTGATTTGCCATCAACGTGTTGATAAATATTGATTACTGGAAATCTAGATGGTCCTCCAAAGAACTTAATTCTACCTGATACCTGAAAATATTTTATGTATTTTAATGCATTTCAAAATATTTCGAAAAATTAGGTCAAAATTCATTATGCACATACTCCATTGAAATCAGTCTTAGAAATAATATCAGTAAATCGAGTGGCAGTGTGCTCACTGTGTAAGTCGAAAATGTAACTTTGATTTTCTTTTAGTAATTTGTCTATAGCGTAAGCATAAGTCCACATGGCATCATAAGTATAGCCAGCATAAGGCGATGTCACTTCTTTTTGTGTTAAACAGTAGTGTTCATAGTTGTCCCGCCACTGGCGAACAGTAATCCCTTCTTGCATGATATGATCGTCAGGCGCAAAGTTTGCATGTGAAATTCCTAAATGACCATTTATAGCTTTCATCATTTCAGCAGTAGTGCAAGGTGTTTCTTCCTTAAATTTATTATAATAATCTGTGTTGTACCAATCGTCGCGCAACCACATCGGTAAAAACCAGACGTAACCCTGAATTATAAAAAACATTTTTTTCAATGCTATAAGTATTAAGCAAATAAAAAAAATTGACTTATTTTTTAAAAACTTTCGAGTTTCAAGTAATTTTACATTTTAAAGAAAAAAGTAAACATTGATTTAGCAACTCAATTACCTGCGCAGCTGTCATTTCCAACCTATAAGCTTCACACATGACCAACCGAGCGACTTGATCATATACATCTGATATTATAATTCGAGCCCGTTTTTGTTTAAGATCTTCCAAGTACTGTAAACAAATTAGAAATTTTTTAAAATGTATCAAAAATGCCAAGCATATATACGCATTGTATTAATAGATTACTTTTGTAAGTATTTCAGGTTGCCATTCTCGCGGAAACTTAATATTAGTAACAAAAGTTATTCCATTTTCTCTAAGCATTTCTTGCATGTGTGAAATATATTCTGTATATTTTAAACCATCTTCGGAAAATGCTGCAACACGATTCCAATCGAGCTTTTTTAATAATTGCAAATATACGTACTTATATTGACGATTTTCTCCAATCGTTCTAAAAAAATATGGATAACGATTTCTATCGCTAAAACTAGACCCTTCTGCACCGTAACTCATTATAACAGTGTAAAAGTGTTTTGAAACTCCTGCTAAAGGTTCAATGGTTTCAGAACAAGCTGGACCCAAAACGCCGATTAGTTTTTGATAATAATTATGTAAAATATAATCAATAAATGATTTCATTACAAAATCAGATTTACATTGACCATCGCTTATTAGCATCCTTAAATTATAGTCTCGAAGTATTGTACTATTACGATTTATGGCTGTTTTAGCCATATTTGCTGCAAGAACAATCGACTTTGCTGTGTAAAATGTTCCAGTCATTGGAAAGATTCCTCCAACTATTAAAGTATTTTTATCTTCATCATTTGGCATCCAATTTTCAAGGGTATAATTTAAATTTTCTTTCAGCCAGTCACAAGCAACTTCTTCTTCCATTATATTAATCTTACTGTAACTATTACTGTATTTATTTAATAATTTTTCGTTGTATCTATTGATTAAATTTTCATACATACTGTAAGTATACTGTACTCGATTAATTGCTTCAAACGCTAACTTTGCTGAACTCTCTAATTCACTCCATACCAGTTTCTCTAATTTGCTCGTTTCATATTGACATCCCATTCTAGAACCTCTCGATCCACATCTGGGAAATTCAACAGATACAAATTCCCTTTCATTTGGTATTACATTGCTTGGTGTCCAGTGTAAAATAACTAATGATCTATCAGTTGGTTCCGAACTTTGCGTATACCGTAAATATTCTTTAGATAAAGTTTTAATAATTTGTTTAAGATTTGGTCCAGTCCAAGCAACTTTTACGTATAATTTCCAATGGTCTATATGATCTTTTATGAACTTTGTTGGCTCATAGTAGTCAGCTAGGAGCAGCGCACAAGGTTGAGACTTTTGTTTGTGAGATTGACATTGTGGCGGAATGTACACACCGTTATGACAAAATGATTCTTGACAATAATGCTCATTCTCATTTTTCATCGTAGAATTAATAATTTGTCTGAAGTGAAGTTCATCCACATCGAACCGAGCAGCAGTCTCTGATTTTGTGAACATTATCCAACTGTCATTTATTCTTGATAAACTATTTGGAATAAACCATCCAAAATGTCCAGGTGGTGCAATAACTCCAGCTTTGAAAACGTCGTTTTTATTAAGTAAAGGTGTAGTATCTATATGAGGAGGAATCCATACTTCCATGTTGACCATAGATTCAGGAATTCTGCAATAGTTAATTTATCATATTATTTAATGCTTAATTTAATAAGCGTACATTAAATTATAGTAATATTGCTGATAAAACTCACCTTGATTTTCGAGAGTTTGTCAGATTGTCGGATAATCGTGCGAAGATAGCAGTTACATTAAACTCATCTTCTTTTTGAACGAGAATAACATCAGAGTAACCCAATATTTCCTGAAGAAATATCTTCATGACTATTGAAACTAACCTGTGAGTTACCCTTTTTGATACTTCAAATTGAATGTTCAAAGTTTGTCCATCTAACCGGGCAATTCTTTTTGGATTTACTTCTACAAAACAAGATTTCAATAAGGTGGTTTTACTTAAATATTTTAACAATAATAATAAAAAATATGATTGAAACCTTCTAACATGGTGAGGCATTGGTTTGAATTCACCGCCCTAATGCCGAAGGCAAATATTAATAAGATTGACGCAACTCGGAATTCCCACATTTTGAATTTCATCTGTAATCAAAAAACAAAAAGTATTAAATACAGAATTCGTTACAATGTAAAAATGTTTATACCATATATTTATATACATATTCATAGCAGCTCGTGATTCTTTGCTTTAACAATAAATATCTGAGATACGCTACATATACATTAACTAATACATAATTAAATTGTTGGCATTATGGTATTCACAAATTTGTATTATGATATGATGGTACGATGTTAATGGTGGATGATTTCTTGAAAAGATAGCTAATATCTTTATTAATATATTATTTTTCGTTGCTATACATCATAGTAATTTAAATTTATATTGAAAATGTTTGCAGAACATGAAAATAATGTATTTTAGTAAAAATTAGTTTCTCATGAAATAAACTACAAAATGATAAAGGATTGCGCATTTCAAAGTAAAAGTATGAAAGATGCTTCTATAGTTTCGCGTCAAAGTTATTTCTGTATTCCTGTACCCTTGATTGTTTGTATTTAGAGTGCATTTAGATAGCATAGCTAATTTACTATCTGGAATAAATTAACGGATTAGTTGTTTCTAAAAAGTTGTTAACAAATATTTATTATTTATCTGTTATATTCTGGTTTTACTTGTAAGAAATTTATGATGCATGAATAAAATATAATGACCGGTAAAGGTTTAAACCGGTCTTTAAATTAAGTTGTCAATTAAGAAAGCTTGTAAACTAAATTTTTCTTTCTTTTTTATTGTTTCAGGTAAGTAATTACATTTTTATGCAGAAAAATACGTCAATATTTCAAGTTTCATTTTGAGGTATGTTTCGAAAATTAATTTTATTTGCTTATTTATTTAAATTTGCGAGCGTAACTTCATTTGATACAGTATAATTATAATATAATCAACAACTTGACAATTGAATAATCCTCTCATATTCTTAATAACTATATAACTGTAATGGAAACTATGAGAAAAGTGGATGATTTGAATGTGAAAAGAAAAGACAAGGGCAGTATAATCATGTGCCAACCTACAGAACTGATAATTACTTTTAAAAGAAAGATAACTTAATATATCTGTTGCACTTATTCTAATTTGTCGATCATCTCCAATAAAATATGCCCATATCTGGCAATAATACAACAGATAATATGAAATAAAGTCAAACAACAATAAATTATTTGTTTATAATACATATACATCATACATTCTTACAATAATAGTTTAAATGTCTCGCATATTTGACGTGTATACGGAATACACACTGACGCATTCGCAAATTTTCAGTGTTATCCCTTTTAATCGATTCAGGAATCAAGCAGTAAGAATAACTAATTAAAAATTAGGTAAATTCGAAATATATTCATAATTTAAAAAAATATATTATTAACATAATAAGCGTATGTTTATATCTAACGAATGTATTAAATTATATTCTAATGCTTATTTCCCTGCTCAACTGCATTATGATTGTTTTTATTTATTTATTTATTCATTTATAACATATTTCCTTTTTTACTACAGGTAAGTAAAAATACTTTATGTAAATTTCTATTGAGCAAGATCTATCAAAAATTTTCTTTTATTTGGAAGTTTTATTTGAAAAATATAACAAATTTCTCTGGTAAAAATAGTAAACTTTATAGACTGATTTTTCCTCAAAAGGGTATTTAGATACTGTGATTGTTCATGATTACTACTTTGTAAACTAATTTGAGTGGATACGTAAATAAGCTATCATGGTGAGTGCCAATATTTCGAAAGTCAATTTTTGTTCACTTTGTTCTTGCTCTTCGGCACACATAAAATGTGCGGAAAATAGTTTTCCTACGAAAGCGTACACGCCACTTCGATTATCGTAAGTACGTATATTATTCTACTAAAATATTCTCTATATTTCTACAATAAGGCATTGTAACAATAAGTCTTTACTGTTATAATGTACTATTATAATCTTTGAATTTTTTAAATTTTAATACGTATTGCTACGACCAAAGTATTCATCTGCGCAGTTGTAAGTCGAAATCTAAACTAGTACATTACGTATTTTAAGTATTTTACATATTTTATAATCATATCTATCATTACGCCTACACACATAAAGCATGCTGATTAAATTAAACGCCCATCACCTATAGTAATATTACACTTAAACAACGTCACAAATTTATTTCCGAGTTATGCTTAATTTTGCTTTCTCAAAGCGATAGTAACAATGAAAATTTTCGAATCAATGATTTCGATAAGTTTTGCTATTATATTTGAAATTCTTAAATTTGAAGAATTAAAAGACTGTAAAATAGCATTACAATAAGTACGAAATTGTGCAAATAAAATCAAATAGTATCTTTGATGAAACTCTTGAACAGATCTATATACATAATGAACTGAAATTTAAAATTGAATAGTAAAGTAATTTTGTAAAGATATTGTAATTTAAAAATTTGAAAAAAGTATGCTACATTGTTTCCTGCAATAATAATCAAAGTGTAGACTATATTATAAAAATTATGTATAACTTAGCAATACGTATGTACGTTTTATAAAAAGTTTATTTTATTTTTTCATTTTATTTTATTTTATTTTATACAACAGACTTTAAGCCCTTGGCAAAAAAAAAGAAATAAATGTTAAAGTTAACAGATGGAACTGCAAACCGAGATTGCTTATCATAAATCAATATTAGAGGCCTTAAAATAAATCTATTCACGAATGAGCCAAATTAAAGTTTAACATTATCTATTATCTGTTCAAATCCTAAACTGCCTGACAAGTATTCCATAAACGTGTATAAGACAATTGAATAGCATAGAAAATAAAGAGTATATATGAGGATTGTGTAAACTCTTTCCACGATAGGCCTATAGGATCTCGTAACAGATATAAAATTCGATGATTATTTGTAAAAGATAGATTTAGATTTGAACTGTACTGCAACTAGAATACCTTTAAAAGAATATTAAAACAAATACTATATGTTACTATAATGTTTCCTGCATTGCAGGGTACAGTATGAAAAGTATACTTCGTCTATAAAATCCACTTACAGAAAATATACATTTAAATTTTTCACCCATCAAACTTACATCAATGAATATTTTAGAATAACCGGAGAAAAAGCTTTATCGGCATTCATTAAAGATGTTCTGTGATTATACAAGAGTTAAGATAATAAATTGAAACTTTGAAAATATGTTTGTCTATACAACATACGAATAATTTTCGATTTGAAATTCACTTAAAAAACAGTCGATGATCGCAGAATACGATATTTTTAAAATTAAGAGATTTAAACTGAATAAGCTATAAAATATGTTGTCCTCAAGTTGAAGATATTAAACGTAAAATTAAAATGTAATATATTACATATATGTACATAATTAAATTAAATTTCTGAAAAAAAACGGAAACGGAAAGAAAGCGATAACGAAAAGATAGGGTCCCGATGCGGGAGGACGCCTCGTTTCTTGTACCATCGCCATCTGAAAAACTTATTGCAAAAATCCGATCGTGTTAATTTCACCAATAAGACCATCGAGAACCGAAACCACCGAACACATCTAAGCTCGCAAAGAAATTTAAAAACAAACGCAAATGAAAAGAAAGCTTAGCGCGACGCAATGGCCTCATTAGCCGGCTCCGTATTCTCGGATTTTTAGACTTAGCACGCACGTAACGCACACGGCTGCCGTACTTTGAGGCTCGTCACGCTCTTATGAAATATCAAGCGTCGTTAATCTTGCCCGTTGACTCGTTCGCGCGCATAAGCGCCGAGTAAACCCTCGGACGCACGTTTGAATTCTCTTTTATGACATTTCCAAACGGGGAGGGGAGGCGGAGGGGTTTGCACGCGCGCTTGTGTGTGTACGTGTGTCCGCGTGTATACGTATGTCGTGACGCTCGAATAGTTTCAACGCTGAGTAATCCGCGAAAGAGCGCGAAAACGCCCTCTGAATCAACTGCGGGCACGTGTGCGGCGTAGGCGCTTGCCTATACCGTATAGTTTTCTAATATAGCGTCTGCGCGCGAAACTAAATAAAGCGCGCGCGCTCACGCGCGCTCTTTAGAGAACTTTATTGGGAGCGTCTGGTACTTGCAAATAGCGTGACGACAACTTTGCAAACATCTCGGGTAGGCGAACTGGCCTGCCTCGTAAAATTCAAGTAGATAATTAAATTTCAAGATAATGCTGACCGGTGTGTTTGTATATGGGCGCGCGCGTGCACCTCTAAATTTAAGTATCCTCAAAACTTGCCCGACTAGTTACCTCGGCTATCGGCCCATTGTCCACAATAGAACAGGCTCCGCCAAGTATACTTAAAGCTTCGAAAAATATGAATGGCTCACTAGCTTGCTTGTTTGCTCGAGACTCTCGAGACTCGTGAGTGGAGGAGGGGGAGAGACAGAGAGAGAGAGAGAGAGAGAGAGAGAGACAAGGATAATTTCGCAGCGGTGCAAATGAATGGGGAAAATAGAACAAACCGAGTCGGCAAAACAAACTCCTTTCACTGAATAACAAGATGATGACAGTGTACATAAATCTTTTGGTAAGTAATATTATTAATTACTCGCTTAATGAAAATAAATCGATCGGCTAACGGCAGCTCCCGCAGTCATTGAAATTAAAGTATGCCAACAGGCTCGAGTATAGAGTCTTTGATGCTGCAGCTGACGTGCGTTAGCTGATCTATATAATTTAGCGCACGCGCTGAGCGTTTGTTTACAGTGCTGCGGAGCTGTGTGTCGCCGTCGTCGACGCCACTGCTACGGTCGTCGTCGTCGTCGTCGTCGTCGTCGTCGTCGTCGTCACATCGTCAGACAAGTTACTTGGATTATTCGAGTTGGATATTATATTTATAGCATCTACGATGCATGAAGTATAACGCACACACACGAGACGTCGCGGCTACTGTATCTCTTTCTCGATCGAGAAAGAGAGAGGAGCGCGAGAGGAACTGTGCAGAGCTCGAACTTCTGTTGGACTATTTGCTTCGAGGATCTTGCTTATTACTTATATATACATGGATCAGGAGCTTCGCGCGCAGGGTCGCAATGCGCCAATGCTCAGAGGCACATACAAATTGCTTTGCGGCTGAACAGCGACTATATTATGCGAAGTGGAATTGCAAACGAATACGGAAAAAAATGCAACGAAACAACGTCATCGAACGAAGCGCATTCTCTCATCGGGTTTTTTTTTCCAATTCACGTTGCAAATCCGTATACCGCAGCCTCTCTCAAATGCGCTTTCGTATAATTATGTAGAATCGTGCAGTGCGCCGCACATAACGTATTGCTATATATCGATGCGAGAATCGGAGCCTTTGTATCATGTAAATGAAATCGGGAAACTGAGCGGGAAATACTGGAGGATTATTTTATCGCGTTTGACGACACAGTATACATAGAATTAGCTTGACATACGTGCAGTAATTGCGTGTGCAACTGTGTAAGTATACGTATAGAGACGCTCACGAGGCGATCAGCGGAAAAACTGGTCGCGCGCTCGTCGTTTGTTTTTCTCCCGCGCGTCGCTTCTCAATGGGAGATCAATCAAAGAGCCGTTTAGAAAATTGTACAAATAAGCGAGCTTTCCGAAGCGATACTGCACACGCAAGGACTGCAGAAATGAAAGTCCGCGGCGTCGCAGTTGGCGCTCGCGAAACGCAAGAGAGTTGACTAAATTTAGACGGCATATAGCGATCGCGCTAACTGATGTGCGCATGATGCGTGTTTTGCAGCTATGGCGTCAAAGTGGAGCCGACCCGTGACCTTTGTTATCGGCGTTGAATAAAACATCTTACGGCCAGGGTAATCGCAAGTGCAGTATAACGCCTTCTCTTTTTCGCTCTCTTTTCATCCGATCGTCCGCGCGCGCAGGGCGACCGGCTCGTATAACACGTGCACACTGCACAGCGCACTCCCCTGCAGCGGGAAAATTAATAATACGCAGAGCCTATAGCACTCGCCATCACGGCTCTGGCATTATGCGCTTACGTAAAAACCTCGATTCATTTTCTGCGGCCGCGCGCAAGGTAACGCGCGAAAAAAAAGAACTACACGTTATAACTACTCGCGAGCTGCTGCGGCTTTTTCTTGAAAAAGCGAGAAGCGATTGACTTGTTTACGCGAAAATGCGAGGCAAGTGAGAACATTCGATTCCGGTTATTCCGTGCGTGCGAGCGAGAAAATGTGACAGTGACGTAAACATATGGGATATTCCGGTTATAAGTATATACTCCGCGAGTTGTCGGTGAGTAACATTAGCTGAAACAATCCGGCGCAATGTGCTCTCCTATATGCCAAATGCGCTTCCCGTTATCCGAACGCGAAAAGAGGCGGAGGTATATATAACATATAAGCTCGAATGTTCAATAAAGTTAATTGATGAGCCTGCGATGATAAGCGGACTATGCGGAAGAGGGCAGAGCGCATTACGTTTTTTCACATTTTCAAAGAATATCGAGCTGCGCATCTGGTGCACGCGTTCGGAGAGTGTGCGATCGCTCGGCGGATATACTCTATAGTATACGATATGGAAAAGCGAATAAGTAGAAGAGAGATTTGGGGCCGGCAGCTAAATTTCCGCCCGCGAGTACATTATTCGCGCTCGAGAGACGGACAGCTTGAAAAATAATTCAAGCTGCGAGCGTGTGCACTAATAATGCCGCTGACCTCAAAATTCTCAGGAAATCTGTTACGCGGCAACGTTGTTTCGCGTGCAGCTTATTCTCTTCTTTTTTATACTCGCGTCTTGAAAAGAGCTGAGAACGATTAGAAGGCGATACGGCCGCTACTCGCGCGGGGAGCATAATGCCTTTATATACTCTCTTGTCCAATTTTATTCGTCTCTCTCTCTCTCTCTCTCTATCTCTTTCTCTCCCTCTCTCAATGAAAATACGAAGGAATGTTCCGTAATAAATGAGTGCTGCATCTCGCGGAGTACAGAAAATTGAGGAAAATAAATCGCTTTGCATCAACCGTTACGCGAGTAGTGTTGCGCAATAAATCAAAGTCACGTATTTGCTGGGTTTCGAGAAAAATGAGAGAGAAAAAAAATGGTTTCCCATCAATCGCTGTGTTATGAGCATACCTTGCGCAGCCGCCGCGGCCGCACGCTGGAGGTCTCTTTCTCTGCGCGATTCAGCTTATATATATTATATACTATATATTATTGCAGAGTTTAGCGCTCGCAGAAATCGGAATGGAAAAACTCGCTCGGCGCTTGCGTATGCATATAATCGACGAATTGAAAAGTTATGAGCGCGATCCTTGAAATACATAAGCCGGGTCTCGCTCCTCCACAGGATTTCTTATCGATTTCGTATAGGTTTTCGCGCGGTGTTTCGCGCATGAAAGTGAAATCTATTATTAGAGAGCTCCGAGCGATGTACGATTAATTGTAACGGCGCCGCGGCCGTATATACGTATTGGTATTAGCTTGTAGTTGGGCATGCATTTATTGAGTGCACGATGTGAGCGCGCGCGAGAAAAAGTGAAACCGCGCGCACCGCCGGCCGCTAAAAGAATTCGCAGCGTCAGTCTCTGTGTAGCAATATTCCAATATCTCGCTTTCCATCCATGTAATCAATAACATTTTTCGATGCTTTTTAGGAGCAGATATATTTATATACTCGAATGAGCAATGGGCGTAACCAAGGTTTCTCGCATCGCCGTTTTCTACATAAGCAGACAAGTGTGTTCTTGCCTCTACAAAGTCTACATGTTTGCTTAAGAATATTAACAAATCAATAGAACATCAGTCAAGCTACGGCCGTACATGCGTGGATACGATTCGAGCGCTATATGTCACGTGTCACACTACATGCCTTCTCGGAATACGTATGGCCAGGTGTTTCCACCAGTAAACTAATTTTATTGCCTCGGTTGACGTCACTGAGAGCCGCAAGACAGAAGACTTGTTTATTGGCAATAACGTAGCTTGATTCGGAATAGTAATTTTTCCTGTTATTACACTCACACGAGCGCCGATAAAAAACAAAGTTTAGCCGTATATAACACGCTGCACGCGTAACATTGCTAATACGTCCATATTAGGCAGGCCATCCGACAAATGTACAAGCACAAAACTGTATAATTATACATTTTGTTAAATTTATGGCTTATTGCACGGTAATAAAACGTTTACGGTCTCGCGTGCATTTAACGCGTTATAATATATACGAACAATGTGTGTAACTAATGCGCGAGTATGCACGTGCTGATATATAAATAAGCGCTTTTCAATTAAAGTTGTTGCTCGGCGCGTCGATGGCTTATTATATATATGTATATACAAGGATCTCTAAATTGGCGGCATCGCCATAATTACATTCAAAAAATTTTCGAGGCAGCGCACGCTCCTTCGCCGCGGATCGCTGGAGCGTATGACGAGAGCATAGCCCGCTGGACGTGACGTATATAGTCTCTCGGCCGCCGCACGCGCGCACCTGAAAAAACTTTTTGCGTCGACATAGTTCGACTATCGATCTCTCTTTTTCTCTCTCTCTCTCTCTCTCTCTCTCTCTCTCTCTCTCTCTCTCTCTCTCTCTCGCCGCGCGGAATACTGCACGCGCGTAAGTATTGTACGCGGCGAGCGTTTCTCTCTCGGTGCCACGCGCGCGCGCGCGCGAGTTTTTCCGCATTATAAAGCTGAGGACAAGTATATATACTTACTTGTGCAAGCGCGAGCGATGCCCCGCCGCTCGCGCGCAATTTAATAATAGCATGACGGTTTGCAAGGCAACACGCGCCTGGCTCCTACAAGTACATAAACGAAACTTGAGCTTGATCTCGCGCGCTGGCGCTGGTGTCACTAGCCCGCTACGTCACAAGCTGTCACGTGTCTCATTTCTCTTGCTTATTCTCGCACGCGGACTCTTCGTGGGTGCGCGCGCGCGCGCTCTTTCTCTGCCTCCCTCCCTCTCTCTCCCCCCCTCTCTCTCTCTCTGTACACACGCCTTGTGTATTGTGAGCTTTTTTTAAAGGGAACCGGCTACACACCTTCAATTGTCAAAAGGTAAAGAGTTGCATTGTGATCCGCGCGTGATTTACGACGTCTGCGCGGACTTTTTCCTCATTTTCGTCCTTCTTCAAGTTATTTTCAAAGGATTCACTGTTTCATGTTCTGTTTTAGTGTCTGATATAAAATCCAGACAATAATTTAAAAAAAAAAACACGATCGACTCGAGTTTCGCGTAGGTGGGCCTCTCGTTAAGTGCCTCTTGTATTATTACTAAAGATAACTTGGGTTAACGACTCTCGATTTGCTCTGCACCATCAAATTCCGCTTTAGAAGATTAGTGAATGCGTATCTGTTTGTCGCAAGGATGCCACTAAATATAGAACGGAGTGGACGTCGATCGGCGCGGACGATGTTATAGATACTATAAAAGCAAGCGCGATGATAATCGTTTTTAAAAATTGCTCATCATCGATCATTCGATGTATACTGCTTATTTTGCAGCTTGCCGTTGCTATATAGAGTCAACATTGTTTCAAGGAATCGAAGATAATGCTTTTTCTCCACTTGGTCATTATTCAAATTAGTATCGCTTTGGCAATTCGAATCTGAAGGTGTTGACGCGGACACATCAAAAGGAAAAAGAATAACGTAAGCGCTGAGCGCACTGACGTCACTCGAGAGCTTGCACTATCTTGGAGGGAAATTTGAATATTTATATACATATTTGCAAACGAGCAAGAATAAATATTTCAATTAGTAATTTATGCTTTCTCACAGCTGCGCAGTGCGTCAATAGTTGGATTTTGCAGCTCGCGAGCGATTTCACGTAACTAGAATGTTTGTACTGTTGTCCGTTGCAGCAGCAGCAGCAGCAGTCAGACAGAAGTATTCATGAGCGGCTAAAAAATGCAACTAGTGTAACACGAGCAACGGCTGACATCATGCAGCAGCAGCAGCCGCTCGAGTTCGCGAGAGGGAAGTGAAATCTTAGCGGAGCAAAAATTTGACAGAACTTGGCCAATCTTGATCTAAGCATAACGAATGACGACATGCAATTTTGAATGATAGAGCAAACGAGCTATACACAAGAAGCTGTGCCGATCTCGAGCGGGCGCGCGCGCTGCTGCCTGCACGCATGAGCGCTCTCGCGCACGGGCGTGTAGGCGGACAAAACGCGCATTTACGCACACGAGTAGCTCGCTTCTGATGTATCCCGCGACGAATGTCCTGGATCTCGCTCTATACAAGCTCAGCCGCAAAATCGATCTTGATCTCACACTTTCTCTTCTCTCGTTACGTAGACACATAATCGGCTGAAATGTACGCGATCAGCGGCGAGCCGTCGCCCCGGCGCACTGCAGTCTGTATACCAAGCCGCCGCCGCCGCCGTTCTACCGGGAGAGCAGTCAATAATTGCTCAAGAGAGCCGCGGGATTCAGAGCTCGGATGCGGTAGGATAGGCATTTTCTTGGCTGCCCGAGCGGTTACAGGTGCCTGGGGAGACTATTAGCGAGGAGACTTGCAGAAATGAATTATCGCCGAAGCAGGAGAAAAGGACGAGGTTACATAGAGAGAAAGAGAAGCAGCTCCTTCCCGAGCGCGCACGCCGAGAATAGCTCGTGCGCTCGAGTCTCTCTCGCTGTACGTGTATATAATGCGAGCGAATAGCGATCCAGAATCCGGGGATAATCTTCATTCATTCACGGCCAATCTCGGGATCTCTAATTATAGAGAAGATAACGCGCCGTTACTCTTGCAGTGTCTAGCGTATATATGGGCGACGTGTAAAGAGAGAAAGAATAAAGAGGGCGTTTTCAGCCCCTGGAATGAAAATAGCCCATTTGCGCAACGGTTTCACATTTTTTTTTTGCGCGGAATTGATTTTATATAAAATTCTACGTCAATTTACAACTTATTCCGGGAAAAAAAAACAGTCGTGCGGCGCTTCGTCATATCGTCGCGCGGCGACCTTCGAGTTAATTAACGGATACACACTGAAATGCAAAGAAGAAATTGCGAGCATCCTGACGAGCTTTCCGAGAAGGCGGCCGTGCAAGAACGTGTCGTGAAGCCTGGGAAAGGCTGCGTGCGCTGATTACACCAGTTGATTAAATTTTTCGTCTCCATTACACCAAATGCGTGTTGCTCGATCTTCAGACGTCAACGACGCGTATTATGTGTGTTATATACGCATGCGTCTATAACTATACATATAGAACGTTCAGCCTGTTTACCTTATCTTGTTTTTCTGTTATCTTGCGTGAAGCGTTTTATCAGCGCGCGCAGCATGTTTTAGTACGATTTCGAGCGATCCGAATAACGTCAAGTTTCAGCTCCGAAACCATATGGCGCAGAGGCTATTTTTGCAAACTGTATCAAAGTTAAGTGAATCAGAGAATCGAAAATAAATTTATCTCGAATTCGAGCCAGTATTTTGGTGGAGGGCGGGGGGTGGGGTGGGGGCGAGTAGATCTTTGGAAAATAAAAATGGAATGGAATCGCCGCCGCCACCGCGCAAATGGAAGCGCGTCAGTATAGGTGCTCGTGTAGGTGGCGTTGGCGAGCTACCGAGAACTGCAGCCGAGGTCGAGAGCGGAGATACGAAAGCTGGCAAAACATATCAGAAGCAAACAAAACAATAAACCGACAATAAAAAAGCGAAAGGGGAAGAGCTTGGGGCAAACACGCAGCCACCTATAATCTTATCTCATTCGTGAGACTGTGAGACTCGGTCGGGCCGTGCTCTCACTCTCTCGACATCGTCGTGACGCCTCTCTCACGAGGCCTCTCTCGCATGACCTCTGAAGAAGTCAAAAATCTCGCCCCGACGTGTACCGTTAGAGCCTCTGTTACACATATTGTTGTCCGCGGCGTTATATAGTCTCAAAAGCTGCATGAAAACTCGCCGTTAGATTAGCATCGCGCGCAAACGTAAACGGGCCCCACAAACACCCACACCTTGGCGCGCTGCACTGCTCCAGTACATACGGCGCGGGGAACGTTTCCAACAGTGCCTTTAGCACGTCTCGGGGCGGTCTGGCTCTCTCGGCTCGCGGTGTATATGAGCGCGCAGGTGTGCGCGAGCACACAATATATACGAACGCGAAGCCAAATAAAAAACAAAAGGCGCAGACACGTTGTGCACATATAGAGAGAGAGAGAGAGAGAGAGAGAGAGAGAGAGAGAGAGCTGTGTGTCGCGGGCTCATCGACCAGACAACCTTGTTCCACCGCGATTGACGTCGCCGTCCGCGCGGCGGCTCAACGCGAGCAGAACAACACGCAGCACAGCTGAGCTATACTCGCAACTGCACACGGGGCTCGCGCGCATCGATATACACACAGGAGCGTCGCGCGCTGACGACGATTATATTATTATATTCGAAGCTCTCGCAGCATGTTAAATATAGGATATCACGCGTTTATATAGCCGTCGAGCAGCTAACTGCAAGCGCGCGCGCGCGCGCGAGTTTAATCGCCCGTCAATCGCCGATGCTAATTTAACCGGTTAAACGATCGAGCGACGTACTACTACTAGTTGACTATCTTTTTGATTTATGCGTATATAATATGACGTATTCAATGTCTCTCGGGGATATGGATATTAAGAAGTTGTATGTTTGCTCGACGCGCCGTCTATACGCGATGCCTCGCGCGCACTGCACCGGTATATTATATATACTTATACAATTACATATATACCTCTCACATTATATACCTACTTAGACTATATATAGTTTTCTCTTTCTCTCTTGCTCTGCGTCATGGACCGCCGCTGCGATTCGCGACGATCTGCGGTTTTATCAAGCGAGTCGCGCCTGTCTATAAACAATATATTAGTAAACACACGACGCGTCTTTTTTATTTTTCCTCGCGCCTTTCATTATCGCTCCACGTCCGTCAGAGCTGACAAACTCGAATATAGTAATCTGCATTAGCGAGTCTGCATTCCAACGGTAAAATAATTTTCTCAATTCTCCATGGTACCGACCTAAATCCCAAAGCCTATAATAGTCGCACCGAGACGACGTCGCGCAGTATCGCATTTGTTACGGACGTTGAATACGATTGCAGTCGATCGCGTTTGCAAGGATGTAAAGGCCGGCCGCCACGTACACGTCGGACGAGATATATGTGTATAATGTATAGTATAATATACGTAAGAGATGGTGCGCGACTCTTGTATACGCGTCGCGTTGCGCGTGGCAATTGCGAAACGTCTCCTCATTTCGTTTCTTTATCCACTTCCTCGATTCCTCGATGCGCACTCGTTAAAAGTACAAGAGCTGCAGCGGTGGGGATCGAGCGGCGCTTAATTAATCGCAACGATGAATTAGCGCGCGCGTCGCGCCAATCGCGTAACCTTGCGAATTTTCGCTAACCCTCACTGGCACACGCATATCAGTGCTCTCTGCGACACGATCACGACCAAAGTAGCAATAGTCATGCTCTTATTGCAGAATGATTAACGGTTGCTTTATTCGCAATGATCAAAAGAGCGACAAGCGAAAGAAAGAGTGAGAGAGAAAGAGAGAGAGAGAATGGATAAATTAATGCATCGGAAAAGTACTCGGTGCGGCTGTAGAGTAGCAGATCTATTTTTATCGAGCCAGCTCCCGAGCGATACATTCGAGTAAACAAACTTTTTTTACTCTTTATCTTCGCTTTAATATTTATTCCGGACGGGCGGCAGCGCCGTGTTTATCGATTTCGTATCATATAAATTTCAGCAAAAGTCCGCCGTCGTGTTTTTCGTGCTCTCTCTCTCTCTCTCTCTCTCGCGCGCGCGACGACGGCGCGCGTGCGTCGTGACGCTCGTTTTTTCGCGACAAATTTTGGCGAGCACTATACATTGCGTGCGCGTGTCTGTGTCTCGCGCACGCAAAGTCGTATGTAATTTTTAGAAAACGTTGCGGATTAAGCGAATAAAAAGCGAGCAGCGTCGCCAAATCGACTTGTATGCGCGCGGCGCGACCTATCGGTGTATATACGTATACGCAACGAGACAAGTAAAGACAAAGAGATTATTTTTATTACTGCGCACTTGCTGCTAGCTGCTACTTCGTATTCGTCGCGATTTCGTAAGGCTCGAATAAAATGTAAGAAAGAAAACTCGCATCATTATTGCCGTACAGCTATACTTGTATACAGTACGTATATATAGTTGTATACGCGGTATAGACGTAGTATATAAAAACGTGATAAAAAGGAATTATATAAAAATATGGAACCGACGCGATGATTCAGAGCCGCGGGCCGTGAATCATGAGTGAAAGATGATTATGTTTGCTATATACTTATCGAATAATAAACCGGCGTCAGTGAGAATCTGAAATTCAAATGCTTAACACGTACCGGATACAAGTTTTACCGACTAATACGTGAATTAATAATTGATGCAACATAAAATTTACTCGTCTGGCACAGAACACAATAAGTTTCATCCCATAGCGCTGCATTAGCTCTCCTCCACGGCGCATAGATACAATCTTTCGCGTTGTTGCTGCCGCCGCCGCCGCCGCCGCCGCCGCTGCTGTTGCTGCTGCCTCGACTCGACTCTCCCGAGCCTCGAGGCTCGGGGCTCGAGGCTCGAGGCTCGAGTCTCGTTGCAGTGAAATATAACGAGCACTAGACTGGCACGACAAAAAAGAACCGCGCGCGCATCAAATACTCGCTAGCACAATCTGTATACATCGCATCTATTGTAGATTCCTGTAAAAAGCGTGGATCCCTATCGCGCGCGAGTTCCGGTGAGAAGCGCGCAAGAAAGCCTTATACACCGTTCGGATGTTTCTTTCGCTCACTTATAAAATAAGGGAAATCACAAACGACGAATATATATAGGCCTGAAGCTTCCGTTGATGGAACATGGTCACTCGATCGGTGCGGCTATCGCCGCTCGTATATACGCATTACGCACATTACTTATAAGCGCATATAATTACACGCTCACATTGTTTCGGATTTCACGACAATTTATATGCTTTTATATAATGAGTCATGTCTATTAAGCATATTATATATGGCGAGTTGTGCGCGGTGTACGCCGCCGTTCCTTACCAAGGCGGATATGCTTCAACTGATGACCGCCGCGCCACCCACGCGTCTTAAATAAACAGGAAAGTTGCTCCTAATTTAGTGAAGAAAGAAAAAGCTCAAGAGAGAGAGAGAGAGAGAGAGAGAGAGAGAGAGAGAGAGAGAAAAGCCCTGAAGACAAGGAAGTCTATGTACGTCACAGTTTCTACAAAATGCCAGCAGGCCGAGCTAAGGCTAAGCTTAAATTCCTTGGTTTAATATTCTATGCGAATTTCTCCTCTTTCATCGTTCGCACAGGTCATTTCATACTTTCCATTAAGCCTTCCTTGGCAGAGATCAATCATCGTGCATAGTTGATTGTCACACCGAGAAAATAGTATTGGAAAAATTGCAAGAATTCCTGTTGGGAATCTTATACGCGCAACACAGCGAATACACTCTACTGACTATGTCAGAAGTTACTAATTTATCTGCAATTCTTTAATTTTCATAAATCTTTAAGATTATTTTGCTATTTTTCCTCTGAGGTCTGCGTATAAGAAAAAATTAAGACACAGCTTTACAAAAACTTTCGTGACAACAAGCCATATGCATAATCGTCAAATCGATCCGGTTATGAAACGTCCCAACGCGTGCACCGTACACACTCGCAAACAAATGTATAATGCAAACACAAAGATATTTTAGTAGCGTACACTTATATGCGTGCGTGTACCCACTCGCCAATTAATAATCGAGCGGATTATGAAAAGCGAGATAGTAGCTAGCCACATACATTTTCCTTAATCCAGCCGACAAATCTCGAATACCTACCGTTGTATTCCACTCTTATAAATCCTCAATTGCAGCGTGCGTGTATGATCACTGCGATTCCCGCTCGAATATTTTAATATATACACGCTGTACATAGCTAGAACATAATCTCGGCTACTCTAATAAAGACGCTTTAATCGATTTACTCGTTCTCTGATCAACGACTAATTTACCTCGTAATTTACGCGCACGTTGAATTCCAATGTTGTAAAAAAGTAAAAGTTAAATAAGATATGAGAACAAGAACCAAGAACGCGCGTCTGCAGTCACTAATGTGTACGTAATTCGCGAGATATATCGGGGATTTTATTTGGATTTTATCGACCCTCTCCCTTTTATAGAATTCAGACTTATTCAAAAAAATTAAAACACGTAATCTTCTTGTTTGGCTATCGAGGGAATGCTTAAGATAGGTTGCTTGCCCGCGCAAATAAGAAAGGATGAAATAAGAGAAAGGCCAGGAAGATAAACATGTTTTTGACTTTAGGTGCAGCCGCGCTTATCTGCAATCTCTCGCTCAGCCGCTCACATCACGAAAAAAATAGGAGTTACGCCTCTGGTAGTCTGGTTCCTTAACGCATGAAATGCAACTCATAGAATAATACAAACAGATACATACACCCACACCCGTGCTCACACATTCGCTTTCGCATACCGAAGATAAAACTTTGTTTTTACATTGGCGCGTGGCGCTTTTATAACAGCTGCACTTCTTCTGCGTACAGATGTCGATCGATTCAAGAAATAACTCGTCTGCACCAACGCGCTAATTTGTAGAGTTGCAAAAATTAGCGCTTCTTCCTGATCTCGCTAGTTACTTATACGCCATGATTCTGGAATCGTGAAACAAGCCTATACTGATGTCTACACACTGAAAGTGCAATGCGCCAATAAAGAAGCTATCTTTGCAACTTGGCTCGAGCTACGACGATCTAAGTCTCGCGCCGTTTCTGAAGATTTCCTGAGCTCCTTCCAATTGTAACGGGACTTACGGCAAATACAAAAACCAGGCTATTTTTAACTACTTTTCAGACAGTTTATAACCATAAGAAAACAATAATTTTTTATTAATCATTACACTTGCTTGATATAGATCTCAATTGTACTAGCTGTCGACGCTGTGATTTAGAATACTTTTATGAAAACGAATTCCACCTTGATTGATAATTTTAGCCCCCGAAATAGTAAAGAAATTAATTCTGCAATATAAGAAATAATTACTTTTTTAATAATTGATGTATAATTAGTGATGTAATATAATAATAATTGAAACTCTTAATTAAGCGTAAATCTGTACTCGTAATAATTTTTAAGAAATAATTTTTAATGTTAAACAATCAATAATACATTTTTCGTGTTCACGTGCTATGTTTGCCCATAATTGAAATCTCTTATTACTAATTCGTATACATACAAATCATAAATACTTACATATTATTTATGTTTGTGCGCGGATAATATATACCATGACATTGCGATATCATCTTTCTTAATAATCTCTTTTTGAGGTTAGAAATTCCTGCATACGTACAGTTCGATTACGAAAACTAATTAATCAATCAAAGATGAAATCGATTGATTACAATACATTTTTTAAAAGTAGTATGAAAACAGCTTACAGCCTATCATTTGTAGGTTATTTCAATAAATCAATTCACTCATTCGCAGCGCATGCGCTCTATATTTATGAACACGGTTCTAACACTAATACTTATAATAATTTTAAATGTTACACAGAATCTTATGAATCACACTATTTACTTATTATCATACACATTATTTAATATAAAATATTAAAATGCGAACCAGACTTTCACTTTTTTTAAATTAAGAATCGATACACACTACCACGTATAGAATATAGATGGTATACCAAACCACATTATACCAATCAGAGATTAATAATTAAAAATTAACAGTAACTATTTTAGAACAAAAATGGCTTAATTATAGCTCATTTTTAGGTTACATCAGCTGACATGGTCATTTCAGTACCTTATTTACATGTTACACTGTCCTCAATGCTTATCCATAATTCTAATATCATGCAATTTCATATATAACACCTATGTTTTATAATACGTATAATATGTATGATATAAATAGTAAAATAGCCTGTTATTTGGACACGTCCTAATTTTCCAAAAATTATTTCGGATTTAAAAATACAGAATTTTCGATAGCTTAATAACTTAAGCAAATAAAATGATTGTTGAACAACTATTTGTAAAGACTGCAATTTTCTCTTATAGATATTAAAGCTGTAAGAGCTGTAAACTAAATAAAAATAAGCTAGTAAGTTTGCTTCTTGTTTCAAACCATACATTTTGTTATAAGCTAAATAAAAAATATCTATAATAAGTCCCTTTTTGTTTTGTGATAAGTTTCATAGTAGATTAACGGAGCAGTTTCCTGTCGCAAAGCAAAATACGAAGAATGAGAGAGAAATATACAGTGAGAGAGAGAGAGGGAAAGAGAGAGAGGGAGAGAGAGAAAGGTGGAGGAGGAATGAGCGACAGGTGGCTGCTGCGATTTGTCGCCTCTCGATCACTGTACATGCCCGTCGACTCCGGTTATAAGTAGGTCTCTTATAAGCCATTTCGTCTCTGATTGCGCGATTTTATAGAGGGAGAGAAAGGCATGTAGTGAAAGGGAGCGTTTGTGCATTTTTGGCGATGCGTGCGACGAAGAGTGACAGAGAGTGAGAGAGATAAAGAGAGATAGAGAGGGAGACGTATCTACTATCTTTTGAAGAATTAGTTTTCAGATAATTTCTTTTAGAGAGACAATATGTGCTATAAATTTTGCTAAACTTTTCTGAAAATTTAATAAAAAATGTAGTTGTCTGATTTCATGTCCAAAATAACTAAAATATAATTATTATACTGTTTCGTAAATTTTACTATTTCGTGCAACAAATAATTATGTTTGGTGACAATTTTCACGTCACTCTTTCAATTCAGTTGTTCAAACTACCCGTAGCACACTTTCTATCCTATTTTTCTTAACATAGTTTACAATAGTTGTACAAACTAAGCAATTTTAATAATAGCAGGAAAGGACAAAAGTACTACTTCACAGTAAGCATTTTAACCGTTCTGTACCACACGATATTCAACCAGTTTATTTGTTTATTTTTTCAATGACATACAAAATACACAAAAATGAAATAAATTAACGGACACGTCCCTGCAAACTTCGGTTCAGCTAACGTTTTTTTTTTCTTTAGTTTCAATTGTTGGAATGTTTAATTAATTAACATTGAGGTTAACAATTAACATGGTTTTGTATATGTATTATAAACGTAACCAAATATCAATGTGTCTTTAAATTACCGAACGCTATGATGCAAATTCACCGTCTTCGTATATAAATGCTAATTTTCAAAGTTGTCATTCTAAGTCCAACAGCGCAATTGCACGTAATCGTACATATTTAGGAGTTTTAACTCTTTTATAGCGTGAAAAGCAATGCCTAATAGCTGTCAATAAAACGGCAGCCTTGACCCAGCAAGTATACAATTCTTAAACATTTTTTATCTTCTCTTAAAAAAGGCCATGTTCAAGCGCAGCTTGAAATAATAAATGATTATTTTTCTGAAATATAACGTTTTAAACACTGTATAACAAAAATTATAACTGTTGCACGATATGTCTTTGATATTTGCATGCAAGTACAGTAAAAAGAAAATTAAGGAATATAAAATTGTAGAAAAAATAATTGTATATTATAAAGTCCTCTTCAGTCCTGCAGTAGACAATAAAGGTTTTTATCGTAAGCTGGTCAAAAAGCAATAATCACAATTTCCCCCCTGTTATTAGACAGGAAAAACCCACACACAGTTAAAATTATCCCGTGTTGCTATAATTATATTAGAGGTATATGCGAAAACGAAGCTACCTGCAACTGTACGTTTCAATGTCGAATTTTTAAGCGCTTATACTGCCAGTTAAGAACTCTTGAAGCAATTCCTTTTATGGATTTTACAGAAGGTAATACTAATATCACCGGCATATAATCTCGTGAGAAATGGTACTAAACTGTCACTATCCGCAGCACTTGGAAGATGGGCTGCTGCTGGGAGAAGCAGCAGCGACTATCAACTTTTCTCAAGGCAAGCAACTTTGAGAGAAAGAGTCTGTGGCAATGACCTCAATGCTCTGCATATCGAGATCGGCGTATAGTCACCTGCGTGTATAAGTAAAGCCAGGAAAAATCTCGTCGCGCACGGACAGATTGGGCTAATTACGTACAGACGTAATTGTGCACGAAGCATCGCGAAATTGCAAATTGAGCCGCGTTCGCGTTTCTCCAACACGAAAAAAAAATACGGTACTATTTTAACGAGGACTTTATAATAAGCTTGGAAAGCTGTGGAGATTTTTGCGCGCGAAGCATATAAGAGAAAGAGCTTTGAATTTGCATACCTATGCGTCCGCGTGTGATATTTTTGTCTTTCGTTTTTTTCGCATTCAGGAAAACGCGAGACTCGACTATATACTCAATCGGGAAAGCATTAATTTTAATTTGGAATTGCAGTGGCGCCGCGGTGGCATGTAACAGCAGCAGCACGTTGCACATCCGCGACTTTCAGAAAGTTGCTTTTCGGTTTTATAGTTCTGGCTAGCGTTTGATCTCCTTTCCGCTCAACTTTTGTGACGAGCATGTGCCTATAAACTCTGAAGAAAATGTTGTATTTCTGAAAGGTCGGCTCGATATAAATTTGCGAGCAGTAGTACTCCGCTCCAGATTAGATAAAAGTTTATAATGAAGTCTAAAAACGGAGAGCGAGCAGCAGCAGCAGCAGCAGTAGCGGCAGCGTCGCTCCGGTGAGAATTCAGTGGTGCGCGGAGGCGCCATTACATTATCGCGGCTTTAATGCGAGCTCCTAATGACTGTGCAGTGCATTTTCTCTTTAAAGTAAATGTGTATATAAACGTTCCCGTGGAACGAAGCAAAAACGAAGAGAGCACAACTCGACCATGATTCGACGTCGCTCATATAGATATATACAGGAACACCGCGCGCGCATTTTATTTTTCTCCAGATCGAGTACACCCATACGGCGCGAGTGATAGCATCAATATGATGTTCCAAGCTAATATATTTAATTTACATAATATAAAACGGATAAGGCCACCGGCGGCAAAAAGCAGGAATCCGAAAAAGCCAACTAAAAACTATTGGATTCTTCGGCCTGAGTACACAACGATTGGCCGCGTATCTCTAATATACGTATAGGCTATACTTAACTAGACCAAATTCAAGTAAATCATCCCCGACGGCCGGCTATGTGTGCGTACACGCATCCAATAGTGCGTTGCATCATTTCGTTAGCACGAATGCCAACTTGGCCATATCACCCTTTCTATTTCTCATCTCTCTTTTGCGCGCCGCGCGCATTTATAACACACTAGCGCACCCGTGATCACGTGCTTCTCTCTGCCACTTTCATTATATTATAATGTCTTATCAAAGCAAACTCCCGCGCGCATCATGACCCAGACCGTCATAAATCACGTCGCGCGGTAATGAAGTTCTTCCTCTCGTCGATGAGCCGACTATATAGCGCATACCGATCGTATTCTCATGTCGATTGGGACAAGGCTAGAAAAATCGGCGCTTCGTTTGCGAAATCGAGCTTTCCCCCTTCGTTAAAGGAGAAACGCGCGTACATCGCGTCTATATACCGTCGAAAAATATTTTAATTTCGCTGTACTTTTTAAGCGCGTTTTATCTGTTATCTCACGACTGCGCAAGTGGCGGCAGTCGTCCCGCAAGTATCACGAGGTATCGCGAATTCTCTGGTATCGAAAAGTATCGCGCTAGTGCGCCGCGCAAGGTTATAGAAGCAGATAAAAGAGGCGCGTTTCATTGAGCTAATGCTCGCTCGGCATCGTTTGGCGATGCGTGTACGGACTGTACAAAGAATTTCGGAGCACGGGCCGCGTCGCGCGCAACCATCGCGACACGCTACACAATTTCGCGCACATCCTGCGACGATGCTCGTTCGCGCGTCGTCTTGCCTGCGTGATTACGCAAATGCGCGACTATATAACTTGGAAAAATTCTCACGGCGCGCGGTGCGTGTACAACCGTACATGTCAAAGAAAGGCTCTTGTCGCCTAGAAAGAAAGGCGCCTGAGACAAGTATATACAAGCGGCGCAGAGACGGAATTATCGTGAAAAATGGCAAGTACGAGTGCGCATATGGCGCCGCTCGGCTTGTTTACTCCCGCGGCGCCGCAATACCGCGAAATACCTCGAATCCAGTGCATTGGAGTTTAGCGTAAGAGCGCTCAGTGCTCTTATACTTACAGCAAACCGCCAAGGAATGAAAATTTAAATAACATCGCAATGCTTCGTACGCCAACGCGTAAAAGCTGACCACCAGATAGGCTCTAGTCTCGCTATTACGGAGCTACATACGTGTCGGCGCGCGGGAGTTTCGCGTTCATTTCCGGTGTGTCAGTTACCGACTATCTACCCGCGTCAAAATTTTCAACGCTTGCTTTGCGCGATGCGCTTCATGGAGCTTCCCGCGTGTGCATTAATGGCAAATTAAATATTTTTCGAAGCTCCGCTTCTTCTTTGTGCGGCGCTGTTCCGATTTTCTGAAACGTACTCTCTCTCTCTCTCTCTCTCTCTCTCGCTCTCTCTCCTGCGCGCCTCGGCAACAGCAAGTGCATACTCGTACAGACGCAGACGCGCGCATAAGTACACAGCACACAGTGCGTTTGAGTCATGTGCAATGCGCGCAACAGATGTAATCTTATCGCGCGAGCACCTTGAATATCGATTAGCTGGCGCATCGCGAGCCGTTCATCGAATACTTCGCTTCTTTTTCATTGCTATTTCCTAACATTTTGATTAGCGCACGAATATAGACGTGTACACACTAGACGGCTATGCGAGTCGCTCGCCGACGTCTCCCCCCGCAGAAAGTTTCCCGTTACGATTATCGTGTAGAAGGCGCATTTCGCCATTTTTACCGGGAGTCCACAAAGAATCACGAGCGTGCACCGCTATTATACAGACGGAAGATATAATGAAGGTTTAGACTCACCTTGCGTGATAACGATTCAAATTGAAGATAGGAAACGTCCACTCTCTCTCGACGGCACGCTATGTATAAAGTGTCTGCTAAGCATACAAGTGTGTATCTGTATAGTGGAGAATGCACTGGGTGTTTGAAAAGAGACCCGTAGAAATTGCACTTCCGCTCTCGGCGCGGGCTTTTCTCTCCTGGGGCACGATGCGCAGCTATATAAATTATCCTGGAAGCTCACCTGGCGGAACTGCGATAACGACAACAACACCAGCAGAAGTAGCAGCAGCAACAAAAACAACGGCGCTCTTGCACAACGCGATAATTGCCTTCTGATGCGAGTCCATCATATCCGTCGCCAGATGTAAGAGCAGCGAGTCGGTAGCTAGCGTTCGATCCTCCCGATGAGCGACATCAGCCTCTCCGCTGATGTAATTCATGCTTATACATATACTCTCCGTGTATTACGTAAAGAAAGCGCCGGCGGCCTCGACTTTGTTATTGTCCACGCGAACACGCGCGCGCGCGCGCGCTCACACGCACACACACACACGCGCGCACGCACACACGCTGCTGCACGCACCGCGCGCGCGCAGAGACACAGACGGCGCTCGGGTATAATCACGCATAAAATTTCCCGCAGATTGCCGCGAACGAAATTAGCAGCAGCAGCAGCAGCAGCAGCAGCAGCGGCGGCGGCAGCAGCAGCAGCAGCGGTGGCGGCCGCCGCAGCGGCAGCGGCGACGACGACTTGATCGCGCTGCCATCGAGAAAAAAGAGATTGTCTTGTTATTATCTTGAAAAATTAGCCTGCACATTCACTTCTCGCAAGCGCTCCCCCTATATATATACACTGTACAGTGTACACAGTTACACACACACACACACAGCTGCGCTGTATATGTATATCTCAGACTTTCGCCTTGCGCGCGTACACTCCTCTCAAAAAGCTCGCCGTTTTAACTCTTCGCAACATTTCGGCTCTTCTCCCGCTCCTTGTGTTCCCGCCAGGAATCTCACACGAGTAAATATACACAGTCGCGATGACGCGGTACTTCTTTTCCTCCTCGCCGCACTGATGAACTAAGTATACTTATGGCGCGTCGATTTACACCGCGCAACTCACACACGGCTTACGTGTGTCTCAACGCGTCGGAGTTCGGAGTCGAAAGCGATACTATACAGCGTGTAAAACACTGCTGCTGCGCTGTCGCTGCTGGGCTATACACTCACGTGCGTATAGGCATATAGCAGCTGTGCAAGTCTAGTCGGTTGTCAGCGTTTCCATACAGATATAGACGCCGAGCGGCGAGCGATGCTTTGTGACAAATGCGGAGCGCGTGCGCGGGCTGCTTTGAAAAGTTTGAAATCCCTCGTAGTCCCCGCTGCACCGCGCACCGGAAACAATGTCGTACGCTGCCAGTGTATATAGCTGCAGGAGGATACCTTCGCCCCTGCGCTGCAGCTGTACGCTGCAGAGAAGGGAGAGCGGCTGCAGTGCCGCTGCGTGCGACGGAGCACGTAGATATTGCGATCCCTTACCGATGCATACACTCAGGTTGGCATGCGTTCGCGCACGGGCCGATTTTCAGTCTTCCACCTACGCACGCGTGGATTTCTGAATGGACGTCACTTGACCGCAGGCCCTGTCCAACCGTGCGAGCAGCCGTAAACAGTCGTAAAAATCTCTGCACTCGTTTTATTCACTCGCGGGACGAGCCGTCTCTCGAAAGCGAGTGTCCGGCCTTTCAGTCCAACGCTGTCCCAAAAAGACGTGCAAAAATCCGTCTCGTTGCAACAAGAAGATGGTACACGTACGGTAACCGGGAGACGTGAACGGCGCAGAGGTTGGCGCTCAACTGAAGCGACGCGCTTGGACTGCTGCACACTCTCTGCGCGGAACTTTAACTGATGAATGCCTCGCTCTTGCGCGCGTGAGGGAGTAAACTCTAATACAACCGTCGTATCGCTCGAAAGAGCGAGAATGAGAAAGACAGACGCACTATAGGTATATACACTTGATATTATACCTATATATATATTATCGGGAACAACTGTGCCGTCACGATTGTGCGGCTCAGTTTGGTCATATCTAATAGTTGCGAGTAAAAAGAGAGTATAGAAAGAAGCAGATGCTTTCTACTGAGTTTCCAGACATTGTCGACGGAAAAAAACTTCTTTTTCAATCAAATAAAATTCTCTGCTTTTTTCTCTTTCCCTCTTAAGCCTGGCATTTAGCCGATTTTTCAATTTACGTAATCTCCTGCACAAAATGTACTTTCTCCTACTTCTTAAATAGATTTAACGCTGTTTCAAAGTACTGCGTCGTATCATTGATTTTTAAAATTAATTATCATCGATACAACTATGTATTTAATATTGATATTTGTATAAGACACATTAGATTCAGTTTATTTACTTTTTACGTAAATGCAGATGCAGTTAGAAAATATCTAAATAACTATCTTATTATTAATGATATTATGACAGTTTGTAAGACTGTACGTGGAATCTTAGAAGGAAGCTGAATTTACCGGTACGTCATCATCCACTCTGTGAATAAAAAATTTAACAACAAATTGAACAGAATACATTACCAATCTTGTTTAAATTAAATTTTAAAATACGGTTTGTACACCAATTCGAAGTATACTACAATGCATTTTAAAGTTTAAAAATAAAGAAACTAAAAAGAAATTGAAGTATCATCAGTTGTTTTAACACTCGTGAATTCATATAGATTTTATATTGCAATATTTACTTTGCAAAACAATAGTTACTAAAGCTTATAACAGTAGCTTTTTTGCACAAATGCACTTAAACTTAATATACTTAGCAACACATTAAAGATAAAAAGATACGATACCAAAATGACCATAGATCAACTGCGTTTTCTACTATTTTGAAATATACCAAGTTTAATTGAAAGAACAACTATAGAACTTTACAATACAGAATAAAAAATTTTACTACGTATTTTTGTTCAAGATTAGGAAAGTATTCACATTTACATAATACATTCCTTTCAAAATGATTAATAATCAAAACAAAGACTGCCAAATTATATATAATAAGAGTACATTATAACTTGTGAAAATTTGAAGTAACATTACATTCTAAATAATCATTAAAACACATTGTCGATCAATATCATAGAAAATTTAAAGTTTAACAATATTACGAACGTCATCTCTCGGTAGAACTAGAATCTAACTTCGGTTGATATAATGGATGTCTGCTTTTTCAATAGTGGCACATCCTGTCATACCTTGCACGTATAGTTGCATTCGATTATTGATCATGTCAATCAGCTATAGTTTTCTCAATATATACGTGATCGTTAATAGGCATTTCAACAAATTTTTTTTACTTTTTAATGATATTAATAAATTTAATATTATTTTTATAATTGTTTTTAATATGAAATGAAAAAAATGTATATATCAATTTAAAAAATACTATGTTTACATATTTTTGTAAATCTTATTTTTATTGCATGATTTGCAATAAGTTCCTCGGTATGCATCATCTAATGGGTACCTCATGAAAATTTATTTTAATTTTATTTAACAATATATAAGTTGAAAAAAATTCTAAGAAAAATATTTACAAAACAAAAGTAAATATATAAAGATTGTTCAGAAACATAAGCAAGGCTCAATATTGAATTCCAACAAAAATCAAAATACATATGAATTAGAAAATAAATTTATACTTCTTATAGATAAAGCTTTAGCAAAAACCTATACAAAAAATAACATGATAAAGTCTACATAAAATACAACTCACACCGGCAAATTACAAAATTGATATACAATAAAAACAATATACAATCATTTTAAAATAATTAACTACTACTTTTAAATAATTGACTTCGTGACATTGACCATTAATGTTACATGATTAATATTCCTGTAACACTTGCAACAATCAGCGGCTATTTCATTTACTCAGTATATTTCAGCTGTTTCCCAGTAGACATACATCGCCTGTTGTACTCAAATTAAATTTCACAGCAATAATGAAAAAAATGAGATATTTATTTGATATTTATAAAGTTTTGGGTTTAGCTACAATGTCTATATCAGATAATATAAAAAAGAACAATTTCAAAAATATTAAAATGTTTGTATATTCCTATCATGGAATACTATACAACATAGTTTTAATTTTCATTTCAATTGTAGCTGGAATCTATAAAATATATTACTGTAATAAAAAGAGCCTACCTAACCAATCGAGAATGAGCCAAGTTATTGATGTGTTTGGAAATTTTATGATTTATGCAGTATCTGTCATATTGCTATTTGAATATATAATAAGACAAAGATTAGCAATAAAAATTGGCAATAATTTGTATTCGATTGATTTAATTTTGGAAGAATTTCATACAAAATATAAACAAAAATATATAATAGTACATTATATATTCATTTTATTGTTTGATTTTATTATATGGTTAGCAATCGTTATTGTTGGATTATTTTGTGATAGTATTACCAGCATTGAAAGTATTTTAACTCAAATACCAAATTTCCTTATAAACAGTTTAGTTATTCAGTATGTATTTGTTATTATATTCATATACGGTATTGCTAAAGCAATAAACAAGCAATTTAAAAAATATACTAACAAAACATTCTCAAAAACGTTCTTGTGTCAATCACAAAGGCAAAAGTTATCTTGTCAATATCTACCTCATGTTAATGAAATAATTATTCTGAAAGAATTGTGCTTAAAAATATATAAAGTTTCTAACGATGTATCTCATTTTTATTCCCTATCAATATTAGTTTGCATAATAAAACTCTTTTTCTCCATTATACTTAATGCACACTTTTTTATAAAGCCATCAATAAATGGCGAAACTGTTATTAACTCAATGGACCATACATGGTCGATGTGTTGGTTGACATTAGATACGTTTTCTCTGCTTATTCTAACTCGACATGTTACAATGACTGTAAATGAGGTAACTTAAAGCAATAATTTATCATTACAATTAACCAAATTTTATAAATCTTGCTTTTTTTGTTTATGCAGATGATTTCTCTGACAAATCATATGGATAATTTTTTAATCCACTTCAAAAGTATTTTTAAATTATTGTTCAATTTTTTTTGTCTATTTTCATTTATTTATTCATTCATGAAGCTACTCTGGAAAGCGTTTTTCACTTTGACATGGATCGGATTTTTTGCAGGAATTATTTGTAATTAAAAAAAGTTTTAAGGGATTTAGACACCTGCACATGAAACATTGACTAACTTATGAATATGACTATAGAAATGGATATATAATCGTTCCTCGAAGATACCTTGTTATAAAAAAAATCTAAGAATTTGTTATACATAGAGCATTTTAACGAAAATTTTAAAAATATTTTTGGAGGGAATTAAAAAAATTAATCGCGTCGTTTTTCAGAGAACTACATATAGATTTTAATATTTGCCCACATAATTATGATCAATATTTGCATTTTTTATTTTCACATATACAATATGTGGCTTTAACAGTAAGTTCAACGCTATATAATATAACGTTTTTTTAGATAAAAAAAAGTGGAGATATAGCTCATCAAATATTGCAACATTCGACTAATTTCGATATTATTCAACAGGTAATATTCAATTGAAAAATACATTTGCTGTTTATCTAAATCTGTTTGTTTCATTTACAATACTAACAAAATAATTATTAATACACTACAGCTGAGTGATTTTTCATCGCATTTACTTCACAAAAATATACAATTTACTGCAATGAATATGTTTTCTTTAGACTGTACTTTATTGCATTCCGTGAGTGAAATTTATTTTAAAAAATATAATCTTGTCAGTAGGTGTGAGTTTTCTACTCAAGATTTTTTCATCTAGAATTTCTTAAATATTTTTAAAATATAGGGTAATATATATTTATATTGTTTATTTATAGATAATTGGTTCTATGACAACCTATTTAATTATTCTAATTCAATTTCAACAAGATTCTTCGAAACAATTTCCATGAATAAAAGAAATAACCTCGTAGTTTCGATGTAATTAACTTCTGTGTACTGCTAATGAAAATCCATATATTTTAAATTGAATGTAGAAGTTCCATACATTGACCTTGATAACCTTGGTAACAACAATTTCTTTCAAATTGCAGGTACAGTCCCAAACATTTTCTGCTTTCCATGATTTCCCATTTTGAAAAATTGGATTGATTATGTTTATTGACTTTTAAATATACTATTGTATTCTTAACATTTAGAAAAGTATCGTAATTTTATTTAAAAGACAAAAATTGTAATACGTACAATCTGTGCTTATTAATAAAAGTAGATAAGATAATTCGAAGTTAAATTTTGTATTGATTAACTTGTTATTAAAAATTGTATTAATATTAAAAGGTATGTAAATATACCTTTTGCCATCTGAAAATAAACAAAAATTTGAATTATAAGATTATTTTAAATAATTAGATATGTTATTAAATGCTTCTATTATTTCATTTATTATAATATTAAGATAATATGTATATGTATAGATATGTAGATGTACATTGTACATGCATAAGTATCACTCACCGCTGTCAGCAACGTAGCATCCAGATGTACACCTTTAGCTATAAATTTATTGTCGGTGTGTAACAATTGTAATGAAAATAAATAGATCTATAAAAGTAAAAATAATAATGTTGGATGATGCGCATTTTTTAATTATTCTATAGTTACTTTACCTCTTCTTTAAACAGTTTATAATCAGTACTTATTATAATTTCATTAACTATTCTTCGAGTTTTAAAGTTTTCATTGTTTGCGTACTGGCATGTCAATGTAAGCAAAAGCAACTTTGAAGAAAAATATGTAACCATCGTATAATAATAAAAATACCAAATTTCATTGTCTAAACTTCTAACTTTGTGTCGTTTATCTAAAATGTAGAAATATAATCCAAAAGTCAATTCAGTAAATGTCATTATAACAGTAGCAACTAGTTGTAAATTGTAAGTAGAATTAATTTTTCTAATAAGTTCATTAAGTTCATAATGCCATTGTTTTAAATGTCGTAATTTTAAAAATAACGCACGATTAAACTCATGATGATATACTCTTCGTAAGAGGTATGTTTGCTCTTGGCAAGCATTATATTTTAATCGAACAAGTTCTTCATTTATCTGTTTAAAGCAAGTTGCTACAATAAACACGTAGCTGTTATACTGAAAATCTAATAAATAAATTGCGATTATAGCATAAGTTCCAATAACTTTTGAAAGTATAACATAAATATTCCCTATGAATACTTTTGGTATATGCAGAAGAAATAATAAGTAGAGAATCAAATCTTTTGAGTGGATCCACTTGGAAATATGAATAAACTTCTCTTTTGGAAGTTTAGCGGTAGTCTTAGCTAAATTTTGTAATATTTTCGTAGTTGATGATTTAAAAACAAAATTTGAAACTAGCATGAAGTTGACTAATGTGTAGAAACAATTGCCTTGTAGTTTCCATGTACTAACTCTTTTTATATATGACGATACATTTATAGTATACAAAATTATCAAGGATGCACCAATATAAACAAAAGTTACAATTGCACAATACCAACTAATGTTTTTCGATTGTTTAATTTTGCCATTTACGATTTTGCATGAATTTAGTCCAAATAGTTGACATATCAAAACAGACGGCTTAATCAAACTTATAAAATCAAATGCACTAAAAATTTGCCATTTTTTATTATTTGAGTTCTTTATTTTCATTTTCTTAAACATTACTGTTTAGGCTTATTAAACAAATTTGACTCTCGTACCAACATGTAATGTAACGTAAATTTTATTTAAGACTTCATCAAATGTTATAAATACATAAATATCCAACTCTGAGAAATGTAAATATTAATCAAATTATAATGAAATAGCTCTTCAAATATTGTTGCAAATTCATTTCTATTATTGCTTTTACTCATTTTCTTAATAGAAATTATCTAGAAAAAAATCAATGTAAATTAATGTTAATCCAATAGAAATTCTTTATTTACAATAAAAATGAATTTATGTACATTAATACATTTCACGTATGCACTATTTTAATAGATATTTGACTTATTCGTTATTTTTTGAGGAAGTTTTCTTTGTGTTTAAAAACTGAATCAAAATAAGTAAGTAAGTTGCTATACCACAAACAACCTAGAAAATTATAGATAAATAAAATTATAATTTATTGCAGTAATACAAGAATCTAAACAATTTATTTAAAAAATTACTTACTGAACTTATAAGATTTGCGTCCATGGTAATACACTTACAAGTGAATTCGTTATTACATTGTAATAATTGCAATGAAAAAATCCCAAGCTGCAATAATAACATTTACAACTTCGATTTTAAAGTATTTACAAAAATTTAATTTATTTACCTCTGATTTTAATTGCTCATTGCTATTACTTAATATTACGTCATGAACAATAATGCCTGTTTTTAATGATTCGTTTTTTGTTTCTTGGCATATCCATACCATTACAGCCATTTTAAGAGAATGGTATGTTACAGATGTTATAAAATAATTATACCAAATTTGTTTATCGATATCAATACCCTTCTTACCTTGAATATTTAAAATAAAAAAATATAAACCAAATGTCACTTCTGCAAAAGTCATTAAAACAGTAGCTATAACTTGAAGAGTAAAAACCGAATTGAGTTCTTGCACTACACAACTCACGTGGTGATGATTGTGTTGTAGTTGACGTAATTTTATCAATTGTAAATTATTGAACTGTAACAATTGACTAGATTTGTTATAGGTAATTATAGATTTATCGACATAATTTTGTTTTAGCAGTTGTAAATTATAGTTTATGTTTTTTAAACAACTTTTTAGTATTAAAACCAAATTACTGTATTGCATGTCCATCAAAAATACAATGATAGTAACATGTAATGAATAAATTTTTGTTATAAATTGTGCTGTTATCTCATTGGAAATTACATTAAAAATTTGTGCTGATAAAAAAATGTATCCAACCGCGTCTTTTAAATATATAATTATTGCTAATTGGGAAAACTCTTTTTCGGATAACATAGAAGATAATATAATTATTTTTTTCAGAAGCGCAAATTTGTATTTATTGGATGCACACGAATAAACAGTAATAAATGTTGCTAGTAGATCATAAGATGTAAATTGCATAAGACTTTCTACAGTATCAAATAATATGTCATGAGAATAGAAGCACTGATACATTGCAATAACAAAATATGCAATACTACCTACGGCAACAAAAAATGAATGACATAGTCCTATTTTTGATAGTTGAATTTGATTTTTATGTGTTGTACAAGGAAAGAGCCCATAAAGTTTATATAAAAGAAAACAGGGTCTCATTAATTTATAAATATTCGTTATTTGCAAAAATTTGCAACCAATAAATTGATATTTCATTCTTTATTACTATCACAAATAAAATGTGTCAGCACTAAAAGTAATTGGATATTGAGTAATGAACTGATTTATTTGAAAAATTGAAAGCACATAAATAAATAGTATTTCCTTCTAAGCTTAACACTTCTATAATCGTACAAAAGTTGTAGCTTTTATCATCACCTTAACACCACG
Source organism: Philotrypesis tridentata (assembly GCA_018906965.1). Lineage (NCBI taxonomy): Eukaryota > Metazoa > Arthropoda > Insecta > Hymenoptera > Pteromalidae > Philotrypesis > Philotrypesis tridentata. The sequence goes on from JACCIB010000001.1 coordinate 15,853,889, forward strand.
ATCGAATCGTTTATCAAACTAGACCCATTAAGCAATGACCTCGTTTTTATGTAAATTGCGTGTCTCGTAAAGTACTTCAAGAAATTAATATGATTTTATGTTCAAGTATTAATAGATCAGAAATGCATATTAAATTAAAATTTAATATGCCTGTATTATAAAATATTATAACATCCTATACCACAAATAAGAGTTGTACCTATAATCATCGGTGTATAGTAGCAATCAAATCCTGCATATTGCGCATGTACACTAACTCCAAGAGTAACAGATTTTAAATCACACTAAAATAATTGACAAAACTTAATTCCGTAAGAACTTTTTCAATAGCACCTACTGACATCTGGTCTACTTCGTAATATGTTCTACTTGCAAGAATTTCTTATACTTCAATTTCGCGCTTTTTAGTCTATGAAAACATACGAACGCACTTACTATCACCTCTGTGAAATATGTATATATATATGCATATAGAATATATAGATATAACTGTGGCGGAAGTGTGGAACTGAGAACGAACTCAATTCCATGCCAACGCAACAAAGAAAAAAAAAATAATAGCTCAGGACTTTGCAGCCGTCGTCGCTATGTGCAGCCACGTTAGGCCTAATGTCCGATGGTGTCGCCTTCGAGCAAGTGAAAAAGTTCTTTTTCACGTCCAGAAAAACATCATCGTCGACAGCATCGACATCGCGAAACACCAAAGAAAACGAAGAGGCAGACGACAGTCTTGAGGTCTATATACCTGAGGTAAGCGCTCCATAACATTTGTCGGCTACTGGTCTTACGCATCACATCTATTTTGTTGGTTAGAATTTCGAGACGGTATCGTCTTGAAGAGGTATTATGTACAGTGTACACTATACTAGCACGTGGAAATAGAAGTTGTGCGGAGCTTAGTATTGTTACCCGATGACCGCAGTTGAAATTTGAAGTAGTTATTGACTTTCATTTTTCAGTTGCTACAAGCAAGCTACAGCTTCTATACTTGGCCATCAGCTCCAGTTTTAGCTTGGTATTTATGGGAACATCGAAGAGAACTTCCTGGCAAGAAAGTTTTAGAACTAGGCTCAGGTAAAGTGAAAAACATTTTAATTTTATAAACATTGATTCACCAATTTTTAAAATACCTCCTTGTGCATTATCAAATCATTTTAGGTACTGCCCTGCCAGGTATTGTGGCAAGTAAATGTGGTGCCCTAGTCACACTGAGTGATTCGGCAACTTTACCAAAAAGTTTACAGCATCTTAGACGGAGTTGTGAGCTTAATGGAGTTCTTTCTCAAGTAAAAGTTATTGGAATTACTTGGGGATTCTTTTTATCCAGTTTATTTTCACTTGGACCTTTAGATCTTATTTTAGGGTCAGATTGTTTTTATGATCCTTCTGTTTTCGAAGACATAGTTGTTACTGTCGCATTTCTTTTGGAAAGAAATCCATCTGCAAAGTTTCTTTGTACTTATCAAGAGCGCAGTGCTGACTGGTCCATTGAGCATTTATTGAATAAGTGGGGCCTAATTTGTTCTCACATATCTCTTGAAAACCTTGGTGCAGACACTGAACTTGACATTCATGAATTGATGCAAGATCATACTATTCATTTATTAGAAATTAAAAGATCTTAAAGTTTGATATGGCTTCAAAAATTACTTCTGAAATTTTGTCAAGCACTAAAGAATGCTCACTTTTTATAACTAATATTCCTTGGACTATTGGAATTAAAGAATTAAAAAATTACTTTAGTTGTTTTGGACAAGTGGAAAGAGCTAGTGTAGTGTTTAATAAAAATACTGGACTGAGCAGAGGGTATGGATTTATCAGTTATACTAATAAAGAAGCAATGGAATCTGTGTTAAAAAAATCAGAGCATGTAATAGAAGGAAGAAAACTTGAAATAAAACCAAAAGAGTTCTAAAATTTTATACAATTGTAGTAAAAATAGTTCAGACTATTTAAACATGGCTGAAAGCTTAGATTTTGAAGCTTCAGAGCTTGAAGAAACATTCAACAATGCTGCATCACACCTTCAAGCCCTAGCATCAACACTAGATACTGGTCAGCTATTAGGATTTTATGGTCTTTTTAAACAGGCCACTTGTGGGCCTTGCAATACAGCTGCACCTAGTTGGTATCAAATGCAAGCAAAACATAAATGGGAAGCTTGGAAGAGCTTAGGTGAAATGAGTAAGGAAGTTGCAATGGGAAGTTATATTCGAGCTGTGGGTAAACTTGATCCTTCCTGGGAAAAGGGTGCTCGAACAGAGTCTAAGACATGGGTAGTAGTCAGTAGACTGCCAAATACAGATACAGAATTAAAAGATATTGATAAAACTCTTTTAGATTGGGTAAAAGATTGCAACCAAGAAAAAGTACAACTTTTTCTGACCCATAAGAAAAAGGATTTACACGTAAAAGACGAGAATGGAATGCTTCCAATACACTGGGCTGCTGATAGAGGCGATATTGAAATTTTCAAGTGCCTAGCCAAAGCTGGATCTAACGTTAATGCTAAGGATGAAGATGGTCAAACTCCTTTACATTATGCAGCATCATGTGGACACAAGGAAATCGTTAAGTATCTTTTGTCCTTAAATGTTGAATTAATCAAGGATGACAGTGGTATGTCGCCAAAGGATGTTGCAGATGAAGCTTTGTTATCCATGTTCTAAGCTATTATAATTATTGACTTCTTGTGTATAATAAGTCTGTGTGAGCGTAAGTTAATAAAAATGTCTTTTTTTTTGACAAAAATAAGGTTTAGTTATTTCATTATCTTAATATAACTCTAAAAGTATATTTAACAAGAACACTCAAACGTTTTTTAAAACCTTTTATTATTTACAAATACATGTTCTAATACTCCAATGTATTCACAGCCTAGGCTTCCCTTAGGTAGATGCATGCCAAACGTACGAATTATAACTATGTACATATAGAATGAAAAGTAATTTTTTTTCACTCTAGAATAAATTTTTAATCTCCTCGACATAGTCAATTATTAACAAAAGTAATCTTTTAATCAATAATTTTTAACGATTAAGGCCATTTTTATGTCTCTACAATTAGAGTAACAATTTTTGTCTTTTCAAAAGACTAAGAAAAATAAATGCTTATTTCTGTAACCAAATACAAAATGTATAAACAATGATGCATAACAATTTTTGAACAAACAAAATTTCAAAAAGGCATAATACAATTGGAGTTTAATCACGCAATAATTGCATTGAATCATCATTTTTTTTTTTCATTTTCATACAATAAAAACTTACGTATGTGTATATATACAAGCAATGTCATAAAAATCAAACTGACTGAATCTCATATTCATGTTTAACAAAAAATTAAAATTAATGATATTGTAATAATTGTAGCTTATTATGAACATGAAAACAAGCTTTCTCGACATTCATTAATTCTTTTAAAAGATCCTAACATATCGGGTGTTACTTTTAACCGCATTGCTAATGCAATTCCTGTTTGCAAATTCTGATTAACATCTAACATTAAATGCGAGCACGTTTGTGCGTTTGGCGGTACTATTGAAATAAGAGATCGGGGCGGAATCGACTTTTGCATCTATAACATTTTTTTCCTTCCTTATAGATTACCTTATGATGTAATCGCGATGGCATAACTCACTTTTATAAACAGTATAAAAACTACGCTGCAAAAATACCGAATGTTTACTTTAAAATCGTTGATAAATTCATAATGGAATTAGGCATTATTTCAGTTCGTTACTGACAACGAAACTTCAGTTCAATGTAACTTTCTTCAAATTGCTTATTTTCTGTATAGAGGCCTTTACTCTCACTTGACTGAATATTAAGCTCCTTTTCAATGATACATATCCGCTTAAATTTTGAATGACTACACATGTAAAGATCATCAGATTCTGTACTATAGTTTAAGAACGAAGATGATAGTTCTAATAACTTCTCGTTGAAGTAGAATTATCGAAACAATATTTTTATTATAATGCGAGTCTAATCAAACAGCCCTGCAGTACAGATTCTGATCATAAAATCGTCACGAACTTCTCTTCATAAAATTCTAAAGATTCGTGCTCTCGTTGTCACTCTTGGGTCGTACTCCAGTGGGTGGAGGAGGAGGAGGTGGCTGTGGCCTAGGTGGCCGCTGATGAAATCTTGGTGAAGCCGGTGGCGGTCCCTGCTGTTGCTGTCCAGCGAATGCTTTAGGCACGATGACCGTTTGCGTTTGCGTATGAACATCGATGATATTACCTTCGGAGCGCGTTCTTGAGTGTGACCTCACTGGCTCGGGTAGATCAGGACGTGGTGGCTTCTCCGGACGATCGGAAAGTAGTTGGGATGCTGACGAGATAGACATAGAGACTGGCCGACTGCCTACGCTCGGACTTCTCTGCAAGTTGATCGTTGAGCTCGTAACGCTGCTATTGCTCTCGCAGCCACTACCACTGGCCACTTGTATTATACTGACCTGTTGTTTGTCTACTGAATACATATGGGTTCGCTCCAGAGTCAAGGGCTGTTGGGCACGAAATGTTGAGTATGAGTTAGTGACGATAACAAAATGCAAATCTTCACATTGTCATTTTGAACACGCGAAATGCATACTCAGGACAAGCACTAAATGGATTCCCTTAATTTATCTTAGCAGAATTAAAGCATTAAGACAAAAAAGTCCATTAGCATTCAATAATAAAAGAGTAACTTAATGATTACTTTTTCATAAATACACAACTCAATTCATATATTAGTAAAAAATTGTTTATTAATTAATTTAAATAATAATATGTAAAGATATTTATTATTGCATACTAAAAGACAAATTAAATTATAAAATGCCATGTACGTAAAAACTGTTTATTATAAGCTTAAAAAATTAATTTCAGTATAACAAAATAACATTTTGTTTAGCACGACAGTAATAACAGACAATTGTGTAATAACAAGCAAGGTGCAACGTACAATTTATTACCGAATTGTGGATGTTTACCAATCTGAATGCTTTTCTCATAAAATGTAAATATATATATAAGAAATTGAACAAGAAGATTGAAGCTGTAATAAATTTGTCTCGTCAAAGACTATGATCACCGCTTTTTTTAATATTATAATCTACACAACAATAATACAGCTTAACTTAGTTTTATACTTAATAAAATAAGATTTGGAATGTCACGCAATACGATTTATAAAAATAATTTAAAGTATTTGTATACAATTATTAAAATAATTTTATATAAAAATTAAATTATCGTTTTTGATAATCATTGTGATAGTAAAAAAATACTGCTTGGATCTATCATTAAATCAAGCTAAGCTATAGTTATTAGATAATTAACTTTGTCTTTTCTTACAAAGAATGTTATATTTTTTGCCTAAAAACTCATTAATGTTACATTAGGCAGCTTGCTGTTGTTTACTTTTACCTACCCCTGAATCTGAATCCAGATTGTCATTGCTATGTCGAAGATGTTGTCGAATTAAACTGGAGGGACGAGCAAGACCAGCTGGACGTTCTGGTATAGCTGGTTTGCTATTTCGATCAAGACCCACAATGTTGTTACTCTCTGTTTTCTTTCGAAACTCGACAACCTCTTCTGTAAATAAAAATAAATTTTTTTCATAGAAACATTAAACCAATAATATATTTTGTAACATATATCCGAATTGATGCCACATTTATGCTCTAAGCAAACCGTTTTGATACAGTGCTTGTTTTACCCTCTCTGCACTCGAGCGTTATATTCGATTTTCTAAGATTTCAATCCGAAATAATGATTACTATCGAATACGTAAATCCAACTATAAAATTAAAATCAAAAATAAAATGACGAACCTTGCAAATTTGATGATACATTCGTTAAAGTGGTGCGTGGTGCGGCGACAGGGAACTTTCGTTTTTCTAAATTGGATGGCATTGGTTTTTCTGCTGGAACTGGTTTTAATTTGGGTGAGTCTAATTTATCAATGTCTTCTATTGACGATTGTTGCTCGCACATAGATTTGTTCATGAGGTCTGATGTTAATTCTGCTGCCTTTAAACTTAATGCCTCAAAACCTATCAGATTACTATTTACTTTTTCCTCTTCACTCTCTTTTCTTTGATTTTCCAATTTTCCAATTGACACAATCTCTACTTGATGAGTTGGGTTTCCATCCGTTAAACTTCGACATTCCTAGTATAAAAACAATAAAAATATTAGTTGACAAAACTTCTTACCATATTTTAAATATCTTCTATTGATTTAGCGATATAAATAAATACAAAATATTATTTAAAAATATTGTAGCTAGTTAGCTGCAATACAAATTACTTATGCAACTATGAAAAGTGAAAAACATCATTGAACACAATGACGTCGTAACAAGGTTTGACTATTTAAGTAGCGCAGCTTATTAAATATAACTTTTTATGTCTGAGTAATAAAAAGTATTGAAATTACCTTAAGTAAGTCAATCTTGTTGACGGTTTCAAATCCCATGGGCTTTGAATCATTTTCCAAGCTTTTGCTGCTACTTACATGAATTTTATCTGTTGATGTACTGGCCGCCTTACTAGAGTTACCATTATCCTGAGTGTGAGGTTGAATAAGTTCAGCAGTGATTTGATCATGCTTTTGAGCCTTATAAGTATGTCTATTTAGTGTGGCCGTAGTAAGTGGTCGGGGTGGCTTATCAGGTGCAGGCGGCGGTTTATCATCGGGTCGCTTGTCGTAATGGTGTTGCTGTAATTGCTGATGCAACTGCTGCAGCTGCTGCTGCTGTTGTTGAAGGTGTTGATGCTGCACCTGAATATTTTGTTTGTCAGGCGTCGTACCACTGGGTGGAGTCGGAGCGGGTTTGTTTTTTCGCCGAGTTGCTGGTTTTGGACTACCTTGGGTAGGACTCTCGCCATGATCACTGAGACTGCTGTTGGAGACGCAGCGTCTTATACCGACTGTTGAATTATTGCTCTCCAAGCCGTTAAGAATGCCTGGTTCTAGCTCACGATCAAAGTCTATCTCTCCCGGGAAAAACCAGTCAGCGTATGTTATCAATTGATCCACGATCAGACTAGAGTTATTAGCTGTGTCCATCCTGCAAGAGTATCCGTTTACTTAACTTCGTTTTTTTCAAATTAATAAAATAATAATTGATATGGAAAACTTACACTATAGTAGTTGTATCTTCCTGAGAATTCCAAATTAAGTTAGGTGCGACAACTATTGCAATATTATGAGGTGTCATTTTATTGACATCTTGATTTTTCGTTAAGGCGGCAAAAAATTTTATTAGGAACCTTAAATTGTCAAAATTTGCCGTTGGTAATTTATGCAAAACCTCCCACAATGCCCTGAGTCGCGCATCACTTTGTGTGATTTTTGCTGCTATCATCCAATCGGGATACAATCTAAGAAAATTTAACAGAAAACAAATAAATCATATAGATACTGATAAATTACGAAACGTGGATTACCAAAACAGTTTTAAAAAATGTAAAACAATCTATCATAACATTGCGAAATGTCCTAGACATAAAAGGTCTTAAACTTTATTCCAAAACATATATTTTTCTTTAGTCAATCATTACAAGTATGGAGGTCATATTAATCGGGAACAGACTTGAGTGACCACGAGGAAACAATGATGACGAGCCCCCTTAAACGCTCTCTCTCTCTCTCTCTCTCTCTCTCTCTCTCTCTCTCTCTCTCTCTCTCTTTCTCTCTCCCTCTCTCTCTCATTGTGAAATGCAGACCAATACAGATTTCACTTTCTCCTCGCAATTGTCTCTTTATTTTATCACTTCCGTCGCGACATCCATTTCGATTATTCATCGCCTCGTTGTTGCTAATGAGCCACGACGATTGGGAGATAAGAGCGAAAATTTTCGTTTGCTTTATTTCACAGTTCCTCGGGAGAGGAGGGTGACGAGACGCAGTCTCAATGCATTCGCGATTTATGAGTCATCGTACGACCAAGTAAGCTCACTCGTCTATATAGCATAACAGATACTTATATGCGTGTGCACGCACGCGTATGCCTATACATAAAGGAGAGACGAAAGAGAGAGATAGAGAGAAAGAGAAGGTTCCGAAGTTCTCGTCGTCTATTTCTAGGTCATTGACTCATACACATTTGCGCGAATGCACGCGTATATGCTATTTAAAGAATATATGTACTCTGTGCAGTCAAATTTCAAAAAATCCCAAGCATGCCTCGCGCCTTAGATTGGCACGAATATTCACTTCCCATGATTCTAGCAAGGTATCATAAGATTGAAAATTTTGCAAGAAAAGCCACCTTTTTAATAACACTTAAATCTGTCATTGAGATGATTCAGCTTTATGATATACCATTTACATTGTTACTTTCGAATGCAACCTTCTATTCAGATTTAAAAATAAGAATTTAGCAAATGAATATTTAACGATAAACGCAATATCAATAGTAATGATTATTAAAATACTAACTATCAGAGCTTGTATACTCACTTGAACGTAAGCAACGGTTCCGGCAGCTCGCGAAGGTAAGATTTGAGCGCTCCAGCTATCACATGGGGGTCCTTGTATTCCAGCGCGATTGGAAGAGTTAGACAACAAGCATCGAAACTAAGCTTCATTCTACGCAATTTTGAAGCACCACTGGCTATTCTAAAAAGTCCCTCCTCTTCCATTCCTAACCGTAGAAGGGCAGAAACGCAGAGTTGAATAGGTAACGCTATTTTTCTATTTGTAACTCTTAGATGCTCTTCTAAAGAGTATCCATAAACTGGCTTCATTTCATTATCATCTACAAATTAAAAAAAAACATTGATTTTCATTTACTTTGTCCTTACTTTATTAATTTAATAAATTATTAATTATTATCTTACTTATATAACATTCAAGATCTGGAATAAGATCTTCAAGACAGTGCAAGGCACTCTCGTGATATGCTCTTTGAAGTTTAACATATTGAATGATGGTTTGGGCAAGGTCTGTTTCTCTTGACATAAGTTGAAACATTTCAGCAGCTAGTTGATCACGACATTGTTCCACTTTGGTTTCAGCTTCCTCAAGTTCATCTCTTAAACTATCAACTTTTGTTGCTCCAGTTCCTGTACACAAAATATTACAAGTCAACAATTTTCTTTTTTCACTTTTTTAATTAATAAACCTAGCAGAACAAAAATTTGTCTCAGTGCAGCAATAATCGATTACAAGTAATTTTTTTTCAATTAGTTATGACTAATATTTATTGAGATTTACCTCCACTGTTATGTTTACTGGCTTGATGGTATCGTGTTCTAGTGCTATCCATATCCAAAATCAAACGCTGTAAATTTCGTTTGTGCTTCACAATATTTGGAACATCTGTCTCCAAAATGTGCTGTAGTGGAGCTGCAACATACTGTTCGACCTTTGATTCATGATCTACAGTCTCATTGGCCAAGGCCACTTGTGCTCTTCCACACTCATGCAATGTATAGCTCATGACTCCTTCATCTCCTGCATTTTCCAGCATGGTCTGACCCAAAATATATTCTGGACACTTTTTCTTAAATTCAAACCACATTTTGTATTAGCAATGTAATTGTAAGCATAGTGCATTTTAGACTGTATGACTCAGTGATTTTTAAATGTACAGTGGCACAAGATAATGATAATAATAATCTTTTTACTTTAAAACTAAGACATTAATTGACTATTAATATACTTAAACAACTAATACAGTAACTTTTATTTAATTTTAATGAATAAAAAAAACTTATACTTTAGATAACCATAAAGATACTTACAAGGCGCTTTTCTTTGTGAGCTGAATCTTGAGTGTTGGATTCACTGGGTTTAATGACAAATCTTTTATTGAGCCCCACGAGAGCAGCTCTAATCTGCTCAACATGTTTATCCGCAGCTTGCAAGTCGTCGGTTAGAACCTCTGTTTTACCAGCTCTAATGACAAAGACAAAAAGAAGAAGAATTGTAAGTACAAATTGAAAATGTAAATATTAATTGCCTTTTAATATTCCACAGCAAACTAAGGATTCTTTCAGCATCACTAATTGGATTGAAATTAGTCTCTGAATTATTATGTGAAGCATTAGCTACAAGAATAGCCTAATCATCTACGTGAAGTAATTCAAATAATTTTCTTCATATTTTTTATTAAATTCAAATTTAATAAAAAGTATGAAGAAAAGTAAAGATTAGTCCAGATCAAAAGATAACAGGTATCAAGATTATAGATGAGACTGAGCGAGCTCTGAAAAACCAACAAAACAAAAGTAGATAAAAAAGAAATCAGAGACGTATCCAAAAATATCTGGAAGCCTTATCAGAAGGGCGTCTCCAGAAGCGAGAGCTCGCTCGTTAACAATGCGACGATAAAAACAGAAAAAAGAAACATTCGGCTTTAAGGAAAAAAAGAATACCTGGAGAAGGTTTGATCAGCAAGCTGCTTGACCCTGAAAAATTGTTTCTTCATGGTCAATGGCTCACTTGATTCCTCGAAGCACTCGACCGAACAATAAAAGCCTCTCTCCCAATCCTATACCGCGTTTTGATCACTGCGCAAGGATAGCAGGAGGCGGCAGTATCGTATCCAGCTCGACGTCGTGGTCGTTGTCGTCGTCGTCGTCGTTCAATCAGTGGCGACGAATCATATCATCAATCTGCTGCGATTCACGCCACTCAAGTAAACACTTTCACTTGGGCGTCCACGAGGTTCGGGCAGCAGTGCGCCGTCGTCTCCTCGGACAAGGCTGGGCGGATTATACAAGCTGATGCTGTTGCTGCTGGCTACACGACGACGACGGCTCGCCGTCATAACCGCGCGTGCACACGGTGATCTCACGCGCGCCACTGCCGTAACATCATCCTTTCGCTCGAGCTGCGCTGCGTGTTTTAATGCGCTTGACTCTTGAGTTGAGCCGCCCCCGCGCCCCCCCTGAGCCCCTGCGGACCGAGACGTGTACTCTGCACTCGGTGATAAAGTGCGCGGCGCGACGTGTTGCTTCGCGGGCCGCGGCAAACACTATTATATGTCTATATATATATAAGCCATAACATTATATATATGTATATTGTATAAAGTATATACAATTTATTCAACCTAAGCTAACTCGAAGACAGGAGAACTGCTACTTGCTTATATGCGATGAAGTGAGAGAAATAATGAGCCTGTGCGTTGGAATTATGTGTTATTGCCTTTTTTTATAAATTTTTAAGTACTTGTGCAAGTTATTGCACCAAACTCCGAAATATTTATTCTTATCGCTGCATAAATCAATTTGTTTCGGTATAATCCGAAAGTCTGATTATTTGCACGTATTTTCATAATACTATTAATTATAAATACTTATGCTTCTTTTCTATCTCTAAGCTGAGAGCTGCAGTATCAACTAAATATTTAGCTAAAATAATGCACAGAAATTTAAAAGATTTATTTTTTACTTCAATTTCATCAATAAATATATTTAAAGTAATGTTTCATAATTATAAGAATCAAAAATTCACACTATTGCTCACCTCACCTCACAGTATTGTATATAACTGCAGTTGGTAATAAACCATCAGAGCCAATCGGGTAACTTCATTGCCGAAATTATAAAAAATTTGAAAAAATGTACAGTAATTAAAAACGCGGAAATTCTATCTTGTTGGAAATACTTACTTTATTTAGCACACTACTTGTATGTAGTACAAAATAAGGCTCACTCAAATCGTCAGGCAGGTTGACTGCATTATATAAACAAACATATCTTTTTCATCAATGTTTTTACATTTTTATCGTGATTGTACTAAAATCCGAATGACTTGAAATAATTTTATATGTAATAGAATTTAATTTACAAAAAAAAGCATCAGGATACAAAAAATTAATTTATCATGCTAGATTTTTTCAACAAATATATATAATACTTTATTTTTACTCATAACAAATACATGGAAAATACGCACAATGAGCTGAATTATAATAGATACATTTCAGTAAAAAACAACTACTCTTAGTTTCTATACTTTGGCGTAAGTAGTCTTGCACTGAATCTTGGAATCGTTATTTTTCTCTATTTCAACTTGGCCTATTTAACATTATAAATATTTATTTTCATTATTACCTTATCGACACTATCACCGCCGAAAAGTAGATAATAAAAATAAGAGATTAATTTATGCAGCAGATAAACAAAAATTAAAATAAAAACAGATAAAATATCACAACTACAATTTCGTTGCTTGCAGAGTAGACAATAAATTGAAATAAAGTAAATAAAAAAGTACTTTTTACATAACTTTTTCTTGTATTTTGTATTTCATCACTCTAAAATTGGTCCAAGTTCGCAACGCGATTAAATCTAGTTGTAGGTAATAAAAAGGTAATTTAGCAATCATTCATGCATATTTCCACAGCCTACTTAGTAAAACAGCCTATTAAAAATTAATTTAATAAATATGCCAACAAAATTCCAAAAAATAAAAAGGCAATTTTAAGAGATATTACAAACTGCCAAGTGCCATTAATTGGTAAAAATCAGTTGTATGCAAATCACAAAAAAATCTGGTGCAATGTACAGTAAATAGTAATAAATATAGCTTGATCTTTTGTGAAAATATATCTTATTGAAATATGATTGTCAGTATTGTCAAAGGGAAAATGATGCTAAAAATAAAGGTAATATCACGAAGACAATTGTCCTTCAGAAAGCAACTTTCCTCACAGTATTATAAAACCATTTGCAACCTTGGCCAAATCACACTCAAGCGGAAGCTTTAGATATCAGTCAATGAGGGCATTGTGTCATTTTTCTTAAGAACTGTATGGATAATTTGGACACAATGGAATCATGAGATCATCCATGTTTGGGATGACGACTATTTTTTCAAATTCTTTGAGCAATTTAGTCTCAATCCATTTAGTAACATAAACAATATTGAAGGCCCTTTCTCCAACTGCAGGTTTCGCTGTTAAATTTATTTTTGGTACAGGCTTAAAACCATACCAGAGTCTGTCCGATGGTGGTGGTGGAATATTTACAGCTAAGCATCCTTCTATACTAGATACACTAACCATGAGTCTAATTTCTGTATTTGAAACCCCCTCCATTGCCCTCTTAACGTAAGATAATTCAGTAGCCTGCAGAAAAGAATAGCATGAGTCAGATTTTGTCATAGTTTACACAAAAAGAAACCAATAATAACATATACTCACATGCTGAAAGTATTTATTTGACGCTAATTTATCCACCATACTAAGAAATTTTCGTCCAGAAAATTGTGTTGGGCTAAAAGATATTATTTGTAAATTAATATTTAATAAAACATGGTAAGTATAATCATGAATACATACGTATTTTCTCGAGATGAAGTAGTTGTTGGTAAAGGTACACTATCTTCATCTTCTGTTGAAGTTTCGGGACTGTCTTCTACATCGCTATCAAACATAGGAGATCTAGTAGCAGGAGACTTGTCAACACCTAAGACATCATTTGAGGTAGAAGCCAAAGACGTAGAATTCGTTCTTTTCAACTTCATTAAATTTAGTTTTGTTTCTATGGTCATGGTTAGGCTGCCTTCATAAGTAATATCTAAATCAAACCACAAACCACGTTCGTCTATAGTAGGTTTTGTTGCATTGTGTATAATTGGAGCACCTTGGCCTATAACTAGTTCTGATACCAGTAAACTTTCCATGAAGTACGGTAATTTTATATTGGAAAGTTTTCGTTGTATTTTGTCTTGAATTACGTTTATAGTATCGGGACATTTATGCATATCAAATAATATCCGACCAAGTAGAGCATTTATCCATAGACTATCGTGATTTATTCCACATGGAATGCTCGATTCCGTATCAGGCGTTGAAGAAACCTACAAAGATTTTATTTAATCAACTATTAAAATTATTATTTCAATAAAAATTATGTTTCTGACCTCCGTATATCGAGCCATATAAGCCTGATAAGTTAAAATAGATAAAATTTCGGGTGACGGGATGGACGGTGTTGTTGGTTTTGCTTCGTTATTAATTTGTGATGGTGTACTAGCTGAAACTGTTATGTCTTTAAATGAAGAAATCGAACTTCTTTTACTACCGAGTTGAGATGCAGCTGCAAGTCGTCTAAACCTGTAAATATGACAGTGCTGTTTAAATTGCAGAATAATGTTTAACATAAGTTTTGGTAATCCATAGTCTGAACAAACGATTTCGCGAATCCTTTTCCAAAAAACGGTTATATACATTCATAAAATAACATATTTAAAAAAAGGCATTATATATTTCACAACCCAACCAGTATTCGGGACGTTAAATTATAGGTTTTTCTATAATTTTTCAATTGACACACAGAACAAAAAATGTCCTTTTACGAACCGATTGTAATTGAATTTTACAATAAAGATTCCAAAAAATAAAGTTCATGACACGGATATAAAATGTTATGGTCTGTATGATTAGCGCAATACACTCGAACTGCATAAACTTTACGACCTTCAAATGAAAATTACTGCTTATCTTATACAACAGTATACTCATTGTACCCAAGGAGGAAAAAACTTGAACAGTCCATATCTCGTGTAAATTGCTTGCACCCTCGCTTTCGATTTTCAGATTCAAATTCGGATGTATATTTTCACGAGACTTGAGCTATACCAGAGATGGCTATACTTTACTCTCGTGAAGCATATACTATTTTTCTTTGCATTAGCGCCAAAATGAATATGGTACTATTCTAAGGTACTATTTCGATAAAATTTCGGAAAATAAATTAATTGATTAACTGTAAATAAATCGTGCAATAGTTCTCACCAGTCTTCTTTTTGACGATCAGTTCTGGCAAAAATATATACTTTCGTTCTCATTTCTTCATCATTATCGTCATCTCGGCAGTCTTCAAAAACATCTTTAGAATCTTTAGATTGAGAAAAATCATCATCAGTTTCCTCTTCTTCCATAATAATTTTCTCATTTTCATTATCCAATAATTGAGGTTCATCATCAGAAGAATTGTCTATTGTAGTATTTTCCTTTAGTGTATCCTTATCAAAGGTTATACATATTGGATATTTTTTACTCCATCGTCTGTAAATTTTGTTCAAATTTATTTAAGATACTCTATAGAATAATTTATTAAGCATCAATACTTTACATTATGTTATGTTTATACTGATACAATTATCAATTATTGATAATATTACATTAATAAATCATAGAACTTGAAATTGATTAAATTTTTTAAAAATATTTGTATAAAAATTAAATATTTACCGGAGTCTTATGAGACCTAATGGAAGTAGTTCAATTTTTGCTCCAGCTAAACTATAAACTCTCTTCTTGGTAAATTTTGGTTTGTGTTTAGATTCATCCCAGATAGCCCTTTTAGGAATTCTAGTTCTAGTTTCCATCACTTGGAGTACATCTCCCTCTAATTTGAAAAACACTGACTTTGTACGAGCTACATGATAATTATCTGGCTCATAATTATACGGCAGTTCATTTAGCCATCCCTCAAATTTTTCAATTATAGCATGCTCTTTTGCAGCTGGAATTTCTAGAACAGGAACTATATACTTTACAGGCATAGTTAACAATGTAGTAATAGTTGTATAAATCCTTTGAATCATATATGAAGCAAAAATACCGGCCCATACACCCATAAAATATTTAGGTAATGGAATGAAATAACAACAGCACAGTACAATTGCTAGTATTAATAATTGTATATAAATTTTATTCTTCAGTTGAATGAATAGGTAGTTTGATTCTGTATTAGTAGATGAATATAATTCTGGTAAAAAGTATTTCATACTTTGTTTAAACCTAGCTAAAAGATTATCTGTTAGTTTTTGACTTTTTTCATGTACAGTGCTCAAATTAGCAACTTCACTCTGTAATTCATACATGGATTCAGCTGCTTCTACACCACTTTCAACACTATCTTCTTCTGATTTTTTATCCTTTAAACCAGTCTTAATGTATGAAAATCCTACAAATCTAGATGAATGTGTCCTTTTCCTCAAAATGGGAGAAGATAAATTTGTTTCTTGTTTGTCTGAGCCATTGTCTTCTGTTGGCGTAACATCACCTAAATCTTCATAATCACTGACACTGGAAGTATCTCTACTTCGATCTTGCTTTGATTTTTTTCTCTCACTTTTGATCTCGTGCAATTTATCTTCAAATGTCTTAGTGATTTTACCTTTAATATTTGATAATACCTTCCATGGATCTGATGGTGGAGTCCCTTCAGATAAATTTTCATCCACACTAGTTGAACGC
The DNA here is from genome assembly GCA_018906965.1 of Philotrypesis tridentata. Taxonomy (NCBI): domain Eukaryota; kingdom Metazoa; phylum Arthropoda; class Insecta; order Hymenoptera; family Pteromalidae; genus Philotrypesis; species Philotrypesis tridentata. The sequence continues at coordinate 15,870,112 of JACCIB010000001.1, forward strand.
TTCTCTAAACTACCATCATAGCCATCTCCTCCATCAGATATACTTATGCAGCTTTTTCTAGGACTTGACCGGGGCGAAGTCTTTTCGGATTCAGGAGTCAACCGTTTTTCATCATCTGTACTTGGATAGAGTTCTTCTAATTCATCATCACTTGCATGATAACGTATCGAAGGTACAGACATGGTAATTGGCTTACCTATTAATAAATAAAATAAAATCAATTACTCAACAATGAGATTATTTAAAGATATTGATTTAATCTGAAAACATTAAATATTTTAAACAGTTTTTTATTAGAACAACTATATGGATGCTGCTAATGATGCTTCATATCATAAATATATATATAGATTACACATGCAGCACTAACCTTTAATAAAATGTAAATTTATTATATGCAGTAACAAAAAATACATATTTTTGTTAAAACAAGTAAACACATCCCTCAATGTTAAATGAAAAATGTTAGGATGATAATGTATGTACTTAAATGTTGTGCACAAGATATACGCAGATGACTCATTGACTTTTGACTTTTTTTAGGTATATATTGTACAAGTAACTTAACAATAACTAAAAATACTGAGTCACTAATGTTTATAAACGATTTAAAAATAAGAAAAATTAGCCGTAGAATTAACCAGAAATTCAAAGATGAAGAAATTACTAGCTTTTGTTTTCTCACCCTTTATCATGCTCAAAGTAACTTTAGAAGGACTGTGTTTGGAGCTCGTCATTCTGGAACGTTTGTTTCGGAACTCTCGAGTGAACTCGACGATTTCATCGCACATGTCGCACGTGGAAAAAAACAACGTGATTTGCGTCACTTATCAAGACGCTTCTAATTGTACTTTCACGTTTTGTCGAACATAGTTGATGACTCCTACGCATTTATTGTCGTAGATCTTTAGATTTGGCGTAGTAGGTCTAGCGATAAGGACACTAGCAAGTGAATATTTGCCAGAAGAGCGCGCGAATATCGTTTGCTCTTCTGGATAACGTACTTATATATACACCCCGCGTATTATCGGGGTAGGTACTGTCGCACTCGTCGATTAAGTACTATGGCTATGGCTTATGAACATACTTCTTGCGTCTCAGCTGTCTTGCGAGGCTTTTGTCGCACTCCTCTACCTTAATATCAACTCAATATATGCTTGGTTATTCATACTTTATACATATACAACAGTCGGAACGCCATTTTTGGCTTAGACTTTTGAAACGGTTTGAAAGTTCACATTGAAACGAACAATTTACGTAACAATAATCATGCTGCAACGCGATGTTTTTATCATTTGCAGTTGCAGTAACTTCTTATACTGTTTGTCCACAGTCCAATGTCCACATTCGCAGCTTGCCATTTTGCTAGCTTCATATTGAGTTTACCTTACAAACAATCTGATTGGCCAGTCAAGCGACCAATCAAAATAATTAAGTCAGCATATGTTTTTCAGAATAACAATTAACATGTATAAATAACATATAAGTATATAAGTACATAAAGGAAATATACCTATATTAAAGTGCGAATGCAAATATATGCATGCAAGCAACTGCCAGATGGCGCTATGCTATCAAATTCGCAAGTTCCAAGTTCTCATGTATAGGTATGTCGTCGTCGTCGCATGTCAGAGATAAACGAATAAGAGCTAAGCGAGAAGTTTTCTTTTGGAGCGATCAACAGTGACAGTAGAAAATAAGAATATGTAAATACAGCGACGACTGAGTCTGGGTCGATTATTCTCGTTTGAGCCAGAGGCCCGCGGGATTCGCTTGATTATTAAGGGCTAATCGGACATTCATGACGCCGATGTGATTCCGTGTGAGCTTTCGCATTCTTTGGCGCGGTTCGCCGTTTTTTAACATAAGCTCAAGGTGAGTTTTTTCTTCAATAGCTGTTTTTTTTAACTTTTCACCTTTAGATGTAGGCCTGCACATGCGAGAAAGGGAGAAGGGGTAGACAGTGAAGAGAAACTTGTCAACCACTTTGCTCATTACTGCATTTTTTTTATCTTGATCATACAGAACTGAAAAATGACGGATAAACTGCCAAATAATCAGGCACAACCTATTGTGAAGATCGGTCATTACACACTGGGTGCAACTCTAGGTGTTGGAACATTTGGAAAGGTGAAAAGTAAGTCTCACACTTTGTTAATTAGCTCATCTTGTATTTTTAGATGCTTCGTATTCTATGACAGTGTCTGTTGCTTTCAGTTGGTGAACATGTATTGACCAAACACAAGGTAGCAGTAAAAATCTTGAACCGGCAGAAGATTAAGAGCCTCGATGTTGTTGGAAAAATTCGTAGGGAAATTCAAAATCTTAAGCTTTTTCGGCATCCACATATTATCAAATTGTACGAATCCATATATAACATCAGTCTTTATTCTAGTTTTGAAACAATTTTTTTAATCATAGGTATCAAGTCATCAGCACTCCAACAGATATATTCATGATTATGGAATATGTTTCTGGTGGTGAGCTCTTTGATTACATTGTTAAGCATGGCAAGCTTAAAGAATATGAGGCCCGAAGGTTCTTTCAACAAATTATTTCTGGTGTGGATTACTGCCATAGACACATGATTGTGCACCGTGATTTGAAGCCTGAAAATTTACTCTTAGATCATAATCTTCATGTGAAGATTGCAGATTTTGGTATGCTGCTAATAAAGATTATTTTCATGACAGTAACATTATGCAATGAAAATTCTAAAATATTTTTACAGGCTTGTCCAATATGATGATGGATGGAGAATTTCTACGTACTTCATGTGGATCGCCAAATTATGCTGCACCTGAAGTAATTTCTGGAAAGTTATATGCAGGTCCAGAAGTTGATATTTGGTCCTGTGGAGTAATTTTATATGCCTTACTTTGTGGAACACTGCCCTTCGATGACGAACATGTACCAACTTTATTTCGAAAAATCAAATGTATGTCACATTGAAACATTATTTTTATTTAATAATCCTCTTAATTTTGATCAAATTCTTGTATTACAGCGGGAGTTTTTCCAATACCTGAATATCTGAATAAAAGTGTAGTAAATCTTCTTTGTCACATGCTCCAAGTCGATCCAATGAAAAGAGCTACTATTGAAGATATAAAGTAAATTGATTCAATATTAAAATGATTACAAGCTAAACATCAAAATAAAACAATTTTAATAAAGATTTAATTTTCTTTTAGGAAACATGAATGGTTTCAAAAAGAACTTCCGACATATTTATTTCCTTCTCCTGTAGAACAAGATTCTTCAATAATAGATGTAGATGCTGTGAATGAAGTTTGTGAAAAGTTTAATGTTAAAGAGGCTGAAGTTCATGCAGCATTGCTCAATGGTGATCCGCATGATCAACTAGCAATTGCTTACCATTTAATTATAGACAATAAACGAATTGCTGATGAAGCAGCTAAAGCAGAAATAAAAGATTTTTATGTAGCTTCAAGTCCACCACCAGTTGCTTTTAGTCCTAGTGAAGCCAGTGGTAGTCCTTTAAGGCCACATCCGGAAAGAATCGCGCGTAAGTGTTAGTGTGTTTTTTATTGTTTAAATTCATTATGCATGATTCAAATTATTAATAAGTTTGATTTTTCTTTCAAGTAGTTTTTGAATTAACAAAGCTTTTTTTACAGTTTTTTGAAATTAATATTTTTTAAACAAACTTATTTATCATTGAATTATGTAATTTATCAAATAAATAAAAAAGTAATAATGAGTAATTATTTTAGCTCTTCGAGATAGACAAGGCTCTCTGAGTAGTACTCCGACACAAATGCAGGGAAGTCGTGGCACACCTGTTAAAAGGGCAAAATGGCATTTAGGGATTAGGTCTCAATCAAAACCAAATGATATTATGAATGAAGTCTATCGAGCCATGAAAGCGCTTAATTTTGAATGGAAGATAATTAATGCATACAGTGTTAGAGTGAGACATAAAAATAAAGTGACAGACAGATACAGCAAAATGTCGTTACAACTTTATCAAGTAGATTACAAGAGCTACTTGCTAGATTTTAAATCGTTATCAAGTGAAGAATCTGAAGACATTACGAAAGGTAGTATATTCCATTGAATATGAAATGTACACAATTAATTATATTGTATTAATACAAAAACTTTACAGATATCACTCTCCCTCCACCTCAAGCGACTGGCCATCACACCATGGAATTTTTCGAAATGTGCGCTGCGTTGATAACGCAATTGGCACGGTAGAAACAGAACCACCGTTAATTAAGTGGCACCTGATTTTTTGTCAAATTGACAAGAAATAAATTAATAAAGAAAGCGGTGATATTTAAGGCTCCAGCTGATAAATCTTAATCTGTTTTCTTTTTGTAAATACTTGAAGAGCTATTAATGCCTTATAATTCTTAGATTACCGAAGACAACGTTGTACATTATGCTTGATTGTAGTTGATTGAATAATTTATACAAACGAATAGTAGTGAATAATTCATACGTGGCTTTGGAATAACAGATGCCTGAAGATGTAAGTCAAGTATTATTTTGAATATTTCAGATAAAAATAAAATATCGAATGCAAGTGCTATAATCATAAATAATAAATATTGTACATTCTTTTTGCAATACCTATTTATTATGCGCAATGAACAGATGTTTCATTACACTGCTTTATTATAAATTACAACACAATTACTTATCTAACCGACAGGTATTTTTATATTCTTACAATGGCTCGTCATTGGCAACATTTCATATAAAAAAAGAGGAAATTTAATATTCGCGTAAGTTTAGAAAAATATACATTATCATATTAGTACCGCATTTATGTTTTTTTTTTCATTTTATCTTGCTTTTACTTCTAGATCGCATGATAATAAAAAAAAATTTTATGCTCGACATTTTGTGCAGCGGGTGCGCAAGACAAGAAATATTCATAATACAACCCCATTCATCAACTATTAATGTAATAAAAGACAGTTATACCTTATTTGTTATCAAAAGATTACTGCTTACTAGTTCATTATGCATCACTGGTGCATGTTTCGTTATATTTTTGATCTTTGATGTATATATAATGACAGTATTAAATATTTTAGTTTACATAATGGCACGGTCTCTTCGTCATTTTCGTTTTAGATAGGTTTAATTGTTAGATATTGCCAAAATTAATTCTGCATATTTTTTTTCTTTAATTAGATTGACGAAAAAGCAAATAATAATTTCGTATTAAAAAAGTATTTAATTTGACATTTATTTCATTTTATCCTAATACTCCGCTTACCTCGCGTATAAAAATCAGTGAATAAAACTTTTTTCTATTTTGATAAAAAATTTACAGGTAAAAGGACAAATTCGCAAAACACTTTAAATATTTAATTCTTGCAAACTTTTTTCTGCTTGATTAATACACCTTTTACAGTTACTTGAAAAATAAATGCATTTTTTTAAGTTAAAAGCTGTGCTTTGATCAGCTTGAATAAAATGTTACTATCACAATTTCTTAGCATACAGACAAGTTTAACGTTTAAAACGTTTCGTCAAATTCAGCTGAAATTAATTTCCGCAATCTATTATACAGAATTCGAAAATAAAATTTTCTTGTAGCCGACAGCGCCTGTATTTACCAATATTATATAATGTGTATTTTTTTAAATCTGAGATTCTTGATGCCATATACTATGTACTTTGTAGCCTTAAAAGAACGTCAGAATTTTTTTTCTAACAAATTGATGACTAGAAATTGATGCTATGCAATGCAAAGTTTGGTGGATTTGTAAACAATAGCATCAACCAGGAAGACCTTGTGTATCCTTTTTTAATCATATAACAAATTGTCAAATACTGTTAACATGTATGCTAGTTTAAAATAAATAATATTGTGAAATACAATGGAAAGAAGTTTTAATAAATAATATTTGTGTATCTTGCCAGTAATTTATAATGCGTTTAAGATAGGACCACTTGTTATCTTAATGATGAGTTCAATGAGTGGTTCGCAGTGAAACGCATTAAGTACTTCATTTCAGTATTTGTTTTTGCCGACATTTAAGTTACATTTTTTAAAATTTATATTCGAAGTGATAAATTTCTCATTTTGTACATAAATGTACAATGAAGTGAGAATTATTAAATTTTTTGTAATTTCAAATACATACTCTTAAGATTAATAAACAAACTAATAAAAGTATTAAACAAAAATCATATTATCAAATAGTTCAGAAAGTAAAACGCGTATTCTGTTAAAAGCATCATGTTAACTGTATCTGATTTTTTCCAGGTTGCATTTATTTCTGAGTTTATATGTAAAAGTTTATATCAAATCAATAGAACAGTGTCAGATCTATTGATGATATTGCACTTTCTAGAAGAATGTGTGTCCTTTAGGTTCTAGAATTTTGACTGGTTTTAATATTAAATTCTTTGTATGTACATACTTAAGAACAAATTCTAAATACATATAATATTAATGCTTCATCTTCTAAAATAAAATTTTGGTTATCATTTTTTAATTTAAGTAAGCTAAAGTTGTGAAAAATCAATTAAAAATATCTGTTTGTGAACTTATCTCTCAAAAGTCATACACTCTTCTAGCTTGTCAAATCACCTTACAACGATATAATACAGTTGCATTACGCAATTGAATCTTGCTATATTGGTATATGCAGTAGCCGCCGATATTTCACTTCACTTCATATTATTTTAAAAAGTCTGTTAAATTTCTTGACTGTTGTCTTCATTTGCTTCATTGTCAACAAATTCTACATGCGTAAAAGGAAAATGTCCAACTTTACCATGCAATTCACCTTCCCACTGGCCATTAATGTTCGTTTTTGTTACTTTAATTATATCTCCAACTTCCAATTTTAAAGCAGTTTTATCATAAGCATTTGGTACACGTGCTTGTTTAACTTTTGCAAAGGCTGGAAGTGTTCTTTGAATGTTTGAACGTCGGGTCACTGTACTTTGGACTGATTCTGTATGAGACGACTGAGTTGTTCCAGATCCGGAACTGCCACCACTTTCAGGTCTGGTTGGTGTACTATCAATTGTATGATTATCTTCCTCATATTTTTGTACGTAAGGAACAGGCACTGATCCAGTTTGTCCAAGACTATTCTTAGCAGTCCACCATTGCTCCTCATCTTTAGAAATTATAGTGAGGATTTCACCTGATTCCAAACAATGCAATTATTCAATGGATGATGTATAATTGAAATAGAATAACAGCTATTGAAATAAAATGATTGAACAATAATAAAGAATTATAAAAATAAATTTACCTTTTCTAAATGGCAAATCATCAGGGTCGTTGCCTTCAAAATCGTACCTTGCAATTACCCTTTGAATTTTTCTTGGTGCTGGTCGTATCAAAGGTGTAGTATCCAAATAATGCAACTTATAGAAAGCTAATAAACTAGGAATATCTCCAAATATCTGATCCCCAATACGGTAACGAATTTGATCTCCTTGCTGGATTTTATTAATTATGTAGTGACTGACTTTACTGTCCTCTCTGACGCACAAGACAAAGTCTCCTTGTATAGAAATACTATCCCTGACAAGAAAAACACCTCCTTCCTTCTCACTCATGAGAAGGTCAGAGGCATCCTGCCTAGACATTGCTCCAAAGTACCAGCTGCAAAAAAAATGACATTGTAATAATGTATATCGCTTATCTCTTATGTATATTGAGTTTAAGTAATAAGACATATCAAGTAGGAATTATCATGTAAAGTGATGGCGACGAAGTTTCGCATAAGATTCGTAAGGCAATGTTGTTCGTGCTAAGAAATGTAATGCTTTAAACGAACGACCGGAGCACGAGAATAAATATTGCGGCATTAATACAGTGGACATCTCGCCGCGTTTCCGGCAAGAGTCTCTCGATCTCTCCTCAACTCGAGTGCAAAAAGCAAAACCCAGTGGCTATGTCACGTGGGGAGAGCTCGCTTTCGCGCACGGGTATTATAAATTATTATCAGCTCTTATATTTCCAGATGCCATACTTTAGTAGACAAATAACTGCCTTTACAATTACATAGATAATCCGGAGAGAAATTCATCGAACTTACCTGGACTTATCATACTGATCGAATGTTCCAGCCATTGTGTTCGTCAATGTCCTCGCGACTGTTATGGGAATAGAACCGCAGCTATTACTTAGCACTCTTTCCCGTCCCTCCTATATGGATCTGTCTTTGGATTTGTGACTGCGAGAGACGGCAATGTTGCGTACGATACGTAAAGGCGCGACGACGATCAGATCGCGATTCGATCCTTATCCTTCACAGGCTGCCGACGTCAACGCTTAGTAAACACTGCTTCTGTTGCTGGACAGAACTACTTGAAGGAGCGGGCGGCTGCATGGCTCCCGGGCAGGCTATTACTGTATTTAAGGCTTATTATTCTGCTGAACAAGTGGCAGTGGTCGAGAACAGATCCGCTTTTTTCTCTCTCCCTCTCGTGCGTGCTGTTGCTTCCGATCAGACACACCGTACACGAGAAATTATAAGTGCAGCGATTGATGTGTATATATATATATATATATAGATATATGTGTAGATAATATAAGTACGTGATGTGTTCTCCCGCTGGTTGGTTTGCGGAAGCTTCCGATGTTGTCGCGTCCGTTCTGCTGAAAAGCAACGTAAAGTAGAGAGCAAAGTGGAATAAATGAATATATTATATCGGGAAGCCGAATGGAGCACGTCGAAAGTATGTTAACTCTCGGCGATGCTCCTTTAGTCCTCTGCTGCTCTCGACTGCGGCGATCGCGATGCGATGTGTTGGAATGATGGCTTTCGGAACGCGACAAGAAAAATATGGAGATGCGATGCGCGCAAGCCTTGTTCTGTTCGCGAGCTGGAGATATTGGAAATGTGACGTCGTGCGGAGAAGATGTCGTACCGACAGATCAGTGTAGGTGTAAGTACCGTAAGTATAGGTGTAACATTTAACAACCTTCGAGCATATACACGCAATAACTATGATTTTCAATATGAAATTTTATTCTGCATCTGTGGAATTCCGAATTCCGTTCATTGACTGATCCTCTAATGATGCGGCTGCGCTCAGTCGCTCTACAAGTCACGTTCCTCAAGACAGATTTTTTATTTACTTTAAAATATCAGTAATAATGTGCATTCAATGCACTTTGTACTTTCTCGAACAAATGTAAGTATGTAAAAAATAAAAAATGCATACGCTTCAACGAAATTTATCATCGGCTAAATTAGTGTTGTTTACATTAGTGAAAAGTCTCATCATTCATCAAAGATAACATAATAAACAGCAATAACACCTATCGTTTTTAAGGTTAGAAAGACTGGCATCTTACACATACACTATTCTACACGTCTCACTCATGCACATTGCACACACCCCCCGATACCCGTATATACTGCTTACTTATAAACGACATTTTACATTATAGCGACGTGCGACGGTGCAGCGAGAAAGACAGAGAGAGAAGAGAGTAGGATGCATTAAGAAGACGGAGCAGAGAATTCCAAAATGTAGGCAAGTCGTCGCGACTCGTCATCCTTGAAGGAAACGGGAAAGAAAAAGGCAGCGCTGCAACGCAGACAGCAGCCCGGCAACCCGTAAAAGAAATGGGCCAGCGGTGTTAAATTCCGAGAGAGCGCAAGCAACTCTCTTCGTTCAATTGCTCGTTGCGTTGTGTACTGTAGTGCTCTGTGTATACAATACATCTCAAAGATGGAGGAGAAAGACACTGGCGAGACAAGGTTCCTCTCGAGAAGGCGATCCACCGTTTCACAATCTCTTAAAGTCAAAGATGAGCGCACAGCTACCGTCAAAAAGGTTCGGAAAGTGCGTGAGATTGTTATTTGTTTCTTTATTTTGGTTATATGTTTATTTACTACTATCTACCCTATGCGGCGAACGTTCGCATCCGCGAGCGTTCGATTTTTTTCCCGGCAGTACATATGAGTAAATAAACAATTTCAGCGGTTAACCGTCTGTAATGCTTACTATGGTTTTATAGGTTGCGACGATATTACAAAAGCCAGAGAACAGTAGAACACCAGAAGAGTGCGAATTTCTTGAATCTTGCAGTGATATTGTCAAGCAAGTCAATCTCAGGTAAAGTTAGAATGTTATATTCTTATTATTTACTTTTACTGGACTCACTATTTCTTTCTGCTTGTTTTGTTTGTATTGTCTCAACTTTATCATAATACAGCTGTAATACTTTAGTTACTTTAAGTTTTATCAACATTTCATTATGTTAACAGCGAAAGGGAATATATTCATAAATTGTTTCCATTTTTTCCTTTTTGAATTTCTGAAAAATAAAGTGGATTTTTTCATTCTCTATTGTAGACAACAAAAAAGAGATAGAGTGAAAGCTAGACTAGAAGAAGTTGAAGATCCTCTAGAAACTCTTGAAGAAAAATGTATACGGTTAGCAGCTGCTATAAGTCGAGCAACTTCTTTAGCTGTTTACACGGGTGCTGGGATAAGTACAGCAGCATCTATTCCAGATTACAGAGGAACCAATGGAGTTTGGACACGAATGCAACAAGGAAAAGATATTGGGTAAAAAGATTTTTTTACTTTCATTAAAATAACTTGAATTATTTATCAATATTTTCCATATTTTTTTCCTAGAAATCACGATCTCAGTCTAGCAGAACCTACAATAACACATATGGCACTTTATGCTCTGTACAAAGCTCGGATGCTGAAACATATAGTCTCACAGAATTGTGATGGTTTACACTTGCGAAGTGGCATACCTCGACCATTACTATCTGAGGTACATGGTAACATGTATGTTGAAGTTTGCCGAACGTGTAAACCATCACGCGAATATTGGAGGCTATTTGATGTAACAGAAAAAACAGCTAGGTATGCTCACGCCACTGGTCGTATGTGTCACAAATGTAACTCCCCTCTACAAGATTCAATTGTGCATTTTGGAGAACGAGGCAATCTTCTTTGGCCAATTAACTGGAATGGAGCTAGTAGGGCTGCCAAACAAGCAGATGTTATTCTTTGTTTGGGATCCAGTCTTAAGGTTTCAGTGATTTTATAGTCATAATTTTACACCAATGTTGTCACCAATTTTCAAAACTTACGAAATTGTATGAATCTTTTATATTAGGTTCTCAAAAAATATCCATGGCTTTGGCAGATGGACAGACCAGTATCAAAAAGGCCTCAACTTTACATTGTCAATCTTCAGTGGACACCCAAGGATGAAAACGCTGTACTGAAAATAAATGGAAAATGTGACAAAGTTATGAAAATAGTTATGTCGCATTTAGGTATTGATATACCCTGTTACAACCGAGCTAAGGATCCAATTTTTTACCATGCAATCAGGTTGCAAAATAACGAATTGTCAACAACTTCGCAGCCTTGTTTAGAGTCACCTGTCACGACCAATGACAATGACGAACAAAATGTATTGAAAGAAGAAGAAAAAGTCATAGAAGCAATAGATAATGATGATGTAGAAATCATAGAAGAGATACCAAAAAAAGAAACAGATAATCATCTTGATAATCATACTCCTCTAAATTTGACCGAGAGGTAGGAAATTATTCGTGCAATTAATCTTTAATTCACCAAGTGAATCAATCACTTATTTATAAATTATATAAAATTTTAGACGGTCTGCCTTACCCGATGAGTTGGTGGAAAAAGAGGAAGAAGATGATGAAGACTGCGATTCACAAATAACTACGCAGGAGCCGATAAGTGCCTATCCGGCACCATTTTTCGCAGCCTTACCTTTTCTTTCCATGGGCTTGCCCTTCCCGCCTGTATACATGTATCCCCAATTAACACCCTTTCTTTACTTTCAACCATTTATTCAAATGCCAGCAACGACACTAGTTCAGGAGGAAGATCAGTCATCCAAACCAAAACCAGCTTGTGAATTTTGTATGGAAAATGAAGGTTCTTTAACTTGTTTGTATTACCAACGTGATGTCGACGGTGATCCCGTGACAGCCGATCTTCGTCCTACGCCTGATCCACCAGATCCAAATGAAATTCAGGATGTATCCGACAAGACATCATCGGTCACTGATGAAAATGCCCTGGCTGCTCCATCCGCCAAAAATCCAGGCTGGTTCGGCAAAGGCTATCGAAAGGGTATGAAGAGAAAGCGGTAGCATCCGATCCATATCTACGTTTTACTTACGTTGTTCCTCTTCCTCTTTGCCGTCATCGCCATTGTCTCTAGATCCTCACAGGATCATCGATTCCGAGATACTTTTGTATACTGCGGATACTTGAACTGGATAATCGCGTTGTTTGAAACGACCAGACTTATCGTAGATTACGAGAACGAAAATGGAATGAATGTGTTTGTAACTGAATTGCAAGGTTTGTGTTTAAGGCTAGTGTGTAGTGAGACTGTTATGAAGTGCAAATCGTTTCTTGTGACATTGGTTTTTTAGTCCTCAGTTTGCTTTGTTTTAATGCATTTTAGCAAGTTATGTAACGCTTAGAAGTGAGTGAATATAGACTAGGGCCAATATGCAGATATATATTTTTAATCCATGCATAAATGACCGACAATGAGTACTGTGTTTTAGATACTAGGTAATAATTAGATTGTCATGGTATTCTGACTAAACTTGAAGCATGATATCAACTAAATATCAACCATTTTGCATAGAAAAGTCATCTTAATATAATTTGCTTATTTCTATTAATTTTTTCTTATCGATTACGGAAAACTAATAATTTATTGTGAAAAATAAGAAAAAATATAAGGATATTTAAAAAAGGTATAGCCATCACAAAGTAAATCAAAGGTGTTCATTTTCAATATGGTTGATTAATTTCAAATTTTCCTTATATGAAAAATATCAAGTATACGTAAATATTCAGTATTAGAAAGATTCTAATCAAAATGAAATTCCGAGAAATGTCCTTACGTAGCTATTTCCTTGGAGCACTTGTTTATCTCCAAACATCACGTTAGTCATGGATACAAAATCGACATGAATGTCTAAATTGCCCTAAGTTTATTTCAATATAAGTGATATAGTTTACCTACATCGCCTCTGATGCAGCTTAGTCAAAAAAACAGCGCTGCGAATCCCATTTTAGAATGTATTCACCGAGGTTTTATAGTTATTTATAGCAATACGCCAAGAATGACATTATGTATATAATTAGCGCTGAATAATGAAATCAGGAATCTTAACATAGTAGTACTAATTAAATTCGGTTGTTTATTCATAGCCTTACAACAATATTGGACTAGGATTAGATTTAGTCAATACGGCAGCTGCGTAATCCAAACTTTTTTAGTACTTGATGCGATTTGTTACGTCCAGTGAATTTTTTCTCAAAATAAAATATTTATTTTTTTACATATCCTATACGCGCTTAGATTAATTTATTTATAATATTTAATGAAATATAAGTTTTCAGTTTTATAAACTGACATTAGATATACGTAAATTGTTTGTATTTATTTAACAAAAAAATTTTTATAGACCGATGTTTTCACTGCATAAGCGTTGAAAGTTTGTAAACTACTGCGCATTGCAATTTTTTGTCTAATATCATTTCATATTGAAAATGATACGAAAAATATGTTTTTACATCACAAGAAATAGTTCTGCTTTATTCAATAAGATCAGAATTAATTCTTTAATTTATTCAACGGCTGTAATGATAATTTTAGACTTTCAATTAAAATTTACTTCTCTTATACATAGTAAATTACCGATATTGTCTTTATTCTTTAGACGAAATTTATACAATGACTCATTTTAAATTGTAAATATTTTAAATTTTTATACATATTAATTGATATTTTTGTTGTTTGTACATAGTTACATACATTATACGTTTGTGTCACCCATGAAATTTTTATTATTTATAAACAATAAAGAAAATTTATAAATAACCAGTACTTTATTGTGCATCTTTCGAATCGCAATAAAGTCTGTCCTGACTCCTTGATTATCCTAACCGAATACTCTATAAAGAATCCTATATGAACACAAGCCAAAGTCGAGTTTAGTTATATTTTTTCATAAATTAAGGAAAAAATAGCAATAAGTTTTTTATTAAAGAGATATTTTATGTTATATTTTTAATGGCCCTGATATTTCGGTTTTAATGTAGTATAATCTATTGTGTAGAAGCAGAAATAGATTATTATAGTCGATGAATGGATGTTTGAATGATATTGTATTGGTTGCTTTTTAAACATAATGCATTTAGAAGCAATATATACAAATATTTTAAAGATTTCTGTAATCTACAGTGAAAATGGCGTAACACGTACGACTGTACCTATTTTCCAGGTGCAAAAGGAAGCGCACTGCTCACTGCAATAAAGTTGCATATTTTCACTTTGTTAGTAACAGTTTGAGTTTATGCTTACGTGTTATACGTATACATGAAGGTACCAAGTGTAGTACTAGGAGCTAATCAATATTCGTAAAATCGAAAATGGCTTACACATGGTTTCTTTTCTATAGAAATATTTCAATTAGTATGAAGACGAAAAGTAAAATTTTTTAAAAAATATTTCGCAAACTCCTAATTATTCCTTTCACACCGGTCCTCATCGATTTATTTAAAAACGTATATTTGTTTGATGAATAAAATCCCTTAAAATTAAGAATCGAGCGCAGAAATTCTGTTGACTATAATCCGACAAATCTTAAAAAAAACGGCAGAGACAATACATCAAGCGTACTTGCGGGGGGTGGGGGTCGTTTCCCCCCGTTTCCAAAGTCGCAATATACTATACCCGATATAATAGTCACTCGCACGTGTGTGCAGTGCGTATCTTTATAGTATAGTGTTATCCTATGAAGCATCGTATTCGCATAGAGCGTATAGAAGAGTCGGGGAGAACCGTATAGCATTAGAGCCATTCGTCAATTGCAACGGAACTACGGCAGCAGCGCGCAGCGGCAGCCCTTATACATATACGAGATCTGCGATTGAACCGTCACCCTCCCACACGCAGTGTCTTGCGCACGTGCATACACTATGTGAAGGGAAAGGAAAACTGCGAATCGCGTCGTTACGCGGCAGCACGCGACAGCCGTCGACGGGGACGCCGCCTACTTTCGTTGCTCCTGGGGACGACGTCGTCGACGTAGTGCGCGCGCCGTAGTCTTTACTCCTTCTGACATACAAGCTGCAGCACTGCATCGTCGCGGGCTGGCTGTCAATGTGCGCAAGCATGTTGCCCCGAGACTGGAGTGAGGAGATCAGCTAAGGGCTGACAGAGCGCGTATAATGTCGGCTGGGCGTCCGCGTCGCGACCATGGCGGAGAAGTTGCAGCAGCAGCAGCAGAAGAATCGACGACGACTTGGCTGCAGCGACGAGGGCTAATAGCGAACTGTGTAAGCCAGGAAGACGACAAGTCGACCGTAGTAGGAGCTTGTAACACTCGTGAGTGCAGCCGGCCGGTCGTGTAGCAGCCGAAGCTCGCGGTGAGTCCTGATGTGCCAATGATAACTGCACTGCACACATAGCTGCACATACACCCTTTACAATCACATCTACCTAAATGTATACACACATTGGTCGTCGGTTCTAGTCGGCCCTGCGCTTACCTTATATATATATATATATAGAACACCGATGGATGCAGCGAGTATCTGCGGGTTAATATAGGTTGTGAAGAGAGAAAGAGAGACAGAGAGAAAGTCGTTCGTGGTTTGTTGCCATGGAGACTCCCTTACATACTGCTGCTGCTGCTGCTGCTGCTGCTGCTGCTGCTGCTGCTGTTGCCGCTGCTCGTTCGCGCTTAGGTACACTATGGTCACGTTGACTCGCGACCATTTCCTAGCTGATATTTAGGTCTATATATGATATACGTACAATCTTACCCACTGACTTTATGATTCTCCAGCTCCAGTTTCCCTTTCTCTCTGGCTGTATTTTGGTGAAAAGATACGACACCGTAGAATAATTACGTACATTCTATACGTATGGAAAATGTTTAATCAACTCAAACGATTAGAATTTTGAATAGAGCAACAAGAATAGGAAGAAAGAATTCGACTTAAGATTCGCAAAATTTCTATTTCATAACTCTGGCTGTATACGAAATTCAAATCGATCGTTTGTTGCGAAAGTATACGGCTCGAATTATGCCGATTTGTGGTATGTTTTTTTCGCAAATTTTAAAACTTGATTATGAATGCGCCATTGTATTGTAATATTGTGTACGATATGTTTGAAGGCTCTACTATACTTTACTAATATATAGATGCAAAAGTAATTATACTAAAAATAATTCATTATAGTTATAACTATAATAATTATGAAATTATAAATAGCATAAAAGTAGCATATACTGAGTGAAATTATAAGTTTCATTTACTTAATTCCACGAATTAAGCACCTAAAATTTGCAGGAAAAGGAAAAAACTGAGATGAAAATCTCTGAGTCAATGATTACCTGTATTATATAGAGAAGTGAATCCATATAATATAATCCACACAAGAGGAATACTTTGTTCATCGTTGTACGTGCAGACTTTGCGCTATATACTTTAATTTCCTCGTTTTTTCTTTTTCCCGTTCACACACAGTATTTTCAAAGGCCGTCATTGTCCGATAGCTCGCGCGTAAAAGGCCTTTGAGTATAAGTATTGGCTCGTGTGTGAAGCTATTGGTAAACATGTGGAATTTTCACGTCAGACGAAGGCGATGAGAGAGAGAGAGAGAGAGAGAGAGAGAGAGAGAGAGAGAGAGAGAGAGAGAGAGTAAAAAGAGATATAGTGTGTGATGAGTGTGTGTATATACGGGATTATTTCGTCTTTTTACTTTTCTTCCTGGAGCGAGAGCTTACATCGGTGCGAGATAAATCACTCATGAGCTGCCACTATCAATCGTGGTATATCGGACGAGCCGTGGCTACCGATTCACGTATATTGATCTTTCTTTAAACAAAAAAACTGACGCGCGCGGCACTTGATTGTGCATGAGTCAACAGTTTATTCTTACTAGAGGAAGCTTTTTAATTAAAAAATTTTCAATCTTGTACGCATCAATTGCGTGTAATACAATATGTCAGGTATCGTTTATCCAAACGGTATTAAACAGCTTAAATTATTTGAGCCATTATTGCCATAAACGTCAGCTCGGTAAAAAGTTGTTATCGTTCGAAAAAAATAACAACTTAAGTTATTTGCAGAACTGAATTCCTTAACTTTTAACTGTATCCTATATATAGTAGCATCCACAATTAGAAATTATCCAATTGTGGGACCCTCTTCAACGAAGATGCCATTTATTTTACACGTCGTTAAAGGGGTATACATATGAACATCAACACGTACCAAAGTGAGCTTAAGTTTCTCTAACCACCCACTAATAGCGGTCTAAAGTAGGCGTGCACGCTATCTATTTTTGCGATTGTACAGACTGGCCGACAATAATAGAATCAAAACAAACTCCTGCCCTGGAATAGATTCACTCCGCGTCTGGTACTAACACCAATTGCGCAACAATAGCGCGCGCAAAAACTAAGGTCTAAAAGCGACAAACGCCTGCAGTCACTCTCGTGAGGGTCTTTTCTAGTATCATCGCGCAGATACAGCTGCGGTCATTAAATGGCTGGCTTCGACATCACTCTTTCAATGTTCTTATACTATACTCATACTACCCATCGACTGTACATATATAATATACTGCTATATTACTATAAAGAGTTCGCACGCTCACCAATAAATTAATGTTTTATATGAATGTTGTTGCTTAACTACTAAAAGTTGCACGTAAATAGTAAAGAACACAGCTTTCATAATGCAGAGATATTTTTACCTTATCCCTTTTAAATAATATGTGCTCGGTTATGGTGTAATGGGATTTTCAACAAACTTTTACCTACTGCATCCTCCCATATCATAAAAACATTTTTTTTCTTAATTTAATTGTGTATTACATATTCTCCTTCCTCTATCTATCTATCTCTCTCTCTCTCTCTCTCTCTCTCTCTCTCTCTCTCTCTCTCTCTCTCTTTCTCTCTCCATATCTATCTATCTATCTAACTCGATCTCTCTTAATGAAAAAATTACCGCAAGGAAAGTGAAAAGGTTCATTTGTACTCGTAATACTGAAAGTAGGCGAAAATTAAAAGCCCGTGAAATTACCGCAGGGCTATAGAAAGTTGAACGAATTTTCCTATGAAGAAAAAAACAGTCTGCTAAGTCCTATTTATGGTATACAAAAAAGGGAAAAATTAAATGAAAAACGAAGTAGACGAGAAAGAGAGAAGGAGAAAGAGAGAGAGAGAGTTACACTGCAGGAGTTATTCTCATATACAAGAGAGAAAAATCGTTGACCTCATTTTTTCCTCTTTGACTCTGTTAACTTATACCGCCGTCTTGTCAAGTGTCAACCAGTCTTCCGCGCGGTATTGTGATTACCTCTATTTCTATGAATATTGTACGTGTGTTTTAAAATATATATAACCGTATAAAGAAGTGCAAGATGACTTCGTAAAAAACAATGCTTCAAGTGTCTATGCTACGTGTCTATAATACATCTGAAAAGCGTAGGATTTTTAGAAAATAAAACTAAAAAGTTATGATCCTAATCATAATAAAAATTTGTCTCAAGTATAGTGCATGTAAACGAATTTAAATCGGGTACATTTGTATGCGAAGAACCCAGAAAATATTTATTATATTTCAGAGAAAAGTTTTCTGTATAGGTGAATCTCTGTGAAATCGACCGATCAAAATTAAAATTTTTTTCCAACCATATTAAATCATATCAACTTGATGAAATACACTTCCCTGAATTTTTTCAGATTTTTGGCATCGATTATCTCTGAGCTACAGGAGGTCAAAGTTGGTAAAATCAGGTTTTTTTGCATTTTTTGTTGATTTTCAAAAATGCATAGTTTCTTAGGGATCCCACAGTCATATGTGTTGTAACTATGTTATAATACATTTATGCTTTAATAGTAGCAAAAGTGAAAGTTCACTCCGGACTACTACCAAAAAGTTCCTGAAGATATCTTTTATCAGTACAAAAGTGCCCGCTAAACTCCTAGAACAAGATGGAACTACTCTGATAAGCTAAAAATAAAAAAATCACTTGTCAAAACCAAAAAATTGGATTTCCTATTTGAAAAAATATATTTAAATAGTAAAAAAATTCTAAGATAAAAAGTATTCTTGAGATTTTTCTTAATTTCGCTTCGTTTCCAAGCTAAAAATCGATGAACATGTAGAATTTTAGCATAAAATTTATTATAAAAATTCGAATTTTTTTTACTCTTTAAATATATATTTTCAGATAGGAAATCCAATTTTTTTGTTTTGACGAGTGATTTTTTTATATTATCATATACAGGAAATGACTGCGCTACGTACCATAATTCTAGGATCCCAATGTCACTCAAGATCGAAATACATATTTTTAAAATAGTCTAAGACCTGCCTACTATCAGTGTTGACTGTGTTACGCATATCTATATCGCTACACTCGCCGTACTTTTAGATAGATAACTCGCAAAGCAGGATTGATCTGCTTGCATCATTGCGTCTGTATTATATAGGCACAGTAGGCTGATATAGATAATATACACAGTACACAAGCACGACTTTGTATATACGCGTTGCCGTGCGTTCTGTCGAATAAAAACTGGATCACACGGATCTGCTTTTCAACTTCACTTTTTCTTTTATTCAAGAAGAAAGTTTTTTGTGTAACCTGCAAATTATTTATAGCATGCAGTATAATTCGATGCCCATAAAATAATATTTTACTGCAATATATGTTACAATATTTTAATTATTTTCCTGCTGAATAAATTATCTAAAACCTGAGAAAAAAATTAATAATTTTAAATACTACTTATACACATCCAAATACCTATGACTGTAGTCATTCATGGATTAAAATTCAAGCCCGTTGCATACAGTTTCCATCTTTTCTAAAACTAATTTCCAAAAGCAGGAAACTCGAATGCGTGTATGTAGAGTGTACAATACCTCGGTCAGGTGTCCATTTATTCCTTTGACAATGCTGTTAAATGAAAAAAATGTTGGCCGCGCGTGCTGAGCATACGCGCAGTCCGAATAAAGAGGTTGAATTACGATTTATTCGAAGAAAACAGGAAAAGCATTTTACTTCCGTTGGTAATTCGAAAACGACAACACCCCTGCTATGCTCGAAAACGTCCCCATCCTCGCCCAACGCGCCATATATATAGGTATATTATATATATGTATACGATATACATATGCAGCGGCGGTGGAGATTTAGCGCTCGCGAGCGCAGAATCTGGCAACGCCGGCCGGCAGTTACATATATGAGGGAGGGGGCGGAGAGAAAGAGAGATGAAACTCGTATGTAGGTATATACAGCAAAGTTGGACGGAACACATAACAATGGAACTGATGCTGCTGGCGAGCATGCTTTTCCAATAATGCTTCCTTTCCACTTAAGCCTCAAGGATTCGAATCATAATTACGTGCTGATGAGAAGCTAACTACATACCGTCATGGCCTTTTCGTTTGGTTCTTCCTTCGAGGATACAGCTTGCCAATTTCCTAATCAGCTGCAGGCACGTGTCAATTTAAAATTCATACGGGTAGGTTGGATCAAATACTTCTTTTCTGAAAAAGTGTTTCATTATTCGCTGTGAGCATGTTTTTTTAACAAATGCAATAAGTAAAAGAGTCTTGTGATAATTTTCAAGGATATGCTTTTTAGATTATACAAAATCGCTTACAGAACATAAAAGCACTATTTTTTCATGTCAAGGAAAATAAAAAAAAATTAGAGAGATGAAAGCATTTTTATGGTATAAATATAGATTGAACAATATCTACTGAACAGTGTACATGTATACTTGTATATGTACTATATGTTCGCAAATACAATGCTTTATGCTTTATCGACATTTTTCTTGATCTTCTCATAAAAATTTTTTTATGCGCGTCGCTCCTGATACTCGAGCTTTTTGTCCTTGCATATACGCGGCGAGTCAACATTTTCACAAAAGAATAACGCAAGCAGAGTGAACTAGAATTAGATTCCGAGCTTTCAAAAGGATTTTATCCAGTGACAATGTATAATCGTGAATCCATCCCAAATATTTCTCAACATTCTTTACTCGGCCAAATATTTGTTGTAATGAGAAACAAATTTTTTTATTATCCTGAAAAACGTTTCGAACGTTTATTTTCGAAAATACAGCGAGTGAAAAGAAATTTTTTTTGGAAAGCCAGCATAACTCCTGGCATCGTTCGGCTAACGCCCCCTACACAGCAATAATATATAGCACAGCGTGTGGATCGTGGCATTCGATCGTGCGTCCACGAACTGACAAAGCGAGCAAGCGACGAAGTCCCGAGCGAAGCTTCTCCTCCCGACCACGGGCGTCGCCGCGGTGGCACTTTGAACGTCACGAGGCAGTTGGCATAGGTAGCGCGCAGCAGCTCTCCTCTCTCGCTGGAGTCGCTGGCTCGCGGTCGTATAGGAGATCGCGCTCGGCGTCTGCGTAGACAGGACGTCGACTCTCGAATTCGGTCGGTGCATATACACACACAGGCTGCGGCCTCCGCGCGTGCAGTCACAGTTCCGTAAAGTAAATAATATTCCAGCGTTACTGGCAAATCGTGCGAGACTGCGAACCGCAGGATACTGTACTTGAACCCATTTGTTTGTCAGGGACGAGAAATACGTATAGCTGTATACGTAGTGCGCGCGTGTTTCGCGGAGTGAGTGCACGAGCATATAATATACCACTTGACGCAAGAGAAAGAGATGCAGCCGCCGTTGCTGCTGCTGCTGCTGCTGCTGCTGGATCGCGTCGCCGTGGCTCGCAAGTAGCGAGGCAGCGAGCGTCTTCTTCCCCGTGAACAAAGGCTTAGATATCACGACGTTGGTGTTCTGTGCGCGATACGTTCTTTACATGGGCAGGAGTATCCGTAAGACACGATTGGATAGAGAAAGGAAAGAAACAGCCCGCGAAGAGAAGTGCGCAAAGTCGTAGCATGGCACAGGGGACTTGTCGCGTCGTCCCGGTGCCGAAATCCGCGGGAGCAGCGACTCCTTGCCCGGTCGTCAGCGTGCTCTGATCCTTTCCGCTTCTCGCTGCCTGTAATTCTCGAGTGCGCGACGTGGTGTAGTTGTTTTGCAGCCGGAAAGTGTCAATTTTTGTGTTCCCGATCGCTTCGCTGCCGACAGACAGCAATTCGGAGTCATGAGACGGATAAGTGGTAAGACATCCTCTGAATTTTCTCTCGTTCTCTCTCTCTCTCTCTCTCTCTCTCTCTCTCTCTCTCTCTCTCGCGAAATTTGACTCGCTGGCGTATTTACAAAATTCTGTGACTGGGAATGCAAACATTGCTCCGAATATGCGTGTGTGCGTGTGCGTGTGTGTATGTACGCGCGCGTATTTGCTCTCGCCATGAAAGAAAGGCATCGAGTTTCCCCCGTCGACTCCGATCGAGTTCTCTCTCTCTCCTCTCTTTCTGCTGCAGCGACTCCGCTATATACTTACTCTCCTCGCGTACATATATAAGTATATACGTGGATTTTCATCTGAAAGCTGTAGCACACAAACGTATATGTACACAGTCGCGAGTACGGTATAACGATGAGGTCATTGTGTCGTAGAAGTGGGAGAATCATCGTCCTTGCGATGTAACTTGGCTGATTTTGATCAGTTGCTTTTTCCGGAACTGGGATGCCGACGTGAATCATGTGCCGATGCTGCTGTTATACGATAAGTCGGGGTACTCCGCGCACGCGCGCCTCATGTGTAATTTAAAGGCGATTAAAAGTTACTGAAATAGATAAAGGCGTTTAGAGACAATGCCTGCATTAAGTTAAAAGTATAGTGTCTGCTAATGAAATATTCATTAGTTTATCACGCGCGAACGTGCACACTGCACATATTGTTGTTCTCGCTATGTTTACGCTTTGAAATCTCTATACTTAACTCAGCTTTTTCTTCTTGGAGTGCTCTCGGGGCAGTACGGCCAATTGAATTAATAATTCGACCTCGAATTCGACCAAAGCGAGCGTAAAAAATTACTCCCTCCTTTCCTATGAATCCGTATAGAACGCTTCGCACCCGTAAAAGAAAAGATTTCCTTATTAACTTTCTGCGAGTCCGCAAGTAAATACAGATATCTCTTTCTTGAAAAAAAGCGCCGACTAAGAATTTTCTCTCTCGACTTCTAAACTTGCAAACCAGGTTTTTTTGCCTCGGCCAAAAGGAGTTACGCTCACGAATCTCAACTTCTCGGATGCGGAATTTTATTTCCAACTGTCGACTCTGGCGTTGCAAAAAAAGAAAAGAAAAAGTGGAATATACCTACTAAGAAACTTTTCAAATTTGATGTTGGACGCAGTAGCAGTACCAGTCTACGCGAGAGTCTACGTCAGTTGCAGCGTTAGACGAAGCTGTGCGGAACGTGCGAGTGTGCGTGTTTTCAGAAATTTTCCAAAGCATTATCGGGCCTAAGAGAGAAACTTGAAATCGATATTTATTCTACGCAGGAGAGAGTCAATAAATTGCGAAGCAACAATCAAACATTTTTACAGCGCAAGAACAATTTTACTACATTGAGGATAACGTTTGAAATTCTGCGAAGAAAGTCCTTTAAAATTGTGTACATGCGATTATATGTTTTCGTATATGAGGCCAATCAGTTGTACACCTTTGCTCGAAAACTCACCCTCTCGCAGTAGTGCACACAGCTCGTTCTCCCCCGACGAAAAACAGCCGGCCCGCAGCTGTCTCATAGAGTTCAGCTGCACTTTCCAAAGAGCCCTGCCCAAAATGTGCTCCATCGGAAGCATACGTGCATACATGACGCACATGTTCCTAAAAAAGTGTGCATCGGCGCAGGAAAGTTAGCTCAATACCCTGGATCCGTTTCTTCGCGACGGGCTGAGATGCATAGATCGGTAGGCTGGATTTTCACTGCACGCAGAGCGTCTCTAATACCGAGAAAGAAGAAAGAGATACAGACGTAGTGTATCCGTTTCTCTCTCTCTCTATACTCCGAGCTAAGCGTCCTTTAGAGCACTTACGTAAGGCCTTGGTTCGGCCGAGCGAGCAGGATATTTGCTTGCCTCGCTTGCCTGGGTTTTTAGCTATAGTTTCGACCGATCTCTCTCTCGCGCGCTCTCTCTCTCTCTCTCTCTCTCTCTCTCTCTCTCTCTCTCTCTCGCTCTCTTTCTCTCTCTCTATCGCCCGTGCGGTGTATACGAACACTCCCATTGGACGGAGTACTTAGAGGATTTCAAGGCTGCATTTATAGTCGACAGTGAACTGCGCTGTTGCTTTCATGGTTTTTGGAAAAATAGTCGAATAGACCTGAGTACCTTTGCGTACAGCTTCTCTCGGAAATTTTCCTCGCTAAGTAAAATTTGCATGTAGACGATGTCTTTACGGCGTGAACCGCAGTATCTCAGTAGATCTGAAATGATAGAACGGTCGTTCTACTACTGTTACTTACTCGTAAATAACAAGGAAAAGCCAAATTGTACTTCCTTTCAAGTCACTGATTATTTGCGCACTTCAAACCGTGCGCTACGAACCGTGCAGGACTAGTCAAAATGGTAATACTGAGAGCGCGAGAAAATTAGCTAATATTTTTAACTGATAAGGATTTTCCAACGATCGCATGCACCCATCAATGAAATGTTGTATTTACAATTTTAACGATCAGTTAACCATATTAGGCCGACAAGCGCGCGCATGCACTTTCTAATTTGAATTTTTACGCGCGAGCAGGGCAGAGTTTGTGTAATTTGTGCTGGACCTTTCGCTCATCGTCTTCTCCAGTAAAAAATAACTTCCAGCTTAAGACAATATTGGATGTTTTATAAGTAAAGTCTTTCCCCATCAGAGTTTAGCAGCTAATTGAAATCGCTAATTCTATCGTCGTCCGCAAGTATATACCCGGCGTAGCAAAAAGTCAGTCGAGCAAGTGCACATCCTGCACCGCAGAACAGCACTTGATCGTGCGCTTCATCAGTTTCAAGCTTTTGCAAAAAAAGTTTCTCGGTACACCACAAACTACATACCTATGCCAGTGTTCAATGTAAGGTTAACTTCGCAAGCAAGAATGTCGTGCACGACGAAATCTGTCTTCTTTATTTTTCACTTGTCCAGTCTTTCCTTCCTCCTTTTTTGAGATTAAAAAAGCTGACTCTGTTCGAAGTCGTGGAGCTTTCATATACCGTGCTTCAATTTACAGTGTTGGTTAACAACCGTGTTTTTGTTCGAATCGAGTGCGGTCTCGACAAGCCCAGCACACGTGATTTTGTAATTTTAAAGAAAGTTTCCCGCGCGTTAAAATATCAAAAATAATATTTACAACAGCTTTCTCTCGCTGTCTCTCTTTTCTGACCATATATGACTGTACATTTTAAGCTTCGTATCACAGTATTTTATTTGATGTTTAATAACCAATTAACATAATGGAAATTCATTTGAAAAACTTAAACGGCATAGTATGTTTAATAAGTCAGCGCATCAAGCTCTGCAACGATTCGCGCAATAGCTGCCAGTCGCCTACAAATCATATAATAATGAAATATTCAAAATTTCAAAACGCAGTAGTATACTGCACTAATATTTTCTCACAGAATTGCCACGAGAATTGGCCGCGAGTGTTTAAATTTTACGGGCTCATTGCAGTATAGCTTATATAGACTGAAACGTTGATGATGTTAGTGCAGTACCTGACTTGTTTTCATTGAATTCTACGAGCTCTTCGTTAAAATTTCAATTAGCAGCACAAGAAATATCATTGTTTTCCTTCAAATTTCAATTTCAAATTAACATTTAATTTTTAATTAACTTTATTCATATATATATACACACACACACACACACGCGCGCGCGCGCGCGCGCGAACACACACATTTACGCATATTGCGTATAGATCATCTGTATTACTTAGTCTTAGAAAACTGTAAAAAAAATTCGCACAAAATTTGCAACAGTAAAGGACACTTATACACAGCGAGCCAGACCAGTTGCACGAAAAGGCATGAAGAAGACGCCCTCGTAAAATCTTCGGTCCTCTTTGGCTCGTGCAATTTTTTCTTTTCGGTGAAAATTGTTGCCGAGAAGATAAAGGGGAAGGACGACCTTCCCTTTCTCCTCTGCAGCGATCCTCTCTCAATATCGCCCCCACCTTGGCGCGAGTAATAAAACATATACCGTAGTGGAAAGTACCGCTCGACAGGAAGAAAGGCTCGCCGACGATGCTATACGGGTTGTTGTATAGCTACTGTAAAGGGGATCTCAAATTTTATGATGGAATCGAAGAAGAGGCCGATGAGTACTTGTACCTCGGGTTCCTCCAGCACCCGAGAAATTCGAAATAGACTGCCCCCAGCCTCTTCTATGTATTTCTTCTTTCTTTTAATTTTCGCGCGTCATATAGCCCCGCATATAAATTTCAACAGAGACGAAACAATTTTGAGTATGCACATGAAAATGCTTTCTTTACTACGTGAGAACAAACGAATGTGTGATCGATTGATGCTGTGTTTCATGTAATATTTTCGTGGTCTCGACAGTTCGGAGAAAAGATTGAGGTGAACCGCGAAATTGAACAGGTCGGGGTCAAACGCGTCCTTGCAGACGGCTGAAAGCAATCGAATGTCGTATATCGTCTATGCACATACGTT
Source organism: Philotrypesis tridentata (assembly GCA_018906965.1). NCBI lineage: Eukaryota > Metazoa > Arthropoda > Insecta > Hymenoptera > Pteromalidae > Philotrypesis > Philotrypesis tridentata. Next base: position 15,896,735 of record JACCIB010000001.1, read on the forward strand.
AATACATAATAAATATTTAATGGTATAGTTTTTACTGCAGAAGAGAATAAACAAGTTCGTTTCATCCTTTCTTTTTTTATCAATCCATTAGGTAACCGCAATCAGGTGAGACTCATCTTTTTTTCAAAAGGATGCTCAAAAAACGTTACAAAAAAATATTTTTTTCTCGTATTTTTTGCTTCTACTATGAAAATTTCGACGAGTAGATGCAGCGATGCCTCGTGACTTCAATTTTTTTGCATACGTATTCACTATACGCCAAAATACATGTGTTGGTTTTATCGATGAAAACATACTTTTTCAGACGCATGTCTGCCTATGTGCACGTGAATCAATGTAATATTCGTCTCGCAGTGTTATTTACACGAAGTTTTACTAAAAAAAGTTAGGTCGCAGTAGAGAAATATGTAGAGTGGGAGAAAGACTGGAGCGAGGACAGGAGGGTCGAGGATGAATGTATAGACGAATGGGCACGTCGATATTGGCAATTCAAGAGAACCTGACCGGATATCGACGCTCAGATGCGTGTGCTGTACGCGTGTCTCTTGCAGTCTTTTGTCCGAGGGTTCGTTTGTGTGATTAACCGCCGAGTAACTATCGGCTATTTTATTCGACGCATCAAGTTTATTCATCTCGATAAATCGATTTTGCTCACAATTTAGAAAAAGGAGCGCACGATAGCGTAAGTAATGTTACAGTTATAAAGTAGAGTATACAGATTGCGCCTAGAGAAGCCTTTCAAATCAGTATCTACAGCGCAGAAATCCGCTGTCTCGGCAATGAAGAACACGTATTATGCACCAGGAGGAAAGAGCAGAGAGAAAGAGAGAAAGAGAGAGAGAGAGAGAGAGAGAGAAGTCTGTGACTTCCGGACCACTAAAAATAAAGCTGGCTCTACTCTATCCCTGCATGCGCGTCGTTCTAAGGCTTACGTACTCCGAGGGTCCATTGACCCTTATGTTTTTCTCTCTTTTCTTCTATCTATTCTATACATATACCGGGTAGTGGTAGCAATGGCTAAACAATCGCATCGCCAGTTCGACGTTTCGTCTCGGTGTGTTCCGCGTTGAGATTTTTTGGATTGAAGCCCAGAGTTACTGCAACAGCACAGTAGCCTTAGATGAACAGTGGAGTTGGTGCATTCAGAAAGAGAAGGAGGAAAGAGAAAGAGAGATATATTACGCGAGTTGTGCAAGATTTTTTGGCTTTCGTTTTTCCGCTCCACTGGATTTTCGTTTTACGAGAGCTTATTTGTTTCACGAAACGTATTTGTCATATAAGTAAACGATTGCTTTGAACACTTTTTTCATCCAATATATAGTAGCAATTTTTTTTCAGATTCTATAAAATTGTTGACCTTACATTTAAAAAGTAATATTTCGAATTAATAGAATTACGCAGTTAAGGTGTTATATGCAGTATATGAAACATTTAATATCGATATAAAATTTAACATCTTCGTTATGTATGTAACCTGAAGAGCCAAAACATATCGGTACTCGTTTGCGAGCATTAATTAAGCCGTATTATTATTCCATCATAAACCTGGTACGGCATGCCTCTCAAAAAATCCCAACAAGAGCATTAAAAATTGGTCCCGTAAAAATTACTTATGTAAATGCTCCGAATTCTTTCTTTAGCAGCTTTTTAATATGAATAAAACTCAATTCGAGACTTACGTACCCGTCGATCGTGACAAAAGGTAAATAATGCACCAGCAGTGCTTTGTAAGAGAGCTTGCAGATCATGGTCTTCAATGCAATCTTATTATCTTCGTCAATTCTTAGTTAATACGGTTGTACTTAATCTGTACGTGTATACTAATATTCCCCTATAGTAAACAGAGCAGCATCGAACTTGCGTAGGCAGCATCACATATACACACTGGCAATTTTATTAGTGCAGTACAGCAGCGCATCAGTGGGTGTAACGGTGCACCCGCGCTTGCGTCCTACGCGTCCTCGACCTTGAAGAGCAGACGATGCACTACTATATAGTCCCCCGAGACGAAAGGCTTTGTTCGATCGCACGGACTGCTTCACTATACTGCAGCCGTACGTATACAACCGTCGTTGTGCGTATATACGAACGCAAAGCCAGCTCTCGAGAGCACTTTGGCGGGAGAGAATTAAGAGAGCGCGACGGCTTTGGAGTTTTGCTCCTGCGCCTCGGGCGTATGCGACGTCGAATGCTCGATGCAGAGATGCAAATGTACTCGTGGCTTGTTTTCCGGATGAACTGACCCTATGAGCTCTTTCGCACATAATAGCTTGTGCTCCAGGGGGCGCAGCCTTATTGTACGCGAGTGAAGAAGCGGGTGTCGAAGATGTGGCTTACGTCTGCGAATATACATGGAGTTGAGTGGATGGTTGCTGCCGCCTCGATGGCTCGAAAATTGAGGCCATTCTGCGTGCTATGAATGGGGCCAATTTCTGTTTCTCCCCCCTTGCGCGTCGGCAAAAATAAAACAAAAGAGCCGCCTGGCATTTTTGCATTGCACATCTTTTAATGCGCTTACCATTTGCATACCAAAGAAATACTCCAAACAAGTCTCTTCCATCAGCAGATCCAGAATTTCAGCTTTGTCTCTCTCTTTCTCTCTCTCTCTCTCTCTCTCTCTCTCTCTCTCTCTCTCTCTCTCTCTCTCTCTCCTACCCGCTATACGCAACCGAAAGCTAACAAACATACCGTAAAATACGTGAAAGCGCGCTCTGCGTCAACAAACCTCGAGAATCCCCTTTGTCGCGGTTATAAAAAAAGCCATTCTCGAATGTATACAACAAGAGAAGTATATAGGTATATTATCACATCTTGGCAACCGGACGCGCGGCGTAATTCACGATTTCCTCGCGACGACGTCGGCGGCTCGTCAAACGCCATTGCGTTTCGCAAATTATACCTCATTAAAATCACGCTCTGCCGGCTATGGTGGTGATCGCGCGCACGCGGGCAGGAAAAGAGCGCGCGGCAACTTTAATGAGATGAGATGCATCGCTCGCGACCTTGACGCAGCCAGAACGCCGCGGCCGGGCTGATTCAGATAAAAAGAACTGTTTTACCCTTACGGCGTTATGCAATATCGGTAAGTACACATATGCGCGCCAGGCGCGCCGCGGATCTTTACGCGTGTCCGGGAAATAAATCAGACTACCGTATAATTTTCAGTCTATGATGCATCGATGCGATCGATTATTCTCCCATATATACCCGAAGCCGTGGACGCGAATGAAGTTTTTGAATAAACATTTTTGCACATACTTTCTCTCGGTGCTGCTGCTGCGCCGCGGCGCGGCTGAAGACGTTAATCAACGGGATTAAAAACAAAAACCAGAGGCGTACTCGGTAATCTGCGTATTTCACTCGCTACCTTTCCGGAGCAGCCAATATAAATCTCACTCTTCTCTCCGAGCTCTTCTCTCCCTCGACGCCCTTGCAAGCATAGCAACCTTATATACACACACATATATATATATATACACTGGTACAGAGAGCAAAAGAAGCAAAAGCGCTTAATTAACGCTATATGTATTTTTTTTCTCTCTCACACCAGGTGCGTGCGCAGTGCGTGCAACCTGCGTCCAACTGCCTGTGCACTGCACGTGTGGACGTGCAAGGTATCGAGTTCCGCACGTGTGGTTTTTTCATGCGCATATTCTCCGAGAGCTTTGTCCAACAACTTGCTTTTTACTCGGCTATCTTTATACTTCTAAAGTTATTTCTGCAGCGGAAATATTTAGTTGCAATGTACAGAACTCACGCTTAATGCACGACGATCAGTATCAATTCTTGAGGAAATTCTTGGAGCCACCTCTATTGGTAAAGTTTTCGATCGGTGTTTTGACTGGTTCAGAAAGTCTTTCGTTAAGTACTCTAGGGGTACAATTTACATTAGAATAGAATGGAGCAGTATAGAATAAAAATCAAATTTTTCTTTCCGATGGGACGAATAATTATTATTTCACAGCACGTTCGTAATACGAGCCCGTCGGCTTTAGCATCTAAGCGAGGAAAAGGCTTTGTACAGGGCGCACGTCTGGAGGCAGCCATAATTTTGGATTTTTTGCTCACGAATGCTCGTGCGAGCGCCACACCGACTGGCTACTGTACGCTGACTCTCTACGGAATTCCTCGCAAAAAGCCTGTCGCGCCGCCTGCTATTTTTTTCTTTTACTCTTTTCTTCTATATACCCCCCCTCTCTCCCCGTACTTTCGATCCCTGTCGTATTAATATATCCTATATACATTTGGGTGCATGCATCAGGAAAAGCTTTTTGTCAGTATAAAGCTCATGCAAAAAAGTCGCGTTGGAGTGCGCCTCGACAAAAAGATATTTCATTCGCTTTGTTAAAGTAAAAGTTGATATGAAAATTACCTAACTATAAACTTAAAAAAGGTTAAAAATGATAACTACATTAAACAGTAAAATTACTCTTCGTGTGCCGTAACGGTTAAATGTACCGTAATAAGCTTGCGGTAACACAATGTATTTTCGATCGTGCGAGGACAATTTTTGCCATAGCATTTTCTCATTATACGAACACATATTTACCTAGTAAATGCATATAAACGGTAGTAGAATTAATGATGTTTGTACAACTGTCCAGACCTGCAAACACAAAGACAGAATATTTAATTGAACTTCTATGCTGCTCTGTGTATAAGAGTGCGTCTAACGGCTGCATCCCAGTGGCATCAGGCCTCTTTTGACTTTTCCTCTTCATCGCCAGATCTGGCGCAAGCATTGCTTAATCGATTCCACTCAGCTCCCGCTGTTGATTAGCTTTTTTTACGGTCTTGTCGTAATTGCTTTGTTCCTTAATGGTCCGCCGAGGAAAAGAGGAGCGCTTCGAGGAACCTATGTGAATTACTGATTTCTCCCCCTCAATTCTTCCGATCTTGGATGTTGCTATACCTTTATTTTTCGGCGTAGTTCATCGATGTACGCCTCGTCGCCAGTATATGCAATTAAATTAGCACGCGCGAAACTGCTTTGCTCCTCTACGAAAATAGTCTCCTATATACGCGCACAAGCATAAACATATATAGAGACGGCTAATTGCAAATATACGGCGCGTACTATTACATTGTAAAAACTTTCTATTTACGATCCTTATTAAACTTTCGCGCGCAGGAATACCCTCGACAATATACGCCACCGCATGTTTTTCATTATACGAGCTCGAGTCTGCATCAGGCGTAGCCTTTCCCTCGCGCTTCTCAGCCCGCACACAGCGCCCTAGACGACTACAGCGATACAGCTATACAGCTGGAGCAGAGGCAGCATGTCTGTTTCCCTTATCAAACTCTGTCCCAAAGTAGCAGCAGCAGCCAGCAGCAGAACATGTACCGACATACGCGCTATATATAGCTACGAGTATAGCTATATTCCGACTTTATGCACACACACACACACACACACACTCAGCTCTCTACTCTCCGTCATCGAATTTTCTCGGATTGGTGCGCCCGCGTGACGGACGATTAGCTTCTGCGAGCGACGGGATTACTCTCCGTCGCTGTATCGTGTGCGTATAACACAGCCAAAAGGCTTCTCCCGAGGCTTTTCCTTTTCTCTTCCGTTCTGCACTGTATAGCCGAGTATTCGATTACATCAAGGTGACGGCAACAGCTTGACTCTTTCACGTGGACACATGATTAAAAGTTCATCGCCAAATTTAGGATACGCGCGGTTGCATATATACCACCTGCGGTTTTCTTCCTCTTCGCAATATAACAATAAGCGAAGAGGATTGTTTGAACGAAAATACAAACCACAATTTACAATCAGAATTTTAAATTATATACGAACTCCAAATGTTAAATTACGAATTGCCTAATAATAATTCCAACTACTTTTTCTGTTTCAGGTGAGTCTAAGAACAATTTTCTTCTACGCGCTACACACAGATCTCCTCAGCGTAAGTTTTGTCTTTTTTTTTTTTTTAAACTAGACTCGCACTCACTCGAGATGCTTGAGTGCAGTCTCGCGCTTCTTCGCAAATCTGAAACAACAACCGGGTTCACAAAATTACCAGAGGCAAAGGAGGACGGAGCGGGGGGGGGGGGCGTTGAGGAAGGGGGAGAAAAACCCTCAAACCGTCTGAAGAGATGCGTATGACAATATAAAGTAACAAAGCCAGTACAGCAAAGAAAAGACCATCTCTCGCGATCTTTCACTCCAATATACCTATTGTCCTCTTACTCATTGCCGGGCGCGCGCATACTTCGCCTTTGATGTAATGACGCGCAGTGCATTGCAGCAGCCTGTCTTTGCGACGAAACGCTCGCAAGTTCGCTTTTCTTCCTTGCGCCTTGGCAATGAAAAGGAGAGAGGGGGGGTAGCCACCGCGCCTGCGACTCTCTTTTAATTTGAGAACGCGCAGTCTCGTCATTTTTATATGCGGGGTTTCTTCTTCCTTTTTTTCCCTGGTACATTATGGTATATACTTGTATTTCTCTCGTTTTCTCCCGCCGTCGTTCCCGAGTGTCTCTTCGTCGAGTCCTCGTTGGAATGGCACCTCCCATCTCCCCCGCGAGCAGCCGTAAGTCGCTACTTTCCCTTTTTTTCTTTGTACATCACGCCACGAGTTTCTTCACTTCAATTCCGCGGGTTCCCTGCAGGAGAGGGTCGCGCGCGTTATGTCGCACGAGCGCTGCCGATGGTTTGCTGTTATTTTTGGATTTTAAATATTTCCCGATGCGTCGGCGTGCGCGCATACGTGCAACGATCGGAAAATCAAATGATGATAAGAATCGCGAGCTCCAGAAAAAGTGGAAGCTATAGAGATTAAAGAGCGTAATTATAAATGCTAATGTGAAGTATCGAGAATCGACATATGTCGTCTTGCAAAGGATTATGTCTATCACAGAAAAACAAATCATGTAATAATCTATAATTGATTCTATATATAACGCGTATGACGGAGGCTCAATTTCAGGCGCGGCTGTAATAAAATAAAGCTTACATAAAGCATACGGCTGCGTTATCTGGCGCATGTAATCGCTTGCGCACACCATATGGCATCGATCATACAGACATTCTGTTGACACGTGACGTGAGCGGGAGAGCAGACTTTTAAATATTATCCTTTGAAACTCCCGAGTTCCGTATGTATATGCTATACTGTTACCGGAAATGCACTCTACTCTTGTTAGTCATGCCTATATAATGAAATCCATGTGTGCTGTTCACAACACACACGAAGATATAGAATTATTCATGACCTTCGGCTTGTATATAATTACACTCGGTGATTATTTTACGCATCACATGTATGATAATGAAAATCGTATTGGCCAGGATATTGGGAGGAGCGTGCGTAGGATCATAATCAGAAGAAAAAGCACTGTACACGTAACTTATCCTGGCCCGAAGGTCTCACCAATCGTTATTAATAAATTATAATATTTTGCATGTTCTAAAAGCGAGACCCCGCAACAAACAAAATAGCCCTCTGTATGATCCTTAAGTGAGAGAGAAAGACGCGCATATAATTGCATAAACGTCGCTCACTTAACGAATCGAACCAATTAAACTTGCAACAAAGAACAAGGGCTAGCACTGCACTCGACAATCGCGCAGCAGGCTGCAAAAAATAAAGCGAGCTTTTCTCCCATTCAATTCGCACAATGTCCAACCGCAGGAGAGGTTAAATCCGCTCCAGGCAAATAGCATTGCGGAAAATACATACACAGACAGGCACAAAGCATATACAATATACTATACATTATACACACATTTACGCCTCGTGCAGGCCGACAAAGCTGTACGTGACGTCGTGTCCACGCTGAATATCTGTATGCATATATATTGCATGTACTATATAGCATATACATTATACATTATACATTATACATAAACATTGGGCGAGAGTCGATTTTGTCAGTCGATTCGCGTACAAACGACAGGGACTCTTATCTGACTTTTGTAATATATGTATGCGCGAGAGCGTAATAATTGAGCAAGCGAACACGTATGTCAAACGGGCTTGTATTACACCTTACTTGAATTATCGATTTGAAAGCGCCTAGAGAGAAAGAGCGACACGATGAGATGGCTGCGCTGTCTCTTTTCTATGTATTACAACTTTTATTTCAATGTACATCTATAATAGAGTAAATAACTCATTGGGACTCTATAGTAAAGGTACATACGTATTTTCAAAATAGTTTTTCAATTTCGGTATGCTGATCAATATTTTTCTGTTGTACACTGTAGTGGAAAAATTCCTAGCGTATAATGTATCTCTATAATGTATAACTTTCAAATTTAATGTTTTCCAATACATCGTACGTCGATGTCGTAAATTGTTGACAGCTGTTGTCGACTTGGCAAGTCAGAATTCTAGCGAGTGCAATTCTTTTAGCTCCGATATTATGCACGAATGCAAAATATCTGTGTGCAGTGAAAATAATGACACGGCTGACGACCTGCGGTAAAATAAAGAGAGAGAAAAGCGTTGGTTCTGCGGAAACTAGACAATGAGTACAATTGCGCGCTTTTATTCTCTCGCTCTTGATTACATTACGAAGCTCTTGTTTACAGTTTAATGCCTATATCGATTCGACGCCGTGAAATATATAAATTTTTATCTTCATTTTTACGTACTTCGACACTTTGCAATATAATCTTTTGGTTTGCTCTAACACAAGCAAAATATCTGTTCGCTCGACAAACGAAGAATAAAGCTTAAGCATATAGCTCCTTGCAAAAAGATAAAACTATTAATTCTATTCATTTCCGTTTTAATATTATTTCCTTGCTCATCGTTCTCTTACATTTCCTTGTCACTTAACTTCCATTGCTAATGAATATTTCATTGATTAACTTATTATACATTTCCGGCTCATTTCGCCACAGCCGCAACGTCACTCTTATTAACGCGAGCACGTGTTCTTCAAGCTGCGATAGATGCAATGTATCTCTCGTCTTACGAAGCTCGCGATACCGTAATATTTTTTAACTCTCGTATATAAGAGAGCGAGCACAGCGATTTTCGATATCCTTTCGTACACATGCCTTCATTATTTTAGAATTTTATTAGTTCACCTCCTCATTGTTGTGTTTGGATAATCAATCGATATAAGCTGCACGTGTAATTGCGTTCATCTTTAACGAAGAAAGGACAAGCAAGCCCATCTCAGAATAGCCGTTACCAAACGAAAGAATCAGTGAAAAATAGCGTATTCTCTCTCATCATAATATCCTGTGGAGGAATCCTTCTCTCGTTCTCTCGCGTGATATATTTACCGAGAGTGAGCAGCGGCGGGTCTATCTCGGGCTTTGTCTATATAGTTCTCGTATTCCCGGTGGCTCGTTATTATACGATTTGAGCTCGGGCTCCGCGCGCGGAGTGCATAAGTACACAGTGCGGCCGCTGCGCAAGCAGCGGGTCACGAAATTCGAAGCCCCGCGCCGCGCGCCGAAGCTGCAGTTCCCTTTGCGGACGCATACACAGCAACGCCGCGCCGCGCCGCACAGCCAGTCGCTGCTCCGATGTACACGGCCGCGATGTGGCAACGCTGCTCGACGATCAAAGAAACACTGCTGTGCAGCAGTCCTCGTCTCGAGAGTAGTATACTATACGCCGAAAGCCGATTCAAGAGAGAGAGAGAGAGAGAGAGATAGAGAGAGAGGGAAGAGGGGCTACAGGTCTGCGCGTATAAGTAACTACACTCTCGATGAGGCGACGTTTTCACGCGCGCTCTTCGGAGACGAGAGCTCCTGCAGTGCGTGCGCGACGTCGAGGATTTTCAAGCTCGCCGCGGCTGTAAAAAAGCCTCGATTACGCGCGCGCTCGCCAAGCGAGTGATGCATTTTTATTATTGCCTCTGCGCGCCTCGATAGGATCACGGTTATGAGCTTTCTGGTCTTCTGGTGTCAAGTTCACGACTCACGAGGTATACACGTGTACTGTTGAGAGTATGCGCTGAGACTGCTCAGAGATATAGCGCGGAGAGCAAAAAATAAAAGAATTTTTAAAAAATGGCCTGGCCATTTGTAACGTTTGGAAAGTTCACATCCGCGCAGAAGAGAGCCTTCGCAGCAATTACTCTGCAGCGACGACGCGCGAACTTAATAGGATGAGGATCAGCGTCGTCCTTGTTCCCAGAATAAGTATCATCTCTCGCTCTCTCGGCAAGTCGTGCACCGATCCTCGCATGCATCACGAGAGAGTATCCACACACACACACACACACGCCGCACACATTCACACGTACACGGCTTTTCCCGACGCCGCGGCGACGTACGGAGTTACGGATGCGCTCTCCGCGGCGATTAACCCATTTTCTCGCTCGCTCGCTCGCTCGCGCTCGCAGCGCTTACGGCTAACTTTGCCGATATAACCTCATTTTCGACAAGCAACTCGAGAGCAAGAGCGCCTTACACTTTGAGGAGAGCTCCGCAATGTCCTGCCGCGGCGAGCCCCGCGTATATGCTTTCTACGAGTCTCGTCGTCGACAATGAGCGCTTTAAAGGGGCATCATATACTGGCAAAGGGGGGCACTGCCGCGTTACTCGTACGAGAGATTGGCCTGCGCCGCACGGCGGCGAAATCTTTCATCATTGTCTCATCAAGTGTGCTCTCGCGTAATGCGGTGCGCATTACTCTGGAATTTCACGCGTGTACGGAGAAACGGGAGGACGGAGAGGGAGGCTCGTCTCGTCGATTTGCATTGTTAACTGTATTAAATTGCCTGCATGGGTTTTCGATTTGTATATACTGTACGAGAAGAATTACGGTCAAATTGAAACGTTACGAGCGAGCCGCGTCTGACGCATTCCTCTGACAATTTAATATCTAATATCTCGTCTCGACGTGAAAAAATTAATGCCGTATAAGTATACTTGCGCGCGGACGCGGGAAGACGGCCGCGCAATAACGTCACGCGGCTGCTAAGGCAGCAAAGTAAATCTTTTCCAATTCAGCGCGCCGAGTGTTATGCATCGGTATTGTTATAGAATGCCTTTGAAAAAAATACGGCCAATCTTGCTTAACGGCGTAATTTTTACGCCTTCTTTTTCACGATGCATATAATTTTAAATTTTTCGAGCGGCAATAACCAGCGTATTTTCACTGCATTCTTCATTTTATCGCGTATCGTATCTTCGCCCGAGAAGGAGCTTCGCTTCTCGTATCGCTTATTATCGTGCGTTTGACATTGAAGTCGTTCGATACACTCAACTTCCTCTTCCCTGTGCATGTCGCGTAAAACTGCTAAGTATAATATATGATAAAACCACTTGGGTGCACTTAAATGTACAGTGTCTGCTGTCGCTCGGCCCTCCTGCGAAAAATTCCGCCTGGCTTCTTTATAACAATAATTGCTTTCCGCGCGTGGTAGAGTCCCTTTCAAACGTGTACTCAAAAAGATGATAATATATAAGGCAAATAACGCAGTTTTTACCATCGATTAGCACCCAGACGCTTATGGTAGATTATAATTTTTGCCTTTAGTAAATAGTATTCTGATAATATTTTTATTTAACCTGTTTAAGTCTACTCGCGTGTGAATTGCGATTTGAATTTTCATTTTCATTAATTTTCGCGTTTGATCAGGCGCGGATACATCCAATACGTAAAATATATATAATACACAGACCGTTGTGATTATGCTTATACGTACGTCAATTTATGAGGCATAAAAATAAAAAACCTATGTATATTGTGCATATATCTGTGTATGCACTTATAACTTATTGCCTCGCCGTGGAGCTATTGATTTTCCAGATAGAAAATATCTGAAAATATAACACTTTCTCCTGGAACGATGATCGGCAACTGCAGAGAGCGATAGAATCTAATAATTTCATTGACCCGCAAGTCCAGCATCGTGGAAAGCCAGCATGCATCCTCTTACATTCGTAGCTTTAGTTAATCTCGAGAATGGACAATAAATCCAGCAGACCAGGATTTCTTTCCACTCGCGAAATATGCACGAGTATACGCACTGCTCGGTTTACCGTTAACTCTTGAGCTTATAATGGTGAGTAGCAATAATTCTGCGCTGCATGTGTGTGTGTGTGTGTGTGTGTGTGTCTGTGCGAGTTTGAGTGGCTGCGGAGTGCGTTTGTGCGAGTGGAAAAAGGAGGGATCGCACACTGTACAGTGTACACGCACGAGGCTTTTTAATATGGGCAATAAAGAACGCTAGGGATATCGCGAATACAATAAACAGCGCTCGACTCCGCACTAAATGCATACCCATTACAAGGTATAGACGTGTGTAGGCACAGACGGAGAGCCGCGCGTGTGCGTGCGGGATGAAAAGTATTCGCCTGGATTCGGTTTTATCGCTATCTATTATGCGGCGCAGAAGCGAGTTTCACCGGAAAACGCATTAATACGCCGTGTGTGCGAGTTTATCTCGGCCAGAGCTCTCGGTCGTGAGCTAGCGCTGCATGTATTCGCGGTTAATTATTTTTTCACTTGTCCCAGTCCCCTCGAGAGAGAGAGAGAGAGAGAGAGAGAGAGAGAGAGAGAGAGAGAGAGAGAGAGAGACTGCACCGTCTTCCGGGTACGGGCAGCTCTTGCTTGTTCACTCCGCGTCTCTCCTCTCCTCTCCCTCTCTTATTCGTTAGCAGTCGAGTTCGCAGGCTCTTTCTTCGGGCTGTCTCTTGAGAGCGCTGCGGCCTATGCTTCGCCCAAACAATGACCCTTCTATGGGAGCGCTTTCTCGTGACTGTACTTAATAATTTCAGCGGAGTGTCGTGGCCATCGGAGAGTAATGAGTCTTTGATTTTCCATCTGACGATCCACTCTCCTTTGCATTGTTTTATATTACTACACTTTCACGTTGAAATTTTCAGCATTTAATCCTTTCCGATTTTTCTCCGTCTCTGTCTATACATGTGCGCGCGTCTCGCTGGCTTTCCTATAGACTGTCGGGCAGCCCAAGTGCTGCTATGTAGGTAGGCACGGCGCGGCTAACCATAGCCGCGTACTCTGCAAAAAAAAGCAACGCAAAGTGAAAGTTCGCGTCAAATTCGGAGAAAATATCTTTGTACGGGACGCGAAGTTGTCGCTACTCGCGCAGCCGAGTCACGAGCGCATGCATATACATCACGCACACGTAGCGCAGCTTCCGGAAGCTGAGCTGAAAAGACGGGAGACGGAGAGGGAGCAGCGGGCCACCGCATCGACGTAAATCGATACTTTACACACTTATAGATATATGCGCTCGCTTGCGTATACCTGACGAAGAAGCAGGGAAAAAATCTCGGATTTACTCATTGTTATTTTCAACGCGTTGCGTCGTCGTGGTCGACAATGATGATGATGATGATGATGATGATGATATGATGCAAGGCTAAATACTGTAATTGCACGCTTTGATCGTCTAGGTATACAATGCACAATTGCAGACAATGTAAAGCTTTGAACACATACTCTGGTACTCTGCGTTCGATCGATCAGTCAATCTCTCAATAGCACTCCTCGCTTTCTTTTCGGCTAATACAGAGAGATGAGAGAGAATGAGAGGGAACCTTAGCCCCCGTACTTAGTCTGCAATAACAGTATATAGGCTGAAACTCAATTTTCCTCCCGCGCGCGTATAGCCGCGCTGATTCGATATCGGGCCTCTTCCACGCGGCAGCGGCGGCGGCGGCGGCGGCAGCTCTGTTCTCTCATTCGAATCAATGTGATTTTCCGTTTAGCCCCACTACTCCTGTCTAGCCGTTCGAAAAGCTGTCCGCAGCTGATATAAGAGGAGGAAATCGCATTCTACGTTTCCTTATTGGATTTTTTTTCGAACTTTGCCTGATATCAAGGGCTGTCGGCGCCTATATAGTATTATAACTTCTCCTATAAAAGGATCTTCGCGATACGTCATTAAGGAGACGACATGGTTCGTAGCTACTTATTTAAAATTCTTGTTTATTATTACATTTGAAAATAACACTTACAGCGAATAACGAACAATTAAAAATTTTAGTTTTGCTGGAAGTACAAATCGCAATCAAACTATATAGTCTGTTATATAGAAATGTCGCAGATTTTAATGCACATTCCTGTGGCATTTGTATTTTAAAATTAATGTATAAACATAACAAAACAATAAATGTTTGCTCATAAATTTTGCATTCAAATAAATATATATAAATACATTGAACGTGGCATTAATTTTCTTAAAATCACATTAATTATATCTTCGCATTAATTTTAATGTAAATATATATATGAAATTGAAATAATGTTCTTGTATGAATCGATATTCCAATATCGGCACATACTCTGGAAGCATTTTTCCGAGCATTTTTGAAATTGTATAGCGACAGTATATGCCACTCGAGAGAGGCGGGTCACAATAGCTCACCTTGGCTGCGGCATCCCCTTAACAAGATTTTTGAGCGCGCCGAGCGCTATACGAAAAAAGATAAAGCATATCGCGGATAAAGAACTCGGATCCCGAAACCGATGTATGTGCGATGGCATCGTCATTTTATTTGCCATGAATAATTTTATGCACACATCGCTATATTTCTTTTGCCTCGCGAAAATTGTTCTGGACTCCGGTTGAATTATTCATGCCGCCGCCAAAGAGCAAAAAGTATAAGTGCGCAAGCGCACGCACGCACACGCAGAGGCAGAAGGACGAGGGGGGACTGGAGGCTGTTGCAGTCGATGCACTTTGAGCGAGGGTTAAAGAGCTGCACGAGGTGTCGGGGCGCTATGCTGCCTCGCCGTGCGGTAAGCGCGAGAGCCGTACATATACGCACACGTGCGCGGCGCGCGAAAAGAGCGGGAGGGATTTCGCTCTTGACCTTCGGGGAAGAGAAAAAGAAAGCGCGTGTGCGTATATGTGTGTGCGCGCGCGCGCTCACGCAGTGTATTTTTTTTTCCAGCGAACGAGGGGCTTTGTTTAAATAGTGCTCGACACTGATTGACGGGTTATGATTTCGGGGAGAGCCCGATTTTTTTTTCGGAATACCGTAAAAAATAATTTACGGCAGTACTCGGTGACTCACGGCGAGATTTATGCGAAGGCGTTATATTTGCGTGTGTCCTTGTTCGCATGTACCGTTACATTCGCGTATACGCGAAGCGCTACGTTTGCGGGGAAAAAAAAGAAATGCAGCGAGAGAGAGGGAGACAGAGAGATAGTGAGTGAGTGAGCGAGAGAGAGAGAGAGAGAGAGAGAGAGAGAGAGAGAGGACGATCGCTTCGAACTTTTTGTCTCTATTATACAGGAGGATAATCTCGCGAAATCTCTAAATTAAAGACTTGTTGATGAAGGCGTGTGGGTCGCTGCGCGCGTGTTCGCATCATATAAGTATGCGTTTGCGCGCAGACGAGTGGAAGCTGGGAATCCATAGATTGGGCGCGAAAATCCTCTCGGCGTGCGGTATAAATTACGCGATGTACCTGCATTGGTGCGATAAATAGCAATTATACCGGCGAGGCCGCGTCGGGCGTCGTATTTACGCCAAGGGCAAATGGCAATCTGATCATAATTCATTGCTTTCTCTTGTATCTCTCTCTCTTTCCGAGTCTCTTTCTCTCTCTCTCTCTCTCTTTTATAGTAACGCATTATATACACGCACACGTGCAGCGCGCGCGCGCACACACACACACTCGCAAAAGTGTTTAGCAAGTCTTTTATCAATTAACGATCGCATGAGGATGTTATACGTGTCACAACTTTCAACGGGTTTTATCAACTCTTGCTTTATGTTTTCGTGCGCTTTCGATTTTTCAAAGCGGCAAAAAAAGCGCCTACGATCTGCCACGATAAATTTGCACGTATTAGCTTTATGAGAAGCATTATAGCTTAGCTGTGCGAACCTGAATGTGTCTCGCGGCCACGGTTATTTAGATCAGAAATGTGCTTATTCGGATCGAGCTGCGATTTAGCGTTTATTCGGATTTAGCGAAATGGCGTCTATACGTTATCGAGAGAGAGAGAGAGAAGCATTAGAGGCGTCGTCTATCCGGCGCGTCCCACGGTTTTCGCGCGTGACTTTGCATGCGCGCAAGCGAGTTGGATATGGAATACAGTTTCCTAGAAAATTGCTCGAGAGTGACGATGAGCCTTGATCGGTATGTGCCTTCAGCGTTTTCCTGCGAAATGGAATTTCATTAACAAGTCAACGTTGTATAGAATAAACTTTTTATCCAACCACCGTATATAATTAATAATTATGCATATATAGGGCTTATTTTTTTACAAGCGCAGACGCGCGCCTCTCTCTCTCTCTCTCTCTCTCTCTCCCTCCACCAAACAGCGGATACCTAATTTCGGATGCTTCAGTTTCCTCGTTTTGCGAATTCAATTAAAAAGGATCTATCTCCTCTCCTCCTTCGTTAAAAAGCTCCGCAACGCGGCGGGGAGTTATTAATAGACTGTACCCACGAGCTTTCCAATACGGTAGCCGGTCGCGTTTCACCGCAACAACTTTTGCTCCGACTCTCGGGTAGCGCGCGGCGCGCGAAAAAAGGAGGAAAAAAGGTAAATAAGGTAAAACCGATAGCGCGCGCCGGTACCGCATCGATCTTTCCGCGAAGAGAAGAGAAACGCGCGTCGGCGAAACAGGAGAGCCTATGTCTCTGCGGCTACAGGGAAAACTCGGCAGTATAGTGCAAGTAATCGTTGACGCAGCAGCCCGTTGTTTTATACATGGCCGAGGCCTCTTCTGCTCGTCGAGTCACGCGTTCAACCTTAATAGTGCGTATCATATACTGTGCGCGTCTGCTGCCCGCATGCAGCGAAATAAAACAGCGCCACGGACGTTTTTTTTCCACCAGGCTGCTGCTGCTGCTGCAGCTAATGCCAATCGTTGAAAACATAAAGCACCATTTTATCGGCTGATTTTCCCCGCGCGAGCAATAATTCATGAACTCAAGAATTTTCCGCGAGCACGTAAAATCAATAAATGCCGCGAATGCGTGGGTCATCGTGTGATTAATAGCTGTATATATACGCTGGCGAGCTCTGCGTGCCCAGCTGCGCGCCCGCTCCTGCAGCTCTGTATTTATACCTATAATTCCGTGTATGCACATAAATTTTAACGACAGAGACCCGTTGCTATTTATTTTTCTGATTGTTTCTATTCAATCAGCGCATTACTTTCGATGGTTTATCAATCAAGTCAATTATATTATTTTAGCCAGTCAATGGATCGCTTGTTATTTTCACGCCCCGTTTGTGTTTCTGGCCGAATTGCGAGCCTGTGTGTTTTCGAAGAGATTTTTCGACTCAACGATATATATACGTATAGTGAGTGTGTAACAGTGTGCACGTTGCATCAATAACGCTCGTTTGCAAAACAATGGCTTAACTAAAAAATCAAATAATAAAATTGAGCAAGAGAGAGAGAGAGAGGCTGGGGGAGAGGTCGAGAGGAGACACGAGAAACAATGGCCTGAGACAAAGAAAGTCGGTCAATCTCTCCGTGGCACAATGAGTCACATCTTCAAGAGAGCAATGAAAAGTACAACCCCTCGTTTCGGTTCCCTCCTGCATGCATATATACACTTGGCATTTTACGCGATGGCGGATGACTCGGCGCTTATTCTTCTATTCGATCATATATACACACCCACGATCGCACGTACGTACATGCACACTGCACATTGCACATTGCACATTGCACGTTGCACACACTCGGCGGAGCGCCGAGCCAAGAAGTGGAAAGAAAAAGAGGAAGAAGAGTGGTATACAGGAGAGTCGGCATCGTTGGACGTTCCAGTTTCGATTGAAAACACGCCCTCGGGCGGGGCTGACTTCGGCAGCGTCTTATGTACTTTCATTACAGACCCCTGCCCGACTTCTTTCTCGCGACATTGTTTTTCTTGTCGCATTGCACCATTACTCTTATCATTCACACTATTCTGACAATGTTTTATTTGCTATCCTTGCTGCGCAAAATGCCACGGCGTTATCTGTCACCGATGCAGCGTCGTTCTCGTATATTTATTAACTTTGCAAACAACTGCAGTTTCATCGAGGCAAACAGCAGACTTTTTCCCCTCCGGGACACACATTTTCTCTTCGATTCAGCTTTCCAGTTATCAGCAACTTCCATCTGCGCCAAGAATTTGCAGTAAAGAGTCGCGCTATCTCGCGATTGAGAATTTCAATCAAGCGTAAATGCATTACCAATATCCGAAGTATTTTCATGCTTGAATCATGAATTTTCTATAAGATCATTCTTTATGTGGCTAAAGTGTGTATGTCGCATTAAAGTGGCAGTTGTGCGATCGTTACCCAACTATTGATCTTGGCATCAAACGAATGGATCAAATGAAAAATCACCGGGTCTTAACACGATTTTTTTTGGCTATTCATGCGCAGACTGCAGACGTATCGTACTTTTGGAATTTCAACTAGACAATGCTCTCACGCTGTAAAGCATTTTTATTTGGAAACCAGCCAAAGTGCAGCTTTCGACCCGCGGAATAAGATTTCCGTCGACGGATATATTATGGTTCATCTTGAATTTTTACGCCGATTTTTTTTTCAAATAATATTGTAGTTTTGATAATTCAAGCGCAGCTGCAGAAAACTTTATTCAGTCTAGAGTCTAAATTAATCGGGCAATATCTCAGCATTCCTCCCATAAAGATTATGTGTAATGTGTATACGTCGGGACGGATTTCAATCGGGTCGCTCACCCTCTCTCTCTCTTTCTCTCTCTCTCTCTCTCTCTCTCTCTCTCTCTCTCTCTCTCTCTGCACGCATTGCCTGATGTTATTGACACGCATAGCGCGCGTGATCTGTCTTACCGCGCATGACGATCTCGATATAATCTTCGGAATTTGACGCCCCCTTGTGCAGGGATGTGTATTAGGTCACATCACCGTAACCGGCGGCTTCGGCATTATAATAGTCTGTTTTCCTAGATTTCGATGATCTAGATTTATAGCTGCTGCGTCATAGCACCTATTATAACATATAGGTATATATAACCCAATCACACTGTTGCATACAGATTGCTGATGGATTCTTCCGTCACAAGAGGAAAGTAAAGTTTACATGGATGGTTCAGTTTACACTTCACGTTATCATCTTATACGTAAAACACAGCCAATATTTCTTATTCTATGAAAAAGTAAGAGTCTTTATTGTATATATTGCGCGAAATCGTTTGTATTATGTACACACAATGTGCCTAGCATATATGCTAATACAAACGATTTCGTATACGAAAGATCTTTCAAACTTCGCACTCGTAACTTGCTGTTATTTTTGTCACAAGTGGTGGTGATACTAATTTTTACGTTTACGACGTGTCATACATGCCAATTATCACTTCACGTCTAGTCTCGATTAACGTTGCACATTTTACATCTAAAAATTTGTTGCGCTTAACAACAAATCTTGAACTCGAGCGATAATAATATTCATGACATTCACGCGTTAAGCCAGTCTCTCGTGCCAAATCATTCTCGGCTGAATTGCATATAAAAGCAGCCACTGTTATTGCTCTCGCAGTTTTTGCTCTCCTACATCCAGGCACGTATGAAAACTCTTCTTGTATATTAAAGCTGTTTTGAACTTCAATCTTCATAGCAGACGCAGTATCACGTTTCGTGCAAACATTTTAGGAATTTCGAATAAAATTTTTTTGAAAGTTTACTCGTTTATATTGTACATTACACCTTCAAATTCACATGCACATAATTAATACGATGTAAAAGAAAGAATCGAAAGATCATTAAGATTGTTCTCACCCTAAAAAAAAAGAAAAATAGCTTTATTAAATTATTCCATTCTCAAGTACTTTCAGAGGATAAAATTAAAAAACTAGTGTTCAAAGACTACTAAAACAATCAATAAGTTGCATTTGCATAATCATTATAGTCGCAATGGATTTGCAACATAAGCCCTCCATTATACGTATCCTCTCCATCAGAACCCACATCCTAGCAAATCCCTAGAGGAAATGCAGTCCTGAGATCATTACTCCCACTCGGCATCTACCGTCTCTACAGGAATTCTGTTATGATCTTCTCTCGCCCAACCCTCGTCCCCTACTATTCTCCTCAACGTACTATGTACATTATACAGATATGCATTCTGTACATGCACAGAGGCGCGTTCTTACGTATAGTTTTTCTTTGCAAATTAAACATATCTCGCTCACAAAATATATGTGATCTCGCGAGCGAGTCAAGCATCTACTTACCACCCATACCCGAGGGTATGTACTTCCCAATGTAAGCTATGTATAATTTACACAGTAGTGCCTTGTTCGATGCGTTAATGCAGTTGCTGCCGTTTTATTAATTATTGCCTGCGCTGATCAACGCATACAGTCGTTACATGTAAATATATAACAATATACACAAATTCCTTTCTCTCTCTCTCTGTCTCCCTCTCTCTGTCTCTCTCAAGCTCCCTGCTTTTTATTTTTCTAGCCCAAGGTCGTCAACAATACGTTATGTTTTGTGCTATATGCTATATGCTCGTAATCAACTAGAATAATGGTTTCTGCTTAGCCAAGCACTTTATTATTTTTCAATAGGGAACGAGTTGCTTCCTCTTTCCACGCATTAACGATAATTCATCTCGTGTATTGCATGTTGCTTTTTAATACAGGCATGAGAGCCTTCAAACTGATACGTATTTGTTCTCTCATATACTAATTGTTACTTAATTATGAAGTTAAAAGCCGCACATTAATATTTTAACGCTGCGAAAAATTAAAATTAAGCGTGTAATCACAATAAGACATATTTTCAATGTGACTTTAATTTTTATTTAGTCCGACAGCGTTTTTACTTAATTAAAACGTGTTAACCATTGAAGATGATTAATTATTCTGCATATAATATGATACGTCGTATTTCATTATAAAGGAAAATCTCGCTCCTCGACGAGTAGAGCAACTAGAATAGATAAAAATACGATTAGAAGTGAAGAAAAGTAGAGCACCAAATGTTTTAAAAGAGTTAGTTGGAGCTTGTTCTAAAAATAAGCGATTACATCCTTGATAAGTGTCGTGTAAAGTGAAACGCGCAGCAGCAAACTACCACGATAACATACGCGCGCACGTAACGTCCAACAGTAGCAGCAATAGTAGCATCTTGATGATTAACTCAGTGCTCCTTCTAATTAATAACGCACATGTGGTCACGCAGAGCAAACATTTCTAAATTACTCCCGACGCGAGAGAGACTGGCCTCTAGTCTCCGCATGTATAGCTGCTTCGAGGTTTATTATTATTTATTATAGGCTGTAGTGTGTGTGTACGTATACACGTGTGTGCTTATGTACACTGTACAGTGTACGCGTATATATTTGCACGCGCGCGCGGATATTTAACGGTAATTATTGCTCACTGCTAATGAAGTTAGCCGGCCACCTAATTGAGGGACCGGACGTCACTGGTCATTGTTTGATAATAATCCTCGTCGTTGGTTAGTTTCAATGCGTGAAAAAAATCATGGCAGTTAATCGTTTTAGGCATTCTCCATACATGTTATGCGTTTCTATATATATATAGAGGTGTTGGAAAAAATTTAATGTTTTCAAGCTTAACATCTGCGCTGCAATTATATCTCGTTTTTATTGCAATAATATTTGTGAGTAAAGTGTCTGTTAGAGGGTATCGATGCTGCAAATCTGATAATGGAATAAAAGCGCTACTTTATACCACACGCAATTCGCATATTTACCCGTACATTGCACACGATCTACCCAATAACAGTACGTATCTGTAACGTTATTTGTTTAATGCAATCGCTGTTTCGAAGAAATAAAATATTTAAACTTTATATGATTTTCTGATCAGACCAAAGAAACCAATCTAATAAATTACCCTATTAACCTATGCTGTCAGCTCTATCCATATACAAAGTAGCAAGCAAGTCTTATCTTTCTCACCCGTAATTGAAGACATCAATACACACTGAAAAACCAAGATTAAAAAATAAAATCTGCGCAGCCTCTTCTCAATATCTTCCATCTCATTATGCTAATAAGCTGCGCGGAAAATAATGACGGGGCGCTGCATTAGGTCGAGTGGCTATGGTAGTAACCTCACCCTTTTCTCAGCGTAAACGACAACATCAGCGCAGGCTATGCACTTTCGCGTGCCTCGCAGCAGTTTTCACGCTCGGGAATCTCGGTTACTAAGCAGCAGTCGCCGCTTACTTACGCTCGTTCCAAATATTTTTCCCGTCTTAGCGGGTGCGTTGCGAACGCGACGCACCTAGAGATTGCGGCCGCGACGAGATGACATTCGTATGCGTGCCTTTTCACGCACATTTCGCTAATGTTTGCAGATAGATTCTAACGGTTCTTGCTACTTTGATGATTTTCATCTGCCGTCAAAATATACTGATAATATAAACAGTGTTTTCAATTTTGCAAATTTAACGGACTTCGCATACATAGCATATACCGCCGGAAAAATAATTGAACGCGAAAATTCATGGTGCAAGATAGATCTGCGCGTATACACAGCTGGCGCGTCTACGCGAACACACAGTTATATCTCTTTTCAATTTACAAAGACATTGCAGAGTAATCTGAAGTGAAATAAGAAACTCCTTTGCAGCGTTAATCTCGAGTCGAGCGCTTAACAGCTGCCGACACCATGAATCATGGTATCGCCTTGCTTTCGAGCTCTACATCCCGGTTTCACGCGCGCGCGCTCGCGCAACATCAGCATCAGAAGCAACTGGCGTCTTCTATTTTTTTCTTTCGAGGCGCGCTCGAGGGCGAAAGGGAAAGCGGAGAAGAGCGAAGATGAGAAGAAGCGCGAAGGGAAGGCACGCGACGCGCAGGAAACGAGTCAATTCTAATGAGAGTCGTCGAGAGGAGCTACAGTTTCCGTATGAGGCTACGACTCTGTATATACGCTCTGCATACAACCTATACCTATATTTAACTTGTTGGAAGTGAGAAGTGCATCAGGGAAGGAAATGAAGAAAAGCTATATATATGTAGCAGAAGTTGCGAGTTCGCCTTTCTATATACAGCGGCGCGCGCGCGCTCGGGAGGTGTGACATACGCTACTTTCATTAGGCGCGCAAATTGCGTGGAAATAAGATTTTTAGCGTATAGAATTCTCTCGCTGCAGAAGCGCTCGCAGCTGATCTTCCGCGTTTTCTCCGTGAACGTACTCAAGGCGAGAAGAGTCGTGCGATGCAACGACTTTCAAATCAGTTTCCGTGCCGAAAGGCGTTCTTGATCTATTGACCAAACAATGACAAGCTATAAATATTAATCGATTTATTCCAGGCGAGATTCCAGGCTACAAAACTTCTCTAGCTACTGAATTTCAATTTTGATGATAATCCACACAGTTCACTTAAGCTTCCACGTATTTTGTATTATTATTGTTTAGAACTTTCAGAAACAAGAATTAAAAAAAAAATTTAATCTTATATAGATGCGGCAAAAGTAGTAACAAATAAATAAGTAATGGCTACAAATTTACGAAATCAGCTAACCTCCCAGTTTACCAAAACAAACGTAATTAAGTGCGTGAGGATGATATCTTAAAGCCGAAAGAAGATATATGATGTGTGTATTTTGTGTAACTCTGTGTGTGTGTATGCGTGTGTGTGTGTGTGTGTGAGAGAGAGAGAGAGAGCGACGGAAAACTTTGACGGAACTGCTGACGAATGATTACGCAAACTTTGCAGTCTGCGAAGTTGAGATTATATAGCATATATATGTGTAGTGAGCTTATATGTATAATGTATATTGTGTACCACATCTTAAAGTATACGAACGCTGCGCATGAGCTGGGAGACTGTTGCACGAATTTTGTTATTCACGTCACATAAAACTTGAAATAGCTGCACTGATTTCAGATTTCTCTATTTATTAATAGACGAAAAATTTGTGTAAGACATCTGTACACGCAGTTTGCATACATTCATCTTCTCCCTTCCGCATATCATACAAATACACGTATACGCATATAGCAGCAGGCAGCAGCTCGGCTTTCTCTCTTTCCGTCCGGGTTGCCCTCTCTTTCTCTCCGGTCGTTCCCACCGCGCGCATCCCTTTATATTCGTGTGCCAAGTCGCCTATCGATCGAGCCCGATAGCCATTGTATCGTCTGCGCGTGGCCATTAAATTTCGCGCGCAGCCCTCTCTCTCTCTCTCACTCTTTTTCTCTTCCTCTCTCCCTCTCTCTCTCTTTCTCCCTCTCTGTAGTCCCTATGCACACCGACGAGGCATAATTATACGCGACTGCATCGCCTGCATAGCGAGAGAGAAAGAGAAAGAGAGAGATCCAGCCCGGATGCAAGAGGAGGCTGAACAATTTCCAAAGACTTTTTCGACGCGCGCCACGTGCCGCAGCTTCTTTTCTCTCTTCCTCTCTCTCTCCCTCTCTCTCTCTCTCTCTCGCCCACTGAGACGGATTATACTCCTTCCTCTTACATTTTTTCCTCTTCGCTTTAGAGTCTTATAGACGTCGGCTCTACGCTTTCGGGCGTTACATCGAAAACTTTTGACGCTTCGAAGGCTATACTTCAGGCACTCTCCAACTTCTCCAAGCATTTTCAATTTTGTTGGGAGCCTCTCCACTGTTTACATTGATAAAATATGCTGTGTTCAACTAATGTATACGTATGCACGTTAATCCATGTGAATGGTGTAAAAAGTAGGCACTAGCATTTACCGTTTATCGAAGTGGTACTTATATAAAAAAAGACGCTTTGAAGCATTCTGCCAACGTTCTAAGTGTGACCCTGAGATATTCGACGGCCTCGCAGCGTCGCTTCTGCGTACCCAGGACTCCAAAGTGTTTATTAGCGCTGAAACGCTTGCCGGTTAAAAGCTTATGCGCTTATCGGAAGAAATCCCGACGCGTGCGCGTTTTATCATTGATAGCGCGTAGAGAAATTCAAAAGCCGCACAATTATAGTTATCGAGAAATTGATAAAAGCAAGAGAGAGAGAGAGTGAGGGAGAGGGGTGGGGGTAAAGCTCGCGGAAGCGAGAAAAGGCAGACTCTCGCACACACATCTGCAGCGGAGCGTCGCGCGCGAAGCGATCGATCCTAATTGCGGGGCGTCGCACGCGCCAGTCGCCGGCTGCAGGGCGTTGACGTCGTCGTCGCGCGACGGAACAACAAGTTCTCCGCCGCCGCCGCCGCCGCCGACGACGACGACGACGACGCTGCTACTGCGCTGCGCGACGCCGAGATGAAGAAGCGCTGCTTCTACCGCGAGATTATGCAAATTTCCAAGGCTCGCTCTATATCCCACTGTACCCAATTCGTGATGCCGCATCTGCGACTGCGCACGATTTTCTTCTTCCTTTTTATTTTCTCAAATCCATTACATAGTCGCGCATGTGCCATGTTGACTCGGCAGACGATCAGTTTGACAAGTACATACGTGAGACCAATTACAGAATTGCTTGCCCGGATGGGCAACTGGATCAATCTGATGTCGTTCCTGCACATTGCGTGCTTTCTGCAGGCAGGCAAAAAAATTGCTTAATAATCTTCCCCGGCGGATAATAAATTGGCTTAAATCGTTAAATACAACTGAAGACTCTCACCCCCCGGATGCTTAATCCGATAAGGCGAGACTATGAAAATTATCACGCGCAAGCTCTTTTTCAAAGGCTTCGGTATAAGGTTCATGTCTTGGAACAAAGCTGAATCTGTACAAGTTATTGCTTTCCCGATTTTTCCTCAACGTGCATTATATACATAGGCTAATGATGTTCATTCGATACGGAAACCCAATAAGATCGTACAATTTTTTCCAAACTCGCGTTTATATAGATGCACAGCGCAGGCTCGATAGTTTTTCGAGTACACAAGTGCGTGCGCCTATAGCAAGTGAGAAGCTCTCAACAAGTCGTCTAGCCAATAGGAATGTTTCTTGTGCCTCACATATCTTCAAAGAAAACTTGTTCTTCGTTTCCTTTATCCTCCTGGGGCTAGCAGCTTAAGTTTCCTCGGAATTCTTTTTCAGCCGTCTCGTCGAGATTCGCCAGCCGGCAGATCTGCGCAGACTCGCGCCGGATAGCGAGAGCTTGGATTCTCATCCCCCATGGACCAGATACCGGCCTCTTTTATCAGCGGCTGCGACTCGATTCGAAATTCCAAACTTTTACTGCTCATCTGTATGCCCTTTTTTTATCCTCAAAGTATCAAAAACAGATTATCATCAAGTACAATTGCATCGGATACCAGTACTCGCATGCGAGTAATTCCAATTACACGCTCATATGTATCTTTGAATTCACTTTTTGGTTCGCTCACAGAATTGTGTATTAAGCTCGGTATTAAGTCAAAAATAGACATCATAGAAAGAATCGCAGCCGGGACTGCAGCTCAATCGCAGCGTGAAGTCGTATCGCACCTTTAATTTGCCCGACACACAATCAGACACGCTATTTTCTTTCTATATACACACTTATACTTTGTATTTATACCTCGCTGTCGAGAGCGAGTCTGAAAGCATGGCTGCACACACCGTTTCCCATCTCTCTCACTCTTTATTCTCACAGGACGACGAGCTCCTCGGCCATCTTCGTCTTAGAGAAAAATCTCTGCCTCTCGCAAGGCTTCTCCTCCTCGTATAGAGATGAGGCTCGGAGACGTAAAATTATCCGTAATAGGGTTGCACTTTTGCTTGCGCGCGACATGTTTATCGCCTACCAGACCTCTATACGTATACGTACGTATGTACGTGCGAGTGAGTGAGTGTGTGTGTGTGTTAGGGTTCGCGCAAAGAAGACACAGAGCAAGAGAGAAAGAGGAGCCGTAACATAAATATTTTCCGCAACTACACTGTAATTATTTCCGCGTAGGATCAATTATGAGGGCTATACACGCGCGCGCGCGCATTCCCACCGCCGTCCTGTGTCTCGCAGCGCACGCGCAATTGTTTTCCGTTCAAATTTTTTTGCGCTCTTTGCAACCGCTGCCTCTATATATTTTATCCGAACAGGGATCGGATAACGAAACAGATAAATGGAGGGAAGAGCTTATTCGCACGCTTACGACTGTCCGATGTTTTGAAATAATTTTAATAATAGTCCGTATGGTATGCGCACTGCAATAGTAACGACAGAAATGCAGCACTATGATTGAGCAATTCACGGGAAATTTCGTAAGCTTGTGTAAACAGAGGAAAAAATTAATTTCAGCTCAAAATAGGCGTGAAAATTCGTGTCCGGAAAGGAAAAGGAAAACAAATTATGTGATCTTGAATAATTCATTTTACGCGCGCCGTCTTGGTGGTCGTTGAATTCCTGAGAAAGAATAAGGACACGCTGAAATATTTCAAGTGGGCAAACACCAATTAGATAAAGGCGCGTTCCGTCGTTGACGTGCGGTTGCAGGAAAGAGATGGAATACGAGAGAAAGAATAAGCTGCAGTCACGCGCTGCGTGTTTTTTTTTCGAAAACTGAATATTTTCTAAAGATATCTACAAACAGTTTTTTACACTCTACGACTGAATGATACGCCACGTTTCATAATGAAACATTATTAAAGACGCCGTGCTATCCCTCATCCCTTATAACAACTTCAGAAGATCGGTGTCTCAAGAGCATCTGACGCAGTGATGCGATTGAAAATAAACGCAGCCTTTTAACGACCAGGAACAAAAGCATTAGCAGCACGAAGAAGGCAATGAAAAAAAGTCAGTATAGACGTGTCTGCGATTTAATGACTCGAGAAGTTGGCTCTGCAGTGCACCACGCGAGAGCGCGAAGCTTTATCATCTTCGAGGTATTTTCGAACTCGCGCTACCGCTTCCGGCAGCTGATTCCGGCTGGAGTATTTCTGTGTGTGTGTGTGTATGTGTGTGTACGTACGTCGGTCTGGGGTAGAACATGAAAGAAAAAAACAAACGAAAAGGAGAGAAGAAGCATGTCTGCGCGCTGGCTAAGTGCCTTTTTTTCCAGATGCACAGTTATGCGGACTCGACGTGACGCTGGAAAAAAAATTCTGTTGACATACAAGGCTGTTCTATAATTAAAACGTTCTAGTTTTGAATGAAATTTTTAATTTCAGCGATCGCTGCAAAACGTTGCGTGCGGCGGAGCTGAGAATAAACGATGTCGGTGTGCGAACAACTTGTGATTTACAAATTTGCCAGGCGCGTGTACATAAACGCGGAAGATTGTTTGTACGGAGAAACGAGACACTGACATTTTCCGATTTTAATAACTTTTTCCGCAGCGCATGCAGCTGCCAACGCAACAAGCCCATATCCCAACACATACACGCACTCCCTCTCTGCTTCTCTCATGTTTAGTGCACACATACCATTTCATTATCCACCAGCGACGAGAGAGAGCGAGAGAGAGAGAGAGAGAGAGAGAGAGAGAGAGAGAGAAAGAGAGTGAGAGAGACATGGGAAATAATTTATAGCCGCATTGTGTACACCGCGTTAAAAGCTCTTTAATTATTCTCCCTGCTGATCCCCTCTGATTTTTTCGAGCATCAACGTCGTCCTACAACTCTGCTGCTCCAAAAAAAATATCGATTTAAATTAACAACTTAACGATTGCGTAACAAAATTTGATATTTAAGCTGCGAACGGCCAAAAAGGTCGTTTTCGTATGTTTATAAATGTGGTATACGTAAGTACATAGCTGTGTACGCGCAGAGACTTAGGCGTGACTTCATGAAAGCTTTCACGAGTAAAAATAATCTTCCCTCGTGATTTACAAAGACGTATGCGTGTTATACAACCGTAGGGAATATAAATCACAGATCACGTGCGATATAAACTAGGTGTACGCAGAAGAGGCGTGGGTTATGATTTCCTAATCCGCGGCAATCTTATCGATCCGCAACTCATACACATACTGCTCGCCGCGGTCAGTGGGTATCTGTAATATATATACAATGCTCGCTTAATATGCTTTTTCTTTGGCTGCTCGACTTTGCTTCATCAGTGACAAATAGCCGATTAATAATCCAAGTGGTCGTTATTCACTGTACACCACACACAGGAATATATCCAGAGCGTGATTTTGAAATATTATCTCGGCGGCCGCAGTGAAGAGCCTTTGATAAACGAGAGAAGAAAATTGCGCCTCAACTGCTTGGTTATAATTGTTAACTTTATAATTCTTTCCAATGAATACGAGGAAAAAAAGAAGATGTGGAATCGTGTAATGCAGGATGCAGCGTTGCCAGCAACATCTGCAGCTACATGAATAAAAGACTTGGGCCCAGTCGATCAGCAAAAGGAGGAATAGGTCAGTCGTAAGCGAAGGCCGCTGGCTACCCTTTTTTACGAATACAAATTGAATATAATCACAGCGTGAAGCCTGCATACATATGTATATAACTATATACGCTTATAAGAAACAGCTGCATCTGCTAATACTTGCTGTGAGTTCTACCAAGGTTAAATCAATCGGTTCGGTTTTCGATGAGAAGATTTAAATAAGTTCTGCCACCTTTATTCTTTATAAAAACAAAATGTATTCGCGATCTCGCATTATATTTCAATTATTTGGTGTGGATGTTTGCGCGATAGTCAACTTCTACCTAATTCATTAAAATCCTGGTGAGAAACTTATCAATAATAAGAAATTCCAATATATAGTTGCGGCGTAAAACGGTGTTATTCGCATGGTATATAGAAATAACAGGTAAGACTTGTTTGAAAAGGTTATTATACCTGTGCCGTGCGCACAAAACATAAGTGCAGCCGCGCAGTCGAGAAAAGGAGAAGGACGAGGTTAAAATTTAATTTTCAAAGTATCGAAGAGAGAAAAAATACGTCTAAAAAAATGTATTGAGGAAGGTAAAAGAAAGCGAGAGCAGCATCAGCAAAATGCACGTAAGCCCCTGATGCTGCAGCAAACGGATTATAGACGCGCCAGGCTCGCGAGCTGCGTACAGAGGTGGACGAGATAAAAGCCGATACGCTCCGCTATCTTCACAGACACAAATGGCTCACACTCACCGTACACACACACACACACACACGTACACTCCCACATGAGTGGTCGACGTACACGCTATACTTCCAACTTCGGAGAGCAGTCGTGGCTTTTTCCGATCACTCGGCCTGTTCCTCGAACGACGCGTTCCCGTTTCTTGCACTGCTGCGCTGCTGTGGCTGCTGCTGCTGCTGCTCTCGTGTTCCGTCTCTCGTTCTCTTCTTTTACGCGCGTTTTCACGCTGGCTTTCCGAGGAATTTCCGAGGCGGGAAATAGGCCCAGAAGCGGTGATGATGACCTCGCGGCAGAGAATGGCTCTCGTGTTTCGATTGCTCGCTGGAAGAAGTTTAATGCTTGAGGCATAATCACGCTCATTTTTTTTAAAGCCGCGTTTTTCATATCCGTATTTCTTGTAGAATATAGATATGTTTACAGGAAATGCTTTGCGCTTTCCTTGGCATATATTGTCTGCTGTATCTGGGTCACTGATCTTCCCGACTATATCCTCCTCGTTGTCGTATCTTCGTCGTAAAAATTTACTTTTATGGAGACTATAGTTTGTGCTCTCTTTTATCAAATATTTTTTTTGTTCTTTTTTTTTTATTTGTTTGTTGACCGCTGGGCAAAGATGCTCTCTTGGGTTCGCTCGAATAATGAGACGATTAGCCGTTATAGATTATAAGTGCATATAAAAACATCGTCTTGTTTTTATTACGCAATTAGACATAGAGTTATTGGTCTCTAATTTACGGTCTGCTGAAATGCAATAACTGCGCTTTACACTTCTTAAAAAGAATGATCTATTTTTATAAATTTTACGCGTAACTCTCACTGTCACTGTCGAAACAAAGAAACAAGTGCAGGTATTCCGGATTCCCAGGTATCGTAGCCTTACATTTTACTTGGAGATGCGATTATCTTATCAACAATGTTTTGTATTATCTAAAATAACGTACGCCATGTTTATTCCCAGAAAAATTGTGCAAGATAAACGTTTGTGCGAGCTGTAATAAGGCTTTAAACGTAAGAGAAAAGTTTATTTCGAGTGGCAGCTATAGCCGCCTACTGAAACAAGTTAAAGTCCCAAACATAACTTGTAGTTTTATACACTATCAAAGTCGAGTGGTGCAAATCAACTTTTAGCAACACTATTTCTAGCTTTACGAGTCAAATAAAAAACCTTTTTACGACGCACGATTATATGAGTACTACATGCGCTGGCTCTTCGATTCCCTAGAAAACTTTCGTTCAGTCCAGTGTTATAGGAAAAAAAAGCCTGAAAACCCTTCGCGCGTAATAATTCATACTATTCAACGCAATAAGAGACTATATAAACTGTGTAAGTCCTCGGAGCACAATATTTAATTATAAGTTTGAAAAAATCAAGTTCTCATCTCGGAATCGGAAAGATAATATATTCTCTATCTGACAATTACAAAAAAGCTTATTTAATTAAACCCTCTTATAAAAATTATGAATTGCTGCGCAAATACGAAGAGCCAAACTGCAGCCGCGCATCAATCGTACTTAAGAAATATTTCATTGTCGCGGTCCTTGTAAATAGAAAGAATAAATGCTCTCATGGCCGTGCATAGTGCTGCAACGTAGTTCCGTGATCGACGTATATAATCCAATTCATTCAATTATTAAGGCAGGATATTAATTTATAACCTCTTTCTTTCCGCCGCCTTTGCTGTTTTGTCTGCTTTTTTCGCTTTCAAGCTCATACTTGATATAAGAAGAATATACACTTACACAGCATATACACGGTTACTCATAGCCATTTTGGGTGTGTCCATATTCAATGGATTTGATGAAAATTAAAATTCTAAAGTGGATTTTGTACTTTGGACTAACGACTAATACTAATAAGAGCGATAAATTTATTAAATAAGCGAAGAATAAGTAAATATTGGCCACGACTTTCCCCTATTCCATCGATATCTAAGAGTATGGATTTTTATTCCAACTACTTCGTACCGACTATTTCTATGTATATATTGTATACATGCAGACTTGTCTTTCTGCTGCCTTATAATCCTTGTGTACATGCCGGTGCTAATAGATCGTATTCATTTACTCGCGTAGCTTCGCGTGAGAACCATCCATTTTTCTTCGATGTTCGCATTTCTTTTCTATGGATATTTCCCCCTTTATTCCCTCGGACTAAGTCTTTTTAAATATTCCTTGCTTTATAGATACCTCGCAAGTATAGCATCGCGAACATTATCTATCTCCATTTATTCTGTGGACCTAAGAACAATACTGAAACGTACCTTTATTACAGCCTTATTCTCTATAGGCTCGTGCATATAAGTGTGTAATAGAGCTCTATACGAGCCGTAAATCTGAGCGTAAGCGCGCGTAAATAGATGGACGTCTGCACCGTTGCTACGATCCTCGTATAGTTGTCCAAAGGATTATGCGACTTGACCGCGTACTCATCTCCCGCACCTGCAATACTCGAGTGAAATCGTAAGATTTGCTTGATGGGGAATAGAATGACAATACCGAGTTTTATACTTTCTTTCCTCTCCAGTGTAAAAATCTATTATCTTATTCTGTAAAATATATATGTAATGAGGAATTATTTATAATAAACCACTTGCTCGTTATACAATTCTTTTATAATTTATTTATAATACTAAATTATGCTTTGTTTTTCTGTTACAGGTGAGTTGTTGTCACGTGTTCGCGGTATTGAACATTATGCAAGAAAAAGATGCACGTGAGTTGTAAATTCCATCATAAAGGCAAATGCAAGCGAGATTGACAAAATTTGATGAATTCTCTCGTGAAAAATCACAGAAACGAAAGAGACAGAGAGAAATGAAGGGATAGAGAGAAAAATACAGATAAAGTCGTCCAGTCTGCACTGCTTGGAAGAAAAGCAGAATCTACATTATCGACCGGCTGGTAATAATAATGGGCCAAGAGAGCGAGGCAGTCTCTGTTATTAAGTCCCCCACGCACGCCGCGCGCGTGTGTATATACTTTCCACTCGGTCTTTTGTCTGCGCACGTTCGCTCACATTGGCCACATCCTTTTTAGGCTTTCTCTCTCTCTCTATCTCTATCTCTCTTTCTCTCTTGCACTTTGTCTGGATTAACTTTTCGATGCGTGCGCGAGCGAATGAGCTTCGTAGACGTGAACATGAAGGAGTGACTTTAGAAAGACCTGAAACACCGCGCGGCTCTTGAACTTGTGCTTTTGTTTCAGGAAAAATTACGTTTAGCATATACATATAAGGAACGTATATCTATAGGAGAAATGTTTCGTTAGTTATTAAAAAATTGTACAACTCGTTAAGGTGCTGTTATGGTACTTGTTAAGAACCCCGTTACCGATGCCGACGTTTTCTAGCTTAGAACTGGAAACTACACTTAATTAAAATAATTATACTTTAACGGAAGGAGAATGCTCACAAATTTACTGACTTTTAAATGAGCGAACTTTCCATTCAGGGCCGCACCCCTATGTGCTTCCTTTTAGGAATTCATCGATAATTTTTCATACCATAAATATTTTTACATTTTCTTAAATCGTTTATGTAGTAATTATTTTAAAAATTTTTATTCGTGAATTCAACGATCTCTGATCAATATTTCAACCAGTAACAAAACTGTATTCAAACAAAAGTCAAAATTTAGATTTGAAGTATGCCCCGGCGTTAATGTGTCTCGTGATTATTATCGTTAAAACCTTGCTTGGTATTCGAAGAAGAAATGTATCACATACAAAGCGCAGCAAAATCTTTTATAACGACTCGTGGGACGCGAGCTCATCAGACTATTCTTTGTTCGCCAGTCTAGGACTACGCGCTGTTTGTGTAAGCGCGCGCGCAAAGAATGTCGGCAGATTTTTTTCTGAGACTATTAATTGTGCCATGCTCCCATTACGCCGCAGCCGCGGAATGGCGTGCTTGATGCGAATTATGCTCTTGTGCGCGGAAAATTACCTCACACTTAGAAAAGCGGCATGTAATCAGCCATATACTTGCAGGCTTGTAATCAGCTGCCCGCGATCAAGTGTCAAGTATTTTTCGCGGTGCACACGCATGTGTGTTCTTGTAATTAGCATGAGCGCTCATAACTGAAATGAAGTTTTTTTGATGGATATGTATTCGTTGGGAGGCGGTGAGTTTACGTTTGTGTTTTTAATTATAGAATTTGATGAAAACATTTTTGATGTATTAGCTACTCTGGCACGTATACAATTGCCTTATTCGGTTGCGCTTATATTGCTTTGGGCTTTGTCTGAGTATGCAGACGAAGAAAGTATGTCAAAAACTTTCTTTCAAACAATACCTTCTTTACTGTCCGATAAACGATTTGGTCACTATACAAAATCGGCTTAAACTGATGTACATGATGCTTATATAATCTAATTCTTTTATGTGTATTGATATCTCGCTTATATTTTCAATATATTTTGACATTTCAGAACATATTTATAAATAATCATAGGATTTTATTATAAATGCGCATTATAATCCCACTATATATAATATCGAGGAGAATATTGAAAGTGCAAACCTCAGTTGCATAATTGTAGTAGTTCAGATTAAATTTAGATAAATAAATATATGTTTATATAAATATAAACTAAACATATAGTTTAGATTTGTAAAAGTACCTGAACAAAAATATCTCGTCCTGTGCACAAAAACTACTCATTAACTTACGCTGATATATAACAAAATGCTGCTGCATTACGTTACGTAAGATCGTATAGTATATGAATGCAAAGCAAATGCTTATAACTGCGATTTTGGCATTTAATACATGTAATTCGATGACTACGTATCATACGATATAGTATATATAGATATACAATATACAAGCTTCATTAACTTTAATTTACATTTATAAAGTCAACCTCTGCCAGTATAACATTCTTTTTAAATCTTCAGTCAATTTATTTATGCAATTAAATGTTAAAAAGAAAAGTTTTGATATTTAAATAATCTGAAAATTACTCTGTAAAATGTGTTGGATATTTACAGACTTAAATATTCTTAAATGATTCATAGACTTGATATAAAAAAATTGTATAAAAGTTTAAGTAATAATTACCAAATACGCGAGCAATCATTATACTTCTATTAAAGATGTTGATATCTATTTTTAAGAAACAAAAATTAATTTTAGGTACGAAAAATTGAAAGTACGGAAATTCTAGATAAAATATTTGTATTTCAGTCAGCTGGTTATCAACATTAGAGACGATATATCACTTGATGTAAAAGGAAACTCTTCAAAAATATTATGCTCTTGGAATTTTCTCAAAATTTTCTCTGATTCTCTGCACATCATGAGCATCGCTGCCTCACAGATGCCTTCATAAAATTATCAATTCCTGTCCCTTTACCTCTCTCTTTCTCTCTTTCATGTAACTTCTCTATATACACGACGCTCTTCTCTGCCTCTTATTCCTCGCATTTTCGCGAGAAGCAATTTCGAGAGAGGAGAAGAGTACCGCGAACAAAGTAAAAAGAATATCTGTACTCAGAATGCGTCAGACGAATGTACGTAGGTGCGTCGGTGTAACGACACTGGCAAATTGACTGCAGCGGCGCGACCTAAGGGAGAGAGAAAGAGATAGAGAAAGAGAGAAGAAAAAAACGAAAGGGGCTCGTAAATTAGACTTTGCGTGAAAGCAGGAGATTTCGCATGAGCCTGAAATTTAGCCAATTTTTTGAGCTCCCATGTCGGCGGGTAAGACGAGTGCTGTTTATGAGCATAACTTCGTACTTTTTTTGTACTTTTAACTATTTTTTGCAGTTACCCATCAACTCGTTAAATTTAAATTTAATTTGATACTTTACATTGCCTTTCGAAATAACCTCTTTTGTGCAGTAAATCTTTTGGATGAAAGTTTTTTCAAGACTATTTACCACGGTTAATTTTTAATTTAATTTTGATGTTCACTTAAATTGAAATAATGAGTAATTAAGTATGTTTAGAACCCATAATTCGCAATATGTTTGTATAATTGAAACATATGTCTGAAACATCGGTATACTTTGTGCTGGAACTTAGTATAAACAGTAAAATTTCATAATAATTTTTAATCTTGAGAGTAGTATAACTGTTATAAGTTTAATGAACATAATAAAATGTGTTTCATGATGGAAATACTGAATTTTTTCAACCGTCATCGCAAGTCAAAATTAATAACAACTCCTTACCCATATAATGCAATATTTTGCCGTCGCTCAGCAGCTTTAGGTATATAAAATCCACACAGCGGTGCAGCGACATATTTATAATACATGTCGAGATACACCGCAATGCTTTTAAAACAATGTGCTTAAACTGCACGTATAAAATACAAGTATAAAAACTAAAATAAATAAAAAGACAAGGGAGAGAAGAGCGCACTCTTGCCTCGTAAAAACCAAGTCGCGGCCGTCGCGTATAGCGCATAAATAAAGTAAATTGTTAAGTCGGCTGCGTGTTAACATATATCCGATACAGTATAGCATGCGTAAATTTACAATTTACACAGCCGAAATCATCGACTTGCGCACACAAGCTTCGACGGTACACTTTATTCGTTTCGCGACAATAATTCAATCCAACGTGCGCGCGCCACTGTGCATCTCCCGTGCGCTGCAGTCATTAGGGCCTTTCTTCCGACACGTGCGGCAAAAAAAGATATCGTGCTCAGCGAAAAATGAAGAAAAACAGGACACTCGTGCGCCCCGCTCGAAAAACGAGCAGTGATATCCGAGAGAGAGAGAGAGAGAGAGAGAGAGGAAAAAAAATAACCTCTTCGCCATTTGGCGGCGTCGTTTTAATGCCTCTGCCGGGTGCAATAAAATCGATAACGCGCGCATGCACAAAATACCCCGCGCGTCCATGAATAAATATTAAGCCCCGCCGCGCCGCGCGAGTCTGGCTTGCGAATTTTTTGCGTTATGTGCTGCACAGCCGCCCTAAAAGAGAGTGAGAGAGAGAGAGAGAGAGAAATACGCGTGTCTCGCGCTGCCGTGTGACAAATCTGCGCACCTCCGGGATCGCGACTTTATGGCTGCGGTAGATCTATCTCGGCAGAGAACGAAAGATAAGGGCCTGCGTATGCGAGGAGAGAACCGAGCGCGGGAGGATAAGAAGATCGTAAAAGATTGCGATTCGCGCGCAGGGTTCTCGAAAATTTTTGGAAGAATTTTTTTTTGTTCGGGAGATAGAATAGACGCAGCGCAGCTGACTTATCAATTTTGCTCGCCGTCAAGTGTGAAAAAGTGAAAATGCTGTATTGTCGAATGCGTGAATTCGCTAACTATATGTATGATGCATTCGGTGAGGCGACTGAAATATTGCAAACACACATGCGGATGGACGGACGAACGAGCGTTTAATAAAGTGCTAACAAGCGCCTGTAGCACCTAATTTAACTCTCGTCTTTCTACTTTTAATTAGAAGAGCTACCTGCGAAGTAGAATAGGTCACTTATTCGCTAATTTTTCGTTTAGTTCTTACTTCTTAAACATAATTGATTTAAACGCAATTAGATGCATTTAGCTAGAGAAAGTGACGGAAAGATTTAATTTGAAAGTCCGTAAACTGCGAAATAATATATTGTCGGTGGTGTACATGTATACTAACAAAGTAAAAAGTACGTACGCCGCTCTAACCACACGACGAGAGAAAGGAAAATGACAAGCACCTGTCCGCATCCATCTGGTGATCTTATCAGCATACAGTATACTCCAGAGTACGTCGCAGAAAAGCGTACGTATACGTACACACACAAACGTATATAGATATACGCATACGCGCACGGCAATTGGCTCGGTTCGTCGGAAGTGAAAAAGTGTCATCCGCGCACTCGTTACGCGCGGCTGCTGCGCGCGGAGGGAACCGCACCGCCGCCGCAGCCGCCTCGCGGAGAGCGAGGATTATTTCCATCTCATCCTCTACACTGTGTACGCTTTCCTGCTGCTACTGCTTTATGTTCTGTCTTTTCAGCCCCTCTCGTATACGCTTGAATGTTATATACGGAGGGTCGTCGCGTATAGTTGTGTTCGCCGCTTGTTTTCAGGGCCGCGCAAGCTATATACGCGCATGCCTATTATATACATCATGGCTTTATCTTTGCGCGACGTTTCCGCTTTTCATGGCTGTGCTACACCACTGCAACTGCGCGCGTACTCGGGAAAGGCGCTTCTTCCAGTTTCTTTTTTTATCTTTTTTTTTTATATTTATCGACCGGACGCAGAGTTGCGCAAGAGGAGCTTTACGAGTCCTCATTACCCTGGAACGCTAATATGCGATATATATAATAAATTGTGGTGTGCAAGGAGAATCGAATTTCCATAAACTCGTCGTAAAGCATAAGTTGATATTTGGTAAAGCGATCGTCTGCACGCACACATCGATCGCGCTTTTCATTCGGAAAAGCGCCGTCGCCGGGGCTCTCCCCAACTCTGTGTCGCGTGGCAGCTCCTTTGTTCAGCGCCACGTCGTCGCACATTATACACGAGCGCGCACGTTTGAAGGGAATTTGTCTCCGTATCGTTCTCCCGTCGTAGTCTTTCTCTCTCTCTCCTCTCTCTCTCTCTCTCTCTCTCTCTCTTTTAATATTCGAATTTCCTGCGAGCACACCAACGATTATTCCACGACGACGCGTCGGCATCGATCCCTTTCGGGCGGCACGTACGTATCCACCTCGAGTTATACACGAAAATCCGCGCACCCGAGGAAATTTTGACGGTCTGGTACACGTAGTTGCAGAGTTGAAATTTTAAAATAATTAAAATATCTGCTGTCACGCTTGCGATGCTCATGCGATCCCTATCTCTTCGGGCGATACATTTCACTCTCGGCGTGTTGCTTATAATTTTCAGATGAGATCCTTTGTTGCGGTCTGTATACGCGTCGATGAAAATGCTAAGCTGCCGCGTGGAAGAAAATATAATTTATGATGATCGTCGTAGGATCCCCTACGTTTTTGTTTCCTATCCATTAATCTCGCAGCATTTAAAAAATTGAAGCGATGGAATTATTGATTTTCACCCAGTGTGTGTAAGCAGCTCTGCATATACCCATTATTGTATCATATATTCTGCATCATCACTATTGCATTCCATTTGTACATTTCATTTTGGGACGTTCATTCGGCTCAGCGTCCTATTAAAATGTAGAATTGTGCAGAGAAAAATTAGCTCGCTGCAATGCAAATCCGTAGCGAAGGAAGGCTCGCAATTTTTTCGCAAGGTTAGCCCCGATAAGAGCGATAGCAGCGGCAACAATTACGGAAAACTTTCAGGGCGGAGTGGAGCGAACCGTCCTCGAGCATTATTCGTCGCTTGATTCTCTGCTCCTTAACGACGGCAGCACCTGTCCCCTCATTAGCATAATCGCGGCTCCGATTGTTTTTTGCTCCCGGAAAATACGCGCGCGCGCGCGCGCACGCCGGTCAATCCCTCCCGGAGCTTTACGCTTATTCGCCATCGTAACATTTCGTAACGGAGACTCTCGTTACGAGAGACGGGCTTTTTTCTCTGCCTTCCGCTTTTTCTCTCTCTCTTTGCAGTGTCTCTCTTTCTCCGTCGCGCGCAAGGCGCATGAACAATTAAAAAGCGTCTCGCTCGAGTTGCTCGCAGGTATATAATAAAAAAACGACTTGGGGTTCTCCTTTCCTTCTTTAGCGTTTATTGTTATGTTTGCGCGCTATATGTATATTATATAGAGACGTGCGCGGTAGTCGCCCTCTTTTATCGTTCGCTCACTTAGCTCTGCGCGCGGGGCGGAGTTGCTGCGCGCTGTTGCTTACAGCTTCAGTGAGCTTTTCTCCGTGATTTCGCGTGAGAAAATTAATTTCCGCGTCATGCTCTCTCCCTCCCGTGAAAGTGCATTAAAGTCGAGATAATCACATTATTCGCCCGAGTGTCCGTAAAATGAGAGATCCGGCTTAATGCGAATCGAATCGAAGTAATGCAATCGATCAAGCTGCAGCGCGTCGTCTCTCGCGCTTTTTCTTCGCGTATTGTTTCAGCTTTCGCTCGCTCTCTTTTCGCGATATTGCTCCGCCGGCCGCCGCCGCCGCCGCCGCGCAGACGCTTATTATGGGGAAAAAGGGTTGCCAGCAGCCTCCCCCTTTAATGGCGAAACAAAGCCAGGCGTCTCGATGAGTTCCAGCCGCGAGTTTTCTACGACGCGATCCACCGTAGAACTACGCAGCAGTATAATGCTGTCGAGGTATATATACTATATATAGTATATACATTATACACACACGCGCACTGGTATATTACTGTAGGCAGCTATGTATACAACCCATTCGCATTATCGAATGCTCCGCGACTTCTCGCGCCCGCCGAGCCGCAGCTATAAATTCAGTGTGCGTCATAAAATTGGCTCTTGTTAGGTAGGAATAAAAATGCACGCAACAATGGCTTGCCAGTTCCGTCGAAGCGAATAAAACTTACAACCGAAATATACGTCCAATATCCGCACACGCGCATGCACACACTCGACACACGCGTCTATTCCATTACGTACACTTACCACCTGCGCGATGACTGGTTAATCGCGATTCCTACACGTTTATTGTGACTCACGCGCCGCTAGTCTGTTTATATATAGCTACGCTCATTCACGTATAGTCGCAGCCGATTATGCATACATCTTTCTCTTGCGCAATTTTTCTCTCCGGCACACGTATGTATATATATACGCGCAGACTGGAAGGAGGTCCGCGCGTCCTTGGCGCTTCGAATTTATCAATGGAATTGCTTGCATACGTGTGTATATATATTGTGTACATATGCGCGTGTGACACCTCCGCCCGCTGTTTCCTCCCGCGCGCGACGACTTTGTGAAATCAATGAGCGCGTGCCGTCGCCTATTTTCGCAACGCGCCTCGTCGCGTCTGCGATACTCTTCGGTTTCGCTTGCGGCTTATGTCGTTTTCTTCATTCGCATGTAATGTGGCGAAGAGGAGCTGTGTGCGTTTCTTTTTTTAGAACACGCGCACGAGATCGTTCGGTAAATCATTATTTCCGATAACGCGACGACTCCCTGGCTTGTGCATATATTTCAATGATTATCTTTATTGCTTCGCGAAGATGCCTTTTTTCGTTAGATAAGAGAGGAAAACTTGTATTAATGCGAGTTCGCGATGTTTTCCCACGCCGAATGCGAGATGGGAATAATTACGGGAGGCCGTCCTTTGAATATTTTACGCTCGAAGGCGCGGAGCATTGAAATTGAACGCGCGTCTGGACGTATTAGGTCCTCTCCGTAATGGCAGAGTGCGCGCTATCTTTTGAAATAGTAATAACTGATAGCTGTGCGCGCACTGATTTCGGATTTTTTGTCCGACGTACGCTTAAGTGTCTCCCTATATGAAAAAGTCATGACCGGATGTTGTATATGAAGCCAATAAGATATAAACGTTATATGTATGATTGACTTGTATATGTTCTGAACGTGCGTTTAGACTTACAGATATCCGCCTTTGAACAGTGTTGAAATAATGTGATTCTAAATTAAATTTTAAAATTTAATAATCCTGAAAAATATTATTTGCTGGGAAAATTTAGTTCTAATTTTCGTGCATGACTGTAAATTTGAAGTGAGCTTTAAGATTGTCTCGCAACTTGAATTCAATTCTCGCTTGTTTGAAGAATTCATATCAAAAAGTTCGCATTAAGTGACGATAAAACAGAGTTACTGCGGCATTGAGCACTTTAACGATTTCAGTTCGCTATAGGCAGTAGCACACATTCAGGCCGCGAAATAATACGAGCCTGATTAAGAGAGAGATATCATGTGAAAAGTTAATTGTCAATAAAAGAGTTTAGAGAAAGAGCTTAAAAACGTTTGGCGTGAAAAATAGCCTTTACGATCGAGCAGTGTCGTTCAGCATTCCCCAAGCGATCTACTACAGTATATATACTCTTTGGTCGGATTTAATTTTAATTTTATGGAGCAAAAAAGCCTTCTCAATAACTGGGTTAATAGATGAATGAAAATCATTATTCTAAACACGTTCGCATTACATTCGCGAGCTCGTCGCATAATAAAAGTCTGCGCGGGAGACGAAGAAAGAGCTTTTTGCAATTACGTTTATTAACTTCTGCATATTACTCCGCACGAGACAAGTGTCTCCTTCTCGTTACACTAGACCTGATGAATTAGCGGTGACTCTCAATATCTCGCCTATATGATAATTTCCCGGCGAGTCGCATTCACGGCGTGCTTTGCATTCAATTAAATAATGAAAGTGGCAAAATGAAAATGTGCCGCGGCAGCGAGACTTGGCGCATTGGGGTATAAGACACATTAATTTAGCGTGGCGTATCGAAGCGAAAGAGTGAGAGCTGCGCGCGCGCGGATCGAGCCGGAGAGCAGCCGACAAGCGTGGAATATCTCGTTGGTCCGGGCCCACGCTCCTCTGCAGCGGGCCGTCGTCGGCGCGCACAGGCGAACCCGTCCACCCACTTTCGGCCTCGGCTCGCGCCCGCGCCCGTCTTGCGCCCCACCTCACGCGCGCGTGTGTCCCGCCGCAGCGAGTTTTGCCATTTAAAACAACGCAACGCGCGCGCTCGCACACGCACGCTCTCCGTCTTCGTCTTTCCTTCCTCTTTGTCGTGTGTGCCTCTTGCTTTTTCACGCCGAGAGAAAGAGCCTTGCCAGGGGGGAGGACAGCTTTTGCCTGGCGTCTACGGCCGCGACGCGCTTAGTGTCCTTTCGACGACGCGCCAGGCATCAACCAACCAACCAACCGACCGACCAACCGGCCTGCAACCAACGAACGAACGAACGAACGAGAGACACTTTCCCTCCGGATTATCGCTGCAGTGTAGAAATTTTCCAGCTTTCACGCCGAGTCGGGGAAAATGCCTCGGCCAAGCGCCTTCCTTTTCAGGCAGGCCAACCACTTGCTCCTTGTATCTAATCCGGCTTGCTGAACTGGCAGTGCAGCCGCGCGCCTGCTCCGACTGCACCGATCCAGCACCAAAATAGAGTCTCTGCGCGCAGCCGCTCTCGGAGGCCCGAAATTCGCCTACGCCAGTCGGAGAGGAAAAAAAAAGAAAGCTATTTGCCATTCTGCGAGGCTCCGAATCGAGATATTGCAAGAGAGGAAGGAGGAGGAGAAGAAGTGAATCTGAAATCCGAGTGCGCGCGCGCGCGGCGAGCGCGAGTGTGCGGTGTGTGCAAAGTGTGTTACGTGCAGTATATACGGCCAGGATCGACGGCGAGTGCGATAGCACTACTTTTTCCACGAGAAAACAAAAAGTCTCGTTCGCTCCCGCGATACATATAGTGCACATGCGTGTACTGCGCGCATTGTGTACACTGGCGTATCGCGTGTATCCGATAAGAAACGATACGCGTCCAGTGTGTATAGCAGTAGCTGTGCAGCGCTTTTTTACCTTTATCGCAGCGTATTATATATACGCCCACACTGTATGATTGTGCATACGTGGTGTATACGCGCCGCGCGTATTTTGACGCGCTCGCAGCTCCGACAGCGCGCCGATGCATCAGTCGAATTGCTCGATCTTGCCACACTTTCGATGGCCTATTTTTTCAGACTCGTGTGATCAAGTGTGCGTGCGCCCGAGATTTCGCGTTGTATATCGAGCGTAGCCGTTTCGAATAACAATAGAGGAGCAGTGCGCGCGAGAAGCTTCGTAATAAAAGTCGACGTTAGCCGCCGAACGAAGAGGGCGAAGGCAGAAGCAGAAGAAGGAGAGAGAGAAGAGAAAAAAGTGGGCATGCAGGATCGATAAAATCTTGGAACGTCCCCGAGGACAATCGTCATCCGGCATCTCTCGGGGACTTTCTCTCCACTCGACTCTCGACTTCTCGAGATATGACCGCGGGGGCGCAGACCCCTCGTTTCTCATTCTTATTAGAAAACGAACGGGAGAGCGCTGTCGCTTTCCCGCGCTGATCTCCCTGACGATTTTCCTCGTCCGCTTCTTGTTCTTGCCAACCGAACGACCGGAGAGGCCGTCGAACGGAATTGAACAGCCGCATACAACGAGTAAGGATTACGACGTGTATATCATTGAAGTCGACGCTCTCTCGCTTATATTGGAGTTTGAAACTCGTCGATTATGCGCTTTATCCGAACCGCTGCCGCTCAGCTCTTTTTCTTGCGTCCTCCATCCGTTTCTTGTATTGCTTTCTCGAGTATAAAGTTCTAGGCAATTGCGTATATAATTAGATCTCCGCAGATTTCGGTAGAATCAATTTACGGAACAATAAGCGTTCGCGTTTTGTGCATGCGTTACGCAGATTTTTATGCGCAATTAAACCGGCGAAACCGAAGTGTAATGAACGTCGGCGCGACGAGCCGCCGGCTTACATAATCGCTGAAAAGTTTCGAACTTGAAAGGCCGCGAGGAAGT
Source organism: Philotrypesis tridentata (assembly GCA_018906965.1). Lineage (NCBI taxonomy): Eukaryota > Metazoa > Arthropoda > Insecta > Hymenoptera > Pteromalidae > Philotrypesis > Philotrypesis tridentata. The sequence continues at coordinate 15,940,944 of JACCIB010000001.1, forward strand.
AAAATCTCGCCGCGGCGCGTGATGGCAGCAGCCGCCGTATATGGACATGTGTAAGAAGTTATACGGGCTATACACACGCAATACACCGCGAGCTCGCGCGCGCGCGCATAATATATGCTCCGATCGAGAACCGCTCTATACACGCCAGAAGAAAAAGTATATATATTCTCGAGACGCAGAGCTGCTCGTCTGCGCCTTTTCATTCCGTCATTCTCGCGGGAGACGAGAGACGACGAGCCCACGTTATATTGCGCATACAATGTAATCGCGCGCTCGGATCGTTTCAAACTCCAAAAAAGAAAAGAAGCGCTCGTCTTCGTGCTCTCCTCCGACTTTTGGCTCTGAACACGCTGTGAATGACACGCAGTCTAGGCGCATCCCGAGCAACGTCAGCGTCGCGCTGCTCGTCTCGACTCCGAAATTGAAAAATATGGCCATCATGTGCTCGGGACCGCCACCTCTGCCACCGGGCAAGCGTTTCCTGCAGCGAGCCTCGCGCAAACTCGCCGTCGGCCCGACCTACCGGAGCTTCCGTGATCCGAGCCTGGAAGCTTGGATACCGGCTGGCCAGCGGGTACCCACGCCGCGGGACGACGACGACGACGACTTCGACGACATCGACGGCTTCGATCTCAGCGGCATCAAGCTCTGCGATCAACCAGTTCGGTTAGACATACATGCCTTTTATTTTCTCGAGTTTTTATCGTTTTCAATGCGTCGTGCAAAACGTAAAGTGTCAATAATTTGCTCAAACGGTTTTACGATACGAAATGCTCAAATATCGTTGTTTTCTTATTTCCTATCTGACTTGGATGGATCGATGGTTATTTTAGTCCTCAAAATATTTCAGGAGCTGGGCAAGCCTATTACTCAGCAGTCCTGAGTGATCTCTAGGTCCAACGCAAAGTATGATAATTTGAAAAAAATCTTCAGAAATATTTTCAAACACCCGTCATCCGCGTTCTATCAATAACTGGTATCACCACTCAGATCGCATAATGAATCAAACCGAATAAAATGAATATTCGATCCTCGCAGTCAGATAAAAAATAAAGAAATTTTATATGCTTTCGAATGTCATCTCTTGCACCTCTGTACGTTTATGAAACCATTTTTTTCATTCGCTCGATCGATGATTCTTTCGAATGTAATCAGCTTGTAGCTCAAAAAGTCTCGAGAAAAAATGTACTTGAAAAAAATTCAATTTCAAGCGCGCGCGAACAACGATAAAAACTTGACTAGGAGCATTCGCAATCAACAATGCAAAATCGAAGAGACGAGCGAAGGTTGCTGCGAGATAAAAAGAAATAAACGAAAAATCCGAGCGCAGAAGCAGCAGAGGGACGACGCCGAGCGAGCGCAGCAGCATGTACTACTCGGCGAGCGCGTCCTCGAGTCCGTCTCGGGCCGCGGGCTCGTTCCAGCGGGACGAGAGCGGAGGCAAGCGGGCGAGCATCCGTACGGCCAACTTGTTCCGCAGCAGATCGGAGGGCAACCTGGCAGCCGTCGACGCCGCCGCGAAGAAAAAGCAGCAGCATGGCTTGGGCAACCTCGTCGCCACGCCTCTCGATCGCTGCATCCGCGCGATTTACGGGAGCTGGCGCAACCTCATGCAGCGTAAGTCACCGCGCGCTCTTTTCTCTATACCGCCAGCTCTGTGTACCTATCTCTCGAGTCATGCGTCTTTGCGCGCGGCGGCACCCGAAGGATTGTCGCCGAGGCAAAGAGCGGTTTTCGCTATATACAGACTCTTTCAATTGGCTTGGCTGCAGCGCTCGATCTCCAGCTCTCGGGGAATGCGCGCGAGAGCGAGGCATGTCTCTGGAAATGGAAGCTGGGAGCTCAGCTCTCCCAGCTTCCATTTCCAGAGAGCGACTGCGTATACATATATACGTACGCGACTTTTCTCGCGGAGGAGCAGAGCCACTGTGAATTTTAAGTAATGTTATATAGGACTGCGATGATGCATAGTAGACATTGTAGACAAGGATCTTAATGCAACGACGGCGACACGTCGCAGCTCGATTATCGGCAAGATTTACGATACTTTTTTTTTCTCTCGCGCAGAAGCCGAACGACGAGGCCTCGATCGCCCGACGCCATATATACCGAGCTCCAATAGCGCGGAGCGTATTACTTTCAAAGCCCTTAATCAGAAGCGGGAGCACATAGCTGCTCAACCTTCGAACGCAGCGCGACTCGATTCACCTCGTTTGGACATCGCCTCCTCCCACCTCTGCATCTTCTAATCTATATACCCGAGCGCGCTTTTAGACTTCTCCTTTTTCGCCGCACGCGGCCTCGTATAACGTCGTATTCGGTTGGAGCGCCGCTCGCAAGTTTTTCGCAGCGCTCGCCTCACGCGTCGCGCGAAAGCCAGTCATCGTGCGTCCACGCGCGCAGTATTTTCGTATCGCCGTATAGGCGGGTTGATAAGCCTCGAGTTCCTTAGGAAGAAAGAAAAAATAAAGTAAAATAAAAGTCGTACGCAGAACGAGGAAGTCTTTGCGGTGAAAATCCGGCTCTCTCTCTCTCTCTCTAGTGTGGGGGAACGAGTCCGCGTCGCTGGCATATTTCATATATATCTACAACTCTCGGCTTTTTCTCTCTATTACTCTCGCGCGCGCGCGCGGCGGCCTCTGTCGCACCGCCGATAGTTTATTTATCATTTTTTTCCACCGCCTAGATTTCCCCGCGCGCGCGCGCGCGACATAGTTGGGAATGGCGCTTGGATGCTTGAGTTATTTATAACGGCGAGCGCGGGGAGAGAAAAGTTCGAAGGAGTTTTCTTTGTGCTGCCGGAATTATGAGCTTTCCGAGGCCGCGGACGACGGAGAGCCTGGTATCTCTCGCTTGCGCGTGAGTATTTTTATTGTATATCCCTGCGCACTTTTGCCGCTGCGGTAAGCCAAAGAATTCACCAAATTATCGACGATTGTCGTGTATACTGACACTGTAGAGTAGTCTGGTAAAAGTCGGCCATAAAATAGTGGAGAAAATGATCGCCGTTACTGCAAGTCTTTTTTCAAGTAGAAAAGCGATCGAAAATTAACACTCGTATACAGCCAAAAGCCATTGGTGAATCGGCTAATTAAGCCCGACATTCGTCGAGCGAAATCTTTCTCTCTTATTTTCATACTCGGGTTTCTACCTCGATAATCGCCGCGGGGATTAAGATTTCGATCTTCGCGGCTTCCCTTGCCAAGAGTACATTTTCTGTGTACGTAGGGGTTATATACTGTATAGAGGACCTGCTGTGCTTGCACCCCCGGCTTATTCACAGTTCGCATATCACCGCTGATTACAAGTGCGTGCAGTCTACCGGAAAAATCGTAATTAGAAGAGTCATTAAGGTGCGAGATTCGAGTCGCAGCCGCGATATCAACGCGACGAGGAGATCTTTATTGTTTGCCTTTGACATTCTAATTAAGCCCCGGGAATCTACGATCCCTTGCATTTGCCAGTGATATTGGAATATATAAACAACGAGTCGAAATATTTAATTCATGCGAAATTTACATTTTTCACTCAACTCTTGTTTTCTTGTCTGTTTTAGGTAAGTTCGAGAATTTATAAATTGCCCTTCCTTATTGCGTTATGAACTGTATCGGTAAGTTTGAACTTGACGATTTGCATTGTGGACGATCCAAGCCTAAAACGAGTATCACCTCTATATCGATAAAATAATGAGAATAATGGTCTGCTATTTAATTGTGAGTATCTTTAAAACAGAAAATAAAAATTTTCGAATAAAAATTCAACGAGCGTTCCCGCAGTGTGCTGTAAAGAGGTGTATATTGTCGCGACCCATAAGCGTATCTCGACTGCCGCACGCATACCTCTGCAAGCACTACGGAACACATTTGCACAAAAGAAGGCATGTAGAAATAGAGAAATAGCTGCGGAGTAGGTATAAAAGAATGAGAGAAAGAAACGCGAGAGCGAGAGACTGGAGAGCATGAGAGAGGACAAGGCGCGTACCGGTTTCACGCCAAGTACACATACATATATATATATATTGTATAAACAGACACACACAAAGATGCGATGCATCAGTGGTGAGAGGGGAACTAGAAGAGAGTATACCCGCGTACACATATACAGCAGCCTGGCGACTATACGTGTATGCTGTATACTGTATAGTGCATACACTATACATGTATATAGAAGAGCGGAGAGCGGGAGAGATGGGTCGACGCGATGTCCGTAAACGGCAGTGGAATGACCGATCGATCGGCGCGGCGGTGGCGGCGGCGGCGGCGGCAGCAGTAGTGGCGGTGGAAGGAAGGGGGAGGACGAACTCGCTCGGCTGCTGTGTGCTGGCCTAGCTGAATCTGTCCTGTGCTCTCCGACTCCGTTGCCCCAAGGAGCGCCGGCCCCGGATAAGGCGTTTTTCTCCAACAGAAAAGTAGGAGAGAGAAAGAGAGAGAGAGGGAGAGAGAGAGAGAAGAGACCATAACGGCTCGATGACCTAACGATCGGTGCGGGGCTATCACAGATATGTCTGTGTGTGTGTGTGTGTGTGTGTGTGTGTGTGTGTGTGGGTGTGGATGTGTGTGTGTCGAGGCAGCGAAACATCGCTGGGGATATTTTATTCGACTTTTTGCCGATGTTGCTGATGGTCCGCAGAAGTGTGCGCGGGTTGCGGCACACGACTTCTGAGGAGTCGTAAGATGCTGCGAAAATCAAGTCAATGGCTTTCCAGCAGCACTGGGTCAAGTCGGAGATTCGTATCATTGGTTTCTTTTGTTTTGGATTTTGTTGGCTTTGAAATATTGCATCTTACACAACTTGTCATTCTTGCGCTCGTATTGTGTGTATAATGTTGCTCATATGTTCCACATATTGTATATTTATGCGATGGAATATTAGTCATTGTGGGAAAATGTTTCTTTTTTCATTTTATCAAAGGCCCACAGTCTCACACTTTCGTCATTGTTTACTCTGAAATTTATTACTCGAAGCGTAAAGCTTGGATAAATCCAAAAGAAACAAAATTCATCTCGAAGTCTTTCGATCTACGTGATTCGGCGCTACGCACTTATAAAATCTATTTTTTTGAAAATGTTATAAGCAAAAACGAAATCGTAGCCGAGCAATTTCTCTTCCTTGGATCGATCGAGAGCTATAGCGCAGTAACTCCCAGCAAAGAGATAAAGAAAGAGGAGGTCATTACAATAATCTGCAGCAACCACCGCAACAATACTTCCCGGAAAAGGCCGGACGTTCCGAGATATCGACGTATATATATACCATCAGAAGGCAAGGAGAGGCACATTCTCCGTTTTCCGCTTGGCAAATCACGAGCAGAGAGCCACAAAGTTCGTCTGTCGAAAGCAACTCGCGTCCATATATCCGTTCTACGGTCGACGCAGATCCTCGGTATAATCCACTCCGCGTCCGATCCATCAAATTGAGAAGCTTGAGTAACAGCAGTGGCTGGGAATGGGGAAAAAAGCTGGGAAAAGTCGAAGAGCGTACATGCATTATACGGGCGAGGCTCCTCCTGCAAGAGACACAGGGACTGGCGGCGCTTACGGCTCGGCTCTCTTTTCATCTTATATACTATTTCTCTGTCTCTCATCTCTTCCCTTGGATATGTCAAAAAGCGCGAGCTTTTATCGCGGGGCCGTAAAGCAGCGGGATTGGCGAGGGGTGAAGCTAACGCCATCGCGAAGAGATGACGAAAGGAAGGAGAGCGGAGAAGCGTTTTACAAAAGGTTATTTTGTAGGAATGCTCGCTGCGCGGAAGAGATAACCGGGAGAAGAGAATTTCGGTGGAGTTTTCGAGTGAAAATTATACACTCTAGGTGTGCGATGAAATTTTTACGTTTAACCGCGTCGAGAATCTCCTCGCGGCTACACGGACTTGTAAAATTGGACGCCAGCGGTGGATTTTATATCTTCACTCTCTGTTTAATAGCAGTTATATAATTTTATTCGAGTTGAATGCTTGAATAACAGGATCATTATACTTTCTTTGTAAATCCAATTTCCCCATATTCTCAACTTTATTCAAACAATTTTCTCGTTTCTGAGAGCTGTACTGTGCAAATAGATTTCCAACGATTTAACGAAACTCATGCGCGCATTACACGCGAAAAGCTATTGTCATCACCCTCCTTCTACCCTGTACAGTGTATTCTATCACCGTTATTACATCTGCGCTTCTTTTTCTCGTTCGTCACGTACGTGAGTTTGCAGAAAGAGAGAAAAAAAAGAGAAAACGAATGATCGATGGGTGATTTTTCATTGGCACACGTTACGCGGTAATGTATATGTACTCGGGGTTCAACGCCGACGTCGTTATCGCCATCGTTTACGTGTGTATATTGGCTGTCTGAATTTCCGATGGGTTCTACTTGTTCTGATCCAATCACAGTTTTTACTCTGCTTGTTTGCGATTCGTTTGCGATATGCAACACGCTTCACTGTGATGGCCCTCTCAATCTTATAATATATTTTCTTTATCGCGTGCTCGTGGTCTTTAAAAACTAGTCCTCATCAGTCAGTATGCACTTTAACATGCATTAATGCATATTGTTCTCTAAACAAGCAGTTGACCTAGTGCAATCGCATTTCACAGCGCAAAACGAAACCATTATCCAATCTGAGAAGCTACTTACTTCGTATTATCAAATGAAAACAAATAAAATCGCTTTGGCATTGTTCAATGTTCGACGTTACTTGGAAGAAAACAATCTGATATGCTCTTGGAGGATCCACGAAGAAAATATTCCAAGTTTCACAGCAATGAAAAGTTTCTGTCTTGATGATGCAGCTCTTCGAAAAGGAATTTTTTCAATTTGGTCAACTTTTTGAGACTTACTTTCAATTCACCCTTTCAATTGCCTTCGCCAGCTGCATTCTATCGGCAATTTTAGACTCGATAAGAGAACTTCGTGGCTTCTGAACTATCCCATCCTGTTCAAGAATGGAATGAAAATTCAAGATAGCACGTGAAAGAACTCATTTACAGTCTGTATACTTGTCTTATCTTACTGGCCGATGAAAATTGATCCAAGCAATAGCATCTGCCAATATTATTCAGCGTCTTGATAATAATGAAAAAGTCCTCCAGTCGTAAAAGTGGTCATTCGTCACACGAAGAATGACGACCCATCGCATATAATGCGTGTATCTCGCGCTTAAAAATATAATGCCGTCGGCTCTGTGTCCTCGAGACATTTGATTCGAAGTAAATGACATGTATACTCTCAGAGAGATGGAGAGAGAGAGCGAGAGAGACAAACCCCCCTTACTTTAGGCCAATTGAGAGAAGCCACGCACGAACGCGATCGATCGTCGCTGGGCTTGTTTTTCGCTCGCTCGTTTTAATTGAATCGCCAATGAAACCGCGCAACAGCTCCCGTTTTTATGCTCGATTGTTGCTTTAAAAGCTGGCTCTCGATCTCTCGCCGCGTAAGCGCGCGCGTGCGTATGTAGGGGACATACTCGTTATGCGATTGCGCAAAGCGCGCCAAGTTGGCGCCGCCGGGTCCGATCGACAGGCTCTCCATCGACAGTATTTTTATCTCTTTTCCCTTTCGCACTTTTTATTCCTCCGCTTTTATTGTCGCCTCATTTTCTTCGTGCGTCTAATTAAATTGCCCGGGTCCACTTGTCCTTGACCCGTATGCCTCTCTATGTCAGGGCGCGTCTGTTAGAATCGAGAGCTCTCCGTCTTTTCGTCTCCTCTCTGCCGGCTGAGAAGCTAGTGTAAATTCGAAATTGAATTTAATGGTCTATGTTGCGTCGAGGCGAGAAGTTCACGCAAGACTGATTAAACTTTTAATCAGGAATTTAATTTTCACAAGTTGTCGAATTATGCACTGTTCAGCGAAGCTCGCTCTGCTATATATTACGTTTTCGCAACTGTACTTCACTGTTACACTTCTACACTTCTAGAAGAAGTACTTGTACCTTGGCAGGGATTGTATTAGGAAAAAAAGAAATTATGCACGCATAGCTATGCGCCTCGAATGAAAATGTTTGTCAAGTAGTACGACACATTCCGGTCAACGAACGTCTGATCGAGGCGCTTTCAAATGCACATGGCAAATTATATGCATACGCGCGCGACCATTATTGCATCACTTGCAGTTGCTCTGCGATTTCTTTTCATCATCTATATTTTCGTATATCAGCCGTTGCCGCGCGCGGATTTCTGGGGATATACGCGTGCAATTCATAAAACACCTATATAGCCCAAGTCAAGTACTAGATAGTTCGCAGAGCTAAACAGTTTTGCTTATAGTACTGTCATGCCGCGCAGCTATATGCATAAATTTTTCTTTCGAAATCAAATTTATATACCCATACGTATGGATACGAATTGGAAAAAACAGCTCTATATACAAATTATATATATCTTTAATAGCGACACCGAGAGAGCTATCTGATGAGTTGAATATATTAATAATCGTCAGAGCAAACCTCGTCCATAATGCATACTGGACGCGTCAATATAAACTCGATCCATAAATCATGCTCCGTTAAAATATTCCAAGAAAGCAATAAAATAACATGCTTACTCAACGAATCGCTACACATGAACCGTTCCTAATCCGCCAGAGACCTTAAAATTCTATAATTAGACTTTAATGTGGCTAATATCTTTCGCAAATAATACAATTTACTGCGTGTTATTTTGACTTGCCTTTGCAAAAACCGGATTATTAGAAAGGAGAGCTTAATTATAAGAGCGACTATTATTATGTTTCTTTATAATGTTTCTTTATAATGACACGACAAACAGAGTACTCGACAATTTTTAGCTATACAGAAATAAAGTGCGTCTTTTTTAATCGAGCGGAGTTTACGTAAACGTGTGTGCGCTATGCAATTAATTTACGTAACGCAGTCGGTTCGCCAAAAATTTTGCTGCATATATACATTAATAATTATTATGCGAAATGCAAAAGTCGCGAGTACAAGGGCTCTAGTCTGTGTGAACATTGCCGTTCGATCGATCGTTTGGAAGAAATCCTTCGATAAGCAAGAAAAGTCTTCTCATTACGAGATGTTTTCGATTTTGTTTTTGCGTCCTCGTCCCTGTTTATCTCGCATGCCCTCGGATAGTTCAAGAAAACCGGGTCTAGCATACGGGAAAATTCAACAACCTGTTGATCGCAACGCGGCCATTGGCCGGCCACTCGCCCACGTGCGCCATCGCTCGATCAAAGTATATAGTAAATATACAGAATTGCATATATTCAGCTCAATCAACGTAAACTTTCTTCGAATTCCGCTGAATAATGCTTATTCGGAATCCCTTTTCGGTTTCGCTCGTCCTTTAATATGGCATTTTTTCTTGCAAGCCATACGCGCGCGCAGCCGTTACTTGCAACCCGAAATTATCGTAAAGCATTTTCTCATCTCTTATCCGTGTGAGTGCAATATGAATGGCTGTAATCGACAATTTTCTTTTTTAATCGAGTAAGTCGGGTCGTTCTCGCAGAGCCTTTTTATTATAAGTTATAATTTGCTCGATCTTGGCAGCGAATAATTATCACACGACGACGCAACGGGGGTATACTTACACACAATCCAAATATGACGATGCAAAGTTACGGTTCTTCTCCTCCGCATCGGGGACTCTTTGGAAGTAAAAATGCTTGTGCGTCAAGCAAATTCCGATTGCGATCAGGTGAGAACTATACGCTTTCGCCTCCTTATTCATACGCAGTTGCACTTGTTCGCAATGTGTAAACTTCACGGAAATGCAGCGTGACTAATCTTGTTTCTTTCCGCCTTGAAGACCGTTTGAAGTAAAGGTGATCAGACTGATTAACCTTATGTAGAACGAGTAACGGGCCTTTCACTCGAGAACGAATTCATTCAAAAGTTATACCAAAAAATCACCATTAATAAGTTAAAAAAAAATTTCTTCTTTTTTTTAACGAAATGAGTTCCATCATTTCAGTCACAACGCGCTCGTTATTTCTTACTAATATCCGCGCGCATATACATCAGCTCTCGTGTAAATACTTTCTACATCGTTGTGCCAATTTCCGCAACGTCTACACGCAGTACACATATTTTAAAATATAGAATCTGTCAATAGAACGTCTTCTGCGCGACAGTAAATCCCAGCGCACCTGACGTTTATCCAATAGTTAAACTTTGGATTCAGAACACAAGAGCGTCGTTTGCTTTGCTATAAAGTGAATGTGTCGTCTCTGCGGTGCACATACGCGCTCGCGACTCGCGTGTCGCCGCGTGAAATTGGAACGCAAAGATACACCGCGCGCACATCGCAGTATATAACGTAGTGCATAACACTATATATTCATAAACCAGAGCAGCTGTTTTGTCGTGCGAGCCAACTCAATTAGACGATCCATCTATATGCGAAGTACTTGTATACACGAGTATTCAGTGGACGTTTTCACTTTGCTGTGCAGTGCGCGCCGTTGCGACAGCGCTTTGAAGAACGAAGAGTTATTTCATAGTCGCGAGTGTTAATTACCGGCTATACGTTTTGACTGCTTGCGATTGTAAAGTTCATCTATTCAACAAATCAACGGTCTCGGAGCAGTCTTAAAATTTTGTCATTTCAACATACATGTGTAAGAAGTAACGTCGTGAAACTGGATGGAGTACACTCAGTTTCCTGCATATATCCTCGCGACTCTTTCGCAACGCTTGAAAGCACTTTATCTGCTATTTATTTAGGAAGCTCGTCTCTCTCCCTCATTACACTTACGCTCGTGACGATGCATTCAAGGTATGCGAGACTTCGTATATGCTTGTGATTTTCAAGTCAGAGGTGATGATGGTGTCACTGAACCAACCGCATAGGGGGTTGCAGACTTTGTCGAGTTGTCGGGCTTCTGCTTACTGCAGGATCACTAAAAAGTTGTGCGCTTTAAAGAATCGAAAAATGCGAGCAAAAAAAAACAAACAGCAATTGTGGAAAATACGGTGAAATCAGCAAAAGTTCTTCTCTCGCCTTCGGATAAAGCTGACAATAAAAGTTCGACTCTCTCTATCTCTGTCTCTTTTTCCCGAATAAAAGTAAATAAGAAACGTAAAGTTTCCGCAGTCTCGTTTACCAAGTACAAAGTAAGCATTTTCTCGGGCGGTGCCGCAACTCAAAGCAGCGAGTTTCTCTCCTCTCGCCTCTTCGCGAGGAAAGTCGTCATATAAAGGAGTAGCCGCCATGCTCGAGTGATTGAATGAAAAACAGCAAAAAAATTAAAGATCCACTCTCCGGATGTGTCTTACGAGTACGCGTGCGCGTGTGTATAATATATATATATATACGAATTAAGCTATTGAAGTTATGCCTGCGTTGACTCCTTAAGAGCTCGCTCTTCAAGCTACGACTTTTCACCAGCGCGTGTCGCAAGAAACAAACGACCCCTCCATAATTGCCGTTGATGCGACTGGCAATTATACGCCTTGCGCTCACTTAGATGCTATGGGAGTCACACATGTACTGTATTGCAGTATCTAATTTTTTTGTTCACAGCTGCTTGGCAGTTTTGAAAAATGATATCGTCACTTTTGCTCTGAATGTCTCTCGTTTTATTCAAATGTATAATTACTTACTATATTGCTAGAGAGTTGCTTCACGTCAATTACCATTTTTCGTCTTGATTTAATTATACTTCTAGTCCATTGTTAAATTATTATTTGTGTGAGAAATGTGTTCCGTACGGCGTAAAATGCTAAAAGCTTACGGATAAAAAAGATATAGGACTTATTAAAACTTCAGAGTGAGAGCTATAAAAATCTTTATGTCTAAACTAGTGAGGCTCATTCCCATGAAATACGAGTCATCAATGAACATCATGTCATAAAGCATCTCCTGTATACATCTATTCGCTTGAAGTTGTATATTTCTATTTTCACAAAGACTTCTCAAGCAGTTTCTTTATCGCGTCCTCAATAGTCTTGAAATATGCACGCAACCTATTCCAAAATTTAACAAGATTTGTACGTATGAATAAAAAAAATTAAATTTAATTCAAAATTTAATTGTTTTTTTTTAAAAGGTCCAATATAATATTTTGCAAAAATTGAAATGCAGAAAATAAGAGTTGTGGTGTATCGCATCAAAAGTATTTTTCGTCCATTTTATATCAAAGCCGAAAATTTCCTTGTCCTCGTCATAATCGTACGCACCACGTCTGAAGTACCAGAAAAACAGATAAAAAGACATAATGCCAAACGTAATCTCATATTGCATCTTTCCAATAGGACAAAACGCTTGCAGCAGCCACCCCTTCTTCATACACCGGACTGTTCACCGTGTAGTGTACACCTAAAGCACATAATGCAGTTACAGACGCAACACACAAAGCAAAAGTTTAAGTACATCTCGAACATACAGATGCGCAGTCTTCATTGAACGACTCATTGCATTCAGAGTGTGTCGTCGCCTCACCCTTTGTTCCTCCCAGTACTATACGCAGTCACTGTTATATCTTGCTGGCGTATACGTATATATATAATATATTCGTGCTCCATGGCGTTGGGCTGCTACACTACGTTCCGCGACAACTAATTGAATTCCAAAAAAGATCCATCCGTTTTTGTCTCCACAAGTTATATTGTTCGAAAACGGTTTAGCCTACGCACCCGCGCGTTGTGCATAATGCATTTCTATGGATGAATAGTAAACAAAACTTTTCTATGATCTGCGCACACCAAGTCTGCATATCTCAAGCGACGATCTTCCAATGCAGAAGGAATACAAGCAAGGACGAAAGAGCTTCGATGCTGCGGAAGTGTAGCGTCCTTCAAGGGTCGCCGGATTTTTCGGTCCCTCGCTATATATTATATATATATATGCAGCGCGGAGAACTGGTTCGATTTTAAATTTAGACTCGTATAATACAGCAGTCCTTATAGTACGCCTCTGGAAACCTGTTTTGTCCCTCCTCTTTTCTCTCCTTCCCGCCCCCCTCCTCTCGCTCGCTCTCTCTCTCTCTCTCTCTCTCCTTCTCACGCTCGATTTTCTTCTTCATCTTATATCTCTTGCGTTTTTTATTCTCGCGCAGTGAAAAAAGCAACTGCATTACTCTTCGCCGTGTTCCAGTTTCGCCCTTTGTCTATATCTGCTCAGACTCGACGCTTTCTTGTTTCGTTTTGGATTTGTGACTTCCCTCTATATCACTTTTCTTGCTTCTTTTTACTACTGCCTCGCCTCCTCTCGCTTCTTCTTGTTTCTGAACTGGTCAAGTTTGTTTTTTTTCCCCCGTTGGCAACTTAACAAGTGGTCGGAGGATTCTTATGGCCTCTTCGACTTCGTTACCATATACCAACTTAAGACTGATAGTCGCGTATAGCTTTCTTTGAGACAGTGTAGATCAAAAAGGTCTGAAAATACGAGGTGTTGTTGAGAATATACGATTATTCTTGCCGTGTCACGTTGAAAAATTAATCGTCAACTTCGAGTTGGTGAAACGCAAGATTGCTTGGAAGCTATAACATCCGGCAAATCTTTATTCGAATTCCAATCAGCTGATAATCACCATCTCGCGTGCAAAAGGAGCAAAACTCGAGGCGAAATAAAATTTAGCATGTGTAATTCATCTTTTTGCGGATTAAAAAGAAATGTTGTGGGTACAAAACGATTAGCTTGCACTCGTTAAGGCGATGTTGGAATTAGATTGATCGACGTAAGATCGTGCGCCTGTAATCGTTGTAATCATAAATCAGTTTACCCCACGCACAAATAAGCTCTTTTTTATGGATCTGGTCGAAACTATAGGGGAAACGTTTCGTTGATTAAAAAAAGAGAAAGAAAAGAAAAGAAAAAAAAAGAAAAAAAATTAGACACGCCTTCCCCCAGTTAAAGTCGGAAGTTTACGGACTCTCTTTGTACTAGACCACGATGTGCGTTGGTCACAGGACAAACAAATGATATAAAAGATATTGCAATATAACGCATAAAAAAATTCTAAGATCCGTATAATTGATCTGTTACAGTCGGCGGTATGAGTCGGCCGTCGAAAGCAGTAAGCCAGGTTAAGAAGGTGGCGCCGCCCGCAGTGCCGAATGACTTCCGTCACTCGGGCTCGTCCTTCGGCTCGGCCGGCTACGCGAGCAGCGAGGACGGCTGCTTCCTGCCGGGCTCCGGCTTACCCAGCTCCGGCGGCGGTGGCGTCAACAGCATGAATCTCAACAGTGGCAGCAACGGGCTCGGCGCCCCGGGTAACGGTGGGGCCAACGACGACGGCTCCTACGGCATGCCTGCCGGTAAGAGCCCGGGACCCATCTTCAGCCATCCGGGCTTCTCTTTTCCAGCCATGGTCGGCAAGTACGCCCACGCCGAGGATCAAGGTGAGCCAGCGGGAGTACCCGTGCAACGTATACTGTGATATGCCAACTGTGTACTGACGTAAACGTGCCGATTGCAGGAATCGACATGACCCAGAGTCCAGGCAGGGACAGCCCGGGCAGCTCGGGCTCGGGCTCGGGTTCGCGGCACTCGACGGCCTCGCTCGACTCGGGCCGGGCATCGGGCTATCACCTGGGACCGCGCAGCGCGGGCGCTCTCACTTCCTCGCCCCGCTGCTCCATCAGCTCGCTTGGTAGCCATCCGGACCGGCCCACCGACCTCGACCTCGTCCACGCTTGGCTCGCCGAGCTCCAGTTCGACGAGTACTTTCCACTCTTTGCCTCGGCTGGCTATGATCTCGCCACCATCACTCGCATGACTCCGGAGGATCTCACTGCCATAGGTTAGTGCGCAGTCGTGCTGTGTATAAATACTGTATATTTTTTTTTTATTGCATTAAAGCACCGATAACAAGAACTCTTTTTTTCCTTAGGCATAAAGAAGCCGAACCACAGAAAGCGACTCAAGGCCGAGATCGACAACCTGAACGTGGGTGACGGTCTTCCGGAACACGTGCCAGGCTCCCTCGAAGAATGGCTCAGGCTGCTGAGGCTCGAGGAGTACCTTGGAGCTCTGCACCAGCAGGGCATGCGATCCGTTGAGGATGTCACTACGCTCACCTGGGAAGATCTCGAAGACATAGGGATCGTGAGACTCGGACATCAGAAGAAGCTACTGCTCGCCATCAAGCGGGTCAAGGATATCAGGGCCGGTAAACGCATACAGCCGCTCGATCTCGCTCGACTCCCTCCGCACCCAGGACACACACAGGTCTCTCACCTGCACATACTTTATGCTCGCTGATCGACGAGTTCTAGTACGTTGTTGAAAATATACTTATCGTTTTCCTTTCTTGCACAGGAGGTGGTTATTCAGAGAGGCGCTCCGGACCTGCCGTCACCCGACGAGGACTGCTCCTCGCCTATCCTCAGGTCTTTTCAGCGCCCGAACGACTCGCACAACACGAGCAGCAATAGCAGTAATAGCAGCAACAGCAACAGCAGTAGCACGAGCATTAACAGCGGCAGCTTAGTCGGCAGCACGAGCTGGCGTAGTATGTACGCGGCGCTACCCCAGAGTCTCGAATACGGCACGCTCGTACGGGCGCCCAGTCTCATCGTCGGATCTACCGTACATTCACGCGGAAAATCCCTCGAAAGCCTCGAGGACGTACCGCTGGGCTATCCACCTTCGCCAGCTCCTCAGTCTCATCATCCGCAAATACTTGATTGGCGGCCGCGTAGCTACGACGACGGCGATCTCACTCCTACCAATGATCACGCAATCATCATTGAAAATATTGGAGGTGGTACACTACCTAGGCCTCGACATTGCCTCGTCAGACCGAGACCCGTTGCCAAGGTAGTTATACCCGACTTGCTACAACGATGCATGTGTCTTCGTTTGCGCATACCTTTCATATTGACTTTTATTTCAAGAAAACTTTTTTTTCTCTTCAATAATTATCAATAATAAATGTGAATCTATCGGAAAATCATAATATATTTTCTCTATATTTCGACACAACGTGTAGTTCTTTCTTCGCGTAAGAGACCTATACATAAATAAGAGTAGACGATATTCTTTCCGCAGATTCAGGCTACGCAGGGCTCGTACAAGTCACTACCACGCGATTTTGACAACAAGTATCAGCTGACCTACGGCCATGACAGCAGTCCGAATCTAATGAAGCGCAGGCCACCTTCGCCTCCTCGTCGTCAAAGCTCACGTGATCTCAGTACTGGAACGACAACGGGAGGCAACGTTGGTAACAATGGTGGTGATGTCGTTATCGATTGCAGCGGCCCCGTGCCCACAACCACCTGCGACGATCACCATCAGCGGCTCTTGCATCAACAGCAACAGCAACAACAACAGCAACAGCACAACCAGTTTCATCACTTGCAGCACATAACTCGATCCTCATCACCGGCAACCCAGTGTCAGGCATCGCAGACGCCGGCTGGAACTTCGATGCCCTTGCAACTTAGCCGGCCACCCTCGTCAATGTCACGCAGTTGGGGTAGTGTCAGTGCGAACGTCGCCGAGGAACACGAGCTTATGGCCACTCTTGCCCTACAGCATCGCAACGGTTCCGATGCTAGTTTTAAAGTACGATTTGTTCATTTTTTAATTGTTTTATGGCGAAAGAAAGGGAAAACTACATTATAACATACTAACGTTTTTTTCTCCTTACAGTCAAGTTCAAGCACTGAATCGGATTCACTGCCATTTGCAAATGAAAACGCTGGTACGATAAAGCAGCGTGCAGCGCGTGCTGCCCAAGAGTATGCCAATAGTCCCAGCCACATGATTTCACAGCAGCAGCAGCATCATCATCATTCGTCGTCAGTGTCGACAGTAAGCGCGAGCAGTGAACCAGCCGACGTGCTCAGCGACATCGGTAATATGCTGACTAATCTCACAAACGAGCTTGACGCTATGCTTGAAGAAGAGAAGCGGCAGGGTCTCAATCCATAATCGATGACACTGATGCCGTTGCTGCTACTGCTGTTATTGTTGTTGTTGTTGTTGTTGCCATATAAGGAACACAGGACGAAGATAATACTGATGCGTTCCACTGCATCGCGCTATTGTGGAGTGAACGCTGCGATAGCGCACTCCGCGCAAGACTTTTTGCATGATTACTTTTTTACCCAATGACCGACTGACTTTTGAGGACCACGCCTGCAGATTACATATAAATGATTGTATTAGATGAAAAAGGTTTAATACGGAGGAGTCGATTGTAACAGGGGATGTATGTTTGATGTTCATTGATGATTTTTTTGCACCCTATTACAACAAGACTCTGAGAGAAAGTAGTTTGTGCCATATTGTATGAGTTTAAAGATTATAAAACGTGATTTTTTATTTATAGTAACATGCAATGACAGTGTGATGTATTTAAAACTTAACTCTTTCTCAATCACCAGAGTTGGATAGCAGAAAATTCAAAAATAACAACAAATGTATACATACGTAAACGTATGCCCCATAATTGATTTTACAAAAGCTGAGCTTTTCGACTGACTTTTTGAAAAAAAAGTTTGCACTAGTTACAAAATAAAAGACATTCTACATCTTCCGGTCCTTTTTGAAAATTCTAATTTACACGGCGTCGTCACTACATTTTAAAACATGATCGTATAACCTCTTTGCACAATCACCGGATTGACACGGTGCTCTTTTGGATACATTTTAATGAAATACTATATATACGCTCACATTATTCTTAAGCGTTTATTCCGACCATTTTCTTTTTCTACTGAAAATTTTTAAAAGAAGTTGTAATTTTGAGTACACCTTTACAAAACTAAAGAACAATACATTCCGCAATGTATTTAATTTGTCCGTTTCCGTCCTATCAAAGCTAGCGACAGCTTTCGTTAGAACGATTTCCTCATGTATCCAAATTCGATTTCCCTATCCGCACAAGATGCGTAGGACTTCACACTGTTTTAGACAAATTGTAGTAATGGAAAAAACGTCTTCGTACAATACAAAAACGTGGCGTGAATGCTGATTTGTACCTTTCTACGTTGACTTTTCTAATAAAAAGCAGCTCAGCAGAACTTAGCTTAAGAAT
Source organism: Philotrypesis tridentata (assembly GCA_018906965.1). Taxonomy (NCBI): domain Eukaryota; kingdom Metazoa; phylum Arthropoda; class Insecta; order Hymenoptera; family Pteromalidae; genus Philotrypesis; species Philotrypesis tridentata. Next base: position 15,958,886 of record JACCIB010000001.1, read on the forward strand.
TGCGAAATGCAGAATAATAGAAACATTTATATTCATTACAGTAAACAAGCATAAATGTAATTGTAAACGTAAAAAACACGAAGCAGAAGTACAGTTTTGAATACTTATTGCTAAGAGTGTGATTTATCAATTACAGTAAAACTGTACCATGCATATTTCTGATATACAGGAAATTTGAACGCTAAATCTACACTAAATTTACCAATCGTAAAAATGACTTTGAATGAAATTCCGATAAATAAAATGATTAGCTTCGATTTTTTTGGACAATCTTCAACAATCTTTTACGTGCACATTTATATGTCGGATTATCACGAACAATTTACGTCAGAGTTGAATGAGCAGCTACATTATACGAGAATGAAATAATGAAACAAGTCGACGAAACCATTTGTCGACGTCCTGTGTGCCTCGATGTAATTGTAATTCGAGGGGCGCCTCGGAAAATGAAATCACTGCGTGCGATTGCGAGAGGCAACTTAAGATTTAAGAACGCAAGAGAACACACACTACTTAAGATTAACCTAAAGACATAAGTTTAATCGATTTAATGGAGAATGAAATAAATAAAGAAGAATTAGTACCCGACGCGTATCGGGGCTGCAGACTTGTCTTGTTAACTATTGTAGGTGTATAGTTATATATATAGTATATATATTATATAAAAAGAAAATACCATGGGTGAGCAGTGATTTTGGGAGATCTCGCTTTTCTAAACTTTTTGAGAACTTAAATAGTACAGCAAGCAAGCGCAAATTATGCGATTAAAACAATTTTTACAATATAATAATAATGACCACGTTGAATAGATAGAAGCTATTTGTTTCGATACTTTTTTAATGTATAGCATTTACCGTAAGGCGATCAGCGAATGGAAGCAAGCGCAGAAAAAGCTAAATCATATATTAGCGATATTAATTCTCACCCATGTCTCGAAAAAATTACGTCATGTTTATACTGATTCTACACGTCTCTTAATTTTTAACAAACACGACGCATTAATTTACTTTACTGTAGGTCGAGCTAAGTACCTGGTACTGCGATACGTAAATGACCTTACTCTCGATACTAAAGCTCGAAGTCATTGTTTTCGACATGGTAGACAAAATATTATATATAAATATATATTATATTAGTTATAGTTTTTGTACAAAGGTCCGCGACTGGAACGGCTTTGCTGGCGAAGCGAATTTGCTTGAACGCTCGCCTCACAAGCCGTATTGTACGTCACCCCAATATTTTCTTTTCACTTTAATTTTACTGTAGGGATTAAAATATTAAGAAAAACTTATGTACATATACATACGTATAGTTATATACATGAGTTTTTCTTTCAGTTTAATCAATTTACTGAGCGAATGCTATTTCAACGCTTAATGCGAAGAAATACACACTGATAATGAGTGGAAAATCAAATAAAGCGACTTGTCGCGAATCATATTTGTTCTTTCATTAAACACATTACAGCGACGTAATTTACGTATATTGCATCTCCTTCCCTTGGAAAATTTATTTCATTTACATTCATTAAATTTGAATTAACGAAAAGAAATAAATTGATTTAATTAATTTACTTGAAGTTTTAACAGTCGTGAATATCTTATTTTGATGGCATTTTTAATTATATTATTTCCTCTTATCGTTATGTAAATAAATACAATTTTCAATAAAGTTTAATCGAGATAATTTTAAGAATTCTTTAATTTTTGTAGCGCGGGCAAACTTTACACGAATATATAGACAGAGCTTAAACGAAGAAATTAAAAGTGAAAACATTCTTTTGAAGACAGCGTTAAAGTGTAGAAAAAGAAATGAATATTCCGAAGCACGATGAATGTTCGACTTGCCCCCTTGCAAGACTGATTAACAAATCATAAGGCACGATTATAAGGCACTGCCAATGTAACGTCGACTTTAGATAGTGCATTTCGACAGTACGCTGTTCCACGTAACAGTGAAGCTATCTAAATCGTGTTGTAATAATGCAATCAATGCGCACTTATGAAAAATTTAATTACATTCTTTTAACGATTAATTTTTAAAAATACACATGGATCGAGTGTATAAAATTGTTAATAGTTTAAAATGGTTTTATTTTATAATTTAAAAAGAATGCATCGTTTGTAACAGATATGTTATTTATTATGTGAGTATAATATACTAACTTTACAGCAATAAAAAATTATATCAAAATGTCCGAGATAGTCTTTTACTTAGTCATTAATTTATTTTTCACCATGTCCTAGCCAAAAGCGCCACATATCCTCCCGGTGCAGCAATCGCCTTCGGCTCGGAAATGAATTTACACACGCTGTGGACGCTCGTCAATTCTTTATCTTATTATAGGTATGTACGTAATATACTATTTACTAATTCTTTACTATTATGACTGTACATAAATGTACATACATCGTAGAATGGCCAAAAAGAGTAAGAAGAATTATTCGTACAGTAATTATTCGATAAAAGAAGATGGACATACTCGTTACTCTTCGAGGGAACGGCCAATTAAAAAATAAATTGTAAACCCTACTCCAGATGACGCGTTGCTGCAGTAGATGACGCAGCTCGAAATCAAATAATCCCAGTAACGCAGCCGAAAATTGATATCCCTGATATTCCGTCCCAGCGTGCGAAAATCAATCAGCACGTTGCTTCCAATCACAACCCGCCCATCAATCAGCTCACGCCGAGGCGCAATTACTACACGGAATAGCTTATCGTATATATACAGACATATAGCAGGCAAGGAAAAATCCAAGGGACCATTATTAGCGATAAGAAACGAAATCACTCGGGGATGAAATGTGTCGATGCCCACGTGCGTGAGCGTCCGGTCGAATAATAACATAAGCGACGAGTCGCAGTTATAGAACACGTACGGCTAATCTATCAAAATCCAATATACAAGCTGCTGTGCGAGGAAATACGTTGGATCCTCCCGGTCCCGACAAAACTGTACTTATACGTCATATCATGCAGTATCGCCTAACAGAGAGCTTCAAAACGCATCCGGTTTTCAATTTCTCCAAGTGATGCTGTTTTCTTTGCTCGACTGTACACTATATACCGGCTGTGTGAACTCTCGCTTTGCTATTCTTATACGTGCTTTTCTCGTCAACTGCAGAGCGGGGAATTCATCCCGTATTTTTGCCTCTCGGGATTGCCTAGACGACACGCGGAAACAATTTCAGCGGAGTAGAGTTGGATCTATTATATAAAAGTATGCACTCGTCGCTCGAGTTACTTACCTTCACGTCTATTTCGTGCGGTTTAGGTGCGCGTAAATATTTGCATGACGAGACATGGCTTGTTGTCTCGAACCGAGAAGTCCTCTCGAAAAACTTGGCTATTGCGCGTGGCTCAGATTCGCGAGGCCTACTTTTCTCTTTGCAGGTATAATAGTGATTCCTACTAAAATCGTCTAGCTCTGAGAAAGAGATAGTTGAGGAATTGTAAGTCCACTGAAACGGCTCGTCGTATTCGTGTCGTGGATAAATTTCGGAGATGAGAATTACGTGGAAAAAATCTTGGCAAAAATAAGCTAATGAAAATTCTGAAAGCATTATAATAAAATATAAGAGAAAAAAGAAAGCGCACTGCAGTAGCGCCATATCTCAGGGAGCTTAAAGTTAAGCCGCCTGTGCTGCTTGCTTTATGGGCTCTGAAAACGTTAAACTGTAATTTATGGCTCTTATCATTCGGTAGTTCTATCCGAAAATCGCATCAACCAGAAACGGAATTATCTACTTCTTTTTCTCTGTGTCTTCTCCTCCGCCTTGTCCTCCGCCGCGTATTATCAGGTTGCACTATACTCTTGAAAACGTATATAAGACGAGGCTTTGTGTATACTGTGATTCTTGTTATAGTTGATCGAAATAATCCGATTTTCAGACTATTGATTTCACGTCAAGTTATAAATATATTCAATACTAGTTATTTAACTTGATTTTTAAATGATTAATTTTTTAGATTAATTAGCAAATAAACGTGCTACAAATACTTAAAGCGAGAGTAAGAATTTTTAAAAGTCTATTTATCTTCTGACAAAGAACACGGAGCATGAGATACGAGAGATAATCGTTTAGAGTTAAAAGTTTTTTCAAACCCTTGTGTGGTTAGAACGAGGAACCGTCCATTGATTATCAGAAGCCATCTGTCAGAAAGGATCGAATTTTCCATGGATACGGAGTTGTATTTGCTTAAAGCACTCGTTAAGAGTGTAAGAGAGAAAAGGGCGGTGGGAAACTTAAACGAGACACTATCACGATAAGTCATATAGTATTTTTTGTTTGGATGTAGCCATGATGAGTGTCAGTGGCATTGGAATTATTGTCGTAAAGTCTTTGAAGCCGAACTCCTGCGTCCGAGCCTGCGTCCTTTATAAAATGCTTCCGGTTCCATACAATATATACCCGCACTAAATAAGAAAGAAAGAAAGTCCGAAGTTAAAATTAATTGAAAGTAATTTAAAAATGAACCGTTATACGCTTATCGTATATGATAGCGCATGTGGAAACAGGGCAGGGCCGGAAATCGACCCCTCATGAAGCTCAGAAAAGGAACAGAGCCTGCTAGACCATAAAGTAACAAATTGCTTGGGATATAACGAATTGAATGGGGTTCTATACCACACATAATATCTTACTCAGTGACTCATAAATTTTTAAGCATTGGCGCAGCATTTTGGAAACCAATAATAATAAGTACTTTACATTTGCATACCGTATCGTTTCTAGGTTAAGAGCAAACTTTTGTCATTTGCAATACTGATTCGTCGAAAATATATATACCTATATATAGCTATGACATGCATGAAGCAGCAACAGCAGTACATAATCTCATAGCTTATTTATCTTCCCAGATGAATCAACTCCTGAGAAGAGAAAAAGGCTATTCATAATGCGTTTACGCTGCTGCCGTCTCTACGGACTGCCATCCACTGTATAGCTGCGTAAATAAGTAAAAGGGGCAGGTCAGTCAGCGAAGAGTTTTTCCAGGTGTGCAGCAGCGACACAGCCCCATGGGTCAAACATGTGGTGGACACCAGTCGACTATAATAGTCCGACGGTTCAACGGACATTAAAAGAGCGTCCGTTTTTCCCCCAGTGGATTGCGCTTATTCAAACTGCCCTCTCACACTCTCTCTCGTGGCTCTCTCGGCTTCGTACTTTATTCGAAAATTCGGAAAATAAATTTTAAATCAGCGGTGAACGCGGCAGAGCACACCGACGGGGGAACTGCAGCTCGCGCATTACATTGCCAAAGCCGATAAATCTCTCATGGGATGTACGGCGATATTATGAACGGCTCGATTACAGCCGTAAACAGTGAGAATCGAGAGTCAATCGACGGAAACGCGCCGCGAAGGAAATCTATTAGGAAGAAAGAGGCCACCGGCAAAAAACGAGATACGAGCGCTGATGCATAGAGAAAGGAAAAAGGAGAGAGAGTTGCGGGGAAAAAAATGCTACTGGAGGTGCGCCCGCCGCTCTGCCGGCGTGATTTAGAAATGAGAGGCTTTTAACACTTCGCCTCGGTGGAAAAAGTGTGAAAATTAGTTGGAATAATTTCTCAAGAGCTCCGGCGAATTTAATACTGTTCTACACTGCAGTCGTATATTTTGTCTCCCCGTCCCTCTCTCTCTCTCTCTCTCTCTCTCTCTCCCTCTCCTGTTTCTCGACGCCGGGCGGGAAAGCGAAGAAAAGCTTTTTCCTGCCGGAGACGGCTATACCTGCACAATTGAAGCACGAAATATTCCTCGAAGCCTTGATCCAGCTCAAGGTCGCAAAAAGTAGTTTCGCTTTGAAAAACTAGCCTACATATGCGCGCATCACTGTAGCGCGAAGGAGCGAGATGTATAAGTAGTCTCGTCATCTCCGCTCTGTGCACTGCCTATATGTACGCACATAAGATGCATAAATTGCATACGTGCGTATATATATATAACGTGAAATGAAAGACGAAGATTACGCCCATATATGTAAGGATGCGCGGCCTTTACCTCTCATTATACGCGCGCGCTTGGTTTGGGTTATATTGTGTACTATAAGCGCTCGGCAACTCTGATCTTTCGTCCGTGGATGGAGCGCGCCGCGTCTGTGCATCGCAGGTTCAGACAACCAGAGAGATATAAGTTATAGCTATACGTACACTGCGTGCATAGCGAAAAACGAGTATGTGCATTTGCATGCGGCCTGAAATCATGATCGTCAGCCTTCAATGGATTTCGAATGAGAAGAAAATATCGGCCGCCAATAAAAATTTCGCGAGATTGGACAAGCCGTTGATAAATCCAGTGGCTGCAATGCATATAGTTATATTAAAGCCAAAGCCGCAGCAGCAAACAACACTCTCCGCTCTAACAACAACCACCCTGCTGCAGCTCGCTTGCAGTGTGCTGCAGTCCATAGAGAGCGAGCAAGAGAGAGGTTACTCCCCACTGTGCGCACACTGTACTGTCGTTGTACCTATATCCGTGTGCTCCTTTCTCTCTCTCTCTCTCGCTCGCTCGCTCGCGCGCGACTCTCGTTCCGTCGGCGCGCGCGCGCGCGCTTTGCGTCAGTGCCGCCGCCGCCACCGCCGCCGCTCTCTTTGCCTCCTTCCAACGTCGGCCCCTCGGCTCTATAGTGCTATAGTGGCTCTCGCGGCAGTGTCGGCCCGACGTCGGTCGAGTGCGTTCCGGGAGCTGCGCGTCGTGTGCCTTTCTCTTCTGCTCCGCACTCGAGTCCCTCGGCTCGACTGTATACACAACTATACACATCCTGCACACGTACTCACGAATACTATCGAGAGAGATCTTGTGTCTACATAGCCTTCGCGTGTTGATACAGACGAGTTCCGCGCGTGCTGCATACCTATACTTATACATGTGTGCGCCAGTGTGTTGGTGAGAGTATTATTGTCTTTGGCTGGCAAGCTTTCGAGCCGCAGCGAGGAGGCTGAGCGTAAAACGAGTGAGGTGACTCCTCGCGTCCTGGAGGAGATGCGGACGAGTCCATAGACAGGAAGGTTTTACGCACGGTAGGTACACACGAACATGTGACATGACGCTGCTGCTGCTGCTACTACTACCACTGTATACATATACTGCTGCTGAGTTGCTGCAGCCGATAATATCCTGCGCGCTCCGCTTTCCGCGGACGGGAGAGAGAGAGACGTCGTGACACTTTCTTTCTGCTGTTACCGCTGCTCGCGAGCGTTTCTCGTGCTCTCTGTCGTTTATACTTGTACAGCTATTATATATATATACGTGAGCTTCCTTCGTATATATACAGCGAATAATATAGCCTCTGGTAAAGGGGAGAGCGTCTGCTGCTGCTGCTACTGCTGCTGCTGCACTCGGTGGCGGTCGCGTCTCGCTTCTCTAGAGAGGTGCAGTGTTACTGCTCTACGGAGTATCACTGTCTATACCTATATATACGCGTAGCTGTGCAAACTCGTGTGATACATATATACGCGCGCCGCGTCCTGTGATGCAGCAGACACTGCGTCGTCAGTTTTTCGTGCGATGCTCTTTGTATACAGATTTACTGCGTGGACTCCAGTAGCTCTCGGAAAAGAGACACGGATCTCGTCTTGCTCCTTCTCCATCACGCCTGCAGGAGCATAGCATGCTGCCAGACTTGCACGGTAGACCTGGCACTTGCGTGTGAAACGAATGACCTTTTGCTCCGAGACGCAGACGCATTCGTGGGCTATACGCGATTCGAGCGTTTACGAGACGACCGTATATGACTTTAATTGCGAATATCAAACTGTTTCTGCTCGTGCGCAACGCCGCCCGAATAAAGTGTCTTATTTCTCTTTTTTTCTGGAAGATGCAGTTTTATTGCGAGCGTTATATAGCTATGTGTAGATGTATACGACTGCAGCGCTCACGCCTCGCTTAGAGAGGGGCACTCTGTGCAGCTACTTTCCTGTTTAGCTGAACGAGTTTTCTTTTGTCGTGAATGTAAGACATTGCTCGTGGCCCGATCGATCGATCGATCGATCGATCGGGTATATTAATTTCCAAATGTCTCGAGTCGCCGATGCGCGCTCAAGCTGATTATTGAAATTTCAAATTAACAATTGTACTTAGGACGTCGGAGGAAAAATTAGGTCACGCACGCGGTGTCGCGCTTCAATAACAATCGGAGAACTCGCGCATATAATATACGCTTTGTGCGAAAGCGTGTAATAAAGCTTTCGTTTAAATAAACGAGCCTATAGCTTGTAACAAGATCATACCAACGCGGTGTAATGGAAATTTTCTCATACCTGTAGACCACACAATAAAATCGTTAATTAATCGTGTAATTTTTTAACACCACCGCGTGCAACCCGCGCTCAAGTCCATAAGTTACTGAATAGTCCATTCTTCGTGATGAATCACGTAACCGTAAAGCTTACTGCATAACACGAAATTGCAAAATATTCACACGTTATATATAACATTTGATGCGTACACATGCGGAACCGAATCGTCCCGCCACGCGCGCCCGCGATGTCATGTACACAGCAACAAGAATGAATAAGAAAAACTGCTTTAAAACGTTAAATGAAAAAAAAATCGTCGACGATATAAAACACTCGAGATCTGAAAAAAAGGAATCGTATATTTATAATGCGAAATACATAAAGAAAATTGAAGCAAACAACTTGAATTTTTATCCTCTACATACCCAGAGATATGTAGGTGCTCGCGAAATTTTTTGCACCTTGCTTCGGCGCACTGAAAATCGTTTTTGCCACTCGCTAATGCCTCGTGTGCGCGCGAGTCTTATAGGCTACAGCACACGATCAAGCCGAGTGAAAGTCGGCTCTTTTCGTTTCTATACAGTGTGCTGCAGCCGATCGAACGATTCCGATCGAAGTTAAGAGTAGGCAAAAGAGCTGCGCATTCCGATTTTTTTTTCTATCCTGCCCGAGAGCTCGAGAGTGAGCATTCTCTTTTGTCGTATAGCTGCGCATCGACGCGGCTCACTTTAAGTAGACTGAGTCCATTTATCATATTCGAAATTATATACGTTTGCTCAATGTGTTCGTAAAATGTACATAGAGCGTATTTATCGAAGTTCAAGGGATAGGATTCGAATTCCAAATAGGGGGAAAAATTAGAATAGATGATATATATTTTGTCTAGTTTCGCGACCCACTTTCTCGTTTCATAATCTTTTTTTTTCTCATCCCGCTTAGTATGCAAGTCAGAAAGGCGTCAGTGCGATTTACGCATACTTTCATGCTGTGCCCTGCATTTAAATTTAATTTATAAGTATGATCTGGCTGTCTACGTCTATACTCTCACGGCGAGGCAATAGAAGATTAAAAAGTTGAAGAAATGAATGACTGAGCATAAATACTGGACTGCGCCGTGTTTTAACGATCGATATACCGATGAATTTCACAGGGAAAGAGAATTTTTTACGTTTATGCATATCATCATACCTATATACGCACATGCCCTAGATATATAGATGTGTCCGGTATATGTGCGGGGACACATTTTCACTAAATACCAAAACGCAAAATATTTATTATATTTTTCGATTCGCCTTGGCCGAAATACTTTATCAATGAAGCGCATGGCCTCAGATTCATTCGTATATGAAACATTTTTTAAACAGTCTCTTTCTCTCTCATTCTCTCTTTTATTACAGCGAGAAGCCGATGTTAAAAATAAAGTCCATTTAATGTTCTCACAGCGAGTTTCTTGTCGCAGTTATTGAAACAAAAGTCTATATACACCAAAAATTTATCGCCTTAGCTCTATAACGATAACTGAAGCGAGAAATGTGAACACTTCGATTAAATAAAATACAAATTAAAATACATAATGTATAACGTTGAGAGGACTTGAGAAATATACAGAATAAGCTCTAGAAGCAGCAGTTAGCAGCGAAGCTCGAGAGCCAGCTCGGGAGAGTCGCTTCGAAACATTGAATAAATATACGCGCGGTGACAGGTGGGGTGGAAAGACGTGCTGAGAGAAAAACGCGGTGAAGAACGAAACTCGGGACTAATCGGCTGCGCAGCAGCAGCCAACGCGAAATCGATTGTCACGGGTCGCGATCTTGCGCTGAACTCCCGAGGAAAAATTTCTGCCTTCTCGTTTCTTCCTTTCTTCGAGAGGCGCTCGATCTTGCGCCTCCCGGTCTCTCCTTTTCGCTCGCGCGCGCGCGCGCGCGTTCAGAAAAAGTTATTGCACGTTTTATCTCCATATTTTACCTTCTTATACTCTTCAACGCTCTTTTTGCCCTTCTCGCGTAGCTTTTTAAAAACTCGACCTTTGGTGAATGGAGTTAAGCACGCTCGTTTTTGTTTATTATATATACTGTTTATCGCTTTTTCGTAGTTTCATTAAATTCCGCTCTCCGCCGCGGCGCAACGTAAAAACGTCTTCCCGCGCAGTAATGCAAAATTATAACGTTGTCTCGATTTTTAATTGTCTATGTAAGTCTCGCACAAGACGTTTCAATTATAACGCACTCGCGTGCTTAGATGCAGGATCTGCAGGCGAAAAATCTTTGTGATCTGCGTATGCATCACGGCCAGAGTTACGATATCGGCATCTTTTATGTATATTCATTACAGGCACATACATTGAGTGTGCAGTGTGCAGTGTGCACACAATACATATTACATATTTGAACGAAGCACACGTCATGAATAATACAAAAATACGTATTCGAAACAATGAAAATTATATTATTCCAGTTTTTATAATCTCTCGAAAATCGTATTTCTATAATTAGCATTATATCTAATACAGTTTACGAAAACTAACGAGTGCACCGCACAGTACCGAAAGCCTTCATCAAACTTTAAACTGCATAAACACGCGCAGTGACGCAATAGAGAATCTCATTGTTTCAAAATTTCTTTCCCACCTATCGCGCCATTGCTATGCTCCTGTATACTCAATTATACGCCCAGGATCGCAAACGCATACACGCATTTCTGGCAAGACGTAACACACAGAGCCCGGCGCGCGCTAATTAATCCGAAAAGAGCTGGCGAGGCTAATTATATACAGCTGCATCGATTAAAATTTTAAAAGCTTCGAAAGTCGCGCGTACATATATAATATATAATATAGGTATAGGTATACCTTTTCACGCTCGCGCGCGAGAATATGCTATATTGTGTATATACTATATATATAACGTGCCCAAGCAGCTACTGCATCAGGAGAGAGAAAGAAGAGTACCGTTTGTCAAAACGATCGCGCGAACGCGACGGTAATTTACGACGTAAACGTACGTCGTACAGTTACGACGTATACGCAGCAAGTGCACCGGCAGCGCAACGCGGCGCTCTCCTCGGCTGCCTACTCTATTTTTCCACTATTCCGCAGCTGAGACATCCTACACGAATTTTATTTTTGTGTTTTAAAAAAAACTTTTTTCTTTCTCGCCTATACGTGCAAGAGCATTGCGCTCGCTCGAGTTCAGATTTACGAAAATTACGAGAGAGTCTTAAACGTTCTCGCTATGTTAGCTGTGACTTAGCGGATTTAAGGAAATGCCCGATTAGATTGAATTGAATGAAGAGTCTTGTACTCGAATTGAAGTACACTTTTACTGCTTGCAGAGGGGAGCGAGTAATTGCGTGCTATTGAAAACTTCAAATCTTAATGCATAAAACTTGAAATAATTCGCGCTTTTCTGACTTGGAAAAATCGTTATTATAATTTTTAGGGAAATGTGTGAGGCAATCTTAGGAAAGACTAACTTCAATTTTCTTAGCTGTACGGGCGATTATGTCGTTCCGCTATAAAAGTCGAACCAGTTATACGTGGCGAAATATACAGACTAAACTGAAAAATTCACGGCCACGAGAACTGTAAACGCGATTTTGGATTCCTTCGTCTTTTTGTGAGTTTATAGACAACAGAATACGCGTGTGTGTGTGTGTTGCATAAAAGAACTTACATTATAGTGATATTGCTCACAACTTTTTCTAGTAAGGAATGATTATTGCACTTATGTATTCTTCGAATTCACAGCTCTTGCGATATAATATGCTGTTATCTGTATTTTTTACGTATACGTGTAATATAACACAACATGAATAATTGAACGGAAAATTAAACTTTTCTCGGGATATGCGATATTGGAAGCACAATCGATATATTGTGTATTTGTATATTGTATTTCTGTATTATTATAGCATTACTCTTCTGCGGCTTTATCGCTATTGAATATATTTATAAATTTTATTTGTCTGGTACACGCGAGATGGTATATAATTAGTATCCGATGCTTATTAGAGGAAATTAAAAGTTAAATAGAGGAAGTAATAAATATTATCGACGGAGAGGCTGAGGCGCGATGGGAGAATAGCAGCTGACAACAATAAGACAACGTTAACGATAGGGAGGATGTACGGATGGGACAAAAAGAGAATACATTATACACGCGTCCGTTTAGATCTACAACTTTGCTTGAGGTTTTGTTCGTAGCTTTCGAAAGTATATAAAATGCTTGTTTTGACTGTGCAACTATGCATTCATATCATTACGACTGCGGAATGATCCCGCCTGATTTACGCTTCGTCTCTTTTCGCGGATATAAAAAATATTTATTCTGAGAAATCCGCTTGGATATACTGTACTTAACTTTACAATGCAGTCTTTTCTAAGCTGTAAAAAGTTCTAATCTCCTTTCTATTCTCTAAAAGCGAGATTCGATCGAGCGCTGCGCGGATTTGTTATTCCCAGCGTCGATGGTCAATAGTGACGCTGCGCGAAAAGAAAATCCAGACGATGGAAAAATAAAGGCGTGCCACTACGCTAATATACGAATAATAACCGGTCTTGCTCGACAAAAGTAGAATTCACTGCAGCGGCAGAAAGGCAGGAGTCAGCCGCTGTTTCTCTCTCTCTCTCTCTCTTTCTCTCTCGACGCATCGCACAGACCTATCACGATCTCTCGCGAAAAGGAGAATGGCGATGCAGTTACAGCTTGCAAAAATTCGTTCGCGCACGCACGCGTCTCTCTCTCTCTCTCTCTCTCTCTCTCTCTCTCTCTCTCTCTCTTAAGCTGCACATTACATATATTTTAAATAATAACCGATCGTTCCTTTTTGTTCACAGGAGCGTCAGTGGAGAGACCAGTTCCGAGGGAAGCAGGAACCGGAATCCGTTCAGCATGAGTCGCCTCCCGGCTGCGGCTACGTCGCGCGCTCGAGAACAGCGTTGTTTGCAGCAGCGTGAGCAGCCGAGCGCGCGTTCCCGACGACGATGATCCTCGCTCGGTCCTCCCGCAAACGCTGGCGGGAAATTTGAAAGCGCTCCTCTCTAGATATAATAATATACGTGCCGAGACCAACACGTGTCGAGTGGACCATCCGAAGGGGAGGAGAAGAGAGAGAGAGAGAGAGAGAGAGAGAGAGAGAGAGAGAGAAGAAAGCAAGGGGGTGGAAAAGAGAGTCGCTGCAGCAGCTTCGAAAATTCACTTGGACGAGAGGAGTGCTGTTATTACCGAGATCGTCGAATCGAGCATCAGTCGAGAGAGTCACGAAAGGGACGGGGACATTAAAGGAGCCGCCGGTTCGAAGCTGCACCTGGCGTCAAACACGGAGAGACGAAGAGGAGAAACGCGGAAAAACGGGGCGAGAAAAGAAAGGAGGCGCATGCATCCTCGAGGATACGAAGCGCTTAGCTATTAGAAGAAACTCAGCACTCAAGAGTGAGAGGGAGAGAGAGAGAGAGAGAGCGGTTCAATTCCAGCGGCAGACTGTATTAGCAGCCTCGAGTCTCGTTAAAGGAAGAGCCTTTAAAGAGCCTCTGGCTCTTGAACAAAGGATCTCGCGAGCAAGCTAGAGGCGCGCCGTGCAAAAACCGAGCCGCTCGCTCACTTGCCGATAAAGAGGAACGGCGTAGCGAGAGAGAGAGGGCGCGTTGCCCTGGAGACTCATGTCCAGGGCCGTACCATGGCCGGGGCGCTGTCAGAGAGTGCCCCCAGGCCCGTGAGCGTCGTCAGGGTTGACACGGAACCCGCAGCCGAGAATAATCAGGCCACTGAGCTGGATCCGGCGGGCAGTCCGACAACACCGGCGGTAGAGCCCACAACGACGACGACGGCGACGACGACGACAACGTCGACGACAACAGCAGCAATAGCCACGACGACAACAATAACTCAACAGAGCAACAGCACTGTAGTGAGCAATGGACAGTCGCAGCAGCAGCAGCAACAGCCGGTCAGGTCGTTCGCCTCGACCGAGGCCCAAACCGAGCAGCTCTCGCCGAGTCTGCTTCTCGGCGGGCAGCACCAGCCGAGTCACGCGGAGCTGCTCTCGGAGGAGCTGCGCGACGCGAGGAGGCGCGAGCGCAGGATGCGCCGGCAGCACCGACGAGCCATACAGCGGGCGAACGGAGCGGCCGCGGCCGCGGCTGCAGCCGCCGCGGTGAACGGCGCCTGCGCCGGCCTTCCCCCCACCTATCCGGGCCTCATGGGCCCCACCGCCGGAGCGCTACAGCCGACCTGCGCCGGGGCCCAGACTACTCTCCAGCCATCGAGTGCCGTTGGAAACGCTGCCAATGCTGCGGGGGTGCCCCTCGTTGGGCCCGGACCACCCGTCGGAGGCTTTCTTCATCCACCTCCGCCACACCTCGGCCTCAGGGGCCTCAGCCTGGGACTTCCCTTTCCCGTGCCCGCCAGTGTTTCCGCCTTTGGCAGGTCAGTAGTCTCGTTTATTTTTTAGTGATATGCAAAAATCGTGCCAAGTCTAAATAAATTTACAATGATCATCGATGTAGGTATTAGAATTGTATGCGAGTTTTCTGTGTTGTTCCGTCCAGTTTTACAACTTGGAAATGGAGAGCTCGACTTCAGCTCGACTTGAGAGTACGAAAAAGATCGAGTTTTCCTTAAATAAGTGCGGTATACAAATATACTCGCAAATATACCTATATCACTTGATATTCTTATTAAAACACTTTCATCGTCAGGCATTGCTCGCTTTATGGAGTGGAAACGAACTCCCGTGTACATAAATCAACTTTAAAATTAAAAAAAAAAAATAATTTCTTGACTATTGCAACCGTACTGTGTATTGGCAAAGTTATATATTATCTATAGTCTTCGAGAAGCACGTTAAGATTGATGAAATCTGATTAGGATATACTCTTTTAATACTTTATAAACTAGCCAGCACTTGCAACTCGAGGTATAGAAGGTATAACTCGAGAATCGAGTAGTACCGTTGAAATGATCGAAGCATCGGACAAGCCATTATCTCCCAGTCTATGGGGCGCGTTTAATTCTTTCAACATTTAAATATATTGCACTTCTTGCACGTAGCAGAATAGCTGCTTTTGTCTCCCGCGCCTGCGACTGGCGAACTTTGTTTGCTGAAAATAAGTGATTCAATTAAGCCGTGTCTCGAGCCGTGTGCCAGCGGCGGACAACCGCGCGAGAGATATCTTCTATGCGCCTGGCCGTTATACACTCGAAAATAAGTTAATTGATGTATACAAGAGACTGCGCGCGCAATATGCTCGCGCTCCGATTTCGCTGGGCGTTGCGCAACGAAACCGGAGAATAGTAGATTATTATACACTGGAAAAGCTGTCGACTGCAGCGCGTCTAGCCTGAAAATTATTGGCCAGCTGTGTGGCGTGATTGAGACGTAGGAGTTTAATTTCGGGGATCCGCCGTATTGTCTGTGTATATATACATATAGCGATGCACATAATTGCGAATCATCCGTTGGGGGGAGTGAAAGATAGAGAGAAGAGCTTTGTCGCAACAAAATTGTCTTTTAATCTTTTGTCGCGCAATCCCCGCTGATAATCGCGGCTCTATTACAGAAACCTGCTATGTACAGTGTACACACTATGCAGCCGCGCGCGGGAGTGCACATGAAAATAAAAGGCGGAGATGCGGTTTCTCGCGGCTTTGCCGGTGATATTACAATAAAGCCGAGAAATGAATTGCAGGCGTATTTTTGCTCGATCCCATGCAGATGAGACCGAGATTATGTAGACGGGAATTTGTTTAAATTTTTAATACGCGCTGTATACTACGCTGAGAAGGGGGTAGTGGGGGAGAGCCGCACAATAAAAGTAGAAAGCTATCTCGTCGAGCAGGCTTCGCGCCAGTCGCCAATCGTCGAAGGCAAATCTCTTATGTTTTGACAAAAAAATTATATAGCTCTGCTTTATATCCCCCTCGGAATATTTACACTATACATGCATCCGCTTGCGGAGCGATCAGTGCATATAAACAATATGCCGCGCGTTACGCGCCTCGCGGGAGAGAGCCGGGGCGTAAACTCGCGATACTGCGCGGAGAGCCGCGAATCAAAATCTTCGTAATAAGGAAGAAATAAAACGGTCTATGCTATATACGCTTCATTAAGCCGCATAAAGCCCGGGAGTAAACAACATCGCCCCCTATATAAACAATCAAGCGCGCGGGGCCTGCCGTTAAAACAAAGGCTGTGCGCTGCACACACGCACACACGCACTACACACACGCGGCGAACGAAGAGTTGCTTCTTTGCGCGCAGCAGCAGAGCCATCGAGAGAAATCCGAAAAGGAAAGAAAAAAAACAGTATAGCGCGAGTACATACGATGCACGTATGAGCAGCCGGAGCCGCTTTACCGGAAACATCCTATCCTCACACACTGCACACACACACACACACACACATGCACGGACCGCGCGACTGGCCACTCTCCCGTCCTGCACGCACCGCGGCGCAATTACGCTTGCGCTCGCGCGCGTGTACTTTCTTCGGGCGTATAATAGCTGGCCCCGACGATGATTGTGATTACGGGTCTGTGATGTGCATATACGCCGAGAGAGACGGCTATGTACATACGGTTCTGTACAGCGCACATACACACACACACGCGGGCGCCGCGCGCATAGACAAGATGAGCGATGATGACGATCGCGCGAGCGGACGGACAATGATGATTGGGGAGAGGAAAGTGCAGTTATATTTCTGGAGCCGAGGAAAGATACGCGTCCGTTGCGACAGTTTTTCACGCCGGCTCTCGCTGGCGGTAATTCATCTTCGAGCGCGCGCTATCTATAAACTGTCCGTTGTCTCAGAGCGACTATATAGCTCCTCCTGCAGTATATATATGTGTGTACGTATACGTTGTCTTTGGTATCTATACGCGCGCACACGATTTATACGGTGCGTGCGCGAGAGACGCCTCGACCCGTTGAGTTCAATAATTCTCGAGTTTGACAGCTTGCGCGCGGCGATCTCTCGAGTCGAAATTATCTCTACACGTTGGATTGGCTTCGACAGCGCGCGACGATCCGGCCGCCGCGCGTTTAAGCCTATATACATTATACATACATTTCCGTTAATTCGTTGAGCGACAAAAAACGTTAGATATATTACATGTATATAAGCGTCGCCGCGATCGTCGACTGATTGACGAGCGCGTATACGCGTAGATATACAGATGTCTATTTAAGTGTACAGTACACTTTCGCGTTGCTTAAAAAGAAATTTCAGTTTTCTCTCTCTTTCTCCTATGTGTATACGCACGAGTGTGTGTGTGAGTGTATAATGTATATATGTGTGGGTACCGTTATAGCTCGGTCAGAGGATACGATATATATGTATATATGTACGAGAGCCGCGAGAGTCGAGGAGTATGAGAAGGTATGCGCGTGGCACGGCCTTTCCAAAGGATGTTTGTGGGGGAGAGCGCCAATTGTGGATCGCGAGCTCGATTTACCCGTTGACGAGAGCGTATAAGTATGTGGACCAGACGAGCGATGGATTTTTTTTTCTTTTTTTCTTTTTGTGTGTACGGCACGTCGACATGGGTGCAGTAGATCTTTTCATTGGTCGAGCTACGTTATATACATATGAGAAAATCCCGCATAGAGTTAATATACGGTTTTTTGAAGTCCCGAAATTAAAAAAAAAAAGTGTGCTACAGCTCCCGAGTTACTTTCTCTTGTTCTATAGAAGGATGCGAAAAAAATCGAAGGAGTGCCATTTATTTTTATTCTTGGATATAAAATAATATACATTTTTGTTATCTTATCTTATCTGATATATATCTGTAACGTGTCTCACTCCTTCGATTTTGAAGGAACCCTACTTTTGACGGCTGTTCAGAGCGCGGCCTATATATAATAAAAGAAAAGTGGCCCAAGAGACGCAGTACGACATCTCTTTTATAACTTTCGAGACTCTAGAGAGCCGAATTAATTTTATAGATTTTCCCATGTATACGTGCGCGGCTCTATTGCGACACACGGAGAGAGTGCAAGCGTCTTATATATTAAACTGACGTTACGGACAAGCACAAAGCTACTCGCTACACAGCGAGAGAAATGAATTATTCGCAGAATACATTGTGAAAATCCGTCCGCCGCTATCGTAAGCTCGCAATCGAATTGAAACGACGGTTATTAGCCCCTGAAACAATAGATCTCAGCTTGCGGTCAGCTCTACAAGTGACACTCGACAAATAGAAGCAACAACAAGCCGCGGAGCGCAGCTCCTCCTGGAGCACATAAGTATTATACGAGTGATA
The DNA here is from genome assembly GCA_018906965.1 of Philotrypesis tridentata. Lineage (NCBI taxonomy): Eukaryota > Metazoa > Arthropoda > Insecta > Hymenoptera > Pteromalidae > Philotrypesis > Philotrypesis tridentata. The sequence goes on from JACCIB010000001.1 coordinate 15,977,392, forward strand.
CACACAGACACGCAGAGAGCGAGAGATAGAGAGAAAGAGAGACAGAGAGAGAGAGAGAGAGAGAGAGAGAAGAAACTCGGCTCCGCAAATCCGCACAGCGTAACCGCGAGAAACTCCTCGGATATCGCGGCCGCGCGCGCGCGAGAGAGGAAAGCGCGCTCCTCCGCCGCGCGGCGGCGAAGAGGAAGAGAAGAGCCTTCTTTTTGTTCGGCACTCTCGCGATTTTTCAGAGAGCGCCCGCGCCGCGCGCCGTGAAAGTGAGCTCGAGAGTTAAAATTGAGATCAGCGATTCTTTCGAATGCGACGCGACACAAGGCTCCGCAGCCAATGCGCGCGCGTGTATATGTGTGTGCGACTGTGCGTGTATATATAAACACACTTTACGTGGGCGAGATATGTATATAAACGCGCACCTTCTTTTCGGAGTGTGTCGCGTGATGTTAAAAAAGTTTCTGCACCGCTATATTTAGCGCAACGCACTCGCGCGCTGCTCTTCTTCGCCGGTTACGTGCGCCTATACTTATCTCTTTCCCTCAGCCTTGTCTCTTCTTTTTTCTTTTTTCTTTCTTTTTTTTTCTTTAATGCATTCAATATACCGATAAACGATAATGCAGTCGGGGATTCGTGTGGTGCGTACCGAGCGCGCAGCCTGGGAAGCACTTCCGCGCGCGCTTTCCGAGCCGCACACGCGAATAATGCATTGCGAAAATTCGGGAAAATTCGCACTTCGGCTTTTCCACAGTCGGCCTGGACGTTGCTCAAGTGTCAGCACGCTGGGAAGTTCGCTGCAGCGAGAAAATTACGGCTCGTTTCTTGCATTTTTTTTTCATTTTCAACTATAACCCTATAACACACTTTCATGAGTTTCAGGAACTTTCATCCTCGCTATGGGGACACGGTTTTGCCGTCGATCGGGCTCAAATCGTTTTTTTTTTTCCTCGATTTATTATATACTCTTCTATTTATGATTTTCGTTTCTTATATACATTTCCGCAGCTCAATTACGCTTTTTACGCGTTTTCAACAAAAACCGCAGAAGCTTCGATAAATGTGTCTTTATTTTTATACATTCTGTGTCCAATGTACATTGAACGCCTCGTTTTTTCCCATTTCATTCTCGAACGTGTACCGTTAGAGCATGACGAAACGCTCGGCCCGCGCCGCAGGTGTGTTAATAGTTCTATAATATCTATATCGCATATATATATATATATGTTATATATTATACGTACAGATTATACACGTTACTCACATGTAGGACCGCGATTTTTCCAGAGGTCCAAAATTCAACATCGGCCCGATCCGCAAAACACTCGGCCGCAGCGCGGTGTGTTTCGTTTTTGTAGCATTATCGCAAAAGCTAAAAGCTATTTTCTATTCCACGCCATTATCCTCCGTATGCCGTATAGAAACATTCACTTTCGTATTATATATAGGTGTGCTCTAGCTGCGCACTTACACGGGATGTATGGCTTTTACGATCGTTATAAGTATACAGAAGGATTTCGACTGTGTGCACTTCGGCAAGGTATTGCGGCATTCTGTAGTAGGTGTATGTTTTATTTTCGAATTTCAGCTTATTTTACGTTCGTTCCTATTTTTCAGCTCTAACTGCTTACTTTCGGTGTGCTGAATATTTATAGGAGTTTCGGCCGTCCCGGCGAAGTGCGTCGTTCGAAAAATCGGGGAATATTGCGCATATTGCGACTCGGTTATGCGCGCAAGCTGCATCGAGATGCCCAGGATTACTCACGAGCGTAAACAAACACGCGTTTATTAATTATCTTTCGCGAAGCCAATAAAAAAAACCGAAAAATATGCGATATCCGCCTCTGGTGCATCATTGTCCGAACGATGCAACGACAACAATGCTGCGCAGGCCAAGCCTCCCCACTATATAATGCGCGGCATAAATTTTCATCTCACAAAACATTTGCTCAAGCAACGCTCGGCGCGCGATAATCGATTTGCTTGCAACATCTCGTCGGCGATGCGACTGCGGCTCTGTAAATCCTACGTTTCGATAAAACGCTTTTGAAAGAGAAAAGCGTCTTTGAGGAGAGGCGGGGGCTAACGCGGAATTTTGAACGTATACGTAAGAAGTAACGGTATGGCGATCTATCTGTACGCCAAGTTTTGTGATATGTTGATAAAATTTTGATTTTATTGAAACTGTGTCCTTGTGCTAAGCGCTTGAGCCCATTGTCCTACAAAGTTTTTCTGCTAAATTAGTGACGGTTAATAATAGTCCTTTTGGCTCTTTTTGCTACCACGATTTCTCCAAAGGGGGAGATATACGTAATACACGTTTTACCGTCTGCATTAGAGCGGTTAATAAAGAGTGCTTTGAAAATTTATTAAAATTGTTCATAAAGTCAAATTATATGTATTAGTATAGTGCAACGTATAATAATCCAATAAAATTCAATTTAACATGTAAGCTATATTCTAAAGTTCCTTAAACCTCCCATTAAAACTGGAAATTCAGCTTTCGGCAAACACACTCACAGCTAGTACACCCATTCCACTGTGTATTCGAATAATCTCCTTTAATTGCTCTGATACGTAAGCGACCTTAACTTCCCTCTCTCCTTCTCTCTCTCTCTCTCTCTCTCTCTCTCTCTCTCTCTCTCTCTCTCTCCTAAAAGCCTGCCATTATATCCAAATGCTCATCGCAAGCAATCATCTAATAGATGAGCACTTGCTGAACATGAGCTAGCACGAACTCATTGTGCAGACGATTTCTAAATAAATCGAAGAGAAGTCCAACTAGGTTTGTACTTGTATATTATAAAGATTGGTAAGATTCTCAGAGGATCGGGTTGCGTTTGCTCAAATTGCAGGCTATACTTTACGAATCGAAGAGAAATCCTTTCAGGCCTGGTATCTACATACATACATACATGAATATATACATATAGTTGCATTCTCACATGAATTCGTAAATTCTTCACGATGTTGATCGCTTTTCTGCTCGCAGGAAACTGAAATATTTTAGGAGTCAGGCTGTGCTTACATCGCTTTAAACTTTACGCTAATAATTTGCTAAATACTGTTTACTTATAACTATACGTATATATATTTAAGATGTGCTTTATCGGCCGGTGAATAATTTTTTTCGCGAATCTCTCGTGGCTTTAAATAACCGCAACCCCAAAGGTATCCAACAGCTCCAGAAATAAAAATACTGAGTAAATTATTAGACCAACGTAACTTTAACGTTTTATCTCTCATATATATAGAGAGCGGTGTAATGGACCCGACGAACAAAAAATACTCGTTGCGATAAGTGATTCTAAATGTGCTCTCGCAATTAAATTAAATTTTTCCACACTCTTGAGCAGAAAAGCATACGCTTCTCGCAGAGTGGCTCGCACATGTACTTATGTATATAAAAAGCCGCGCGCGCTACACCACCGCATGTGTGTGTGTATAGTATATTGTATATATAGTGAACAACGTGCGCCTACTGAATTAACGGCAGATCCGCGCGCAACATATGGCCAAAAGGCTTTTCTTCGCGTGTATATATGCGAATAGCAATGCTGACGGTTATAAATGCAGCTTCAGGACGATGAGCGTGGATGCTGTGGTTCAGAAGAGCGTTTATGTTCGCGCGACGAGTTTTATTGTTGCCACGGAGTACCGGACATTTTCCTGCTCTAAAATCAAACGTGCTTTGCTGATTGACACACATAGATGCAGCTGCCGACAATCGCTTATATGGTCAGAGGCGGAGGTGGTATTATTGGGAGATGGCGGATTTGATTGAGAGAAAATATTGATTTTGTGGTGTGTACTTTGATTTTTAAAGTTTGCCAGATTGCATTAATCTTTTTCTTTACTTTAACGTAAGAAGAAAATCTATGTATTGTCGAATAATTTCGTAAGATATTTAAGCATGAATGAATAGGTTGCCTGATCTCATTGTTTATAATGATGTTTTTGTGTGAATATTAAAAAAGTATGTATCTGACTATGCAAAGCTACTTAATGAAAATTGTACTTGAAAAAGCCTTCTTATATCAAAAATTTGAATTAAAAATTTTTATGTATGCTTCGTTTAATAGTTATAACTGTTTGATATACTCCTCGATTCGAACTGCACCTCGCCGCTCGTTCTTAAAACCTGAGGAGATGAATGAACGAGGGGGTCCGAAGTCTCGTCACTGCGCGTGTCAGACGTTCGATGGCTCTATCGTGTATACTATATATGTAAACGGCGCTGCTTCGCTGCCACCGAAAACAATTGAAGACAGAAACTTTCGTTGACCCAGTTTGCCACTGAGGCTTTGAGAGCTGACTATAATATATGTTCCGACGCACTGCTGCGGGCCCCATACCTTCTCCATATTATAAATATTCCGGCTTATCTCTCGGCTGCTGGCTGTAATGGATTTATATATACATTTTCGTTAATCATTCTCTCGTAGCATTGGGAACGCTCGCAATAATAATTCGTCGACAATTGCCGTATTTAAATAATCATTTCGTTGCTTAAGTTATACCGAGGTCGCGCGCGCGCGCGCGGCAGAGCGAAGCTTAAATTTCATAAGAGTCATTTACCAAAAATTCACGAGCCTTCATAACTCGTAGTAGCGTTTATAATTCCCCCACCCGAGTTCGCTCATATTTATACGCGGTAATTAAATGCTGCCGTAATTCCGCATGCAAAGGAGAGTATGAGCGCGCGCGTAACGCCGAGCGGGATTTGGCTGAAATGTAACAAGTTTCTCATGCAAAACAAACGAGAATTATCAGCGCAGGGCCGGTTACGAAAGCGTAGAAATTTGCAGAATCTGCACATCTCGTAGACGCGGCCTGGTGCGCCTAGTGAAGCGAGAAGACAGTTTTCCCGGGCCACTTAACGCATATCGCATTACACATACTTTCATTTCATTCTTGTAAATGCCGCGACCGCGGAAAAATGCTCCATGACCCACGGTTGCACTCCAATTATCCGCGCAGAGCGTAATTGCTCGGCTGCTCGGTCGCACGCAAATGACAGGCGGTTCCAAGTGTGCGTTGCAATGAAAAAGGGGAAAAAACGCGACATTCCTTGCTAATACGCTTTTTTTTCGACGTTTCTTTTTCGTCGCCGCGAGCTGTCAAACGCTGAATTCCTTCGTTCCTGGCTACCGTATGTACGCGCGCAGCTTCGTTTATTAAACAGCGACGCTTAATATCCATATAGGCGCAATAATGGATGACAGGTAAAAGGCTGCGCGGCTGCTGAGATGCGAGTATAATCCTTTTGAATCGAGAGACACTTCCGTAAGCCCTCCCCGAATCTTTTAAATCGGAGACATATTAGAGAAACAAAAACAGTCGCGCGACGTCTCTGCAGATCCCGGATTACCATTTTTATTTTTCGAGGATGTTGTTTTCCATCGGAAAACGAAGACGCGTGTGTATCTGGATTTTCGTCGCTTGGCTTTATCTGAAAAATAAGCATGGGATTGAATTTCAGATTTTTATTTATTTATTTAGTGAACATGTTTGACACAGAAATCTCCATAGCAATTGTCTTTGTGCATAGGCTAAAAATTACGGTTTATTTTATTTATTAAGAGATTACGAGGAATCTTAAGTATAGTAACTTACATTTTAATTATATAATAACTTCAATGTTTTCATGAGCAGTTCAACTGGATAAGTGTTCCTTAGTACACACAACGAAAATCAAGAAAATTAAAAATGAACTTGACGTAATCATAAACTTTTGTGTTAACTCTCCAATCACGTATTATTATACAGCTATACTTTCCCCACACCAGACAGTCTGAAATCAACAAGCATATAGTCAACGCGAATATAGTTACTCAAAAACTGTTGAAGCCTTATACGTGCTGTGAATCAGTAAGAAGCTTTTAACTCCATGTTATTATAAAACTAAAAAGTAAATAGATTGTACACTATCTCAATAATAATACATTGGTTTGTTAGTAAAACGAAACTTGAATCAAACCGAGCAATTTGAATGTTAAGGAATAGTTTAACTTTGTGCAATCTCAACTGTGTAATGTAAAGTGTATACAATGTATTTTTCACAAGTGAAAGGAGATTTTCGTATAGGTACATGCGGTAAGAGGGAAAAGAAATAAAAGAACCGACGACGAATCGAAATATTAGAGGGTTCGGTTCGGAGTTGGCGTTCAAGCTCGATGAAAAATAATATCATAAATGTACAGGAGAAATAAGGCGCCTGTGCAAGACAACCTCAATTATTTCAGTATCTCGCGACGCCTTCATTAAGCAGCGCGCGCACGCAGACACAGGAATAGTAGTACGTATGAGTACTTATTACAGTTGAGTCATGTGTACCTAGTAGTTGCTGCAAAAGAAGAGACGAGCAGAGAGAGAGAGAAAGAAAAAAGGAAAGGACTGTCGGAGTTCTCGAGCCGGTCTTCGCTCGTTAGAAGATGTGTAACGATTCAGCGAGCCGTGGGAAAACGTGACGAGCAGAAACCTACTAAAATTATTTTATTAGAAGGTTGAGAGAAAAGAATGCGACTTCCCAAACGCGCGCGTGCGCGCTATATGTCCATACGCAATGATTTACAACGATGACGATACAAACAATTAAGAAAAAAAAAGAGTCTCGCTTGTAATCGCTCCTTTAATTGTCTTTAACATACTTATTGCGCTCGATGCTTTTCAACAATGATCAGCGCGCGTTTAATTGATACAGCTGTGCACCGCAGTTGGTTATTAATCATCAGCGTATATACGTACGCAGAGGGAGAAAAGCAGGAATAATCAGATAGAGCTGCGACGCGTATATTATAATATACAAACAGTCGAGCGCCGGATCAAAGAGATACGGCGTTTATCGAGGCCTGCGCTCAGAATTAAACCTCATTTCCACTTGAGGTAATGATTGCGCGAAAAATCTAGCACGCGCTCATTGTTTATTGCTCCTCCCAGCGCGGCGGCGTGGGCCGCTGCGGAGCGGCGCGCGTTTCTATTATATACTATACACAATTACATATATAAATATACGCATGTAATTGTCGGACTCCCTCGGCACAAAGCGCCGGGACAAATATAATAGGGGAAAAATGTAAGACGGGAAAGAAACTCGCAATAACCTATGGCCATCGCGGCATGGCGCGCGCATACGCACAATCGCCTGTATATAATTTAGCCAACGGCGCGAATGGTGAGATTATAGCTACTACTCAAAGTCTCTCTCGGCGTTGAGTATTGTATACAGAAATCGACGACGAGAGCTCGAGCGCAACAGCAGCAGCAGCAGCAGCAGCGAGAGGGAGATGAGAAGCTTCTCTGTCTGTCCGGGTTTTCATTAAGCAAAACGTCAGTTCCTCGCTGTGTAATCTCCGAGAAACTCGCGAGTCTTGACCGTGTATGTATAAGTGCATTTGTAACTGTGTATAACTGCACTGCATCATCCCCAGAGAGAGAGAGAGAGAGAGAGAGAGAGAGAGAGAGAGAGAGAGAGAGAGAGACACGCGCGGATCCTTCCTTTAATGCCACTTCCGTAATAAATGCTGAAAATTTTCATTCCCCGCCCCGCGGCGCTGGAAATTGCGTAATTAATGGCTATAATTTTATGCGCCTATACCATTAGAGAAAATGTACGGCTGAGCGTCTCTCTCTCTCTCTCTCTTTCTCGACGAGCCACGGCTTGTTTACGGCGAGTATCTAATGAGTATGCAAAGATGTTGCCAAGACTTTCGGAGAAGAGAATCATTGTGCGTCGTTGCATCAACAAAGAAACTTTACTCACAGCGTCTTTACGCGCCGAGTACAATAAACACATTACGCGCATATATATACACTTTTCCCCGCACGCGCACACTGCACACCGCCGCGAGCATGTGCGAGCGCAGAAATGATTTTCGTGAAAAACCTTTCCAATCCGCGCGCGAGCTCAAAAGCTTGCAATAACGCGTGCGCAAACCCACGGCCATGCTATAGAGAAAATTTGTAGTACGCAGGAATATTGAGTTGACGCAGCATCCGCGCGCGCGCGCGTATACTAAGCGCGTGTATATACCTATATATATAGAGACGAGACGTTCTACGCGAGAGACAGTTACCGTCGCTGTTGCTGTGTGTCAGTAGGTCAGAGACTAGCTGCTCGCGCGAGATATGCAGTATAATAAACATCTAGTGTATATAAATACTTACGTGCTTTTCTGTTTCAGGGACGCGGTGCCGAAGCAGTGCTGCGGCCTGGGCTCGCCACCGGTGCGCTGGTCCATCCTCGGGGTCGGCGTCGTTGGGCTCGTCTGCGCGGGAGCTGGAGCTCTCCTCGGCGCCCTCAGGGCGACCGGCCGCGACCACATCGCCGTTGCGCTTCTCATGATCGGTGAGTCGCGCGCGAATCCATTGCAGATGCTGTTATGAGTAATATGAGCTATACATACACTGCAATGCTGATTGATCGAACAAACGTGCCCGATTTTTGAAGTGTCATTGCAGAATCAGTACAATGATTTGGCACCGACCAATCGAATCTCGCGACTCATTTCGTTGTAATACGAGAGAAATTCGGCATCGAATTCGGTACAGCGTCGGCGATCGAGGAAAAAAAAAAATTAGTAGGTTAGTCGCGCGCGCGGAGTGGATCCCTGGGCTTTTTCGTCCTTGACCCTGCCGCACAGCTACTCTTGCGTGCAGCTGCGCGCTGGATGGTACATAGAGTGTATATAGGTAACGTAGGTATACGCACACACACACACACCCACGCCCCAAACTTTCCGGGCTCGACATTGCTTCCTTGACCTACATTGCGTGATGCTCCTGTCGGATGCATTTTCCGTGTTTACTGTTTTTCATGGGACATTACACGTGTTGTCGATCTACATTGCTCCCGTATATACTCGCAGCTTTTGTACTATTACAAGATAAAAGGTTTTCCATTTATTCAATGCGATTTAAAACGCGTGCAGCGAATACGTATACTGCACAATAGCCTACATACGATGCGCGTACATTCAGCTCGAATATATTTACATTGAAATGAAAAAAAGTTACTCCTCTCGCAAAACAGGCTTCTATATATATTACTGAGTAAATGAAATGTTAGAGCTGCTGTTTACATACATATCCCGTAAAATAATAAATAAATTAATTCAAAAATATAAATAAATAATTCAATTGACGAATCGATAAGTTTTTCATATATTTTAAAATTGCTTTCAATTAATAAAATATTTCATTGCACTTATATATATTACAAGAAATAATTCTTTTTTCTCACGCAATAAATGTTTAGTATATACATATAATACCTGTATCAGACAACCTTACGTACTTCGCCTCAGGATGGCTTCGCATTAAATGCATCACTATTTTAAAAAACGAACTGACGTATAAAACTAGCATCGATCGCGTCAGTAGAATATAGCCAGAGTTAATTACGGGATGATCGTTCTATTTTAATTGTCCGCAAAAGATCATTCGGAGCGTATAGGTGACCCGCCGTCCCTATATCTCGGAAGGCTCATATTTGCGCAATAAAATTAACAAGATGAGCGCGTGGGGAGAAATAAAATTTCTCGCCGATTAATCAAGCGCCGCTCTCTACTCTCCCACTCGTTCTCGGGGTAAATATAAATTTGAGCTTGCGCGCGCGACGAGTAGCGAGAAAAACCGCGGGAGAGCGTCAACGTGCAGAGAGAGAGAGAGAGAGGACGATCCTATTTTTAAATCTGCAGTGCGTTATCCATTCTATATTTCGCATTTTTTTCACTTTTATAGCCGTAGATTAATATTTTACGACGGGGAACGAATGGGCGTGTACCAATATATATATATTTATTTATGCACGTCTTCTTCGCGATTCGGCGAGACGAGAGCTAACTTAGCCTAGAATCTTGAGAGCATAAAATGTTTGCGCATCAGGTAGCAACCTTGGCCCACATGCGCCGCCTTTTTCCACTAACTTGGATTAACCGATACAATTGGAGAGATGCTGCGCCTCTATCATAGCATGCATAATCGAGCCGAGTTTGCTGAAAAATTAGCCTCAATGTCGTCGTCGAATATGTTCAGTCTATATGTATTGTCGATGCATGTGCCTTACTCTACGCGCACTAAGTATAGTTGTTATACAGTGCCACATAATGTCGTTGAGCCGACAACTTTTTTGCAAGTGTCTGATGAATTTTATCGTTGACCTTGATTCACGTATTTCACGTACCTTTAGCGCGAATTGCGAATTTCGCACGTTCGTTTCGCAAGATTTTCATACAGCTGCTGTGAAACTTTAACGACAATTTCTCATATATAATCTTTGTATAGGCGGATGTTGCGCGAACATGAATTCCTATATACAATTTGCGTGCAGACACTTGAGAAAAGACGCATAAAATTGTGACCGCGTGTGTATTATCTGTGTGGACTTTTAGCATTGTCCTCGTCGCCGTTGTCGTCGACGTCTCGTCGTAGTCGTTGTCGTCGTCGTCGCTCAGCAGTGAAAGTAAATTGATCCGTCGCCGAAAAAATAAAACGAGACTCTGCTCGGTCCCACGCGTGAAAATCGCCTGTGGAAATTTTTGAATGACGAGCAGTACTATGCGCTACTCCGCGGTTCGGTTACACACGAATTCTATTGTACGAGTGTGCATACAGAGTGCGCGCGTACTCTAGAAAATACAAGTTATTCAACTGCTAGCTTTCTACCTAATTTAGCTCTCTGCGGGCTGTTATATTGTTGTTCTTTCAAAATTTGGAATTCCCCACGACTTTTGCTGAATTACCCGTGAGAAGCTCTCTTGGTGTATAGGTAGATTTGAAACGTTGTTTGCTATAGATATACGTAACTGTGCATTTTGTCAGAAGAGTATAACTTCTCGGAAGCGGAGTCGCAAACTTTAGCAACAGCTGATGAAATTAATTTTAATATTTCCCCGGTAGATATCCGCACATATATACACACTGTATAAAATATAGTTTACTGGCTTATATCTGAATTGGAGCTGCGCGGATGAAATTTCTGGTGGTTGACGAGGGAACGGCGGCGCCGACAGTCCGAGTTAAGCCGGCCGGAATATTTAATTTCTTTTTCCTCGATAATTCCTCTCTCTCTCTCTCTCTCTCTCTCTCTCGTGCTCTCTCGTCTGCCATGAATTATCTATCTATCTCACTCTCTCTCCAAATTCAATTATGCATTTAGATTGTGCGCGCTTCCAGAATTTCGCTCGTCCGCGCAAAGCTCGTGCGTAAATATATCATCGCCGTCTTCAGCGAATCAAAGACGTTTTCCACCTCCGCACACGTGCGGACGGGCGAAGCGTCGGCCAACTTATATATACGCGAATTACGCGTGGTATAATGCGTGAATCCAACGCGGCATAAAAATAGGCGCATGTTCCAGGAGCGAGCTGGACATAACGGAGGAAAGAGGGAATTTTCACGCTTCCCTGCAGCGTCCAGCAGACTGTTGGCGAATCGTTCAATGCATCGCTCAATCGCTCGTGAAGCTGCGGGGCTACCTTGCGCCTGGCAGAGTATATATACGGCTGCCTGATGTACAGTCCAATACTCGTACACACACGCACACACGTACAGCCCGAGATCCCTCTCTTTCCACTTCTCTCTCCGCAGCTCTATACCTTGCACATCTCTCTCTCTCTCTCTCTCTCTCTCTCTCGTCGTATATATCCGACTCCCTCGCACGCGCCGCGCGCGGCCATTCTCCGCATCGGATGCACCGTTATACGCCGTGCTCTCTCTCTCTCGCGCGCGCGTGTATGCGTGTGTGTGTGTGTGTGTGTGTGTGTGTGTGTGTGAGAGAGGCCACGGAGCGCATATACAGTATACACGTTACAAACGCGCGCGCTCTATGTGCAAAGCCATCAATAATTCATAGGCGTCGTCGCGGGCGAACACGTTACGGAGGAGGAGAGAAAGAAGCGAGCGAGATAGATTAGACACACGTGGGTTAAGAATGCGAGAAGCGCATTCGACGATGAAAAAGATACCGAGCCAGCAATTTCGCCGCTGTCCGCGCGCGCGCGCTGGAAATTTTCGACTTGCAGTATTATACATATATATATCGAGGCGAAGTTGTACGTTGTTGCTGGGATTTTTTGGAGTTTTCAGCGTTGAAACCTGTATGTTATTGGCAGGACTGAGATCGTTATACTTTCCTTATTACGCCTCTGTATTGCTGCGGCTTTTCAAAATTTTTCCATTGTTGCAGCGATGATGCACACCGAGAGAATCGACCTTCCGTCGATAATTGAACGGCGTGGCGCGTTATTGTTTACATTCAGATTGCGCATTGTGTTTGACATTCCTCTGCTGGTATAAAAAAATGTAAATTTTCGTTAGCTCTCGGAACGATGCGGTATGTATACACTGGGATATATTTCATGTATTTTATTTTAAAATAAGTTTCACCCAGAAAGGCGCGCGATCTCAAAATGCTTATCGCAACTTCTATGTATGTTGCGGGGAAACTATATAATAAGTAGCCTATAGGTTTTTCGAATGCAAAACTTTTCCAAGCCACGCGGAATCAATTCAATTTTCCATAATATATATGCAGCATTGATTTTTTTCTCTTCAAAAGCCACGTTCAACTGTATATACCGCGAAACTTTCTAAATAATATATTTCTATACGAAAACAGTGTTTTTGTTCGACTGCGCGCCTACAGCGTCGAACAGCAGTTATCTGAAAATAAGCAGAGTATCTCAATTGGAAAAGCGCATTACGATGTTGTTCCAATCAAAAGAATTTTTCTTGGGATATTTCGAAGCGTATATAGTGAATGCACTTTTCAAGTATACTCCATTGAAAATGCAACTCTCAATAACATATCCGCAATCCAATATCCATCTATCTATGTATCCAACTGTCTGTATAGACGCAAAGTTTACAGGCGCGACTTCAAAGTTAACGAACAATGTTATCAAAAACATCGATAGTCAATTAATCTGTCTCTCGCGCGCTGTTATATAAAATACAAGATAATTTTTTCCCCCTTTAATTTCCCAGCTTCTTTCACATTATTCCGCAGAATGCGCGGCCTGTCGAGCGCTCATGGGAATGAAGCAACGCTGTAAACGAGCTGCGCGCAGCCTCGATTGGCTTTCGAGAAAAGCTATATACGTGCGCAAGGGCGAGCTGGAGTTATGCGTGTGCTTCTTTGAATGCTTTTTCGATTTTCCGCTGCACCCTCCTGTATCTCTCGTTCTCTAACTCATACATCGCTTTTCGATTTATATCCGGCACACTTCGTCAGGCGCGACTTTTGCATTCGTCTGCGTTGTATTGATTGATGATTATTTCTCTATGCGCGCTGCGGCGATATTATTGATTGCAATCAACTAATTTCCCGAGAGCATCGCGCGCGACAAGAGCATAAACATTTCTAAATTTGCATATAGGCGCGCACTACTATACGTGTCCGATTATTTTCAATTTCTCGTGTTTCAATTTCCATCGCGCGGGCCGCCGCGCGATTAACGTATTTCTTCCACTGATTTATTCGCTCCGCGCATATAAGCACTGCGCGTTTATCGTTTCCGACTTGAGGCTGATTTGCATAATATAGCGTGTTCGCGTTGGCTGCTATATCGCGCAACGATGTAACGCTATTAAAGCTCTTCCACCGTGCTTTCCGATGAGCAGAAAGCAGATATACGATAATATTTCTCGCAACCATAAACTCGCCCGATGTACATTATGGTCGAAGGCTATTTCTCTCCGCGCGCTTTCTTTTATTTCGCAGAGGAGCTACATATTAAACGGGTTATCGATTACATCTAAAACAGTCCTCGCCACCCGATTCCGCATATAATATACGGCATTGTATACGAGCTTGCAAACTTGGAACTCACTAGCACACACACACACTGGCGCTAAAAACGCATTTTTTACGCGAGCCGCAAAGCTTAGAGTGTTTTGCCCTCGGGTTGATGGTGTGTGCTACTTCGAGAAACAATAAAACTTGAGCGCTGCGGCAGCCTCCTCGTCATTATCGCTCGCTTCCAACACGTAATCGATCCTTCCAATCAACATTCAAAGTTTTCTCAGCCCAGTCCCTCGATTACCCAGTCGAGCCGTAATTATCGATTGCACAATATCGTCGCTCACCTTGATTCGCAGCCGCTGATAGCCGATGAACAGTTTCCGAGGGATTCCGCCGCTTATATTATATGCGTATAACGAGCCGTTCAATATGCGCACCTTTTCTTACAAAACATCGATTTTTCCATCGCGCTGAATATCAGGCCTGTATTAACAGCGCTAATTGTTTATAATTTCCCATCGAGTTTATAATTCCCAACGAGCGGTTCATTCAAGAGGAAATATTGCAGGGTGTACCGGTGTGTATAAAAAAATACTCTGGTGCGTAACTGCACTTCTCGAACGCGCAGTCGTACACAGAAGAGAAAACATTCATCATATTTCTCTCTCTCTCTCTCTCTTCGAAGCAACAGCAGCAGCAGCAGCAACAGCAATCATTCGCATAATGCATCGAAAATTCCAGCAATATCCATCCATTCATCAATCAGTCAAACTCCGCGTAAAACGCACTCTAACCGAGTAGTAGACGCCTTTGTTCCTTCGATCCGTCTTTCTCACCTTGTACACGTGTCCTGAAAACACTCTTCGCGATACATTACGATCCTGTATTCCTGTCGCGGCTAAATTGACCCGCGACAAAATGAGCGATCAAAGGCGTCACTTCCTCGCGCATTAAAAGCGCGACAGGCTCTCTGTCCACACGCGCACACACGTATATACGTGCAACAAAAGACGCTTTCCGTTCCGTCCGGCACACACAATGCGCTTATGGTAATTTTCGCGCCCTGATTCTGCGCGGCCATACAGCACATCTATATGCCCATAAAACGCGCGAGCAACTGTTCTATATATACACGCGGAATTGCGCGCGCGCTGTTACTAAAGCGAGGAAAAAAATAATCAAAGCAATATAGCGCGGCGCTCGTCCTTCGGCCTGCGAGCCTCTCTCGAGAAGATCGCGCCGCGCGCATCGGAAGGCCGCACTCGCTCGCCGTCGCGCAATGCGCTGCGCAGCAAAACGCGCGCGTCGGGAGAAATCGTTAATTGCAGAGAGCGATGTGTGCGTGTTGACGCGATGATGAAAAGAGCGGTGTGTTGCGTTGCGTATATATACACGCGCGTCGAGTGCTGTATCGTCGAGTGCCGAGAGAGCGCGCGCGGCCGCAGCTCTGACAAAGGGAGAATTTCGCGCGATTTAGATATATGCAGCGCTCGGTGCGTTCGTCGATGGGTTTGATGTGTCTCTGTTTCTCTGATCTGATTTCACGTTTTCGATGATTTTTTTTTTGTTTGGTGTCTCGCTGCGTGCGCTCTCTGCTATCGATTTTGTTTTTCATTTCTCGTTATTAGGGTTTCGCGCGACTGCGCGACTATGCGCTGAATGGAGTGCACGTCGCTTTGAAGCTTGTTTCGCAAGTGCGCGGCTCCGAAATTCGAGCAATGCAAAATGATTACACGTCCGCCGCGCGCCCGGCGCGTGATCTTTAAGTGCGTTTTTAAAAATAATAACTTATTTTCTCGCGGCGACACTCGCACACCGAGGCGAGTGCGCTGCATACAAAGTCGTAAATAATCTCTAATTCCGAGAGAAAAAATGCCTTCGAATTTCACGTCGAATTAACGAAATGGCTTATTGCGGGTGTACAATATAGAAGGAGGGAGAGAGAGAGAGAGAGAGAGAATAAGAGAGGTGTAATATACACGCAGGGGGAAACAATTTCAGTGGCAAATAAAGCGGCAAACATTTCGAAAGGCCGACGCATATCCATTCGCGCCTATATATGTAGCCGCTATGTGACTGCAAGCAAATAGACGCGATTTCAATGACAAGTATAGGCGCGTATATGCTACTCGGCCTTGCCGTGGGACACTCTACGCAGCTATACATTACATTATCGAGGATATAAGTGCACAAAATATACAAATGCGCAACGCGCACACCCTGGCTTTTTTGTCAGCCGCGACGCGACGTCTCTTATCCAAGCAGCAGCGCGGCCTCTCCTTAATAGCCGCAAGTCTTATAATAAACGCTCCGCGGGTTTTCGAGTGAGCCGATCGCTTTATGCGCGATCATGCGCGCCGCGACGGAGGCGCTTTTACAAGGAGATTAGGACGAGCGGCTTTTATAAGGGACGGTCTTAAACGAGAGGGAAAGGAAAGGCGAACGCATTTCTACGCTAATCAGAAATTTCATACACGCGACGTGCACTGAAAACTTCCCGCGGCAGCAGTTTGCGGGTGTGGGTGTGTGCCTGGAAAACAAGCGAGCGCGTAAACTAGGTGCGCACGTGTACACTGCGTAAATATAAGAATAAGCCATCACCTTCTCACGGGTTTGTCCGCAAGGAAAACCGGAGCGTTTGAAGAGTAGAGCGTACATATATATATACGGCGAGAAGAAAAAAAAATTATCGCCTCGTCACACTCTCGCCATCATCGCGCGCAGGCTCCTCGACCATCAGCCGCACACATAGCCTAGACCTTGTTTTTAGTCTCCCTCGGAGAACCTCGCTCCTGATATAGCCAAGGGGAAATCGTCGTCTCTATCGCTCCGCGCCTTTTTTCTTCGCGCATACCTAGCGCCGAACTATTATATGCCGCTGGCGCGATAAAAAGCGTGTAATTTGCGTTTTCAAGCCGCGCGAACTTCGTAAATACGGAAATGATGCAGCCGAGACGAGAGAGAGAGAGAGAGAGAGAGAGAGAGAGAGAGAGAGGCTCGACAATGTCGACGGCGAGCGTTTCGCAATTAACGTTCGGCGAGAGAGCCCCGCCGTTCTACGGGTTTGCGCGCTGCCTCTGATTTAATTAAACATATGGCTCGCAATTAAATTCTGCATGGGAACGCCGTTTTGCTCTATGGACGGAATAACAATGACATAGAGTTAAGCGCGATACAGTAGTGAGTGCATCGAATATATACATTATATATATATAATTATATATAGTATGCAGCGGTTCGACTTTTCGTATTGTATAAATTATTTTTCTGACTGCGCGTTCGTATATTGCAGGAAAGACTCGCGCTTAATACGCGTCGCGGGAGGAGCTCGTAATAACACGTGCATTGGAACCCCTGTCACATGACGAACTTCCCCCTCGAGCTGTATCGCACTGTATTATGCATACACAGAACATATACGCTGCGCGATTTTTTTTTCCTGGGATTGCAAGGCGCTGCGGGAATAAATCCAAATTGATGCCCGCCAGCGGCGCCAGCTCCTGTATCCGAGAAAAAGTTCGCGGAACTGGCGTCGATATCGTACAAGACTTCTTTTCGATTTTCTATACGCGAAATGTATTTTAATTCTACGAAAATAAAGAAAAAAAAAGAAGAAAAACTGTTTTGTTTTAAAATCACTGCGATACAAATGCACGTTGCATATAATGTATTGAAAAATTATTGAAAGAGCACAAAACAGAGCAGATAAATTCTGAATGACTCACAAAGGGACGAAGATTCGTCACAGATTCCATTATAGATTGATGCAGAGACGGGACACAATGTTCCCGTAGCAACTGCACGCTATATTCATATAGTCGTAGTTCGAATGAACGACTGGACGCTGGACAGATTTCGAGCGGATGAGCTCATATCCCGCATCAGGAATATGCCCTGAGTCTATAGTCGGCATCGATATCTTTGTGATGCGTATATATTATTCATATAATTCAACATAAATATACGGATGAGGTAGGCCGCGGGTAATGACGATGTTTTCGTGCGCGCCTCTTCAAAGAAGACGCACATTTTTAATGTTGATGCGCGTGTAACATGGAATTACCCGTCTACAATAGAGTCATTTTTTGTATAGATACGATTCTGCTCGGAAAGCACCAGTTATTCTTTTCCTCGAGTTTTGTAATTACGCGTCAATTTTTTTTTCTTTTTTTTTACAATACCATGACGACGCTGCTGTATATGAAGATTGAAGAGCTATAGTTAGATTTTTATTAACGATCCCCAATCAATATATCCATTTTACAAATTCCAGAAAATACGGAAACGTAATGTACCGCCATCAAAACATCATTCTCTAAAGTATTGTAGACGTAATGGATAGTTATATGAGAAAACAACAAAATTTATCGATGCTTTTGTACGAATTGCAACTGCTCTTAACGAAAGATGGAAAATATATACAATAGCCATCCATAGGAGTGGCGCACAACGAGTAAAGCGCAAGTACAAAATAAATAAATCGGAATAAATGTCAAATGTGTCGAACGTAACTGTATTCCTCTCTCCAAATGCAGGGGAAAACGCTGTGTACTGTCCGAGTTCGTGGCTTGTCCCGTAGTTACGTATACGAACGATCTCTTTTCTCTCTCGCTCTGTCCCTCTACTCGAATTTTCACTCTCTTTTCTCTCCTGCATCAATGTACAATCTATACTATATACTATACATAGGTATACACACAGTGTAACCTCTCGTATAATAGGTTAGACACGTACTATACACGAGGCGTTTTCCGGACCCCCCTCTCTCTCTCTCTCTCGCACACTCCAGTAGGTATACCTCTTTTTCTTCCTCGACTCCCCGCTTTCTTTTTATACCTGCATTATCCTTTCCCGCATCTGCCGACGACGACCGATTTTCCCCTCTGCGTGATGCGTGCAGTCCCTTTTACTCTCCTGGGCTGATGGTCTCTTTTTCACTGCTGCCGCTGCCGCTGCTACTGCGGATGATTATGTATATGTAGGAGGCCAAGGCCTATACGTGCGCGTATTCAGCGCTTGTTTCAAAGCAGCCGAGGCGACTCCTGTCCGCAAATTTTTCTCTCATCTTTGCGAGCGACTTTGCGAGCGCGCGTCTGCGTGTGCGACAGCAGCCCCCGAAGCGAGATTAAATTTTTCCACCGCGCGCGATGCTTTTATTTGAAAAAGAATTATTTTACCTTTCCGAGCGATAGTCTTCGCAATAGGACAGGACAGTTTTCCGCTATAGAATTTCCATGGCGAGCGAGCGACAACGACGTGAGAAGAAAAAGTCGCGCGCGCGGACGTACCATATATAACAACCAGCTCGATTCTCCGCTCTAACTTACATAATGTTATGTTATATTATGTCATGCGGAGTTATGCGTCTCGCTCGGAATGGATCGTATAAGCGGGGATTTTTAGTGCGGTGTACCTATATTCTTGTCGCGCCGCATCATAATACAGCAGCGTACATATATAATATATGCTATGCATACGTCGACGCGTCCGAAAATATTTTGGCGATTCGAGAGACGAATCGATAAGCATACGCGCGGGAGGAAGCATTCAATATCGAAGCGCGACAGGACTCAGACACGCGGAAAAATGTGCGGCTCGGAGAGCACACACGTTTCGTCTAGATCCAATATATAACGCTCTGTACGAATTACACGCGGTATGTAGGTACATATAATATACGATGAAACTGTTGACTAACGTGATTGCAATATCCGAATATTTCAGGAATCGGCGTGGTGCTGGTGACGGTGAGCGCAGTGGCCTGGCGGGTGACCAGCCGCGAGAATTGCGCCGGTTTCTTCGGCCTGACCGGCATCTCGGGCAGGATTCCACCCGCCCGACCGATGCATCCTTACGCTGCCATGATTTATCCCGAGTTCCAGTTCAGGACTCCACCGCCGAGTTATCAGGTAAAAAAACAATGGATTGCACAAAACTGTCCCCTTATTTGATAGGAGTGAAAATTACGAACCGTGTATATGTATTGTATATGTATATATGATACTCGAAGAAAACTTTTAAATTAGAAATATTGTGATATTGTACAAAATTCTTAATAACGACTATTTATTTTTATTTTACTTTGTTTGTGTTCATTTTCAGTATTTCTCAGTTTTTATCACATTTTTTTTTAATAGTGCATACAATGAATAATTCATTGGCGTAATAGAATCGAGTTATAAGAAAAGTTAACCACTGAGAAAAAACACAATGATTGAGCACTTGCAGAAAAGCCATAATCTAATTATAATTTTTTCTTAGTATTCCTAGCTTATCTTAATAGTTAGCGTTATTAATTGTTTTAGTATTGATTACTCGTTTAGGTGTATACAAAGACATATATGTGCTTAATTGACTGTAGAAAAAATAAAGAAAAAACTAAAACTATAAAGAGAAAAATTGAGAAAAAAGTTTAAAAAATAATATTTAACAATGAATAACAGCTAAAAAAGATTTTAAACAAAAATATAATTATTGAAAATGCTACCTATTAATCTACTAAATGATTCTCAAGATTTCTTAATTTATTAATTTAACTTCCTTTCTTGACTTATTGATTTTTCTCGCATAATTCTAGCGGGATAGTAATAGAGTATCGCTAATTGAAATAGCGGCAAAAACAATTGAGAAAATTTGTTTTTCCAGGCGAGCATGCAGGAGTACAGGCTGCGACTGCTGCTGCTGGACCGATTGCAACCGACCTCGTCACCACCGCCGACCTACAGGTCGAACGCCGGCAGCTGCGTAGCCGGTGGCCCCTCGGCTCTGCATCAGCCGTTGAACGGCAGCCTCGGCGTTCACCACCAGTCGGCGACCGCGGCGGCGACGAGCCGCGAGAGTCGACCGCCGAGCTACTGCGGACACCGCGTGTCTCTGGCCAACAGCGGCCAGTCGCAGCAGGGCTGCTCGCTCCTCGTGCCCTCGAAGAAGGACGCGAACCTCGTCAGGATCGTGCAGACGGAGAGCGAGCCGGTGATACTCAGCGGCGATCAGACGCCGCCCGTCACCGCCGTCGAGGTCCTCGCGCACCTTTAGTCATTCAGTCTACACATCCCCGTTTCTCTCTAATACTCGAGCTTATTCGTTTGGCTCGCGGTTCTCGCTTCCTTTTCGACTGTTCGTGGACTGTGCGCGTGTGTGCGTTAGTGCGTGAGTGCGTGCGTGCGTGTGCTTGATGATTTTCTTTCCCGAAAAGTTGCGAGAGCAATTTTTCTCTGTACATTATTCGAGAGAAAGCTTAAGCGGAGAAGAGAACGCGCACAATGTTGTTCAATTATGTGCATGTCTCTTATTATTCGATAACGATTGCCTGAGATTTTTGTCTTTCTGATATCGTGTTTGAGTTTGGGCAGAAAAATCGATGAGCTTCTCTTTTTTGATAAGAATTTATTTTATACTCACTCTTTTACTGGCAATTTTTTATAGTTTTCTAACAAATAGTGCCATACTAATAGTTTGATATAAGCGTATCTGGTATTCTTCCATAGTTCGTCAAAGTTACATCTTTATTTCACGTTTCATGTCAACTCATTTAGCAAACATTATCTCTGGAAAGACAAAAATTATCTTGGGTAACTCATAAAAGACCAATTCTACAACTTATAATATAAAGTAGCTATATCGATGGACAACGCTAAAACGTCTATGGCTTTTGAATGCAATGTTTAATGCAAATGATCGATCGAAGAAGCCGTCGAAAGTAAAAAACGAACGTCATGTTATAGTATTTTTTCACTGAACCGTAAGATCCGTCGCTATATATCCATCAATACCGCTTATCTCGTTGTTTCGGCTAAAAACTAAAGCTTATTGAGAACAAACATTACTATACGATAATTGTGAAAGAATAAATTCTATTTGTGAACTGAATATTTTTTCTCTATTTGAAGATGAACTGTAAGATAAAAATATATATATGCATAAAATATATATGAAAATACAAAAATGAGTAAAAGTAAATAAACATACTTACCTTTTTCGTAAATTAACAATAGACTGATAGATTTGCTTTTGTTTTTAAGAAAGTTCCAAAGTCTTTAATATACGTGTACCTAAATACAAAGAAGAGAAAATAAAATGGAAAAATTTATTAAACACAGAGTGACTATTTTTCTTGTAGCTTGTGTATAAATGAGTTCTCGATGTCCCGTATTTCTGTAGTAGTTACTCAGACTCACATATGGAGAAAATCGAGTTTAAAAACGTACAGCAATTAATAAAAAGAACGGTTAATAATAGTTTTAAAAGCGAGAAAACTCGAGCGTTATTGAAGTCAAATGTCTTCTCATATATGCGGGAAAAAACATGGAATTATAAATTTCGTATGTGAATACATGATAATAGAGTAGGACAATATACAAGCCAAATTGATCGATCTATTTAAATTAGTCGTGTCGAATCAGTCTAACTGTTTATACCTGATAAGAATAACGACAAAAAAAATGCAAATATACGACGCCATAATAGCTTTGGTTGGTCTATATACATATATATATAAATATATATATAATTACATGAAAAAATGTGTTCTCTCTATGGAGCTACTGTAATTCGCTCCAAAGACGCTTACAAACTTGCAAATCTTGCTTGTTTGAACCGCTTCGTCAACGAAATTTAATTTTACTTTACCTATTTTAGTTGATGTAAGAAAACAAAAAAACTCTAATTTTTAGATTTGTAATTTAGATAAATCTAAATTATTTTTAAGTGAGTTTTAACAGTAGTTTTTGATCTTTCTAAACTTATTACAAAAATTGTATTATACTTATGTAAATGTATTCTATAGTTTATATTTATTTTGTGACGAGGTTCAAACTAAGCTAAAATTTGTTTATCTCGAAAAAGCGAGAAATTTCGACACGAATCGTGAAACGCTTGTGCATGTAAAAACCCTATATTATTGAACAAGCTTCACGGTATAAGTGTAAGAATTACGAAAAAAGCTCACGGGTGTTGTGTGATTCGATATAATGCATTCGCGATATTTTTTTATGCATGCGACGGAAGCCAGAAGAAGAAGTTCGTATTTTCATGCGAGATGTTAAAGGGAATTAAAAAGGCGAACCTTCGGGCAAACCTGCTTGATGGCGAGCAAACGATGAGAAAAAGCGCTTGTTACACTCGAAACCAAACTCGCAATGATTCGTGATATGTGTAAGAATGGTAAGGCGATTAAGTTGTCGGTTGAATTAGTAGTTCCTTAATATATTGTAGGCAAATTTGTATATTGAAAATAAATAAAATATATATTTATCTGAATACTTATATTTTTATTTATGCGTTTGAAGGAGATAAAATTTTATCGAAAAAATTAATTTATTATTACAATATACGTCTTTTATATTTGAATTATACTTTAAAAAAGGATACTTTTACCATCAAATTAAAAAAAATAAAACAAACCTTAGTTGAATTAAAAAAAATAATTTTGAAAGCATTGGCGCATTTTATATATATATGCGTACGCATCATCCGCATGCCCGCGACTCCCGCGAGTGCCCGAACTATAACCTAACCTTAACTCCTGCGCCACACTAACACTATAAGTATATCATAATAATGCACGTGTTTTACTAAACAGTGTTTCATCGCATGTATCGTTTTCAACAAGTCATCGTAACAGTTGGCTAAAAACAAGTAGACTCTCTTTTTCATTTTTTTTTTAATATGTGTGGGATATTTTGCGTTATAAATAGGTCAAATGACAGTGAAAAGTGTTCAAGTGTGATTGAACCCCTTGAGGTAACTTTTTGAAATATTATTCTGCAATAACATACGTATTTAAATTGTTAAAATGTTAATATTTTAATCGGCAGTGGACGTTATGCAAAGACGTGATTGCAACTCGAGGGCCAGACTGTTTAAGCAGCCTGAATGAAGGTCTAACAGAACGATGGCATGGTCACTTCTATGCAAGCATATTATGGATGCAAGGTGCACAACCAGTTTCACAACCACTCATTGACACTGACTGCAATATACTTCTTTGGAATGGAGACGTTTATGCAGGTGACATGGTATGTTAATGGGAGGAAAGCCTAATCTAGTAAATTTAAAAATGTTACAAAAATATTCTATGTATCACAAGTATTCTCTATCAGTACATTTTGTTAGTAACATGCAGATATAATTTTTTTTTAGTACAACAGGGATGTTTGTGATAGTACCATTGTTTTATCATCATTAAGCAATTCAGATGACATTTTTGCAACAATGAGCCAAATCAAAGGACCATTTAGCTTTTGTTATTACCAAAAGTCTCTGAATCTTCTATATTTCGCAAGAGACAGATTTGGAAGGCATAGCTTACTTTTCAAGATAAATGAGAATTGTGATTCACTACTTTTATCATCTGTTGTTGTTAAAAGTATTTCAAACATTGATGAATTACCAGCAATCGGAATATTTATTGCAGACTTGAATCATGAAAAAATACAGTTCAAGTGTATTCCTTGGTTTGAGCCTAATTTACAAACTATCAAAATTCTAAATAATTTTGAAACTAGATTTAGTATTACTGTAGAGATAGTTAAATCTAATTATTTACCTAAAATAGAAAACTTATCTTTAGATACAATAGCTATTTCAGAAATGGGATTTTTAAAATATGTTAATTGTACCAAAAAGTATTTAACTTTTGATGAAATTATGAATCATTTATTGGAAGAAGAAAGCGTTAATGAAACGGTAAATAAGTTGCTATTACTCTTAAATGAATCGGTAAGAAGAAGAGTTCAAATAATTCCAAAATTTTGTAGAGATTGCACCAAATTAGCTTTCAAGTCCATTAAACCTTGTCAACATACAAAAATTGGCCTTTTATTTTCTGGAGGATTAGACTCAGCCATCCTAGCTGTTATGGCTCACAGAAATATTTGTATAAATGAAACAATCGATCTGATTAATGTTGCATTCCAAAAAAATAATAATGCAAATTATGATGTACCAGATAGAATTACAGGCAGAAAGACATATGATGAATTATTAAAAATCTGTCCTGGTAGAACCTTCAACTTTATTGAGGTAAAAATAAAAGAGTTAAAAATTAAAAAAATGTAAATAAAAAATATATTTAATTAATATTTTGATGTCATAAAAATAATATTTTAGGTCAATATTCCACAAAAAGAATTAGAAAGTTATAGATCAACACAAATTGCAGATTTAGTTTATCCACGTACAACTGTTCTTGATGACAGTTTAGCCTGTGCTGTTTGGTTTGCTAGCAGAGGTACAGGTACACTTCATCCAAAAAAGGAATACTACACATCAACTAGCAGAGTACTTCTACTTGGAATGGGAGCTGATGAACAATTTGGTGGATACATGAGGCATAGAACCATTTTAAAACACAAAGGTTGGGATATTCTTACAAAAGAACTACAACTTGAATTTGATAGAATATCAGAAAGAAATTTAGGAAGAGATGACAGAATGGTTGCAGACCATGGAAGACAATCCAGATTACCTTATTTAGATGAGGATCTCGTTAATTTTGTTCAACAACTTACACCTTGGGAAAGGTAAATTATTTTGCTGTAATATTCCCAATTGAAAATTTGAACTATTTTGCTTTATTCTTATTGCATTGTAGACTTTATAATTTTAAAGATCTTAATGTAATTAACTTATTTATGCAATTTATAGATTAATTAATACAATAACGATTATTTCAGGTGTTGTCCAGTAGAAGAATTTCCACCTGGTTTGGGTGATAAGCTGTTATTGCGTCTTTTAGCAAAAAAAATTAATTTACATGAAGCTGCGAAATTTCCAAAAAGAGCTTTTCAATTCGGATCGCGCATAGCCGATGGAAAAGAAAACGCAAAAGATGTATCAAAACGCTTATGAGTAGTTGCGAGCAACTGTTGTTATTGTATTGCGTACTTATTAGTTTCGTAACCATCGATTCTCGGCAAGGGTCTTATCTAATTCTTATCCATATCACCAGTCTTCCATACTCAACGTTTGAGAGTAAACAGAGCCCCCCCGGTCACAGAGCATGAAAGCTCGTTAAAATAAACTATTATTTCCTGTTTAAAAGTACATCGAAAAATGGGGGTAAATGTAAAAAGTTTTAATGTTTATTTAAGTCCTGCTCCTGCAGGTACTGAGCAAGAATTTCAAACTTTGTTAACACCAGAAGCTATAGAGTTTTTAGTTGATCTTAACCTCCATTTCCAAGATAAAGTTGAGGATTTATTTACTGCTAGGCTTGAAAGAAAATTTGTACAGAGAAAAAATCGGACGATACCAAAATTTATAAAGTCAAATTACATTAATGAGAATTGGAAAGTATCTCCAGTCAGTAAGTTACGAAATTATAACATATAAAAAAATTGAGTGAGACCATGTGTGAAGCACAATTGAATATAGCAATCGTAAAATTTATATTTTAGATCGCAGACTTCAAAACCGACATCTAGATCTTGGAGACGTTAGTCCAAGTGACTACCATCGCTTCACCTCTTCTCTCAAAGCAAATGTGCAAGGGATACAAGTCGATTTTGACGACGGGCATTGCCCAACATGGAAGAATCAAATATTAGGATTGTATAACATTTATCGAGCTGTTCATAATAACATTCCAAATGTTCCGAAAATATCAGATGCTCCAATTCTAATGCTTCGTCCTCGAGCATGGAATATGATAGAACATAACATGAGCATAAATGGCAAAGAAATTCCAGGACCTCTATTTGATTTTGGATTATTGATGTTTCATAATGGATTAATTCTCTCAGAATGTAATTCTGGACCATTTTTCTACCTCTCTAAACTAGAAGGCGCCTCTGAGGCTAAACTCTGGAATGAGATTTTCACTTGGAGTCAATCGAAACTGCGCATACCTCACGGAACGATCAAAGCTACCGTTCTTATTGAAAATATACTATCTTCTTTTGAAATGGATCAGATTTTATATGAATTGAAAGATCATTCACTTGGCTTAAACTGCGGTATTTGGGATTACGCAGCCTCGATAATTTCAAAATTTGGTGACCATCCATCTTTTTTACTCCCAGATAGAAATAAGTACGTTAATATGAGTAAGCCTTTTTTGAAAAAGTACATGGATTTGGTGATTCGAACGTGCCACAAAAGAAATGCGCATGCGACTGGAGGAATGGCCGCCAAACTGTTACCAGATAAATGTTCTAAAGATTATGACGAAACGATAAAAGTTGTACTAGAAAATAAATTAACAGAGATTAAGGCGGGAGTTGATGGTTTTATGATCTATGATCTAGGACTAATAGAGTACTGTAATGACCTTTGGAAGAGGCATGGAGGTCCGTTTTTAAATCAAGTACAATATAAAGGAAATACTGCAAGAATAACAGAAAAAGATTTGTTAACACTTCCCAAAGGAGGAGTTACAGAAGAAGGATTGAAACACAATATCACTGTAGCCATGTTGTTTATATACAACTGGTTATGTGGTCGAGGCGTTTTTGCATTTAAAGGAGCAATTGAGGATTCCGCGACAGCTGAGATTTCTAGATCTCAAATTTGGCAATGGATTAGACACAATGCTTTGATAGAAAATAAAAATGAATTTGTAACAAGGAAGCTTGTATTTTATGAGGCTTCTAATGTTCATGAATATTTAATAAAGTATCATGGGTCTGATAATTCAGAAAAAATCAAACTTTCTATTGCCTTCAATATGTTTTTGGAGATTGTAAATCACAGAGATTTTCCAGAATTTATTACAACATACTTAAATGACACCTATATTTTTAGGAAATTACAAGCTAATCTGTAAAATTTTGAAGACTGTAAATAAAATTTTGCTATTTTAACTAATTTATACTTTAGTATTTTCTGAGAGTATTGCATACCTTATTATAATAAACACGTTCTAATACGTTTTTATCTCAATTAAAAATTCAATTGCGAGAAAGGGATAAATTTAATATATTACATTTCATAGTTTTTTTTTTAATAAAGAGAACACTTCAAATTTATTAAAAACTATTGTAAATTGATAAACATGTGTATAATTCGGAAAATACGTACGTAATATTAATTCATAATATTTTCGATGCATTTTCTCTTTCAAGTTTCAAAGGCGCGGCTTTAACGGATTTCCCATGCTTAAAACCTCAGTCTTCTTTATTCATAAAAGGTAAAGTAGATCAAGCTGCAGTGAAAAGTAAACAGCTGTGGCTGCTGTAGTGTCAGTGACAACAAGCAAACAATTTACGGTATTCATTTATAATATAATGTGCAATAAGGAATAAAGTTTAATTGAAAATAATTTTTATCTATTCAAAATGCCTGAACGAATGGAAATATGTAAGTAAAGAATTAAATTTTAATTCATACAAGTGAAAAAATTATTGTAAAACTCATTTTTATTTTTTCGTGTTTGCAACTAATCTAAATTTATTGCAAAAACTTCTTTTGCTTGTATATCATATTATAATTATTTCTAAATACTTTTAGCTGTGATTCCTCAAGACTTGAGGCATGAAGAAACAATTGTACAAATTGCTGAGGCACTGGACAATTTGGATTTTGCTGTTAATCAAATTTTTAATTCCATTAATAAAAGAATTTCTGAAAACAATAATAGGTAAAATTTCTGAATTACTTTTAAGAATATTAATTTTTATACTCAAGTTTTAAACATATCTTATTTATAGACTTGGAGTCATACACACCAGAACCACAAAATTACAGAGTCGACTTGACTACCTTCAAACTAATCTCAAGTTAAAAGCTGTAAAAATGTATTCTGCAGCAAAATATCCTGCAAATCATACATATAAAGAATACAAATTAGCTGTGCAAGCTATGCCAAGAAAAGAAATTCCAAATAATGCTATTTATAAAAGTCCTGTTCCAATCTCAGATAAATTTGATACACCATTAACAACCAATAGCAAAGTAGAAAATGGACAATTTGCAAGTAACTTGAATATGCAAGAAAAGTTACAGTTTTATTATGTGAAATCAAAATCAAGTAAAAAAACAAAGCTATATGAAGTTGATATAGATAAAACAAGGCAAATCTCCTCAATCGATGCTCTTCTACCATTCAACAGTAAGGACTCTCAAAATCTTGTTAATGTACAGTCAGTACAAGGAGAAGATAAAAGTCAAATTGAAGATGCACCAGATTCAATACTGCAACCTTGGCATACTGCAGATATGGAGTCTCCCTCGACTTATCTGTATGCACCAACTTTAGGAGAGGTACAATACACATTTAAATTATGTTTATTATAACTTCATTATGTCTACAATAAAATTAATAAAAAAATTTAAATTATTCTAGGTGCCCCAAATGGATGTACCCCTCACCTTACCTGATTTACCAGGCATAGTTGATGATGAACGCTTCACACTCGACTTAACTTTCCAAAATCCTATTGCACCCTCTTCTGCAGCAGTCACCCCAACTAATCGAAAAGACCCTCCCTCTCAACCAAGTACAGAACAAAACTCAGAAAAACATGAAGCTAATAAAAAAGCCATTTCTACTTCTTCACCAAGTCCACTCAGGAAATCCGACTCTCATCCAGTTCAATCCAAAACTGATCTTCCAACTGATTCTGCTCCTAGAGTTCCCATAATTTCAACAACAAATCAGTTGAGTTTAGCACCGCCTCCACCACCGCCACCGCCACCACCTCCTCCTCCAGTGTCACCACCAGAAGCAGAAGAAGAAAAACCAGCGGAAAAGAAACCTGTAAAAAAACCGGTATCAGTAAATAAACCATCTACGGGTGATGATCGAAGTAATCTCATGGCTGCAATCCGCGATGCCGGGGGTCTTGGCAGAGCTAAACTACGACCCACCTTACCCGCTGATAAGACTAAAGACCGGTGGTCATCGGCTTCGGTCGGTGGTGATCTCATGGCCGATCTTCATGCAACTCTATCCTTAAGACGAAGAGGCATTGCTGGTTCAGCAGCTAATGCACTTGTGAGAATGTCTAGTATGATTCCTCCACCTCCCAAACCAAATGAATCTTCAGCTTCGGACCGAAATTCTGCAACAAGCGAATGCGAATCTCAGGATGACGATGGCTGGGAAGAATGATTGTAAAAAGGCGCGTTTGATAAAATAAACTTATTTATTTTTTATTATTCAATATCGCTTATAGATCATTTACAACAAATTCTTGGCGCAATTTGTATGTGTGCTACATTTTACAATTTTAAAAAAGATCGCAAGTACTATATATATTTATATATATTACAGTTTATCTGTACATTTCTATTACTTTATAAAATTTGGCAGTAATAAAGTCAACAAAGTTTAAATTACTATACTATTATTAATGTTCAAGGATAAAAAACTTAATTTTTATAAAAAATTTTATTGTACAAATCTTTGACACACTAAGTTAAAATTGAAAAAATCTTACATACAATTCATTGATTTATATGAACATTGAACATATAATATGGAAAAATATTCAAAACCAATTCCTGTTAACATATTCAATAAATTGTTCATAACGTCTAATTACATAGGAATTAATTGAGCACCTTTCGCAAAAATATAATATACAAAACACTCTTCCTTGATATGTTGATATTCAAGCTCTATATTATTATTGGGCTATGGATAGCAAATATAAGTTTTTATACGTTTATATGAAAAAGTGTGAGAAATTATGCTATCATGGCACCAACTGTGTAGTACAGTTATTGTTGTATAATGTACATGATTGCACATAAATATAGTATTGATATTACAAAACATGTTGACTTTCTTAATACTTTCATATCCTTGCTTTGTTTTTGTCTGTTTAACTTGTAGAGAGACAACTTTTCATTGTGCGTTACAGACAATAGAACTGTAAGTTTATTGTTAGAAGAGTCATTATAAAAAATATCATATACTCACATATATGTTATCAAAGGCATATTATTTGCAAGTTCTTTTCTTTAACAAATTTACAGTTCTGCTTTACAAATACTAGTATATTTACAGTATTTGAAGTACTGCTAGAAAAAAGGATGTATATGACTTAGAATGAATCGCATTAATATTCTTCAAATCCTAATATAGGCAAGTGTAAATGCTAGCTAATTACTTGATGCAAGAAAAGTATGTTTGTTCATTCATTAGCTCCAAATTTAACAGGTATTGTCAACAAAAAAAAACCTATAAAGTGGAGCACCTATTGTTGTAACGATTGGAAAACATTTACATATTTGGTGCTACCCAATCCAAAAAGGTTTTCGCTAGTTCGAATCCAAGGAAACAAGCCGCATTGGCTGGAAAAGCTCTAAGCATCACAGGAATAACGCCTTTGTAAAGTGCCACTGGTCCTTCAGTTTTAATAAGGTGTACAAAAACTTCTCTGACTCCTTTTTTGTATGTTCCTTCTGGAGCTAAAAAAATATTTACAAATTTAAAAGAAAATCATTTTAATAATGTATCTTTTATTTAGAAGAAAAAAGATAGTTTTTATAAAACTAATTTTCATCTGATTTTACACGAACCTGTTTGGAGTCGTGATTTGAGAACATCGGGTGGCATTCCTACAATCCAATTTGCAATTCCTGCACAACCTCCGGCAGTTATAGTTGATAAAAGCCCTAGACTTCCATCTTCAGATTTCAATGCCCTTTGTAAAACTTCATAAGTTGTGAAATAAACTCCACTAGCAGGTACATCTAAAAAATAAAAACAGTTTATGTGAAATTCAAATCAGATGTAATTAATAATAGAGAGTATAATGTGTGGGTTGAGAGATAGCATACATCCTGCTTTTGATAGGAACCATGGCAAGTGAACAGATAACTCATAATGAAGCTCAGTTCCTCTTGGTCTAACGTAGATGGGTCGAGACTTAATTATTATTAAAATCAGTATTATAGTTTCTTTCATTCATTATGAATTTTAAATTATTTTTCATAATCTTTGTTTTGGTAAGAATATTTAAATATAAATTTTGATATTTGAACATTATTTAGATAAAAAAGTAATTTTAAAAAATTATAGCACAGCAGTGCAGCATACATAATAGATATTGGTAATATTTGGGAGGTAAAATGTCCACGTGAATGTTCATGCGCGTTACTTCGCTATGCTGATTTACCTTTACATCAATGGATCAATTCTACTAACGACTTTGAGGTATAAGAAAAATTTTTAAAATTTTTATTATTGAAATTGTTTAAGTTATATTAAATCGTCTTTTTGAACGAAGACGAGGAGCTCGGATTTAGCGCGAAAAACCCATAATTCATATTCGTCGATGAAATCTAATACAGCTCAGATTTTTTGTTTAATAGATAGGTTTTTGTGCAAGAATACGAAATTGAAAATAAATGAGCGAATTTACAATACTTTAAGAAATATTACCTTTTTTTTCCATTATTGTAGTTTTTGTTGCGCAAGTTTAAACAGCTTTTTGAAAGTATTTAGAAATTATTTGATGTTTGTAAAAGTATTGTAAAGTCATCAGTTCATGTTAATTTGCCTATTCATTTCCTTTGACGATAAAGGCATTTTAAAAAAATTATCTGTGTTGTACCAGTGTTCACGAATAAAATGAGTTGAATATTTCTTCGCCGCGAATCTGAGTTGTTCTAGTTTTCGTAAGGATTGACAAAATAATTTATCAAAACATTTGAAACATGATTTGTTTCAGACTAGTATCAATCATGTTGATGATGATCATCCTCTAGCAGATGAACTTTTAAAAGTAGCAACATGTATAGTTTCTGAAAACCCAGCAGAACTGTTATCTAA
The DNA here is from genome assembly GCA_018906965.1 of Philotrypesis tridentata. Classification (NCBI taxonomy): domain Eukaryota; kingdom Metazoa; phylum Arthropoda; class Insecta; order Hymenoptera; family Pteromalidae; genus Philotrypesis; species Philotrypesis tridentata. The sequence continues at coordinate 16,009,845 of JACCIB010000001.1, forward strand.
AATTCCTGATGATGTGCAGGTATATTGAATAAATTTATCATCCTTGACTAACAAAACATTTTTTTATTAATTCTATGGTCTGCTTAGATCTTTACACTTTTAGAATCAGGATCTGGTGATACAGAAATGATTTTACAATCATCTGACATGCAAAGATTTACAGATTTGCTTTCTTTAGATATTCAAGGAATGGAATCTAGAGATCCTCTAAAAACTAATAATATAGATGGAAGTAAAGGTGGAATTGTTTTATCAGCTGATACTCTTCTTCCATTGGGAGCTACGTTACTATATTTAAATTTAGAACGTGTAAGATTAACCAGATTGAGCATAATAGATAAAAGTAAAGCAAATCTAGTGATAAAACCAAGAAATCCTCCAGAAGAAAGTGAATCTTATATAGATAATAAAAACCAAAGTGGTCATAGATTGATTTTTTTGAGTCAGCAATTAGGAAGTAATAGCGATGACAAAGAAATTTTACCCTATGACATTTACAAGCAAGAAATGGAAGGATACAGAGAATCTGTTGGAGTTTTTGCTGGTCTAGTTGCATTGACACATCTTAGGGTTTATGATTGTACTCTAAAAGATGTCTCTTGGCATATGTTTGATGGTCTTGAAAGTTTACAGTATTTGTCTCTGCCAAAAAATGACTTGAAATTTATTCCGGAGTTTTGCTTTTATGGAACACCAAATTTAAAACAACTATCCCTTGCTAATAATGAGTTACTTACACTTAAAAGTGTAGATTTAGCAGGGCTTTTGGTGCTCGAAAAACTTGATCTTAGTGGAAATAATTTGACTTTTCTATCAGAATTATCATTTCCTCCATTTCCTGCTTTAATATCCGCAGATTTTCGCGAAAACCCTTTGGAATCAATATTTTCAAGGTAACTGAATGTACATATATAAATATATAAAATACATAATTAAAAAGCTTTTGTAATGATACCTTATTTTTTACAGCACTTTTGAAATTATGAATGGAACAACACACCTAAAATTAGGTGGCAATGGGGCAAAACTTAAATTAGAAAAAAATGCCTTTCATGGATTACAAAATTTAAAAGTTTTGCACATTTATAATGTTGAAATTCCAGTGCTGGAGAGATTTATTTTTCAAGGAATGCCAGCTTTAACAGAGCTAAAATTAAGAGGAAACATTTCTACTATTGAATTTGATGCATTTATTGATCTTAAGAGCATTACTGACCTAGATTTGAGTTATTGCCTTATATCAAAGATATCAATGGATGCCTTCTATGGTTTGGAAAATGTAAAACGTATAGATCTTTCGTACAATAATTTAGAATTCATTCCACCTGGATTATTTTCAATACAGCAACAAAAGCAATTGAAAGAAATCATTCTCACAAAAAATAATCTGTTGAAATTACCACCTGATTTTTTTAAGAGCTTACGTTTATCTAATAAGCAATTTATTGTACAAAATATTAGATTAGATGGAAATCCATGGGATTGCAATTGTGATATGACAAAATGGAATCCTCATTTGGTAAATACTTAATCATCTCAAACTCTAAAAATTGATATTATTAATTCATGGAATTTATTATTTTTAATAGGTAAATAGAGCAAAAGAAACTGCTCCTCGTTGTTTTACTCCTAAATCATTGAGAAACTATGGAATCTTTTATGCACTTCGTAAAGGAGGATTAGATTGTAAATGGAGGAAACGTCGACTCCGAAGAAAACAAACAAAAGTTGAAAACACAGACAATAATGAAATCAACAATGAACTCAGTTAATCATTTCTCTTATTTTTTTATGTTTAAATTTAAAAGTAAAATATTATAAGATTTGATTTAATGAAAATTAATTTAGCTGCTACAACTTATTCTTTATAATAAAAAAAATGTTCTTACCTCTTAATAATGTTGCACACGAGCCTTTAAATATACTTCTTAGCCCACCCTCTAAATATAATTTTTTTGCACAGTCAATTGGGCCATTGTACTTTGGTTTAGCATCTCCATGCTGTATTTGCAGAAGACATTTGATTCGCTCACCAGGAGCCATAATAACAGTTGTAAATATTCCACTGAAAGCTCCAGCATAAAATAGTTGCAGCTCTGTCAATTTTTCATCAGGATCTTTCTGTTGTAACTTCTTGCCTAATCCAAAACCCAAAAAACTCATAGCAAAAATTGGGGCAACACCTACCAGTGGTGCTCCCATACCTGTTTACAAATGAATAGATACAATAATATACAAAACAAATTAACGTTAATGACAATTAACAATAAAAAAAAAAATAAATCAATTAATCAAAAAAATTCTAATGTTTATACCTTTATAAAATCCTCGGAAGCCCTCTTTTGATACAATTTGCTTTGCACAATCCAATGTTCCAGTATAAAGTGGTTTTTCATTAGGCCCAGGAATGGGCATAGTCTGAAGACGAACCTAAGAGGATTCCAAAATCTTAGTACATTCATTGCGAAATAGACAAAAATAGCACAAGTCTATCAAAATTACGTAACAACGGAAATTCAATCTCAGCGTTATTGAATAAGCGCAAATAAACTCGTTAATCAGACGATAAAGCTAACTAATTATTAATATATCATAACCTTACCTTGATTGTGTCAAGAGGATGCCCTGCCAGTATGGTGCAGACTCCTCCGAAGCCTCCACTTAGGAAATATTTGATTGGACTCACATTCTCCGACATCGTTGCTTATAGTAATAATAATCAGTTGTCTATTATAAAAATAACTGATCAATCAAAAACATACAGCACCCGGGGGATCAGACCCAAAGAAATAAACAATCGAATCTACGAAAACGACACGACAAGAAGGAAATGGAAGAATAACGGACCTCGATGACTCGATCTACTCAAGCTGTCGGTCGTTGCTGCATCCGGCACGTGAGCGCACGCACTGTGAAAATCGCAGTGCCGACAAGCTCTCCGATCTTCCTTTCAGCCGAGGGTTTCGTGTCCCGACTGATCAGGGGTCAAACTAATAAAGAATGCAGATTGCTTTCTATTGAGCTTAATGATCGACGCGCTTACTTGGCCTAGCGCATATATCACACTCATGAATACTTTTAGATAAGTATTACTTGTACGATATGATAGTGTGTGAAACGAGTACTTAAGGCAAGCGCCGCGCGCAGTACTTTTTTTTTATTGCATGCTTGCCAAAGAATCTCTACCTACTTTATATACATAGCTATATACTTATTGCTCTGCAGATGCGTTGTCGGTATACATTATATTGCGTTAATGATAACATTATTATGCGTACATGAGAAGTTTTAACGTTTAAATATGCCGAATAAGTCTCCGCTTGTAATACCACATCTAAAAACTTTGCTTTTTACTTTTAATTATTTCAAAATCCAATATAACTGACTGCAGAGTGTAACATTTTCTTTAATAAAAAAAAAAAACTTATCGGTAGTCACTCTCTGAGGTTCGCGCTCGCTCTATAATACAGACGAAATATTCCGGTACGAATTATTTCGAATCGAGTTTTCGTACGAAAAGGACCATGTCGAAGGGCAAAGCAAAAGGAGCGAAGAAGTCTGCGGCAAAGCCGGCGAGCAGAAAAACGAAAGTAGAGCAGGTTGAAAAACCTCGTGAAAAAAGTCATCTACCAGTAGCACAAATGGTAAACGAGGCTCTGGAGACGCTAGACGAGAAAAAAGGCTCGTCTCTGAAGGCCATCAAGAAGTACATTAGCAGAGTCTACGGAGTCGAGATAACCGACAAGTTTTCATCTCGCATCAAGAAGTATTTAAAAACTTCTATTAACAAAAGTTCAATAATTCAAACTAAAGGAACTGGTGCGTCAGGAAGTTTCAAACTGTCCAAAGACTACGTTAAACAGCTCTCTTCGTTCAAGAAAGAAAAGGCCAAGAAAATTGAAAAGGCAGAGGTGGCTAGCAAGAATGATTCAAAAGAAAAGAAAGCTGTGAAAAAGTCGAAAAAAAATAGTTCGAAGTAGTTGGGAGTAATCGTTAAAACAATCGGCCCTTTTCAGGGCCACCATGATGTTTTGAACGTTGGAATAATATATTTAAATGGTGCTCAATGTATCTTAAAAAAGACTTCAAATTTTCAATTCAAAAAGTAGTTGTAAAAAGTCGAAGATCGCCATGCACACTGCCCGCGAGTGCCGACTTGAGATCGTTCCCGGTAGTGTGCGCAGACAAGCTCGCGCTTGTCATGTTTATCGGAAGCACGCGCAACGTCCTCATTCGAAAGTGAGAGATGCGGCCTCGAGAGAAAAGTGAGGTTAGGTCGGTAGATTTTAAAATAGCAAAAACCTACACGTCCACACTTTTTGTCATAATACCTTGCGAATAACGCGATTCGACTTCGCGACGAAGTCACTTGTTGGATCCGCGACGCGAGAACGCGAATAAACTATAACGGAAAAAAGGAAAACGGGCTTTACAAACGCACATTCTCTCTGATTGCAGGCGTCGATGGGTGCATCACGATAGTAAACAGTTGGAGCAGCAGAATAGCCTCGCGGAAGATGAGATGACAACGAAGTCGCATTTCGACAGCAATAAAATACGTAATTCAGCGAGCGAGAAAATGCTTTCTCGAGATTGGAGACAAGCACTCCGCACCCCACATATTTACAGAGTCGGCAATAGTACTCTAAGGGTGCAGAGTCACTTTGTCGTGTTTCTACTGTTTCTCTTCCTCGTTGTGTTCTTCTACTATGGATATCCTCTAGTCAGCAGTGCGGTGTGCACGTATCCCGTACAAAATTCACTGCCACCATGTCAATACTACTTCTACAACAAGACCTATCCATTGACTGCTCCTGTCAAGCAATTTACTGGTATGTCTTATGCCATAGCGATTGTTACTGATTTGGACACTGGATCTAGAAGTAAAGATCAAAAGAACACGTGGCAAAGTTTTTTGAAGAAAGGTCATCTCACCTGGATGCCATCGAGGAATTTAATATCAGTGAAGTGGGAGGAAGGAGTGACTACTTTGTCCTCTTCTCTTGGACTCAAAGGTCGAGGAATGGAACTATCAGAACTTGTTACCTTTGATGGTAGGTTGCTGACTTTTGACGATAGAACTGGTATGGTTTATTTCTTCGAAGGAGATAAGATTTATCCCTGGGTTATACTTATGGATGGAAATGGAAAAAGCTCAAAAGGTATGTGAACTACTTTAATTAAACATAGCATACTGTAATTTAAAAAGCATTTTTTGTTGGTTTTTTAGGCTTTAAGTCAGAATGGGCAACAGTGAAAGATGAACAGTTATATGTTGGAAGTATGGGCAAAGAGTGGACTACTGCTAGTGGAGAGTTTGTACATAATAATCCACAATGGGTTAAAATTATTTCCCCTCATGGAGAAGTAAACTCAAAAAATTGGATTTCTAACTATAAAAGATTAAGGGAAACTATAAATATTCAATTTCCTGGTATATACTACATGAAAGTACCAATTAAGATAATATTTAAAATTATTTAATATACTGTAATTTACTATCTTGTAGGTTACATGATTCATGAATCTGGTGCCTGGAGTAACATACATCACAAGTGGTTTTTCCTTCCTAGAAGGTGTTCGAAAGAGCAGTATAATGAAACCAAAGATGAAATGATGAGTTGTAATGTATTGTTAACAGCTGATGAAGCATTTGTAAATATTGAGGTTGGTAGCAACATCATATCATAGTATAATTAAAGAAATAATTAACTTTATTGTTACTATATACAAAAAAAATCTATTTAATAGGTTACACATATTGGTACTTTAGTACCTATCAGAGGATATTCGAGTTTTAAGTTCCTACCAGGCTCCAAAGATTCAATTATTGTTGCCTTGAAGACTGAAGAATACCAAGGAGAAACTGCTACCTATATTACAGCATTTAACATCGATGGACGAATTATTATGCCAGACCTTAAAGTGTCTGATAAGTTAAAATTTGAAGGCTTGGAATTTATATGAAATTCCTTTAACTAGTGCTATTTAATATTGTACAAAGTGTAAATAATTGTACAATGACTTCGTACAGTTTAAAATACTCTTTTTACTTAAAAAAAAAGAGAAATTATAGAATATTTTACTCTAACGTAAAACGTTTAGAGAAAGTAAAACGAAAACTGAGTTATGAAATTGATAGTTAATTTTAGGATTCTATTGAATGAAAATTGTTACTGTTTCATTTCATTTTATGGAACTTCCATCTTTTATATATGAAAATTCATGATGTTAATCAATGAATCTGAGTGAGTAATTGACATATTTCGTCAAATATAGCTCGATTTTGTACGATTTTTGTTGTGTACTATATGTAATATGAAATCAGTGTAATGCAACGTTTGAATGTTCACTGAAAACATTTTAATTTACATAAATAATTTATTTTACTAAAAAAAAAATCCTTATCATTGTGACCAAATCAATTTAATTTTATAATACAAGAAATTGCCTGGTGTACAACCTGGTGCAACTTTAATCAAATTAGGTAGGATAAATTTTTGGCAATGTCAGGACTGAAAAATAGTAACTAATACAATGCTATTAGAAGATTTAAATTCTTGCACAATATGAAATTGGCGGTTTCTCGAAATAATCGAAAGATTTACAAGAAAATATAAAAATCTCTAGTCAAATCTTTTAGTCAATTTGAAAAAAAATCGTCTGATTTTAAAGAGCGCGCTTATACTTATTCAATAACGCCTTGTAAGCGAGTTACCTATAATGTACTGTACAGATGAGAGAGAAGAAATAGAGCGAGTACTTATGCATCGGGTCTGTACTTACTCTGTCTTTCTCTCTTGTCTCGGTGCGCGCGCTTCGCTCTCAGGGTCATGCTGGTATTTCCAGCAAAAATCAATAAGATTCGAGAAGCACAACACATGAAACGAAGCAGTAGTGCAGTGTAACCAGTCGTCGGCTGCTGGCGACCTCGTGTTCGCCGCGCGATGCATTGTAGTGTCTATACAACAACAGCGAGCCCTTGTCCCGAAATACCTGCGTGCTTTTGCTGTGATTCAAAGGTATAAAGTTGTTATAATAATGAGTATTGAGGTCACTGGCCGCGTGTCGATAGCAGGGTATTTACTTAATTTTTTTTTCTGCAGCATTTTATTTTGTGAAAGTTATATCAGTCTCTTTTTAATATTACACATACTTATTGTGTGGTTTTGCAGTAGAGGCATTGAGAATTTTAAGTAGATTACGGAAAGGGTGCGTTTGACAAGGTATTTCTTCTAAATAAGAAGGTTACGACAGAAATATATATATTATGTAAATAAGATTTATATCTCCAATACAGCGATTTTTAAAAAGGATGTTTATGGAGGACTTACTATATATGACATTTATTTTTTTATAAAATGTATAGTTTATAACACATCTGTACAGCTGTCCTTTTCCAAGGAAAACATAATGACAATATTGACTTTCAGTATGTTCTGGAATCATACTTTTAAATGAGCTCTAGAAATAGATTCTTGATTTTTAATTTGAAATACTTATGCATAGGTAAATCGTTACCAAAGTTTGAGACATTTATTTTAATAAATTTAATTTGAGAGCATCTCTCACTTTTGCCACGTGTTCGATCACAATTTCTTTTGAGTGCTTCTCCCACTTTTTTTAGATTAAAAGAATATATGCATACATAAACTGGAAGGAATAAAAATTGAACAAACTCTCTGCAACAGTCATACTCTAACTCATGAATAAGAAGCATTGTTTACACTTGTCAATAAAAAAATTCCTCATATTTTTCACACTTTGTGTAACATACGTATAGTATATGCAATCGCGTTCACCGTAATCAGTGCATAAAGAACTAGATCGAATTATCTCCGAAACAGTAGTCAACATTGTATATGTGTTAGACTATACTACGACCGGAGGTAAATTAATTCACGAAACGTGCATTAAAAATCCCATTCCCTGCCTCCACGTAAGTGGAATGGAGTACCGTAGAATCAAATCCCTGCTAAACCGTGTAACAGCATCGATATTCACACATTATTTTGAAACAAATTGATTTCGAATTCCAAATCAGCACAGTTCCTTTTCATCGACAATAAAAATGCGAGACAAAGAAACTCTTTATTATTTCAGAAGTCCAAGAACGAGCAGCTATACGCGAGAGAAGCATAAAGCTAATCGTCGGCATATCTCTCTAATCACGTTGGCAAACACACACACACACAGACGCAGCAGCCGAGAGCCGAGGTGTCTCGGTTGCGCAAGCTGTGTGCCGTCGTCGCCTGAGTCTCCTTAATATACTCCTATTCGTATACAGAAAGCTTGGTTCGCCGAGGTATATAGCGCATCGTTGGTCTCCTAGTGTTTTCCCGTCGGGGCGCACGTGCGCCAACGTAAACAAAGGTTCGCGCACAGCTCGACTACGAGGATGATGATAGCGAGGGCAAAGCTGCAGTGCCGAGTGCGAGTCGATGGCTGCCGCTGCCGCTGCGAAGTCGGACCGGAGCCGCCCGAGACGACGGCGGCTGACCTCCGGCACAGTTAGTCGTATACTTTTTGCCAATCTGCAGCTCTCGGTGAGTGTTTTGCTTTACTTTTGTTTTTCAACGAATGCATTATTCACGTATCTTTTGCTTATATCCCATAATAGAGCCGCATTCAAAGTGCATCAGCCGGCAGTTCGAGGAAATGGCAGCTTCCTCGGAGGCCGACTGGTCTATAGCCAGGAAAGGAATCGCCTTGCTGCTGAACAATAAAACGGAGGAGGCCGAGAACCTCTTCACTCAACACCCTCGCAGTTTTCAAATCAAAGCCGGTCGCAGCTTCGTCTTGTTTATGGTGAGCGCTTTGATTAAAACTTGTTTTTGCTTTAAGAAAATTGTAATTTAATAAACGCGTATGCGCTTCAGAACGCATTGATGACGTTCGAGGACGATAAGCTGCAGCAAGCCGTGCAGCTCCTGAGGGACATGGAACGTGATTGCGCCAGCGACATTGGCTGGCTCAAATCCATGAAAACAAGAGTCTTCGGAGCCGATCCTTCAGACGTAGGTTTATTTCATTTCCCACATCTGATGATCGTAGTTATATCTGATAACTCAGATTTCTCTCGACACTGCGCCAGCAAAACGAGTACGTGAGAAAGCTGGAGCGTCAGGTGGTGCTCGCGGACTCGCAGGTCTGCGCGGCTCTGCTAACGCTGCTGCAGCAGGAGCTCAGCGGCTACGTGAGGGGCGGTTGGATGCTACGCAAGGCCTGGAGGGTTTATCAGCACACCTACAATCAAATTCTTCAGCTGCACAGGCGTACTTTCGGCGACAGTCCTTCCGGTATACTTTATTCCAGTTATTTCTTGTCATATGGATAAAAGAGCGAGTCGAGCTTGAATTGAAAAATTTGTCGTCTGCCTATATTATATTCACACAGGCTTCCACTCGATCTGCGGAACGCCAGCAGTGGACGGTTATGGAAGCGCAGATTTTTCTCAGTTTCAAAGCCCGGCTAGTCCATCCTCGGAGTGGTCGATACCTTCGTGCAACGGCTCCAACGCGAGCTGCTCTTCCCCAATGCCGTTGGCCAGCTCGGCCGCCTCGCCGTCAGGTCTGCGCAGCTCTCTATCAATGCTCTTCTCGCTCGCCGGAATCACGTCCGAGCAACAGACACCGTAAATTTTTCTTCTTAACAAACAACTCCGATCGATCCTTGCCCTCCAATTTCTTACTAGTTTTTTTTTTTATTTCATCACTTATTCTGCTACCTATTATCTTCTTTGCTTGAGTTGAAAACCAGATTGTTTATTTCAATGAGTTGAATATTTCATTTGTTACAGTTAATACACCCACACGCGAAAAAATTTTATCACATACCTCGACGCTTTGCTTCCACTGAATGCCTATAGATAGTCGCTCAATTGTCAGGCTGTATATAATACACTTGCATACAAATGCTATTTACGTTATATATGCAGATTACAGATTTCTTCGATTTCCAATAAGTGTGCACTGTTCGTATAAATATTGAAATACACGTTATTTACTTACAAAGTGAACATGATTTATCAAGCAAAACCAATAAATTATAAATACTTATTGTTCGCGACTGCTTACTTCTATAATAATTCACGTAGCTTCAATTTTTAACCATTATAGTCTCGTATTATAATGCATATATACATTCTAAGGTTTACAATATCGTAAACATCAATTTCACATGGATTTGAATGTAAATATGCACATTAACGAAGCCGCGATCCTTATTCTTTCATTTTAGAAAAATGTGATGAATGCAAGAAAACTAAACATATGGGTATGTACTTATCGCTTTTGTGATTCTAATAAATAATTACAGCTTCGTCGAACCGTCCGAAGTCACCAGATTGATGTCAGCGGTCAGTTTTGGCTATGGAATTTTTCAACTTTGCGTCAGTCTACTTCCACCTTCCCTTTTGAAAGTCATCCATTTTTTGGGTTTCGAGGGAGATCGAAAGGCTGGTCTTACGGCTCTCATGTATTCGAGACTGAGCGAAGACATGCGAGCGCCTCTTGCCACGTACGAACTCACGTATACTTTTATAACTTCTATAACCAGATTATTTTTAAACAATTTTGTGAGAAACATTTTCTATTACTTCGGAAAAAAGTAATACATTTTACAGGGATTTATTTTAAAGCAGATTTTATCTCTGCACAGTTTAGCACTGTTATGGTATCATACGATCGTAAGGCCGTTTTTTGCGCTGGACGGCTCGAATGTCAGAGCTGGAGTAGAAGTTGCCAAGGAGCTTATAACGGAATGTCAGCCTGAATTTGAAAACTCAGCCTTGTTTTTATTTTTTACTGGCAGAATAGAGCGCTTGCAGGTATACTTATTCTTGAAAGCCAACACGAGTCGCATAGAAAAAATGCGTATACATGATTTACATGAATTTCTACAAGATTCAAACTCATTATTTCCAGTCGAATGTTAATGGTGCCCTGCGCGCTTATGAGAAGGCCGTGGAGATGTCAACGCAAAGGGAGATAAAGCTGCTTTGCCTGCACGAAGTTGCCTGGTGTCACCTTATTCGCCTTAATTACGAGGACGCGCACAACTCCTTGAGCAAACTGCAAGAAGAGTCTCGTTGGTCTAAGAGCTTCTACGCCTATCTCGCCGCTGGTAAACTCCCTGAAAGTTTTATACGTGTGCATGGAATTACAGGTGCAACAAAAAACTAATGTATTTATACCGCGAATAACTTGCAGTATGTTGCGGAGCAGAAGGTGACATTGAGACCTTGTTGTTGACCCACAAAAAGCTCTGTCAGTTCGTCACCGCATCGACGCGAGAAACGCAGCTCGGCCTCTTCATTTGTCGACGGGAGCCAAAACTTATCGACCAAGAAACCGGACGCGCCTACTCGGTACCCTACTACAAGCTCCTCATTTACGAAATGCTTTATCTCTGGAACGCGCTGCCCTCCTGCTCGACTGAATCGCTACGCACCGTTCTAGTCGGTCAGTCAAAATAACCTACAACGGGTTTAACATACATGTATAATGATATGTAGCAGGTACTTATATATCGCTCGTTTAAAACGTTTCTATAGAGTGTAAAAATAGCCATTCTGAGGAGCCGATGGATGGCCTGTCCGACCTGATCGAGGGAGCTGCTTACTCCTATCTTGGAGATCGAGAAGCATCCATGAGGTGTTATCGTAACTGTTTGAAACGACGGCTTCCTTCAAAGGATCTTCTAGATCAACACGTGAGTGCATTCGCGCTCTACGAACTTGGTAGTACGCTTTCAACCGGCACGGTGAGTTGTCACTTTTTTTTTTCGAGAGAAAGAGAGAGAGAAAGTAAAAAATGTGCATTTTACAGAATGTCGAAGAGGGCAGGTGTTTACTACAAAGAGCACAGTCGCAGTACAAGGAGTACGACTTCGAGAATCGCCTAAACGTCCGAATCCATGCAGCTCTGAAGAAAGTATCGTAATTATTTAACAAAGCTACCCAAATATATAAATATAATTTATTAAATATTTGAAATGCAATGTATTTTATAAATGCGCGTATATTTTGACGAGGACACATTATATTGTAATCACCGCGTGATACTAGTTTAGAGCTTTTGTTAAACGAGTTTGAAGATTGTTGCTGTTATATATACCGTGCGACCGATATACATATATATATATATACACACACTATATAATAAAATTATTGTTTTTATAAAGACTTTAGAAAATGAGATAAAAAGTGCTTAACTACAATCAACAGGGCTGAGAATGAGTCTGCGCCGAAAGATCGTTCCACCGAATTGATACGATCTAGAATAATAGGCGAAAGGATTAAAAAAACAATAATTGATAATGAGAATTTGTTCATCTTTATATATATGCGTATACGCATGTAGATGTACGGTTATATGCCGATGAGCTCACGACGTACAATATGTCATGAATATATCCTTCCATATATTCCGTCTTGTAGTACGAGAGGTATATACTTTCGTATATGTATATAATATTTACTTAAGTGACACAGATCTCACCTATATATACTACTGTGAAATTCCACGCAAAAGAATGCGTGGTTTTACCACTTATTCGTACTTATAAACCTATCCCAACCTCAACGATGCTCCTGTAAAATATATAATGTTTATAAAATTTTCAAACCAAAGGACTTGTATATTTCATTGAATATTCAGATTTTACCCAAGTATTTCAACGAACGACACACCTTAATATTCTGAGCGAATTAAAAACGAATGCAACAGTGAATTACAGCATGAAGATGGCTATGATACAATAAAAAGTAGCACAATATAACCATAATCGATTTCCTTTCAAAAAATGTCACGAATGAATAATTTGACCTGCTTGTTAATGACTATTAAAATAATGTGAAGATCATGATGGACTATGAGAATGCTTACAGTTTCAACGTAGGAAACGGTCCAGCTCAATTAAACCACTGTCAGAAGCCTGCGTGGTACTGTAAATTTATCAAACCATTTTTCTCTTTTGTTGTATCAGTTATGCTGGGTGAGTCATCGTCTAAGGTTAATATTTTCATTCTCAAAAACAATAATAATTGTTTCGATTGCAATCATTGTTTTTCTAGCATTATGTATGTCTCATCTTTCTGAAAAGTATTCATCTAACAATAACTTTCAAACCATAAAAACAGAGTTGAGTACGCTGAAGAGTACAGTAAGCTTACTTTCGGTAAATTATTGTCTTTTCATTTTATTTCAATTTAATTTAATATGTTATGATTTTTTAAACAATATTATCATGAATAGAATGATGTCAAAACACTAATGGAGACGAAGAACGAATTCAAAAGTAAACTAAAAGAAGTCATCTGCGTGATGCCGAAATTATCTGAAGCCATAAATCATTTAAGAAACGAGGTTTCTGAGGGTATTGATGCCGATTCTGTGCTCAGATTCTTATTAATTTATTCACTGACTTATTTATACACTCAATAATTCAATTAATATATAATGATTTTAACTAGGGATCGATGTACGTACACAAAGATTATTAGAAACATTATCTCAGAATAATTTAAGGAAAGTGGTCAAGAACGAATTAGAAATTTATGATGCCGATAAGACCGGAAAAACAGACTTTGCACTTGAGATTGCAGGTTTGCAAATGCGTCTAACGATAAATTTTGAATCTCCTCATAAAACTTATATATACCTAGGTGGTTCCATTCTTTCAACAAGGGATACCGAAACTTATCCCCTGTGCGCACAAACTTTAAAAATACTTGGAATGCCACTCTGTCAGCAGTCGAATTCACCAAGAGCTATAATTCAGGTTTATTTCTTAATAATAACATTTTTTAAATTAAGTAAAAAGTGAATAAAAGAGGTATTTTGAAATTCTTACTAGGCAGGTGTACTACCAGGAGAGTGTTGGTCTTTCAAGGGCACCCAAGGTGCAGTAGTGATTCAATTAGTTGGCCATGTGTTGGTATCTGGTTTTAGTCTTGAACACATATCTCCTGCGGTTTCCATAACGGGAGAAACTAAAAATGCTCCAAAAGATTTCTCTGTTTGGGTTAGTAACTGTATATTTTCCTAAAACTATATCAAAGTATATATTTATACCTTCTATTTAGGGTCTAAAAAATGTAAATGACAGAAATGGACACATGTTTGGAAAGTACACATATAACAACCTTGGGTCACCAATTCAATACTTCAGAGTCCAAGTGAATTTTTCTCTCAATTTATATTCTTGAACTATTTAATCCTTTTATATGTGTATTGAAAAACTTTGTTTGAATTATTTTACAGAATGAATCAAAAGATGCGTACGGCATAATTGAACTTAAAATACATTCTAACAATGGTAATGAGGTTTGCACCTGCGTTTATAGATTACGAGTTCATGGAACTTTGTCATCACACGCTCTTGATTATGTTAAGCTTTGATACGAAAATTAGTTTACTTTTAGTTTCTAAATGTAATTTTATAAATACCATAAGTTAATGTATTAACTTTATATAGACTTTATTTTTGAATTTTTAGTTTATAGGATTAATAAATAAATAACGTATTTTTATACAAAACAAATAAATAGTATTGAATAAAATTTCTTACGGTAGATGGAATAAATCAGGAAGAAATCAAGCATAATTAACACAATCTTCACTCAATATATTTTCCTTTATACAACTCTTACACTCTATCAATTATTTTGTCTATGTTTCATTTTCCCTAATTTGTCGCTCTTTCATACTTCCACAAATCAACACTCACTCTCAAATTCATTGCATGCTCGAACCCTCGCAAGCCATTAAATCTCGCCTATTTTGCATATTTACGCACTTGTAGTTTATTTTTTCTTTTTTTTTTAAGAACATCATAAGTATACTCATCAAATGAAATTACTACAACCTTTTTTCTTGACTTAATTATTTCGCTAGGCGTAAAATAGCAGGCACGAGCTGCGACGTCGAGGCAGCTCTCCAGCAAAAAAGTTTATTTAAATGATTATATATATTTTTTTATTTTTAATCACTTATACTTTTTTATTTAATCGACCTCCTTACTGTGCTAGTTTAATCCAACTTTATCCATAAAATTTTAATGGCATATTAACAGAAGTGCGTCATGTTTTTGCATTCAATGTTCTATTATAATATTTTCTGTTCCTTTTTTATTCTCAATAATTTACTATCGTAACATGTTTTCATAATATCACGTGAGCGAGAGAATTGAATTAGTTTATGAAAAAATACAGCCATGTTTGAATTGCTTTTTTTCATAGACATATTTTTTTATCGCGTTCACGTTAATTTTTTTAAGTAGATTGGCGAAATGTCAAGAGATTTTACAAGCGTCGCAATTTCATTTTGTATATTATGCAAAATCATTGTATAGCACCTATGACTATATATATTAGTTGTGTTCTTTTTTTTCATTAGCTTTTTAGTTTTATCTATTTAAAATGTCTTCTGCCTTTTCATATTCATAATAATTTCTATGAAAACGATAATAGAAATGTAGAAGAAAGAATCAACGATGCAAAGGGGCAAAACGGCTGGAGAGGCACGTTTCATGTATCATACAAGAATTCGAAAAGTATCGCTGACATTTTTTTTTTCATATACTGTACTATTTTCATTAAATACTGTTAATACAATTCGGTTGGTAATAGAACTGCACTAGATCGCTGGATTGCACCTGGATGCACACGCTAGATAATTCGGAGGTCAGTCGTCTAACGCTATCGAGCTATCGAGATTCGGATGTGGTGCCAAGTATAGTATTATTCTTTAACTCGTGCTATAAAGTTTTGCCCATCAATGCACATTTTTTGCAGATTAATGGAAGCTTTGATGCATACAAATGTACTTTTGTTCAATTGTTATTACTATAGCTACTTCAAAAAATGATTGTCAAAACACACTTTGGTTTGTATTGTTTAAAACATTTTAAGAGTACTTTGAAAATTAAAATACGTTCTAAATTTCAAGTATAATAAATAATTAAACTTTCTATTTTCTTTTTCAATTTAACAGAGCACAGTATATTTGTTTTCTAAAAGTGCTTTGCAAATAAAATTCATTATCCTGAATATATACTTTTATAAACTTTTATAACGATTGTCCGAAACACTAATTTAGAATTTTGGTATCGCCCTAAAACTTTTTATAATATTTGTATTTTTTATTATTCTCCATTCATCATTTAATCTACAAAAAATTTTAATTGTTTAAGTTCCCTCATGCACAACGTTGTACTTATAGGTAAATAGTAAATGAAAAATGTTGTTTCTTTGCTTTTAACTTGTAAAAAAAATTCTGCATTTATGATCTAAAATAAAAATTAATAATTATTGTTTGGATACATTATTTGCTCAAAGAATGGAGTTAAAAAGCCTCAGTGAGTTTGATAATTTATTAAAATCATAATATTATTCTAGTTTATTGATACAATCCTTTTTTTTAAGTTAGGAGTATCGTAACAACATTCTTCCTTTTGCTGTTTGTATCTGCATATGTGTGCATGAGAACCCTCAAAGCAGCAGATTTAAAATGAATATTAAAGATACATTGTTTCGTTGATCTAATAAAATCTATTATTTAAAAAAATATTTACAAAATATTTACACGCTCATATGTAAAATTTAACTGTTAATAAAATGGAACTTTAATATTGTTCTACTTGCAACGGACAGATAGATTTTCTCACATTGTTCTGCAATCATGCGTATCATTTTGACATATATAAATTTATAAAATGCTGTTGTGTATGCAATTAATAAACTTGTGGCCAGCACAAAAATGTGTAAGTAAAACTTAACGAAAACAATTGTCAAAATATATGCAAAATCTATATTAAAAAAAATGTCTTAATGATGGCACCACTACCGAGCGAAGGTTCGTCAACGTTTGTGAAGGCAAAGAGTTTTTTTTATACTCGACAATCGTTAATTATTCTATATGTAGTATCAAAATAAATCACACCGAGTGTATAGAGAAGAATATTGTACAATTATGTACAGAGAACTTTCTATCTTCATAGTTAGAACGCTCTTTCGTATTTTTATCGTTTATATATTATTTCATTACAAAGTTACACTACTATATCTATTTTGCTGCTCGTAAATTATTTTTTTATTATTTTCGCCGCAAAATCTTTATTTTCTTTTGTTATTAGGAAATACGCTATAACTAAAATATATCACAGATGTTAATAAAAACCCTCTACGAAGTCAAAGCAGAATTAATTTCAAATTATAGTCATCTTGACAGAGTTTGACAAAGTGTTTTAATAAAAACCGATTTTAATTCCTTTTCTTCTAAACCTTAAGTATTTTTGTTTCTAAGATCTGAAAGTGTAACGCTTTTACAACGTCAAAGTCTCGGAAGTACTTTTCCTCTATTTAAAGTTGTAAAGTTTTAGAAACGTCTAAAAAATTTCGTAGAAAAGTGACAGTGTTATTATTTTGAACGTTCAATCTCATAATTTTTCGCTGATTTGCTATATTACTATCCACAAAAAATTTCCCTACCAACTCTCCAACTAACGTCGTTACATTTTGTTCAGGCTAAAAAAAAGAGTGAAAAAAATTTTCCAAAGCAACGTGCAAGTGCCAATTGAAAATAAACTAGCAAAACCTATTGTCATTTTTTCAACTTTACAGTTTACAAGTATCTACAAGAGGCAATTATTCTTGTTTTCAAGAGACAGGGAAAACTGTAATAAACTTATTAAATTTAACGTCATTGTCGGTCGAGAGATTGTCTCGCTAAATATTCTCAGATAGAGTTACAGTCGTTACATAGAAAAGTTCAGAGGAAAACTTTCATTTTGTATATTATGGAAAATCAATCCCGAGACTCCGAGCGCGATCAGTCGTATATTGCGCGAGAAGATAAAGAGGTATATCTAAAGTAATATTTTAGAGATCGGCCTTTAAGATTATTTTTTACTAGTCTGCTTACGGATAATTTTCCACTTTTAGATTTATAAACGTGGATATCGCACGGAGAAAAACTTTCGATTTAATTAACAACTTTGTTTTTTTTTTTCATTGACTTGCACTGAGACACTTTTTTTACAATTCTTTAAACTTGTAATATTATTATCAGTATTGATTGATTCGAAGAATTTTTGGTCATTAGGCTTATTCAAAACTGTTTTAAAAATACGATTAAAATATATTGAACTACTCTATTCAATTGAAAATAATAGCTTAAGGTAGTATTGCATGACGTAAGATATTGTTTGTACGTCTTGACATTTTTAAAAATAGTAAATTTTAGTGCTCGTGAATAATTACAAAACATTACTTATACATTGTAAAATAGTAGTATAATTTCTATAAATTTTAAGTATTTACTTTAGAATCAAATTAATAAAAATGTAATTTTCATGAAAATTACTTTAACTTTATTATTTGATCTATCGTAATTTTATAATTCTTTCAATGTGAAAAATGTGTTTTTGCAATCAGTATTTAAAGTTTTTCTCGGTGCATCGAAAGCCGAGGACCATTCGATCAATTTTATACAAATAAAAGTTATTTTTTAATTATTTTTGATCGACGCAGAGAGTGTCGATGTTCATCTACATATGCTAAAACCGTATCTATCTGTATATGTACTCATTTACACTTAACTGCTTCGACTTGTTAACAGCGATCTGCTTTTTATGTGAAGCTAATTGTGTTTATTTTTATTATTCTACGTCTATCAGATTGATTCACTCGAACTAGATTTTTAAAATATCTTATATTACGTTATATTTACCTTTGGACTGTTTATACACAAAGCTTTAGCTTAGAGCACATGCACCAAGACCAAACTCAGTGACGTACTCGCAGTTCAAATTGATTTCTCGTCTACCCATTAAGCACATATCCTATAATGTAAGTCGGCATAGATGAGTCCAACAAACGTATTATTTTTTAATGCAAATTTAGGACGAATTCCTCAATTTGACGATCGCACAAGATCATGCACGACAGCCGAGATATTGTTCATGGAGGCGTCGATAACAATGTAATAATTACGTAGAGATTGTCGTGAGTCCGGCAACATTGTGTAGCAATAACAATTTCTTTAGGTTTACGTTAAGGGATTCGTTTTAACCCAACCCGCTCATTACTAATCAATATATATTTATGTGACGCTTGTAACGATAGCTGTTTATAATATGTATATTGTATATACATACATAACACTTAAAAGCAAAGATTATGAGGCGCTCAGTTATTGCTGTAGATAGAAGAGTTAAAAGAAAAGAAAACGTCAACTAGATGAGTTACTTTCAATTATGCATAATTCTTATTAACGAGCATTCGATTTGGTCGTTAAAAGTCTCTCTCGATCGCTGCATTATAGCACTCTTCGATTTGTATACACATTTTATCATGCATCAGGCATGTATCTCTGAGACGGCAGTCATGGGAGGTTCCTCACCATTCTATTTTGTACATACATTACAGTTATCTTCTCAAGAAAGGCGTGAAAGGCGATAGAATATGCACGCACCATGTCTGTGTATACATATATGAGTAAGAGCGCGATGGTGTATGTTAAAATAACGACTATATTGTCATGCACTACAGTCTTTCGAAGAGTTCGCATGCGTAATTTACGCGGTACAGGACAGCGAAAGATGTATACTCAAATCCCTATGCTCAACTTTCGTGGTTGTTTTTCTTTCGTTTTATCATCGTGACGCAAGGAGCAGACAAAGATTAATTATGAGGCGTGATAATATAACTCAGAAAGAAAAACTCCAGTGCACCACTATGCTTTGGTTTCGTCTCTGCCGGGGCTCTTCTTTCTTCTTTTAGATCCATCACCGTCGACAACGACTACAATCTCGCCAGCCTGCGTCTCTTCCTGGAGAGCAGGTCGAGATGCCTCAGACGACTCATCAACGAAGATGCGTAGTTCTACACTGCTCGGACCTACGGCGACACTTACGAACTGTGGTTGCTCGACGTCGGTGTTTTCTGCCTCATCTTCTTCCTCTTCTTTGACGAAGGGCTGATGGTGCTCAGTCGTTGCAGGACTGAATACGGCTTTAAGTTTGGAAGGTCTCCTCTCGTTAATCACTGATTGTACGTCAAGGTCCTCCTCGTGTTCTGGTTGATTGGGTTTTGATAAGGGCTCCTCCTTTGAAGAATCACGTCGAATCATGGGAACCCCGTAACTTGAGATGCTTGGAGATCGAGAATTGCTGGAATAATGTATTTTTTTTTTTAATTTTCGAAATTATTTTGAACATTACTTGTTATCAATGGATGGCAAAAGTATAACCAACCTAGAAATAATGGTGCTGGTATCAGAAGACATCAGTTCAGGTGTAGGAATCCTAGCTTTGGCAGATCCGAGGTCAGCCACCGGACACAGAAAGTTCTTGTGCTTGTAGCTATTACTAGTGTCGGTCGATGTGCAAGAGGGTCTACGCTGCTGAATGGATTCGACAGAAGAGGGTCTCGAGACCGGAGCGACTGTGAGATACGAGCGATTTGGTTCAGGTACCAGATTGGATTTGGCCAAGTACTTGGTACTGCCGTAGGTGATCGAAGAGGAGGAGCCACGTTGGGGAATGATGCGTGGGACGCTCAGGTTGCTTGCAGGCTTACGGATGAGTTCGGCCACTTCGAAGTGCATGGGCGGAGTCGAGAACATTCCGCCGTGGCGATGTTGCGAGTGGAAGGTCTGACGACGCTTCACCTTGAACTTGGAAGGCTTACTCAAGGCTCGTTGTTGCTGGTAGACGGACCGTCGGCTGTCATCCATTGTTGATACAGACGCGTCTGGAGAAATAGAAACGTTAAAGCTCTGCTTTGATATAGTTACGTTGCTGTTGCTGCGGGTATGCCGCACATGTAGAAGACACACATTCGTAAGTTCACACAAATACTTATGCGTCGCTGTACTTGCGGCGTAATATACTTAAATACTCTGCACTGCAAAATACGAGCTTTATCACACTTGTTGATATTTATGCCAAACAACGGTTTTCAATTACATTTTTTTAAACATGTATTTACAATGCTTTGAGTGAAACACATAAACGATGAAATTCAAAACTAAAGAAAAAATAATGAAGGTACAACGTTCAACTCCAAATGCTACTTGACATCTGTTTTCTTAATAAGAAACGCTCCTTTCATTAATTACTTTAATATGGATCTAAAATAGTATTTTTTAATAAGTAATTATACGTATAAATTTCAATCATGTAAAGATATCAAATTTTCATTTCAATTTTAAATATTTTGTCTTTAACGACTTTAATAAATTATTAGTTTATGGGCGTTTTATATATTAATTTGAAATGTTCCACATAATTGCATAAAAAAAGGATAAAAAAATGGATACAAATAATGAAAAAATATAAAATACATTATAATGATATTGTATGTACAGTAAATTTATTCATAATATAGTAGTAATAAACGAGTCTATTTTTGTGTTTGCAATAACAATATAAGCAAGCGCGAACTCGTGAAAAATGTAGATATTTAAAGCAGAAGAACAAAAATTCTTGGAAAAAATCCCATGCAATTCTATTATATCATTACAATTGGACAATTGACTTTTAAAGAAATTATTCGTGATCAGGATAAAGGGATTTTTTCATATGAAATTTATGAATAATTAGCGAAAATCTGGTGTAATCGTGAAAAAGCGTAACAAGAATAAAAGGATTGAATTTTTTAAAAAGAAAAATACACTGCCGCTTATTGATTTTACCTTCAATAAGATCAGATAAAGATAGAAATTTCAAGAAATAAAAATCTATCATCGAAGTCGTAAAACCATGCGTTGTTAAAACTAAGTTTTCTGGAAAAGAAGGTAAAAGACCAGTCAGTTCATATTACACTAAAACTTTAGTAGTTTACAAGAGTATGAAACAAAACGAACAAAAAAATTAGTATCAAAGTTGAAAAGAATTAGAGTAGCATCATAAAAAAGAATTATATACTGCTATACTAATAAAGTTTATAATATAGTAATTAACAATGAAATGCAGTGGATCTCGTGATCAGTACCGTCGGTAGTTTTTTCTCTCTCGATAGGCGGATTGTAGGTGAAGTTGGAGGGTAAAGATCGGACCTTGGAGAGGCCTGGTCGACTATTCCCCGAGAACTCGTCGCTGCCCTCGGCTGCTTCCTGCTGCTCTTTGTCGAGCTTTTCCTCCAGCGCTTCCTTCTCCTTCCTTTTAGCCGCAGCGTTGATCGTTACCACCTCCTCTGCAATTTCCTCTTGTTCCTCCTCTTCCTCCTCCTCCTCTTGTACTTCGAGCAGCTCTTCCTGCTCAGCAGCGAGCTCACGCTCCAGTTGTGTTTCCATGTCAAGCTCATCTTCCATCTTTAATAATCGCACAGTTTTACATGCGCCTCGATCCACCTATACTCGCGCGCTCTCTTTCTCTCGTCCGACGCTCGAGAGTTTCATTTGTGTTCTCTAAGTATATGTACTATTTGAAAATTAAGCTCTCTGGAGAGACTAAAGTTATGCGTATACAAGAAACAATCTTTTGACAAACTTTGTGAAATATTTAATAGAATGATCATTGCAAGACTTTCTTGATTTAGAAAAAACTCGAGCAAGTCGGAGCTGCACTTACTTTAATCAATAACGCTATAACACTTGTCGTTGCTCGAGTTTAGAAAAAGAAAAATACTATAAAGCTCCTACTAATATAGTAAGTAGTCAAGTGGATAATAATTATATGATAAAAATTGCACTTCAGCGCAGATTTGATATGAAAGCGGCATGCCGTGCAGCGAATTGTATATAATATCATAAATTGACGAAAAAAACATGACTGACATTCGCTGACGTATATGTATAAACATAAATATGAATATACATATACGCATAATAATTCCTATAAAAATGCTGTGTGAGAAGAAATCGATGTCATCGGAGCAAAATTCGCTGACGTGAAACACGAATAACTCACCTGCTTGTGGCTCTCCTCGAGATGCTTCATGAGCACGGCAACAACAACGTTGACAAGAACAAACTGGGCCATAAGGACGAAGATGACGAAGAAAATGGGTGCGATGATGTTGCTGACACAGCAGTTCTTTACACAGTCGGCGGCGTCGTCACAGTTATCGCGTAGCGTGTCTTTCATAATGCCGTTCCAGTTATCACCCGTCGCTACGCGAAACAGCGTCAGAAAGGCCATCCCGAAGTTACTAAAGTGTGCGTGCTCACCCAAACCCTGACAAGGCATCTCGTCGCTACACTCTGGAAATTTGAAGTGTTACAGGTTTCTCATGAGTCGGTCCGACCAAACTCGGACACGCTCTACTTATAAGTTTAAAGTCGTTTATTCTGTCGCGAAATTCGCGCTTACCCAATCGTCCGAAAAGTTCAACTCCAAGTGCAGCGAAGATAAAGAACAGTAAGAAGAATAAAAGACCTAAATTTCCGACTTGCGGCAGAGCCTGCATAACAGTATCCAGAAGAGCACGAATACCTTTGGCCATCTTCAGCAATTTTAGAACTGTAAAATGAAGAATAGTGATCTCAAATAAATTAAATTATCTGCTTAGCTATGCTATATTTAACTCAAAATAACATACCTCTGGCTATTCTGAGCACCCTCATAACCCGTATAATAGTAGGATTTATTGGAATGATTTTGGACTCGACTTCCTCTAACACAATTCCCACCACTGAGAGTATGACAATACCGATGTCCAGTTGGTTCCACCTGCAAACAGTAAGATAATTATTATAAAATCCATAGGTGAGACGATATTACGTTATTGGACGTGTTTACGAACTTGTCTTTTAAATAGAGATGAAGCCCAAGGGCAAGTAGCTTCATGAGGGATTCAAGAATGAAAACAGCCGTAAAGAAGTAGTTGAATATCTTTAAGGCGTAGGTCAAGGCTTTTGGCATCATATAAAATTCCATAGCCATCGTTACGACATTCAAACCGATCACTGCCGCTATCGCGAGATCGAAGTATTTGGACGTGACGAGGTTGTGAATGAAGAGGCGCGTCTTGGAGTAATTAGTGTAATAAGGCGGTTCGTGCATTTCTGTAAAGAGGAGCAAGCATCCATTTGTTAATAAATTTACTCTCGTTCCAATCATAGGCAATATTTTGGACTATAAACGCACTTCTTCTTTTCTTTTCCATTTGCAATGCACGTTTGGCGGCTCTTCTCACTCGCTCCTCCTTCTCTTGCTCTTCTCGACACCTGTGAAAATTTTCAACAACGACACCGACGAACATATTCAGGACGAAGAAGCCAACCAACAGAATGAAAGCGATAAAGTAGAGTAACCTCCATTCCGAATAGTTTTCTATAGGCTGAAAACCAAAGAGCCGAGTAATTAACTTTTGTTATGTTTGTATGATAAGAAGAAAAAGGGCACGGAAGGAAAATTGAGTAGGAGCTTCGATCGATTGGCCCAGTAGCCCAGCTATGGCGTGCGCTCTTGTGTGCACGCATTAAACGCATGTGCACACAAGAACGTAGAGATGCATACGGGAGCGCGGTAACGTCAACAGGACAAAAGAGCCAGTGAAATAGTAAACAGTGAGAGTGAGGTAAACGCATATAGAGGAGCGTACGTACCTGCTGATCAACCCCTACAGCGTCGAGGCCCGTGTACATAATGTTCACCCATCCGTCGCGCGACGATAGCACAAAGAGGGACATAAGAGCCTTGCCTAGATCGTCAAAGTTGTACTTCCTATTAAGCCAGACGTTGCGCTTATCTGAGAGGCAGTCGGTCTTGTTGCGTACATTCTTGATGTCCGGGCCTTCGCAGTAGTAGAATGCACCCTTGAACAGTTGCACCCCGAGGATACCGAAGATAACGAAGAACGTACAGCAAATGAGGACAATGTTGCCGATAGGCCGGAGAGACGAGAGCAGTGTCTGCACCACTAGTTTTAGGCCCGGCGCGCGGTTTATCACGCGCAGTGGCCTCAACGAGCGGAGCAGCCGAAAGACCTAAATATTTTTACTCTCTAATGAGCACAATCGGCGAGCATAATGAAAATCTTTGTCGCGTAATAGCACTTACCCTCAGTATACCAAAGATTCTGGGACTACTCGACGAGAGGAGAGACATACCGAGATCGATTATAGAAATCACTACGAGCGAACCGTCCATTATGTTCCATCCCGAGGTAAAATAAGCATTCGAACCGTAGAGCATTCCCGTTGCAACGACCTGTAAATGGAAATAGGCTCAAGTTTTCTCAGCCTGCGCGATATGATAGAAGCACGTTTCTTAGTCACGCTTTGGACTGTTGCCAATGGATTTGAACAATCCAAACGTCTTACCTTTACAAACATTTCCACTGCGAAAACAGCAGTAAAAATATAATTGGCGCTAGCGAGAAAAACTCTCTCTCGACTGTCGGGCGGAATGTTTGGTCGTTCCATTGCTAGCGTTATGCAATTCAGTCCGATGAACAGCAGCACGACGTTGTCGAACCACTTCTGGTCGACGAACCACCGGCAAAATATGCGAAACCTGCAAATGCAATATTCGTAGTACTTTGCGACCGCAAACCGCGTCTCACCTCGCAACGTTACAAAAGAAAGAAGAGAGAGAGAGAGAGAGAAAAAGAGAGGGATTCATTTGCCGGATGACACTGCACACGTACCTATTGTTCTGAGGGAAGAGGTAAAGCGAGAAGTCGTCGCGCTCCTTGAGACAGCCCTTGGGCTCAAAGAACATAAAGATCTTCTTGATGCGCTCGATGCTGCCGGCGCTCTCGTGGCCGTTGGACGGCGGCGTCTGTTCGCCCGAGCCCAAGGCCGCCGTGGACTGTTGTTGCTGCTGCTGCTGCTGCTGCTGCTGCTGCTGCTGCTGCTGCTGGTACTGCTGGGCTGGGTACTCGGGCTCCTCCTCGGGCAGCCGTTTGATTCGCGGCAAAGGGCCGGTCTCGAGGCAACCCTGGAGATTGTTGATCGTGCGCGGTGTCGAGCTCAGCGGTATCTCGTCGTATGGCACGATCTTGCGAGATTGCATGCCCTCGTAGCCCCGCAGCGAGTTGCGCCTCGACAAGTCATCCGTCCAGCGCATCTGCGACAAGAGCTTTGTTTATAATATAGTACATTCTTTCTCGTGCCTATACCGCGCGCGAACATATCTCCCTATATTTCTTTCTTTCGAGAAGCTCGTGCGATTTACTGTGCGGGGGCGGTGGTGGGGGACAACTTACCTGATTTGTCGGCGTGTACCTATGAATGGAGGACCTCCGACTTCTTATTGAATTGTTAGGACTAAGGCTACAATTGTTAGTTGTCATGGCAGTTGTGCGATTGTTCGGTACGTCACGGTGAGTATCGTTTCTAATGGAACCGTGGAGATAACCCCCATTGTAGTTGGTGTAATCTCCGCAACTTCTGTGGGCATAGGATTTTTATCAATGCGATATAAATGCACTGGAAGCATCGTGAACTCTAGAAGTAGGATACGTAGGATAGAACTCACAAGGACTTGTGGCCGACGTTACTTCTTCCGTTATTGAGGACCATGGCACGGCCGGTTGGCTCCTCTTCCCACTGGGACCACCTTTTTCTTCTTAAAGAAGGCCTCGACAGTCGCCAAGAATATCCTCTCTGGATCCTCGGCGGACTGGGGATGAAGTTGAACCATTTTCACGCAATCGCATTTATTTACGTTAGCTTTGCGACGCGCGTCTCTCGCTTTATTCAATCTTACGCGTAATAAAATCTGGATATACCTTGAACTAGAAGATTCTCTCGGTGTGGAAGAATTGACGGCGGCGGCGGTAACGACACTGATGCGTCGCGAAGACTGACTGACTAAATTATTTGTTGTGATTTTGTTGTTGTTGTCGGGGGGTTTGAGAAAGCCCGAGTATATGCTACATTGACTCTGAAAATCAAGCAAGGATTAGGAACTAAATCAACGAAATGTCGGACGAAAAAAGTGTACTGCAGGGATAAAGAAACTCACGGAGGATCGATCGATGGACTCGATCGAGAGGGTCGTCGGGTAGATCGCACGAAAGTTGATATCCCGGTAGCCGGTGTCGAGAGTCGTGTTGGGCGAATCCTGCGGCGTCGCGGCCGTGTGCGTGATGATGGGCGGCTGAGGTCCGCTTCCGGTGCTCATCATCTTGCTCTCCTTCTGGATGTTGCACTTGGGCTCGTCGAGCGCGTGCTGGTACTTCCAGGCGTGCTGATTGTGCTGTTTCTCTCGGCTGTAGTTGTCCTTGTACTTACGCAGCTCTTCGCAGCTTTGCCAGGAGTTCTTTTGATCCTTGATCAAATTCGCGTTAAGAATTCGAATATGCATGTGCGCGCGAGAGCGAAGTCTTTTATCTCGGCAAGTTTTATTTTGATCGGATCTTGTCGAAGTTTGTATAACACGTATATATCTGTTTTGGATACATGAGATGCATATGCAGGAACGCGAAAACGAGGTCAAACCGTGAGACGGAAGTCATGTAAAACATTTATTGTGTTCCTCGCTTTTTTCGCACCCTCGACGTTACAGTTCAATCAGTTCGATAATGGAATAAGCCATGATAACTGTTAGACTAGTATAGATATACTTTTACTGTACCTGTGTGTAGGTATCACTATCGGAAATGGAGTGAGATCGCGAGATTCTGGAAGATCCTTCTTCGCTCCCAAGGCCGGCCTCCTTTGCCGCAAGCTTGGCTAATTCCCTTTGCTCACGCTCGCGTCTTTCATTCCTCTGAAATGATAGACGAAAATAGGATTTATCATTGCTAAATGCAATACAAAATTTTTATCATGAAAGTCAATTGAAAATTCAAATTTTGCGCTAAAATTTGCAGACAAAAAAAAACCAATAAATTTTCTTATTACTGTTGATAATGTAGAAATCAAATTTCAATAAATTACAGTAAAATTTTCGCTCTTTATTAGTAACAATCGATTATTATTTTTCAGATTTTCATACTATCAAAATGAGAATGAGACTGTAGATAAAGAATAAGATATATTCAACTGAATTTTATATCACTTATATATGTGTCTGCGTTTCTTATTGATGTGCGCGTTATATGCATTCGAATATATGCTAAATAGCGCAACAATTATGTTTTGAAGAAGAAGCACAACTAGACACACAACTAGAAGCTTACTTACCTCGGAGGAAAAGCCCTCGACTAAGATAGCGACGAGCAAATTGAAAAGCACGTAGTTACCGAAGGTCATAAGGGCAACGAAATACAGAGCTGCCCAGTGAGACGTTTTCTGCATCCCGTTGAATAGAACAACGTTCCAGTCTTCCTGCGTCAGGATCTGTATAAAAGTGAAAAACGGAAAACGCAATGCGGGGATAAAAATTGTTGTTCTCACTAGATACTCCTGCAAAGTTCGATTTGCCTCTTTGCCTTATTCTGCTATTTATTTGCGAACGTTCATTTATAGTCCTCGAATTTCTATTATAAGCAATTATCGCTTTCTCAGTGGAAATTTAGGCGTTGAAAAGCAGCTGCGAAGGCAAATCAAACTTGAGCGACAAGTAAGCGCATTGTCTCTGAAGAAATTTGAGATTGAAAGATAAGAAGTTTTTAAATCTGTACTTTTCATATGAGGTGTCAACCCATCTCAGATATATTTTACAAAAAATGCTTGAAAGCTACTTGATTAAATTTCGAGCGAAGAAAAAGATCATCGTTTCATCGTATTTTTTCTGTTTTGACAAAAAAAGTCGACAAGGTGTAGGAAATTAAGCACGATAATAAGCATTTATTTACAAGCAAGACTTGCGGATTATGAAAAAAAAATTTCATTATATTAAATATAAATATTAACCATCCAAATGATATCAGAGTAGGTTATTATACATATACATATATATTTTATGCATAGTTTAGTCGTACAAATATATATGTATACAAAAATGTGTGTCTCAGGGACTGAGATTCTGTGTCAACGACCTTGTGACAAAAAAGGACAAAAAACCAGCACAGAAAATAAACGTGGAAAAAACACATACACGAGAAATCTTTCCGTAGTCGAAATTTCAGGTGGCAAAAAAACGATAAAGCTACATATAGCACGCGATTTATGTACAGTCGGTATGCAGCGAGTCGTCACACAGTGGCTTATTTGAATTCCGTTTTTTTCTTTTCTTTTAAATTAGTTTTGCGCAACCGCGCTCACGCACGTGTACATGTGCAGAGAAAAAGAAGTGCATGTGCCGAGATGTCAGAGTAATACCCATTGAAAACAAACCAAATGGTTTTGACGTATAAGAAATTTAGGTATTATACGATAGATAATTAATTTGATAGAGAGAGAAATATTAACTGCAACTCTAAATTTCTTATTTTATTTAACAAATCGTGCGGACTGTACACACTTTATTAAATATTATCTTAAATTTAGATAAATATGTAATATAATATGTAATATGTGTGTGAGCATGTAGTACATACATTCATGTATTTTTAATTATCAATTCGAAAATTCAAATGCATTCAGCGTAATAGTGTTCTGCGACGAAACGTCCGTTCAAACGTTATGTATACGTAATAATTATCGTCAACGCTCTCTAGGACTCGTCTAAACAGCAAACCAAACAACACAATCAATGATTTCTTCTATATGTATAATTATATACGTATATAATGAGCTTTCTATTATCTATGAAACGTTTCTACAAACTAGCACCTAAATTTTTCCATACAATAAAAACCATGTGGTTTTGTTCGATAGGGCGCAGTATATTTATTATATATAATAGATGGGTATGTAACAAAATAACAAGAAGGACCATCAAAGATTGTAAGTGTTCATGTATGGTGATTATAGTAATACAGAGGAGAGAGATTTAACGTGTAAGTACATGTGAGCGTGTAACGGTGTAAGCGTTCGCGCATACGTATGTGATGTGAGCTGAGAGAGAAAGAGGTAGGAATACAGAGAGTGCCGAGTGGACAGATAACAGATACAGACAGTAGACGTTATACAGACAGATAAAAGAGAAGGAGAGAGCGAGACATTAGAATAGATATGTTTACTTTCAAATGTACAGTATGTTGTACATATAGAATAATAAGAGAGAGAGAGAGAGAGAGAGAGAGAGAGAGAGAGAGAGAGAAGTTTGGAATTTATTAGTATCAAGCGATTTGCACCGAGAGTGAGAGAGTGAGTGAGAGAGAGAGAGAACGAAAGAGAGAGCAGAGAGAGAAAGAGAGAAAAAAGGGAACAGTGGTACCTGAAAGACGGTTACAAGTGCCCAGACGATGTCGTTGAAATGTTTGCGATCACAGCGACACAATGGGTGGCGCGAGACCACCTCGGCACAGGTGCAGGGCCGACTCCGGTCCGCCCACATGCAAAACTTACCCCCGAACAGGTACATCCCTAGGATGCTGCAACCGAGACACACAATCCCCCAGAGCCTAAAGTACACAACTGTTTCTTCCGAGTGGGTGGTTGTGGTGGTGGTGGTTTTGGTACTGATAAAGGAGGTGGAGGAGGAGGACAGAGAGATATGACGACAGGCCGCGCCGTCGGTAAGCTGGCTCTAGCCGACGGACGCCTGGAGTCTTTTCTCTCTTTTTTTCTTTTCTTTTACTTTTTATTCGAGACACTTTCTTTGGTAGATCGCCCATCGTGAATTATGTGCGCTAGTTTCTCGATGCAGCTCTCAAGTTTTCTTGGCACAGATAATTATTGCTGTGGATTACTTAACGTACGTAATCTCTGCTTTGCGTTTCGCACCTCGTGGTCTATTGGAAAAAATTGAGCCAAGATCAAAAGATGATGCAGAAGCCTACATAAATCTATGTATGTAACTTATATGTATGTACCTTATAAAAATGTAGGTATAATATAATTTATGTTATTAGAAAAAATTATATGAGAAATCTGAAAAAAAATGCAACGTACTACACGTAGATACATAATCTGTTTTATAAAGGAAATGATTTCAGCCACGTATAAATGAAACATGTGAGTCTGTACAGCACAGTCTCGATTATACTTAAAATTTCTACAAATAAATCTCATTCGAGTACAATCAAGACTGTAGATAAAATGCAGATGCTCGATGGTCTTGCATAAAGTAGATGAGCAACGTATACGACTAAACTTTTTCAAATTCAGAGTGTGCGAAACGTAGTGAAAGCAGAACCGCGCTGCACGTAAAATCGATGGGCGAACTCCGTGAGCAGCATTAAGCGAAAAAATGTCTATAATATAGTGAAATTGCAATGTCGATGTCTCGTAAAAAGCTCGAATAAATTACATTCTGCAAAATCGGCATATCCATAAGTATGTATATTGCATGAGATATAAAACGTATAAAAGTACACATTCTGCGTGTGTTATAAGAAAAAATTGACAAAATACAATTGATTGTGTGTATTTCACGTATGATGATTTTTATTTATTTATTTATTTCAGTGTAATCTGTTCATTCAATTCCTTAGGAAGATTAAAAGAACTTCGATTTTTTATTTCAATGAAAGACATACCTTAGCGCTATTTAAACCTCCAAAAAGTAGCTGAAATTTCATGTAGACCTAATTTACGAAAAATTAAATCTGTGTTTGCAAACATATGCATTCTTATATAAAATGAATACTTTTTGTAACATATATAGATTATAATTATTAATTTTCAATATCCTGACTATTTTAATTTCAACTTATATATTGTTAATGTTTTACCGGTGTAAAAAATAAAAAAATTGAGTAACGATGCAAATGGATATAATTAGCTTCTCTTTTTGTGTTACTTTGAATTTATCATTGAGCTTCCAGTATGGTTGACTAGTCTAAAAAATACACAAATCAGGTATGCGTTTCAGTGAGCAATTGAACCGAATAAACAGAAATAGTGCGAGTACCTTTGATTGCAGAATGTTGAATTGTGTGTATGTATTACGAAAAGTCGATGGAAAAGTTTTAGAATAGTAGTAATGAAAGGCATGCCAAAAAATGTCAAAATTATTATCAGCGAGTTAAACATACTGTAACAACCAAATCAAATTAGGCAAGATTAAATATTCGATGAAACTCCGTCTGCTATATGAAATTCTCTTGCTCACGGTTTCCTCAATAATTATGAATAAATTATGCTCGCCTCCGTGTCGAATTCGTTTAATATTCATCAAAATTTTATTTAATTTCGTATAATTTAGAAATAATTATTTATAGTAAAAAATATGTATTTAAAAAAAATAGGACACGAAACGATCAATCCACGGTTAAGCGCGCATGTGCTGGAGTGTTTTTCTATTTACGAGTGTAATCAGACTCTTCAGAAGCGCGCAAAAAAGGTTTTAATAAAACTCGTTCCACTTACAAGTTAAGGCAACGCCGAGTTTTTACATGTAATCGTGAAAGGCACGCCTTCATTGCTCTGCCTGGCCCCTCTAAAGCTTTTCAGTCGACATTTCCGTATGATTATACTGGGGAGACTTTTTCTCGGGTGATACGGTCGTGAAGTCAATATAAAGAATTCACAGCGAAAGAGAGAGAAAAGACTTTGAGCGAAGCATTGAACAGAGGCTTCGTTACTCGGTGGATCTTTTGTATAGAAATACAACAAAAGAAATACATGCCTGACAATATTGGGATTTTGCCATGAAAACACGTAAGTAATGCGTACACACATAATTTCTTTCTCTCTCCCTCTCACCCCCCCCCCCTCTCTCTCTCTCTCTCATGAGTCCAGTTCGGAGCACGACAGCTCTATTCTATTCGACTTTTTCCTTTGGGTACCGACTCTGCACAATTTACTTCGGTCATATTTTGCATAATTTTTTGTCTTTTTTTTACACACACATCATTTGTCTGCGCGTCAATATGGCGAGGAAAAAAAACAGTAAAAAGAGAAACTACCTCAGCTGCCAGCTAAGCTGCAAATTTTTACGTCGCCCTCCGATCTGGTTTATTCATTTATATATATTTTTATAAAATGCTGGTTTTATGATTTCACTAGCTACTTTGCCTAGGTATAATTATAAAATAACTAGCTACCGCGAGGTAAAAATATATATTCGATTCGAAGTGTGATTGTATGATTATTTTTTGATAATCGAGTATTTAAAATATGTTTATATATTCGATCATAAATATTCCTAAAATACGATGTGCTCTCGAACTCTCTATTGGGATAATTCGGATTGTATCCGATTTTGATCAGGTTTTCTGCTAGCGGGAGACACATTAATAGTATCGTGATACGCGATTGTTGAAAGTGCATAAGAGACATGTTATATTTATGCTTAAGAAATTTCTGTTTTTGTTAGTTTTTTTGCTACGTTTTGAACTTATCAATTTCTAATTTCTTAATTTACTTTCTGATAACTCATATTAGATATTTAATAATTTGGCTTTCTACTGTAGTCTAATGTATCACTGTTGTTTTGTTATTGGCGTTTGTTCGTTGTGGTCATTGACTGAGAATATTTTGTTACTCTAATTGTGTATATTAGCCCGTCTTCTTAATTTATATATTGCTAATATATTATGGTTAATTTATGTAAGTCTCTGATCGCGTATACTGAGAAAATTCGAGTATAAATATATATTAATTGAAAAACTGTTTTTTTTTCTTTACTTTTTGCTTTTTAACGAGTGTTATATAACGTGTCAACGACGTTAGCGGTTATATTCACATCGGCATATTATATAGGCTCACAACAACATGCAAAAGCGGTCAAGTATAGCGAAATGCTGCGGAAGAACTACGAATAAGATTACAAAGCTGCGTTATGTGTTTGCTATGGTCGGATACAGTCGTAGTTTAATAATTTAAAATCCAATCTTCCAGGTGAATCCCTTGTTATAAATTATACGCGCAATGCGGTCTTTTCAGTCTTTGCACAGATATCGAATAAAAGTTTTTTCAATACTTAGCTGTACAAGAATTTAAATTTCAAAGCACGAGCGCGTTCATCTATTTTAGTGGTTTGACACGTGGTTAAAATTCATAGTATTATTTTGCAATAAATATTGCATGCACTAGATTTTGATGTTTTCAGTAACGATGGTTTATTCATCGTTCGAATGCTATTACGAACGCTATAACTTTGACGATTGATTATTCAATTATCAACGTACTAACTGTGTATATCTATATGAAATGAAATTATTCAAAACTACGACTGACAACCACTGGCTACACAGCAGTCGTCAGAATTTCGTACAATCGCGAGGAACGAGTTTCGAAGGACCCTCAGTGCTATTAGATACTGCAGTATGAAAGTAAGATATGTAGATTTTTAAAACAAGTAATTAGTCTATTTTGTATAGAGTAATTGCGCCACACAATAAGTGAAAATATAGCAAAAAAGGTCTACAACATCGAAGTGATATTCACAATTCGTGAAAAGCCTAACAGTATAAGTGCATTGTAACTACACAGCGAGTTACACATTATATAATTATAGTAATCGCTAAATTATACAAATGTAAGATCGTATAGTGAAGTGTAGGAATAAAAAGTACATAATACGCTCAGACGAGCAGCTGAACATTTTCACATATAGTGCTACGATTATAATTTAAACGCACACACAAAAGTATATGTAAGGGGATTCGTGCTTCCTTCGCGCTTACGTCAGTAAAGCGCAGCATACGTGTAGCCAAAAGACATTTCTCGATGCGAGGACAAAGAGCGAAGGTGCAAGAACTCGTGCCCTCTTCACTGACTTTAGTCTTCATCGTATATATACAGACACTCACGGAATTATTATATTAAATATGCGAGGCGGTATCATTTTTAAGCAGTGATAATGGCGTTGGAGAAAAAATTGCACAATTGCTATATTGCATCTAATAATAATATGTAAGGCCATGGTTTTCGTCGGAAGAGTACATAAGTTGCAGTCTAAGTTGAATAGAAAGCACCATTTTGCGGCCAAGTTGCGTGAACTTATTTAACTCGTTAGTGCATTATACGTTTACAAACTTTGAAAATTGAATCAAAATCAGTGTCTGGCAAATTTATTAAATTCGATTATTATAGTTTATTAATTATTTGATGAAACAAGTTGGCGCAACTTATTAAACGTATAGTCGTGCACATAGCGAGTAGCATACATAACCACTAGATATATGTATAATACGTGTCTCAAAAATACGGCTGATCTACAATTCAATGTTGTAATTCTTTTGTCCAGTCCAATCAATTGTACATTGATTGTATACGCACATGTGTATATATGTATGTATATAGCGAGACTGAATACATAAGCGAATGCGAAGCTGCACGCATGATTAGCTCACCAGGCGCGATATACATATACTACAAAAACAGCATGCTCGTGTTTACTCTCTTCATCTCTGTCTCCCCCCCCCCCCCCCCCCCCTCTCTCTCTCTCTCTCGCTCTCTCTTTCTCTATCTCAAGTGAATGCAGTACACGTATTGCGGCATTGCTATATAGTTAATAATAACGAGTGAACTGTAGATAAAAAATTAGTTTAAAAGAAGCAGGTATTTGTCACAGGAAAAGACAGAATGTGTGATATATATTTATGACAACTGAGCACCAGTGTTAAAGCGAGTAAAGCTTTTTATGTATCAATTCGCATAGCCAGATTGAAGTATACAAAAGAAGCGAGAACAAGTTAATAATCACAACGTTTGTCGTTGCTCTTTCTCTCACACTTTCTCTTTCTCTCTCCCTTTCTCTCTCTATCTCTATCTCTTTCTCTTTCTGTCACCTCGTCGCTCAACGGGGACATGCCAATAAGAGACTAATACGTTACCTTCGCCTCATCAAAATTATAAAGCAGAGACGCACAAGTTTTACTTTAGTTGAAGGTAACATTTATATAAGAGCCTCGTATGAACGTTGTAAATAAATTTTAATAAAATTAATTATTATAATGTGATTAGACTTTTTCAATCCAACTAATAACAAAAAAGCGTACATTGAGAGTTAGAAGAGCTTATTTTACATTTACTGTTTTAAAAATTTTTTTTTAATTGCGTATTGATAAAAATATTTAAAAAAATGTATCATATATTAAAAAATAATTATTATAAAAACATTCAAATTCAAAATAATAACATAAATAATAGTAATAATTATAATAATAATAATAATAATAATAAATGCACGCTATCGTGTGCACACAAAATGATATAAAACGTTCATACGACCCTTTTATTGTAAAAATTTATCTTTTTCTGTAAACGATAAATAATATGCAAATAAGGCCTTACGAAAATTCTTTTCTGTTTCATTAATAAAATTTTGGAAAAATTAGCCTGTAAGTACCTGAAACACCGTCACTATAGCCCAGAGCAATGAGTCAAAGTTTTTTCTATCGCACTCGACGTCAGAGCCGCCATTCATCGTTTCACAGAATTTGCAACCGAACAGGTTCATCCCGAGTATACTACAACACAACGAAACGTGCGATGTATTTCTTCATTCATTGGGGGTGTCCTTTTTTCGACTAAAATCAGTATGGTTAGAAAGATAATTATCAGGTTCATTTTGTTTGCACTTTACTAATTTTATCTGCTGTACACAATCTAAAAAAAAATACAATCTCCAGCGTGTGTCTTTAAATTTCGCTACGTGGGTTTTGCACGCTGAAATTCGAGATATATATACACAGGTGCATTCATTATTTATCCTCTTATTGGCCTATTTCTGCATATAATCTCTTTAAAATCGTTGTTCAACTGAAGAGTATGAGAAACGCATTTGAACCAATTGTTTTCCACATGTTTGACTATACATTTAATAAAGTGTAATTCATGTGAATATATTCCTATTACTTATATTATAAAATAAAACTTAACACATATTTAACATTAATTTTGTAACCGCTTGCTATTCGAAAAGAAGAAACCCCTGCAATAATAATAAATAAGAAACAGTCATCAATTCCAAATACAGGAATTAAACGTTTGATATAGAAAGGCTAATAAAATGAATCGTCGATCAGCACAGATCGCAAGTCGCAAAACGATCATACAACTAACTAAATGATCGCAAGCTCTACTAACAAATAAACGTCGGTAATACAAATGAAAGAGATAGAAGAACACAGGACAATGTCGTTATCTAACTATATGTATATACTTGTACATACATATATATTTTAAAGCATACTGCTTCAAGAGACGTGAAAATTTTTATAAAAAGAAATAATGATACCGATTAAGAGAGAGTAAGATTATGAAAAATTTATCACCAAATATAGAATATAAATGCATAAATTTTATAGATTGTCAATAATCGTTTAGCTTTAATTTTAAAGTAACTTGATACTCTTTAAGTAACATGAGAGAAATTGGTAATAAATGATCACGAATTAAAGAGTATAATATATACGTAACACTTGCAAGCTTTCTAATAATATCGATGAACACACCGAAGAATAATTGTCAAGACAAAGCGATCTTCGTCCGGTGGCAGACATATGCGCATCACGCATTATTTTTCGAGAAAAAGAACTTGTACTTATTTATTCAGAAACGATTACATTAATTTGATACTGTTTATGTGTGAAGTTGCAATACTTTTCTAAAATCATTTGGAAATGATTAAAGTTTTTAAAGAAATAAGCAGCTTTAGCTCAAGTAGCTTTTAAATTTTATTGTTAAAATAAGGCTGGTGTCTGAGTTGAGAAACAGAAAACGAGCTTTGATTATTAATGGAAATAAGATTTCAATAAATATGATTAGCCACGCATCAATGTAACTATTTACGTATTATCAAGGTTAATAAATTGTTTGTTTTTTTTTATAAATTGTATAATTTTTATAATTTTATAAATATAATATAAATTGTATAATTTTATAAATTTTGTGCAATGTGCATATAATTATATATTCAATACTACTTTTGAGAATATAGTTTTTAAAAAGCTGACCCTAAAATAAGCCTACTTTACTTGACAACATATACGTGAGCGTATAGTTACAAAAATTTAATAGATCGTGAAGATACCACTAATTGATTTTTACGATCTATTTTAATTTAAAAAGTGATTGCTATCATAGTGTAACTACGTTGTAATACAATAAGCAAAATGTAGCGTAATTTTCTGTCAGCTGCTAATTTCTTCAAAATATTACACGCGCTTCAGAGCCAGATTATTAAAATACCAAAAGCAAGCAAAATATAAAAAGCTTTTTTTCTCGAAAATAATTTTTTTCAAATTTCATTATGTAGCAAAGATTCACAGAGGTAGAAGATATTCGAAGTAATTGTACGAATAATGACAGAGTTGTACAGTATATGTAATATATAATAGCCGTACGTTAGACTTGTCGCTAGACATTTCCAGCATATAAAAGCACCATGCACACATGTATGTAAAATCTAATATAAATATATATGCACACGTATAATTGATGTTTATCTTTAATATTTAAAGTAATCTCGCAGAGAAAAAAACGCGTTACAAGGTTATAGAATAAAGTGTAAGAAAATTACAGAGTATACATGTACATACATACATATACCAATAAGGACGTGCCAACAACATCATCATCATCATTATCATCATCATTATCATTATTATATTCA
The DNA here is from genome assembly GCA_018906965.1 of Philotrypesis tridentata. NCBI lineage: Eukaryota > Metazoa > Arthropoda > Insecta > Hymenoptera > Pteromalidae > Philotrypesis > Philotrypesis tridentata. The sequence continues at coordinate 16,048,299 of JACCIB010000001.1, forward strand.
ATCACACACCGTCAGCGTCGTATCAAAGCGAAATACTCGAATACCGGTCAATTATTTTTTTATTATCTTTCGTAAATTCGTTTCGCATTCTTCACATGAGAGGCAGTGTCATACTTATATTCCAATCGATGGACCCAAACGCTCTACTTTTAGGTTTTATTCCACCAGCCTTTAAGTCAAGTTAAACTATGCCTAATTCAGACCCACAATTTTGCACAAACTATATTCCACAGTATTTACCTTTTATTAATATTTTTTATGCCTGCGTTAATTTTAAAGACTACGAATATTCGAAAAGATGTTTTAAATGACATCGTATGAAATCGAAAAAGGTGCTTTTAAAGCAATATAGAACTTTGAAAGTTTCGAAACTTTCTCTTGGTCCTTTTCAGCTTTGTCAAAGCTTTTTTAGAGTTAAGCCGTAGTTTCGTGAAAATGAAGCATTATTAAATTATTATACAAAGAGCGCGCTCTTCCTCCCCGTTGTTTGGAATTTCTTAAGTGCAAGCTCCTATCGAGCAGCTTTGTCTCATGTTAAACTTGGATACTAACATCAGTATCACAGAAATAATATTTGCATGAAATAACTACGGCATGTACATTTTCATGGTACAAAGTTGAATTTCTTACAGACTAAGTAATAGAAATAGAAATAAAAATCATAATAATTATAGTAATAACAGAAAACCTTATTACGAGCTGTGGAGATTGATGAATACCGATAGTTCATTTATATGTATACAATAATATTTATATATTTATATATTTATGCATGGAAGGGGTCAGCAGAGTGATGGACTTACCTGAAAATGAAGATGAATAGTACTAAAAGAGAAAAAAATACGGCAACGTTATCCATCGTGCGTAGCATGACGAAGAGCTGCCTTCGCAGATTCGGCATAAAGCGTACGAGCTTCAAGATCCTCAACAAGCGAAAGGTCCTAAGTACGCTAAGACCCGAACTTCCGCTTCCACGCTCCTCCACGAAGGACTGACATAGTTCAACAACACTGTGTTCGAACGGAAAGTTAAGTTTAATCAGTGCTCGCAAATAACCAACTCGCTAAAATATATCGGTATAGGCTGGTGTATCCGTTAGTGTACACACCTTAAAACGACAACAATGCCATCGAAGACGTTGAAGCCATTGCTGATATAACCGAAGGGCCCCTCCGCTATTATCTTCAACAGCATCTCGACGGCAAAAACAGCGGAAAACACGATATTGCTTATCTCGACGACGACCGTCAGCTCCTCCGGCTAGTGCACACAAATAAACGTAGGAGCATAACGCGGCAAATATAAGCGCAATTCGCACTTACTCTGCGGTAGTGAACAAGTGCGCAAGTACACTCGACTGACCTGATTGTGATATTCGATGCCCATGCTGAGGGTATTGATGAGGATCGCGAAGAGTATGCCCTGCTGGAAGTACTTGTGGTCGACGAGCTTCTTGGTCCAGCGTCTGAAGCAGCGGAGGGAGCAGACGAAGCAGCCGCCGGCCGCCTTGAGGAACCGGCGCGTCGAGGACTTGCGCCACTTGGCCCCCGGCCCGCTCGAGCTCTCCTCCGGCCACTGCTCGTTCTGCAAGTCGCAGCAGCAGGAGCACGCGTCCGGCTCGATTGCCCCGCTGTTCGCCGCCAGCCACTGCGAGCGCTCCTCCACGTTCGCCGTGTGCCGCTCGCTTATGCCTGCGTACAGCCCGCCGATCGTGTAGCAACATGTAGCATCCGCCCGTCTGACCCGAGCGCGGCCGCTACTACTTGCCGCGCACGCGACTCGCGAGAAATCGTTCGCGCGCTTACACTTCCGAGGCTCGAAAATCAAGAGCGCGCGCCCGCGTGGCGAATAAACGCGCTCTCGTCGGACTATAAGCCTGCAATTACTTACTCAACAACACCGGCGTGCGCCCTTCGAGCTTTCTCTCTCCCTCCCCCCCTCCTTAAATACTCTTCAGCCGCACATACAGACGCTGTATGAGCTGGTCTGGAGAGCTTGCGGCTTTCGTTGCGACCCGCGGAGAGTGATCGAGAAAAAAGATGTTGAATCCGCGTACTGTGCGGTCTCTTACCTTTGCTGAGCGAATTCAAAAAGGAGTCGAGGGCCAATTGGCCGGTGGGCAGGGCCGCGCTGAGAGCTCCACTCAATGCGAGAAGTTCTTGGCACGTCATCGCCTCGCTACCGCCGAACTCGGCCTACAAGTGCAAACAAAAGGGGCAAGGAGAGCGCGAACGCCCGCCGTTTAATCGTTATCAATCTACGCTCGAATCTACACACAGCTTATATATTCACAGGCGCACACACCTCTTTTCTATATATAAGTATGTACATTGTACATGTATATATACATAATGCACAGAGACAGGCTATAGCTGACATGTGTATCGCGCGCGCATTTACAACACGTACGCAAGAAGACTCGTATGGACAATCGCGAGATGGCTATTATTGTGTCTATATGTGTGTGCAGTGTGCATATATTTGTTTTGATATGGTAATCGGCGTACTTTCGTCTAATTCATCTTTTCCGTAATTGTGGAGGTGTTGCGTAAGTAGACAGTACAACTATACAGGTATAATATTCATTCGAACACGTATATTAGCAAAATATATAATATCAAATTTTAAAATGCAGAATATCCTAATTTTGCAGGATACTAATAATGCAGTTAATCCATTTTTTTTATCAAAGATATAAAATTGGCATACACATTAATAAGATAACTTGTCATTTGTTGAAGCATAGGCACAAGTAGAGTGTGTATAAAAGCAAAAAAGTAAAAAGTGTGAATCTGTGCGTATACATCTAAACACGCATTCACAATCGCATGTATAATATACACTTATACACGTATACGTTAAATACACATCGAAAGAAGTAAGAAACAGACGCTCCACTCAAATTTTCGAAGCGTTTATCTGATCGTTGCTGTAAATTTGAATAAGACCTGTGATTATAAAGCATAAAACATGACTTTTAAAATTCTGAAGAGCAAAAATGTAAATGGGCTTTTTAATCAGCGTGATTGACTTCATGATATGATGATATGATTGCTTTCCATGATGACGAAAATTTTCTAGGCTATTAAAAATAAATTACTTAACAAACAATAATATTAATAGTAAATCTTTTAATAAATTATAAAGTTTAAAAAATCATTCTTCCGCATGAAATTGTCAAAATTTGAATGGATTGTCTGGAATATATTGAAAAAAATAATTAGCATGCTTATATACATTAAAAAATGTGATCTTAAATAGACAAATAAATTATTTGTAATGATTTGTTAAAATAAAGAAGAAAACAGAACAAATGTATTAAAAATTATTTAAAAAAACCAAATTGATAATTGTAGAATAAAAATACACAGTAAAGCAAAACATCAAAAATTCAGGATTATAATCGATAAAACGTTTCTCCTCAACGCTTTGTCTTGTCTATCTTTACAATCAGCGTTACTTCGTTGCGAGAGATTTGAAAAATATTTCGAATACGTTTATTGGGCACCCTGTTTATCCGATTTAACGACTACCGTCTTCATGTAACAGATACACACTCAAAGTATAGATAATAAATATAGGTATCGTTATATTTTACAATAATAATGAGCTACTTTGCGTATACAGCTACAAGTGGGTGAAGAAAGCAAGAAACGATCAACAAAAGACATAAACGCAGGTATAAAAAGAAGCTGAAGTAAAATATAAAGTCATCGGCGTTGCACACAACGAAAGGGTTAAAAATAGGCGAGACATACTTGAACGTTATTAGGCTGGGGCGTCGACCAAACATTGCCGTCGCCGGTTTGGGTCATTTTCTCACTGGAGCAAACGTTTCGCTCGCCGGCCATCCCGATCGAGCCCGGCAACGTATTAACGCTACTCCCATGAAGAAGAATGACATCGCTGAACATCACGCTACTGCGCCGGCGATGGTGAACGCAAGGCGGGCTCAAAAGCGCGTTGTGTGTCTGCGGCACGACAAAATGTTTCTCTTTCTTTACAATCTATTTTCTATATCTGACTCAGAAAAATCTACTTTTTTGGGGCTGTATTATATTAAGTCAAGGTACAGTATTTACGAACAGTCGACGTCGAACGAGAGAGAGGGGGGGGGGGGTTTCAGATGTATACGAAGGAGCGAGAGCTGCTTACTCTTATGTTGGTTCGACTATGTATTTATAGGTAACTATGGGCTATAACAAAAATAATTCACTTTTAGAACCGCGATGGTATGATTCTGATGGAAACCAGACTACTTCGAAGACATCACGAAAATTTGAGTAGATCGTGGTAGAGATGATGCGATTCTAAAGAATAACGTTAATAAAAGATGAATAAATCAATATCAAATCTAACTAAATCGGAAACTCCTAAGTCTATACAGGTAAACAGTAAATAATTGTATTCGGGCGATATTGATTTATGTACTAGTCGATATATAGCTATTTACAAAGAGATATTATGACGTGCATAAGCATTGCTTGACACCAACATGAATTTTTTTTATTTTAATCCACCCCACACCTCGCACGATGGAAATCGATAATCCCAACGCAACACCCACTCGCAACTATAAATGAAAAAGTAAACTTTGTTATAAACATTATAGGAGGCAGCGAGTTGGCACGGTCTATCGACTGAGAGACATAATTTGAGCAGGAAAAAAAACTCATGTTGATGATATGAATAGTTTAACAGCGTCAGTTGCTGTGGCCGCGCTTTAGTCTCACTCTACATTAACAAGCCCAGAACTCTGTATATCTACAACAGTATGAGCCTCGGTTGCGTGAACGGAAGTGTAGCACAACCGAGATTGGAAGAGGAAAAAAAAAAAATGGCTGACCTCAGGGGCGTTGATGTTGTTTTCGCTGCCGTTGGAAACCGATGCGTTGCGGTGGAGGCTTGAACGGTGATGCTGTTGGTTAAGCGACAGCTCTGTCTCGGACACTTCGGGGCTGGCTCGTGGCGCGACGATGTTACCGGTACTGCCGCCACCTACTGCTGACACCCCGACGAAATCACCCGCACCACCACTGCTCAACTGCTCGGATTCCATTGCAGCCAGAAGACGCGGACAACGGCTGTGGTGCAGCTTCCCATCTGAGCAGGGGTTTTACGTATAATTTTCGCGGATTAAATTTTCACAAATGTCGACTTTGAAAATTCTTTCTGCTAATCTAATACAACAATATAGTTTTTACAATAGTTTGTCTAATGATAAAGATCGATGCTCCAAGTTCTTGTTATCAAATGTAAAAACTCACCTGGCAATCGAGACGCTCTAACAATATTCGTACGCACTTGAGCCTGCGGATCTTTCAGTAAATTCTGCTCCCGCTTCTGCTGCCTACTGTACAAAAACAATCGATACTTCTTCATTAATCTTCGTTTACCCCGCCTCCAGAGATGCGCGATGTACCTAAGAACAATGTTTTTTTTTCTTATTAAACAAATGTGCGTTGGAGTGGATTGGAGAGGAGAAAGAGGAAAAATATCCGTCGCTTACTTGACTATCTCAGCGTAACACGTGGTCGGCTCCGACGTATTGGTGGAAGAAGCGAGTGTACTGGTGGAATGGAATCGAGCCCGCTCTAATCGCATCCTCTCCATTTCCCGCTTCTTCGTCTCGGAGAATTGAGTCGCTATTACAACTAGGCAGAGATTGATCATGAAAAAGGAACCGATCTGAAAGTAAAAGAGCACGTCTCGTATTCCTGTAATTCTCACATTTTTTACAGCCTCTTTTGCTAAGGAAAAAATTATGGGAACTTGCAACATATATGTTATAATGGTTATAATACGTAACGGTGATAGTATTTGAATTTTGGAAAAGTACCGCAAAGACAATCGATTGAAAAATGCTTTACCGAAAGACTAGAACGAAATTGACTTTATGCACTGCACCTATGAATTTTATATTGACTCTTGTATACTTTGTATTACCATCCACTCTTATTCTGCCTCATTTTCTACAAGAAAGAGAAGCATTATGGTTTGCACAGTGTATTGAAACAGCAGAGGAAAAAGAGGATTTTCCAACGCTTACATATGAAATTGGTAAAAGCGCACAGAGTCAATCTTTTTCCTGTAATGTATAAAACACTATATTTTCGTCAAATACAAAGTTACACTACTATTTTAATTTAAACCATCCTTTTTATTATCAAACCATCTATTTAAAAGTTATCGAGACCTGAGCGAAGTTAGAGCTAAATATACAATCCTTCTCAACGCAAATGAGTAAAATCTATAAGTATTGCATTAATTTATAAACCAGCTGGACACCAGTATGACAGCCATTTGAATATTTATATAGATTAAATTTACTTGACGTATGAACTTACGACGATCAAAAGGACAAAATAAATCCAGTCCCAAAAGGAATGAGCATCCTGAACGTAATACATTATGTCCGTCCATCCTTCGAGACTTATTACCTGCCCAAACACAAGAGTGGAGAAGAGTGAGTGTCGCTGAAGAGATCGGGGACCGCTTTTCTTTTTCGTTTTGCAGTTTACTCACGAGAAAAATAGCCACCCAAGCTAGGCCAATATTGTCGAAGGATATCGTGCCCTGGAAAGGATTGTTTCCCTGGCCCTTGCACTCCGTATAATAGTAGTTCCAGTTGACGCACGTGTCGTTGTTGATGTACGTGGCGTTATTGTTCGGCAGTGCTGTGTGATTGCACTCCACATTCCCTGCAGGTGTCGCCGGGGAAAGTGAAAAGTCATTTACTCTTATGGTGGGATTCGAGGCCAAAAAAAATTAAAAATAAAAATAAATAAGAATGAATAAAGAAAAATAAAAAAAAACGTTAAACGGCCAAAAGTGAGAAAAGGACATGAGACTCGGTCGAGAAAAACTTGCCTATCTTGAGCGGTGGCAAATTGCTGCAGCTGTGCATTCCGCTGTCGTCTGGCCTCGAGCAAATATAATCCTGTCCCTGGTACTCGAAGTATTTTTCCAGGTCGCTGCAAAATTTTCGAACGTTAACGTGACCGGACACGCTGTGCCGCGCCTCGGCTCAGTGCTTTCTCGCGGATTATGTGGTGTTTGACAACGTTGCAAGGCAACATCGCATAGTTTAACGTCTATGTAGCTATTTCAGTAAACTGCGTTTGTGTATGCGTATGTGTCGATGCGTCTGATGCACACATACACACGTAAATAAAATTAATAAAATAAGTGATATATATATAATAACGAATAAATAAAGAAATGAAATATAAATGTACAAATCAATTAATTATTTGCAAGATATAATTAATTAACATGTAATGCACGGATGCACTTACGGTCTCATTGCATGCTGCGATTATTTATATATAATGTATATGTATATATAGCGTACGATATGTATAAACGTGTGCTTGAGATGAAGGATCAAAGTATAATAGCTAAGAGATAATATATTCTTAGAGTCAAAGAGGTGTTTGCGTGCTCGAAGATTTGAGATGGAAATGACAAAGTACTAGTTGAAAGCTTGGAAACCAACAACGGCATCGCTGCGATCTCGTGATTCATGATGTTGTAAAAACAAGCATAGCTCAGATTCGAAGCGAAAAAAAGTGCTCTCCACATTATAATCCCGATGACGACTATGTTGGCTAAGTTTTTCTGATTGAAGTATCGCATTGCTGGCGTAACAATTATGGTAGATTAGCTTTTCTTGTAAACCTCAAAATGAACGTAAAACTCAAATGTTTTATCAAAAAAATTGAAAATAAAAAGAAATCTGCTATCAGCTGTGTTAATCTCTACCGGGAGAACTGAGCTGTGCTAGTTTTTGCCGAGAAAAGCTGAACTGTGCTTCTCTTTGTTAGCAATACATGAATTGTGCTTTTTCCGTTTCTAATCTGAACTGTGCTACACTCTTCGCATGGAGCAACGCTATGTTATTCCTATATAAACACGTAAATTTATTTTGTGCATTTTATGTATAGCACATTATTCATCGGTGCGTCAACTAAAATTTTTTTTATTGAAAATCCTTGAAGTATGTATACTATAGTAACTTTCTATTTTTCATATCCAATTTGGTGCTGGTGTATTTGTGCAGCGACGTGTATTATGCAGAATTCGCGAATTCTCTTATTGTAAATGTAGCACAAAAAATTCGTTGTTCTCTTCATGCGTCGTTATACAATTTGCCAGCTAATTATTCGTTAAGTAATTAATTTTCTTCTTGACCTAAGTATAAAACGAGCCCGTTCGTGGTTGAAAAAATATAGTCACGCTAGAAAATCGCACATTAGTTTGATAGCTGGAATAATATTAAGCATGTGTTTAATTTGCAAGTATTTTTGAGCCGTATACTACGTATAGATGCATTTCTTACGAAAAAACTTCAAAGGCTTCGAGTTTATTTCTAATTCAACATAATCTACAAATATTATTACTATTTTATTATATAGAGTGGCCCAAATTATACTCAATTGACTTTAAATTATAAAGTGTTGGCTGCTCGCCTTTTTTGATTAAGAGATGTGACGCAAAATGTGCGATCATCTAGCCCAAGTTTGACGCATAAAAAAGTCTCCATCATGCTCTAGCTTACTGAATAAAATACGATGCAATAGGTCGGGGGAAAAATTGTATTTCAGACTCAGATGAAGTGTCTTTCAACATCGCTATTGCCTCTTACACTACTCTCTAACTCATTTTCTCTCCTTGATATGGAGTATACAACATTTATTTCAAACTTTTTCTTATTTAAATTCGATCTGTATTTTATTACAGCAAGTCTGCGCTCTACAGATGCATTAACGTCCTCGCAAGATATTATCGACTTTATAAAACCACATTCGCTCGAATATGCATCTACGTTCTTCTGGAATTTTATTTCTCTTTCTATGACTACGAAGTGCTGCGCGTTGGACGGTCGTGTTTTATTACGAAACATTATATGGGTCGCTTCGAAAGCGGAACAAAATTCGTATATAAAATTACAAATTGCACGAAGAGAAGTTTGGATTTCGAATCACTCGATCAAGTTATAAAGCCGCGAATATTCACGCTGCTCCTCGAATAGGAGTGGCCTGCAGGGATCCGCGGGTTCGTTAATTGCGTGACCAGCGTTTATTGCATTCCACGGAGATTAATAAAATTAAAACGGACAGCGCGACATCGTCCACTTTAATGCGCGTTGCGCACGGGTATGTCTATAAATGTAAGATTTTAATATTACATGACACTCGGAAGGCGAAGTATCGCGCGTCAGTGGAGGCTTATTAAAATTTTACAGCATCGTGTAATGCTCTGCATTGTGTGTGCGCGCGAGCGCGCTTTCCACGCGAACGCGTATAAAGCGAATCGAGTTGGCGGAAATATTTAAATTAATGTTTAAAAAGAAAAAAAAAACGTTTATTTCGAAAGTTCACCGCAGCACGCAACGTCATGCGAAAGCTACATGGGGAGAAGTTTTATTTTTATTTTCTCCGACCTTCATGAATAATAATCAGCGCGGACTCTGTCTCTGTCACTCGGCAACTTTGCTTTTACGAGACAGGGCTTAATCCACTAATCTATAACGTGTGCACACAGCTATATTCACGCGGTACCTCGCGCGTACTATACGTGTATACATACGTAGTCCAGGTATATATATAAATGAGTGCGGATACGTGCGATGCAAAATGCGATACGAGCCGTGAACTCGTTTGACATTCAGAACGGCCTGCCGACTGAGACTACTATCGGCACGTTTGGGAGAGTATCATACACACACGGCGAGAGAGTCATCCCTTTGAAGATCCGAACGGACGGAGCGTCACAAGTTCACGGCTCGACTTCCGCGCGTGTACAGAACGGGCTATTACGGTCCCAACGAAGCGGGATACACTCAATTACGTATGCGGTTCCGAGGCTTTTGGTTCTCGATCGTTGTGCATTCAGCGCGAAGTGCTCTTGTCTCCTTTGTTTTTACAAAGTCACACGGCAGCTAGGAGTAGCCGAATTTGCTATTTTTTTTTTATTTCTTACGCAACAAACGTACGGCGTGTGTTGAAATTCTATGTGCCTATGGCGACTTGACGATGCTCACAATGCATTAAGACTTGATTAAGATTATTATGCGTATATATATAATACTGTATCGTTACTGCTACATTGTGCTCCGGTTTCGTGACCAGTGTCTATATGTAATAGCCTGCGTCAATAATATATAATTTTATTCTCTTTATGCGGAAGGGCAGAGTGCGTTTATCCAAAATGCGTATTATATAGAGTACACTCGTATAAATCGTCGGAGCGACGGTACAGATCTCTGCTGATTTGTGCGCTTGTTGCGCGCATACTTGCATTTGTGTACACTCGAAACTGCATAAACTGAGTAAGTGCCATCGACTGCGAACGATATAATGTTTCGAACTTTATTTCATTCATGGCGATATAAGCTCGCACGCGCGCGCGCGTCATCATGGAATGTTATTTCAGGGAATTGTTAATACGCGTTAACTGCGTGTAAGTATCAATGAAGGGTCGGTGAAAAAAATTAAAATTTCACCTTGAGGCGCGTTTGTTGGGATTTCATTTCGAAACGACTACAGCACTGAAAAAACCCGCGCAGGCAGAATGCTGGCGAAACACTGTACGACGAATCGATTCGAGCCGCTATTCCTCGGTTACACGCGCTGTGGCTGCTATCATCGGAAAAAAATCTGTATACCGTGCACGCGAATACACGCGTATATATAGATAGCTAACACTCGCAGGCATAGCGCGCGAAATTGGAATGCGTGCAGCAGCATCGGATTTTGCGGCATTCATCTTCTTGCGCGACGAGCTAGTCATTTTCGGGAGTGCACAGTACACAAAAAGGTGGTTTCGAATCGAATATCGTTTTTTTTCCCCCCCGCCGAATCAATCGGATGTTATCAGGCGGGCTGGTTCTCGATGCATGAAAAGTTACCCAGCGACGAATGAAAAGTTATTTTATCTGATTCCGCTTAATCCCTTTCGCGGCCATTCCACGCCTTCTGAATAGCTCGAACGGCGAATGGGTTATACAAAATCGCGTTTTTAATCAAACTCCGAATCCGGCGATGCGACGATTATTATTGCGGCGAGAACTGTACCGCGGCCTAGCGTACACATATGCACTCGATGTATTTCGAATTTATTGTTTATTGCCACACTAGTTGCGTGTATATACAATTATGCGTGTAATGTATACACGCGCTGCGGCGAATCACTATGATAGGCTTATGCCAACTTTTACTCGTTTACGCAGCGAGTTGGGATGTGATGAAATTTGAAATAGCTATCGAGATGATGAAATCAGAAGGAACGGATGTCAGTAATAGAATATAGGACACGACGAGAAAACGTCGCGGAGACTTTGACTGTACAGATATAAAAAATTTTGACTGAAGCGTTAAGGAATTAGAATATATAATATAATAATAAGTATAAAAATATTCTAAGACAAACACACTGACATTATCATGCATCGAAATAGAATATGCACGAGATAGACGAAGTTACATAGTATTAGCCACAGAGATTAATCGAAATTTTCTATAGTGAGATTGAAACGTTTCAAGAGATTGCTACAGATAGACGAATTTTGCGACAGCTTCCATTGTCATTTATGCAAAATTCTTGAAAGCCAATCACGAAGCCAATTTTCGACTCGATAATGACGACGAGCACAGACATCGCCTTTCTTCTTTATTTTCCGTCGCGCGCAGCAGCTGCAAAAAGAAAAGAAAAAAAAAACGTCCCGCGAATCGATATCGAGCCAAAAGAAAAACCAATTCGGCGCAGAGAATAAGCAGAGGTCGACGATGGAAAACGCATTTATATATATGACTATGGCCTGTGAAATAAAAAATAAAAGAAACGATGATTTTGGTCAAGCGATTCAACATTGCGCGCGACTATAACGGCTGCAGTATAACGCTTTGCTATGTATATATATATCGGCAAAAAAAGCTCAGTACGTAAGTACGTATATATAGGTTGTTAGAGAGCACAGGTGCGCACACAAACAGAGACAGTTGAAGAGAGAACAGAAATCACCGTAGCTCAGAGTTCACAGACGACGTATACAATATACAATATACAATATTTTATATATACGTAATTAAAGTATATGAGAGAAAAAAATATACAGGTCAGATATATTACATGCTCTATATATTGACAGTCACTATTAACAGTGTTGGGCTTTTATATCGAGATACTATACAATCAATTTTTCTCTTCAGCTCACGACCGGCTGTACATATCCAGCAAATAAGTATATACGTACGTATATCAGCATTAAGCTCTCCCTTCGCGCATTCGGCGTTCACTTTATGCGTTTCTCCCGCACATTGGCACGTGTCTTCGAAGCATAAATGAGATGCAGCTATCGGAAACAAAATCGATTGGCCGCGTGTCGAAAATGTGTTGGTCGACTTGTAAATCATAGATGCGACGGATGCAGAGGCTGCACGGCGAGAGCCGTTATTCCCGATATAGCGAGTAGGATGCGAAATGTATACGACTACAGTAGTTATGTATACACAAAATAGATTTGAGGAGCGTAGAGAGGCATAGAGGTCAAGAATGTATATGCAGCTCGTGTACACGTGTAGTACAGCTTGCCAAAAGTAGATAAATTCATATAGTCCAAGTTGCTGCATCTATAAAGAACTTCGTGTTTACTGCGTGTGCGAGAGAAAGAGGCAAAGTGAATGCGCACAGTTTTCTTCGCAATAGGAACATTTAGAATTTCTTATTTTTATTACTTCTTCTGGAGGAAAAATGATTTTGATTGATCTGAAGGATGTCAGTATAAAGCAGTTGCACAATTTCTTCAAGCTTTTACATTTTTCTTACTGTTAAATTGAAATTCTTGAAAATTTTACGTACTCTTGCGAGAGCACTTTTATAATGCTTCGAAGGTTGTGATTTCAAAATGAATGCATTCCGTGATAAACAGGAGAGAAAATCATTCATACGCTTTTGCATAGAATTTTGTATCAAGCTGTCAAGTTGGGCGATTCAAATCTGAGAGCAAGAAAGTTCAGTCTACGAATACAAGAAATACTATGAGAAATGTTAAAAAAATCAATCACGAATTAAGCTTAAAATAAAGTCAATAAAAATGTACTATGCTTTGATGTTTGTGTTCTTTCTAAAACTTTACACTAAATTGTACTTGCTAAAGCTGATCTTATGGAATGCTCTCTTAAGTATTGATATAGCGACTGTGATTTTTTCAAAAAAATAATCAATAGTGATTACGGTCAGTAATATAAGTGCTAAAATCAGATTCGAACAGTATAAACATTCCAACGACTTGTAAAAAAAGTATAGGCAAAGGAAAAGAAAGCGACAGTCTACGTATTCGCCAAGTACAATTTTCCGCGTCAGTATCAAAATCATTTTTCAGCAATGTCACATATACATGTGTATATTACAAGTAGAGCTTATAGCACGTATTAAACGATGTTAATCAGTGATGTACACGACGATTTTCGTGATCGTGCGCTGCTGAAGATGTATTAAACCGGGCTGCAGACGATTCATTAGTATCTCGAAATTATATCTGCATGTTCTATATATAGTGGGTGTAAAACGCGTATAATATACGCTGCGCTCTCGCTTGCCTCACTCGAAATTGGATGATATGAAATTTGCAGCCGGCGACGGCGGCGCTGGTGGTATGCACGATTTTATTATGTTTTGAAAGCGTTTTCCAAAACAAAGCGGCATACCAGGTAGAAAGCGTCAGCCACATATCGTCCATTTAATGTACGCGCATATAAAGCTCGAGCATAACGCGCAGCAGTTGGCGATCCAGAAAGAGAGAGAGAGAGAGAGAGAGAGAGAGAGAGTATGACTCGAGGATAAGCGTCATGATTTACGAGTAGTATTAAAGGAAGAGGCTCGACGACTCTGCTGCAGTGTGTGTGGGTGTGCGGCTGTGCTCGCCGTGGACTCGCCTATGTCTCTCAATAATGAAGTAGGTCAGAACTGACCTGCCCTCCTCCTCCTTCTGCTCCCCCTCTCTCTCTCTCACTCACTTTTTGTCTGCGCTGACACGCGCGTATATACAGGCATAGATATTAGAATTAACGCCGGAACACTGTGCGCTCGTATATCTCGCGAGCTTTGCACGGATTTCAACCTGCGAGGGAAGCCAGCGACGTGATTCTCTCTCTCTTTCTATCTCTCTCTCGCGCGCGCGCGCGCGTATCACGTGGAATAAAAGCGCCGTTTTTACAAGCGCGAGTCGTTTGGCAACGGAAACTGCGAGTTATTTCGTTTCTTGAACTCTCTCTCTCTTTCTCTCTCTCTCTCTCTCTCTCTCTCTCTCTCTCTCGCGCGCGAGCTCTGATGCTCTCGTTTGCAGTATACTTATATATCGATGAATGAACGATGAGCGAACGATTTTCGGAATGCGTGGGTATACTATATTGGCAGCGCACGCAGTGTGCCGTGCAGTTGCAGTCTGGCGCACGCGAAATTCAATGCAGATATACAGCTCCCAACACTGTGCGCTAATGTATAGACACTCCCACGATATAAGTGTGATAAAAATAAAAATATATCCAATTATTCTTTCTATGTATATACATATGTATGCTTGGTAGCGCATATGGATATATGTATATATACATATATGTTGCGAGATATACATATATAGAATATATGCACAGCACATTGTCCTCTAATTAAGAGCTTACTAAATGCGTGATCGAACAGAGTACTCGTCCGAGAGTAACCTGCAACAGTGAAACAATAGCCGGTCACTATCCCCCCGTTCATCTCTCTCATCGTAGGTTTTTCGCGCATTATCTGCGCGTGTTAAAAAAAAAAATGTGTCTTACTGGCTAACATCGCTTTTTCTACGACCACCAAAATAGCATTAGAATGATATTTCGTTTCGTATATGTGCTTTACATTCGTCCTAAGTCGGGCGTACATAAACCGATACTGCGATACGACGTATAAATTATGGCTTCTTGACTGATCGGAAAATATTTATGCAAAAATAATAATAGCAGTACGACAATACAGAAATAACAAGCTTTGTGTATGTGGAATACAATATTTATGTACGGATGACACAGCCGCGTGGCGTCCGAGAAACGTGTGCCTATAGATCGGACACGCACTCGTGTGCGCGGAGGTGGGCACGAGAAAATCCTCGCGCGATATATTTTTATATCCACGCTTAATCGACTTTTTCGGTTATTTCCCGAAGACGTCGAGTTCAATCATCCGGCCGGTGAATTATTCAGTTTGGTCAATGTCGGAGCGCCAATGGCTTCATCCGGTTTTTTTTATTGTTTGCACTTACGACGATCGGGGTCGAAGTGGGAGGAAGGTTGGGGGGAGGGGGAGGGGAGGTGGAAAGCGTCCACGAAGCCCGTTAAATATTTTACGAGGCGCCGAGACAGTCGTTTATTATTTAACGAGATCAAGTGCCTACAGGGCGGACCTTAGCGCGGAGCAGATGATCCGGGAGAGGGAGGAGAGAAAACTTTTTCCGCGCGATCGATTTTTCGAGGAACACTTTTCAGTCGAAGCTGTCCAATAATATACACTTGGCGAATTGCATTGCTACAGGAAAGATAAGTGCTGAGAAAGAAAGTTAAGCATTTTATCTTAATTAACTTAAAATTTCTACCAGGGGAGTTGAAGAAACAGGAGAGTTGACTTTAGAAAATTAGACCGATCGGGGGGGACGATAAAGAATGGTCGGTCAAGAGAAAGCAATATATGCGCAAAGAAATGTGTCAAGAGTGAACAAAGAGGTCTATATCATATAATATTTAAGTGATACTGTAGAAATGAGACTGATGGAAAATTGCTATTCAATCGTTATTTTTAGGCGATGAAAGAAGGCTTGAAATAGATCAGTCAACTCGACTAATGTTATACATGTTTGATTTTTCGTCGTACCAATTGTAATTGTGTGAAGCCCGCGTCGATTATTTTATTTCCGCTACAATGTGTATGTTGAACATTGTGTACACATATAGGATACATGTATTTATACCATAAATGATAAACATATATATTACTTCCACATTACACAAATTACGTATACACGTAATTAATAGAAAGTCACAAGCGACGTGAACTGATTTGTCTGAGCCGCGACCGCCCTCTCATTTTCACGCAGGAGGTGGAACGCTTTCCAAGTGCACGTCTGCTAGTTCCCAGATCACTGCTATCTAATCATGGTTGTACGCGTGAGGGGGTGTGTGGCCGTGTCTGTGTCTGAATACGCATGTGTGTGCGTATTATGCGTGCGTGTGCGTATGTGTGTGCGCTCGCGCGCGTGTAAGTGCATATATACGTATATATACACGTATACAAACGAGAAGGGAGAGCCAGCGTGTAATGGCCCTCAATCTTCGTGACCCTTAATCGGCGTAATGTACTTGTAGGTGTCGGTTAGGAATGCGGCGACGGCTTTTAGCCTCTGGAAGACAGTGAGCTCGCGTGTACGTGTACACCGAGGTAAGTCTGCGCGCACACGTATATGTACTCACTCGGATGCGCTGCAATATTACCGAGAGGACATATATAGCTCTGACACCGCAAGACGTCGTACTCCGCACCGCTCGACTGTATATATATATATACACAGACTCGCTGTGAAACTCCCCCTCGGCGATTCGGCTGCGTGTAGAGCGAATGCTTTCTTTTCCGAGAATCAAGAGCATGTAATTGTGTTATTTACACAGACGAAGATTTTCGAGTTTCCGCCCCTGCGGGGAGAGCAGTTGACGCTCATCGACGTAATTTTCCTTGAATCTTTCATATACGAACGTATAAAAAGCGAGCATTCGACGAGAAAAGCACGGGTCGTTTAAAGGGTAAAAAAGCTCGATCGGCTAGTCGCAAAAGCGCGACTCGAGCTTATATGAAAAATTTATAGCTCACGGCACTTTGACGGCTGCCGTGAAAGGGCCCTCATATGTGCACGTGTCTGTATGTGTGTGTGTGCGAGACTGTGAGTGCGAGTATGTTTGTGAGTCCGTAAATTTTTCGTTTTCTCGATTTATTACTTACGAGGGGCTGCGATTCGCATCGCGACTCGCGACTATTTACGCACTTGTCGGAGATTGCTCATATATAGGCGCGGGTCTATACGAATTTACCGAAAGCTCTCACGGAAAGCTCGTTCGTCGAACGATTTGCAGCCTTGACGCTATTTTCGCGCACTTTTCTGAAACAGAAATATCTTTCGCGCGAGTCATTCGAAAAAAATGCTGCAACGGTGACGGTGGAATCGGTTCTCTGTGTGTAAACCATAATTGTATGTGTTTGTGTAACACACACACACACAAATACACAGGCACGATGATGACGATATAAATAAAGCGAAACCTCGATGAAAGTCTATAAGATGCTATGCATGTGTAATAGTTGTGCGGTTCGTAAGAAATTCTCATGAGCTTAGAACTTGGATTTGATACAAACTATACGGTATAAAACTTTGCGGATAATGTATATTAAGAAATTTTTATAGTGATTTCAGAACTGTACAGAATTGCACGGAAAACACGTTTTTTATTTGTCTATATTTTAAATAAAGAGATTGAATTGAATAAGCAAGCCCATCGTTTTAAGAAAATACATTAAAATTCATATTTTAAGAATGTTTACGATATTAATTAATTAATCGTCACATTTTTTATTCTTAACTGCTTTTAATACACATTTATTAAAAATGGTGCGTGACGGAAGTCTCGGAATTTAGTTAAACAAATCCGGACTCTAGTTTTTTTAAGTCTTGTAAATATGAAAGTAAAAAGTGGAGGGAGTGGTTCGAATTTCCCACATCCTCTTTAGATTCTATACCAGGGTGTTGTGAAAATTTTACGTATAAATGTAATGGATATTATAAATAACATACAACATATGACAGTGTAATTTTTGCAAACTCTTGCATATTGCAGTTACTTTACAGATTTCAGGATTTAATAATAATCTTAACGTTATACACTTAGAAACATGTAAAGCAAAATTTTATGCAGCAATAAATTTTTAACAACAATATATATATGTAATAATATATACATATGCGATACGTGTATATACAAATGTAATACATAATTATATACCAACTCGGTATCGTCCGTATTATATGCATTACCATGTCAAAGAGATAAAATATTTTTTTATGAAGCAACAGTTTACCATCCCGGGCAATTTGAGATTTTTTCATTGATTCGCCGGTGGCATCGTGCAATTCCCTCGCGATTGACCTACACGTCTGCGGACTGATGGGACCTTAATAATATTACGCGCAGTAGTTTCACCAATTTGGCCCTTTTATTGATCTGCTAACGAAGCTAACGTGCGAGATTGAAAAGCCATTGCGGCTCTTGCAAATTTATATTAATGGGCGCATGTATGACGTGCGCTTCGATTCGTCGTGGAGTTTCAACTTTACACATACAATCAAAATGAAAAATTCGATATTCTATTAATAGTCTGCATTTGTCGTTTCGGGCTTTAGAGCATTTTGCAAAACAGATGACCCTGAATCGTTGGGGAGGGCAGACAGAAAGTAAAAAGAGCCCTGTATTACACTAACGGTTCATTTTTCGCGACTTTTACAGATGCGAGAAGCCTCGTTTTCATTATCGTCAGAGGTATCAGTGTGAAAGCGTCGGTTATAAATTGCGTTATTTTTCTGCTGTGTATACCTGTGTGAGTGTGCGTGTACAGTGTAATGTAGGATACACAAAAGAAAAGTAAATGTCGCGAAGGGTCAACGCCGTTCTCATTATCAATTAAACAAACGCATATATACGTGGTCAATCAACGAAAGCACCAACGAAAAAAAGTGATGCGGCAAAAATAACCTCAAACGAGCGTGTGTCTATATAGATACAAGTTTTTAAGATTATAAATAAAAGCGAAAGAATTGTAAGCCAAAAGAGTAATCAATTAATCGAGATAAAGTACATATTATATGTATCACACGTATAACAGTGTATCGCAATGCATTTGCGATACACTATATGATATATATAACAGGTACACAGTATAATATATTACTGAATAAAGATATAGAAATATATAAGCGCAATATAAGTATATTTGTATATATATATTGAAAAGTTAAAATTCCGGCGGCAGCCGCATTAAGGCTCGCCTTGACTTACTCGGGATACTTGACGTTGGGCAGAGCCTTGAGGAAGCATCGCTGCCTGAGTATGCCCTCCCAAAGCTGAACGCCGACGATGCCGAAGATGAAGAAGACGAAGAAGCAGAGCAGCAACACGTTGCCCAGCATCGGGAGCGTGTCGAGCAGCAGCATCACGAGTATCCTCATGCCTACACACATAGACGCGTATAGGCATGCAGGTGTGAGCCTCGTCGTCGCGTCGCGGGTACACGGCAAGTGTATATATAAATATATATATAGCGGGGGGAAAAAAATTTCTCGTGCGCGCGCGCAACAATGGTGCCAATCAAAGCGACGAGCGCGAAGCCGGCTGGTAATTGTCCCGCGCGCGCGCGACTCGGCAAATGTCAGGGTCGACCGCACAGTCGAAAACGTTTGCAGAGATATATATACATATAATATCGTCTGTCCTTTCCGCGCGGTTATCCAAGTTTCAGCAGCGTTGATTGAATAGCTTCTCGTAATTGCAACTCTCGTGTACAGTGCGACGCGCACAATTATTATACAGTGTCGTATTATGTACGCGCGCGTTATACATCACGCGGGAATAAAAGAGATAATTTATGGATCGCATGCGCACGATGTGTGTGTGTGTGCGTGTGTGTCTATGTATATAGATGCGGTGCGAGTTAATTTGCCGAGATTTACGATCGTATCAGAGCCGACTCGTTTACTGTCGATTCGTTTCGCGCTCGGGCCCGTATACGCGCGCATAAATACATCGATTACATCGTGGTACACAGAACTGACAAAGCTGTTTCGATATAAGTATCTACCTATACGTATAAGCTGCAGGTCGTTGGTCGGATCGGGAAATAATTTATGCGCGGCAGAGAGCGAAACGGGAGGGATGCATATAGGAGTGCATTCGATAATTACTTATATATATATATATACACACACGTCAGTATTATATTGTCGTTGCGAAAAAATCAATGAGTGAAAACTCACTTGGTATCCTGTTGATTGCCCGCAGTGGTCTCAGCACCCTTATCGTGCGTATCGCCGATAAATTCATATTCTCCACGTTCAAGCAATACTCGAGTGCTCTGTAACACAAGTCGTAATTTTACGATGTCAAATGAATTTTGACAATGAGGCTTACACCTTATTGTATAATGAGACAACAATGTGTTTCAATGAACAAACGAAATTTTTTAATACGTGCAAGTTAACATTTACTCGCGAAGCTTATACGGCTTTATCGAGCTTTTATTTCCGTTTTATTCGTTCTTGAGTTATTATACATATACTTGAATTGCATTTTTACACCCTTACGTACGAGCGTCGATATTGTAAATAGTTATTATGCTTATCGAGCATCTGCATGCACAGTATGCGCACAATGTTTGTGATAAAACAAATGCATTTTCGCTGAATAATGACAGTGCGGCTGCATAAAACGATGTTTTCTAATAAAACAAATATGCATTCCGGTATTCCGGTAAATAATGATACGACAGCAGCTGCGCGCATAAAATATTCATTTTGCAGAATTTAAAATTGCAGAAAAACCTGCAAGAGCAACTCATTGCTATTATCTTGATTTTAATCTTATAGTAAATCTATAAATAAGCATGTCTTCCTCTCGTCATCAGATCGAGCCATGAAATTTTCAATGCGAAAATGTGTCACCATTTATCAAGGCAGAAACATCCAATAGTTAGATTAAACTAAAATTTTGAAAAATAATTTGCCGATCTGTAAAGTGTAGAGCTGGTTATCACTCAGAGTACAAAAATTAATTATGTGGCGTGTAAGAATACAAAATCACGATATAATTAATTCAAAGATTAAAAAATAATCGAGAGCTTAAATATTCATGCAAGTACTGTATCAAATATCAATCATTCTAAAAATTTAACATTTTGTAAAGACTAGAATTAGAAATTGTCTTCATAAACTGAAAATCAATTTAAATTAGTTTAACTAATTAGTTTAAGAGCTATTCTATATTTTGAAATTTAAATATTTAATAAGTAATTTCAGTATAATCAAAGACAAGACTATAATTATAAAATTTAAGTACTTTTACCGTTATAAGTATCGAAATATTGAGTGCAATCACATTAATACGTTCGATTATCGATAATCAAGATATTGGCATACTAAAAATATCAATATTTACAGTTATCATTAATTTCTATTGGCTATTTTATTGCCTTCGCTTTGGTTACACACAGATAGAGCACAACTTATCCGCAATAAACTTAATTATGACAGTAACTGAATCAGCTTACCCTGCAAGAACTATAAAGAAGTCTAACCGATTCCAGGAATCAGCGAGGTAGGTCCCTTTACCGTAGATACCCATCGCCACCATTTTTATCGTCATCTCCAAGGAGAAAAATGCGAAGATGATGTCATCGAACATCTGAAATTTGACCCAGAAAAATAATTAAATTTTATTACAAACAATAAGAGCTATACAAGTATATACGCATAAACAAGAAAGATATAATTAGATATGCTTTTATCGATTCTAAAACGCGAGTGATTCGCAAAGCTCGTTTATTCTCGGGAGACACTTATCAAGCATTAAACGATACACTCGAGCAGATCTGGGGCTTCTGGACTTGACTTTTACTTGCCGACTGAGATAGAGCTATTGGCGCTAGTAAAAAATAATACCATCATCAGTATAAAAAGCAGGATCGATCAGTCTGCTCTCCCGCTGGGCGCCAGCGAAGCCTGAATCAAACGTTCGCCCCATAAATCCCTCCAGAGCGGGCTTTCTCGCGGGCGTGATATTCTCTACATCCCTAAATTATTCGCAAGCAACGTATATAGCTGCTCAACTTCTGCAAACAGTTTGATGCCAGCCCGAAATTCAGCCGTCAGTCGCAGGTTCCCGAGAGTTTCTCTTAATTTAAAGCACGACAATGCGCAACTGCAGCTCATCGTGCTGCAGCTGGGAGTAAGAGGCTTAGATCGTATAAATAACAAATGGATTTCGCGCACTGCGCACGGATTATAAGTATATGCGTTTTATTATAATATTATTAACGGCGCATAACGTATATATTAGCGAGATAAATTTCTCATTAAATCGCTCGTCTCGAATAATCAGAATAATTAAACTGCCGTTATACTGTGCTCACGCGCGCGCACGTCCGCGTTCCGCGTAAACTTCTCATCCCGCATATGCGAGGGAGATGGATAATTATAGATCCATATATTAGGGTCACGGAGAAAAACGATGTGCGCGCGCGATGAGCATCGAGTGTTTTTCTCAATCGCGGCTTCCACACTTCATTGTGTCTCTGGGCGAGAATCGCTCGAGCCCGAACTCGATCGCGTCGAGGTACATTACATAGTCCAAAAACGAAGTTCGCGCGCACATATCGTCTACGCGTATTTATTTAACGTGCGGCAAAGCACTTCGAATGAAAGGCGTAAAAGAAGTTTCTTTGTCCCGAGAAACTGGGTCACGGAGAGTCGCGAATTCCGTCGTGTATTTTTGTTTCTCACGCCCGCGAGTATAGGCGTAAGCCGCGCAGAAATGTTAAATGTGGTACAACATTTCGCCGCGCGAGATCTTGAGGAATGAACGTTATACGCGCGCGTATACAGGAAAATAGTGCGCCACTGCCGAGCAAGTGACTTTCGACATTTTCTGCGGGAATCAAAAGAAAAATGTCGCGAGCGAGCGAATACGTTCTCGCCGCAGCGATCCTGACGGCCTTGAACCTTGCATAGTTGTAAAAAGCAAAAGAGCCTGGACGGCGAGTATTTTTCTTCGCGTCGTCGAGTTTACGAGCGCGGGGAGAACGTTTGCTTTCCCACCTCCCTGTTTTTTCAGCGGACTCGGAACATTTACCCAAGTCAGCTCGACAAATATCTCCCGCGCGAGTTCTTCGCTCTTCCCAGCAGCAGCAGCAGCAGCAGCAGCAGCAGCAGGAGCCGCCGCAGCCTTTGCTCTCGCACTTATTATAATGCCTATAGTGTGGACAGCGTATAGATATGCAGGCCCGCGCAGAGTCGAGGTTTTGCGCGTCGCGCGCGACTGGAGTGCGGAAGTCGATTTGAAATTCACGATAAAGAGATAGCGGAGGGAGAAAGAGAGAAGATGGAATGCAAATGTTCCTTCAGTCTTCTGCGATTTATATATACAGGATGTACACCTGTATCCGCAAGTCGAGCTTCACGTGCCCGTTTATTTATAACACTTGAAATATAGGTATATATATCATTATGTGAAATGTGTAAGCATAAATCTGATATCGAATAAAGGATAAATAATATACTTGGAGCTGAATTGAAAGAGCAAATCATTTTGTACAGTCATCATCTTTTTGTCCGTCTTATCCGTGGGCGACGCGCATTCAGGAGTACGTCGACACGTATACACACGAAGTTGCGGGTCTATTATCAGTGAATTGCGCGACTCGGCTGCGAAAGGGTCGAGTCTTTGTGTGGGTTATTGGGTTATAACGCCATTGTTGACTGATACGACAAGGGTGTCGTCATCGATTTTCCGCGATCGACGATTCCTTGTAGAAATTTTTCAGCGCACACACGAATAACTCGGAAAAATTTGGTCTCGTGCGAGGCGAGTATAATATATACCTGTGAGAATTCTTAAGCACATTTTTAATTTGAGTATGTCTTTGATTTTGCGTCAGAATATATATACTATTCAATCTAATAATGCGCTGGATGATTTGACAGTTCGACAGTATATTGCGTTTACTCGACGGCCTGCATCCTACTCTCAGAGGAATTAATTATATTCGTTCAGTGATTAGCCATTCAACTGTGAAACTACAGTGAGATTCAACTGCAGACACAACGCTGCGCATTGCTGAAAAAGCGCAACTCGGTACACGCGTTACTTTTTAAAAATAATTATAAACTGTAACGGTGCCAATTAATTAGCGTATGCGCAGCTTTTTAATTCAAAGTTAATCTGTAATTAATTAGTCAATGCACATCATTGCAGCTTCCATCAGGGTATAATAAGCTGCATTACATTAGCTATATAATTAATTCATTTGAATAATCCGCGCGAGTATAGATTAATCAAAATAATATCATGAATTATAATAAATTACAGTACATGTAATCGCAATTACCTGTAAAATTTTGCAACGATTCGTGACGCACTGATCGTCGACGCAAGGCTGATACATGCCCAGCGTGATGCAGTTCAGCAAAATCACCATCATGCTGATCCTCTCGAACCACGTATCATCGTCCCAATGTCTGAGTTAAGGAAAATTTCCACGAAAGAGCAGATAAAAAAAGAAACGTGTACCTATACATACAGATGGACGAAAGCGTATACGCTATATATATACTGTTATCTCGGCGTATAGCTTCCTATCGCTGACGCGTATCCGCATATCCATAATCTGCGGCGCAAGCTGTTGCGGCGAAAAAAAGAAAAAATAAATAAAACGCAAGGGGGACGAGTTTCGCATCGATCTGCCGGTACGTATATAATAGGCGCGCGCTCGTGGCCAAAGGCACCCGCGCCACGCGTATATAACAACGCGTCGACGACAATCAATATTATAGATAGTCGCCAAGTGACAGTGACCCAGATAATGAATTTTGCATCGTACGCAAAGAGACGTACACACTACACATACGCACACATATACACAAAGTCCTGCATATTTCATCAAACTGACGCGTCCGATTTCTGTGATCCGCTGCGTAACGTCGAAAAAGCGTACTTTTTCTGGCAAAGACAGTATATTTATTTATCAAGTTTATAGAAGCAATTTGTTAATAATGCAATTTATACTACTTACGTAGACTTTGTCTGTTTACAATAATTTAAATCAATGAAGAGTTATTTAATTTTTCGATTAGTGTATGTATATACATTATACACAGATGGAACGTTACAATGTGATATAGAAATAAATATATATGTGTGTATGAATAAGTGTGCTTCATTATGGAAACGTGTACATAGAACAGAGGGATCGCTCTTATAATACTTCGTTTTTAGTCATTCATGCTACCTGATGCGGTAATCGAGTGTACATAGCTGTTGGCTTTGAATATAAGCATTGTTCACACGGCGTTCTTTCAATGAACTGACACTGATTTCTGCCTCTGGCATGAGCCTGAGCTCTTATTGAAGTTGGCATTTGGTGGAAAAACAAATTTTTTTCAACTGAATTTTTCGATAATCCTATATCCTGCCGATATGCTGTGTGTCAAGTCCGTTTTCCGCATAGAGGAATCGAAAAGTTTTTCGACTATTCACGAATGCTCGAAAATAAATTCCGAACACTCGATTTTGAGCAAAATCTGTCGTAGCTTGACGCATCGATGAACAGGGCTTTGCTTAAATTGATCGATCTCTACTCAGCTGCTTCATCAATATTGTGAAAAATACGAAAGCTTTTTGTCACGTCGTATCGTGCGTCACTTTGCTAATTCGTTTAAACCTTCGCGCTGAAATCAGTGCAATAATGGGCACATCAAAGTAAACCATAAGACTCATTCCCTCGAGTATAAAAGGGAGAAAAAGCTCAGAGACGCGACGACACCGCGATAAATGGAAAAAGGCTAATTCCATTTCACGCGCGGAAGACTACGGCGACCGCGTATATACCTCGCCTAGAGATTTTCTAAGCTTGCCTTATATTCATTATGCAAAGTAAGCAAACGATATAGTCATACACGTATATATACTTGCATATAGAGCGCTATATAATGTACAGAGAATTTTCCGGCCTCACGAGATCCGCTGTCGCGGTCGCGCGCGGTTCGAAGTGAAAATACGCGTATATAACTCGCTCTGCTATAGATATGCGCGTTATATATATAGACATACATAAATTGAACTGCTTTACAATCGCTAAGCTTCGGTATAATACTTTGAAACAAGGTTCGAGACTTATAGAGGCTGCTGTTATCGAACGGTTGCGTTTGCTTTTATATTTCGTGATTGGCGATGCACAGAACGTTTGAGATAAACTTCCCTTTCATACGTAAAATCCACTGCAATCTCCTTTATATCGCGAATCGAATGGTACAATTTGACTTTTTTTTTATTCCCACGCGCACGATGGAATGTACGTATAATATTAATAGATTGAATAAACCGAATGTAAATTGCGCAACTCTATATATAGAAATAATCATCGCGTAGTAATAATTACGTGGCTCGTCTACACGTGTAAAAGCTGCGCAGCCACAAGGTCAAATTAAAAAACGCCAGGGCTTTTGATGAGTGTAAATACCGTTATAAAAGTTTCAGAAAGCACGTTTCTATATGAAAAAGGAACTTGGACCGCAGTAGAGCGCAATTGAAAGCATGAAAAGCTCATATAGATATTATATCGCCGGTGCGCTTATGACGAAGATGATGCTTCCATTCAAAGTCCCGTCTCTTTGGTGAACGAGCATCGATTTTAAAATTAGAGAAGTAATGAAATCGTCTCGTTTCAACGTGTACAATTCCAATCTTTCGAATCTCCAATAAGAAATGCGTAAGAATGTCTTGCATTTATCTCGAGAGTGAATTACGTTTTCCCGCGGACGTAACGACCCCATTGCCCCGCGATATTTCATTTCGTAGAGTGTATAAATCCGCCGCGATGGCGCTGAAGTAAGTGAAATAAGAGAATTTAGCGCGCAGCTCAGGCTCATTACTCCTCGCCGCAGAAATCCTTTCCTTCCTACCGAGCTAAAACGTATAGTATATAAGTCGCTCGCATACTGTATAGCATCTCATGGACTATAAGTGGCTGACACTGTTATTGCACGCTCTGGGTAAAGGATGAACAATTTTTCTAGTAGAATAATATATCTGATTTTAAGAAAAAATTATGAAAATATCGTGATTTAGTCTCAGTTCAGGACGAACTGTGCAACAAATTTGACCACAAAATGATTTAGCTGTATGTTAAAATCTTTTGCCAACAAATAAGTACGATGTGGGGAGAACGAAAACGTTCAACCTTAATATATTAATCTCTTCCTGATCACACGTTAAAGTATGTGTGCATAACACGACGCGTTCACAACTCCAGAATAAACGGCGCTCTTATCACATACACATAAAAGACAAGAAAGAAAGAGATCCAGTTATTGAAAGAGCTGCAGTTTGAAAGCGGTAATAGTTATTCTTTCGGTCGAGTGAGAGAAAATTCGAGGAGTACGTCGATATTTCACCGATGTCTCATTCGCTATATTGTGGCTCCCGACACGTCCACATAAGTTTTGTTTCACTCGCCCCGGCCCATCCCTCCCCCCTTTTCTATGCAAGCGATTTATCTCTCGGGATTATCGCTCGCTATCATGAGTTTTTACTTTTCTCGCGCGTATGTAATAAAGATTATTGCGTCGTCAGCTCCGTTTCCGGCGGGGCGTCCATCATCTTCGTACACTTCATCCGTTTCTTTAGCCGTACGTCTTGATAAAATTGCAGTTGCTCTTGCATTTATCAGCTGCCGTGGCTACACCTCAGAATTTCTCACTTCGAAATGCTCTATCTTCACTTCAAAATGATCGATGCGTCTTCTTCGACATCGTCTGTCTGTTGTGAGAATAAAAAAAAAATTGATTTTAATACCGTATTTCGTCAAACGATATATGCCAGAATTTTATACGTCGCCCTGTTGATCCGCCATAATTCTAAAGTCTTCAATTTTCCGCGAGAGCTTTCACTATCGTCTTTTTGTTATGCATGCTACTTTTTAAAGTGACTCCTCGAAGCCGCTTATCTCAAACAGGCTTCATTCGCGTGGAAATTCAGAACTAGACAGAGAAAATCAAGAAGCCGTCGTACAGCCGAAAAAAATTCAATAATCCGGTATGCGAACTAGTCCACGCCCTAAATCTGTTCATGAGGCAGCTCCCGACGCGATTACATCAAAATATATATTACACGTACGATAAAAATGAGATTCCGGCATCGCCTTTCCGCATGACTTACTAAATCACATGCAAATTCCCGGTCTTCCCCTCTGTTTTTCGAGCTATCCCCAGGAGAGCAGGGGAGATCGATACCGAATCGATTCGAAATAGAGATAATAAAAGGAACGGAGACGAGAGAAAACATGTGCCAGTTGTATTTCGAGGAAGAGCGAAAGCCGATGATGCAGATGTTGAGCAGGACAGACAATAGAGACGGCATGATATTGAATAAAAGCGGCTGAATAATTAATCGATGCTTTTAGCTCGATCTCCATAAAAAAAATGTGTAAACAGAGCAAAAAAAATACAGATCCACGCCTCAAATCGAATTTTGCGTGAAAACTACTCGCAAATTTTCTAATCCCGATGCCTCTGGTATCAGAAAGCGCGTGCGGGACAGCAGTTTTCCCAAAAATAATCTCGTAATTCCGTTCGTTCACCCGCCGAGCGAGCCGCGGCGTTTCGCGAATAGCGCGCGATGGAATGCTGCGCAAAAAAAGCGTCGAAAAAAAGAACAATGGAAACCCCGAGATAAAAAGCGGCAAATGATGTAAACAAAAAGGGAGCCCAGACACGCAGCGTCAAGGCCTCGCATTCGAACAAAGCCATTTTGAAGAATAGAGACCTTACACACACACACACACATACACACACACTGTGCAAAAACAAAAAAAAACAGTATAGAGGCGACGCGGCGCATCGTAAAGGTAAATGGAGAGACAGTTTTCGTGCGGGGAGCGCGCGGCCGAGTCTGGAATAATACAAGAAAAAGACTAAGAAGAGCAGCGAAGAGAAGAGCGGAGCAGCGGCAGAGAGAGCGCAAAGAGGATCATATAGCGTATATACAGATAAGTATTAGAAGGAGGATAGAGGAGAGAGGACGCGAGACCGCGTAAAAGTATAGCCGCGCGGCGAGGAAGCGAGCCCCGATCAATAAACAGCTGGGCTTTATACATATATATACGTGTATATAACACTATACACGAGTTTTTTCCCTCTATACATCTGTGACTCTTCTCTCGTCTCGTGCGTCTACGTACAGACACGTGTGTGTGTGTGTGTGTGTGTACGCGAGCGCGATCGCGTTACACCTTTTTTTCGGCGAAGCGTCAAGCCCGCGCGCGCACACGCGATATACCTATACACGTATATGTGAGTGCGTGCGCGTGGCTTCGGCTCTTCGCTCTTGTATCGCTGTCTATT
The DNA here is from genome assembly GCA_018906965.1 of Philotrypesis tridentata. Lineage (NCBI taxonomy): Eukaryota > Metazoa > Arthropoda > Insecta > Hymenoptera > Pteromalidae > Philotrypesis > Philotrypesis tridentata. The sequence goes on from JACCIB010000001.1 coordinate 16,077,535, forward strand.
GTACAGAGTGGGGGGGGGGGGGGGAGTGTGTGACGAAGAAATATTATTCCGCGCGGCGGCGGCGGCGGTCTGCTCTCTCGTTCGGCGCGCGGCGTGTGAGGGGCGCGCGGAGAGCTGCTGAGCGCGCGGCGCGACCGGGGATTTCCAGGAATATGGGTCATGATGGGATTGTTCGGGAGAGCTGTTTCGGTTTCTTCTCTTCGGATTTCTCGTATATATATATATATGAAAGCTGACAAGAGCGACTTGATTTTGCTGCGACGCGCCGATATGTTATAGAGCTGCGCTTCCGCGCGGAGTCCTATAAGTGTGCGCGTATGAAATTTTACGTATATGATGTGTAGTACGCATGGATATACATAGACGTGAATTGAAGTTCTTCGCCGTTTCGCCCCCCCTTCCCCTAATGCGGATATAGCTTTGGCTTTGCATCGCGCGTATACGCGTATAAATGTACATGAAGAATTCATGATCCGGTGTACCGAGTCCGCATTCAAATGAAATCTCGCATCGAGCCTTGAAGTTCGGGAGAAAACGTCAGAGGGGGTAATGTATGCCATGCGCTGCAGCGGAGAGAGAGAGAGAGAGCTCGTAAAACTATATCTTTCTTTTTGCTTCTAGATTGGGATTCTCTCCATGGCGAGTGAGAATACGAGAAAAGAGTCGAGTATATATATATATATATATATATATGTGTGTGTGTGTGTAGGTACAGCGAATCGAAGGAAAAAAATAGAGCCCGATGGGGGTTTGAAAATTCGTTCTGTTCATTTCGCATGAGAGGCGAGCGGAGCGCGTATTATGCAGAGCCAAAAGCTCGACTAATCGGACGGTTATACAGCGCCATTGGACGAATACTTTGCGGAAATTCACTCGATGCACGCGCGCGCGCTCTCCGATAAATGTCGAGATATAAAAGCTCGCGATATATTTGCGAGAGAGGTCGAGATGAGAGTGCGTAAGCTACTCGGCGTTGAGTATAGGCACTTGAATCGCCTCGATTTCGCCTCGGATTAAGTTTTTCGCAGTATATATACGGGTTACATATTATACATGCGAGAGTCGATTCATTGTTTATACATGCACAATAATGCAGGAGTTTAGTGCGCGGGTGTACGCGATAACTAGCGAGGCTCGCGCTGCAAACGAGTTAATGAATTGAGTAGTTTAGCGCCAGTAGTATAAACACACGGTTATGTCAGCCATGAATGTTTTACTACCTGCCGATAAGCTTGGGTAAGTCTCGATGAGTCGATCGATTCTGTATGGAGCCAAGCAACCATTTTTCGATAGGCCAATGCCGCATATATATATATACACACGCATTAACCAATTATTGTGCTTATCCAAAATTTCGAAACTAAAACCACATAAAGATTTGTCTTATCGTCGAGCTGCGCCCAAACTAATTTATACTTCTAATGAGCAATGCCAGATTCCATCTACAAAAGTAGCGTTATAATCTGAAGTATAATCCAAAGGTCAAACCAATCGATCGAAGTCGCAATTAAGGTTTCCAGCTATACACACGTCGAAGAGAGCGTAATAGAGAGCACGAGTGTCTGCGTATGTGTGTGCGCGCGCGTCCCATAGATTATTGAAACGTCAGCGCGTCGGACGAAAACGTGTCGGCTCGCGCGCAAGCGACGACCATATAAATGTGAGTCTACATCCATATACATTGATAAAACTCCCTCGACTATTCAGAGATAGAATCTATCCTGAGCTGTATCGTCGCCCATCGAGTTTTAGCCTCACACGATACAAGCTATATACGCATCAACGTATATACACAAGTTCTATAAATATATATACAATCGTCACACACGCTTCTCCATTACAGGCAGATACGATAACGCTGTATCCGCGATGTTTTTCGCCTTTCTCCCCTCCCAACGCGCCGCGACACGAACAGTACACATCTAACGAACCAATAATGAAAAAGCCGCGCGATCAGAGTCTGCAGCGCGAGTCGTCGAGACGACGCTGCGGCATCGAGTCGCGGGAGAGCGATGCTTGAGAGAGAGAAAGAGAGAAAAGTATAAGTGTTCCTTCCCCTCGGCGACGGCCCGAATCCTCGGGCGCGAATCGATCCGCGCGCGTTTGCCGAATCCGCTGAAAGCTTCGCAAAGCTTTGAGCGAAGCGCTGAGTGCTCGGGCTACATTCAGGTCGGCGCGAGCTCGAAGGGGGGGGGGGGAGCAGCTCGTCGCGAGACGCGCGAGACTGGCAAGTGTCGCTCGCGCATATCTATTCGCTGCCATAAATATTATCTCCCCTAACTTCGGCTCAACGTATACGTATATTTGCGCGCACTCTGTGTTCGCGGCCTGCCGATGCATCTAAAACGCGCTTAACAACAACGAGCGAGAGGTACACGGACGAAGCATGTATTATAGTACGTGATGCTTTTCATTAATAATACACTGCGCGCCCGCGAACTGAGTTAATATGTGCTTTCCCCGACGTCGCGGGGGCTCGAGAGCAGCGCGAGTTTTTCTGCACTGTCATTTTCTGGAAGTTTTTTCGCCCCCTACGTATCCGTTAAACACTTTCGAGGCGCGCGCGTCCGTTTGTCGTTCATATTTTTTTAATGTCGCGGTGTAACTTCGCAAAGAAGTGCAGCAACGCGCGTGTGTCGCCTTTTTATTTATTCAAAAGTTTTCATTAAATATTCACTCTCACTCCTGTGTCGTTTGGTATTGATCCTGTTCGGTATATTGTTACGAGTAAACTGATGTGATGGGAATTACAAAAAAAAAAAAAAGAAATATTATTAGAAAGCGTACGATGGATATAGTAGCGTATAGAGATATCGGGTATAACGCTTTAATTACACTCGACGATTCTCGCGGCGGTATAGACCGGTATTTTATTTTTTAAAAGCGATCGCCTTGTTCCGTGAGATTATAAGCGCGAATGTGCGCGGGCCATTAGTTGGCATTATAATTCATCGCTTTTACGACTTTCGCCATGAATGTATAGTCGAGCTTATTTATTACCAACAAAAAATTACCGGAGAGTGCGCTATATATATAGGCTCTCTCCGCGCGGACTCGCATGGCAACATCGGCGCGCATCGATTAAGTTAATAAATTATGCAAATATACGTCTACAGTGCGTTATATTTACAATGCATGCGAATATGCTCTATGCAGTGCTAATTTGAAGGTCGAATTTCGTTTGGATAGTTAGTTATATAGTTCTGCAACTAACATTCGACTTCATAGTTTACAATTTTGCATAAACCGGCATTTAATCGAGTACATTTTTCATGCTTGAATCCGGAGTCTTGGAAAATCCATAAAACTTACTGTTCAACGGCAAGAGACCCGGCTAAATAAATTGTCGACAACTATAGTAACGCAAAGAATCAAGGATGCTACAAAGTTTTTAAATTACCTAAGCGAGAGCAGTTTCTATAGCAAGTTCGCATGAAAATCACTTTTTATAATTTTATGATAATAGACTTTCAAGTTATAATGATTCACTTCTTGCTTATAATGCGTATTTTTAGATTTCAAAATAACAATTTTTAAAACCCTATGCGCTTGGCCTGCACTATGCCTTGGCGACAACTAAGTATAGAAATGAGACTAGGGTGCCTGCAAATCTTATACCTTTTTATTAATTTTCGCGTAGTAGGATAATATGCCCGTGACCCTCACTGAGTTTTTAGCCCTAACAAAATAATATTCGAGACGACATACTGCGCTGCACACTATAAAAGATTTATATACGAATTTAATGTGCGTCTGACCCGTTCTTGACTCGAACTACTTGCACGTCGTTGCACTACCGCAACGAGTCGCATCCTCGTAAGCAGAAAATCGAATTTTCAATTTTATTTATCTATTGAAAAAATTGAATCGATTAAGCGACAAAATACGTCATTTTCATCATTAGTTGAAAGATGGAACCAAATATAACGTCAACTTCCGTGTGTTTAAAAAATATATACAGTCAGAATGCACCCTTCTCAAATTTTCAGACTTTTTCGCTCAAAGTGCTAACTGGAGAGCTCGAGACAAAGACTCTTCATGTTCGCTCGAGCTCGTCGCAATCAAAGACTGAACCGTTGCGGACACTTTTTAAGTCCGAGGCAATCGTCGCCGACTGTATAGATACAAAGCACACTGACTTTCCATACAAGTCGCTGAGTACACTATTGGAGGCGATTGATTGTGATCGAATGGACAGTTTAGTAAAGCGACACACGAAGCGATTTTGAATACGTCAAGCAAAATATATCCCTGATCGAGAATATGAGTCTATCATTGTCAAGTGAGAATCATTTTTTCAACTTTTAATGAAATTGGACAAGCTTCGCAAATATTATAATTTTGTTCTTTGATTGATGAGCGACAAAATGTTACTATGAGAAATGTATGGAGTGAAAAATAACATAGGTATGTATTGTGCTGCTATAACGAAAAGCGAACTATATCAAGCTAAGCTGCTTACATTGCACTGGTAGCATTTAATTTCAATCATAGAATTCTACAAAGACTGATAAACTTGAACGTTATACCTCAAATCATTAGATACTACAAAGATATAAAGAGGAAGGGAGAGTAAACCATCAATTACTATATACTTTACGATTCACTTCATTAGGGTGAATCATCGAAAACTACATAAATAATTAAAATACATATTTCGCCGAACAGTTTTAAAAACGTGCTCAATATGTTCAGCAAATAATTAACAATTCGAAACTTCATATTTGCATACACTATATTGACTTTCGTATCGCGAGGTCAACATTTAAATCGGCACCTGTTTGAACTTTGAAAATCCCGCATTAAGGGCGAACATGGCGCGATGGCAACAGCTCGATACGTCGCCGGGACAGTTTGTCGAAATAATTGACCCGCTCGCTCCCGCTTCGCCTCTCTCTCACTCTCTCTCTCTCCTCTATATCGGAGAGTCGCGCCAATACACAAAGCGAGAAAGATCAATTTCTCGCTGGTAATTTCCAGCTAACCGACTTAATTGACAATCAGCGTCTGGGAAAATTGTTTCGACGATCGACACAGTGCTACTCAATTATCGAGCCTTAACTACTGCCCTCGATTAGTCGCGATTGCACGTAAACCATGTGTACATAGGGATGACGGGGACGTGTGTCCCGCCGGGGGAAAAAAAAATTTGCCTCGAGTCTCCGACGAGAAATTTTCCCGACGCGACGGCGAATCACGAAATACTCAAATGTGAAGCGCGCTCTGGCAATAACTTTTCGCTCGGCGCAGTTTTCGAGCCGCGCGATGCTACATTCATGAATTAAAGTGCGTTGATTAGCCGCCGAGGTATACGTATATACACTATACATGCATCGGCCGATGCGCTTGTGCGCTGCAGTGCGAAGCTTATATATATATACGCAAGCCATCGTTTATGCATGAGCAGCGAAAGCCGCGCGAGCGGTGTGCAAAGCGTTCGGCAAAAACGTGGAGTTTCATGCGGTCGATCCCGCGCGTTGACAGGGCGCAAAATGTGTAAGCTCGTATATGTCGATTAGCGCCTGTCTCGTCGAGCTAATGTTCTTCGCGTACATGAACTGCGAGCTCTCGCCTCTGTATATACACGTATACAATCAATTTTAATGCAGTCTCGCGGTGCGCGTTATATATCTGTGGCTTACAGGAAGAACCACTTAAGTGACATTTTCGTGTTTTCGAGAAAAAGCGATTTCAATGTTTGGAGTAATATGTAAGATCGAAATGTTAGAGAAAAGATCTAAGTATTGGCTCATTTGATTAGGTATCTGATACAGATACAACCGTAGTATCACATTTGTAAATAGTTTCTTTCTCGACGCCCAAGCTAAACAAATTACTCGAGTTAAGTGGTTCTGCGGGAACTTTGGAGATAAGTGGTTATTAAGTCACTTTCTTTGAGGGCTCGTAACTAATGTAATTTGCGATTTAAAAAATTCGAGCGGGGCATATTTTTAAAGTTTAGCTCATGCCCTTTCCAATGGTATAATTAAAATTTTCGAAAATTGTTATTAACTATGAGAAAAAACGGTTTAAAGGAAAAAAGCATGGTTTTTCCACAATTTTTTGTTTTAATTCGAGATTTCAAGAACGTCTTCATTTCCAATGTATCTGAAACCCCTCTAACCAAAAAAATAAATGTCCAAACCTAAAAGATACGTGATTTGGGGATTGATTTTGAACCTCGGTGTGGTCAAACTGGCGCATATTATAATTGAAAATTTTTTACGAAGACTTTTACGAATTTTTTATTCAGAAACCACAAACTTTTGGAAAAAATTTTCAAGAGTAATAAGTTCTTAGAATCAGCTAAGGAATACGTATGAATTTTATCAGAGCGATTCCAATTTTTTTGTTTTTGCAAATTGACAATTTTTGAAACATTTAAAAACGTTAAAAAAATGTTTTTTAATTTAAAAAAACCGACGAATACATCGGTATAGGTAATTAGATATATATTATACCGCTTTAATGTAATCCACACGGTGTATCTCGCACAAAAATAAAAAAAACAAGTGCATTTAAGTGGTTCTGCGGTAACATTTTTACGATAGATGCAGTTAAGTGATTATGCAATCGGCTGGCATTTAAAATATTTGTGCATTTCGGAAATCCTACTATTGTACAATGAAAAAGGGTACTAAGAGCACCTCGAATTCGACATAAAAAAATTTTTCGCAAAATGTCACTTAAGTGGTTCTTCCTGCAAGCCACATATATATATATATATATTTATAAAACCAGAAATGCGCGCACGGTTTCTTCCCCAAGTATATCTAAATAATTGCGTTGTAGGCGGGCAATTTGCTGTTTATCGAGAGAGAGAGAGCAAGAAATAATTGGAGAAAAAAGGCAACGCGTGCAATATTCATAGGATGGTGGCTAAAAGCAATTTTCGCGCGCGCAATAGCCGCCACATGCGCGCAGATTAGCGCGCGGCCTGATGCGCTGCTCTCAATATAGCACGGTTTTATAACTTTAGATTCCTATCGCTGTATAAATAAATTTATCGATTCGTGCGTGTTCTCGCCTGGCGAGAGGAAGAGACTTGGAAAAAAAATGCACTTCTCCATTTACATGCTAGATCGTGGACGGATACGTATTGTGCATCGGGAAAAATATTTGACGCTATTTTTCCCGTTGAATTTATAAAATCATTGACTCGCGCGCACGGAACGCTCGTACATTTGCATATGGGAATCGGAAGCGCTGTAGTAGTAGTAGAGAGCACGCGAGCGAACGAGAGAGAGAGAGAGAGCTTCGATTATTTACGATCTACCATATATTCATCTGTACACCGGCTTTCCCTATGTATATGTAACACACTATACGAGGAAAAAAAAAGTACAGTGTATGGAGCGCGATATCTCGATGCTGCAGAAATTTTAAAGCCTAAAATATCTCGATGCATCCACGAGCCGCGCAGTAAAAATGTGAGCAGCCCATAAATCGCAAGCTTGACGGCGATATTGCTGGCGCGCGCTAGGTAAAATTGGCAAGATAAAACTTGCCGTACACACGCATATATACATATACTGCACTCATACCCACACGGAAAGGGAGAGAGAGAGAGAGAGAGAGATCGACTCTGGCGTACACACGGCTCATAAAGCCACTTGTCGAAAAACGGAGCGCGCGAGTAGGCCGCTCCGCGACGCTATCGAAGATCGAACGCGCTGCTGCTGCTGCTGCTGCTGCATAGCAGTACGAACGCGTTTCGGCGCGACGAAGCGTGCGAGTATATATAGCGAGCAACGCGATATAGAATTTCCATTATTCGAAGAGCGTATTTCGGAAAATTGACGGTTGCCGCGCGCGTAAAAAATTCAAATCGCGCTGACGAGTTTTAGAAAGCCTTTTAAAGCACTGGGCTTTAACTTTGCCCGCGCGCGGAAACTATGCACGTAATTGCCAATCGCGCGGTTCTGCAGCTCTCCGCAAGCGCCAGCCGGAAAATCGACTTGGCATAGGAATGAAATGGCGCGGCGACTTTCTTCCGCGCTGGGCTAATCGAGAACTATTATATACTGTTCAAATTTTTCGTCGCAAAGTCCATAGCCGAACTGTATAATATCGATATTTTTGTTTGTTTTTTTTTTTTTTTGGTTGTTCGAAAACTCGTCCACTCTATATAGACTTTGACATTCGGGAGAACGGAGGGGAAATTTTTCGAGCGTTAAGGGAAAGCGTTTAAAAGAAGAAAAAAAGGAACTAAAAATTTTAATCGCTCTCCTTCTCTCGCAGTTCTATAGGGTGGAAAAGCAAAGCGGCGGTGGCGAGCTCTCAAGATCAAGTGTGCATATACACGCGCCTTCCACGTATATATTAAGGAGAGCGGGAGAGAAGAAGGGGAAGGGGGAGAAAGGTCCACAAGCAAGTGCACACTACAGGTGCTCCACCGAATCATGAAATACAATACATATTCATGAGTACTCGAATCGGCTTGGCACTCAAGCCTAGTGGTGGTTGTGTGTTGACCTAGAAAGCACTCGAAACTAATTGATTATAACATTGAGGTGACGCGCTTGTGTGCAGAAGCAACTTGGAAGCGAGCGTTCGATCGATGTTTTTTTATTATTTCTCTCTCTCTCTCTCTCTCTCTCTCTCTCTCTCTCTCTCTCTCCTCTCCCGTTATTTCTTTCGAGCGAAGACACGTCGCCGAGCAGATCGAGAAAATCCCGAGAATACCGGAGAAGCAGAGAAAAGCTGCGAGGCGACGTTAATGGTCGCGATAACAAAAATAGAAGCATATCGTTATAAAAGCATGGATATATCTCGGGCGAACAAACGGCCGGCGCGCGGCGGGGTTCCGATCGAGCGAGAGAAGAGTTGGGCTAATCTACGGGTACGAGCAAAAAAAAAAAAAAAAATAAGGGTAAAAAAACGGTATGCTAATTTTCAAGTCTATTATAGCCGGTCTCGTCGTTGCAATCTTTCTCATTCCTCGTGCGCGCGCGTGGGCGCCCGGAGCATATAAATCATCCCTGAATACTTTCGCAGCTCTGCAGCGGGGGTTTCTTAGCCGGGAGAACGGAGAATATTTGAAGAGGGTGAAGAATCGTATAAAGTCGGCCGGAGTCTATTCAATTTCACAAAGGTAGCTTTCGAGCCGACGAGATAGGAGAGAAGATTTTATCGAATATTCGATATGCTATAGTGGGGGGGGGGGGAGAGGTTAGGTTACGCATGCAGACGACACGCCGAGGAGTATTTGCTTTGACAAATGTTAAACAGGCATGACCTTTTCTTTCCCTCCCTCCCCCCCCCCCCCGGTACGAAACGCGGAAAGAGACATAAATTAGCCGGTTTCGTGCGTATAGCGCACACGCCTCGCACATAAAAAGCAGGTAAATTTAGGTTCTTTCGTGCATATATTTTCAAGATTTATCCGTAACTCTGGAAATACAGCTATTCTTACGCGCAGAGCCGCACTGTGTTACGATCGTAATATAATGCGGCGGGCAATTTCGAAATATTAAACGCTCGAAATACCGCGAGAGATCGCGAAACCGCGGATTTTTCCGCGGCTTTAATAGGGCTCGTAAAGTTTCGACGTTACGGCCAAAACTCTGGAACGCCTTAAAGAAAAAATTTTTTTAATTCGACCCGGTCGAGCCGAGCGGCGCTCTATATCTATACGGTGCACCATCTCGCATAACGACCTCAATCGAAACTTCGAAATTAGTTCGGACGTATATAGAATTCAACGTCTCTGTGGTGCACGGCGCCGTGAAAGACACAAAAATCATCGTGGGAGATAGTGCGATATAATTTTCCGCGAGCTGCCGCTGCTGGTGCTATATACGCGCAGCCTGCTGTTGCGAGGGAGATGAGAGAGAGACAGAGAGGGAGAGAGCTTCATTACACCGAAACGGCAGAACTCGCGGGCGCGCAATACCCGTATCTCATTTGCTTACCTCGCGAGTGCAGCGCGCGCGCGTATATATAGGTATATGTATTATACCGTATATACGGTAGTAGAGAAGCGCTCCCGCGCAAGAAGAAGAGCTTACGCGCAGCGAGCGCGGCTGCACGCGGGTCAATCAATGACCTATTTAGCGTGTGGCGCCGGAAGGGATTTCTCTCTCTCTCTCTCTCTTGCTCCCTTAACCCGAACAACGCAACCCGCGCGCATGCTTCTATACATATGTATGCGCAGAAAGAGAGTGAATGTGTGTGTGCGTGTGCATGCGAGCTTGCGAGCTTTTGTCTCCCGGTCGCCGTACGGCCTATACAGACCGATAAGTGCCCTCGGGCGCGAGCGTGCGGGCGGCTAATGCGGCTTTTGTAAAATTGATCAATTTTTGTTCTGTCCCTCCCTCGAGAGTGCGCGGCATAATTGCTGCTTGTACAGCGGTCGGCGTAATGGCTCTAAAGCCAACGCGGCAGGATATACGTCGATCGTACGATTAGACGGTGTATCGAAGCCTTAGGATAGACACCTCTCTGTTTACCGCGGGTAAACGAGAAGCTTAATTTGTTGGAAACGTGGCGAGCGAAAGTTTCGCGCGCGCAACAAAGTCGTGTGAGCCGCATAAAGAGCTTTAAAGCTCCATCAGGGTCATCTTTCTCTCTACTGGCGATCGAAAATTTTGATAATCTTGTTTACTCGTCGCTGCAGCAGCAGCAGCAGCAGCACCAGCAGGAGCGTGGGAGATAATGCGAGGCAGCGAGCGCGCGCGCGAGGTCGATCGAGAGAGACAGCGTCGTAAAACCGTATTAATCCGGGCAATCGTAAATTTTCATTGGTCCGCGCGCTTCGACTCCCGCCGTATGTATATCTACGTGTATTATAGCGTATACAGCGTAGACGAGCTATAAAGCAAAAGTAAAGCTTTTTTGCGCTCGAATTCTCGGCGGCGGAACCCGAGGCGTGCGAATATAATTTCCCAACGGCCAGAGCTCGCCTCTCGTCTCTCGATATTTATCGGGATGACGATCCGAAGGTCGCGCCGCGGCGCAGCCGATGTTATTGCCGCAGAGACACAGAGAGAACCGGCCTCTATACTCATGTACGCTCTTGTGCATCAACTGCACGAGCACATGCATATGCATATAACAATTATAACAGAAGAAATAAAATCTTCCGCTTCCGGCGTGAGAATAAATAATCCCTCGGTGTGTATATTACGCGGGGAAGTATACAGGTGTATCGAGGATCGGCAGTAGTCCATAAATTTCCATGCGATTCGAGACGCGCGCGCGCGCTCTATCCGACTTTCAATTCAAGAGCATCGGCAGCCGCGGGCCAACTTCTCGCTTTCTCGTCAACGCCGCGCGCGACGCTACAAGGATTCGCTCTCGATTTTCCTGGCTCTCTGTCGTCGTCGTCGTCGTCGCGGCTCTGCGCTTCCTCGCGCTCGCCAGCTCCTTTTCCTTTTTCTCCCAAAACTTTTGCACCCCGGAAATCCAAGCTGGCGCTGCCGCAGCTTCTTCTCTGACCCAGAAAACTTTGCGTTTTTGTATACAGAGCTCTATATACCGCGGAGGAAGCTTCATTAAGAAATGTCGGTTTTTTTTCTTCAAGTTTAAACACAAGTTATTGCCGAATTCGCGCGGGCGATCGTTTTCCGTCGTCGCCGATAGTTTCCTCCGAGAAGTCTGTACGTTCTGTCATTTTTTCTTCGTTCAGTGACTCATATAGAACGCGAAGGCGGGTGCAAGCGAGCTTTTGGAAAATTGCTACGTTAATGGAACACGATTCGGTGAACCCAACCCCAATAAGGAAGTCCGAGCGTCATTTGCACCCCGCCCGTTTCGGATGTCAGGCGCTGTACGAAATATGTTTACGAAACACATTTACCCAAACCAGCTTCTGAAGGGAGAGCTTCCGCGGAATCTTTGCGAGACTCTCGTCTCGGTAGTTCTAATTAAGGTGAACGAGATACACACGAAAACCGCTAATCCCACGTCGGCGCTCCGAACAATACGGAGAGGAGTGGAGGCCGTGACTCAGTTTTAACTTTCAAGTTATCCGCGTTGAGCACAGAGAGAGAGAGAGAGAGAGAGAGAGAGAGAGAACGAGAGAGAGAGAGAGAGACAGAAAAGTGCGGCTTAAAAATCCGCTGATGCGCTAGAAACTTCTCTCCATCTCTCTCTCTCTCTCTCTCTCTCTCTCTCTCTCTCTCTCTCTCTCTCTCATTGTTATCTCCTTTTACATCGGAGGACACGAAGAGATTCGCAAAGTCCAGCTCCTTTTACCGGAGGTGACAGTTTTTTTTGTTACGGTTCACTAAAGCTTACACACATCTGCTGTGCTGCGCACATTGGCTATTGCGTTTATAGATCTTGTTGTATTATTCAAACGATCTTGCCTCGGACGGACGCGTGGAAAACAGAAATCGAACGATCAATCACGTCGGGATAATGAAATTTTCATACGAATTTCGAATGCATACTTCGCTGGCGCGAAGATCTCGAGTTCGGTCAAAGGGAATTCATGATTCGAGTCGTATAGACGTCGGCTCGCTGCCGTGTACATATTTCTGTTTCAATATAAACGAGGGAAGTTTCGAGTTGAACTCTCTCCATTCGATTTGTCAAAAATTCAAGCAGCTGGTGCATCGGACAGCGGCGACTCGTATAAGAAAACAAAATGCACAAGTGCAATAAATAAGATCCTGCGCCGTCGCCCAGTATAAGTAAGGATTCAATTATTGTAAATGGACCTTGAGAATCGAGACAATCTAAGAAAGCACAGCCTGACCTAGTTTCAAACTAGAAAACGTCTCACATTCGCCACTGGTTCATTCTAATGGCGCAAGTTTACAGAGCAACTTGCACTCATCGCTCGATATCTTTAATCGCTCTTTTAATGCATATCTACCAAAAGTCAAGAATATAACAAAAAATAGACGGTTGAGTGCATAGCCAGGTGAAAAAGCGATAAAAACCGGATATACGGAAGCGGTTACAGAATTACTTACTTTAAAAGGGGGAAGATTAATAAAAAATAAAAATCTCTTGAATCCATTGCCTTTCCGAGTTACACCTAATGAAGTAATCGCGACGCTATACGCACGCGAGTGACAACGTTGTGTACGTTCCAGCCAACTAGTCGGCGAATCGAGATTTTAATAGAACTTTCGACGATTACGAATACGAGAAATTCCGCAGGTTTCCAAATGCCTCGCGTCACTTCCGGCTAACGAGGCGATAAATTCTGCGCGCAGGAAGCTTTGTCGAGAATCCGTTACGCAGACCCATACACACGTACAGCGAAGTGACGTGCACGTTAAGGAAAAAGCGTTTCCCTCGTTCTCGCGCGATATGCGAAGCATCATCCTCCGAGTTCCGTTGCAGCATCGACAACTCGCTATTTTTCGTGTCCGACTCATACCTTGCGAGAGCAGCATCGGGAAGGCATCGTATACAGCGAGTCGGGGTGAATGCGTGCATGAGGAGCGCCGTAAAATAAGAGCAGAAAAAAAGGATATGGATTGGTGATGAGTGCGAGACACCAGTTGCGCGGGCGTGTGCTCTGCTCGAGGTATCTGAGAGCGATGGGCACGAATCCGGGATAGGGCAGCTCGGGCTCGTCGTCCTCGTCGTCCTCCTCGTCGTCGTCCTCGTCGTCCTCGTCCTCCTCGTCGCCGTCCTCTTCCTCGTCGGCCTCCTCGTCGTCCTCGAGGTCGCTCAGCTCGTTCACGTCGCTGTCCGAGCCGAGATGCTCGGCGGCCGCGCGCTCGTGCACGCTCGTCCTGGTGGCCGTGCGATAGCGGTAGCCCTGCGGGTAGTAGTGCAGCGACATCCTTCCTCCTCCGCGTGACTCTCCCCTGGATCGACTCTCTCTCTCTCTCTCTCTCTCCCGCTTCCTCTTCACCCTCCCCCTCTCTGGCTCGGCCTGTCGCTCACTCCTCTCTCTCTCTCTCTCTCTCTCTCTCGCGGGCGCGCGAGCTTGTTCTTCCGCGCGAAGCCCTCCGCGGCAGAGGTGCGGGCGAGCGAGCGGCACTAGTGCGGGCTGGAGCCGAGCCCACCCGGGACCCGGGGCGCCTCCGCCGGCAACATGTCACTGCGGGGGGTGGAGGAGGGCAAGTCGAAGGAGAGACGAGAGAGGGAGAGATCTCTACCTCCTCGCGGACGGCGCACTCGAGGCTGCTCTCGCCGCGGGCATAGGTGACGGCGACGACGGCGACGACGACGCACGAGCCGCACGCAGCTTTGCCCGCTGTGCCGTAGTGCCAGTCTCTGGTGTAACGGAGCTTGCGTGCGGAGGGGGGCAAGAGCGCGGACCAGCGACGAGTCCGGCGCAGCGTCGACCGGTGACTGAGAGAAGCCGAGAGTCCGTATAGCAGGAGAAAGAGCGGCTCTGTGTGTGCATAGGCCCGCGTAGGGTGCCGACGCATGCGCCTCGGCGAGCTTGCGCGCGGCCAACTTTTCCCTCCTGCGTGTGCCCCCCCCCCCTCTCTCTCTCTCTCTCTCTCCTGATGCGCCTATGTATGTATAAGTATAAATTAGATCAAGCGCTCTGCACTGCGCGCTGCCCGCGCACGTGCGCGATGGTGTGGGTGAGAAGCAGCGTCAGTGCGTCGACGCGCCGCTGCAACAGGAGGGATGCACACTATACCCGACGATGGATTTTACTCTACATACGCGCGGTATATATACGTGGAATCCTCGAGCTTGAGGAGAGGAAAGTCGTGGAGGTTGATCGACACCTGCGCGTTTTCGGGACTAGGCGCTCGCCTTTGCGGCCCTGATTTCGACGCTGCGTTGCATTTTAGGTATAAGCGCGACAGAGCGCGCACGTAACTTTGCGGGCAAGACCTTGAGCGCAACGCACCTGACTTCTGTGATTTTCGTGCCTCGCGCGATTGTGCATATAACGCGCAGTGCCGCGAGGAGGTTCGTAATTTAAATGAAAGGAAAACCGAACGATAACCGCAGGCGAAATGACAATGTATATATATACGCAGTGAAACGAAAAACGAGCTCATTGTATTTTTGACCTACATAATCTTCCGTCGATTCAATCGCCTCGTTTCCAAGCCGTCGCGTCTCCTCGACGCGAGCTTGCGCACTGTATTTTCTCCAGTAGCCGCACTCAGCTTTGATCGGACGCAGTGTGGCGCTCGGTATAAAAGAGGAAAAGTCATTCCCACGGGAATTAGCCATCGTACATCGGCTGACCCTCTCGCTCTCTCGCTCTTTCGAAATTAAACAACGAAACGATCGAGCGCCGGAAAAAGCAGGCGCCGCCGCCCGCGCGCACACGTATACACGCGCGACTCCAGAAGGCGCAAGCTATTTCTGACCGGTCTAGAAAGGAATTCGCGATTAGCGTAAAGAGCTGTGCTGCCGCCGCCGCCGCCGCCGCTGCTGCTGCTGCTGTTGCTCGCATCGCGTACGTGCTATCTTGGCGTCGACCTCCACTCGCTATTTACCTTGATGCCCCGCTCCTTAACTTTTGACGCCCTCGACTCACGAGGCTCGTACTCCTCTTCTTCTTTCTCTTCTTCATATCTCTGAAGCATCGCTGCTGATGCTGGACATTTATTTTCTTTTTCTTTTTCTTTTTCTTTTTGGACGATTTTTTTCCTTCTTCTTCTTCTTCTTCTTCTTTTTTTCTCTTGCACTTCATTTAGTCGAGTTTGCGTACATCGCGTGCGACGCGCGAATTTTCTCTTTCATCTTGCGGAACATCTGAAACTGTTTATTTCAGCGCGAAAGTCGCGGTCGGCTTGAAAGCTTTTTTCGGCTGTTTCAACTGAACGACAGCTTTCAAGGAACAGGCTTATATAGTTTTTCTTGAGAGAGAAAAAAAAGCAAGTCGATGCAAACGCAATATTGTGAGTGTAAACAGATGCAGCGAGCACTCTCGAATAATGTGAAATTTTTTAACACACTTATTGCAACACGTGGACTCAAAATATGTTGCTCGAACTCGCGAATAGTTGCAAAAGTCTTTGAACTGTTTTAATTGCAAATAAAAACGAAACAAAAGTTGTGGATAACCAAGGACGATAAAGCTGGAATTTTAGTTCTTTCATCAGCCTCCTTTCGAGACAGATATGAGTTTTTGTAACTAGTTAGCGAAAGTCTGTAAGCGCACGACTTCTCCCGATTTTTTTCTAGAGTAAAGGGCGGGGGGAATCTCAATGGCCAATGCTTTGCTACTAAAACTTTATGGTTGGCCTTGAATGGATTTTTTCAGGGCAGCGATTCCTCCGCTAATCAGTGAAATTCTTTTGCGTTACGAGCATAGTGTATATGGGCTTTGATGAACAATGATAAAAGTCGTATACAGAACGATGGCTCTAAATTCTGCAAATGTCGGCTCGCATAGATGCGCGTAAAAATGAATGTTCTCCGTGTAATAAAACTGTGCGCTTCTATACCATTGAAAAAAAGCCAGTCTACTTTTAGAAAAAAAAATCAATTTCTTTCCTTACAACGTTTTTTACGCTACATCGGTCAAAAACGTGAACGCCTAAGTTCCTCTGGTAGACACTGTATAAACCGATAAGTCAGCGATGCATTCGTAGAAAGCTTGCGGTTATAAAAAAAAGCTTCTACACGGCGCTTCCGGTAAATAACTTTACTTCCTCGACACGTTTTCTGGAATTATCGCAAGAAGTGACGTTATGAGAAAAAGATCGCGCCTGCAAACACACGCATAGGCGCGCGCGCGCGCGCACACACACACACTCACGCACGCGGAACGTATACATAAATCTATTTTGGTCGAGGCATATAATTGCGGTAACACATGTTTTGAAAGAGAGCGAGAGAGCTGCGAAGAACGGGAGAGTTCTGCACTGTACCCGCATGCGTGTGCTCTTTATACACATGGAAAAGCGGGCGCAGTCGTGTCGCCGCGGAATGTTCACGGTCGAGCGTCGACTTCTTTTTCTGTGCTCTGAATTCATTATTTGACTTTCTTCGGCATCGAAAAAGCGGAGGGCTGTTAACTTAATGAGGACGTTTTAGTAGCGAATAAAACGTCGGGCCGTTAAGCATATAGTTAGAGGACTCAAATGCACAATCTATATGCAAATGATGCAAGATGGTTTTCAAAGGCAAATTTAATTTAGCATTAATAAAGATAAAAAAGTAGTATTGTGCAACTGGAAGCATTGCAACTCTTGTTGTTTAGCTCCTATGATAACTTTTTTCTGCGCGTATTCAGAGTTACCCGCGGTTGTACGAGAAGTTGAATTTTAAAAAGATTAAAAATTGAACTCTTAATTAAAAACATAAAACTGCAAAAAAATTACCTTGCAGTAGGCTTTATTTACCGTTCACCCCCCTTTTTTTTTACAAAATTTTATACATCTTTTTTCACAAACTTCTACAAACACATAGTGTTAAATGTAAAATTTTAAACAATATTTTTGTACAAATATTTAACGAATAATAAAAGGTGCAATAAACTGAATGACGGTGCTCTGTTAATCTAAGTTTATTGCGTAATGCACATAATGCTTGAAATTACCACTTTGTATCGATTTCAATATCTCGGTAAATAATTTTTACACGATCATATTAACACGATAACATAATCAATCGTGTAAGCATTAACTCTAAATTCATGATTTTGAATAGATAAAAAAATAATATCTCTCTACTCATTTTGCTAAAATGTTCACAGCCGCAGCGGCATAATATTTGCAATTTGTCAGTGTTAAAATAATTTTGATGTTCTACAACATGCCAATTGATGAAAACACGTTCTTGATTAACGGTCGTGGCTTTAAAGTTTTTTCAATTATTTTAGCTTAACCCATTGAGCCCATACTTTTTTTGTCGAGCAATGACTCGAGCTCTTTTGGTTCTGTAACTGGAAGGGAGCAAGTATGATGATGACAGACATAGGCCGTGGCACGTCCGTTTTGTTGCTTCATTTTTCCTATAACTTCATTTTTATTATATAAAACATTTTCTCGATTAACTCCATCAGCTAGCATAACGATCTTTCCTGGTAGTAATTTACTTTGTACAACTCTCAATAACTGCTTGGTATCCTCGCTGTCTTTTGCACCAATTATGTAAACCTGAAATGATCATTCAGTCAATGGCAACTTAAAATAAGTCAGTACATTCGGAATCAATGAAGGAAATGGAAGCAATTTTTTCTTTATACCTGAGTTATAGAGTCAATAAAAGTAACTAAAGCTGTCACTAATTCTGGACAAGCAACAGGAAACTTTATTAATATTTCGTGCATACTACTTAAAAGTTTTTCTGCTTTTTCAGACAAATCAGCGCGATCCAAATATGAAGCAAATCTCACTAAATTTCCACAAGCAACTGAATTTCCAGAAGGTTCTGCACCATCTTGATCTAAAATCAATATAGCATCAATTATATTTAACGAACTTCCATTTTAAAGTGTAAATATTCATAAGTTCTTAAGGAACGCGAAGTGCTGATAAAATATTTTGAGATTTTTATGAACATTTATATATTTCTATTCAAGTTTTCATACAGTTATGTACTGAGGCCATGTGTGCCAGTTACGATCTCTCAAGGTCAAATTACGAAAGCACATACCATCCTTAAGGCGCAGAATCACTGATCGATCGTCCTTGGTTGTGGAAAAATATCCGCCACTTTTATCATCCCAGAATAGACGATCTTGGGTATCCTGCAGCTCCTCGGCGAACTCGAGCCAATGAGTATTAAAGCTCACCTCGTAGAGATCGAGTAGACCACGAATAACAAAAGCATAGTCCACCTGGAATCCCTTAATTGGGACACTGGTTTGCAAAATCTGCTCATTGTCGCCTCGATAGCAACTCCTAAGCAAAATCTTGTCAGTCTTGTCATATAGATAGCGTTCAATAAATCGAGCTGCATCTTCCGCGTACTCAACGTATTTTTGATTATCTAAAGCTGACGCTGCATGCGACAAGCCACTTATCATGAGACCTAAAAAAGATTAATTTATTTAATATTGAAAGAATATTTTGACTTTCAGACACCGTGGCATACCATTCCAGGCTGTGACAATCTTGTCATCTAAGTGCGGTCTTGGGCGCTTTTTACGTTCTTCAAAAAGTATATCAAGAGATTCTTGAAGATAAACCTCTACAGAGTCTCTGCTCAGTTTGAAATGTTCAGCAGTTTCACCAACACTACCAAAACATATTAAAACATTTTGTTCTGATAATTCGCCGTAGGGATCCTGTGTTTATAAAATCAAAATTTTAATTAATTGATCGTTTCATTTAAAACACGGTAAAAAATGATCTAAAATAATTAATAGTGAACCTGCTGTCGTTGAACATTTCCTTCAGGCTTCACATCAAAATGATAGCAAAATAGATCAGACAATGTTAAGCCCTCTTTTTCTGATATTATTTTATCCAAAAGAGATTGCACATCTTCGTATTTCCAAACATAAAAGGCGCCTTCTTTTTTTTCCTCGTTTTCAAAACTTGGTAAGGAATCTGCATCTTCTGCACTATAAAAACCTCCTTCCTATAAAATAATTTAATGAAAATGAATTTTTTTCCAACTTTAAATATTTTTATTATATGTAGTTGAAATAAACAGTTAATTTACGGGATGTCGCATATCACGAGAAACATAATTTACAATATCCTTCGTTATATTTGCAAAAAATGGATCTTTTGATGCTAAGTAAGCTTCTGAATATGATCGAAGAAGCTGGCCCTGATCGTACAACATTTTTTCAAAGTGTGGTACATGCCATTTTCTATCTACTGAATACCTTGCAAATCCCTGCAAATTATTTTCAGAAGTACTATAATAATGTTCTGCATTACGTATAAAAATTGTTACAAGTATCAATATGCAGTAAATTGTTTAATGCACAACAACTTACCTGACCAACATGATCATGAATTCCACCATTAGCCATTTTGGTTAAAGTGTGAACACACATATTTAAACATTCCTTGCCTATATCACCTGTTGGATCCCTAGCATACATTAAGAACAATAAATTAAAGTTAACGGGTTGAGGAAATTTAGGTGCTCTTGAAAATCCTCCAAATGATGGTTCAAATCCATTTACAAGTTGTTTTACGCACATATTTGCACAATCAATTGGTGGTACAGAAGCCTATGACCAAATTTATTTGTCAAGTATTTATTATTTAATATTTATAGTAAATCTTGATATATTTTAAATGACATATACCTCATCCGGATCTTTTAATTCTACAGATCGCTTTAATACTTGCAGAATTTTTGAACCAGACTTGAGAAGATCTTGTTTACTTTCAATCCACTGAGAATGAAATTGAGTATGAAATAAAAAAATTGATCTACCATAGATAATCAAAGATCATATGATTTGTTACAATTCATACCTTTATTGCTATGCTTTCTAATATTCGTGAAAAACCTGGTTGCCCATATTTATCTGTTGGAGGAAAATATGTTCCTCCAGTGATAGGTGTTAAATCTGGAGTCAGAAACACACTCATTGGCCAACCACCATGCCCTGAAACTGACTGCCACAGAAGAACATAATATTTGAAATTATAGTTTATCTGTACAATTTTATTGTTCATGATATTAAAAGATAATCCCACCTGTATAAATGTCATGTAAACTTTATCAATGTCAGGTCTCTCTTCTCTATCTACTTTGATATTCACAAAGTACCGATTCATAATTTTAGCAACATCAGGATTTTCAAATGATTCTTTCTCCATTACATGACACCAGTGGCAAGTAGAATAACCAACTGATAAAAATATTAGCTTGTCTTCTCTTCGTGCTTTTTCTAAAGCTTCCTCTCCCCAAGGATACCAATCAACAGGATTTGTAGCATGTTGTAACAGATAAGGAGATTTTTCAAGAGCTAATTTATTCAGATGCCTACCTTGTTTGTGTCCTATATCACTTGACGATGAAGCCATTTTTCTTGATACAAATGTATACGCTACTGCAGCTTGTTTAGTACTAAAAGAATTGTCCCATTGTTTGAAATATATCATTTGCAGTATCAGCAATGTAAGATTAAATTTTTTTCCTACAAGATTCAGTTTAGTAGTACTTACTTTATTTTACATTCAACAAATGTAATACCTCTGCTTCTGCTATTCACATAGTTCTTCGAAAAGTCAGAAACCAATCGAATTGTTTGAGTTGAACATCGTCCCCAAATCATAACATGAATTGATTGTGTGACAGGCTAAAAAATATTGCTACAGCAATGTACAAAAAATTAATATATTTTAGTTAACATACAAGAGATTTAATAATATAAATAATGATGCATGCTATTATACCAATATTAAGGGTCAGTTAACTCACATTTATTTTAAAATCTTGCATTCTGTACTATATTTGTTTTGCAGCACTAGTATTTAAGTTTATTGAAAAAATTAGGTTACAAAAATATTTTGATTTGAAAAATCATTTAAATTTATTTAATACGGAATTAATGACAATGATAGCATGATCATTATATGAAAAGTAGGTTAGAAAAATAATCTTACAATAAACTTATCACAATAATCCATCCAAATTTTGTATGAATTTTCGTATCAACACATAAGCAACATTGTTACATAAACGCTCGTTGCCAATATGCACTCAAAGCTGGCTAATGACGAATGAAATCAACTTGTCCTGCGAGCATTCGGTGACGGAACAGCTGTTCGTAGTCTAATTTGTTTGCGCATGATTTTTGACAGGCTGACGGAACAGGTGTTGTGCATATACATGGTGCTTATAAATAGGATTGTAACTTTTTTGTAAAAAAAAAAACACGGAAACAACTGCTTGAATAGTTATATGTATATATTTTTATTTATATTTAAAGTCAAGGAAGATACTGGCGCCATGGCGCGCGACAGCTGACCGCGCATGGTCTTTTTGAAAATTTAACCGTTTGTATATAACTAAAGTTAAAAGTATTGTAATGTATGTGTGTATATACATATTATATTATTTGTATAAGCCATAAGAAACCATTTAGTTTTTGTAAAGTATCGAAGTATAAAATAAAACTATATATTTATAAATGAAACATTTTGTTATTATACATCGAATGAGGTTTTGTATATGAGATTTATTTTTCACATTTAAACCTACATTCTAATTCATTATTTTTTAAATTTGTTAATATTTTATCAATAATAGTAAATAAAAATATAAAATTCAAAAGTTAAAAATTAATCTTTTACTTTTCTAACTGAAAATATCATGAATAATCGAATATAATAATAATTTACTTTACAAACCGAAAATTTCTTGAAATAAAACTAGAATTTCGATTTTTATTTAATGAAATGAAGAAAATCTTCGCTCGAAGAAGAAAATAGTTCAAAATTTACTCTTATCGACAGATCGCGGGCTGATCGTCAGGGAGCAGGGTACGTTCGTATAGTAGCAGTATTATCCTTCGAGCATATAAAAGGAACTGACCAATTGACTGAAGTTGGAGACATCTATAGTATGTCTATGGGCGTTACATTCTTGCATTAGGACTTGGGTGTTGGGTTGGGGATCATCAACACCCGTATATACAAGACATAACATAGGCTGTATGCTCTTATATTTGTTAGAGGCGTATTATTTCCGTGAACTAGCTTGTCAAAAGAAACATAAATAAAAAGAAATAATTGTGTTTGAAAATGTCGACTGGACACAGAGAGGCAATTCAAAAACAAATTCAACAAGATTGGGCAAATCGAGAGTATATTGAAGTTATAACAGGCAGTATTAAAAAAATTACTGATTTCCTGAATTCATTTGGTAAGTTTATATGAATAAAAATTTGAGTATTCATTAATCGTTACGTTTCTACTTCAATAAATTTAATATACATATATACTTGTTTTTGTGAAGATATGTCTTGCAGATCCCGTTTGGCTGTTTTAAATGAGAAACTAACAACATTGGAAAGAAGAATTGAATATTTAGAAGCATGTGTAAGAGCAAACATTTAAAATTTTTTCTATTGCAAATAAAGTGATATATGATTTCTTATGCTAAGAAACTTGTTTCAGGTGACAAAAGGTGAAACATTAACGTAAATAAGGAACTTGAATAATTCAATCGTCTACTTGACTCATTGTACATAACCATAGATTCAAACAATTAAATAAATATACAAACAAATAATAAACGTTATTGAACATATTTTATTATTTTCTCCAAGATTGTATTATAAATACCTATAACTTGGAAGATACATATTTTGAGATAATTTAATGATTAATCGACAAAATTTATTTCCTAATTTAGTAGAAATTTACATAATAATCTTCCCTGTTAGGTTTCCACTTTGGTTCATACGTGTAATTTCTGTATGGTAAGTTTCTCCATAAAAAGAAAGATTTATGCCATTTTGATGTATCCGGCATAATAGGGTTCATCTCTGGGCTGTATAATTGAACTTCTTTCTTCAGAAATGCATATGACACTAAGAAAAAAGCACCCGTTCCACTATACAAAGGATTTTTCAGCCAAGCGTGCATTATAGAACTTGATGCCAAAGCTGCAAATTATGTATCAAAATAAATAAATTTAATACATTGAGCTGTGGCCTTATTGATATAGATAAAGATGTCAACTATTGAAATATTCCATCTAATAATATTAAGTAATAATTTCATTAAAACTTAAAACAGAAATACCTCCTAGTATATAATTAAAATGATCATCTTTTTTCCTGATATTGGTAGCAGCATACGCAACTGCAGCAAATGCTGCACCCATAGAGGCCATTGGAACTATCCAGTAACCAGCTGTATTGAAAAACTGAAGTGCAGTTGTACATTGGGAATACATTGAAGCATCGTAAATCGAAATCAAGGTTCCAGTTAATACTCCATATTTTGCCACTGACACTATTTTGTTAACAGGATCAGTGCCCTCTGGGCTGTTTCTATACTGGTATTTCTCAAAAATGTAATCAATCAGCATTTTAGAACCTGCAATTAAATGTATTAAATTTTTTGCAAGTGGTATACAAATATAAATTTTTAGGTTAGATTAGTGCGTTATCAAATAAAATTTGTCTATTCAGAAAATTGAAAAGTTTTACTTTAAACATATCGAGAAAATTCTGCAGTTTTTTAATTGAATGAACCGACACAAAAACATAAAATAATATTTACTTTTTTGTTACGTCTGCTGATCGAGAGAAACACTGCGACCGCAAAATCTCCTCCATAGAATCAGCTGAAAGTGTTATATAATTCCCGCCAATCAGCTACAGTCTTTGAAAAGTCCAACCAATTGTAACAGAATACCACGAGTTATATGAGAATGTGGTGCTCAGTGAAAATGCATAAGAGCAATAGTAGTCTGCTTATCTGTCCCTGTATACTTGCGTATAAGTAGTGGTAAATAAAATCTAGAAATTTTCAATTGCAAAAATGTTACGCGTTGTGAGTAGGCGACTGGTTTCTCAGGTATGAAAAATTCGTATATTCGTGTAAAGGCCGAATCTTACATTACATAGAACTATCTGCATTGCAATGAAAAGTTGAACAAAATTTTAACTAACCTATTCAATACATTTTGTTTCAAAACTCAAAGCTATACATATACTTATGTACACATATCATAGCTTTAATCCTTCAAAGAATAAATGAATTCATTTATAAAATGTTGTTTTCTCATTATTATTGCCCAAAATATTATAACGAAGAGAAGGCAACAATAAAAAGGTCTTTTTTTATTTGAAAAAATATATTAAAAAATAGTTTTCTGTAAATCTAAAAACTACACTACAATTTCTCAGTTAAGCCATTATTAGTTAAAAAATATTGATTGGAACATGAGAGTAACAGTAGGAGACATAATAGAGTTTTTTCTGAGTAAAAAATTCAACATTACAGATAAAAAAAAATTTTTTTTCCCAATGTTTATATTTATCTATTACTTACAGAGATCAAATTTAACATTTAATCGAAATCTCGCTTCTAATCAAACTAGTAAAGGTAGTGCAGCAGAGCAGCAAAAATGTTCTGCTGTACCAGAGGTTCCAGGATTGACCAAAAATGTTGTAGATGTCCCTAAGCAAGGTACCTAAGCAATTAAACTTAAATATAGACATACTTACCTAATTAGTACAATACTTTTAAAAAAATTAATAATGTTTTTGGAATGGCATTGCAGCTGTTGGCTTTGCTGGTTCAACCAAGGATACAGAATATAAAAATCCAGAATACTTTTGTTATCATGTGGACTCATTTGGGGAATCTTTTGTTGAAATGGAAAAATTCAGACTACCAGCTCCATCAAATAAGCCAAAGAAGTAAATTTTACAGGATACAAAGTTGTAATTTTTGTGACAAATTATTATTTTTTTGTTAGAATAAACAGCTGAAAAAATTGCTGTGTTGTATAAAATATGTATGTGTATGCTCTAAATCATTAAACAATCATCAAAAAGTGAACTTGTTTAAATGCACTATATTAGTAAATGATACTGCTATTGAATTCGTAATTAAATTATAGATAATTAAATATATTGCATTGATAAAGAAGATTATGATAAGTTACTAGTCTTGTTTTAGATTACATACATTATACGACCGTGCAATAAAATAACTCGTACACTAAAAAAAAAAAATGAAAAATTAAAATTACTTATTTTGTGCTAATCCATTCTTTGTTCATTTTCTTGTGACGAAATAAGTCAACAAACCAATCTTGGATTAAAAAAAACGTGTGCGTCACGGGACGCGCGACAGAAGTGATAACTTCAAATTGATTTTAATAGAAACTAGCAAGTGTTGCCTCGCTCGTAATAGAAATTACAATATATCGAAGTAGAGTTAATAGAAAATTGGAATCAGAAGTGCTGTGGGTATGCAAGCACACTAATAGAAAGAAAATCGGCAAACATCTTGCAGCTTCTATATTGTCTACATTATTTAGTCATGCATCAAACGTTAGTTGCACGCCGTCGTCTATCTTCATTGTCGTGGTGTAGGACTATATATATCTGTGGCTTGCAGGAAGAACCACTTACGTGACATTTTGTGAAAATTTTTTTTATGTCGAATTTGAGGTGCTCTTAGTACCCTTTTTCATTGTACAATAATAGGACTTTCAAAATGCACAAATATTTAAATGCTAGCCGATTGCATAATCACTTAACTGTGTCTCTCGTAAAAATGTTACCGCAGAACCACTTAAGTGCGCTCATTTTTTTTATTTTTGTGCGAGATACACTGTGTGGAGTACATTAAAGCTGTATAATATATATCTAATTACCTATACCGATATATTCGTTGGTTTTCTAAAATTTTTAAAAATTTTTTTAATGTTTTTAAATTTTTCAAAAATTGTCAATTTGCAAAAACAAAAAAATGACTGAAATCACTCTGATAAAATTCGTACGTATTCCTTAGCTGATTCTAAGAACTTATTCCTCTTGAAAATTGTTTCCAAAAGTGCGTGTTTTCTGAATAAAAAATTTGTAAAAGTCTTCGTAAAAAATTTTCAATTATATAATATGCGCCAGTTTGATCACACCGAGGTTCAAAATCAACCCCCAAATCACGTATCTTTTAGGTTTGGACATTTATTCCATTGGTTAGAGGAGTTTCAGATACATTGCAAATGAAAACGTTCTTGAAATCTCGAACTAAAAAACAAAAAAAAGTGGAAAAACCATGCTCTTTTCCTTTAAGCCGTTTTTTAGGCACGACCGCAAGGCGGGAATGCCTTATTCTCATTGTTAATAACAATTTTCGAAAATTTAAATTACACCATTAGAAAGGACATAAGTTAAACTTTAAAAATATGCCCCACCCGAATTTTTTAAATTGCAAATTACATTAGTTACAAGCCATCAAAGAGAGTGACCGTAATAAGCACTTATCTGCAAAGTTCCCGCAGAACCGCTTAACACGAGTAATTTGTTTAGCTTGCGTGTCGAGAAAGAAACTATTTACAAATGTAATACTACGGTTGTATTCGTATTAGATACCTAATCAAATGAGCCAATACTTAGATCTATTCTCTGACATTTCGATCTTACGTATTACTCCAAACATTGAAATCGCTTTTTCTCGAAAACACGAAAAAGTCACTTAAGTGGTTCTTCCTGTAAGCCACAGATATATATATATAAACTCTATGTGTGTGTGTGTGTGTATAAGTATACTCGTAAAGTATACCTATATATGTATAGAGGTAGAGGAGACACAGAAACACACAGTACACCTACACACGCATACATACATATGCAGAGGGAAAGCCCTGAACGCTGTACTGTATACAGCGCCTACAAGGGCCCAGAAGGGCCTAAGAGTGGGGAGTATAGAGAGGACATACAGTATAGAGAAGCTAGGTCTTGCTCTAAGTCCACTGCATAGAAACTATCGGTAGTGGGGATCGCTGCACTCCCCTCGCTCTCTCTCTCCTTTTCTCCTCTTTTGCTTTCCACGCTTTCCCTATGCTATATACCTATATATACAATTTTTTTTTTGACGGAAAACATGTGGTCGAGGGAACGCTTTTTCGTTACTTTTTAGTTACCCCTCAGGCGAGCCATAAGAAGTTATCACTTCAATAAAATTCGTAAATTCTGCATATCTTGATGACTAATTGGTCTGTTAAGTACTTCGTTAAGTATATGCGCTCTCTCCTGCTCTCTCTTTTTCTTGCCGTCTCTGTCTCTCTTATGAGCGTTGCCCATGCGTGATGCGTCCTATACGTAAACACACATCGGCGAATAGGCGCATCAGGCTTAATACACATAAATACCTATGCGCCGGAATTTAAGCATTAGTACCAACGGCAAGCTCCGCGGCTCAACAGCGGCTTATTCTTAGTGTATAACGCGAGCTGTGCGGACATAGTGTGTGTGTGTATCTATAGTGGTGTACACGTATACGCATGCACGTATGCATACGTGTTATCGTGTGCAGCGAGTGTTATATACTGAGTAACACTTGTTATACGCTGTAGACGCATTCGCTTATATTAAGTATATTCGCTCTGGGGGCCAAAAGCGTCGTTGATTGAGTTGGAGAGGTTAGACAGATAGAAGCGAGATCGACGCCCGCTACGTGCCGAAACAGACGTGCGCCATGTTCTCACGACGATGCGCGTCAACGCTGCTCAGGACGACCTTCAACAGGACCTTCCTGGAACAACGCAAAAGCTACCACGGTGCTTTTGCTGCCGCTGCCGCTATGCCTCAACTCACCGCCCGGTGTCGATTTCAGTAAGAACGGATTTTATTTTTTGCTCTTGTTTTTCGAGGGGCGAAAAAAGACGAGGTTCGATGGCTTCAATTTCGTCTTCGGATTTGCCGCTGATCATTCATGTATGCAAAAAGATTTCTCGCGATATTTAAACTCCGCTATTCAATTCGGAGCAACACTGTTTTTCTGTGCTCCCTGATACCTTACTACTACATCACGTAATTTTGTTTTTATTATACCAATGCAGTTGTTAAGTTTGTGTATGTATGTGCAATGTGCATGTATGTGTGACGAGTGAGTACAGGTGCACCGTGTACGCTAGTACGCGCAAATCGTAAACACGGAAATCGGGAAACTTAGAAGATAAGTTATGATGAAAAAGACACAATTGCAAGCGTTGAAAAGTAAAATTACGTTAACGGCCATTCATTTGAATATCCCAGCATTAATTTTGATAGCGTTTTATTTTTCTACCAACGAGTATATATAAACATTTTAAAATGCGATAAATTCGTATTAATAAATACGTAGATAAGCTACTTATTAGTATTTTCTTGAATCTCATGAATAACAAAATTATAAATATTTTGACTCCTTGCGGTTCTGCGCATAATTATCTTGTTCGTTTTACTCGCACGTTCTGAAGTGCTAAATATTGCAATTTTTTACTATAACGCTATTGCGAACTTCGAATTTCGGCAGATCGGTCATTTTCAGCAGATCTGCAAGACAGCTGTTCAAATACTCAATGAATAAAATATTTAATTTACGTTTTCCAATATCTTCATATGCCATTTCGTATTCTTCAGCTCATCATATATTCAAACTTTCTATTTTTAGATTTGTTTAGTGATTAAGTATGCAGGGAAATTCTACGATCCATTATTCCTCTACTTTCTTTTCTCACATACATGTGTGGACGTTTCACCTTGAATTCTTCTCTGATAATATTATATGACAGGCAACGATAATACTGACTTGTACAAATTTCTTGATATTATTTTACGATACAAAATTAACATGTTTTTGCGCAAAAGTTTGTTATATTATTTTGCGCATCGCAAAAATCGTACTCACCGCTATAGCACCCACTTCTTGTACATACATCCACATAATGTAGCTTTATCTTTCGATTTCAATCTCAACAACTTTAAATTATACAATTAACTTTTATATTACACGACCATTCATGCTCCCCCAACTAAACTATAAATAGCACGTTACTCTTTTATCTATCATCAGCATTGTAGGTATAAGTAAATTGTGCGTGCATCACATTTAATTAGATTTTTTTCTGTGCGAAATAAAATGGGATTAATTTATCTTCCGGTATGCAACGATGACCATAAGTATCTGTTAACTTGACGACTACGTGCTTCATGAACGAAACACACGTGCATGACTGACTTTAAGACTATGTGAGATTAAAAGAACCCCTTCCCCCTTCCCCCCACCTCTCTCTCTCTCTCTCTCTCTCTCTCTCTCTCTCTCTCTCTCTCTCTCGGTGACAAATTGTACTGAAATTGAATCACGTCGTTTAACTTACAATTTGACCTACTTTTTCTTTTATAACTTGACTTTAATCAAAGTGGTTCAAAGTTGTTTACACTTATATTGCTGAAATTGTGTACTAAATGTGAAACTTTGAAATAAAAAAAATTTTATTCAAGAAAATCTAATTAGAATTAGCTAAAAATGCGTCAAAATAGTTTAAAAATATTTTAAGGTATTTAATCAGATTTATTGCGTAATCTGCATACTATAAAAAAATTATTTTCGTTGTTTGTTGCATTTTTACAGCTTCTTGATAAGTGTACAGGCCTTTCTAACCGATAAATAACTTAATAAGTTAAGTAATTAAAAAGTGTAAAGAATCTAAAAAATTCTGCGAATTGTTTTTCCTATTTCACTATGTATCACAAAAAAAATTTTCTTTTGAGTTAGACTTTTTATCCTAATTTTGATTTTAATATGCAAAAGAAAGAGTTGAAGTTTCTACAATTGTTTTTGGGTGAAAATTTTCATTTTGTCTTCAAAAATGTAATCATTTAAATTATTCTGTGTATCCAAAATCGCGTTATTCATATTTTTTAACGTATGAGTAACTATTTTCATCACCTTCAATTCCATTCTCTTTGTACCCTAAGAAATTTGGAGCCATTTGTCGATTTTTAGTTTTGCTTCGAAACTGTAAAGAATTTTCAATTTGTTTGAATCATTAAAGATAAATATTTTATGAATCATTAAAAAATTTCCAAATATTCAACCATTTAAATAATCAACATTAATCGTGCTTAAAAAAAAATAAAGATCCATTTTTATATTTTAAACTCAAAATTTAAATATCTCAAAATATAGTACATTACTATACAAGTGACCTAACTGGGTCATTATTTCACAGCTTGTAAATAGCGCTAATAATGATGTTCACGCCGGGAAATAATGGACTACTTAGGTTACATATATCTTAATATACTATTAATTAATATTTACTTATGAGGAGACATAATTTAATCATCCATATGTAATTATAAGAATCGACGGATTCAACCTACAAGTTTCTTTTACCTGTATATCACTTACTCTAAAATTTAAATAAAGCTAGTCATGCCGGATTCACAAATAAATAAAAAATGTAAAAATATACTTTTATTTCTCCTCAATTTCAAATTTGACTCGATATTAACAGTCCTTGACGTGTCATGTGTCATTCAGTATACAAATCATTTGAATCTGAAAATAGACGATAAAAATCATTTGAAATCAGCATAGTTACAGATTCTCTTTGCTTTTCCAACTATAAATATAGATTCTTTGTAAAAAGAGAGCAACAGCTAATTCATTATAAATTCAACTTCCATTATTATTCTAATACTCAACTGACACATTTCATGCTCTCTATAATACTCAGAAGCGCGAGCTTCGATTTTTCAGTTCTTTGCGTGCATCTTTCTGGCGCGGGGTCTTGTCGCGCTAGTCTTCGTGCATCGAAATTTTTCATCTGTACTTGTATGTAATGGATAAAAATAGGTGGGTTGTTAAATTCTTAAAATAAATAAAATCGTGCAAGTATTTTAATTGAGTTCAAGGATGTGCATCATATCATATATTTAAAAAAAGCTGCTAGTTTTATAATATACGATACAAACCATGAATGTACAATCAAGAATTGCAGTGCAAGAACGATAAAAAAAAGCGACGACCTCGCCTTTACAATCGGCAATTGGTCGTACTTATTTACCAACTTTCTAAATTTCCATCTTCTCGCCTTAAACGACGAACAGGGAAAACTTTCACAGCATTTTGACTGCTCGAGTTATGCGGATTTTTCTAAACAGCTGTCTAGCCTAATAAATCATGGTGCTTTCGTGCCTATTTAACTTTTTTTTTCTATTGGACCTGGTGCAGAGCGAAGAACGAGCGAGGTGTACACTCGGTGGTCCAGACCAACTGGGTGACCGCTAGAGATGAGAGCCGAGAAATGATGGCATTGTGGCCAGACATCGTTCGGGACCTCACGGAAGCTGGGAAACACGGTGACGTTCCTGAAGCGACTAAGTGGTTTGCCAAAGTACATTTTTAATCTTCTGTTTGTGTGTTAATGCTATCTGAATTATATATTTATATTCACTTACACACAAATGTATTTTGTTTTTATGCAGGTACTGCAGTACAATGTGCCAAACGGTAAAAAAACTCGAGCTCTATCGTTGGTCTACGCGTACATGAAACTCGCACCAGCAGAAGACCTCACAGAGGAGAACATCAGATTAGCTAGAATACTAGGCTGGTGCGTCGAAATGGTAAACCACTATGCATTTCATTATTCTCACAAGTTTTTCCATAAACATCTATCTTCATTTTATCGGACGTACGCAGATTCAAGCATTCTATCTTGTAATGGATGACGTGATGGACCATTCGGAAATGCGAAGGGGCCAGCCATGTTGGTACAGGTACAATAACATTGGGTTAGCCGCCCTCAACGACGGAATTCTCATTGAGCATGCCACCTACCAGTTGCTCAGATTGCATTTTCGATCAAAGCCTTGCTACGTCGAGCTTTTTGAAACTATGCAACAGGTCTGCTATAACTCAGTTCAAGCATATCATGATAAATACTTTTTGCTCATACAAACGAATTTTCATTGTAGAATTCAATGAAAACGACGTTGGGACAAACACTCGATCAGTTAGCGACGAATTTCGATAAGAGGTCGAACTTGGATCTGTTTACCATGGACCGCTACAACTCCATCGTAAAATACAAAACTGCTTACTACACATTCGTCATGCCGGTTCAACTAGCTATGCACTTTGTAAATATCTTGTTTTTTTTTTTAATATTTCACTGCTATGTATTGAATCTTTTGAACTTTCATCGATCAAAATTTATTTTCATTCATTCAATTTGATTTGTTTCCTTCAAGGCTGGTGTTAAAGATCCAGAAATGCACCGACAGGCTAAAACGATTCTTTTGGAAATGGGTCACTTTTTCCAAGTGCAAGACGATTATCTTGACTGCTTTGGCGATCCTCAAGTTACTGGAAAAAACGGCACAGATATTCAAGACGGCAAATGCTCGTGGCTAGTTGTTGTCGCTCTGCAACGTGCTACTCCGGCACAACGAAAAATTTTGGAGGTTTGTATATAGTGTTTTTCTTAATTTTTATATCCGATACCGTGATATGTAAAGATTTATATATTTTTTAAGGAATGTTACGGGCATCATGATCCAGAAAAAGTTTCTAAAGTGAAGCAGTTGTATAACGACTTGGGATTACAAATGACGTATTCTGTTTATGAAGAGGAAAGTTACAACCTCATGAATACTCACATTCAACAGATTTCACGAGGTCTTCCACACGATCTTTTTTTCAAATTTCTCAAAAAAATTTATCGCAGGCATGCTTAAATCTAGTATTTTCTTAACGTCGTGTAAATGGCAAACAAATTAAATCGTGATATGCTGAATAATTCCCAACAAATATTATATAATACGTATTTTTATTAAATTAGAACCATCTTGTTTACGTTTGATTCAGTCAATTTTTCTAATATTAATTTGTTTTTGATAGACTAATTATACTATCTAAAATATAAAAGAATATTTTTAAACCGTATGGTATGGGATAACAAAAAATAGATATATATATTGTACTTATATACATTGTTATAATACAAATGCCAGTTGATAATGTAAAAAAATATTCTAATTATATTCATACTGTTTTTATCACTCATTTTTTCTGTATTTTGCGCACCTTCCTTCTGTTCCAAGGAACCTTTTTTTTCAAGTTATTGCGAATTTTAGATCTTACTATCTCTTTTAACTCGCGCCTTCTATTCTTGAAGTCACATTTCTCTTGCGCCGCTTGATTTTTGAAAAACTGTTTCGCTTCTAAAAAAAAACAAAATGTTAAACGTTTAAAAGTTTTAAAATCTACAAAAAAATACATAAATGTAACTTGCCTTCAAAACGCGGATCATTATGTATAAAAAAAAGTCGGTCATCATTTGAACGAGAAAACTTATTATTTGTTGCCGTCTCGCTTATCGAACTATTTTTATTATTTGATTCCTCATTACCATCTTCGTCATCAGAAGAATCATATTTAAAGGGATTTTTAGCACTAAAATTAAACTGAAAACTTTCTTTGCTTTCCTCTTTTTCCATTTTTACATTATTGTTACCATTATCTAAAATAGAATAAAATGCATAAACAATTTCAATATATTATTTTTATAAGTAAAGATGAGAGGATTATATTTACCAGTTTCGGATGGACTTCTTCCAAAAGCTTTTAGTAAACTAAAACCTTCATTTTGTTTTAAACTCTCAACCAATTTGTCTGAAACATCATAAAATATTTCTTTGGATGTTGGAATCACAGATTCTACCTCAACTTCATTGCTACTCAATTTTACTTTCTTTTTAACGGGTTTTTCTTTTTTTGATTTTTCAATCTTAACTTCATATGCTTCATGATTACTTGCTGTAGGATCATATCTGATCATTTTATTTTTTCTGAAATTTAAATATATGATAAAAGCACACTACTAAGCATTCGTTTTTCTAATAAACACTGAGTTTTTCTATTGCACTATTCATATTATACTAATATCTTACTTTTTTATTGCTTCATTGGGATCTGCTGTTGGAGACTTGATTGATTTACCTAATACATTTCCTAAGATATCCAGTTGCCATTTTTTTTCATCTTCCATTTTTTGAGTATCATCTGTATGGTTTTCTTTACTTATAATTTTATCATTTTCATCGTCGACAAAGCGTTCATCAAGGACAAATCTCTTATCGTTTCCAATACTTGTTTGCAACTTTAATAACTAAAAAAATATATATTGACAAATTTGTAATATAAATCAACTTTAAATAATTTTTTTTTATTTGTAATTTACAGGTTTATAAATTTTGTTATTTATACCTTGCTCTTCAATTGTGCTTTAGCATCTATTTCAGCTTCATCCCAATTGATCTTTTCTTCATCTTCATCATCACTGTCAAAAAGGGTATTTTTCTTAGGTGCATTTTTTTCAGTTGTTGTAATTTCGGAATCAATATTATCACTAAACACAATTTTGTTATTACATTGATTCTTATCCTAAAATTAAAGTGAATAATGATTATGATACTTTCAAAAAGTGTTAACTAATTTTTTTTGTTAAAGTTTTGTTAGTTACTTACAACACATTTTAAAGCATTACGTATAACTTGTTCTTGTGATTTAAAAGCCTGCTTTTTCTGCTTTAAAGATGTTAATCGTTTTTTTTCAGACTCAGTAATAAGTGTAGGTTTTATAACAATTTCTGACGTTGCTTGATTATAATCCTTATTTGAACTGATGACACTTTGTTTTTTGAAATTGATTTCCTGCATTATCCTTTCTGATTCCAGTCCATCCTCATCAAAGAATATTTGTTTTTTTGGTTTAATAAATTCATTTGTAACTTTTGATATTTTTAGTGTGGAATTTTCTTGGTCTGAACCTGCTTGTAGATGCAGTGCTTGATTGCTAATATCAAGTTCTTCCTGTATATGTTTGCTATGTTTCCTTTTTGATTCAATTGGTTCAAATGGTTCATTTTTATAGTCATTTGATAGAAAATCTGCATCAGAAAATGTCTTACGTTTAGCTTTTGATGCTGTATTATTGAAGACATCAGGCTTAAAGCATTCATCTTGTATTGGTACATGAGGTGCCAGTGATTTTACTTTACTTTCAGTTCTTTCTCTTTTTATTCGTTCTAGAAAACTTTCTTTTGCTAATTCCACATTTATCTGGAACCCATCGATTCTCTCACCATTCAACTCACAAAAACCTAGAAAATTATATTGATTTGTAAGTTAAAAGTAGAAAGTTTCTTAATATTTGTATTAAAAAAACTTACATGTTTGTAAATTTTTATCTGAAGTTGTAATATTAATAAAGGCAAACTTGTGTATTTTATTATCCAAGTCTTTCTTTTCCTTTAAATCTATTTTCGTTATAGTTGCATATTTTCCAAACAACTCTTGTATTTTGTCCTGAGATATATTTATAGGTAAATTTTTAACAAATAATCTGTAATCCTTTTCCATTTTTTATTTTGAATGAATAATTGTTTTAGACGAAAGGAAATTGTTAGTCCAATTTCAAGTTATAAAAACACAAACATGATTTGCACACGTAACTGAATACGCAAATTACTTTGTATAATCCAATTTATTTTAGGTTATAAACACTATCACAGAAGGGCCACGTGTGGCGGTGTATGCGGGGAATCTTCAAGAGTATGTATAGTCTACTCCAGTTACTTAATTTATATCATTCGATACGTCGGTAATAAAGAATTATTTTTTACCAGCAGATGTTAACGCAAATTTGAATTTGAGCTGCATAACACATACTTGCAGGATTTACTCGTGTACTCATTATTTCACTCGTGTTTCATTAATTTACTGTACCACAAATAAAATTTTTAACGAATAATTAGTTTAAAAATAAAGGGATTTAATTTCACTTTACTTACTCTAAAAAAAAAGAATATTCAGAAAAAATATGCAAGTTCGAATAAGAAAATGTAAAATAATCACATCAAAGGTGTGACACTTACAATAATTTCAAATTGTTATTACAATACGACCATTGCATAACACAAGACAATTAAGTACTATTGCCTTGTCGAAGAAAAAAACGACTATTCGAATTCGAAGTCATAAAATTATAAGTAACCTAGTTTAATTTCACAAAACTCGAGTTTAATCATGAGAGACACATCAATATAGAAAATAGTGGTATATCGGTAGGTTGGTTCGAGCTTAATTAGATTTTCAAGCATTGCGGGGTTTCCATAAACGAATCGCGAAACCTTCCAAGATACAAGTTGCCACAGAGTTGCTTTGACCTACGAGAGGGTAAGTTGTGACGAGCAAGAGTGGGCCAGCTTCGCAGTTGAGACCAGAAGAGAATCGCATTGAGAAGACGAAATTCTACAAAAGAAAGTTCTCCGACGATTCAACTCGATTTTTTGACAGGCCATTGAGCGTCTGTCAGCGAGTTGCGAGAAGAGGGTTTTTCTCGAGGTAAGTTATGCTTCAAACTTATTTCTTTTGATACGCAGCGAAAGAACGGATACTATAGATTTATTCGATACGTTAGAAAATGATTCGCAATGTTTTAACTGATCAATAACTATCTATATTAGCTCGGGTACGACATTATTATCCTAGAAGTGTAAAATTTATAGGATATATACTGCTTAAAAAAAAATGGAATAAATAGCACTAATTTCCTTTTTACTGTAATAACGTGGAATATCTTTTTCCATATTCTATATGTAATAGAGTCCTTAATGTGATTTAAATCCGCGATCGCATCGCGTTTAAAATTAACATATTCCGAAAATTGTAGATCCAGGTGAAAGCGAATAAAATAAATCAATATATACTTTCGGTGTCGACGTTAAACATGAGAGAGATAGAGAAGTGAATTTTCAGAAGCAAAAGTAAAAAAAAATTCTCTTCGGTCGTTATGCAGCCGAGGTTATTCAAGCAGATTGATACTTTGCCCCGAAATTGTACATTAGCTCTCGGCGCGGCGGCGGCGGCGGCGGCGGCGACGGCGACGGCGCTCTCGAGGAATCGGTTTAGAAAAACCGCGAGTGAAAAAACGACCGTATAAGAAGACGTAGTTTAAACCGCATACTATACCTATATATATACATCGGCGTCGCGCGGCCGAGAAGAAAAAGGTGGAGGAGAGGACATGATGCCGGAAATCGTAGTTTATTTCGCTGCGGTTTTCTTTCAATCCGTTATGGAATGCCTGCAGGGGGGGGGGGCAGCTATATATCTTAAACGTCCGTTAAAATATACATGAGGTTCGGAAACGCTGCGATTGCTAAACACGTATATAAGAATTAGATAAGCTTTTTTTCCCCCCGCGCGCGCGCGCGCACATTTTATCGGCGCCGTGGCGCAGAGTAAAAGATTTCTTTTCTTCTGCTAATATACGTATACGCCTGCGTTATCGTTGTTTTTCAAGAGGGCATAAAATCCTTTTATTCGCGTGTTATTGGCGTTTTGAGCTGCGCTATTAAAAATTTCTCGTGTACAGTGCGCGATTCCTTTTCTCTCTCTCTCTCTCTCTCTCTCTCTCTCTCTCTCTCTCTCTCTCTCTCTCTCTCTCTCTCTCTTTCTCGCTCTTGGCGTTCGAGGGTTGAATCCGTGCAGCTTTCAAAATTTTTCGCTAAATTTTCCACGCACAAAACGACCGCGAATTCGCTATCGATGGAATGCTGAGAAAAAAAAACGATCGCAGGGGAGGGGGCGAGGGTGATTTGCGAAAGAGTACATTGAACACAATTGACGAGCGGTACGGAGGGCTAATATACAGCGCACACTTGCACGGAGCGCACTTGTGGCTCGAGCGCTCAAGCTCTAGTCACGCACATATATAGTATATACTCTGGCCCGCGCATATATACACAAAGAGTGTACACACTACACACACCGTGCGTACATATAGGACTGGTTATGAGTATACGTATAGGCAATACATATAGAGAGCCGCCGCGTTTGTCGTCGGTCGCGGCGGCGCAGTCGTACAGTTGCGCACATAATGCAATACAGATATACAGCGCGAGATCGAGAGACAGAGAGACAGAGAGAGAGAGAGAGAAAGAGAGAGAGAGAGAGAAAGAGACACACACGCCAGCGACGCACACACATATAGGGGCTCGGCGCAGTTCTTTGGCACACGATATCATGTGCAACGCGGCGGCGGCGGCTGCGGCGGCGACAGCGCGTATAGGTGTGGGTGTGGGTGAACAACGTACGCGCAGCCGTATAGAGCGCAGGCGACGATATAGCAAGTGGGCCCGTGCGCGCGCGAGTCACGACGACGCGGCTGCACGAGTGCGGCGTGTGTGCGCGAGCGCGCGCGCGCGCAATGAGAGTGAATACGAGCGCGGCGGCGGCGGTGGCGGCGGCGGCGGCGGCGGTGGGTCTGGAGCGCATCGTCTTGCGCGCAGCGACCGCCCGCCCGCGCGTGTGTTGAGGCGGCTTCCGTGCGTGTGTACACGCCAGAGTCGGCCTGGTATATGAGATATTGATTTTTCCGCGCAGAGAGAGTTCCAGCGCAAGCGCTCCACGCTTCCCGGCGGCGCCAGCGACTTACGGGGGGTGCGGCTGTAACCATGGATCCCAGTGTACTGGCCAACATGGACAAGGACGCACTGAGGAAGCAGATCGAGAACATGAAGTACCAGGCCAACATGGACCGATGGCCCCTCTCCAAGAGCATCGCAGCGTGAGTACACTACATCGGCCCGTCTGCCCCCCGAGAGCGCATACCCTCGGAGCCGCGCTTCCCGCCTCCGCTTCCAGCACTCCGAGGGCGAGACGCACCGCTAGATCTTTTTATCTCTCGCTTCTCGCCAACCCTCCGCTCTCGTGCACGCATACACACTCGCTCCGTCCCCGATTCCGTATGTACGCGGGGGGACGGCGAGCGAGCGAGCGAGACGCCTCCTGTCAATCGACGCTGCTGCTGCTGCTGCTGCTCGCGCGCCTCCCTCGGCCTCCTCATCCCCTGGAAGCGTATCCTGCCCGAGTGCCGCGAGTCCGATGGACACAGTGCGGATAACGTGTACACGGAGACAAGCTTAACTGGGACGAGGACTGACACATGTTGACGACGGGAGAGTCGCCGCTCGATACGGCCGAGTCTTTCTCTCTCTCTCTCTCTCTCTCTCTCTCTCTCGCTCGCTCGCTCGCTCGCTCGCTCTCTTGCTCTCCCAACTTCGATTTTATTGGGCGGGTGCTCTTCTGCTTCACGCGGTCCGTGTGAATATTTTTTTTCCCTTTCGTCCACGACGGCATCGCTGCGGACTGCGGAGACTTCCATAGCGGCTCTGCGTACACCCGCACACACACACACACACACACACACGTACGCGTACGCGTACGCGTACGAGCGATACGTGTGTGAGTGCGTGTATATATATAAGTACGAGTGTGATTGACCGAGTCGTGCGGCGGCGGGGTGTTCGCGCGCTAGTTGACGTCATCGCGGAAGAATCCCCTTCGACACTGTACACTCGTCGCGAGCGAGATGTATCAGTGGAAGCTGATCCTCTCCGTGCATTTCGACGTCTCTCTCTCGCTCTCTCGGGTCTCGCGGCCGATGCACAGCCTCTCTTTCTTTTGTTGTGACACGAGCAAGTTCAACTCTCTCGCTGTACTATATACCCTCGGCTACTCCTCTATAATACGCGCTCGTACTTGTTGGCCCCCTCAGGTTTTGCAGTGTCGACAATATACTCTCGCGCGGCGAAAGGGGTTGGGTGTACACGGCACTGTACTAGCGGCTTGTCGGAGACGCTCTCGCTGTGCACGCGGAGCGCCGAGTATTATGGGCGTTTTGCATTTCTTCCCCCCCCCCCCCCATTTCTTCCTTTCGCCTTCGCCTACTTCGTTAATCGAGCCCGTGCACATACGTCTCTCTCTCTTTCTCGGTCTCGCGCGCGCTCTGCGTCCCCCTGCACTCTGCTCCGCGGCCTGAACTTTCATTCATTTTTCTTTCCCGAACGCGCTGCGCCGTCGCCTTCGACGACGGGCAATTCTCAATTTCGTTTTGCGCAATTTTTGTTTTTTTTTTTAAAGCGCGCATCGTAAAAACCACGAGCAGTCTTTTTCTTTCTGTACGGAATTTCTCGGAGTCTCGCGTAAAAAAATAACAAGTGGCTTGCGATAAGAATTAAAATTGAAGACAGCTCTTTTACGACTTAATTAGCATGCGTTTATTCTAATCGGGAACATCGAAAAATTCAGATGGTGTGTGTACGCACACGATAAGATTACACGGCAGGCGTACGTACACACACACAGGCGCGTATATACACACACGCACACACAATGTGCTCTCTCGGTGATTTCGCCACTGCAGCGCGGCGTTTACGCATTTTTTTTTCTTACATCCCAAACTATCATTATAATCCATTTAATACAACGTGCAATTATAATTTATGTCACAGTTATATTCCCTCCGTACGCTTTATATAACGTTTAACAATGAGCTGAGTTTATATTTACGCCGATTATTATATACTTCCATGAAAATAATTTTAACGATTGCCGAAAACAAAAAAAAAACACTTTAATAGCACATCGTCGTCGTCGTCGTCGTTGTCGTTGTCGTCGTCGTCGTCGTCGAGGAGGCGGGGGGAAGGAGACGTGCAATTACGCTCAATTTTTATTAATAGACTCGCGAGTAATAATCGCGAATCAATAACCGATGACGGATTTTTCTTTCGTCGCCACCGGCGTGTATACGCGATAATATGCACG
Source organism: Philotrypesis tridentata (assembly GCA_018906965.1). Lineage (NCBI taxonomy): Eukaryota > Metazoa > Arthropoda > Insecta > Hymenoptera > Pteromalidae > Philotrypesis > Philotrypesis tridentata. The sequence goes on from JACCIB010000001.1 coordinate 16,118,477, forward strand.
CGAATTATCGGTAAATCGCGTAACAGCGACACAAAAAAACACACACACACACACACACACACACATGCACAGCCGGCGCGCGTGCCATACGACGAGTTTTCCGCGAATCGCGCGCTGTCGCGGCAATTGTCGCGGAGCTCCCGCGTCTTCTTCACAAGCCGGCGCGCGCGAGCTCCTCGAAAGAGCGCGGCAAATGATAAAAAAATAAATAAACAAAAAAAAAAAAAAAAAAACAAGGCGAGCACACGCTCGCGCACGAAAATAAATTTGTATTCTCGTGTGTTTTATCGGCTGCGCACGCACGTCGGGAGCGTCGGGAAAAATTATGCAAACGTCTGGCAATTTTTCAAATAGCACCTGCGCTTGGCTTCGGAAAGAAAGACGAAAAGAGGGAAAGACAGAGGGAGGGAGAGAGAGAGAGAGAGAGAGAGAACAAGCAGAACTGCACATACTCACATACGTCCGTATCGTATGCATGCACACCACGAGCCGAGAGCAGCGGTGCGCATTGCACATGTTTTATTGGCGCTGCAACGCTGCTACACTGCGGCTCCCACGTATATGTCTATACGTTATATAGACATACGCGCACGATTCATAATATGCATATTTCAATGGGGTGCGAGGGGACGATACGTGTCGAGAGTACAGGTATACACACAGACGTAGAGACGACGATGACAATTCGATATGCTTCATTGAGGGAAAAGTGTGCGCGGCGGTGGCGCGGTGGCGGCGGCCGGGATATCGTTTCTCAGATTTCGAGGCGCGACGGTTCACTTGAACTTCCTCCTATGCAAGGACTGTATTTACAGCTGCGGTAAAGCGTTTGTATCGCAGTAAACGTTGGATCGTTTCAGCTCTCAGCCTCTATATATCTACGATATCCCGCTGAATTTTCTTGCCGAGTATCAATCTAGTTTATAGATCTGCACAGCCGCGAGCAAAAAAATCGCTCGTCCGTACTGTATGTAATATATTTATGGATAAAACACTGATAAATACTATGCACAGCTGCAGTAGTATTATCACGGTGTGCCTAAAACCGTGGAATATCCCGTTAAAGAAAGTCGCGGCGAGAAAGGAAGGAAAAAAAACGCAGCCGTACGCGTCCGCGCGCGTTATATACTTATATATTATATTTATACATACACAGTACACACGTACACACACACATACCAGTCGCTTGTTATTCACAAGTTATTATATCGGCGAGAGTAGCTGTGCATTATTACGAGGATGTGTGCTACACACTCGGCTCTCGAAATTGCGCGACACTTGCGCTCACGTCTCCCAAGTTATAATTTCTTCCTAAACTATACACATTCCGCGGGGATGATGTGTGCGCGACATACCGAGTGATTTACAATATAAATGATATAAACACGATGTATAATCTCGCGTAGCTCCGATATACGCTTATATGCTCGCAGATTGTCCGTGTAACGCAGATGTAATGCACACGAGCGCGTACAAGTGCGTATATAATACCAGCGATGTGGAAATTGATTGCAGACTACGCTAACGATTGGCCGTACTATTTTACAAATTCGCGTGGAAGTGCATCATCGCCGTGAGGGAACAATTATACATACATGGGCTTTTGCAACGCTGAATATACGCGCGCGCGCGTGCGCAAGAGAGAGAGAGAGAGAGAGAGATTTTTATTGCTCGCTAAATATTTCTGCAGCCGCGCGCAGCTCGGACTATTATAAAATGATTTTTCATTATTAATCGGTCGTATAATTCGTTTCACAATATTTAGTGAGGATAATAAAGAGAAGATTGTTGTTGTTTTTCTCTTTCTGGCTCTCCTTCATTACGGAATCGCGTAAACGCCGCGGCGTTTCAAAAGAAATCCACTCGGCGCTGACTCGCGCGCAGCAGCTGGCTTTGCGCGCGCAATCGTAAAAACGAGGAGAACTTTTAGGCTAGATCAATTTCCCACAAAGAAAAAAGAAGAAAAAAAAATATGATACACGGCTTCTTAATTCTCTCTCCGCACTCTCACTCTCATTACAAAGCCGGTTCGCGTCGCTCGCGTTTCTGCACCTGCCGCGGCGCGGCGGCACACCAGAGAGGACACGACGCGAAAGTTCGGCGCGATGACCTAACCCGTTCGCGTATACGTATATATATATATATACATCATGCACGCTCTCTATAGGACGCGCATTGAGAGACAGGGACAGGAGTCCAAAAGGAGAGCACGATTCCCATTGAGCATTTTATGTAATAGAGGACGCGAAAGCGCGCGCGTGGCTCCTTTCGGTCGCCGCGCGCGACAAATTATTATTATTTTTTACATAATCGCTGGGAGAGGCTACTCCCGCGGTTACATCAATCGTATCGGACGCCACCGGCGCTGCTATACTCGCTTCGTTACATGATTCCGCGAGTGAACGAGGCCTCGATTTCATTGAAGCCGCTCGCGCTCCCGCCGCTGCTACATATATATATATATATATATATCTTACTGCCGCGGCTTCGCGTCCAATTTCTTTTTCGACGCGCGAATATACACGCGCGTATTATACCCGGCATCGCATTGTGAGAAATTAATGCGCGTCAGGCGCGAATACGCGTACGGATATATAGATATATGCGCATTGTGCGCATGCACGCCCACTCTTGCAGCGCGCTACATACGAGACACAGGCGAGTTTCGTGCCGCTGCTGCAGAAGTGGTTGAGTACAGCGCGCAGGGCTCTCTCAATCGGCGCGAGTTGATTAGATAATTAGCCGCTGCAGCGCAGTACGGGCTTTTTCCTTGCCCGCGCACTTTGAATTATTATTCAATTTTTCAAACAGCGCACACAGCCGCTCCGCTGCGCTCTGGCCAATGACTTTTTTGTCCCGGCGTGCTCGAGGTGTGTGTTTTTTTTCGGTTATTGCGGCCGTCGTAACTCACCGCTTGTTACGGAGTATATTGGCCTCGATGCCGAACGAAAAACGACAAGTCGCGCGCGGATTCGGATTTACCATTAGACGATTTGGTGCACAAATAAACCCGAGAATAAATCTGCGAGCGAGCGAGCGAGAGGTTGCTCTGTGCATAAAGCGCTCCTTCGATGCCTACAGCTCGCTTTTTTCGCACATTAATATTTTGAGCATAGATACATACAAAGTAACCAATGAGGAAGGCAAAAAAATGCGTAGGAAGCTGAGCACTTGCGAGCCCGCGAAATTGCCGTTTTAGTGCGTGTACGATCAATTCTCCTAGAAAAATGCACTTTTGGGGGGGTCCAGAAATTAAGAATCTTTTTTTTTTGTTTTTAAGCTAGAGGTTTCGGAGCGGTGAGATTTTCTTCTGTAAGACGAGGGATAGTCAAAAGTGCAGAGGAACATGGGAAAAGTTACTTGTAACCATATTTCTGAGCCATTTTTACATTTTTTTTACAAAAAATTAATGCGTCAAAATATTGGAATAATAACAACTACGAATGTTTCCGAGTTCCAAATAAAATTTAAAATTGCACTACACTAAAGTACAACAAAAGAGCTTTAGTTTAAAAAACAAATATGCCCGGATTCGATGCTCTGATCAAAAGTTATGTCCGTTAAAAAAAAAAAAATAATAAAAGATCCGAATGGCCGATCTTTTTTTTTCACCATATATACCTCCCCATGTTAAATTTTTATATTCCATGTTTCCCATGTTCTTCTGCAGTTTTGACTATATATTTTAGCTTATAGAAGAAAATCTGATCGGTCCGAAACCTCTAGCTTTAAAAAAAAATTTTCCATTTCTGGACCCCCGAAAAGTGCATTTTTCTAGGAGAATTGGTCATATAATCGCGTTAATTTTTTTCTCTTCTAATTTTAATATTTTAAATATACGCTCCCATAATAAGCGTTCAGGAGGCTGAAAAATATTCGTTTGCATTGTCTGCGCGTTTACGGCTTTTAAATACAAAAATAACGCGAGCTGGATGTCCGAATTTTATTTTATTTTTTTCATAAAACAATTAACGTTACTTCTCGACCCGTTTTCAGGCGTCAGCCTACTTATTTCTAATTAAGAGAACAGTATTCGGTTAATGATGCACGAGCCGCAGTTCTCGCTGCAAATTAATCCACTTTATTCTCAAGCCTTCATCCTTTTTTCACCTCCCATCACTATTCTATTTAAAGTATAATAGCAGGGTATAGTTTCATTGTCATCGGCAGGTTTCTAAAAAATTTTTCCCTCAGTGTATATATACGCTATATACCCATAATATTTTCTCCTCATCCGCGGGAGTCGCGTAAAAGTCACTTCTAACTTCGCACAACGTACGACTTCCCTTTGTAATAACGAGAAATGAAAGAGGACGACTGCGTATGCATGCGCGCGTATGCAAGAAAGGAAAAAAGATTCGGTTTCGGGAGGGCTTGGATTTCACTAGATTTTTCCCTTACACGTTACCCGGGCAGTTCCGCCGCTGCGCATCCGATTTTTCAAGTGTGCGCGCGCGCGCGCGCATTGTGCACAATAAAGCTGCACAGGAGAAATCTTCAATTGAATTATCAATCAAATAAAAAGAGCGCAAACGCAGAAACACAGAGCGAGCGAGCGAGCGAATAATTGTTTCCCGCTGCGATTTTACCGCGGCTATGCAGCGCCGCGAACGTATACTTATATACACAGTCGTCGTCGTCGTCGTCGATCGGATAAGCCGTGCGGCGCGCCGCATTGGAAACGCGATTCGCGCTCGTACACAAGCTTATAACAAATTGACGAGTCTCTTTCTCGCGATAGTCTTCTCTCGGTGGCAGCGGGGTTTCGGCAAAAACTTTCGCCGTCGCCGTGTCGAGAGAGCCGTGCGACTCTGTTGTCCCGGCGCTGCCCGCGACGGAGACTGTATATGTATATAGTCGTATATATACACTATATACGCGAGAGAGTGAAAGGCCCGGTGCGCGCGTATATATATATATATATACGCGAGAGTAATATACACGCGAGAGCAGCGGCGGCGATTCGTTGCTCTAGCCGCCGGCGCGTTTCTCGCCGCGCGCGCTCGATCGTTCGAGTTCCTTGTGTCGGACAATAGTAGGCAGTGACCGGTATATGTAGAACGCGTACGTGTGCTGCAGTTCCATAAAGCGCGATTTGCCATTTGCCAGCGCGAGATTTTCATATATGCCTGAAAGAGAGAGAGAGAGAGAGAGAGAGAGAGCGAGAGAGAGAGAGAGAGAGAGGGAGAGAGCTTGCGCTTGCGCAAAGCAGAGGGGAATACGATGATTCCCTTGACCTAGGCGCAACGCGAGAGATGCGGATGAAAGGAGAAAAAAATGAGGGCTAGAAAAACGAGCGCGCGCGCACACACACACACACATACATATATATGAAGGAGAGTGAGAGGAGAGGATCGGCTCTGCATAATATATATTAAAACCCGTATTCTCTCTGTCGCAGAGGAAATAATGTGCTGAATGAAAGTGGTTTCCCTTCTCTGCCCCTCACTCTCTCTCTCTCTCTCTCTATTTCTCGGAGTTTCAATCGCGTGTGCATGCTGTATACGGTTTATTGATAGCCGCGTGTGTCGCGCCGATATATAACATTTCTTCGATGCTGTGCTGCAGCTGCTTCACTTCCCTCTGCTCTAGGGAACGTCCTCTCTCTCTCCCTCTCGTTCTGACGTCCGATAGAACGTATACGCGCGGCTTTCGATTAAAATTTGAAAAAAAGCCGCTGCAGGCGTCTATAATAAGCCGATTATCGTGAAAGCCTCGCTCTCGGACTGATGTCAATTATTCGGAACGAGCGATTGAAGATTGACATTTTTCACATCCTGCGCCTTTTAAATAGCTCACCGAGAGCCTGTCTCTGATATAAACGTATACATACATATACGCGAGGATCATATACACTATACACGTGTGCATTACACAAGTTCTTAGATGCCGAGATAATAATAAATTAGCCGCGCGGTAATTTATGAATGAAAGTGAAAAAGAAGATTATCGCGCGCGCGCGCACACAAGGTATTCGGATAGAGGAAATAATTCAGGCGCTCTTTTGTGTATCACGTGTATGCAATCGACGATAATCTATCGACTTTACATGCACTTACAACGCGAGCTTACAACTATAGTATCACCTGCACCGTGTATTTTGATCAGATAAAATTTTCATGCTAATTGTTGGAACATCTTTGAATTTCATCGCGTGCGAGAGCTACTGCAGTGAATGCAGTGAATACGCACGGATTTAACTGCGACGTGTATACGCGTGCATTAATAATCGCATCCGCATGAATCTAAGTAAATAAAGTGCATTTTAATCAAATGCATTTGATACGCGAAATTAATATATAGCACTGTTATGTAATTTTAAACACATTTGCAACTAAATAAATGTGAAGTAAACAAATTAGACTTAACATTATTACGCAATCTAAGTGCGCGATTTCGTTATTCGTAAATTGCAAAATTGTTACAAGCGACAAAACAGAATTTACTACTGCAATCATTTGGGATAATTTTGTTAACTGCACGAGTTATAAACTTAATTTTAATCCCATTTCTCGGTGATTATCATCGTTATAGTAGCTCGGATCTATTTTAAAAAGTTCTCATCAAATTTTCACGGGCTTCACGATTACGTGACTGGCTTGGAATGCACATACATTAACTATTAGTCTTGCATCTTAATCCCAATCGAGTCTCTCCCCCTTCCCTTCCTCTCTTCCTATGTCAGTGTATAGAGGGTCACCCCGATAATTCCGATGGCTTCGCGTTAATTAACACGGCTCCTCTTCAGAAAAAGAAAATTGAATCTGCCCCGCGTGCTGGCGTTACGTAAAGTGTCTCCAAGTAGCGCCTCGCTGCTCGTGTCGCCTCCGCTGCGCGCTGCGCACTGCACTGGAGAAATTTGTCGGGAAAAAATTAATCGTGCCCGGAAAATCGTCTGTCCCCCTCCCCCCCACCCTACGTACACCGCAGAGCCCAATGTCGTGAGACTTCCTCGACGAGTGCGGTGAGCCCCCATACGAGCTCGTTACAAGCGCAGCGAGAGAGACGGTCTGTCAAACCTGCTGTCGGCACATCACGTATGACCGACTGGCTACTACTCTCAAACGAGCTCGTTAAAATCAGGCGCGCGCATTCTGTCGGAAGCTCCGCACTGATGGATTTTCCAGCGGCGTGCGGTATACACACTCAGCGCCTCGGCGTTTTTCGCCCGAGTTCGTTGCACCTGTCGCGCGCTTATCGCATTATCATTGCTCTGCCTTGAAACGCATAACTTGCCGCTTGCATTTTCCTCCCGTACAACCGTGCGAATTCTCTTCTCTCTCTCTCTCTCTCTCTCTCTCTCTCTCTCTCTCTCTCTCTCTCTCTCTTCTCTCTCTCTCGCTGTCGATCGATCGAAGGCTCTCCGAGGTACATAGGGACGCGTGTAATGCGCTCAAGAAAGTCATCGCGTGCACAGGCTCTTAAGCGATTATTATGTAAGGCACCGTGTATACGTGTACGTGTGTGTGGGTGCTGCATTATCCGACTTTTTTCGTTCTCGTCGAGCGGCTACATTGTTATATATATATTTGAAAGTACACGCAGAAACGAGTTGTGATTTATAATGCCGCCGATAATATTATACTATTAAAATAATCGTAAACGAGTCCGTATATATACCTATATATACGCACTGCGCGTACAGTGCGTCTCTCGACACGGGAGCGAGCGGTGCACGTATATATATTATATATATCTGTATATCTATACCGCGCTTTTTTCTCCTCGCCGGCACAGAAACTACACTGTGCAATCTCGGTAATTTTCTGAGCTTTACCGCGACTACGTGACTCACTCTCTTTCTCTCTTGCTCTTTTGCCGCGAGAACGTTTACTTTTATCCTAATTATGACTTCTCGTTCTGGCCGTTTACTTGTGCGCCGGCCATCGTATAGCTCGCTCTGCGCCTACGAGAAAACGACATTTCCATTTTCAGATATTTAATTTCTGCGGCTGCTTTTATCCGCGGAAAACATCGATATAATATCCCTCTCTCGTGAATAACGGACGAGATTGATTACCGAGTCAGCCGAACCAGAAATAATATGCACGCCGCTATTCGTAGCGGCGAGAGCGAGGGGGGGGGGGGGGGGAGGCGAAAGAAAAAATTAACGTCGCCTTTTCTTACGCGACATTTTTTATCCCCCCGCGCGGCCCTCGCGCGCGCACTTATAACGCGATTACCGCACTTTCCGAGATTCTCGGTATTATATACAGTGTATGCACACTCTGTACCATGCACTATAAATAGCCGTGCTGCGCACTGATCGACCGCGTTCCGAACTCTGTATTATCACACGCTCTCCTTACTCCTTGACGTTTTTCTCACCTGATCCTTAATAAAGGAAAAATAGATAGTCTCGCGCGTCGTCGAACGCGGAGAAAAGGAGGACACCCGATAGACTTCCAGATGGCACTGGGAAATCGACAGCAGTTGATACGTGTACGTGTGGCCGCAAGTATATCGCATTCCTAAAATCCAATTTTAGTCGTCGATTGTCAAAAAGAACAAAGAAAGAAAGGAAAAACAGATCCACATACCCGGTAGATCGATCGCCGCGTGAGTCACAATAAAAAAATTCTCCTGCACACAGCCATTGCGAGGCTTTGTACGTACAATGGATGCAGGATTTATTCATACGCTACTATACGGCGCTATAACGCACAGGAACAAAGTCCGAAAGCTTCCTTGCGCAGTCGTAGGCTGCTTGTACAGCTCGAGCCTTGAACGCAAATCCTCTCGCGCCGCAACACGATTCCCTTTCACCGACTTCGTCGACGTCGCTCGCAAGTATCTGTATACACATACACGCACGTACACGCAAGCGTGTATGTGTGTGCAGAGAGCTATACAGACTCTCTTGGACGGCAGAGAGGGACACGCGCGCACACGCGGCAATAGAGAGAGAGAGAAACGCGAAAAAAAAACCGAAGGAAAACGCAACGTTAGCGCGCGCAGCTCGCTCTGAACCCGTTTTCTGCTGTCATTGCCTGCGCGCGCCGCTGGCTTTCTTCGAGTCCCGCGCTACATAGCGCGCGCGCCTCTGTGTCTCTTGTATACAGCTTGCGGCTTTCTTTCGTTTCCGTCGTAAAAGTGTGCAGAGCCGCGCGCGACGAGAAGCCGCGAGGAAAGGAGACCGCGCGAGCCCAAACACGCGATTTCGATATACTCTGCGCCTTCGATTCTCCTCAGTCGGACTTTATCGCAATGCGCTCTTAACTCCAGAGGAAATTGATCGATCTCTTATCGTACTCCGAAGCGCATTGCACTCGGGAGAGGGGGACTTTCGAAAAATTACTCGTCGATTATATATCTATATGCACACGTCGCCGCGAGTCATTGCGGAGAAGAAACTACATAACAGCTACATAGGAGCTTTCGAGCGTATACAGACGTTCCGAGCGATCGCGAGAGATTCTGGTAGTCGTGAAAAATCGGCGTCGTTACGTATATGCATACGTGTACGCTCGAATTCGATGATCGGCGCGCGAGGACGACGCCGCCACCGTCTCACATGCATGTGCACATGAATGTGATTAGAAAGATAGCTGCAGCACATGTGCACGTGTAAAAGCGACGAGGTTACGTGCCAGCCACGGTGAGCCCGTCGTAGGTATACACGGCGGCAAATGCGAATGACATCGCGCGACCTACGCTGTGGGTATACACAAGCCGTGCTATGGAGCGATAGAGAAACTAGCCGCGCGCGCGCGGCGGCGGCGGCGGCGCTCCGGCAAGAATTGCCGGCTATTCGCGGAAAAGCCATGATTCTAAAAGAAACCCTAAACGCGACAATAAAACTTTACGGGCATTATTCATTATACGCTCCGCGCGGTCGACGCGCAGAGCACAGCGCGCTCCTGGTAAAAAGAAAAATAGAAAAAACGGAGGGTGTGCAGTGCGCGACGCTGCTCGACAGAGTTAGAGAGAAAGAGAGAGAGAGAGAGAGAGAGAGAGAGAGAGAGAAAAGTATGCACTTGACATCTGCGTAACAGAAAATTATCTCGTTTCTATTCGCAAAAAGTCCCGTTCTCCGCTCTGCGCGCGCCACCGCGACGACTGTGTATATATACGCTCGGCTTTTACCCGCGCACTGTAATTTGAATTTTAATTTTGCAAAAGGGGGACATACACCTCTACAGGTATATAGAATGTATATGAGCGCGTACTGCACTGAACTGCGGCGACTGTGATATGGCAGTCTGTCGCGCGCGCGACTGTATATAGCGCGTCGATATACATATCGGACGGGCAAAAGTCACCGAGAATTAAAATATATACATGTAACAGCTATTATATGTGCGATTGCGCAATGGTGACGAAAAAACAATGCCAGCTAATTTATGTAATGCCCGGGCAAAGTTGAGAAAATCACATAATATTCCTTACGAGCGGCCGTCCGCACCGAGTAGCCCCGCACTGGCTCTTACCGTACGTATATATATAGTATATACATGTATATTGTATATATGTATAGGCTGGATCGAAGTAGCAATATAAACAACATTAATATTACATAACGAAAGCATAGACGCGCGTAAACACGCCCTGGATTCCGGAGCATTATAATGACCGCATGGGCCGCTCTCGCGCGCCAGCTCTATATATATTGATCGCAAAATGAAAAAAAATTCTTATAGATTCGGCAATTTCGGAGAGTGAGAGATAGAGATAGAGGCCGCTCATAAAACGCATTGTTTTTGATTCGGTAAGGGGGGAAAAAAAATTTAAGCAACGTGCGCTCTTCCGGAATAAACCTCGTCGATAACGATCTCTCTCGACCGATGTATCTCGTGGATACGTATACTGCAGTATGCACTCTGTTCACAATAGCTTCTCTCTTCCCTCGAAGCGAAAGAAATGAGATTGTCCTGATTGCCGGCAATTATAAACCTGTGGTACTAGGGATTGCACGATACTTTTTCAGGACTTAATTATTTAAAAATTGCCCTGTCTATATAGGCGTTCTATCGCTCGAATATACACATCAGCGATGCCTTATTATACCGCGCGTAGCTTTATAACTGCCATACGGCGAACGTCGATTTATATGCATTAACTCCATTTGAAAAAATTTCAGCGTAAAGAGTCCGAATTGAATTTCAAACCGCTTGAATTTTCTTGGCTATTGGTTTTACCTGGTAGAAAATTAACGAGTCTTATACTAATTTCAATCAATAAGAATCAAAGATTGCCCGCGGTATGTTTCTTGGAAGAAGAAAAGCGTGGCATGGTAATTGCCACTGATCAATTTTAGGTTATGCAAATTGATCGATTCTCTCAATTGTTTATGTTATGTATATACAATGTATAGTACGCGCTGTCTTTAACGCGATGATAATCGCCATAAGCCATCTTACAAAATTATGAAATTCCACGATATGTAAGTCAGTTAAAAAACCTGTTATATTTGCATCCTTAAAAGTACCGATTCCACGGTGATGAAAATCATGAATAAATCATTTTCACATTAATCGGCTGTTTGGATTACAATTTTTAAAAATATTTGTACAACATTGTCAAACGATTGTGTAACCATGAGAGTACATAGATTTTCAATCCACGAATTCTATGAACAATCAGATAAGACTTAAGAGCGCGTAGTGTCCTGTGCATACCACTTTCAAATCAAGTTTCTTTCTAATATGCTGATATTTTCGAGAGTTCAAAGAGTTTGCGAACACACAAATACAATCTTTTAAATTCATCAATATACAGCTAATCCCAAGTAATAATATTAACTAATAACTAACTCAAAAATTGTTACACTTTCTAGAATATGCGGCTCCCCTATAATTATTTGCGGGCGCGCGCGCGTACTAGCATAAATTCGCTTGCCAGCGGGAAGTGGGTTATTCACCCGGACCCGCTCTCTGTGTGTCGCGTTAACTGTGTGACACGACGAGTCTTCGCCGTCGATGCAATGTGCAAAAGAGAGAGAGAGAGAGAGAGGGGGGGGGGGGTGGGGGAGAAACGTGCCCGTACATACACGTGATTTCGAAAACTCGCTATATACGCTCTGCCGTAATCGGAGCAACGCGATCATCTGTAAGTATATCCACTGACACGTCGGAACGATGTAAGGAGGAAAGAAAATCGAATCTCGCGCGGAGAGAAGTGGATCGGCGCCGTGATGCCGGGGAAAAATTCGTAATCGACTTTGAGAATATGTATACGTAGTAGATGCGCGCATGCATCGGGAACGTCTCACGTGTGTATGTGTGTGTGTGTTTGTGTCTACATCGCGCATGAAAGAGACTGGAAATGGAATATTTTCTAATGAGAAGTCCTTTCTGTATATATACCAACTATAAGACAATATAACACCGCGAGAGAGATAGAGGAGGCGATTATTGATCTATTCTCTCGCGCGCGGCGGCGGAATAATGAAGTATGGTATTCAGGTGCGAGAGAGGGAGCGAGACACGTGTTTTATCGGCGCAAGAGAGCGAGAGAGAGAGAGAGAGAGAGAGAGAGAGAGAGAGAGAACAACCTTTGCAAAACGCATATACATTAGCCGGTCGGCGGTGGCGCAATGCGTGCACTACTGCCAACACACCGCGCGCGCGCGAGAAGTAATCATTACAACGAGTGGATAATATTAGCACCGGCGGTCTTTCCTCTCACTGATGGCTTTTGTAATTGAGCGCTCTCCGCGCGCGCGATTTTTCTTTCTGCAGCCCGCGATTTATTGGCGATCCCATTAAGGCACATCGAGAGCATCGGCCGAACACGCTCTACGCAGTATACGTATATACACAGAGCCGCGAGTTAACAGAGACATTATATGCGCGTGAAGCCGATTTGAAAAATGTAATTAAATCGCCGCGCTCGACTCTTTCATCAGGGCAATTGCAAAATTACACCAAGGTTCATATACGTGCGACCTGCGCTGCATTCTGCTCACCGTAAATTCCGTCAACATCGCTATGTATGCGCCTACATCTATGTGTGTACGTGCTGTGTATATCATGCCATATACACAGCCGAGAAATAATCCACCTCTTTCACTCGATTATATCCCTCGTGCATTATACGCCTAATATCCTTTCTCTAGTTCATTATATTGTGTGCAGCGGGAGAAAAAAAATGAGGTTAATTAGGCCGACGAAAAAGAAATAACATATGCACAAGCGAGCCTGGTTGCGCGTTTACTCGATTCTAGAGCAGACACCTTTCTTCAACCTTCCCTTGTAGACGCACGAAACAATTATCGCTGCCTACCCGGGACATGTATATGCACTCACACACACACTGGCATATATACAGCTACAGCTTGTACACCGCATCTCTGTACGGTTTCTTAGAAAGTAGAACAAGCGCGATCATGCCGATGAAGCATGCCGTGCGTATAACTGTTACGCGCAGAGAGCTCAAAGGCACATTATACACGTATAATGCCGCAACGCTCGCGAAACCGGACCACGCCGTGTCCTCTAATTTTGCTCCTGGCAGAGACTTTTCCTGGGCCTGCTCCATCAGCAAAATACGCGTCGCTGCACGCTCGTACGACGGAATAATTATTATTCGTTTATCAGGCTTACAACGTGTGCTGTATGTATTAACGAGACTTTTTTCTGTGTCCCCCCCAAACAGGATGCGCGAGTACGTCGAGGAGAACGAGAAGAACGATCCGCTGATCCACGCACCGGACAAGAAGAACAATCCCTGGGCCGAGAAGGGCAAGTGCATAATCATGTAATGTGCGCCAGCAGCTCTTCGCCAGCAGCAGCACCGAACTAACGAGGAAGATCAACAAGAGCAAATATTTAATAACAATAACAGCATCAGCAAACAACCGAAACAGCAACAACAACAGCAGCAGCAGCAGCAGCAGCAACAGCAGCAGCAAAGGAGAGACAGAGACAACAAGGTCGACGGGGCGAGAGAAAGAGCGCAGCGTTACGATTCTCGAATAGCCGCCGTCGTCGCCGTCGCCGTCGCCGTCATCGTTGTCGCCGCCGTCGCCGCAACCGCCGAGCATATACTTATAATATATAGCGCGTGAATAGCGCTCGCGTCTGCAGCATCAGAGCGGACTCAATTAACGCGGCAAAATCGACCAATGCTGATGCTGCGGAGCGTCGTCCGCGCTTTCATCTTCGAGTAAAAGGGGGGGAAAAAGTTTAAACGAAAAAAAAAGAGAGAAAGAACAAACGCGCGACGCGTCCCCCGGAACCATCGCGTCGCTCGGACTCATTATATTATATATAAATATATATATAAATATATTATATATACACAAAGGTTGGAGTGAAAGAGAGAGAACGAGAGAGCGAGAGCGAGAGAGAGAGAGAGAGAGAGAGAGAGAGAGAGAGGAGAAAGAGACGATGTGAAAGGTCGTATAGCGGCTTGAGGGCCCGAGGACGGATAAGGCGAGCGCGGCAGCTCCCTAACTCCCTTTTTTCACACGTTCTCGCCGCGCGCGTTCTACTCACGCTCGCGCATCCCACGTAATATATGGGCGTGCGCGCGCTCGCCGAGCGGGTCTAGAAGTATAGTGCAGGGAGGCAGAGGGATGAAAAAAAAAATGAAGAATAATAATAAATGAATAAAAATAATAAGTAAATAAATTTCATTCGAGGGATCATATTGGGAGATGTGTGAGGAAAAAGAAAATTCGTGGCATATGACGTAATTACGTGTCTGTGTGTGTGCGCGAGCACACAGGGGCGGGGGGGGACAAAAAATAAAAAAAAATATCCGTCGTTGTATGATGATGATTATGATGATGGGTGGTTGTACTGTACTCACCGGGCGGGGCTTTAATTAAGGAGGGTTGACCGAGGAACCAATTAATCGACTATCAATTTTCAATTTTTTCTACAATTATCTATTGTTACGTGCGAGTATATAGTTTCCTTGATTCGCGGTGTTTTACATATTGTTATGTCGGCGCGTCGTGGTATAACGTATTTATTATATTATATATACGCTAGGAGAAACGACTTACAATAAATGAAAAAAAAAAATTCACTCACTCAATCACCTGGACACTCACATATTGTATAACTAACTAGGGAAATAAATGAAAAGGAATAAGAAAAAACAGAATACATAAATAAATAATTAAAATAAATGAGCAAATAAAATAAGAAACAAATACGAATAACTGATGAAAAAAAAAGAAAAGAAAACGACGAATCGAAGAAAGGACCAAGCGATGACGAAGTGCCAAAAGGATATGAAAATGTCGAACCGGGCCTTTCGTTTATCTTCCTCGCCGCTCACGATTTGTCCATCAATACGATTATATGAATAAAAGGAAAACAGTCACATTGAAATGAGACGCAAGCCGCAAAAGACGACTATTGTCACGATCATACGCTAAATGTGTAAAGGCTGCAGCGATGCGCCTATATTCTACCCTGATAACATTGATAGACTAAACACACATGTACACACACACACACACACACACATGCACACGTGAACATGCTACACGATGCGTTAACGCAGAGCCAGGAATTCTATACCAGAGAACTGTGTGGCTTCGACCTCCAAGAGCGACCACTTCCACTTTTTGTCATCGTTAATTTACCGTTAAAAAAAACCTTGAATAAGCCAGATAACTTTTGCGCCACTATATATATATATATATATACATACTATCGAGTGATTTGTTAATTTTTGTTTTGTTTTTGAGTTTTACGCTTTATTTTCCTTATTACATATTTATATATGCGCGTCTCCTTTATTTTTCTGTTGAGTATTATTATAGTGTGTATCGACTGTATTGAAAACGTCGCGCGTCCCACCCTGTCGATCTGCCTGCGAAATACTGCGCGACAGGACGCGAGTCTGTTTGATTTTTTTGTTTTATTAGAGAATTTCATCCGGGCCAACGGACGACGGCCACGTGGCAGGGCTTTTATTGAATAACGCGTGAAAAATATCGCTCTTTTTGTTTTAGAAAGCTCTCGAATAATTTTCCTTTGAAATACAAGCCCGATGAAATTCTCTGGATGGAGTTGTGATTTTACGTTATATAACTCGCGCAAGTCATACGCGAGAGGCGACACCGTACGTTTCTTAAGCTCCCCAGAATTTTCGTTAGACTTTTCGTTTCCACATACCCCCGACCTCCCATTGATTGTATATTTACGATTATTATTATTACCTGTATGACTAAATGATATTAAATTATGTATATCATGGTATCGACATAACGTTGCACTGTCATTCAAATAAGAAAAAGAAAATGTGAAGAAAAAAAAATGAACAAACAATTGTGAAGATAAATATATTATTAAAGAAAAAAAAGGAAAAAAAAAGAAATCAGGTATAAATGATTATAAGCAAACCAAGCGAAGAGCCAGAAAAGTCGTATAAAGCGCTAAAAACTATACGACCGATTTTCTCACGATTATCCGGATTTACACGTTGTATCACGCTATAAGTTGTTAAGTCGTACTTACTAACACATGTATAATGCGAGCGGTTTCTTACGAAAATATAATGTCGTATGTCGAAAGCTATACAAAACGAGTGTGTCTGTGTATATTTCTTTTCTCTCTCTCATCACACATTACACACACTCTCTATCTATCTGTCTCTCTAGGCTACTTTTACCGAAATGAAAAGAAAAAAAAAGAAGGACGCTTACGCGTGTACACGAGGTGCGAAACAGCACACTCGTTTATACGCGTATCTCACACACAAAAACATACACGCGGAAGGTATACGCACACACACACACACACACACATACAGCCAACGTTCGGAGGCGTGCAGCAGCGCTCGGGTGTTCCTGCAGATATACAATATAATTCAGAGACAGCGCAGCAGCTCGACAAAATACACTTATATACGCTCTATCCCCCAGCCGTCGCGCGCGCGCGCGGATGAACGAGCAAGTCTGACTACATACTTGCCTACTGTTTCTACTACCACTACTACTTGTGCCGCTGCCGTATAAATATGCTGCTGATGCTGTACGGATAGGTGAGCGGGCGCGATGGGCATTGTTTTTCTGTATGCGTATGTTTGTATAGCACGATACGTGCGATCCGGATCCTCGACACATACATACATACATACATACATACATACATATACATATATATGTATATATATTACAAAACATCCCTCGGCATCTAATGCCGATGGAGCATACACACACACATATATATACGTATATGTGTGTGTGTGTGCGGCGCGTTTGTCTGTGTGTATATCGATACATACACTCGCACGCGAGTTTTAAAAAAAAAGTGAATAAAAAAGAGAGAGGGAGAGAGAGAGAGAGAGAAAGAGAGAGAGTTGCAGTTATACAGGAGGAGCTATTCGACTGGCTGATCATAATTATATATACGACTTTATTTAGTAGACTATGGCGTACGTATAATATATATACTTATTTCTCGGATCTTATTTGTTCGGCTGTTATTATGTATCACGATGTCATGATTTGTGAGCGATATATCATATGTTTTGGATTTTAACGTCGAGTCCTCTTCTTGAAAAAGAAAAAAAAAACCAAGAAAAAAAAATCGGGCGTATTGACACACGATACGCCTATTACCTAGAATTTTGAAAATTATCTTGAACGAAAAATGGATAAAATACCAAATAAAGAGCTTTCTTTTACACAAGCAAGACAAATCTACTAATTTTTTTTCTTTTTTCATTATTTCTGCACAATTTGCATACGCATACATTAAACGAAAGCGCGTTTCCGATTATATCCGCTAAATCCTCTTCCGAGCCGTTCGAATCTCGCGTGGCGCGCTTCTTCTCGCCGACGAGTCTCTCTCCGCGTATTATATTATCGCTGCGAGGGAGGAAAAATTCGCTGCGCGATTATATAGAAGAGACGAAAAGCTCGGACGAGCGAGTCCTCGGGCAACTATCAAATCGGTCCTGCAGCGTCGACGAGCTGCCCCGCGCGGAAAGGGAAAGATAACGAGAAACGCATTAAGGAATGAGATATCATTGCCGCGAGAAGAGGTGTTTCTGTATGGGCTCATAATGCGATTTAATGAAATGCAAATCCTCGCGCGCGCGAACGAGCTCTCGTGAAAGGTTCGCGCCGGCAGCCGCTGCTGAAAATCGTCGACTTCCTCAATGCGTCACCCTCTCCCGTGTGTCTGTGTGTTGGGAGGTTTTTAACACAATAAAACGAAATTTCGCAAGTGAATCTAATTAAGAAGCGAGTTAAAGGTGCACACACACACACACACACACACACACACATACACGTACACACACCTCTGAGCCTCATTTTCCCCCTCGAAACGATGCTAACGAGCGACTGCCTTTTTTTGTTTACAACTCTGGTAAAGAGTGAGATTAGTGTGTGTATGTGTGTGTGTGTGCGCGCGCGTATCTGCGCACAAGTGTGAGTGTAATAATATAATGATAAAAGAAAAGCCGTCAATTTCGTCAAGCTGCGCGGGAGCGCGGACAAAAAGTTCGCTATATAGAATTTTGCGCGCACACGTCGTCGCCGTGTGTAACGTTTCGCTGACGGGATATTGTATGGAAATTACATCTAACGAAATGAAAATATTTACGAAAATACAGTTTTGAAAATGAAGTTTTCGTGCCGAGCATGTGTAACACAAGGCTGCACATAGTGGTCTGACTTTGCGACACTGCACGCCAGAGAGCCGAATTCGAGCGAGGCGCATGCATTATGCATCGTACGCGCGCCGCCCGCGAGAGTAAGTAATGCATTAATTTGCAAAATTCGCCCCGGAGCTGGTAAGTATATAAGCGCATTAATACACGCACAGGCGCGCGTATACGTATATTATATACATATAAGAGATCGAGAGCATTTACAAGTAGCACAAAGGCACAATTTCTTCCGCTAGCCCCGTTGAGACTCGGATATTCTCGCGCGGAGAGCTACGCGCACACGCGCTACAAGTATATATATACAGTACATGCGCACTGCGTGTCTCTGCGAAAAAAAGCTCCGCTCGCGCACACTCCCTCCGCGCAGTGCGTACACGCGTATATATATGTGTATACAGCAGTCCTTCCGCGGCTATACACACACACACACAGAATGAATGTGTGCGGTTCGCTCCTCGTCGCGCAGACGTACTATAGAACGTTATACACACACATAGTTTGGACGTTTTCTTGTCCGGTCGCCGGGCGAATTCTAACCGGCCGCGCGATTGGCGTTTCACTCTCGCGTTCCCATTTAGCTGGCTCCCCATTGGCCGAGCTCTACCTCCTTCTCGAGAGCAGGGGGTCTCTCTCTCTCTCTTTCTCGCTCTCTCTCCCGGCGCATAGCGGTGTCGCCACTATAGTTAAAATGAAAGGCGCTTTAATTGTCGTGTGTGTGTGTGCGCGCGCGCGTCTATAACGTCGGCGCTGCAAGCGCGCGGCGGGGCGAGAGCGCGGCAAACCGTACTAAATTTGAGAATGATAGTTTCAGTATTTCCTGAACAGCTGTCAGCGCTAGACAAGCCTCTCCGAGGAGACGTCGAACCCCGTGCAGTGTGTATCATGCGCGCCGGATGATCGCGTCGCAGCATCGCCTACTCGTACTCTCCCGAGCAAATCTCCCCAATCCTCTGTACACTGTACATCGAAGCGCCGCAACTGTATACCTGTCGACCTGTCAACTGTGACCCCCTGTTTACGCGCCCGACGACTCGGAAACGATTATTGATAACAATTTAAAGAAAAAATAAGTAAAACGAGCAAGCGCCGATCATTATTCGCGAAGCCGTGCAGACGCGTACGCGAGTACTGTAAGGCCGCCGACGCGCAATACACCGTAGCGAATTAACGTAGGAACGAGTCGTTTTGGCTCGGAGTGCAGTGCCGAGGGTTTCGACTTGGGGGAAGGACCTCCGCAGCGGTAGAGCAAAGTTCAACGCATCACGGAGCAGCGACATGAGGGTGAAAGCAGTAAGTCCTCCACGCCCCGTTGGGTTTTTTTTTTCTTTCAATTCTCTCTTTCTCTCCGTCTCTCGGCTCTTCGTCGCCGCGAGGTCTCCTCGGCGTGGCGCGAGACTCCGGGACGAACTGTCAATTACAAAAGGCGCGGGATATTTACACAGATCCGCGCCGATAATTTACGAGGACCCATCGCTCGGCGCAGCTGCCGCAACTCTCTCATTACGAGCATCGCACGCAGCGAGTACGAGGGTGCGCGCACGTGAAATCGGCGTGGAAAAAAAATATTTACACATCACGATGTATGCTAATGTCCATACGCTCGCGAGCGGTATTTCTATCTTCGAGTTCGAAACGCGTCAAATAGCTACTTGTATGCATCGAAAAAAATATATATATACACGCGCGTAAACGCTCGTATACGTGCGGACGACGTGCGTATTTGCATACATATGTGTGAGTGTGTGTGTATATATAGCGAGGGTTTTGCAACCGAGCTCCTCACAGCTCAATATTGCAAAACTGGATAAATATGATAAACGCTCTTTTCCACACTCTCTCACGTATATTATACCTGTGTAGACAGCCGAGTGTGGAACTCGTGTAGAAAAAAAAGGTCGGATTTTTCGAAACGAGGTCGAATCTCCCGTGCAGATCTCCGAGCGCAAGACGAAGCGTGTGTGTGTCTCTTCCAAGTTTAGCAGTGTATTTGCATAAACGACCGCTTGTCTCTCTATGGGTCTCTCCGTACATGATACCCGCGGATTGCAGGATTCTCCCAACCGAGAGGTTGCGAGCGAGAGATCGTTGACTCGCGCTTTGATATCGCGTCGTCGCATTTTCTGTTTTTATTATATGGTGTGTGTGCGTGTGTGTGTGTGTGTCTGTCGGGAAGTTTTGAAACCGTGCCGTGAAACGCGCGCTACTTGCGAAACGTGTCTATATACATATCGCGCCTTTAGCGCGCGCTGCAGCTATTCGGAGATCAGTTTCGTTCGCCCGCGGTGTGCGCGCAGTGCAATATAGAGCCGCTGAGGGGAAAAATAGTCGCGAAATTTGCGGCTATACGCAGGAGCCGCGCGTTTACGAAAAATCGCGAGCTTCTCGGTCCGCGCGGCTTTTTTTTCCAGCCTGGAACACATAACGCGTGCTTATGGGACACGGCTTAGAGAACGAGTTTCGAGAGGCGCGTGTCGTAAGAGCGCGCGACTGCAACGGTTTGTCTTTTTTTTTCTCTCTCCCTCTCTCTCACTTCGACGCGCGTTGCGCTACGCACAACCGCACGCGGACAGCCGGGAAAATCGATGCCGATTTCGGCAGATCGGCTATCTCTTTCCCCCCTCGTCCTCGCCTCTCCATTTAAGAGAAGCACACGCGCGCATGACACACATGGATACGTAGTTCGCGCGGCGCACAGAGATCGGATCGTATTGGATGTGGTGCGGCGCGTAGAGCGACGTCGGGGAATTGGAAAATCGCGACGACGGCGGTGGCGATTTCGTGTGCTTATAACGGCCGGCGAGACGAGCGCGCATTATGTAAAAAGCACCTTTCGCTCGAGAAACTCGAGAAAACGCTCTGCGTCGCGGCTCGCGGCGCTGCGCGATATTGTAAGGCGTGTACATACACCGCCGCTGCGCTTTGGTTAGAGTGTACCTCTGCGCATCGTATAAGTATACACTGTGTATACACATACGTTGCACACGCATGTGTGCCCTCGGGTTGCGCGCTAAAAAGCCCTTCCACGCGCAGCAACGGCAGCGCAGTTCCTTTGCTCTCGGGGCTCGCGCCAAATTCACATGCTGATTTTGCTCGGCGCGCGCTTTACGACGAGGCTGCGGCAGTCGTCGAGAAATGTTTATTCATCCGTTGTTGTGAGCGCGGGGCGCGAGCGTGTCCTCGAGACGCGCCGTTGCGAGAAGAAAAGGGGGAAACTGCGCGCACCCGCGGAGTCTCGCTCTATATAATTTTTTTTTTTTTTTTACTTCCCTTTTGAAGAGCGCGCAAAGCTATTTCGCACGAGCTTTGCCGTGCAATATAATGCAAATTAGCCGTAAGACGAGATGTGTTGCGAAGAATTGAGAGAGAGAGAGAGAGAAACGAGTTTTTATTATAAACATATTATTATAGCAATTTCTCAATTGCCGCTCTGAGAGCGAGAGAGAGAAAGAGAGAAAAAAGAAAAGAGCGAAACTCGCTGTTCGATCGGCGCGCAGTTCGATCTCCTGCGGCGCGGCTTATATGCACTTGCGCGCGCCGCGGGATGGAAAAATTGTGGAGAACAAGAGCGCTTTGCCGGCCGCGCTGTAAAATAATTATAATTGAATTATCGTAACGGCAATGCACAGCGCGCTCTCGCTATTCAGAACAGTTGCGCACGAGCGCTAATGCATACATAACGATCTAATATCGCGCACTCTGCGCGTTATTGCGAAAAAGGCGAATAGCCGCGCTCTAGAAACGCTTCAAGGCGATGATTATTATCCGTTTTGTGAAATAATGGCAATTTTCGCATTTCCAGCCGTCTCTGACACGTGAGCGCCCTGATGCGGGATGATCTTTTCTTTTTCTCCCTCTCTCTGCGAAAAGAAGTCGACTCTTTAGAAATTCTCCTCGGCGGCGGAAGCCGAAAAACAGGGTCGACCGAGCCGAAACGTATATATACACAGAGAGATAAGAACTGGCCCCGAGACGTACGCGTGTATGCGCGCGGCGCGAGAGCGAGAAAGGGAAGAAGTAGGAAACGAGGCGCTTTGCGAAATCCCTTCCGATCCACGGCGCGCGAGCGCGAAAAGCTACATGTGTGCCGGCGATCGCATTGTCTCTATATAGCATATATATATGTGCTATAGCGGCTCCAGCGAGCCGAGTATATAAAAAACCTGTTTGGCCCGAGACGAGTAGCTCGTTTTTCTTTTCTTTTTCCCTTCCTCCCGCGTCGTCGGTCCTCTCACTTTCCAGCCCGTCCTGCAGTGTGCGATAACTCGCGTAATTTCGGCAACACACGCAATATCTCCGTAAGAGCACGGGCGGAAATCTCGCGCCAGAAAAACAGGTGCAAGCCTCCGCAGCCGCTGCGACCTTTTTTTTGCCTTCGTATTATACGCGCCGTGTATACTTTGTGCGCGCGGGTGTGTGTGTGTGTGTGTGTGTGTGTGTATGTGCCGCGGCGAGACTTTTTCTCTTTAAAAAGAACAGTCCTTCGCGTAAGTATATTCGGCTTTATAGCAGAGACGCAAAATGTATTTTCTTGTTGACGGATCCGTCGATGGTCTTCCGACTATATTTATTCGCGCAGAAATTTTCGAGGAATCGATAATTCACGCGGGTGATAGATCGGCGATTCGTCACATTGGAATAGCAAATGAGGAGCCACCTGCCATTAAAAGCCGCGCGGGTTTATTTTCGTATATCGGAGCGACTCTCGGCGTCGTCCGGAGTTGGGCAATTTTGCCGATTTACATTTTTGGGCGTCGTGCGCCGCGGCTCACCAGTTATCTGAATGTCATTAAAATGTATAACAAAATGCGCAATCGTGTGTGTGTGCGTGTGTGTGTTTGTGTTGTGTGCGTGGCGCGTTCAACGGTATTTTATATACCAATTATAAACGATTAAATAATAATTAGCCCGATAAATCACCGTAATGATATGCAACTTTGGATGACGCAAACTTCGGACGATTATACGCAGAAAATCGATGGAATGATCAAGCTTTCTGTAGTTAATAGTTTTTCGATGTCTGCAACATATATGAATATACTTTCGTCGACGCGTAATCCCTCCCCTCCCCCCACCCCCCGCATATGTACGTATGAATTCTCGGTAAAACGAGAAACAGATCGAATAAAAATAACTCTAATTTGATCGTTCGCCGATACTGCGAGCAGAGATAATTTAGTCTCGTAATTGCCAACGTAAAAATAACCATTTTGATAACTTTCACAATCCCCCTTTCGGCTAATATTGGTACATCGGCCTCGGCAACTCTTTTCCAATTATCGTCATTGTCATTGCCGTTTATAAGTATATATATCAGAGGTAGGACCGCATCGCCGGAAGGCTTCAAGACTCACGCGTTTCCGGTGAGCGGAGAAAATGCCGAGAGAGAGAGAGACGTGCGTCGCCTACCGTCTAATATGAGCTTACGTATCGTCATTACTGCGGAAGATTATTCATAATTTGCGCAGAAGACCATAGCATTTTCGCCGTTTGAATACACGGTTTCTTCGTATACGTCTTGAAGCTGTATGCGCCAATCATGCACGAACAATAATCATAACAATAAAAATATATTTACATGAATGAATTTTCGTTATTACTGCAATTTAATACAATATTTCTTAAGGGCGTAATAAACAGCTAACCAAAAATTTTTTACGCCTCCTCGCAACTGTGCCCGCGTGAATTTCAAAAGCCGTAAACGGCGCACACTTATATATTACACGGTTAAATTCGTAATCGTGCGCGTGTTATCTTCGTCATCGGGTCGATTCTCTCGGGTTATCCGCAGCGTACATCGTTACCTTATACAGCTTCGAAAATAAATTGGCTGCACGGCGCGCAGTCAAGTGTGTCGAACGAAATCGAGTGCGCCGCACGCAAGACGAAAGAACGGAAGAAAGAAAGAAAGAAAGAAAGAAAGAGTGACCGGCCGGCTCTTTTTGGCAGCGGGTCGTTTAACCTACCAACCTATATTTCGCGAAAACGAAAGGTGAGAGACGCTATCCCCGAATCGGCGAGGAATCGATCGGCTGCGCTTCTCGCGCGCGCGCAGCTAAAAATAAAAACTCGTTTTTGCGCGTCTATGCGCGCACGTGAAACTCCGCGCGCCAAACCGAATGCGTATAGAGCCAAGAAAGTAATTTATTGGCCAGTTATAGTTCTTTCACTTTTAGAGCCTTACGCACAAGCCGCGGAGAGACACGCGTGCGCGTCGTGAGACGGCTCAAGAAATCGACGGGCGAATCCTCCGTCTCGAAAGAAAGTTGCATACGGCATATATATATAATGCGCGCGAGCGCGTCGTCTTCAGCGCGAGTTCGAGAGGTTAATTAGCAGCTGTTAACGGCGAAACGCGTGCGCGTCAAGATTTGTTTATTTCGCCGAGCGAAAACGACTTTAACGAGGATGAAAGCGTGAGTACGAAAAAAAGAGACGCTCGCGCGCGCATCGTTTTGTACACACGTCTCGGTGTATTATACGAGGGCTTCTTTTTTTTTTAGAAAGGACGAAGCACGCACACGCGTTCGAAGCGTATATATAACCCACCACTATATGCACACGCGTCTGTATATGCGTATATATAGATAACGCGTGTCTCGTCGCGAAGAAAGTGAAATCGTGTGTACGAGTGCGTGCGAGAGAGCCTTAGAATCCCCTCGACGAAAACTACAAATTTTATGGCCCGAGCCGCGCGTCGGCAATAAAAATTGATTTCGCATACCGATAGCGCGAAGCAGCGCCTCTCACGGTGTGTTTTTACTCCCGTGTTCCACATAGTTTTGAAAAATGCTGCGGCATTATTGCAGACGTATATATATATGTATAATCACCGCGCATTTTCCTTGTCTTCGCAGTAATCCGCCAATATATATTGACGAATCGCTGCTCTGGCTCTGTAAACACACGCAAGTATATATACGTATGTATAACACGATGTACATAGGTATACACGTACAGCAAGCAGGCTACAGCAAGGCGGCTCGGTCTCGCAGTGCGCTCGCGCGCATAGAAAGCGATTTATATAAACGCCTGCGCACGAGGCGAAAGTTTGAATTTTCATCAAATCCCCGCGGACTGCACTGGCTCGCTCTCGGTCCGCTAATTGCAAAAGGAGCCGTGGTAATGAGAATCGTGGCCTACACCGCTTGCACCTATACGGTGTCGTATACACATAAAACAGCCGCATATATATATAGGCGACGGTTTAACGTTCGCAGAGCGCGCGCTGTCGTGGTTTTCAATGTCATCCGCGTGCTATACCTGCATTATATACGCGTCTCTCTATAGTTGTGTGTGTATATATATATATGTACTGTGAGACACGGCGATGCGCCGATTCGAATTAGAAAGTGCTATAAGGCTGCAGGGAATATCACGGTCTTTGCGCGAGCCGTGACGATGCTTTTAGCAGCTGAGAGCCGCGAGTGCGCGCGCACGCCGCCCGCGCGCGAGATCTATATATATTATATATATATATGTATTTGACGTTCGTTGAACTTGCAGTCGCTGATAATTCCGTGTCTTACGCGGATACATTATAAAACTCATCGTCGTTACGGTATATACTATAATCCTTCGGAATATTGCGTAACGAAACAGGCTGCGCGCGCGCGAGGCCGATCCCTTGTACATATAAACACTATACGTCTCGCGATTTCTTTATTGACGCTCGCGATAAAATCGACTGCCGCTACCTGCTTACGGCGATATAATACGTTGCAAATTTTTTTTTTTTTTTTTTTTGACGAATCGCTGTCCCCATCGACACTCGCGCGAGGGAGAGCGATTGCGCAACGACGCTATATACACAGCTTCGACGTCTGTGTAAGACACTTGTGCATTTTAGACTAAATCAGCTACTGTGCGCAGAGCTAATGGGAAACGAAGCTCCTGTAATCGAGATGCAATACCGCAGATGCTAATGCACATCGACGTTAACTATCGCGAGTCGCCGTAATTTACGATTCGCTCTTCTTTTAAAAAAAAAAAAATAGAAAAAGAATATAAGCGTGTAATAACAGCGCGGAAGGTCAGCACCATCATCCGAGTCCATATGTGTGCACTTCTTCTCCGCAACATGCAGCAACGCCGTACATGTTCAAAACACCGCACATGCAGAAGTACACGGATACTCGAGCGGCGTAAGGGATGTCGTCGACTTGCGCAAACAATGGGAAACACACACACACACACACACACACACACACACACACATGGGCACGAATTTCACGCGAGCGCGCGCGAAGGTTTCGCATTTCTAGGTGCCGCGTGTACGTGTACACTGTACACACACAAGCCCACAAACTGCACACGTATGGGTATTCCGTTGTGAAAAACGCTGCGCCGTTCGACGACGTGACGTAAGGCCGTGAACGTATGCGCGACGCGCGAGAGAAACAAAAGAAAGCCACGCGGCGGACACGACTTTTCGTAATTTATGCGAAAAGCGTCGCTGACGATTCGTGAACCTGAGGCTATTCGATGTGTGAGACGAATTTTACCTAGCGCCTCTTGGCATCGGAGAACGTGTTTCGTAGTCGATTAGACGCTCTTTCCTAATGTGCACACGTTAATAATTCTTTATACTTTTTATTTATTCGGTAATTTCAAGCTTCTGACCTAAAAAAAAAAAATATTGAACTTGGCTCACATACGTTCGGCGTGTCCTCCGTCACTTACAAGCATTCAGTAATACAGCACAACTATTTTACGCTTTTTAGGACAAATTTTATAAATAATTGATACGTCGACGAAAAATTTTGTTGAGGAGACACATATAGATACACACTCGACGGATTGAGCGCATCTAATTGAGAACTTGAGAAAAGTTCAGCCCGGCAACTATATATACGTTTATATAGCTGCACTATAACACGTCCACGCGCAATCCGAACTTTTCAACGAGACTTTTTGCGCGCGAAAGTAAAAGTCCGCTAAACTTTCGCTGCTCTATAATAAAAACGAAACTCTCGGCCAATCGTTAATGCATCGGCCAATAAATCGGCCTGTAAAATTTTTGCCACCTCGCCCCAACGCGCGCTGTCTATATATATGTATATGCATATAAGAAAGGCAAAACGCTCGCTCACGCTACAGCGCGAGGTACATATATCTGCATCTGCATAAACGATGTATACGTATATATATACAAACGTACGCAATAATAATCGCGTGTATACCTGCGAATCGTAAACGTCGCTTATATATCTCAATGCGTTCGCAATAAACAAGGCTCGTTACGCGTTAAATATTATATATTCGATGCACACGCGGGAGCGCTTATAAAACAACGAGAGGAGGTCCGAGCATCGCTCGTGTGTGTGTGTGTGTATGTGTGAGTGTGTGTGTATAGGTGCGAGGCTGTATACCTGCGCGATTCATCGAGAGTCAACGAACTACTTTTTCTCAGCGCGCCGAACGAGAGCGTCGACCGAGTTTCGGCGCGCATACGTATATACACATACGCATGCTTTTCCATCGCTCTCCGCGAGAGGAGAGGCAGATTTTTGACTCTGCGTTCAATTTTTTTAAATGCAAAATCGTACGCGCCAGTGCACGTATATACATATATATATACGCGTAAACAGAAGTGGGACGCGAAGTTTGTTTAGAAAGTCGGCGGTTCCAATTCATCCGCGAGCTATGTGTATACGCCGAATGGCAGACAGTTTGTCCGTCGTATACTCTCTGCTCTAGCACTTCTCTTCGCGATATATACGTTTCTCGATGAACATTACACATTTGCGTATAAAGGCGAGAGTGAGGAAGCCCGTTGTCCAGCTTCCTCGTTTTAATTCTCTCGCGACTCCGCGTCTTTATATACGCATGCGTGCCCGGCACTTTCTAATACAAAAGCCCCTCGGCCATCAGCCCCAGGCTATGTATACATAATTACACGTATTGTAAATATAATTTAAGAGGAGAGAGAGATATCGGCCTTTTTTCATGTAACGCTATGCTCTTTCTTGTTATACACGAAAACGCGATGTTGAGGATGATGCACTTGGGTCTTGTTTGCGGATAAGACATTTTGACGTGATTGGTTCATTCTCTCTCTCTCTCTTTCTAGCTGCAGCCTCAACGGCTAGTAAGTATATATTAAGGAGTATTTGCCGTATGGAAAGAGCCGTTATATTTAACTATCATTTGATCTCTCTCGGTTTGTTTACTTTGGCAGACACCCTACGGCTACGGCTCGCAAAATATCGCGGTATTGCGTTACATTTCGCTTCCTCACATATCATTCAAATTAATTGATAAAGTGTCCAAGACTGCTGTGTCGCAAAGTACACGCGCGTGTACGTATTTCTATTTTACGCAGACACGCTCATTACGACGCGAGTAATACTACACTTATGTAAAGTATAACCTTTTCGCGCACTTAATTATACCCCAACTCGTATACAGCTCTACTTTTTGCTCTTCTTGCCGTGCGCGCCCTGTCTACGTATACATATACACATTACACACCGCAACGATAGTCGCCTGCAACGGAATCTGTCGAGCTCGATAAATCATCGTCGCATGTATGCATAAAAGCTCACCTAGGTCTAGCACCGAGCGTGATATACAGAAGCCGCGTTCGATCGCGAGCCTATATATATACTTATAGCGCGCGGTGCGCCAACAATCGGCGCTGTCAAGAGATGCAAGATGCAACGCAACGGCACAGCCAGCTTAACCGCTTCGCACACGACTTTTTGGAGCGTGATGCTGTTTCCAATTGAGTTTCTAAACGGAATTGCCTAACGCGCTCGCGCGCGCTACTTACAAAGCCGTAGACTCGCGCTCGCGTCGGTCGCGCTATTTCATAATTGAAATAACTCGCGGATTATCGGCGGGATTGGCCTATTAAGCGCGTATAAAGAGAGGCGTCGAAATCATCGCAGCGCGCGCGCGCGGCGAGCGATAGAGATAAGGGATTAAACGGCGTTGAATGAACCGCGCGGCTCAAGCGAGCTGCGTAAACTGGTTTTTCGACCGAGGCCCCGTTGCTTCAGCGGCGGCGAGTGTATCAATTCGTTATTAAAAATTCTCACGGACGCGCGTCCTCCGTTACGTTCGCGGGCTCAACTTTACGAGAGCAATGCTGCCGCTAAGTATTACGATTGGATAATTTTACATAATTTTTCGGCCGACTGCGGTGTACATATATACATATATATATAAGCGCGTTCCCCTCGCGCGATTTGCGCAACAGAGCGCGCGCACCGGTCGACAGCCGATAATTTAACGCGATTAAAAAAAATCAAAAATATACTTCTGGAAAACAGAAAGTATTTATTTGTTAGTAGTAGTAGTAGTAGTAGTAGTAGTGTGTGTGTGTGTGTGTGTGTGTATAGACGTGGGATATTGGCTCCATTTTTCGAGCGAAATTTGATATTACAATATTGCTGTAAGAGCTGTAGCGCATGATATTGTAAACTTAATTATAATTGGTATACCATTATCTTTTATCAGATATTAATTAGCCCTTTCACTTCAACGCGAGCCACGTTTAACACTGTAGGAAACCATAATAAAAATGTTCTCATGATTCCTTTTCCGTTTAAAGATATAACGCTATATATTAATATAATAATTTAGACGATTGCATTTCTCATTATGCAAGGACTGTTTACCCATTTCACCGCAAAATGCAAATGCGCACCAGAGGATAAATAACCATATCATACGTTAGCCACTGAAATTTTTGAAACAGCGCAGCCTACATAGCCTTTGCACATAGGTATATTCCCGCACTTAGAAAGTACGCTTCTCGAGCTGAAATCCGTGTAGCGTGTTCCATCGCGCGCGACAAATAAAACAAGCAATTACAATTTCGCCTCTCTCGCGCGCCCACTCGGCGCTACATATGTATATATACACACGTATGCACACATGAATGCAGCATGCAGCGCTGATGCACATCCTTTCTCCGCGTGCTTTTACCGCTCGGCGGTAAATAATTAAAATCGGCACGACACGCCGGTCAGAAATTGAAAAGCGCACGCTCGGCTCTCGCGCGGTGCCGCTGTCGCTTTCTAAGCGCTGCGCTATATATGCAGCCGAGAAATGAAAAGAACAAAAGGACACGCGGACGTGTCGGGAACAGCTTTCATGTCGTCTCTCTCTCTCTCTCTCTCTCTCTCTCTCTCTCTCTCTAGTAGTACTCGATAGTACGCTTTCTTGGAGAGGGCATTGCAACGAAGTAGCGCGAAGATGCTATATGTCCCTCGTGAGGCTGCGCAAAAGTAGAGAGGCCCTACCTGATGTTTGCAGATTGATGCTCGTTAAGGCGCTTGTGTTTCCGCACATCGACTACTGCGGTGCCCTCTTTCTAGACCTCTCAGCGGAGTTGACTTTAAAATTAAAAAGATGTATGAATGCGGGTCTTCGTTTTGTCTCGGGTACGCGGAGATCAGAACACATCACCCCTGTGTACCGCGACCTTAAAATTATGCCGCTTCCCTTGCGTCGGGAATATCAGGCCATTTGTATGGCAGCCACTGTACTAGCCTCACGACAACCGAGCTATCTCGCCTGTCGGTTCGTGGTTCGTTCTGCGGACGAGGTGGGAACACTGCGTAGGTCCGAGCTCGACCTGAGAGTTCCCTGGGCACGCACGAATTATTTTAAATTCTCATTCACTGTCCGGACTGCGGATCTGTGGAATCGGCTGCCAATAAATATAAGACTGCGATACAGAAGCCCTTGCTTCAAGCGACTGGTAGCATGCGAAATTATTAATTCTTGTTTTGGACCCAGCGAATTATAATTGTAATCAGACAGCGTGTTATTGTACATATCTATAATTATAATTATTTTATCACTTGTTCTCCGTCGTAAAGTATTTAATTATGTTGACTGTGTATGTATGACTATGTATTTATTTTTATTTGTATTTATTTTAAAGTTTGTAAGTGCGCTCGTTAAGTACTTGTCATGCGCACGAAGTGTAACTGTATTTTTACTGTATTGGCTGTAAGGACCTCAGAGTCCCGAGCCTGAATATATATATTCTATTCTATATTCTATTCTCTCTCTCTCTCTCTCTGTCTCTCTCTCTCTCTCTCTTACAAGCGAAAAGCTTGTAAAGCGCGTGACAAATTGTATCGTACTGCGATTAGATGCAAGAGTGATGCTCTCTTGGACCAATATGGTCGTATTAGGAAGGAGTTAAAACGAGAAATCACACAGGAGCGCGAGAACTATATATAGCCGAGCAATTATCTTCAATAACTGATCAAGCTAAAAAGTGGCAGTTATTAGCAAAATTTGGAATTATCAAACAGCGTCAATCATCCCCATTAAATCATTTTCGTGCAGAGGACTTAAAATTTCTAATCCCGTTTCTCCGTCTGACACTCGCCCTATTTCTAATTTGCCGCACCTTGCGAAAATTTTTGATAAACTGGTAGCAGCCCAACTAATGAATTTTCTAGAGGAAAACTGTCTATTGTCCGAGTGTCAATCGGGTTTTCGTAAAGGGTATAATACGCAGTCGGCTTTGATTAAGTTTGCCGAAGACATCCGGCGTGGCATCGACAGGGGGTTAGTGACCATCGTTTTACTCTTTGATTTCCGAAAAGCGTTTGATTCATTAAGTCACGAGGTATTATTGAGGCGCATGAGGCAATTGAATTTTTTCAACGAAGCGATAAAATGGCTTCATTCTTATTTATCGGGGCGCTCCCATGGCCGTTCTAAGTGAAAACGGTATTCCTACCGAATTTCTTAATTCAACGTCTGGAATTCCTCAGGGCTCGAATTCAGGCCCAGTCGTTTTTTTGGTTTTTATTAACAATATTGTCAACGCACTCGTGCACTGCCGTGATACCGCCACATTGTTTGTTGACGATTTTCAATTCTACTTGCAGTGCAGGAGGCAAGATTTGCCGGCTTGTATAGAGCGTATCGAGGAAGAGGCGGGACGAGTGGTAGGTTGGGCTGTGGAAAATGGCCTGCGTTTGAATGCGAGTAAAACGCAAGCTTTAATATTCGGCTCTGTGCAGAATTTGATGCGCATCGACGTTGACACATTACCACGGGTAGTTATCGAGGGTAGCTCACTCACGTTTATAAAAGCAGCTAAGAATCTAGGAGTAAAATTCTCTACTGATTTAACTTGGAATGCGCATGTTTCGGCAATTTCATCTAAGGTTCACGGTGTTTTGAACAGGCTTCGTTTTCGAGCACATTTTTTATCTGCGAGCTTAAAACAACAGCTAGTCGCGGCGCTGATCCTCCCTCACTTCGATTATGCGAGCGTGGTTTATTGCGATTTGACAGGGTACCTAGATATAAAGCTCGCCAGGCTTTTTAACACTGTTATCAGGTTTATTTTTCGGCTGCGTCGTGATGCCTGTATGGCTCCTTATTTAGATAAATTGGGTTGGCTCCCTCCGGCGTTAAGGAGGAAGTACTTTATGGGTATTGTTATATTTCAAGTGTTGAGGACAGCTAGGCCGAGTTACCTAACTGGATTCCTACCTGCTATTAATGACGAACTTAGGCGTTCAGGTAGAACGAATTCGTTTATTTTTAACGTGCCTTTGGCTACTACCGCAACTTACGGTAATGGCTTTACCTTACAGGCGATGACTCTGTGGGAATCTATCCCCGTAAATATACGTTTAAAGCCGGATATTTGGTCATTTAAAGCCGCCCTTTTTGTATATCTAAGGAGCTAGATAGGCCTTTAGTTCATAGTTAAGTTAAATTATTTATTTTGTATTTTAAATGTTACTTAAATTGTTATCGGCGCTATTTTTGTTCGTATCACTTGATCTATTTGTTATATTATTTATGTTTATTTATATGATTGTGTGCAGTTAATCGAATATTATAAAATGTTAGCAAAACGTATCGCACCTTAATTATTGTATATTTGTATTATAT
Organism: Philotrypesis tridentata; assembly: GCA_018906965.1. NCBI lineage: Eukaryota > Metazoa > Arthropoda > Insecta > Hymenoptera > Pteromalidae > Philotrypesis > Philotrypesis tridentata. The sequence goes on from JACCIB010000001.1 coordinate 16,151,939, forward strand.
AATTTATTGTAAAGTTACTGCTCCTGACTGGCATACGGTTAAATAAGGCCTTGCCAGTAATAAAATAAGTTGTCAAGTCAAGTCTCTCTCTCGCTCTCTCGCGGCTCAATTTCTCTCCGCGCGCGAGCGAGAGATCTTCCCGAGCTCGCGTCGCGTGGCCAAGTCGCGCTCGATGCGTATTGTATATAGGTACACGCTGAAAAGTGTACTACTGTAACAATGCGCGTTATTGACGTGTTCTTGGAACGGCGCGACTTGAGCGTCTCTATATTTTCAGTGAAAACAACGAGAAACCTGTCGTTATCGCTGCACACGAACAAATTTTTTAATGTGCTTTAAAATGCCACCCTACGACTGAACGCGAAAGCGTCTGAATGTATAAGAAATTTTTTAAATAATTTATTTTTAAAAAATGGAAAGGGATAGATTAATCTAATTCTAATTAGAAATTCTTGAATTGACTTATTTTGAGAAAGTATACGGTATTCATTGATCGTCACCACAGCTCGTAACGGTGTCTTTGAGGGCGAGGAGTACTTTAATTTAAAATTTTCTGCAAATTTCTATCACTTTCCTTCTGAATAATCTAAATGAGAATATCCAACTCATTCCATTCAGACAAGATATCGTCAACTCTCTTATACCTAGTCTAATATCGATCTATAAACGGCCGAATGTAATGAGGCGAAATTTGACTCACGATATATACATGTATAATATATACGCCGAAGTGGTGATACACGTTATACATCAAGGAAAAGCTCACGGCGACATTCCCAGCCTCTTTTTTTCTTCCACAAACGGCTTATCCTGCCTCGAATTTGTTTTATTAATCCCGCATTAATATCGCTTCAGAAGTGCATATCAAAATTTGCGCCTTTCCGTCTCGACTGAACGGGCTCGCGCGAACGTTTACTTTCCACAACGGCGCGCGAAATTTCCCGCCGCGGGCGTGGCCGGAGGTGTGCGATATATATTATGAATGTATATATACGTACACAGGTCGCGTTGTATACATATACGTCTCGCGCGGCGGCTCTCATTTCGTGGGCTTAGCAGGTAGAGAAAAAAAATCAAAGTGTGCAGCGCGAAGAAAGCAGCAAAGTGATACTTGAAGCCGTTGAGTTTTACGAGCCTCGTTTGTGTATATGTAATGCAGACCGCGTATAGCCCCCCCCCCCCCTGTATACGTATACACAAGTTTTCTGTAGCCGCGGAAAGCAATTTCGGCCGGTTATACGGCTGCGGTCCATTGTTTGGGCGCCGGCCGGAGGAAGAAAAAATTAGTCAGCCGAGGGATACGTATATATATATATACACACAACACACGTGTACGGGCGAGATTAGGATTTGACAGAGCGCGCGCGGCGCAGTAATCGAAAACCGCAGGCTCCGATGCGGACTTTTTCCCGTGACGTTCTCACGCACAATACAGGTTTCGCTAATTTCATTATACCCGCACGAGCACCATAGAAACTCTCGCGAGAAAGAGGATGGTAATTTATACGCGCTTGAAAATTTATGGTATACGCGCGTAAATTTGGATTTCACATAGTCGCGCGCTGATCCGTCACGCTTAAAAGCGTTTCCGTGTGTGCGCATAAGTGCCGTCGCGTAGTGCCGATCTTTCATAAACACGTTTCTATTTTTTTTTTCGCCGTTCCCTACACTTCCCCGCCTGCGCGCAACGTTACACACACGCGCGCGCTTTCCTCGCCGAGCAATTGTTGAATTTCAATCAGTATAGGCGCGCGTGTACAATGTGCCGCGCGTAAATGGATAGGTATAGTTGAGCCAGGCGAGCGCTCCGCGTGATGTCTTAATTCGAGCACAAAGCTCGTCGAGACGCGATTAAGTGCGCGCGCGCGCGCGAGGGCTTGCGTAAGCCGAAGAGCCAAGGATACAGTCGACATAGAATGGACAATGGATGAAATAACTTTATGCCCTTTCGGTGGCGTAAGACGCGCGCTCGCGGTAACGGCTAATTTGCCGTCTATAAAAAGCACAATGCTATGGTATCTAAATTCCTCGGCGATGTTGACTCTCGCCGGTTGAAAACCGAGGTAAACAACGCCGTATAGATCGCCTCGCGGGAAAAAATAGCTCTATACGCTTTTTCTATATGGCGCGCGCGTGCACATATACACTAATTTCTATGTGGCACTGCAATATTCGAATACCCTATTGTACAGCCGTATAGAAATTGCCTGTATAACAAACGATTCTGCTGCTCCGTTATTGAGATATGGAATACGCTGGGAGACAGTAAATATCGCTATTCGTTGTGTACAGATGTGCGAAAGGCTTGTCACCCGTGCTGCGCTTTTACTACTTATTAAGGAACATCGAAACTGTCAGAAGTACACAATACAGATGTATAGCCTAGATATGTCACTCGCGGTGTGTATAGAGAAGCTTGAAAATAGTCAGCTTTAGCGGGTGTACCATATATGCATCAGACAAAAGGATTGTGTAGCGCTCATTCAGATGTATACGTGTATATATCTAATCTCGGCATACATTAGCTCTCTCCGCTCACAATCGCATGAGTCGCGCACACCGTACAGCAGACAGAAGCGGTGTAATTAAAGCAATATAATATACGACTCGATTAACCGATCGCCGCACCCGACACTCTTATCGATTCCTCTATATATGCAGTCCTACATCCCAATCAATTAAATCCTCTTATTTACACCTATGCATATATATTACGTATATAACACGCACGCTCGAATCGTCCAGACGAAATAATCGATACAGCGGGCATTAGTTATATACTTATACATTGAATTTTCGACGGGAAGATTATGCGCGCGACTCACGACTGAAACCGCTAATACTTTTCTCGGCGCTCGGCGCTATGCACAATGCAGCCTGTATATTATGCTAATAGCGACGACCATTGCATAACGGATTTTTGCGAAACGTAATATTATGAGGTGGCAACGGCAATTTTTCACTTTCCCATTACACGCTGCCGCGTCTACGCAGCAGCGGCATTGTTTACTCGACGCGGCAGATACGGACTTCGATATGTGTACGTATATAGCCCGATGCATTATATACACGTGCAATATATTGATGGGAATCCAATAATGCCAAGTCGTCGAACAATCAGACGCTAACTAGACATTCGCAGAGGTATATATATAATTCAACGAAAAACCTTACGAGAGTACGTACACGGCTTATCGACTTTCAAGGATACGAGCGATGTAAATCAGCGTCTAAAACTTTCTTCCTCGTTAGGCTCTCGAGAGCGCAGTGAAAAGCGAAACGCGCGGCGCGCGCAATGCAGCAGTCGCTGTACACGCGTGTATGCACACATCCGGCCACGCGAGATTCTCGCGAGGAGAGCAAATAGACGGATATACACATACGCATGTACATTCGAGATAAATAAGGCTCGGCGTCGCACTGGCGAGGATATCGAATTTATAAGGACGTCGGTCGCGGCGTAAAAATCGATATTGAAAACCGGACAGAATTAGTCGGTCAGCCAGCAAGTCTCACTTTCTAACGATAAGTCGCCCGGCGCGAACGACTGCGCTGTATATATATATATGTATACAAACTCGCGGCAGCTGTTATATTGTATGTATAGGTACAGTTCATAGCGGTCGCGCGCGAAGCGAATGGCCCATTTCGAATTGGCGTATTGTTCCAGAACGGCTGGCATAATCGTTGTCGCCGCGCCGATGTCGAGCAGGTGCCGATTTAAATTTTCCAAGAGTGAGCACGTTTTGCGCGTACAGAAAATTTTTGAAAAAAAAATACTGAAGGTACAAGTATATCAGAGAGGAGAGCGAGTTCTGCAAGAGCAGACTGTATATATAAGAGTCGGCGCGTTACAATATCGGCCAAACGTCCGTCACCGCCGCCGTCTGTCTCTACAATATACACAGCCATCAGCGACCGCGTGTCTCATTCGAGTGCTCCTCTCGTTTCGATCTCCGGCCGGGCTGCGCAAAGTCGAGAAAATTGTTTGCCGGCCGCCTATGGCTTTTGTTCGCTGCGGTTTCGGCTGCATTGTGTTCGGGATTTTTCCCTCCCGCAGCTGCAGCGCGAGATAAATCACCGAAAGGCAGCTGTGCAGCTGATGCACTGGTTAGCCTCCCCCTCCCCCCCCCTCTCGACGTTTACTGCCGGCGTGTTGTGCAATTTCTATCGCGCTCTCTCATGCCGTGGAAATGAAATATTGCGGCTTGATCAAAAAGTCGTATCCTCGCGGCTCTGCCGCCGCCGCCGCCGCCGCCGCGCGCTTTTCCACGGAATAAATAATGAGCTCGTCTCGTCGCCTCAAATAAAGAAATGTAAATCTCAGCGGTGGCGCGCGCACGCAAACCCGGCGACGATACCATAATTACGAGCGTCAATATTGCGCGAGTGGGCGCCTTACGCTCGGCGAGCGCTGCCAGTAGATAAGGTCCGGGTACGGCGGGACTCGCTAGACTCTCACCGGCTACGTTATAGATATACGCGTATAGACGCGTCTAGATATCCTACGCGCATATTGTCCCGTCCACGACGGTGTGTATACGTACACGCATGGGTCGCTCCTACGTGTATATATATATAACTGCGCGGGAAACTCATCGGGAATCATGTGCGAGCGAGCGAGAAGAAGCATTAAAAAACTTTCTATTACACCGGAACATTAATCACGAAATTTCTCAGGGGCGATAACGATCGAACGTGCGTATAATATCGTGTGCGCACAGCGCTGCGACGGCCCCGGCATCGAAAAAGAAAATTCAATCGCTTCTCCGGTTTGTGTGTATATATATATACCCGGCCGCGCGCAGCTCGATTTTCAATCAATGTCGCGCGATGGATATGACATTTCGACGTATATGTGGCATATATACGCGTGCATACATGTATACGTATACATGCGCGAGGAAGTTTCCTTGACAGTTTCCGCCGGGGCGCGCGGAGTAACACGGCCCCGGCGTCTACTGCATGGCGCGCGCGCGAGAACATAACGCGCGCTTCAAAGTCGAGAATGGAAAATTGACGGAGTAGACAATGGGCACTTAGGCTGCGCGCGCGCGACAGAAGGGAACGGCCGCATTAACGGGAATTACGATGAATTATCAGTATACGATGTGTACGATGCTATTCTTTCGTATACTTGTGTGTATCTATTGGGAATGTGCAGTATACGCGCGATACGTAAATGATATTCTTTCATTATCGTGCTATAAGAATGCGACGAGACGCTTCGTAAATTGCATCGTAACGAAAAACTTTCCGTAGTACACGCACTCGAATGTTTGCATCTCCCGTTAATCGTGTACAATGCACGTCGAATTATCGCGCAGCATCGATTTCCGTGTGCTCGACATTTGTATCCTACATATACATACACAGAATACACGCTCTGCAGGCGTACTCCACTTGAACTTATAGCGAAAAGGAGAGCGGAGAAATGTGTGCGTATAAGTGTAGATGTGCAGTGGGCGGTTAAAGTCATTGTCAGTATATGAGAGGACGCGGCGGTGCGCGTATATGCAAAGGAGAGGCGTCGAGAAAAGAAAATAGCGCGCGCAAGATTTGTTGCAGCTTATATGTATATTAATCCTTCGGTTCTCGTAGCAGGTGACCTTCGGCTGCGATCGAGGAACCGCCCGAACGATTTTACGACGCCGATGCTCCAGATAAAGCGTCCCGGTCAGCCTCGGATTGTTATATAATTAAAAAGCCCACGGCTGCGGCTCTGGGGCAGCGCATTTTTTTTAGTCGTTATAGGGTTCGCGTGTGTTATGTACACATGTGTGCAACACGGCGTCGACTTAATTTCAACGTGTGGACGCGCGGCGGGTCTTTATAGGTAAAACCGCTTATTCTTGCGCGTGTATGCATTATCCACGCGTATATGCATATACGTATATACAGAGACGTGCGTATAATACAGCTGACGGGCTGGCGAACGAAAATCCGGTTGCCGAGGTGTGTAATATGGGTATAAAGCTGGCGCAGACACACGGCGATAGTTATGGGCCGGTATTCCAAGGCCGCTCGCGGATTTAAATCGCGCGTACAGCTCGTATTCCCATATGTTGTCGCCGCGCAGCCATTGGCGGAAAGTGCTTTTATCAGTCTGGCCCAGAGTTTCTAAGGCTCGGCGGTTCGGGCTCGGCTCTTCATATATATACCACGAGAATAATTCCGGCTAAGTGTGCTGCTGCTCGTTTTAACAGTTGCTCCAAAAAAGAGCGACGAGAGACTATAGGAGCAAGAAATTGTGTGGACTTTCGTAGAAGGTGCAAATTGTCGCCTCGTCGACGTTTCATATCCGTTCCGAAAGAATAAATCTCGCCGGAGCGAGAAATTACTTTAACGCAGGTCGTAATATTTTCGTTTCACGCTGCCCGCCGCCCGCGGACTTGGCTAGCTCGCTCGCTCGCTCGCTCCCGGCCGCCGCGAGGAATTAAATTTTCCTCGTAATGTGTACGGCTCGGCGCCGGTGTATACAATACACAGACAACTGTCAGAGGAGAGAGAACTCGTGCGAATGATTTCTTTCTCATTTTCTTTCTCTCATCATGAGGTAACTACTTGTTTAGATTGCAAAGCGAGAAAAAGCCGTTGGCGAGAAAGTGAAAGGGTTGGCGAGTGAACTCGCCTTTTAAAAACTACACCTTGGCCGCCGCGAGAATTCGAAAAAGTTGCGTGAATTATATATTGTCTCGATGCGCATTCCTCGCTCTCTCGCGTATTGTATACGTATATACTTACGTACACGAGTTGCGCCCCGCGTACAGCACAGCGGAGACTTACTCCCGCGCGCCTCATTTCCTCGATATGCGTTACTTATACATACCCGCGTCTCTCTCTCTCTCTCTCTCTCTCTCTCTCTCTCTCTCTCTCCTTCTTTCTGGCTTAACTCGTCGCTCGCGAGCGCGCGCGCGCGAAAACAAGACGAGTGCGACGCAAGGAGCAATGAAATTTCGAGGACACGGCCTCAATGGCGAGTGGCATTTCGGCTAGGCAGAGCAGAAAGATACGTTGCTTCACGAGGCTCACCTTGACTCGCACGAGCGAGCCGCGCAAGCAGCAGCAGCAGCAGCAGCAGCAACGGCGGCGGCAGACAGAGTAATAATCGAGACCCTTGTTGCAGTGCGCGCGACTCGAGCGAGTACTTCTCTGCACGGGACACTGCGCTCGCCGCGTGTATATACGCTAATATTATGAGCTACTGCTGCTGCTGCACGGTATAGAAAAGAATTTCACTTCTATATATATAAAGGCGAACGCGATGAATTTACATTTTTTAAAGTTCAACGAACGCGCGCGCCGCGCTTTCTCTCCCCTTATGATATATCGGACACGGTCGCACAGTAGTATGCAGTTGCGTTTAAAACAATAATCCACGCGTCGGCTCGCGCGCCGCGTATTGCCGAGAGAAGATTGAACTTCGCGTTTTTACAGAATTCGTATACGAATTATACTTTCGGCGGAAGTCGCGTGCGCTCGAGCTCGTAATAGGCGTGTACGCGCGGGTATAATTAAAGTCTTTTCCCCCCCTTTTTTTTATCGCTGTATGTCGCCCCGAGGCTAGAGAGAGAAAAAAATCGGGTACACGGAGCTCTGAAATTTGATATTTCGACACGGACGATATCGATCTAGGCTTTTTGCAGACCGGGCGACTAGTCCCAGAAATGGAGAGACCGGAGAAAAACGGCCTTTCGGAAGTGAAGGGACGCGTGCGACGTTTCGCGAGTTGCGACACTATACGTGTATGTATTGCTCGTTGTAACGAAAATGAAAAAAAAAGAAACCCCCCCCCCCTCCCCGAGCTACTATAACACAGACGCGTGTACGCGCGTAAACGTATATAATTCCAATCAACATTAGCCGCTGGCATAGCAGTGTATTATACTGCAATTTTTCACTCGCTAGAGCGCGCGCGAGCGCGTTTCCTCCTTTTTTCGAAATCCAAGGCGAGTTACACCGTTTTCTTTTCAAGGCCAGCGTCTTTATCCGATCTCCTGCTGCAGCGGCGGCGGCAGCGTGTGAGGCCCTTTCATTGTCACGCGCGCGTGTAGTATTTTGCAGCGCGATTATATTTGTGTGTGTGTGTGTGTGTGTGTATTCCAACGTCGTTTTGCTTCCCCCTTCCTCCCCCGCGCCGAATTTACAAGTTTGTTTTTCTCCCCGCACTGCATCAGCAACCGGAAGATAGGCGCGTCTGACTAATTCGCGAGGACTTTGACCCTATGCATACGTACATATACAGTCGCCGATGATTCATAAGCGGAGACAAGTCGTCGTCGTCGTTGAGACGCTCGATTAAAAGCTATGCTCTTTCTCTCTCTCTCTCTCTCTCTCTCTCTCGAGGCGGCAGCAGCGGCGACAGACGATCTCTCGTGATCGAGCGAGAAAAGAAAAGCATAAGAGAACAATAGCGCGTTTTCTCGAAAGCCGAGAAGAGGGAAGGTATATCCTTGGTTGAGAACAGGTTCAATTTTCGGAGAATCCGCGAGAAGCCGTGCAATTTTTAAAGTACGTGCGTATATGTACACCGAGCGAGAGAGAAAGAGAGACTGTAAAAACGTAGCAACAGGTTTCGTTCTATACGATTCGTCTACGTCATAAAGCAACCGTCCCCGCGAGTGTACTTTCATTTCGCAGTGACTCACACAGCGCGCATAAGTATACACGTATAGCATATATACACATACGTATTGTAACAGGACGAATTGATGGAAAACAATTTGCACACACAGCGCGGCATTTTAAAGTATTGTATTCCATCGCGCCCTTCTCATGAATATACTGATGAGAATGAAGGATAACGCGATAACGATATCTCGCCTCAGATGCCACGCTATATGTATATAGCCGTATATGCACCTATATGCACACACTGCACTGCAGGAATGCATCTGTTGTAAGCAGAAAATTAATAAAGCATCAGCGGTATACGCGGCGTTAAGTAGAAATTAAAGGCGACTAACGCGTATCTCGCTTGTGGCATTCGTTGAATCGCGTGAGAAAAAGCATTACAGCGCGTACACGTATATAAGTATATATATATACACACTGCCGCAGCGACGAGACATAAATTCACGCGCGGGACGATTGAATTTTATTTCGTGTAAACCCTTTCGCGCATCGGAGCCGAAAGCGACGACCGCAAGGAGGATGTAACCCAGCGCGCTTGGCGATAAAAAAAAATTTTTCGAGGCGCATAAATAATACAAAGCCGCGCGCGCAGAGAGTCGGCCCTTACAGGTATTACCGAGCGTAAATCAGATCCGGAGATGAAACTCCTGCCGACGCGCGAGTAATTTACAATGCGCTCTCGCGTGAGAGTTTGCGCTGGTAATGACCGCGAGTCATGCGGCGACGACGACGGCGGCGACGACGACTCATTGTTCGAGCGCTTTCTTCGCTGCGCGCGCGCCCAACAAACGATTTTTTTAGGCTTTATATGTACAGGTATACACCGTGTACACATATATACTCACGGCAAAGGCGCAAGGGCAGAACTATCTCATTAACATAATTGCCATTTCGTTCGCGGTTGTCCCTTGAACTTGAAAAAATTCTGTAATAGGCAGCGATCGCTGCGGGCTATATGCGCGAATAGACAGTATCGGAGGATCCCATCGACAATAGCTTGGGCTCATACCAAGAGAAAAAAAGCTCAAATCTATAATTGCTTCTCTGTTATGGATTGTTTTTGCAGCGTCAATTATAGAGTATACAGACGTGTCGGCGCTTTTACTTTGCCGGTACGAATGTAAAGTCTATTTTATACATAAATAACTGCGCAGCTCTTATTGACCGATATTCGATTTTAACGCTCGTATTAAACTTTATCGTCCAGCGCACTTTCCGCGGATATACCAATTATCTCGGGTACTTCGAATTACGGCCAAACTCTCCGTTTATACAAAATGAGACCGAACTATTTTTTAGCTCGTTATGTAGACACTTTATGCCTCGCCGATCTATATACCCCTCGTATAATACAACAATGTGTTCATAAGATCGGCAACTATATAGTGCTTTTGTGCATTGTAGTTCCCTCTACATCAGCGATCTTTACGACCTTTGACGGCGCTCGGCCACCACGACCAACTGGACCATTTTACAAGAGCTAAATCACTCCGCTGCAGTACGTCCTGTATATACGCTACACCTTTCCCTTCCCGTTCTTATCGCTTTCTTTTCTTTCACCTACTTATCAGTTCCTGCCGATGAACTCAATAATTTTGTTTTACTCTTCAAGCACCCGTAAACGTACCATTTTATTTTATTTATTTATTTATTTGTTTTTTTTACCATACTATAGACTACAACTATACAATACTTCTAGACTAGACCTACAACTATTCTCGCCAATATACCGTGTAAATACGTCGCTTCCGGAAACGTCTCGTCCCGAGAAAAAAATCGCGTTATATAGCGACCTATAAAAACCTGGGAATCGATCATAACATATTTAAATATAAACAACGACGAAACTCCCAACTTTCGCCGCGACTTGTTTGCTTGTCCCGTCCATCGGCGACACGTAGAGAAATGAAAAAAAAATGCATAGCTATGCGCCTCTATATCGCGACTTTCCTCACTCTTTCTCTTCGACTGTTCACAGGTGCTGAGGCCGTCGACGGCCCTACTGCTGATCTGCCTGGCTGTGCTGATGTTGGCCGAGCACACGGAAGGTGAGAGTAGCTGCCGCATCTTCCGCCTCGTTTCTCTCTCTCTCTCTCTCTCTGAGCTCCGAGTATTATACGTACACGTATATATACACAGACCGGAAGCACGCGATTTTCTTACGCGGCATTTGCGCCGGACTTTTACGCTCCGCGCGCAACGCGTGCAGCGCAATGCTTGCATATATACACGTATATACACTGCACAACGCGAGGATCATCATCCGCATATGTAAACGGAGTTTTACTGCGTCAGCGCGGCTAATCGTCCGGTAGTTTTCTTTAACTCTGCAATAATTCACATTGAGTGGCGCGAAGCATGATTGATAGCCCCGGCAAAATTGTAACTAGCCTCTTGAGCAACAATGGGCTTATGTTTATATACGTGGTACACACACAGTATGCGCAGTACACGCTGTGCATAAACACAGCCGTGGAAATAAAAGTACGCTTTTATTTTTCTTGATCTCCGGCGCGCTAATTGACGCGACAGTTAAGCTACTTCCTGCGAAAGGAATTAACGACGATAATGGACCGTCCGCAACGATAAAGCCGCGAATTTTATTGTGCACTTAATTCGAGACTTTCATGAGTATTATATTAGTGTAATGAGGCTCGTATAACGAATACGATATTATTAACGGATATATATATATACTGCTTGCGCCCGAGTGAACTGTCGATCGTTGCCTCGATTTCTGCATGCATGCATCAGTGTTCGGCGAAGCCGACGGAACAAAAAAAGCAGAGTCGCGGCGCAAAAAGTTTATAATCTATGCGCGGCGATTCCACGGAAAATTCTGCGGAAACGCCGTCACGTACCGCACACAGCATCGTGTACACGCGAAACTCAAGCTCGCAATAAAACTGTATTTTTCTCGCGAAGGCGCTAGGAAGAGATTTCGCAGGCCGACGACGTCGCGGCCGTCGCTTTCCAACGACCAGGAGGTGTCCGCCAGTGTCAATAGATTTAAGGTGACGCGCAACCGCATCAGCAACAAGAACACGAAGAACGAGCTGCAGTCCGGCAAAGCCGCCACCGACGACTACAAGGTATGCATTAAATTAACCGACGCGGCCGCCGCGCGCACTGCAGAGAACGCATCGCGATTCGCGAATTTCCAGTCCATAACAGCGCCTCTGCTCGATACACGCGAAGGAAGGCGCGCGACGCCTAATTAATCCCGCGCACGCGTTACATATATCGTGCAGCCGCGAATTCGAAATATTCGAAACGATATACCTAATACACATACGTATGAGGACGCTTATAAGCAGTCCGCGCTGCGCGCGCGCCAGCTCTTTTCTCTCCGTCTGTACAGGTGCTTTCACTTCGAGCGCCTCGGCTCGGTTATTATCGAGATTTTTTGATTTACCTCGCGGTATGCATACAGATATATATATTTTATATATGCGCTCAGCTCCGTAACGCGATGCCTAAACGCGCTCGTAAATCTGGCCCGCGAGAGCGTTCCTCTCTTTTTAAGTAAGTATAGTTTCGTAGAAACGAATCGGCCGGCTGTACATAAATTAAGCGCGCTTTACACGCGGGAAGATATATAGACAGCGCGGCTCGTTCTTATTGCGCGACTATATTTATCGAGAGGCTCTTACGGCACGCGCGCGCGATTATAAACGACATGGAGATTGACATCGATTAATGCGAACACTACCGTGTACTACATTTTCTCGCCCCCCTTCCCTCTGCCCCCGCAGATAGTCTGCTACTACACGAACTGGTCGCAGTACCGCACGAAAGTCGGCAAGTTCATGCCGGAGGACATCCAGCCGGATCTCTGCACCCACATAATATTCGCCTTCGGCTGGCTCAAGAAGAACAAGCTCACGAGCTTCGAATCCAACGACGAGACGAAGGACGGCAAAGTCGGACTTTACGAGAGGATCCTCGGACTGAAGAAGGCCAACCCGTCGCTCAAGATACTTCTGGCTATCGGTGAGTCGCGCGGATGTGTCCCTAATATCATGTACAACGACGAGATAGTCGTATTATTCAGTGTGCGCATTGCAAGCCCGAACCTTCGTGTGCCTCAGGTGGATGGTCCTTTGGCACGCAGAAATTCAAAGACGTCTCCTCGACGAGATACGCGCGCCAGACATTCATTTACAGTGCCATACCGTACCTCCGCGAGCGAGGCTTCGATGGATTGGACATGGACTGGGAGTATCCCAAGGGCGGCGACGACAAGAAGAACTTTGTCCTGCTGCTCAAAGGTACGAGGCGACGATGTAGCCCCAAAGTCTCGAGTGTATATTGCGGATCTATCGCGCGTAGTACATGTATGTCTTTAATGCACGACGTTGACGCTTTGCAGAGTTGCGAGAGGCCTTCGAGGCTGAGGCCCAGGAGCGGAAAAAGCCCCGACTCCTGCTCACAGCCGCTGTACCAGTGGGACCGGATAACGTGAAGAGCGGATACGACGTTCCGGCTGTTGCCAGGTAATCGATCGGCGCTACATATCGATGACCAAAACTCGTACGATCGCCCGCCCCTTCTCGGAAGCTCTCTCGCGCAACGTTTCTCGTATATTTTCCAGCGCGAACGATCGCGAGCGCGACGTTTCTCCTTTCACTAAAAAAAGAAAAAAAGAAAGAAAGAAAAAAGAAAGAAAAATGACGATGACGAACGACGCTAAGAAAGTTACGAACGGCTTTAATTAGATGAAGACGTCAGGCCAATCAGCGCTAATGCTCGTAAACGATTTTTACGGCCTCTCCCGTCAAAAACCGTAATCCCTTTTTTTTGCCCGCGCGCAGTGCGGCCGCGTATAACGCGCCGAGCACACAAAAAGTGGAAGCATAATCAACCGCGCACTGGGACCTATCGACGACGCGGCCCAGAAACCCGCTGGAAAATTTCGAAAACGTATCAGCGCAGAAAAATAATGTCGTTGCATTTACATCGTATATTACGCACATCATACGCTAAGCCCACGCGCGTACATCGCATGCCCACAGCTACCTGGACTTCATAAACCTGATGGCGTACGACTTCCACGGCAAGTGGGAGAGGGAGACCGGGCACAACGCGCCCTTGTACGCCTCGTCCTTGGACTCGGAGTGGCAGAAGCAGCTGAGCGTCGATAACGCGGCGTCCATGTGGGTGAGACTCGGCGCGCCCAAAGAGAAGATGATCATCGGCATGCCGACCTACGGGCGCTCCTTCACTCTCTCCAACACGGCCAATTTCAAGGTCCACGCACCGGCGAGCGGCGGCGGCAAAGCCGGCGAGTACACCAAGGAATCCGGATTCCTCGCCTACTACGAGGTCAGCACTGTGCCACGACTGTCCGGCTTGATCGATATACTTATATATACTGTCTCGCGAGATATCGGATCTCGAAAGTCGAAGAATCGACGAAACAATTATGTACATACACCCGTTGGGACAGCGCGCGGTGTGTCGGGCCGAACGCGTTTCACCGCGAGCGAGCGCGAGACATCTGCGGATTAGCGTAAAATATTAAAATCCATTCAAGACTTTCTCCGCGCGCTGAATATACATTATACAGATTACACGCGTTACATTGTGTTCTCGCGCGCGCGCGCGCGCCGCGAGGTGAATGGATGCGATCGAATTGATTCCGACAGATATATGATCCGGCTTAATCGCTCGTAAATCGAGAGTACGGCTTGTGTACGGTACATATATTTTACGAGTAACGCGACACGTCGGTTTTCATCTCTTCCATTTTCTTTTTTCTCTCCGTCTTCTTCTAAACTCGCTCCGTACGTAACGGTATGCACGTGTTATACGTATAGTTTCGTGACGGAAGAACAGTTCGGTCGGATCCGGCGCTTTATATACAAACAGGGCATATTGAAGTTTCGATGTACAAGTATAGAGCGACTACCGGTTTCAGATCTGCGAGATGCTGCTCAACGGAGCCGCCTACGTCTGGGATGACGAGATGAAAGTGCCGTACCTCGTGCAGCACGACCAGTGGGTCGGCTTCGACGACGAGAGATCCATCAGAAACAAGATGCGATGGCTGAAGGATAAAGGATACGGAGGTATTATACAGTGTGCAGCGCAGCGTGCAATTGTGAAATTCGCGCGCCGACGAGAGCCGCGGGAGTGTATAACACTCGGCGATTTTGATTCTAATTCCCCTCCCCCCCCCCCCCCCGCCCTGCCCCGGCCGACTGATGAGCCGCTCATTTTCTCGCGGCTGGCTGGCTGCCGACTCGCGCCGCCTCTCTCTTCCTCTCTCCCTCTCTCTCTCCCTTTATATATATACACGACGACTGTACTCCCGTACCTATATATATACATGTATAACGAGCGCTGTATTTCCTTTTTTGCGAAATGAGTAACGGTCTCGCCGCTCTCGCGTTTTGCTGTAAAGCGTGTTTCCGCGAACGCACTCCCGTCGGAAGGGCCGCGCGAGTGTTGCATTCGCTTGTAAAGCATAGACAATGAGCTGCGCGTATATGTATACATTATACGCGGTGTGTTCGAAAAATCCATCCGTTTCCTACAACTGAACGAGCTCAGCTACACGGCTTGAAGAACATTGTTTTCCAATTTTGCAAAGAATCGTTTCGACGCCCCATGTCCCTAATGTCCTTGAACTCGGCCAACAGGCGCCATGGTGTGGACGGTGGACATGGACGACTTCAACGGCACGGCCTGCGGCAGTGGTGTGCGCTACCCCTTGATCGGAGCTATGCGCGAAGAGCTGCGCGGCATTTCCCGCGGCAGCAACACCAAGGACGTCGACTGGAGCGCCGTCGCCACGACGATAACCGAGGTCGTCGTCAAGAAGCCCGAGCCCTACAAGATCTCCGTCTCGGAGGTGCTCAACAAGGCCAAGAAGAGCCACGCCAAACCCTCGACGCAGCTCGTCGTCAGCTCGCCCGCCGGAAGACGTGAGTTTCGCGATCGTCTGCCTCAATGCAATATTATATAGATTACGGTCGAACGGAGAAAAGCAAAAAAAAACAAAAAAAATTTTAGACGAGCTACACTTAGGTGTATTACGACAATTTTTCTCTCACCGCAGAGCGAGAAGCGCAAACGATTTGCTACCTGACCAACTGGTCCCACAAGAGACCTGGTGCTGGCAAATTCATGCCCGAGGACATCGACGCGACGCTCTGCACCCACGTGATCTACGCTTTCGCCACGCTCAAGAACCACCTGCTCTCCGAGAGCAGCGACAAGGACACTGAGATGTACGAGAGACTGATCGCGCTTCGCGAAAAGAATCCCGATCTCAAGGTAATTCAATTTTTTTTTTTCGAAAATTTATTTTTTCATTTTTTACTCTACTTTTTTTTTGTCTCGAATAAATGCAACGCCCAGATTTATTTCGTTCTCGCGCTAGCCGTTTCCGAGCGCTTGGGAGCCTTAGGCGGTTCGGATAATTGTTTACCCCGTATATCTCGGGTGAAAGCTGCGAAAAAAACGGTAGTTGATTAATTACGCAGTTATAAATAGTGCTTCTGAAAGTGTACGGGCATCAGAAGTGTGTCAGGTTATTTCAGCCGCGGTGCTGCTCTAGCTTTAATTTATACGTGCACTGAATCATTGTGGTTCTTGCTACCGTTCTTTTATCGGTACTATACAGTCACTGTATAACACTTTGGACGAATGTAAGAACAAAATAAAAAGGAAAAACGTGATTATCATCGGCAAATAATCTAATGCCTTTTCAGATTCTACTGGCCATCGGTGGATGGGCTTTTGGCTCGACTCCGTTCAAGGAATTGACGAGCAACACATTCCGCATGAATCAATTCGTGTACGAAGCCATCGATTTCCTTCGTGAATACAAATTCGATGGGCTCGACGTCGATTGGGAGTATCCACGGTAATGCATACAATACGAAATTCAACTAACGCTCTCTCAAACTCTTACATTTTACTTTGGCAATGCGCGCAATAACGACACGTTGCTGTTCCCGCAGAGGTGCCGATGATCGTACAGCCTATGTGAATCTTTTGAAAGAGCTGCGAGTCGCTTTCGAGGGAGAGGCGAAAAGCGCGGGACAGCCGAAGCTGATTCTGTCGGCCGCCGTTCCCGCCAGTTTCGAGGCTATCGCTGCCGGGTAAATATTGTTTTCTTAGATTAATTATTATGAATTATCTCGAAAGCCGCGCGTGCAATGTAAAATTACGAAAATCGCAATCTAGAGAGCCAAAAATTATACCACTTGCAAAATGAAAATTTCCCTTCGAATTTGCATTACATATAATTTTGCGCATTTTGCTTTTCCAGCTACGACGTACCCGAGATTTCTAAATACTTGGACTTTATAAATATCATGACTTACGACTTTCACGGACAATGGGAGAGACAGGTCGGACACAACAGTCCCCTGTACCCGCTAGAAAGTGCTACTAGTTACCAAAAGAAACTCACTGTGGTAAGCGTTTTCTCCGATTTGAAGACGGAAAATTTATTTTAATACATAAGAATAAAATTCAGCTACCGGTTCGCGTTAAATTCCAAATCACATCGTAATCGCTGGATTTATGCGCGGCACTCGCGCCGGCGAGAAACTTGGAAATGGAAAGCCGATTTTGATCGGCGGGCGAAAAAAAAAATTCATATTTTGCATTGTAATAATCTTTTATGATATCCATTTTGGCGAGAGAGCTCAACGTAATGCACAATAATGGCTTTCTGCGCGTATCTCGAGCAGTTTCGTTGTTGTGCAAATACCAGCGAGGGAATGCATAAAACATTGCGATAGCCATTATACGCAGATCGCTATCGAGCCGCATGAAAAAACTAATGCAAATTTCCAGGACTTCAGCGCCCGCGAGTGGGTGAAGCAGGGAGCGCCAAAGGAGAAACTCATGATCGGTATGCCGACCTACGGCAGATCCTTCAGCCTCGTTGACAAAACGAAATTCGACATCGGCGCGCCGGCTTCCGGTGGCGGCGCCGCCGGTAATTTCACAAACGAACCCGGCTTCCTTTCCTACTACGAGGTCTGCAGTTTCTTGAACGAAGACAACACGACGCTGGTGTGGGACAGCGAACAGCAAGTTCCGTTCGCCTATCGGGAAGACCAGTGGGTTGGCTTCGACGATGAAAGAAGTCTTATCAACAAGGTATGCCGTTTTTACTGCATTTCTTTCTCTGCGGTAAAAAATTAAAACACGCATGTAAACAAAAACTAATGACAATTAATTGATTCGAACAGATGAACTGGCTGAAGGAGGAGGGATTCGGAGGAATCATGATTTGGTCGGTGGACATGGACGACTTTAAGGGAGCTTGCGGTAACAGCAAGTTCCCATTGATCAAGGCAATGAAGAAGGAACTGCAAGACTATGCCGTCAAGCTCGAGTATGAGGGACCGTACGAGAGCAATGTGCGCGGCGGAAAATACACCACCAAAGACCGTAAGCTTTTTAAATTGGATTGATTATCTAGCATATTTTAGGCACACACGCGCAGTGAGAGAACATACATGTATCCAAAAGATTTTGTAACAAATCGTTCGTTTATTCGATAAACCATAATCAGTTAATTTCTACAACACGCAACTTGTGGCTTGTCCTAAAGTTTACAAATGTTCTTACAAAATTGTTACTTAAATAACGATGACGCCTATGCTTATTTTCGAGTTATATAATGTAATATCCCAAATTAAAAATATTACGTTCTACAAACAAACAAAATTAACGTACCTTAGGTCTAAGGGTCATTAACCTCTAATATAGAAAACTGTTGATTAATCAATAATTAATTGAAATGCAATACTATAAAACTGCACCAATTTCTCGAATATTTTCAACAAATCTATTTTATAAAAGCATCTTCGAATATTCTGTTACTCATTAACATTACCTTAAAGTAGATCAGCAGTCCTGTTCAAGATATGTATATTCAACAATAACTGAATAATAATTCTAAATGTACATTAATTAACAGATCACAAAAGTATAATACAAAGTATACACTTTTCTAAAAAAAAAAAAAAAGTATTGCACGACGAAAATTGACGCTTAACGTATAATACTGTTGAGGTTTCAATTCCTAAGATATCTACTTTGCGTATACGTGTTGAATTAATACCGGTGTATCGTGATTGCAGCCAACGAGGTGACCTGCGAGGAAGAGGACAATCACATCTCATACCACCCAGACAAGAACGACTGCACAATGTACTACATGTGCGAGGGAGAGCGCAAACATCACATGCCCTGCCCAGTGAACCTCGTGTTCAACCCGAACGAGAACGTGTGCGACTGGCCCGAGAATGTCGAGGGTTGCCTACAGCACACGCAGGCCCCTCCCGTCTAATTAAGCTTCTATAAACACTTGCCGTACACGTTCAAGCGAAGCGGAGACGCCGTGAGGGAAAACGCGAAAATTGCACAGACGCGCGCGTACGCACAACGATTATTCTGTCGAAGTAATTTGCCGCGCGATGGCTATTTATATACCGTGTCGAGGCTTCTGCGCGCCGCTTATCGCGCGAAACACGTTGATCGCGCGACAGATTACTTGGACCGAGTCGCGAGGACAATTACACGAGATGCATTAGGATCGAGATGTAAAGCAAGTTCAGGATCATGCGAGAGATTATATCATCGTATATACGTACAACTCGGTCGATTATTAGACTCGACGCTTGTTTATTGAGTTTTCATTACTTCTTTTTTTTTTGTACGAACGAAAGGTATAAAATACTGCTTTAATCTTGCATGAAACATCAGCGCGACCGTTGTGTTTCGTGAAGAATAGCACGTTTTGTATAATTTATTGAATTGAACAGAAAGTTTCATGTATAGGTAAATGATATCGAGACACGGCGCGCCGATAGAAGGCTTCGATTTGATTAAACATAGACGAGCCACTACCAATGCCATTCTAATTCGCTTAATTAGATCGGAGCCTTCGCTGCCCAAACACAATGTGTAAAAACGCAATCAGTCCTCATCGTAATTTCCTAAAAATAAATGGGAAGTGCAGTCAGCTACCGCATCACGGCGAGCAGAGTCACTAGTACAAATCCCGAACTAGCGAACTCTCGCACAGGTGCCGAGCTGAGAGCCGAAGCTTGGCAGGCAGTGTTGGGTGCTCCTAGGTTGAGCAGGGCGCGGTCCGACGAGTAGAGCTGCGTCGTCTCGGTGCAGACCGCCCTGCCAGCAAGGCTACGCAATTGACGCGCATCCGATTGCGAAGCCGTGTGAATCTGGCGAGACTCGCGCAGCCAACGGCGTAGCCACAGTGACAGCCAAGCGATCTCGCAGTCGCACTCGAGAGGATTACCCGACAATTGAAGTCCACCTACGAACACCAGACGAACATTTTCTAGACTTTGCGTCAAACATTCTACAGCATTTGTTTCACACTAACGAGCAACGTAACAAACGACCATGCGACGGGAAAAAATTCAATTGACACAGAAAGCGTGCGAATTGTCTAAAAATAAAAGGAAAGAACAAATTTGAAATTGGAAAGATTCTTAAAATGGAAGCGATTGAATGAATGTCCTGGACATGGATGTTTATAAATGTATTAAGCGTTGAGATACATTTGCAAAAAAAAAAATTTTTTTAGCGATTAACTGTGCAAATGCAGAATCTCATGAATCTCATTTTCTGAAGGAAAAAAAGTTTGTAAACAATTTGTTCGGAAAACTCTTGTTGATAAGAAAATTGTGTCTATAAAAAATGTTATTATACTTTTAGATATCTTATGCTTTATACGGCTGTATAGATTACGTTTTATAAGTAAACTTTACAAAGTCCCCTAAACAGAATTGAAATCCATTTTCTTAAGATTCCAATTCACAAGTTCAACTGTTAACTTGTAGCATTTATCATAATCGATCTAATCACCGAAAATGTTGAATAGGAAAACGTATCTGCTATTTTCATCCCGGTTAAGCTCATAATAAAAAGCTCATTGCGAAAGAATGAGTATTTTTTCATTATACTTAGAATTAAGGATATAAATTACGTTAATTGGCGAGTTTATATAAAACGGACATTCGAGTGTCCCTTTGTAATATGTAAACTAAACACGCGTTACCTGTACAATAGTTGATTATCATTGTAAAATACATTGAGGCGTATTAAGTATGTACGGAAACTTATTTACGAATTCTTTAAACGACACTTTTATTACTGTATTGTAGACAGAAAAGAAAAGCTTTGTATAAGGATCAAACGTAAAATGTTTTGGAATAAAAGGTGTGTACATGAAATCTTACAGGTTTTCACTTAATTAAATTAAAAATCATAGTAATAAATCAAACTAATACCCAATACAATATAAATAAATAAATAAATAAATATAAAAATATCATATGTGCGCATTTCTAATAAGAAATCTAAATTACGATAATAAATTATGTATTAGCTATTCGCCTTGTTAAGGGGGTTCCAAAACTTATAGTTTTACTAACAGTGGACAGCGCAAATGGTGGATCTTTTCCAACAAGCCCTATGTTAGCACATAATTAAAGTGCAAGCCTAATTCCAGGCCTTGATCTTGCTACATTTCTTAATTCTGGTTCAGTTGGAGAGATAAACCAATATCTTTCCATCTCCTGGGTCGGCAATATAAAGAGTATTTTAACTGTTCCCCCTCCCCCCCCCCCTTGCACACATTTTAATAAAGATTGATGTTTTAGGAATTTAAGCTTTACAGGGAAAAATATGTTACTCTTATAACATCTCTTAATAAGGCGAATAATTAGATACTGTACATGAGAGCATGACAAGTAATACAATGAGCATAAATATAGTAAAATATCAAAATTTCTGACCTGAAACCATGTTGGTGCCGACGGTTTCCCATGACAGGTTTCCATAAATAACTGATGGACTCAACTCGTTAATGTGATTATTCCTTAAATCCAACGTTAATTGTGACATGTGTTTTGTTAATGACAGAAATATATCTGATTGAAATCGTTGCACTTGCGTATCTCTTATTCTCAATATCAATTCTGCGCCTTCGATCGTGGCGAATGCATCAGCTGCAATAAAATGCAAATTTTGGCCAGTTATTGTGAGCTCTCTAAGTTGCTTGGTAAAGGCCTGATGTAATTGATCTGTGAGTTGTTGTTCCATGACTTGAATTTCAACAATACGCAGTGGTAACCCGTTAAGAAAGTGTCGAAGTCGAAAATTCGACACATCTGGCCAAGTCTGAGTGCGCAAATATTTTAAATAGCTGAGAGATTTGAGACAATCGCGATCAACTACACGTGTATTATTAAGATCGCGAATGTTGAGCTTTTCAAGACGTAAGTTACCCACAAACGTATCTCTTGATAGTTGCTGTAAAAGTGTAATTAGTCAAAGTATTATAAATTTTATATCGCAGATAAAATTATATTCAAATAAAATTTACCTTGATTGGATTCGCGGATACATCTAATTCTCTCAGTAAATTTAATCGAAGTCCATTAATAGAAGTCAGTGAATTATTGGTTAGCAGAAGAACCTTCAGAGTGTTAAAATATTGAAGTTCATTGTCTCGAATAGCATCGATAGCATTGTATGACAGATCCAAGTAGTTTAAAGATAGTAACATCAAATGCGGGACATTTTTTAGGCCGCAATTAGCTAAACTTAACTTTCTTAAGTCAGGTAAATAATGAAAAACTTCTTTAAAATTTGCTCGCAAATGATTCTGTGAAATGTTGAGAGCTAGTAATTTTGCTAATGAGACAAACGAGTTATCCGGCAGAATTTGTATGTGGTTATGAGCCAAATTTAATGATGTCAACTGTGCAGTTGGAAAAGATTTTGCATCTAAATGATCAATGAAGTTTTCAGATAGATCAATACTCCTAAAATTGAAATGACAATTATCGAAATATAAATAATTACACCTCATATTTTTTTTAAATCAATAAGTTTTATAAATACCTAAGAGTATAACCAACGTCAAGGAATGGCGCTGAAGGAACAACTGTGAATTTATTCATGCTTAAATCAAGAATTTCTAGGCGCGTACCGGTGAAGACATCGCGTGTTAGCGAACGGAGTCGGTTTCGTGCTAAATTTAATACACGTAAATTGCGCAAGTGCCGAAACTGTTCATTTGTAAGCTGTGACAAGATATTGCCTGAGAGATCGAGCTGCTGCAGTGAACTTAGGCCATTAAAGCTTTGCTTACGCAAAGATTCGATTCGGTTATCTCGAAGGTTTAGACTGTCTAAATTTTCCAACACGAATGTCCCTATAAAAACGAATACACGTTTTATTACATTTTTTTTTCTTTTTAAGTATAAAGAAATGATTGTCCAAAAAATAATACCTGGTTCAACCGATGTTAAGTGATTATTCTGTAAATTAATAGTTTTTAGATTTGGCGTATTGGTGAAAACATCGGCAGAAAGATTAGTAAGATTATTAAAGCCCAGATCAAGTCGAGTTAAATTTATAGTTGAAACGCTCGGATTTAAAGCAGAAATCGAGTTGTAAGAAACATTAAGTGTGAAATCAGGACCTCCACTGCACATATTACAAAAATATAAATATATTTTACGAAAAATTTGACATCAATATATTTAAAAAAAAACTCACCTGTCAGCAAATGTCTCAAAATCCAAGAAAGTGAGCTTATTAAATTCCAGATGAAGAAATCTTAAGCCGTACAATCCACTGAATGCAAAGCGATCTAGTGCAGAGATCCGATTATTTGCCAATGATACAGTAAGTAGTTTCGGACAATCTTTAATAGAGTCTGGAGCTATAAATCTGATTCTGTTGCCAGTCAGATCAAGAGCTAGTAATTCGGTTAAGTTATGAAAAGTGCTTTCTGGAATACTCTCGAGAAAGTTATAACCAAGCTTTACATCACGCAGTTCAGCATGGACTTCTGTGAGAAAAATGCGTTCAGGTAAGTAGTGGAGCCTGTTAGATTCTAGATTGATATAACGTAGCTTTCGAAATGAATAGAAGGCTGTAGTTTCAATCGTGTGGAAGTTATTGTTATCCAGAACTAGCCAAAGTAAACTTGTAAGAGGTCTAAGTGCACGTTGCGGAAAAACATCTGTAGAAAACGTGAAACTCAACTCCAAAATTTCTAAACTATCTTCCAGACCTATAAAAGCTTCGTCCGCGATATCTGCCAGATGATTAAACGAAAGACTTAGTTCTTTCAGTTTACTTGCACCTATAACAAAATTGTGTTAATTGTAATTATATAATGTAAATATGTAATGTACTGTTGAACGTCATAACGGTAATTTTTATTTATCTATTCATTTAAATAATATTATTCTTACAAATTGAAAATGATTTTGAATTTAAAAATAGCTTAAATTTATATTTAAACGAATAATTTTAAAAAAATATTTAATCAACCAACCTCGAAATGTTTGGGGTCTGAGGTGAGTAAGTATATTATTTCTGAGCAACAATATCTCGAGATTATCGGCCCACATGAAGTCGCCAGGTTCGACTCTGTAGATTTTATTGTACCCCAAATTCAAATGCAGCAGATTTGAGCATGTGATAAGTGCTTCCACGGGCACCACCTCAAACTGATTAGTTGCAAGTGACAAAGCTTTAAGTTCTTGGCCGAAATCTGCAAAGCTATCATTACGAAGCTCGTTTATTGCGTTGTTCGCTAAATAGAGATACGACAAGTGTTGCAGACTGCTCACAGCTCTCGGCAGTGTTGTTAGCTCATTGTTTTCAAGATTGAGATATTCAAGACTTTCTTCTAAACCATTAAATACATGTTCGTCCATGAACCGAATTCTGTTTGAAGATAGGTGGATTCGCCGAATCAACATATGCGAAAAACTATCCTTTAGCAGATTTGAAAGTCGATTACCTGCATTTTATGAAAGTATTAGAAATTGTTCACAATGAAATTAAATAGCAAATCAATTAACTTATGTTATTTTACAGAAATTAACCATAATACAGTGATAATAATAAAATAAATTTAATTACCCGACAAATTTAGATCTTTGATGTGAAGCGTTTTGTTGCTAGAACCAACGTAGTTTATACTTTCGATAGAATTCTCGCTTAAATCAATCATTTCAATGTTTAGATTATTGAAATCTAAAATTTCGAGGTGTTTTATATCGTTTCCTCTGAGATACAACCAGGCGAGATCATTGAGTTCAGTCAAACAAGATGGTAGTGCCTTAAGCAAATTCATATTCAAACTTAATGTGACCAAATTAGGTGGAAGCGTATTTTCTTGAAGCTGCTCGATGTTATTGTTATCGAGATTTAGCCAGATGAGGGTTGCGAATGTTGAAAAACTGCGCGGTATCACAGAAATCGAGTTGTCGCCGAAGAAGGCATGTAAAAGTGTGTCGCTCACGTAACCCCAATCGCCTTCCAATGTCGTGAGATGATTGCTGCAAAAAAAGAAATTAATATTATACTACGTCCTGGCAATGGGTCACCACGCCCGCAATTACTGTTTGCACTTCGGTGGTATGTATAATTTGACGCTTCGACAGAAAGTCAATATTAAAATTTTCAGGCATGTTGGTCCAAACTACTTTTAATTCTTTGCATTCGTGCTTGGAATCAAAATTTTTGTAAACATTTTATGATACGAAAATTGTTTATACATTTTTTACTCACATAATAAAACTGTTATATGTAAATAAAATTTCTTTCAAAGATAGTTGGAAATTGATTTGATTATTTTTTTGATATTTTACTTAAATGTTTTAAAAAAATAATTAAAAACTAGAAAGTAACTTACAATTTATTTAATTGTTTTGATTAAATGTTACTGCTATTTAGTTAATTTGAAATAAAATTACAATTACAATACTAAAATTGAAGTCGTTTTTGAGATTCACAGGCCTTGATGATACTTTCTAAACAGGTTTGAGAAATCATTAGCATGTGCAAATGTAATGAAGTCAAATAGCAGCATATAATTTATTTACCTGTGCATGTTAAGCCAATTAAGTTTTCGAAGATTTTGTAAGGCTAATAATGGAACCTCTTCCAATGAATTGTAGCTCAAATCCAGAGACCGTAAATTGTCACTTACTCCCCTATATAAAAATTATTATATCATAAATACTTGTTTATTATTTTTTAATTTACATCAACTTATTATTTATATTTATTTCAAATATATTAAAAATTAATCAAAATTTTTAGTTTTTTAAATTTTAATAAAAGTTGGTTTTGATTATTATAAAAATATGTATATTAGTTTCATATTTAACCTTTGATATTCTTAATAGGCTTGTTTAAGTATTACTTGATAAATAATACTTACAACAATGATTTGTCACCAATACTCATTAATTGATTGCTCATTAAACCGAGTGCTTCAACTCCGGAAGCACTTGCCAGGGCTTCATTGTCAAATACTTGGAGACCTGACCCAAGTACATCGAGCTGGGCCACATAGCTTATTGATACATCTGAAAATATGTATCGAAAAAATATGTAGTCCATTCAAAATTTTTGTTTTTAAAAAACTTTATACATAATTACAAAGAATACGTAATGAATGATATTGATAGTATTTAAAAATACCTGGGAATCTAGCAAAGGGTACTCCAGTACAACTGATGTCCATTTTTGTAAAGTCAGCATCATCCTGAATCCAACACAGACACATAGCATTGAAATTGCACGGTACATCATAACCACTAGCAATCCAAGCTTGCAGCACCAGTACAAAGTGTACGAATCGTAACCCCATTATTGCCTGCAAACATTACATATTGTGATTCAACTTAGAATATATTACTTACATTAAGAACATTCATTTATATGATTTTGTATTAAATAAAAATAATAATCTAAATATATACAAAAAAAAAATGAAGTCCAAATACTAATTATCATGAAATACGTTAGTAAGTTGAAAAGGTATAAACCATTTGCTCTAAAATAGGGACTTCACTAATTAAAGAAAAAATAAGGATGTTGACAGTGAGGTGATTACACTAAAATCGATAAAAGTCATGATATATTTAAACAATTTGTTGTATTTACGTCTGCTTGTCGCTAAAAAAACAATGCAAGGCTGCCAATTGCCAGTAAATATTTCATACGCGAAGCATGCAATGTTATGTTTTGATGTTCATCCGGCTGCAGTATCGAATCAACCGCGCGCAATGCTATGCTTCCTAAAACTCGAGTGCGATGGACATGTCACTCGACATTGTTCCTCTCCTTCCCCCTTTCAATTCTTTTAGCATTTTAGGAAAGGCCTTACCTTAAACTTAAAAAATGTCCTCAAGGGCTGACGCACTGTGCAGCTCGTTTCTTCCACAACATGCTAGATGCAAGCGTTGCTTTAGGACAATGAACCTCCACAAACTACAAGCGCCGGCTATGTATTCATCAAGTCACGCGCAAAGCAGTAAGCTCGATCGAAATAAGAGAATATACGCGCACGCGCACTTGCGGTCTACCAGACTCGCGAATTGACGTTGGAGTAGAGAAGCTTTGCATAGGGTATAGCCGGGGGACAGATCTGTGCTTCAGACACCCTCCGAATCTCCGATGGTCGGAAACCGACAACTCTTGCGGAGGTGCACATGCGCAGAAAAATTCTTTCGTTCATTCGGAATTTCTTTTGTTCGTTGTCACCCATACAAAATATCCACTCTTGATGTAAACGGGGGTTAGGTATGGACATTTCAGAAAACGCGTCAAAATAGTTTCACGGAAGTCAGCGGTATATTATCTCGGACTCTCGGAGAGGTGTTTATTTTTTAAAGTCGAAAAGAAAACTGTGCAATCCGCGCGGCTAGCCGAGCTATTTACTTCCGAGAATCCGAGCGTTTTGCTTCGAACCGATTTCTCGGATGAACGCTGATTGGCTGAAATTCCAATGGTGGGACAGGGCGAGCACGCGATTGGTCTAGAACCGAATGGTGGGAGACTACTGCTGCCGGACGATTGGTTACGAGAACAAAGTGGAGCTTCAGCTTTTTAACTATTTCAAGAATCCTAAGAGAGGGGGAAGTAAAAAAGTCGCGTCTATAAAAGGCGAGCATTTTTTCGTCTCATGATAGTATTGGGTTGATAGTCGAGGTAGTGAGTACAGAAATCCGTCGTTTAAGCTTCGAAAAGTTCCAAATGTACGAAGTCGGTGTCGGCCGCGGCCAAGGCGGCAAAGGCCTCGGTAAAGGTGGAGGAGGTGCCAAGCTCAAGCGTCGAATTGTTTACAAAGACACCATCAGGGGAATAACGAAGCCGGACATTCGTCGACTGGCCAGGCGTGGTGGTGTAAAAAGAATATCCGGACTGATCTACGAGCAAGCACGTGTTCTCATCAAAGTCTTTCTTCACAACACCATTCGAGACGCCGTAACATACATGGAACACGGTAAAAGAAGAGTTGTAACTGCAATGGATGTAGTTTATGCTTTGAAAAGGCAAGGTAACACCATTTACGGATTCGACCGCTGTTGAGTCGAATGCTGAGTTGAAAACTTGAACGCTTCTGAATTTTTGAACAATCGGCCCTTTTCAGGGCCACCATATACGTTTTACGTTGGATAACTATTTACGTAAATAAAAATATATACACATATCCCAAATACCTTACGATAGAAACCTTTACTGTTATGCTATACAGCAACGCACTTGACGGCTTTGTTTGGCTTATATTCTAAGACATGTGAAACCGGATAAAGCCATGATATGGATGGAAGTATATATACCGCAATGCCCGTTCAGCAGTTTGCTTCGAGCATGCAGTTAGTGACTGATACTTATATTTATTTCTAGCAAGATGCTTCCTTTTTTCTAATCTCGTATTATGCGTATACTTCCGCCTAATTTTACATTAAAAAAAACTAAGCCAGGCAATAAATTTTGAACATTAAAACTTAAATAATTTACCTTTCCAACAGCAATAATCTTTAACTCTGATGAATCCAATTATTACAACCTATAGCCATTAAAACGAAATGTATGTCCCTAATCTCTCTGCGGATATTTCTATGAGTAACGCCCCTCATTGTTCAAATTTTACACCTGCTGACCAAAGTCCTCGTGAGATGATGTAATTAATCATCGCCACCTACACACTGCCAAAACATTCACAAATTTATTCACTCAGTCCGGAAGTAAGTAGATCAAGTATTATGACGAAAGGAGTGCGAGGTCGGTTTGTGAAAAATTAGCATACGAAGGCAATTACTGTTCAAATACGACGAAACAAGATTTTGCGATAACTATGTGAATCTCGACTTAGCAGATTCGTTTCTTACCAATCATTAAGATTTTTTTTCTTTTTTTTAGATTCAATCTACCATATTCTATCATATAAAGTCTCATTGTGAAACAATTTTGCCCTCCATGTACTCGCGTATCGGAAAAACCATAAGATGTTGCTCGTCAAGTAAAACAGCATATTTCATGAAACCCTTAAACTAATCTTGGTCCACGCAAGTTTGTATTATGTATAAGACAAAGCTGCACAAGTCGTCGCATTGCGTGGATATATTAGTAAGTATAACCTAATATGACATACTTATTCGTCCTTTGCAAAGACAACAAACGTTGTTCGCTCTCGCCCTCCGAAAAATGAAAGTTATCGCGTCTCTTCCCCGCGTTGTCTACAGAGTACAGCGTCTGCGACGACTACTTGACAGAGAAAGAGAGAGTGAGAAAAGCAATCTAGACCGCGGCGGCAACTACTGTCAAAAAGTGAAAGGTTGTGCGCGATCCCCCACACGCTTCAATCATCAGACTTGGCGCGCGTGGCTTGATTTTTCTCTCCCTTGCGCGGATATCCCGCACAAGTGCAGATCCAAACGCGAAGCCAAACTAAGCACGCACGTACACGTTTGCTCTCGGTCAAGACGAGTCCGTGAAAAACTGAGAGAAACGAGACACGTACTTATAAGCGCTGCTACAACTGCGGCTACATTCTAGTTTTCTCGTTCGCGTCTATGCACGGTACACGCATTATTGTGATCGAAACGGTCGACGCGGAGTGTGCACAGTCGGGACCGGGTGGAGGATAACGTCGAGCGATACACTTATGATGACGGTAAACGTGCGACGTTATTAAG
The DNA here is from genome assembly GCA_018906965.1 of Philotrypesis tridentata. NCBI lineage: Eukaryota > Metazoa > Arthropoda > Insecta > Hymenoptera > Pteromalidae > Philotrypesis > Philotrypesis tridentata. Next base: position 16,181,593 of record JACCIB010000001.1, read on the forward strand.
GAGTGATAAATGGCGACGATAACGCAAGAGCAAGATGCAGAGCGCACGATGGAGCGAAGCTGTCGCCGGAACCCCGACAGCACCGAGGAACTCAGTGCTATGGAACGCGAGTGCTTGATCGAGCGCCGGCGGAATGCCAAGCTCGTCGAATGCAAGGAAATGCTCAGGCGCAACGGAGCGCAGAGATACCCGAGGGATGCCTTTAAGACACTCTTTCACAACGAGGTATTGTTGCTAAAAGCTTGTTTTTTATAAGCTCGTAGACATACGCGGTATTGTAAGTGCACCGCCGCGAAGATAACATCTAAATAGAATAACGAGCTAGTTTACTGACTAAATTATACTTATTAAGATTTTTGCTTAAGATATCTATTGGTTAATTGTAGGTAATAAGGGATCTTAGAAACATATTAATACTATGAGAAGTTTTTTTTTTATACAAAATGCATACATTTGCAATTACATTAAATGCTTCACATTAGCCGCTTGAGGCATTAGATCCTGAAGCAATGAAATTTCCATCAATGCGTCACTAGTTAAAAATGGTCACAGTCGTTTTTAGACCTGTACTGTTTTTCAAGTAGCCAATTCAATTACCGAAGTCGATCGGAAAATTTAGTCCATTTCTAATAAAAGTTGACGAAGCAGTCGTTGATCAAACAGTTCATGAAACAATCTTGAGGCTGAATATTATAGCTTGATGTTTTGATTAAACGCAAGAGTGCAGACCTCTATACAATTTCGATTTATTTTATTTTTATAATTATAAAATATACCGTGGTAACTGCGAATATAATTGTGATTAATTTGTTTGATTAATTAAATGTGTAATGAAATATCGATCTAAAGTGAAATTATTCTCCAGTGTATTTTGTCTTCCCTAAATGGCACAGATCATATATAGGCATACTCTATTTCTACGTTTAATAGGTGCAGTTGCGTATCTGTCTCAGTGTTAGGATAAAACTATTAGGATGTAAGTATTTCAAAATCGTTGTCTCAATAGATCACAAGTTTTTTCACGCGTGTGTATATACAAGGAATTTACGAAAGAATTGGTAATTCGAAATTCACCTCGTTTTCTACTATCTAGCTTCGCCCCAATCTTTTTTTTAAATTAATCGAACATCAAAACTTAAATGCTTCAACAAACTAATTTTTATTATATAATTACTTCAATTCAGTCTGGATGACCATTCGAATTACAAGTATGCATGACTTTTCCACAAAAAAATAAAGAAGAACAATTTTTACTATTTATCAAAAAATAAATAAAATGTATATTTTTTTCATCACAAACAACATATGTCGTTACTCTTGAGGCACAAGAAGATAGAAATGCTACAAACTCGTATAGCCACTTTTTTCTTCGTTGAGCTCCATAAGTATAGGCATTTTTCCATTCTCTCTTTTTAAAATCATCGAATAACTCGATTGAAAAGTCCCATGCCGCCAAGGACTATTCGTACGAGCGTATTTACTCGTAGAGATTGCTGCTCCAGAAGCTGTCCTCTCGAACATTACCAAGGCCCTTTGTATACATATACTAATCGAAATTGTGCTGCTGTCAAAATGATGCCGATCTCTTGACACTGTTAAAGTTGAATTGTCGGCTGTATAAGCAAAATATTCTTCGAGAAGCCCAGCCTATCTAAAATCAATTCTCAAAAGGTAGAATCTCAACGCGGACACCATGCGGTATAGAAGCGTTTCCACTTAATGTATGGATAAATCAGCATTTTATTACTTTCGGGAAATATACTTGTCAGAATAAATTACATGTCGCGTCGCGCGAGGTACAATTAAACCTGATATATCAATTCACATGTTTTCCTATAATAATAAAATGGTAATCCGTTTACTTGAGCATTATTTATGCATACCACACGATCAAGATGAACGTCGAGTTTCTATTTTTTCACTTGTAACGTACATGTACAAATTATCGTGTAATAATAATAAAACATCAGCGGCATTATTAATGGGCTTTCATTGGTGCTTACAGAAGCAGCAACAATGCATTTATCTTTGGCTCTTGCCTGAAAAGATGTACTTCCTCGTAAAGCCCCGGGCGCAAAAATTTCTTTCACCAAACTTTCGTCAATGAATAACGACAGTTACGTATAAATTAAAAGAGCCTCTTAAAAAAATCCGAATATCGAGAAGAACGATCTAGTAGGCCCTCGAGCACTAGGCGCTCAGATCAAGGCACTCGATTGCCTGGGGCACGAGGCCTTGGTGCGAGCTTTCAGCCTTCTCGTATAGCTGTCGTTGCTCCTATACGTGCGTCCTTTTCTATTTTAATTAGTTGCGGATGCGCGCGCACCTATATAATGCTCACTTGCTCTCCAGGGATCAACCAGCATAATCACTGCGTGTATACTTATAGACAACTAGCCATGCGGCTAATGGCTATTGAATCGACTCCATTTGATAGGAAATTTAAGCGAAACAGTGCGACGTTTCGCACTTAAAGTATATCATTAAAGGTCTTTCAGTCTGTATTCTTTTTTTATTAAATTCCAATCTATTTTGCAAAATATAAGTAAACATTTCGCTTGATGTCAGTATGGCGTTTAAAAATTGTTGCAGCCTACGTATAAAAAACTATCAAAAAAATGTAGAGTTGCTGAAACGTGGGGCAATATTAAAAATGCTCTTGAATTTTAACTGTAATCCAAGCTACTTTGCATACTTATACCTTACAAAAGTGTGCACTTCAAATTATCGTCGATGTGCAGCAATCTGGGTTTTTTGAGAGGGAATATCACTCAGCTCTGTAATCGCGATGATCTAGATTCAACACAGAAGCTTGATGGTATTTTGAGTATCTTATTTTTCCTCCTTGCGTGTTGATCTTGTTACACGATCAGTAGCAGTTATTGCACATCGCTGGAAGCAAAGCGAATTTGATGAATGATGATTGTCTTACAACAATTTCATTCAATCATTGCTACATCTATATACATCTGTATTTCTACATTATAATGCATCGAAGCATGTTAATTTGTACATAATGTGATAGAAAGCTGGAATGTAAATTACTCTTATTATAAATACATAAGGCAGTTTATGTATAGTATAATATCTACGCGACATTGATTCGTTTTCGAACAAGTCCAATGTGCCAACGTCAAAAGTCCCACAAAAAAATATGCGTGATGCGAAAATATAAACCACCGAGCATCGCTCGTTCAGGACGCATATACTTTTTTATATGCTTAAAGAATTGCTAATTTACGATGTATGCAAATTGGATATTCATCCTGCGTTAAGTGACGAAGAGGAAGTTGAAAAGAAATATGCGCAAAATAGAAAAAACAGAACTTTATAAATATAGTAATGATCGTTAATGGCACTTTACTGTCAGGAGATCACACAATAGGAAATTTTTTATTGATCACTTAAGCTTCATAAATAGCAAAATTTTAATACACACATATGCGATTTGACATGAACGTAGGTAAACACTGCCCGTGAGAGCAAGATAAGTCTTAGTATAAGTCAAGGATAATCCACCATTGGCCATGACGCTTGTCAGATGGAAAATCGGGTAATTTTTCAAGGCGTCGGCTGCAATTACATGACTCTACTTTTTCCGTACCTTTTTCACGAAGGTTTTTCATGCGAATGCTACGGCTGAGATCGTAACGCAGCTTTTCTCCGAAAATCTACATTTTTTTTCATCATATACTCTGTATTTTGGTATATCTGCATCACAAACACGAAGTGACGACGAATTTAGTCTATATAGGAAAAATTAGTGGGATTTTCGGACGGTTTTTTGTAATCGTTACTTACTACTTATTTACGCATTAATACTTTATAAATGTAAACTGAATTATTGGTTGGACTATTACGGATAAAGTCTGAATCCTTTTTCTCTTGACGAATTCAAAATTATACAATATAAATTTGAAGTTGAACATGACTGCTCAACAAGTCTACAACTTTTCCTTTCAAGCATAGTTCTTGCGTTTAAACAAATGTTAAAGTAAGTTAGCTTCAGAACGAATAAAAATCATTCTTAATTGTGGTATTGTTTCCAGGTATTCCTGGAGAAGTTATTTGCTCTCTTCGACCAAGACAGAGATGGTCTTTTAGAGCAAGACGAATGGATTGAATTCCTGAAAGGTAGATTAACGTAAGTCCAAGCATCTCTCACTTTCAGACACCTTCAGCCATTTTTTTTTTTTTATTTCTGATAGTTACCTAAAATAATCAAATTCGACTGCAATTTGTGTGTTATCGTTTTTCCGACTTTCAGTAACGAAAAGCAGAACGACTTCGTCGATCAAATTGAAAGCGTGGCTTACGTACTTTGCGCCGAGGAGTCGGTTAATATCACCACATTCCGGCAGATATTCCACACTAAAGGAGTGAGACTTATCTTTTGATTGCATACACATTTTCAAAACATTAGCTGTTGTATGATTGTTATTCTTTTCTTTTACCAATTATAGTAGTAACAAACACTCTTTTATAGAGCTAATAAAACTCTAATGGGTGCTTAATAGCGATTCGACCACACCTATATGTCGATGTCAGGTCTTTGTTCTTGCAAATAAACAAATCGGGCACATCTAATTTAAATTTTAAATCTATAGGAAGAAGAATAATTAAGCATATATAGCGATGTGAAACTTATACATTTTTCTAAATATCTCAATGATTATATATTTTATTTAATAAAATAAGCTTTTACAGTAAAGAATAAATGTAGAATGGTAACCGCCGCTTGTAATTATTTTCAAGTTTTTTTTTTAGATTATTGAAAAGTTATTCAAACTCATAGATATAGAATGTTCAGGAAGTGTGAGCCCTGAACAAATAATGGAATTCATTTCATCTATCAGCAATCCAAGGTAAATTTAAAACTGCTTACAGTTAGCTTATGATATTTTTCCACAGCTTTATTAATTAATACGTATATTAATCTCATACATATCAGAGCTAGGTTTGGCTTCGATGAGCGCAATTTAGAATGGCTGGAAAAAATCTTCAAACAAACCGTCGGAAATGAAAAGGAAATTCGCCGGGAAGAATTCAAAAATATTGTTACTTCGAAAAATGTAAAAAAAAAAATTACAAAGCCATTATATTATTCTGCCCAACAGAGTGAGCAATTGAGCATAATGTTAATTCATGTTACAGCCGTTCTTTACGGAAAGAGTATTTCAGATTTTCGACAAAGACAATTCCGGAACGATATCGCTGCAGGAATTCCTCGACGCGATGCACCAGTTCGCTGGCAAAACACCGGACGATAAGATCAAGTTCCTCTTCAAGGTCTACGATATAGACGGTTAGTCCGTTTAAATCCATCGTTTTAAGCCGCGTATTTTTATGGTTTTTTTACTATAAAAACGACACGTGTTACGTAAAAGCAGCTAACGAGTTCGGCTGTATGGGTTGGATAATCTTTCATCAGCCGCGTGTGTCCAAGAGAGAAAGAGTATTTATACGACTCTCTAAATGGAGACTCACGAAACGATTGCGCAATATGTTGGAAATCTATGCTGGTAGCACTGCTTGCTACCGGCTCGATGGTCGTAAAATTTGAAAGCTGCCCAATCGATTCAGCGAGTTGAATTAATATGTTATTATCGATTGATAATCATTGATATGGGTGTGATGCAGGCGATGGACTGATTCAGCTTCGCGAACTTGAGCACGTGCTGCGCGCTTGCATGGAGGAAAACGGAATGCGATTCAGCGACGAACAGATCGAGGATCTAACGGTTGCTCTCTTTGAGGACGCCGATCAAGGGAATCGCGGTGCGATCACCTTCGAGGCTCTCAAAAGGCAACTTGAGAAACACGAGGGACTGTTGGAAAATCTTACTATTAGGTAAGCTGCATTCAAAGCGGGCCGCATGAGTCTTTGGCTATTGCGAATAGATAGAAGATAAATCTTCTTGGTCTTTGACTTCAGCATAGACAGATGGCTGGTGCCGCCTAAGCCGGAGGAGACGAAAAAATCGTACCTAAAGCTCCTGCCTCAGCTGCGCCCGTACCAGTTGACGAAACCATATCTGAAAAACAACTACGTAAAGCTGTCATTTGTGTCTATGTTTTTCATCGTCAACTTTGCTCTCTTCGTATCGAGAGCTTATCAGTACAGACGGGAGAATGGATATGTCATCCTGGCTCGAGCTTGCGGTACATACATGTTTTAAAAAATCAATAAAGCCAAGAACGGAACAAGGAAATATTAACGAAATCATGTATTAAAATTTTTAGGACAATGCCTCAATTTCGACTGCATGTTTATTCTCGTACTGATGCTCAGGCAATGCATCACATTCCTGCGAACACATGGTTTCAGCTCGATCCTCCCGCTAGACAACCACATTTACCTGCACAAAATGACAGGAATCTTAGTTTGCACCTTCAGCGTAATTCATACGCTGATGCATCTGATCAATTTCGGCAAGTTAAAAAGCTTCTATAGGATTGAATAATAAGACAGATTCGTAGTGCATACAGATCGCTTATATTTTTTTTTTCACAAACGTGTCTCGCAGAAGCTGTTTAATTAGTTGAAGCGCATTTAATGCGAGCCAAATACAGAAGCACGTTTGCGCTTTTAACGCTCATTAAAATTAATTGCTCGATGACGTCTCTTATGTGAGTTCACTTAATCGCGAGTATAGCGCATGTAAAAAATGCAAGGCGCCTGATCCACGGCCATGAATTGAAATGTCGTTCGAGAATACTTATCAGCGAGTATCTCGTAATAAAAGGAATCGCGAGAAGGTGGAGGAAGGGTTGGGGATAAATAGGTCGTATCATCACAGTATAATAGCTTTACTTACGTGACCGAACGTATATTTCTACTGAGTTTTATCATGCACATCGCTGTTGCACATCCCGCTGAAGATTGCAAAATAAGGTGAGCAATTTGCTTGATATTAAGTTAAATTGCCGGGTACCTACATAAACTGTTGGTGCTTGTTTGATAAATGCATACCTACCTGTGCGTGCAGTCAAATTAGCAACTCTCTCCTCGGCTTTTCTTTTTATTTCGTCGGTTTTTACTTCTTCAGCGTACTGTTTGTTTTTTGTTTTTGGCGCACACGGCGCTCAGCAAACCTTGCTCGATGAAATCGCGAAATCGATACCGAAGATAAAGTTATTATACGTAACTTCTTTAAGCACGCTATTTACTTTGCGTAAAATGTTTATTACACCGTCTGTTATGTCAATGCCATATACTCTTCAATTAAATTTTTCTTTGGATTAATTGTGCAGATTCATTGTGAGTATTATTGATCTGTTGATGCATTCGCCTTCAGGGACTTTCACGATTAATTAAAAATTCAGATTTTGCGTCACAATGTTGCAGATAAAGCAACAAATTGCTAGAGAATGCATATAAAATTACGTAGATTCAAGACGTAAGTTTTCCTCTCTTGTAAAACTATCTATCATTTTATGAAGTTTGAAGATAATATTTAAATATCTTGACGAATTTAACTTCGTTAAACAGGAGATAATCGTGTAAACCAGAGGTCGATTGTGCCTTGGATTTTGGTAATTTTGTTTTTATTATTAAAAGATTATTACAGTGCAGAATTATATTCTATATAATTTAAAGAGGCCCATCATTATATAGCATGTTATTACAGTAATCTTGCTTGCACAGTTTTATAGCACATCATGCCTAAATCCTGTATCACGCCTATCCATGCCGATGTATAATAATGGGCTACTTGAGTTATTGATATATAGGCGTGACGTGAGTGCAGATTTAGGCCACAAAGTGCTATAAACGAATTTATAAAAGTATCGATGTCACTTTCTTCCGAAACAGGCACGATCGTGATCAATGACCACAAGCACCTGAACAGCGCTAATTACACAATGTCCGAGTGGTTGCTGACAAGTCGTCCCCGACTCTTTGGTCTGGTGGCCGGGGGTGCCAATCCCACAGGCGTCGCCTTGATCGTCATCCTTGCCATTATGACTGTATGCTCCATGCCGTTCGTGCGCAGAGGAGGATGTTTCGAGGTTCGCATGAAAAATTTTTCTCTCTCTCTCTCTCTCTCTCTCTCTCTCTCTCTCTCTCTCTTTTTTTTAACGCGTTGCGTATAAATCAATATACGTATCTTACCGTCCCAGGAGCTTCGAAAGTTATTTCGGAGGATTAACGAGGGTTAATTGCCGTTTATTGACGTCGAATTGGGTATGCTGATGTCGCAACAAGTCTTGATTGTGAAAATTTTAAGTACGCGGTGCTTTAACCTTGTATTACGACAGCCCTATAAACTAACAAAAAACAATCACGCGTACAGTTTAATCAAATTACAGTTCTGATGCAATGTTTGATATAGGTGTTCTATTGGTCTCACTTGTTGTACATACCGTTCTGGGTGCTGACGATTTTTCATGGTCCGAATTTCTGGAAGTGGTTTGTTTTACCGGGCACCATATACGTGATAGAGCGTATTCGCAGACTGGCTTGGGTTCACGCGCAACGCGGCAAGACTTATATCAGTTCGGGTCTACTACTGCCATCCAAGGTAACCCATCTGGTGATCAAGCGTCCGTCGAACTTCGATTTCCGTCCTGGCGACTACGTCTTTGTCAACGTGCCCGTCATCGCCAAGTACGAGTGGCATCCGTTTACTATCAGCAGTGCACCCGAGCAGGAGGGTAAAATGCAAAGTATTATTTATTATTCGTAAGAGCAACTCAAACCTTAAATTAAATCTTGTTGCTGCAGACTACATGTGGTTGCACATTCGAGCAGTTGGCGAGTGGACCAACACTTTGTACTCTTACTTTGAAAAGGAGCAGCAGAAACTTCATCGAGGTGAAGTTTTACCCGTTGAGAACTGCACAGTCAAAAAAACACCGTGAGCTCAAATTTTGTTGTTGTATTAGATCACCGCATTGGATTATATAATATAATAATGATGATTTGCACGATGAAGACTTCATTATTATGACGAATTCTTAAAATAGGTGCCAAGCCGTTAAGAGCATACCAGTAATTATTAAGAAAAAAATCTCCAACGACTCGCTGGAAGAGAAAGGAGGTCTAGTTAATCCGGTATTCGTATCCGAAACCGAAAAACCATCATCAGCCTCAAATCCCATCATAAGTTCCCCGCCGTCTTTTCCGACGGCGTCTGAGGGTAAGAATAATATATACTTTGTTTTAAGTACTTTGTGTATTTCATATTTAAGTATGATAGTATTAATGTTGAAACGATCTTACAGCGGGTCCTACACCTGAAAAAACACTGCGAGAAAAGAGATTGCACCAGCTGGTTCTAGGCAGCAAGATGCCCCTCGAAAAATCTTTTTCAATGCCCGATATGCAGACAAAAACAAAGAAGCGACAACGAATGATGGTGTAAGTGTCATCTTATATTTTGACAAATAATTTTTAAATAATTCGATTGCTTTGATTGTTTTGCTGGCCAACAGTCTCCGCGATTACATGAGGTCCGAATCTGAGAAGAGTTTTGATGAGTGTTCTATACGCCGCGCGAGGTTGAAATCACTGGGTTTAGCTTACCTAAGTCCGCAGAATAAGTCGCTAGCCCAGAGTTTCCGATATATGCGCACGAAACCGACGATAATCGCATTCAAAACGCCCAGTTTAGAAAACTGCGAGTACGAAGTACCAGCAACTTCTTCATCGAAAACAAGTAATTTCGAATTAAAAATATAATAATGTTATACCGACAGCGCTTTTAATTTAAACGTTACGTAACAATAATTGTATATTATTCGATTCAGACATCAACGAAAATGAACCGAAACCAGATAAAACACAAATAATACCAGCAGCAGCTGCCGAAGAGGGCATGATCGGGACACTGTACGGAGCTAATAGAAGAAAGCAGAGCTGCTTCAGAGGTGTCAAATCTGAAATATACTATCATTCCCCGTTGAATTATCCTGTTGGAAAGCCACTTGAGGTATATTCATTTTTATATTCGTTTGACTATAAAAATCATTAGATTGTCACTAATTATCAAAATAATTAATGTATATCCTTCTTGTTTTAGATCTACCTAGATGGTCCATATGGTGCCCCTTCAAGTCACATATTCCAGGCCCAACATGCAGTGCTGATAGCCACAGGTATCGGAGTCACGCCATTTGCTTCAATACTTCAGTCAATCATGCATCGATACTGGAAAGCGCGTCACACCTGCCCTAAATGTTCCTTTGCTTGGGCCAGTGAAATACCGGTCACCGTCATGAATCTAAGAAAGGTAAATTTATGTATTAAACATACGTGATGTCAGTCCCAATGGCTTACTTCTCTTAATGCTCTTCCCTTATCCCTATTCAAAAATTCCTTCTGCAACAAACCTCTTCGCTGTCCTAAACAAAGCTGAGAGCACTCTTGTTGAGAAGAAGCTCATCGCGTCTGTTGTTATGTCGCTGACAAAAAAGGTGGACTTCTATTGGATCAATCGGGACCAGCGCTCGTTCGAGTGGTTTGTCAACCTGCTCTCGCAGCTTGAAATGGAACAGGCAGAACTTGGGGCGACAATGGAGCATTTTCTTGAGATGCACATGTACATAACCAGCGCTCTGCAGAAAAGCGATATGAAGGCAGTCGGATTACAATTGGCGCTTGATTTGTTGCACGAGAAGGTAAGTTGCATCAATGAAAATTTAGTTTATTTCAAATAATGAGAGACATGAGATGATTCGTACTTTCACAATAAATTAAAGAACTATTATTGCAAGTTAAATCAAATATGTGTCAAGTTTATTAACTCGAGTTCGAAGGTTACGAGAAGCTTCAAGATGTCTCTTCAAACATTTTATACTTACATCCCTGCTTTTAATTACTGAAAGTCGATTTTAATCAATCGTTATAATAAAATGGTTTTTACACAAAACAAAGCGAGTTCGAGCTCTTGCATCAGCACAAAACGAAAATAAACAAATTTGCTTTTAATAAATTCAAAGTGCTATGAATATCTTCGACGCATTTTCAAGTTGCGCAAGCAATTATAGAGTCTTTACTAACCTGAATCGAAAATAAGCGATTGCCTTTTAAATACTATTGCAGGAAAAGCGGGATCTCATTACGGGACTGAAGACACGTACAAATGCGGGACGACCCAATTGGGACAAGGTTTTCAAGCAGTTACAGGATCGTAAGAAAGGTAAAGTGACAGTCTTCTATTGCGGACCGCCTCAGCTAGCTCGCATCCTGCGATACAAGTGCGACCAGTTCGGGTTCAATTTCCGCAAAGAGTCTTTCTAACATAGGAGTGAACGCTTTCAATCTTCGTCATAAAAATATTGCAGACGGAAGTGTAATAATTAGGCTTCTAAAAATATTTATACTATAAGCGAGATGTCTACAAATATTTAGTCGGCTTTGATTTTTTTAAATTTTGAATCAAGCGTTTGAATGACAGTCTTAAAAAGTTTGAATTACGTCTAATAAACATCTCCTTTGTTATTTTAGATGCAATCTGTGGAGTTCAGTATTTATAAGCATAGAAAAACATACAAAAAAATTGTAGATATTAGATATTTGTTTTTAATCATTTTTTCGAACAATTAATTTTTTAAATCGTGATATATGTATGCACTTTTTAAACTAATTTGTTATTGAAGTGTAAGCTAATTTTTTCTATCATTTAAAGTATACATAGTATTTTAATCATCAAGAAATCATGTTGCATTTTTATTATAAACGAACTATATAGATTATACATAGATTACAGTGTAAATTTACTTTTTTTAATTAATTAAACTTATTTTACAGAATTATGCATCTTAATTCTTATTTTTACTTTCCGAAATTAAATTTTGAAAAGGCATCAGACATTCTTTCAAATTCGACGTTCCTGTATTTGTTACAATACGTTGAAAGTTCTTTTGCGTTGCAATTAGTCTTTTCGTCAAATTTATCATGATTTCTTAGGACTGGTGGTAATACATCTTGACTCAAAAATTCGAAAATATTGAGCGTTTTGACATATTTAGCAATACGCAAAACAGGTGAAAATTCCTGAAATAATAAATACAAAGACCAATTACAGAATATAATTTTAAATAACGGCACAAACAATACTTACTTTAATACTTTTTGACTCAGGATTAATTTTAATTCCATCTAAAAAATACCTTAAAGATTCGGCCAAATTTCTTTTTTGTTTGTAATAAGTGAAACCCAATTGTATTAAAATTGATTGTCTTTCTGTTTCTGGAAAGTTTTTGTACTTGTCTAACATATGTAGTAAGTACTGCAAAACATCGAAATTCCTATCAACGTTTTGCATTACAAATATATAATTATGCTCAGCTGGAAAATTTTCTTTTTTTGCTGCTTTTTTAAAGAATGAAGATGCTTCCTAAAAAAATTAATATGCAACAAATTTAACAAATTTCTTAGATGTAAATGAATAAAACAAGTTTAATGAGAAACTTACTTTATATTGTCGCTGTTTCATGTGATAGAGGCCTCTATAATGTAAATACATACTACATTTTTCAGACACGCTATCAAGACAAAATTTTGCCTTCTCAAAATCTCTAGTTCCCATGCATCCTAAGGCTATTCTCAATAACAGTATATCGCTTTTTGGTTTATTGTTTAGCACTTTCATGTAAATTTGTTTTGCTTCATTAATCATACGATTTTCACGAAAAACTTGTGCTAAAAAAACGCCGTACACTACATTTTCTTCTAGGCCATATGCTGTTTTGAAACTGTTAATTTCTTCAATACTTGGTTGCGCAAAAAAAAGTTCATCTCGTCTTTTTCGACGTAACATTTTACCCAAAATAAAGTGCCAAAGACTGCACTTAGAATTGTCCTTTATAGCGTCACGTATAAATTTCAGAGCCTTAGATGTTCCTGTCAATCTATAATTGGACCAAGCGATACTTTTGCAAGCTTTTATCGTGCTTACTTGTTTTTTTTCCAACACATCTATACTTGTAGTTGTTTTTAGCGTTTTTTCAAATTCAGGCTTCATTTTCAAATCTCGAAAAACAAAACATTTTGTTCCTTTTAATATAAATAAAACCGCTTTTACAGAAATTTCAGAATGGGCACTAAATTTATGAACATACCAATGGAATTGATAATGTATATTATTGCGTTTAAGTCAATAGAAATTAATTTGTGGAGTAAAATGTTTGAATCATTTACTTTACCTTGTTTTTATTTCCTCAATAATAGAATCGCAATCGCGCAATTTATTTAGAATCATTTGTTGATCAACTTCGTTTTTCACGTCTTCGTAAACGTGAACAATGCAACGCATTAGCTTCATTAAAGGCACATACTCCTCATCATCGTGAGAGCTGTACTCTGTTTTGCTATAGGCAGCGTCAATTTTCCATGTAAACGGGCATTCAAAATTTTCCATCGTCTTAAAAAATGTTCTGCTTAACACAAAAAAATCAAAATATGTTGATTAGCATAAATTAATCTATAGCAATCTTATGCACCTAAAATAAGAGGTCAGCGAAGCTATAATGTTCCAAAAAAAATTACTGAAATCATGGTGCCTACAAAATATAAATCTTCGACATATAATTATTAAATGTTTACAATATTGTACAAAGAACTCTTTCTCTTATTGACTCGAGATCGGTAAACATCGAGACCATGCCAGTAACCGAAATGATCTGTAAATTTTCATCATATACCTGTGGCTTACAGGAAGAACCACTTAAGTGACATTTTCGTGTTTTCGAGAAAAAGTGATTTCAATGTTTGGAGTAATATGTAAGATCGAAATGTCAGAGAAAAGATCTAAGTATTGGCTCATTTGATTAGGTATCTGATACGGATACAACCGTAGTATTACATTTGTAAATAGTTTCTTTCTCGACGCCCAAACTAAACAAATTACTCGAGTTAAGTGGTTCTGCGGGAACTTTGCAGATAAGTGGTTATGCAGTCACTTTCTTTGAGGGCTCGTAACTAATGTAATTTGCGATTTAAAAAATTCGGACGGGGCATATTTTTAAAGTTTAACTCATGCCCTTTCCAATGGTATAATTAAAATTTTCGAAAATTGTTATTAACCATGAGAAAAAACGGTTTAAAGGAAAAAAGCATGGTTTTTCCACAATTTTTTGTTTTAATTCGAGATTTCAAGAACGTTTTCATTTGCAATGTATCTGGAACCCCTCTAACCAATGAGATAAATGTCCAAACCTAAAAGACACGTGATTTGGGGATTGATTTTGAACCTCGGTGTGGTCAAATTGGCGCATATTATAATTGAAAATTTTTTACGAAGACTTTTACGAATTTTTTATTCAGAAACCACAAACTTTTGGAAAAAATGTTCAAGAGTAATAAGTTCTTAAAATCAGCTAAGGAATACGTATGAATTTTATCAGAGCGATTCCAGTAATTTTTTTGTTTTTGCAAATTGACAATTTTTGAAAAATTTAAAAACGTTAAAAAATTTTATTTAAATTTAAAAAAAAAACGACGAATACATCGGTATAGGTAATTAGATATATATTATACCGCTTTAATGTACTCCACACGGTGTACCTCGCACAAAAATAAAAAAAACAAGTGCACTTAAGTGGTTCTGCGGTAACATTTTTACGAGAGATGCAGTTAAGTGATTATGCAATCGGCTGGCATTTAAAATATTTGTGCATTTCGGAAATCCTACTATTGTACAATGAAAAAGGGTACTAAGAGCACCTCGAATTCGACATAAAAAAATTTTTCGCAAAATGTCACTTAAGTGGTTCTTCCTGCAAGCCACAGATATATATTATACAGCTTTAATGTACTCCACACGGTGTATCTCGCACAAAAATAAAAAAAACGAGTGCTTAAGTGGTTCTGCGGTAACATTTTTGCGAGAGACGCAGTTAAGTGATTATACAATCGGCTGGCATTTAAAATATTTCTGCATTTAGGAAATCCTACTATTGCACAATGAAAAAGGGTACTAAGAGCACCTCGAATTCGACATAAAAAAATTTTTCACAAAATGTCACTCACTTCTTCCTGCAAGCCACAGATATAAACTTTAAACTTAGTCTAACTGTACTTACCGTCTATGCGTCTGATGATCGATCTCGCGAATGTACTCAATACGTTAAAAAATATCAATTACCTATGCATTTACTTCACGCTTAACTTAAATTCTCAATGCAAGAAGCACAATGGCTTACTCTTAGGCACACTATAGAAAGTTGTTGAATGATACTGTGATTTACTCAGTTACTTCTTGCCTTGACATGAGACTTGTGAAGTTGACGCCCGGAAAATATAAATATTAATATTTATAATCTAATCACACATAAAACGATTTCTCCTTACTTGCGGAATTAGTCTCCACTCGAATTTTCATTTGCGGATAATTCCGCAAGTAAGGAGAAATCATTTTATGTGTGATTAGCTTATAAATATTAATATTTATATTTTCCGGGCGCCAACTTCACAAGTCTCTTGCCTTGTATATGTTGTATCTGTAATTCAGGGTCAGGGTGAATACACATGAAGATGAAGCGACGAAGTATGTGCGTGCATCATTCCGCCGCGAAATTTTGAAAACTCTACATCTTGAAAACACAAGCGTCAAAATTATCGATTTTGTTTCAGACGCCCGGAAGCAAAAGTGGTACTTTCGGCACAGTGTCGAGAAAAAACATTAATTTTGCGCTGCAATATAGCATAGACGAAAAAACAATTAATTCACTTATATAAGAATTAATAAAAACTAAGACAAATCCTTCCTTCCAATTATCTGTTTTACGAAGTTGCTTTTACATTTGTTTTATTGTAGCGTAAAATTTGAACTATCTCTCACAATTCGACATTCCTTTAAATTGAAATAATAATATATTTAGTAAGCAGTTACAAAGATTGATGCAAAACTAGTGAGACATGAAATGCTATAACAAATATTATTTTTTGAAGAAAAATTAATTAAACTTTATTGATTACATAAAACTTCTAATTTACAAAAAGTTGTATTGCATTTAATTTATTTATGCATTAATTAAGTACTTAAAATCATTTCTTTTATAACTTACTTTACTTTAATACTTAAAATAATCTATGTTTATGTACTTCACGAAATTCTTAGTAGGAACATTTAATAGAATGTGATAATCTTATGCGCTGTTTTAAATTCTCTTAATACATAAACATATAGATCTTTATATATGGCTTTAAAATGTTGTATATTTTGTAATTAATATAAAATACAACAATTTTTATATAAATATCTCACTCTATGATTTTGAGTTAAACAATGAGTTATTGCATAAGTTTTTAATTAGAAAAATGTTCAAAATGAATATTTCTCCTAGTTGTAATTTTGACAATCAAAAAATTGTGTTTTACTTTTTTTTTCTTAAATTTCAATGTACCATGTAGATTCATTGAAGAAAACCTCCAGATCGTGATTTCTTAAAATTCGAACCACTATTGTTTGTCATAATTAGATCTGTAAAGCTATTAAATAATCAGTAGTCGAAGCTCTTCAGCATGGATGCTTGATTTACATGCGTAACATTAAATGTACATGGAGATTGGTACCATGGTTCTCCATCTACTTGCATTGCACATGGAGTTTTCAGTAATATCTATACAAACGGCGAATAAAAATTTGTATAAATAGAAATGCAGATAAAAATCTTAGAATATTTTAAGCAACTTAAGATTATTTACTTTAACGGTTTTTGCTTGCCCTAAGCGAAGTGGTTGTGAAAGACCAACTTGTAGCTGGGCAATATGAAGAGATGAATAAATAGCTACCACTTCAAGTTTTTCATCACATATACTTTGTACTCCTACTTCATTGTCTGTGATTAATCAACATATTCAAAGAATTACAATTTGTATAAATTTTGAATTGGTTAATAAATAAAATCAATATATGATAAAGCACAAGTTTACCTTCGAGATTCATGTTCCATAAATCAACACCAGCTCCCCATGATGGAATGTTTAGTATTACAATACTTTCAATAGATGGTAATTCCATTTTTCTATCATCTAAATATACTTCAATTCTTTGGTCTAAATCTTTACATTCTCTTTCCACAACTTGTTGTGTCCCAAAGCATAAATAAAGTAGCTAAAAAAGTACTAATTTATTACAAGAAATATAACAAAGAGAACAGTATTATTAAAATAGTAATTACCTTGTTAAATATTCTATGACTAAAAAGATAAAATCGACTTTCTCTTGTACGATGAAAATTTAAAGTTACTTGCGCATCAACTCCTACACTTAAATAATTATACATGTGCATAGATTTATGCTGTGCTCTAAATCCTAATCCCTTTTTAGAATCAATAGAGACAGACCATCTGTAGCAAAGTATACAAATTAAAGTTCTAAAATAACTAATCGTCCAAAATAATTAATTATGTTGACTAATACAATACCTATCAAGATTAACTTGTTTTGCTAATTGTATTACTTGCAGCGTTTTCGATACCTCAGTATTAGAATCGTATTCTTTTCCCCATCCTAAAACGCGGGATAAGTCATTTCCAGTTCCTAATGGAAGAATTGCTACAGCAGGAATGGGCTAAAAATATTTTTATGCATTATTTTTAAATATTATTTTGTAGATAATTTATTTTAATTTATTTACATGCAATTGCAACTTGTGAATAACATCCAGAAGCCAAGCAACAGTCCCATCACCTCCAGCTACTACAATTCTGTATGGAATATCACCTAATAAACGACACCATTCTAAAGCAGCTACAGGATCTCGTTCTGACAAATCAATTACTTGAATAGGGTTTAAAATTCTTCGGAGTGAAGATAATATTTCAGCTCCTTCATTATTTCCCGATTTTTTATTAGCTGTAAAGAAAAACAAATCGTAAATTAATTGTTTTTTAAATTATTTTAATTTTTAATAAATTGTAATTAAACTTGATCGTACCGACTACAATTAAAGGACTCCAATTTGGCCATAGTGGTGGTACAATGGAACGAATTTGTAAACGATGTCGAACTTTACTTGACTTATTCGCAACTTCAAGACTTGTTGGTGGAATGATCATAAGTTTATACTCACCAAAGTCACACACCTAAGATTATTAAATTAAAACTCAAGATTTTTTCATGAAATATTTAGAATTCACCTATAATAGTATACTTACCTCACCAATAGATTGTTTGCATGTTTCATGCACACATCTTTGGCACCAACAACACCACCAGTCTAAAAGTTCTGGTTCATAGCTGCACTCTTCATCACAAACATTACACATTGCAACAATTGGTAAATTACCTACGATATGGACAGTAATTGCATTAAAATCATACAAACCAAACAAAAATATTTTATCTTTTGTCAAGTAAAAAAATACCTCGAACCCAATGATGCTTCATAGACTCCCTAATTGATGATAAAGTAATTTCTTTACATTTACACTTCTTATCGGCTTTTTTTAAACATTCATGATCAGCACAGAGACCACACGAATCACAATAAAATCCATTTACAGCTAATAAAAGTGATTCACAAATACTGCAGAAATAAGGCTACAATGTATACAAAATGTATTAAAATTAGTAATTTTTAGAATACTCGATACTTAAGATTAAGAAAAAGTTTTACCCTTGATGTTCTTTTGATGATTTGCCAGTTATGTTTTCTCGCATCTCTTGCATGAATATTGATTTCTCCTATTAAGTAGCGAACAACATTTATAGTAACTACAAATATTATCATTGTAGAAACTGTGGGTAAAAGGCATCCATAGAATCCATCAACCCACATGATAGCTTATAATTATATCACAAAATTCTGCAAACAAAAGAATTATTAAAACGTTGACATTATACTTAAATATTGATGCATAATAAAGGATGAAAATTTGATATTTGCAACACTATTTAATTTTGATTTAAAAATTGTTGTAAACAGTATATCTAAGATACATGGAAATTAAAATGTCAACTGGAATTTGAAATAATTAGTAATGCGATATAAATTTTTGAAATCATAAAAATAAGGAAAGAATGCTACAAGGTTAATTTACTTTAATTTGATGCTTCTTGATATAAATTATTCACATATTTCGATCGATTTATTATTTATTTTCCCTATTGAGTTGTATCCTTTTTATTAAATTTATGATCAAGGCTCATTCTATTTGAATCGTTGAAGAACCATCGAAATTAAAAGCTGCTATATGTATATGTAATTTTTATAGATATATATTTGCAAGTATTGTCAAATTGTCACAAGCACATGCAAGCTCTTTGATCTTTAGGGTATTTCAACAATGACAACAATATTATAACATATAAGTATAATCACTGTTTGATGATATCATGGCATCTTTGTGAATGCACCTGAATTAAAAAATGCGCGGGTCTTTAAAACAATTATAATTATTAAAAAATATATTACTTTGCATTAGTGAAAAAAAGACCAGACTTTTTCAAACTTTGTTATGAATTATTCATTTTTACATTATTTCATATATTGTTATTGATAGTTTACGATAGTACACTGCAGCGGTACAGGTACAGTGTACAAAGTACAGACGTACAGAGTACAGTACGTGTTACTAATTCGCATTATATACCGAACAGAACAGTAACTCCAGTGAATACATACTGTGTAGTGTATAACCAGGTATAACTGTATACTTATCATGCGCAGTGCTTGCTCTGTAATCCGTATCATGTAAAAAATAATCAAATCCACCGAATTGTTTTAATGCAAACAATATAAAATGAGTACAATTATTAACAAATTTTGCAGCTAGGTACTTATTATGTAATAAACTAGAAAATAAATATAAATACAGATATTCAATCAACGTTAGTAGAAAATTTGAGGTTAGTATTTATTGTATAAGGATCGAATTCAAAAATTGTAATAATAAAATAATATAACCTATATTTGCGATTAATGTGATAATATTTGCATTTACAATGGAATTGTTGTTCAAGTTTTATTAACTAATGTTTGCATTATCTTTGCATTGAAAGTTTTATAATTTTATTTTATTTTTATTCTTTCATTTCTTGCTGCGACTTCAAAAAGTGTAAGTAACAATAATTTTATATGAGTTATAAACAAATAAACAAACATTTACAATTACATAAAATTAAAAATATATTCTAATTACAGTTAGCAGAATGTCGAAAGATACTAAAACCATTTTAAAAGAGGCTAGAGAACTTTTGAAACAGAAAGAATTCACTACAACAATAAAAATATGCAAGAGAGTATTGAAAGAAGACAAACGTAATTACAATGCTCTGGTTCTTATGGGAGCTGCAATGCGAGAAGTAAAAGATTTAAAAAGTCAAGTACCCAATCCATTAAAGAAAGCAACTGATATTCAACCTGATAATCCTCTGGCTTGGCATGGATTACTTTCATACTATGAAGCTGAACCAAAAAATGTTGAAATATACTTTGAATTGATTCCTATTTATAATAAGTTATTAAAATTAGAAAGGTATGTAAATCATTATTGATCTTACATTAAAATTATGATTTCTGTAATCTTAAAAGTTATATTATTTGTATTTTGCAGTGATACAACAAAGTTTGTGTTCTATCTACAAAATCTTTCCTCATATTTACTTAAGGTTAACGATGATAAAGCCTTATCAGAATGCATAACAACACTGTGTGAAATAAAAACAAAAGAAAATGTTGGAGAAGAAAAAGTGAAAGAAATTAATGAAGCAATAGCATCAATTTTGACACAGTACCCTAAAGTTGCTAATGAATTTGATGAAATATTGGAAGAAGTATTGTCAGTTCTTATTGATGATGATAATTCAATAAATAGGCACAATTATTTCAAGAAATATCTAAAATTGCTTTATAAATCAGAAAAAATTGATAAGTTAATCTCTGAAGCTGAAAGAATGTATTCTATTTTTAGTCAAGATGTTTATCCATTAGGTAAAATGATTGACAAACTGCGAAAAATACTTCTATTATGAAAAATTTTATTGATATTTTTTTTTTTTTTTAGAATGGGTTTGTCGTGCATATTCAGAATATGTTATTACTTACAATACTTGCAAAAATATTGATATCTCTATGCATTTTGAAACATTATTAGATCATGATTCAGAATCTATTCTTGGATATTTTGCTAAAGCAGTATATTTGTATCAACTAAAAAATTTAATAGATGCAAGAAATATTCTTAGTCATCTAGTTCATGTAAAACCAAAATGGTTTCATGCTTGGCTTTTATTGGGTAAAATAGACATTTCTCTCTATTGTTGGGAAGATGCTGAGACAGCTGCACTACATGCTGAGAAACTTCTACCTGAAGGAGATCCACACAATTTACGTCACGTTATAAATTTATTACTACTCGAAGCTCTAATTAAAAGTTCAAACAAACTAAAATGGAAGAAAGCCGAGGGTAAAATAGATGAAGTAATAACATTTTTAAGTATGATGTATTATTAGGTATTTTTTACTACTTATTATCAAAACAAATATTTGTTTTAGTTATCAGATGGTTCAGTGAAAAGTTCTATATTACGTGCTCATCTCTATGTTCTTTTGAGAGATCCACATGCAAAAGATTTAATAAATGATTTAAAAAATGATCAAAATATAAACGTACAAGCTACAGTCCTTCATGCAATGAATTTATTACAAGAAAGACACTTAGAAGAGGCAGCTGATGTTCTGGGATCCATATTAGAAACATCAGAGGCATGGCTGACCCTTGGAAAAATCCATTGGGAGATGGCTGATTATGGGCATAGTTTAATGGCATTTTTAAAAGGTATACGCGCTGATCCAAATAACTGGGAATGTTTAGTTTATTTAGGTAGATATCATCAAGAACATTCAAAAGATTATGACAGATCTAGAAAGTGCTATCAGAAAGCTTTGCAAATCAATCCCAATTCTGATCAAGCAGGCATTGGCTTAAGTTTGGTGCACAGACTTTTAAAAAATAACGTTAGTGTATATTAATTAAATTTAATCATTTTCTTAAAGTAAGATATTATTCGCTTTGAACTTGCTTTAATTTTAGGAGGAAAATTTAAGATTCTTAACTCAATTGACTAACCAAGGCAGAGGACCTAAATGGGCATTGCTTCAACTTGGTTTGCAATACCTTGAACAAGGCAATTCCAGTGAAGCTGTTACGATTCTTCGAAATGCAGTGAAAGCTGACCCAATTGATAAGTAAATGCACTTTTAAATTTTGTATATAATATAATTCGTAAAAACGCGTCATAAAATAAACTTTTATTTCTAGCAACTGTTGGGAATGTCTTGCAGATGCATATTTAGCTAGAGGTGCACATTTATCTGCGATAAAATCTTATGAAAGAGCTTATGAATTAAATCCAGAATCTATCTATTCTTTAACGCAACTTGCTAATATTAAACTGGTTAGTTTTGTTTTATCATGGAAAAGTTCTGAAAACAGTTGTTTCTATTAATAACCTGTCATTAGTTAGTAGGTGAAGCTGCTATTGCAAAAGAAGATTTTTTGAAAATACTTCAACAAAATGAACACAACGAAGCAGCCTTAAAAGGCTTAGCTGAATGTTGTTTCAAACTGGGCAAAGACTATGCAAAAGCCCAACTTTTAGCAAGAGCTAGAGAAAATTTCCAAGAAGCTCTAGACAATGCAACCAGAGCAGTTCAGCAAAAAAGTGAATTTTTGTGTATCTGGAAATTAATAGGGGACATATGTTATAATGTATCGGTTTTACCAAAGAAGTATTGTTATTTAAATGCAATACCTGAATTGATTCAGTCAGATTCGAAAACTGATGTTCATATTGATAAGAAGGATATACTCTTACTGTCATCAAGGTAAAGTAATAAAAATATTAGTATATTCTGTAATTCACTTCTGCAAACTAATTTACAAAATTATGTACATGTAAGTCCCAATCAATTTGCAATTATATTTCTATAATTTTAATTTGTCTAATATAAGTATATGAAATGTTGATCACGGCACACAAAAAAATTATAAAAATTTGCTTAATGTTTAAAATATTAATTTTCTATACTATGAATATTTGGCAGATGTTACTGTAGAGCATTAAGCATATCGAAAAATTCTGCATTACTTTGGCACGATCTGTCTCGCTGTTACTTTGCACAATTACATTTAGATGCTTCATTAAACCAAAATGAAATAGCTAATAAAAGTTTAGCAGCAGCTAAGGAAGCTGTGAAAACTGATCCTACAACTTGGTTTCATTGGAATTTGTTAGGAGTCATTTGCATGACAAATGAAATAAAAAATTATGCTTTAGCTCAACACAGTTTTGCTATGGCTATCGAAATAGAGTCTAATAATGCGATTTCCTGGACAAACCTTGGTTCTTTGTATTTACTTTTAGGTAACTACTACAATCTTGTTTATGTGCCTATAATAATTCAAATTTTTAAAACTATTTTTAAAATGATTTGGTAGATGACCTTTACCGTGCAAATGAAGCTTTTTCGTGGGCTCAAAAAATTGATCCAGCCTACATTAACTGCTGGATTGGCCAAGCTTTGATTGCAGAGCAAGTATCACAAAAAGATGCGATGGATTTATTCCGACATGCTACACAATTAGGCTACCATCATCAAGCTGCTGCTGGTTATACCCACTGGGTCATTAAAACTATAATGGATCCTGAATCAAGAAAAGATCCACTTTACACATATGTAATTGAAAATATGCATGCTGTAACAGTTGCCTCTGATGGAATTCAGTGGTACACAGGTAATATTAAAAAATTCGTTTTTTCAAAAACTTAAGTATAATCAGAGTGATAATTAATTTTTACAGTTCATTTTCCTAATGATCCATATGCACTAAATGCTTATGGACTGCTACTGGAAAGACAAAAACTTTACAAACCTGCAGCTGAACGATTTTCTACTGCTTTGAAATACATCAAAGATAATAAACACAAAGATTTATTAAGCATAAATTTAGCCCGTGTCTTGGTACAACAAGGACTTTATGAAGAAGCTGTAAAACTTTGTTTATCAATCAACGAAGCAAGCTTTGCTTCTCATTGTCAGTTAGCTATATCTTTGTTTAAAGGTAATATTTAACCATGCACATACTTGAAGGTCCAAAACTTTTTAAAATATAATTTTTTATTTATATTTTTAGCTGAACATTTCAAAGAATCTTATGAAGCTTATGAAGCTGCAGTAGAATGGTTAGCTGATAGTGATACTGATAAGGCCCATGTTCTTTGTGCAATGGCATCAATGGCATACATGTTTCAAGAAAGTAATGATGCCAAAACACTTCTTTTCCAAGCTGTTGCAATTCAACCTCCTATCATTTCTGGATACTTAGCATTGGCTGCATTAGGAATGCTTGATGGAGATAGAAATCTTACAAACCTAGTTCTGAAAGAGCTTAAGTCTTATGATGATAAATTGGAATACAGAAATCATATTGTCAAACTCATGGCCTATTCATACCTTATTCAAAATGATAAAGAAGGTGCTTCTAAAGTACTTCGCCAGTATATTCATTGTTATCCAGGTAAAAAAAAATGCTAAATAATTTTTTAATAATTCAGGTTGACTACCCAAAGGATGATTAAAATTGATTTCTTTCTTTCAGATTCATCCGAGCTTTGGACTGATTTAGCCAAAATTTTATTAACTATAAGCGATTATTCATTTAATAAATGCGTCGATAAAGCGCTATTTTTAAGTGAAAACTTATCAAGTCAACATATTGCAAAAATTACTTGTATGTCATCTCTCAGTAAGTTAATTACATTGAGTCCAAGCAGAGGTTTACATTCTGTATTAAATACAGTACATTCATATCCAGCCAATGTAGACAGCTGGTCGAATCTCATAACTGCACTTTTACCAAGGTATTTTTAAAAAATTTTATAACTATTTTTAAATAACCTATCATTAATCTTTATAATTAATATGAATTTACTCATAAATAGATGGGCAAAGATTTCTCAACAAAATGCTCATTGGTTAATGGTTTTGGCATCAAGGGTTCGAAATAATTTATTGTGTACAAGAAGTATGGAACAGTGGCTCTTGAAAAATGAAAAACATGCAAATGACATCGCATACTGTTAAAAAGTGTATATCTACACAGTACACATATACAACTTCGAAGACTATTGTACATACGTAGAATAGAAGATAAAAATTATTTTGGTATTTAAACCTTTTTTTAGTAAAGATTTATTCCTAAAGTGTATGAGAATGTACATATTTATTTTAGTACATTTCATCATGAATACATCGCTTATAAACAATAATTATTTTACGACTTATATTTTTTTAAATGCAATTCACACCATGTCTCTTAAACCTTTTCTATTTTGGAAAGTATTATATCCCTGTTGTCTGTTACTATACCTATTTTGGTACTGATTTTTTCTGTCTTCGAATTGTGGATTTTCCCATGGTTTAGTTTCATTGTTGAATTTTACTTGGTCAATCGTCATAGTTACATGTTCATCCAAAGTCTAAAAGATAATTTTACAGGTGTTTTTTTCAATGTTGTTGTTATAAGAAAAATATAATAAAGTATTTTACTTACTCCAGTTTGAACGTAGTCATGTAATTTTATTTGTTTTAATACTTTTACAAGGTCTGAAGTCTCTTCAAGCTTTTCACTTGCAACTAGTTCGTCAATTTTTTCAA
This sequence comes from Philotrypesis tridentata, assembly GCA_018906965.1. Taxonomy (NCBI): domain Eukaryota; kingdom Metazoa; phylum Arthropoda; class Insecta; order Hymenoptera; family Pteromalidae; genus Philotrypesis; species Philotrypesis tridentata. The sequence goes on from JACCIB010000001.1 coordinate 16,207,207, forward strand.
TCTGCAATTAATTACATGTATATAAACATTTATGACTTAAGTGTCTTATTATTGCAAATCACTATTCCTTGATTCCACAGTAAAATCTGTAGAATGCTATAATGGGCTGCAGAAGTAACGGTAAATGGTTTGCATAGTAAAAGATGCTAGACTTATTAAAAAATTTAAAATACTTACCGTATTTTTAAAATAAGACTGCTTTCTTCTTGAAGGCATATCAGTTTGCAATGTACTTCGTAAGTACACCATTATTTCATCAATACGTTTGAGAGCAGCATAAGCTTCCACTTTAATACACCTTATATCAATGTACCTGATATTTCTTGCCATAGATGCAATTTCTAATGCAATGCTTGGTTCATTTTGTTTTAGAGCTAATGCTGCCAAAAATGTTATTGATCTGCGAGGAAAATCAAAACCCTTTGTTTGGATTTCTTTGAATATATTTATTGCATAATCAAAACTTTCTTTTGTATTCTGAAAAATAAATGATACATAAATTAGATATAATCTTCTAACTGTGTTAAAGATTTAAAAAAATCTAATATAATTATCATACTTCTTTATAGCAAGCACCCATCAAGATAATAAATGGATTTTTTGGATGCACAATACCATTGATATTTTTTGTCTTAATGATATCATAAACATCTCTGATTTCTGAGTATTTACCATGATTATATAATAAATCCAAAAGCAGTTGTTGAGTCATGATTTGATCAAAGAAAGTGTCTAGTTCTGGATCTTTATATAATTTAAGGGCCAGATCTGGCTCATCTAAATGATATAATGTTCTCATAGCCACAGTGCCAAATACAAAACTCCCAAATCTTAAATTGTTTTGATTGTGATATTTTTTTATCATGCTGCAGAAAAGGTCTAAATCTTCTGGTTTCTTTTCAACCAGGTGTAACATAGTTTTCAAATCTTCAGTAAAAACCATAGTATCTTCATTGTTCTGCATCAGATCTCTCATTTTATCAAAAAACAAGTGATCGACATTAAGAAATTGGGATTTCATATTGTCTCGGGCACTTAAGTACCCATTAATTCCCATTGCATTGGGAGAATAGAGTTGTCTTGTAACTGAAATAAAAAATCAGAAATAATATATAAGTATTATTAGTGATAAGACAACATTGTTGCTATAGATTCACACTCGTGTTGGGCTTCTACAAATCATTCAATAAATAACAATAATTCATGTTTTTATGAAAACATCAATTAGATAAAAAAATTAGGTTAGAAAATGACACTCACCATTTTGTATAAATTGCTTAGCGACACTTTTACTCAAAAAATTAAGACTATTTCTTGTGATACTATTTATGCACATGGCCATTGTGAAAACTTAAGGAAGCTCTGACTATTTGAAAGATTAAAGTTAAAAGTGTACACTATTCCTATACATCTCCCGGTTTGATATTCTGATAATTCTATCGAGATTCGAGACTGAGCTTCGTCCGCTTCGTGTGCTGAGAAAGAAAACCCACGTGCACACAGTTATCAAGTGAGTTTGTTGTCTGAAGTGGCGCTGCAATCGTTTATTATCATAGCATATCTGTGTACACGTAATAACAATTTTTTATTTATGTACTTTAAAAGATGTATCATTGCGATTCTCAGTTTAAAATATAATGAAAAAAAAACGGAATTTCAGACCTATAAAAGCCTTATGCTGACATTTGTTTTGTTCGGTAAAAATATATAGAAATTAAAAAATAAAGACCGATAATTATTCGTGTTGATTTTAAGAATATTTTATTTATTTTTAAATATAATATTGAATTCGCGAAAAACCGCATGAATTAATACAATCAAATGAAAGCAAACTATAAATGAATAAAACCGACTGCAGGCGCGTATATAGCGGCAATAAAAAGTAGGCAAAACCTCTCTTCCTCTCTCTCTCTCTCTCTCTCTCTCTCTCCCTTCCTGTGTCATCTGTATATATACAACTAACTCGAAACAACTATAAAAGGACTCTATAAACACTGTGCAGCGTCAAGAGTCGCTCTAATTCGACTCTGGACCCCCTGTGGACTGTGCACATCCCACCAATAAATTGGGCCCGCCGGGTAAAACCCGGGATTCGTCTGCACCTTTCTGAAGCAAGCAGGCGCTCCTGTGCGAAGAAGTAAACAAGTCGTAAAGTGCATAGTACGCACGTACCCTCTCCCTTTACCTGCGTCTTGTGTGCACTGTGCATATATATATCAGGAATACCTGTATATGCAAATCTTTGCAGTATATATATATATGTGGAAATCTTTTAAAAATCGGCTATTGCAGCGGAGATCCCGAAAATACATCGTTATTTTATTGTACACATATGCAAAATAAATGGGGACCCGAACAAAAAAAATTATTTATGCAAATTTTAACTGTGCATAAGGGTGATTTTTACAAAAATGGTGGTTTTCGTCCACTAAATTTGTTTTTTTTTTTATTATTTAAGATATATAAGAAAACATAATTTATTCGGAAGAGGCTACAACTGATATTAAAAATTTGGCCAGAACATTAACATAGGGACGAATTTTACGCACTCAATGTGATTAAGGCTACTCACTATGCACCCTCTCTTTTAAAATCTCTTTTAAAATTTTTAACAAAATGTTTTTTCTGATTACCGATTAAAAAATCGACACGTTTTTCAATCGGTAGTCATTGTCGCGAAAATCACTCATGTACAATTCGAATCAAATGAACATATTGGTAAATTTGGTTTTTTTAATTCAAGCTTTTTAAATTCATTTTCTAATTCGATCGTAGGAATCGTAGATTGTTCGTTTGGGCTACCCATACAAACTCACGTTGAAAAAAGAGTGTGCCGCGAGCGCTTATCTTGCTTAGTTCGTTTACCCGGCTACGGTGTTTACAGTGTAAGTAGCTCGCGCATAACTCGTACGAAAAATAAAACGACTTGGCCAACACTGGCCATATTTTAAAACGATCTCCCCAGGTACACGCGACGAGGGAGTCTGCGAGCGCACGAGTACGTGCACGCTCGTGAAGATCTGCAGAGATAGATAGGCGAGATAAACAGATATGCAAAGCAGATTTCAGGGCCCAAAAAGGCGGAGCATTTGAAGCTTTAAAGCCCCGCGCATACCTGCGAGAGAGCGAGTGCACTGCAGAGCTGTTGCTGCTGCCACCGCTACAGAGGGTATATACATGCAGAAGACATGAACCGTACAGTGAGCATTTACGTACATAGGTATATATGTATAGCTTGCTCGAGGAAATTAGCTGGCTGCTACCTCGCACTATTACTGCTGCAGCATAGCGCGCGCAGGCGGCGCAGGCCGCACGCGAGCGAGGGCTGCTGTGCATCGCTGCGCTGGGCTGCGCGCTCTACTCTTCTTTCCCCCCACCACCGCAGAACAAACAAACTCTTATTTATGTTACCACCGTCCCCGGCGTTTATGGAGGAGAGTAGGTATAATTGCGCTCCAGACAGTAGGAGGACCAAAGTGTCGCGACGCTTTTCCGAGGACGTGTCAGGGCTTTGCATCGCACACCTGCCTCAGCCGAGATCTAAACTGCGTGTCTCTTCTCGCCTGCGGCGCGCGGCGCGTGAGCGCCGAGCAGAGCAGGACACTTGTCAACCCCTGCGACGCAACCATCATAGCGAGAGAGAGAGAGAAATCTCCTGATTCTTATCGCTCCACTGCTCCTGCTGCTGCTGCTGTACACCTGAGCCCTTTGACGCTCAGCTTTTCTCTGAGGTGTGTGGGTGTGTGTGTGTGTGTGTGTCCGCTGCAGCTCGAGCTCTTGCGGGAGCACGTTATGTACAAGCTATTGGCCGAAAGCCGATATATGCGCGCGGCTTACTTATATGACGTTTTGTAGATCGATTGTCGGTTATACTTATTAGACTTTGTGATGCTCTGTGTGCAATTTTAATTAGTTTTACGGTTCTTTACAGCGAGTCGCAATATAATTGACCGAAATTTATGGTACGCTCGGGCCTCTGGTTGCGTCATCATTGCACCGTTATAATTGTATTCCAGGCCGAGAGCTGAGCAGGTCATCTGTAAAAATAATCGGCAGATCATTGATTTTCTGATTTTCAGTAGCTCGTGGACATATAATGTTCAGCGCTTTTGGGCTCGTGTCGGACAAATCTACAGAGATAGAGAGCATAATAACACTATGAATATGTCTGCAGCGATCGGCAGTAAATTATATAAATACATATACATATTAACATGCACGTAGAGTACACTACATATACTAAATAGTGTCATTAAATTATCAATCAGCGATCATGGCGCTTAATGTTGCGACAATATACAATTGCTAAATTTGATTTCGTGTATTTTGTTGATATCCGAAAAATCATCGAGAAAATTTTGTTAACAAGGTCAATCGCTCGCCTAAGGAGTCAAAGTATCGAGCTCCGATCATCAATTATATTTTGGGAAAAATAAGCGGGCAAAACCGAAGTATTACACTAAAGCGTGCGTGTTGACAGCATTTGCATTTGGCTTCGGGCCCACTCGACCGGCATAATACCAAAAGAAGACTTAGCGTAAGTATCGGATTTTGCAGCAGGAGGCTCTTCAACTGATCGTTGACGCGTCTGTTGCTCCTGTAACGGTCTTCATTTATATACTTATATACGAAGGAAGCGACGGTGTCTATGCCGGCACGAAAATATACCGGCACTGCTATACGCTTTATGTGCCTTGAATTCAAATTTTCACTCGAGATCCGGGAGAGCGACGCGAAGAGCGACGCGAAGAGCGACGCTAAGAGCGAAGCGAGAGTGAAAAACAATTTCACGTGGTTGTCTGTCCCAGCGCAGCCAAGTACCAATTTTCCTTAATGACTTAGGGACGATTTTTATTGCTCTGTTTTGCTGACGACTTCTTCGTACAGGCCATATTTTTTAGTTTGAATTACGATAGTGCCATTAGCGTTCGAGGAATATATAAGTATACTATGCGAAGCTTCTCCGAGAGTTGCGAACTAGGTCGATCGCATGTGTCCGCTTCAGCTGTTGACCCGTAGTTTTTACAGTCGTATAGAACTCATTTGGTACTGAAATTTTTTTTCTTAAGCAGACGTACAATAAATTTCATTTTTTTTTTAATTTTATTCAGAACACGCGATTTCAGCACGAACCTTGCCGTTCTGTAAGTCACGATAACACCGACGTATATCACGTAATGTCTCAGCGCCGGCCGTAAAAAAAGTTTCGAGAACCAGACTAAACAGGCAATGAAAGAATAAGTAATTCAGCAGTAAGAAATTCGCAACTCGAAGAATCGAGAGAGAGAGAGAGAGAGAGAGAGAGAACTCGTATTTTCAGGGTTTCGAGATTCTGGGCCAAGGCGCGCGTTCCCACCGGACGTGCTGTATGAATATTTCGCAGCGCTTTTTCTCTTCTTACTCTAAATAGTTGCGGCGCAACAAACAAACAATTATATACATGTATATATCCCTACATCTCGCAAAGTCGCACTAGCTCAAGATCGCGAGCCGCGACGCCGCAATTTATTAAATCCGCGTGACGAATAACATGTATAGCCGCAGCGGCGGCATATTCAACGCAGCATCGGGCCCCCGCGGAATTTTATTTTTACGGCACGAAGTTATATGATTTTTCTCGCGAAACGGGGGATAATTAGCAAATAGACCCTTTATGTATATATTGCGGATTAAAATTTTAAGGTCTCGCACTCTTATATATTTTACGACCCATTTACGACCTTGTTTGTGTCGCCGTTGCTCGGGTCAGTGTACATACCTACCGCTACGACATTCGAAGGTACTTAAGGGTAGGATTATAGATATTATGCAGTGGCCCATAGTCACGTGTAAATGCTCAACGATGAAGACAACACTTCCTCGAACTATAGATATAAGTATGCCCGCAGCACCGAGTCGAGCCGTATAGAATATCTGCCTTATTATAAGTATTAATTGTACAACTTCATCGCGGAAACAAAAGCGGAGCCGGGGAATTAACCCTTGGCGGTAAATTACACCATAATCGGAAAAACATGTGCCATCAACGTCAGATTCGTCTGTACGTGTTTAGTGTTTACGTTCTTATGTGTATACATAGGTATACGTATAAAAGTATGGGGCTCGCTTCAAGCGCAGATTACTGCATTTCTCTTTTGCAACTCTATCAGCTGCACACGAGCTGCACAGAGAGTCACATTATTATATATACATTTCGACAGTGCGCGCATCGCAGTCAGCATTGCGCTCTCTCGACCGCGCTGCACTTGTACACACGATACCGGCGCAGTTTTTTTTTTATTTCACGCGCCGAATGCAACGACCTGCTGCGCGCTGCCTGCAGCCAACGGCAGCTGATTTGTAAACGAGGCGCGTGTGCATTATGGTCTCTTGGCGGTGACGCATTTCGTCGAGGAGGACCCGCCGTCGGAGCTGCAGAAGCGCCGACGGGCGACTATATACTCCGCATTGGGACAGTCGTCGTCGAGTGCTGTGTATATGCGGCCGTAAGGTATTCTATTCGACCTACTGTGCAGAGAGAGAGAGAGAGAGAGAGAGAGAGAGAGAGAATAAGAGCTTGTTCGCCGAGTGCTTACCAGGCCCTTTTTTTACATCGTGTGTAGGTATACACACCCGGCGCTTGACCCGCAGAGAGCGACAGGATCTCTTCGTTGCGGCCCTGACATGCTGCACCGCAGGAACAAAGTTGGCTCAGGTAAGCGGTTTTGCTCTCTGCTGTATACACACGCGCACGGTGCAATAGTGTGTATACTGTATAGTAAACCTTTACTCGCTCATACCTCCTTTTTATTGCTGCTTGTTTCTCTGACGATTGGCGCTACGCGGGGGTGCGAACTCTTTGGGACTTATGCGCCGGCGGCTCGTCGCAGGACTTTCATTCAACTTTTGCACAATTGTAGATTCAAATATTGCACGAGAGTCTGTGTTCTACTGTAGCGAACTAAGCCCGATTTTTTCCGTATCAATAAGAAAAATCTCATTAAAATACGGAGTTACGTGCAGCGACGAGACAATCGATGCTAAACACGTTCTTATGGACATCGACTCGCGCAATGAGTGTCCTTGGCAGTGGCGAACTTTAAAGGAAGTGCATCAGCCCGTGTGTAACTCATGAAAACGGCCTGATGCACTTGCGGCATCCATATACTTATACACGCACGCGTACACACAGCTGTGCGCACCTGCAGCTTAATAATCTGTTGAAGCCTACCCTCGAATTATCGGATCTGTCATCCACCTGATGATAAAATCGCTCTTCCTTTCTCTTGTAACACTTATACTTACCTTTTTTACTTTTTTTTTCTCTCTAGACACACGTGGGCGTGTATAAACTAAAGTGCATCCGTGGTTTTTTAGGGTAGAATTTCACTTGAAAGAAAGAAAGAGAGAGAGAGAGAGAGAGAGAGAGAGAGAGAGAGAGAGAGAGAGACGAGAGATCAAAGCAGCATGCGGGATGATTAAAACCAGTGCAGTCGTGTGCCTTTAATGATTTCTTTTAATCGCGCAGAGAGTCGTTAAATTTCACTGCCCAGGCATGAATTTAATTGGTTGCATCAACAATTATATTATTTTAAGGCTAGAATATTGTTGCTGAAAGTTACCTATATTTGTGGACATACAGTACACAGTAAACACATTTAATTGGACAGATCGAATTATATAATTTTTGGTCGAGTGTATAGGTGTTGCACAGCAACAAGTACTTATGGCCTGCGGTATACTTAACAATAATTTTTTTTGTGACACGAAAACGATAATATACGAGGAGCGGCGTCAGACAAAATAAACATTCGGGTAGTGACGTCAGACTGTGCAGTGGCACGTTTATGATACACGACGTTAAAGGAATTACAACATTCGATAAGTTCGGTCGACGAGTTTGCTTCTTCTGCACATTTTTTGCCGGTGAAAACTCACATTCGTTTTTAAAAACAAGCGGTAGAGCGGATATTATTATATTTTATCTTTGATTTTTTTGTTTTTAAATCGATTCGAATTGATTATACTTTCAGTATTTCAGTATAGAATTGACGCCCGGGGATTTTTTTCGCATACGGAATTCAGCAGTATATAGCATAAATTGTACATTAATTTTTCCAAGTAAAAAGCGTGCAAGAAAAGGAGCTTTAAAGCGCGCTTGACTCCTGCGTGAATGGAGATCAAACGTTTCTCCTCTATATCAATCCAATTATATTTATCTCCTCCATAAAACGTCATTATGTTGAAAAGGCACTGTACGCACACCCACGCACGCCTCCTCCTATAAAAAAAGCTATAGGCCTCGTGCGTGTAGTATATGTAGGTATATATGTCCTCTCGCAAAAACGCCGCCTAATATCCCAACGAGTCGTATACAGAGAGAAAGAGAGAGAGAGAGAGAGAGAGAGAGAGAGAGCGCAGGGAACTGCAGGGTGGGGCCTGCGTGTGCGGATCGATCCAGCAGGTGGGGGTTATCCAGTTTCCTCTCTCTCTGTCTCTCCTCTCTTTCCTGCCGCCTGCGCCAGCCGTAATAATTCGTTTGTATATATATGTATACCCATACATAAGCGCGCGTACTGTATACGGACAGGATTCTCTCTCCCTCTGCGCAGTGCAAGGGGAAAGAGAAAGAGCGAGAGAGAGGGAGAGAGAGGCCAAGCCGAGTATAGCTCAGCGCAGCGCACAGTCGCTTCGGGTAGTTTAGTCATCGACAAGGCCTCCGTACGTACGGTCACTTCTCTCACGCTCCCGACCGTCCGACCACGACTCGCTTGTATACTATACTTATGCAGCAGTCGATCCAGTTTTTGTAATTATACAACGCTCTCGGTAATATGCGCGCGAGGACGTTGGGCCTTAGAGAAGTGGAGGTGTTCGGATTCTTCTGACGAAGGCGTGTACAAGAGTATATACAAGTGCTTTTTTATCGCGAGTGTGTCGAGCTCCCGTGTGTGAATACGATATACTTGTACAAACTTACGCGAGACCGTTGTCTGGCAACGGCGAGGCTTGCTACGAGACGAACCTCGAGGTAATTGTCGTGATTTGTGCTTATCTTTTGTTATATACCTTTCGCCAATTTTTTTCATAACTCTTTTCCTGCATGCAGTTCGTTTTTCGTTCGTGCTTTTTTCCCTACTTTTGCGCATAATCGCATGGGAACGGTGACACATTTATTTGTCCTGTGCCTCTATTACGATAACAATACGCTAATTATCGGCCCTTTAAAATCATCAACAAGCCATTTACCCTCTATTATAGCTGCGGCTATGTAGCCAGCAACTCCGAAAATTCCGTTAAGGCATATAGAATATACATGTGTGCCTCGGTCTGAACAAACAAACTCCGTCTCCCGCTTCGCAAATCCTCTTATATGCCATTTCACCTCGGCAGTCAGTAGTGCACACCCCGAAGAGGCAGAAAGCCACTTCCGCTCCGCTATATACTTGCTTACTATCTCTACTCTCCGTTAGCTTTTTTATCCATTACTTGTAAGTATATATGGATTCATTTTTACACGAATCGTGCCGCGAGTGTTGTTGACTGACTGGCAACTGGAGTATTTATAGAAATGCCAAGTTTGCACATATACCTTATACTGTGAATGCACTTTTTAAAAATCGAGTTGCTGCTCTAAGCTGATTTATTTTTACATTTTGTACACACACGCTTATTCTACGCTTGTGTATCGTTACTGCATTGGCGCAGGAGTATCATATTGTTAAATCCTGAAATAGCAAGTCCTTTGTTTGATTATTATTGTATTTGCGAAAATTACTGTGATTTTGCAAAAATTAAACTTGCATAAGAAAATTGCTCTTTTTTACAGTGCTTAAAGTGTTTGTGTAACTAAACATTATTAATTGAATTTTCAGAATTCGAGTGCATCATGACGGGCGAGGACACTGAACTATGCGGCTTCATGGATGCAAAGTTGCCCGGTGGTCGGTGTATGGGCCAGCGCGTGAAAAAGCGAAGTTTGGCGCCGTGGAAGGTCTGGCGGCGGCACTGGTGCTCCGTTCGAAAACTCGGCCCTGGTTTGGGCCTCGAGATTCTACTCGACCACGGCGTCGCCTCGTCCAACAACAGCGGCACTGGCTCGGCAACCAGTGACAAGGACAGCTGCATCAGGATACCGGCCAACGCACTCATCTGTCGCACCGAGTCGCGATCCAAGCAATTTGCCTTCGGAATCTTTCCGGCCAAAGAGAGGAAGCCCTTGCTTTATCTGGCCGCCAACTCGGAAAGCGAGAGCCAGAGGTGGATGTCTAGTCTTCGGCAGCTTCTAAGACCCAGGAGACACAGGTTCATGGATGGAACGTTCAATGTGTCTATGGTTGACAACGCTCACTCGAGATCAGCTGGACTGACAGGTAAACATTGTTTTGAATTTTACGACTGCACAGCAATAAAGTTTGGCCGTGCTGCGTGTACTCTTTCGCTGATAAGAACGGGTGTATTTATAGAGCTGCATTTGTCTGGATAGTGGCTTCTCACTCACCGGTTTTATCTGCCGCGGTAGTGCGACTTATCGCTTTATCAAGGGGAAAATCGCGTAGCTTCCTTGTTCCGCATTACTCGCTCAAGTTTATACATGATAAAAAGATATAGTTTTAAAGGAAGAGCTAATTAAATTTTTTTTCGATAACAGGATTGTACGGGGATTTGGTGGCTAGCCGTTCAGGTATCTTTCTGAAAGATGTACACACGGGTGAGATCGTTGAGACGTTCGACTGGAAGGAAACCAGTCAGTTTCATTTGTCAAGTTCGGGTCGACCGGAGGATGTAAAGCGCATCTGTGTTATTCACACGACGAAGGAGTTCCGAGGTGGAGTCGGCGAACTTCATGTGTTTTGTCTCAATGCAGCTAGACTTCTGCAAGATCTAGTAACTCAAGGTAGAGGGCCGAGACACAAGCAGGCACACAATCATCAGCGGCCATTGAGTTTGAGTGAAGGTGATCTGAGATTGGCTGCGCAGCAGGAACAACCGTGTCCAGAGCCTGGATTTCAAGCACTTAAGCACAAGATCGCGACGAATATCGTTAATGCGGGACTGGGTTTGCTCCTGTCCGCCAGGTCTGGTAGCGAAGCAAAACTTCTAAACGATATTGTTGGAAGTAATGGAACTCTGGAGAAGATATCGTCGAAAATCTCGTCAAACCTCTTGCATAAAAGAGCTGTGGACAATGTGTACCAGCCAGAACCTGCACCTATGAGCAACGTCACGTCGAGTCTGGAAGAGTTGGAAGAGCCATCACTTAGACGCATTTCCAGCATCTCCGTCGCTTCTGGTATATACGAGGAAATTCTTGATGATTTCATTCCCACGAGGACACGCTGCGTGCCTTCAAATCTCTATGAAGATCCTGGCGAGCTTATACTCAACTCTGAGACAAAGCTGGAACCACCCCCACTTCCACCCAGGCAGAGATGTGGTTCTGGATCGACGAGAAACGGAAGGTTTGTATCATTTTGATACTTCGACTATAGTTTATTTTTTGTTATTGAAGTCTGTAATATTAAAAATTTATATTTTCTTATAGTTTAAGCGACGATGGACTAGACTCGGAAGGTGGAACGCGATCGGCAACACCCAGTACACAAGATGATGCGACACCGACACCAGAGGATAAAACTCCTCTGTCAATGAACCGTATTGTTCAAGTAGACACCTCCGATTATGTCCCGATGCTGCCAAGACTTCAGGACATCGCCCTCCATGAGTTGCAACAACAAACGCAGCAAGAAAACATGTACATGGTCATGCGATAGTCACTAATTATCAGCAAAGACCTCGTCAATTTTAAATCGCTTTCATCATTTCGTTAATTAAGTATACATATGATTATATACACGCAATTTCATGCAGCTGAGTGGCGAAAATATATTTATATTGGTATATTATAATTGTATTAGGTATATTACGTAGACGCAAAAACGCAGTTAGTGAGCTTTGAGCAATTGCGCGCGCGCATTTGGTGTAGTTAATTATTTATTTTGTCTTCCTGAGAATATAAGATTCGCGATTAAAATTCGACAAGAAATCCAAGTAATGCGTCTTCTGCCAAATCCATTTTTAAAGATAATATTAACAACGATGATCGAGTGAATTTAATTATAATACGTATAAATTGAAAAAAAATCATTTACGTTGTAAATTATTTGTTTCGTGCGCGAATACATATATTTAGTTTATTAAACGAAAAAAAACGTAATTGCTTGCTTTACAAAGAATTCTAATGTAGCAAAATACATGACTGTATGTATGTATGTATGTATGTATGTATGTATGTATGTATTGTACGTTGATGTGCAAACATCCATAACGGACTTTAAATTTTGAACTGCCAGAACGTTTGGAGTTTGATACTGTATACAAATTTTAGAAACGTTTTAGAAAGTATTATGAATCGATATACAAACTAGATTCACAAGGTTGGAGCTCTATGGTCTCATGGCTAGAAATGCTCAGTATTAGTACTAATTATTATATCATCAAGCATGTATTGCATGTACATGTATTTTTTATTTGAGACTAGTGATTTGTTCTTAGAAATGCAAGTCAATGCAATAAATGTTTTTATAAAATTAGTACATGGAAAAGTTGCGCGAATGACAAGAATAAAATGTCTTTTTATAAGTAAAATAGTAAAAGGTATCCATGTTTATTTCGCGCAGCCAATGTCATATCATACTCTACGTGATTTTTCTGGGTGAACATACCATATCAGTTATAGTCCATGCCACTTTGACAAAATATATTCTATAGATAACTTTTGTACTTTCCTATCTTCAAACAAAATATGTACAAACTATTGTGATAAAAATGCATAATCTCTATTTGTATACTTTAAAAGTTTTGGAAAATGCAGACATTTGAAACACTAGAAAAAAAATTATTCACTGCCTTTTGCTGTGTGCCTCAAAATCTCTGTGGAAATAAAAAAAGGTTGTTACAAGCAAGCTTACTAAAATTTTGGGCAGTTGTTTTTCTGTTGCATGAATCAGCTATAATTTTACTGTATATTTAAAGCTAAATCATACTGATTGGATCTGTTCAAAAAAAAATTTGTAGTATTAAGAATAAATCTATTGCACATAATTTTGTTATATGTAAATATATACAACTTTGCGTGTGACAAAAATGTGAATTTTTATTTAAGCAATGTATTAACTTAAATGATTTGGGCATTTCTAGTATTATAATTGTAAGATTTTATAATATTTAATAATGCTGCGCTTGATTTTAATTAGCTTATAGGAAATTTTAACTGTAAGTTTTGGTAAAGTTTTTGATTACAGCTTGACAAAGTTTTTACCAGGTGTACTAAAAGAAAATTGTGATAAAACAAATATCATTTTAAATTAAGACTGGTAAAAGACCCAGTTTATTAAAATACTTTAAATAAAATTCTACATAGTTCGCTTAAATATTGCGTTAGCATGGAATGTTAACTCTTCTTGTTGTTTCCTGTAAATGGAATTTAATAAAATACTTTAATTGTAACAAATTTCTTTTGTGTGCTAAATTTTATATAACCTTACAATAATGCTTTGCAATAATTGACACATCTTGTGTGAAAAGACTAGATTATACAAAAAATTCTTTATTAAAAAAACTTGGAAAAAGTTAACATTGTAAAAAATATATTTAAATAATTTTAGTAGCTTAATATCTTATTTACTTATTCCAATCACAATTTTTTTTCATTTTCTTGAGCATACTTTCTGGCTTTTCTGTCAAATTCCCTTTTGTTATAACGATACTCCTCAGCAATGTCAATCATTAAAGGATCGTCAGGATTTGGATTCCCCAATAAAGATTGCACTGCAACTATTAAATTCTCTAAACTGATTGTGGGTTTCCAACCACCATTTGGAGGCATTTTTAACAAATCCATACATATCCGACCCTGAGTATCAATATTAGGATGATATACTGGTGTCACAAATTTCATGTGTGGAGGAACAAATGGATATCGATCTGGAATTTGTAGTTCCAACTCAAAAAGTGCTCCTTCGTATGGACTATTGTGAGGTCCAATGATATTAATTGTTAAGAGGTTTATTTTGTCAGAAACATAGCAAATTATTCCTTCTGGTGGATGATCAATCAACCTCTTAATCTCTCTATTTAATCTTTGCGTTTTCTGCATTTTGTTATACTAAAATTCTGCAACAATCGAGTATACAATCATCAAACTTTTTTAGTCTAACCTACATTTATTATTAATTTATTAAAGATGCTCAATGCTCACTTTCTTTGAATATAATAATTACATTTTAATAATTTTGAGCAAAACAAGTATATTCTATACACAATACACAGATAAACTTACAAATCCAAGAATGATAGTATATTATGAATTGGAACACCTTTTTCCCGCGTTCTTTCACATTGTCATTGCGCGACTGGCGACACCTTGAAGTCGCTATAGATATATATCCATCCATATACTTATACCAACGAAGATAGACTTCTTATACATACGAGTACGACGCATGCGGAGTGAAGTGACGAGTGCCGAAGAAAAGATGCACCAACGATATATATGCGGACAATAGAAGGCAATAGTCACAAATATTGAAAACTGAATCTAATCTCCCCTAAAAATATTTGTGAGTTTGATTACTTCTAATTGATTTACATAAAAAAAATGGTAGTTACAAAGTAAGAAACAAATTGTGATTGCAAATAGGTATGTCTTAATAAGAATTCAATAATTTTTGTAATGAAAAAAAAGAGGGAATATTTTTATTTGTAAAAGTATAAATTAACTTCTTTAAGTAGGAATATTATTCTGAATAAGAAATTATATTGGTATGACATTACAATTTATGAAAGAATAATGTTAACACACCTCATTAATATAAAAAATTTACACTATTAGCATGATATTAATATGGTAACAAATTATTTATATGCATAAACATATAGTTGATATCAATTGAATATATTCAATGAATTGAAATATCAAAATATTCAATTCAATGAATACAATAGATTGATACATTTATACTCAATTCTATAAATGAAATGAGATTCTATCCTAAAATTATGTACAATTTGTACTATTTGCAAATTTTTTAGAAATTTTCAAAGGAAGTTTATTCTTTGTGTCCTATGTGTATGGCAACTGTTCCAAAAGTCATATTTTCGTAAGTAACTCTTTTAAAACCAGCATGCTCAATCATCTCCTAAAAAAAATGATCTTACATTAATCATTTCATTTAATAATATTTTATGTATATTATAATTAATACTATTAATATACTTTGAATTTTTCTTGTTTAGGAAATTTTCTAATACTTTCAACTAAATATTGATAAGGTTGCCACTGACCAGCAATAAGTGTACCTAGTACTGGAATTAATTGAAATGAATACTGATCATATACCCTAAAAAGAAATCATATCTAATATTATACCATTACCAATTTAAAATTGTATCAAATATATAACACGTTTTAAATTCACGAATTGCAACACTAACCATCTTAATAAATGATTGTTTACATAACTGAACTCCAAACAAAGAAACTTCCCACCAGGCTTTAATACTCTATAAGCCTCTGCTAAAGCCTAAAATGACAATATTTAAACATAATATAAATGTACACATAAGTGCATTGATAAGTTGAATCCTTTTGTGGTACCTTATCTATTCTTGTAACATTTCTAATACCAAAAGCAATGGTATATGCCGTGTATGCATCATTTTCAAAAGGAAGATTTTCTGCATTACCTTGTTGCCATGCAATATCATATCCATTTTCTTCAGTAAAACCTTGCCTTTTAGCTCTTGCTTGTCCAACATCTAACATATTATCATTGATATCACAAATAGTTACATGACTTTTAATAGCTTTTGGATTTGGCTTATTCTTTAGGTAAGATAAATATCGAAAAGTTATATCTCCTGTACCACCAGCACAGTCTAAGAGTCGACAACCATGTTCTGGATCAAGCCTCTGTATGAACTGATCTTTCCATATGCGGTGAATTCCAAAACTCATAGCATCATTCATTTGATCATAAGAATTTGCAACATTTTCAAATACTGAATAAACTGTAAAGTGAAATGTGATATTTCTATTTTAAGAATGAATCAAGAATTTTTTCATAATTTATTATAAAATAAAAAAATAAACTATCACCTTCTTTCGTTTTTTCAGATTCCTTAATTGTTTTGTATCCAAAGTGTGTTGTTTTATCATCAGCATTGTCAGCTGTTTGAGTCTTGTTTCGATGAAAACTCTTCACATTGAAATTCCGCTTTTTTAACAAATTGTAATCTCTATATAATGCAAATCTAAAAGTTGTTCTTAAATTCATTTTATTTTAAGAATTTTTCAAATAAATCAGACTCAAATACTTCCTATTCTTGTTTTTATTTTAGGTTATATATTCACGTCTGCAGTACGTGACGATGGCGGATAGACTTCTTGTTCCTGTTGTTCTTGATCTTGAATTTTAAGTACGTATCTGTACGTATATTTATACTCATTCGGTATATCTATTCATACATTTTGTTGTAAAATAATTGAATATAGTAATGATATTTTAGTATTGAAAAGAAAACGAAAAATATTTTTATTTCATTGATTCGCATTAAAAAAACAACAGAAACAAAAAAACAATGAACGAATTAACAACAAAAGTAAGACGACTTATATAGGTGTAGCTAAATTTGTAATTTATACTGTGCATCTAACTAAATCCATTGCAAATTAGTGTAATCTTATAAATGTTTGAGTGAAAACATGTTTCGTAAAACATTATACCACTTCATCGAGGTGGTATGTGATCGCTGGATATCCAGTGCTCAAACCTCGCGCCATTTGCTCCGAAAAAGATCGAAAACAATAATAATCACACGTGACTTGCGCAAGAAGACAACACCTGCTCCGAAGTATAGCTATAGTCGTTGTACAATGTACGGTTATATATACACTGATACACAAACACACATAAATTGCGTCCAATCCAAGATCCAACCCGGGATCAAGCTCTATCCTCACAGCAGTCACAGCCGATAACGGAGTGTTACTAGATATAGGCTAATCGCGACTCGAGCGGACTCTCCCGGAATTTCTCGGTATCTTTTGGCCCGAGACTACGCAAAAATAGTCGGCATTATTCCAGTGCAGGTCGACAGGTCGTACGCGTTAAAGTATATAGAAAGTACGCAGCTCACCAGCTCGATTATTGGGTTCCAATTGAATTGAACCCAAGCGACGAAGACAGTCGACACGCTGCAAATACGAGAAAACGAATCTCGAGTAGGCAAGAAAACAAGTACGTCGAGCCTTGATCTTCCGTCCGCGTCGCGACAAAAAAGCAGTCAAACGTACGCGCTGTGTGCCTCGCGGACGATCGCGACTTGTGTCTCCTGTGCGAGTGTGTGTGAAACCGCGAGGTGCGAGAGAAGAAAGAGTCGCTCTCGCGGTAGCCATCGGCTCTAGCTACCCTAGCACGCAGAGAGCCCTAACAAGACGAGCAGCAGAGCATCAGTTCTCGAAGACGATCGGACGAGCGCGCGAGGTGAAAAACAGCTTAGCTCGTCAGCCGCAGCTAAGGGCCGGCGCGAGAGTGAGAGAGACTGCAGCAGGCCTGGGGCGCATGCATCTCCCGCCGCCGCGCAGCAGCTACCCCCGCCGTCGTCGTCGTCAACAGCATAATCAGCAGCTACGTCGGCCCCCGAAGATGCTTCTCCAATCCGGACGACCTTAGTCCCTACGCGCGGACAGTCCAGCCTGCTCGGGCACGCATACAGAGAGCGCGCGCTCTTCCAAGAGTCACTTTGTCTCCCTTGTCTTTCTCTCCCTCTTGCTCGCACTCGCACGTCGCGGGCATCGCGAATACGGCGCTGTAGCTGCGCGAGCGAGCGAGCGAGCGAGCGAGAGAGACAGCATCTATACAGTCGTCCTCATCGAAGAAAGAGAGAGAGACAGACAGAGAGAGTGAGAGAGAGAGAGAGAGAGAGAGAGAGAGAGAGAGAGAGACAGCCAAAGAGCCAGCATCACCTCAATCATCGTCGTCGTCCTCCTCGTCGGCTGAGTAGCTCTCCAAGCGAATCCTTCGCTTGCGCGCGTACTTACAAGCGTACGACGCAAGACGATGATCTAGAGGTACGAGGACGCGCGTGAGCGCAGTGGCGCACCTTTGCTGCGCGACCGTTGATAAAGTTTGCTACTTGCTCACGCTTCAAAGGCCAGAGGACGAGCGGAGTTTTCGTTCTTTTTTGCGCCGGAGCTCAGGCTCAGGCTGCACGCTGCCCTTGCCCTCGGCGTTTGCCCGCGCGCACAGTACTTTTCCACTTGTTTTTCATTTATGCTTCTATCGCTTTCTAAATAATTGTTTTATTGGTTATGATGACTGTGTGTTATTGCATATATAATGACTTAAGTGAATGAATGGCTATACTGATGTTTATTTGTGTCTTCTCTCGTTGGATCTGTCCAGTGAATGCAGCAACAGTGGATGGGGATAGTCACGTACTCATTAGGCTATGGCCAATCTGAATTTTGAGCAGCCACCAAGGAGTATTGCTAATGCGAGTCTGGTAATACGGGCAGCCAGCAGTGCTAGCAGTTTAAATTCTTCGACCCTAGCGGGTCATGTCACTCCTACGTCCGGTATGTTTTCGGGCTCATCCACAAGCACTTCTGGTGCAGCTAATTCTGCGGTCGTTGGAACAAACTTGTCCTATCATCCAGGAGGAGCAGCTTCTGGAGTGGCTGGTGCACAACCAACTTCTAACCATCAGTCCCAGCAACCGCAGCAACAACAACAACAGCAGCAGCTTTCTCCTATGAACAGTAGAGGCCTATTTGGTCAAAGAGCTTTTACTGGTGATAGGAGGAATATGCCAACGTTAGGGTAAGCTTTTTATTTATTTGCCTGCAAAAGTAACTTTCTCTAAGAATACTCAAATAAATATTCAGTTCAAAGTTTGGATTGTTAAGCTTTCCTGACAAGTTTCGTTGACATACAAGCAATTAATCTTTAGTATCATGACATATGACATTGTTCGTAATTTTCAATGGAAGTAAATATACTTTTATTTATTGTTGTAGAAACACTAATCCAATGGGTGGTATGAGCGGTTTTGGAATACCACAAAATCGTAACTACGGATCTCAAGGTACTATCAACAATTTTCATTCGGCATTTGGTAGTGGTACAAGTGCCGGTGGTGGAGGAGACACAAGCACACCTCCGCTTTTGGACCTTTCTGAATTCCCTTCATTAACTAATCGGGGTCAAGGAGATTCTTCTATGCCCCAGCCTAGTCCCATGCCAGGGAAACAACCTTATGGTATGTAGTAGCTTATGCACAACCCATTTTCTCATCAGTAAGCTTCAGACACTAAGCACTTAGTTTGGGACTTTAAAAACGTTTGGAAATATATTTTAAAGAGTTACTATATTTTTTTTTACTGTTTTTATATTTCATGAAGGAAAATCTTTAAATTCTTGCAGTTGGAATGGTCAAACAACCAACGTCTGAAGCAAGCGAGTTTACGATGAGCTCAGAAGATTTTCCTGCGTTACCAGGAACACAAAGTAGAGACGGCCCGTCGCCGGGAGGTAGCGTTATGTCCGGTGAAAAGGGATTATCCGTCGGTTTAGGTCCGGAATTAAGTCCAGACGTACTGCAAGCTAACAGGACGTCCAACTCGGATAAATCTCAATCGTCCAAAAAAGGCATTCAAACATCACCCGATGGTTTGTACATCTTTCGAAATTTGGGTTAAAATCAAATATTATTTGTACTTGGCAGACCTAGGTTATCAATAACTGCTGCGAAAAAATTCATCACAGCTCATTTCATTAAAATAAACAACTTCTCAAACATGCAAAAAAGCAATAATCAATGTTTTCGTTGCAGGAAAAGTGACGAATATACCCGCGAGTATGGTGAAAGATCAATTCGGCATGGTTGGATTGTTAACGTTCATCAGAGCAGCTGAAACGGATCCTAATCTCGTGACGTTAGCGCTAGGGCAAGACCTAACAGCGCTTGGACTTAATCTCAATTCACCCGAAAATCTTTATCAAAATTTTGGTGGACCTTGGGCGGAAACGCCTTGTCGACCACAAGATATAGACTTTCACGTTCCACCAGAGTACCTCATTAATGCTACCATCAGGTAAATACCTAATATTTGAAAAATAATAAATAAATATTTTTAAAATGCTCTCTAATTTTGTTGTAATTGTTTATAGGGATAAGCTGGCGCCTGTAAAGTTAAATCGGTATAAAGACGATCTCTTATTTTACATGTTTTACACGAACGTTGGGGACGTGTTGCAATTAGCAGCTGCAGCGGAACTGTGAGTTTTTTCTTATTTAATCGCGTTTAATATAAAGTGAGTTTAGATGACTGTAGATTGTTTTCTCTGTAGATATACCCGCGAGTGGCGATATCACACGGAGGAAAAAGTATGGATAACGCAAGCGCCAGGCCTTGGGCTCGTAGAGAAGACCTCAACATACGAGCGTGGTACTTACTACTTCTTTGATGCGCAAAACTGGCGCAAGGTTGCAAAGGACTTCCATCTGGACTATTCGAAACTCGAGGGTAGACCACATCTACCTAATACTTTCCATCAGAACCAGCCTTGACCGGGACCGTCCTCAACGTCTCCTCCGCTGCCACCGCCGCAGCCGCCCTCGCCCATCTCCGCCCACGCGACCAGGTGAATCGCATGCGTACACTTGTAAGGACGACGATGTTCACAAACAGTGTAGCCCTCACCACCTTTCATCAAAATGTGACAAACAGATAATATTATAAAAGAAGATGCGAATCTGATGAAAGGAGAGCGAGCAACAGGCGGCCAAAAGATAGAGTGAAAGAGGAGCACTCGCAACACATTACAATAATAAAAAAAAAACAAAAAAAAAACAAAAAGTACGGTCTTTTGCGACTGGTATTTTCATGATGATTTGTGCCGCCGCAGACTGACGGAGACATCTTGTGCTCTTGTGCCGTTTGGTTATACCAAAAGCTCGAGAAGCAATTAAGCCATTGTATAAATGAACAAATTTATCAATCTTTAATAAAACGATGAAATTCACGGGGTATTGCTCAAACTATTGTTGAGAGACCCTTTAAATATTATCGCTATACATCGCTCGGAATTTGCAGACTGTACAAAAGATAATATTCAGAAGTCGAACGCAAAGATTTTTTTTATTGTGTTGTATTAAAATTTACAAGAAAACAAAGAAATAATGTTTAGTGATGAAAATTATAAGTATTAGTAGGTCTTTGTTTTTTCTTTCCTTTGCCGCCTGGTTGCCGTACGTTAGTCCCAGCAGTTTCTGGTGTGTGTGTGTGTGTGTGTGAGTGTGAGTGTGTGCGTTTTGTTTACATATCCATTGATTCGCAAGTGGGCGGACGCTTCTCTTGAAGGAGATTTCATCAAGATCTACAGTGTTGTGGAAAGTTCTTTTCGCGGTGTGTCGCTGTGATTAAAGTTTAAGCTAAAGGCAGAGATGGACGAATGCAATCAGTGTAAAAACTATTTTTTTAATTTATCTAATATATATATTTCTTTTCAAAATTTCATATGAAAATTCTTTTTTTCCACATTTTATTTAGGGCTCAGCTGAATTTTGAAAAAATTTAATTCCTATATTTTAAACAAAATTTTGATTGGTGTTTTATCAATTATACTAGAAACATTTTTCATATTTTAGAATATGGAAAATAGTAACTGAGTGCTGACGATTTGAAGCTTATATATACACATTTGCAAAGAGTTGATAGAAATTATATTTTCTATGTGATATTATTCAGTCATTAACAAGTGATCTTTGCATCTCCTTGAAAATGGGAGTCTACAATGAATATACTCTTGCCGCGTACTTGTTCTTTTATTTTTAATACAAAAAAATTTTTAAACAAACTAAATATACAGACTAATTATTATAATAAATTTTTAAGTAGATCATGTGTGATATAAACTTTTTTTTCTTATCTACAGGTGAATGTTTCAGTTAAGAATAGTACAAAAATAATGGATTCCTTACAGTAATTCAATTTGTTTCTTTGTAACGTGATAAATAATGTAAATATTCTAAAAATTATATTGCAAACGATCATCTTGAAAATTAATGTCGAAATAAAATAAGAAAAAAAGAGTTAGTATAAGTGTAAAAATTGCATGCTATTGCTAGTTGATGGAAATTTATCCGTGATTAGCTTTTAAGTTGACTTTAACGTTTGATCAAAATATAAAAAAATAACAATTGTATTAAGCGTCTGTACATTTACTTCGTTTATATATTTGAAAACCATGACGTCAAACGTCTTTATACATAAAGTAAAAGTAATTGTATTCTATTGTTAATTTTAGTGTTTGACTAAACTGAATGCATTAAAACGTCTTCTTTAATAGAAAATACATTGCAGATTTTTTCAATGCTTCAATTTAATTAATAAGAACCTATTGTTATTCGTTAAAACAGCGCTTAAAGAACGCATCGTTAAGGTGTCGCTGCCGTTAATGAATAATACTAAATATTATTATCTTTAAAAGAACGACGCAGTGGAAAAGCACGGAGTACCGGAATCCACGTTAAAATCCACCTCTATTCTTTTCAACAATATTCGTATAAACTTATTAAGAAAATGATGTAAATTTATGTATTGAGAAGCAACTCTTGAGTCGTCAGGCGCGACACTACGTACAAACAATCGAAAATAAATACAGCCGATTCGTCTCAACCGTAGCTAATTGTGTAGCCCATGGAGAGCATGAGCGTCTCCTTGATGGCTGGATGAAGCTGTCTCTCGATGTAATGGGTGATAGCCTGGCTAGCGCTCCTCAGAAATATGTCCTCCATCTCGCGAGCGATGTCGCCGCGCGAGCGCCAGAGCGAGTCCAGCAGCGCGTCCGCAGGCGTAGCCGGGATCGCCGCCAACGAGCCGCCGAGGCGATTCTCCTCCTCGAGGGCATCCTCGTCTTCGCGAGCCAACGACGACGAGTTCGCCACGGAGTTCAGGTTCGCGTTCGCCTGTTTCGTAATCGAACACGACGGTTGCTTGATTAACTATAGAAGGGAAACTTTTTACAGAAATTGTAAGCAACGATACGGACCTTGCCGATCTCCCTCTTGCGGGGCTCGCTGCCCTCGAGCCGATCGTAAGTCGGCATCGGCGCCACCACGGGTCTGCAGCCGTAAGCGTAGATACTGGCGAACCTGGGCTCGAGGAAGCTGGACTCGGTGCGGATGCGCATCTGGCCTCGTCCCCTGGCGATCGGGCTCGTGTAGAAGTCCATCCCGGCCCGGCGCAGCCGCAGACTCATGCGACAGGACTCGGCCGGGAGCAGCAGCCGGGGCTGATCCTGGCTCGAGTCCTGGGAAGGGGCCGCGGCAAGCTGCACGAGGCCGCTAACCGCCAGCTCGTTGAAGCCGACCCGGCTGCGAATTGAGTTGTTGCTCGGCTCGTACGAGCAGCGCTCGACTTTGGCCCAGGACAGTCCGTCCCGGCTGCTGCTGCCGCCGCCGCCGCTGCTCGAGCTCGACGACGGGTGCGGTATCTTTGCGAATGAAAAACAAAAAAATAACGTATCGTGCAGACAATAATTTATAGCATAATAATAGTAAGATATATTGGAACAAGCAGAAACCTCGACGACGAGCCTCGTCACGGAGACGTCGATGGGAGCCGAGCGAAGTCTCTGGTGATAGACAACGTCGGGCTCGTCGTTGACGTCGAATCTCCTCCGGGCAGAGTTGCCCCTCTGCTGCATCATGTCGAGGGCGCGCTCGAGCCGGTCTCCGCAGCGGCTCTCGCCGCCGACGACCGTCAGCGAGAGGAGCAGCAGCGTCAACAGTCGATCGGCCATTCTATCTATGGATATTCAATACATATTGCTAATATAATCCTTAAATTTTCGTAAAATTCTCTGCACACACACACTCACCTCTCTCCGTGTAATCGATCCGAAGCACTGTATGATCGGCGAGCAGATCTCGCCACGCGAATGGAAGTGTATAATGCAGGCCGTTCCGCAGCGCGTATTGGAATCGGCGCGAGGCAAATCGATTGCCGGCTTTTCGTCAGCCTCTCCGCGTCGGGGTTGCAGTGGCTGACGCCTCGGGCTGCAGCGGTAGGATACTCGCGCAAGCAGCAGCCGCACTCGCTGCAGGATGCATGACATCCGACTTTCGCCTTTACGGGCCCGCTTTCGACACCTCCTCTTGCTGCTGCTGCTGCTGCTGCTGCGTGAAGCGCACTTAGCTCCGCAGGAATCTATTATCTTTTACGAGTGTACTCAGGATGACGGTGATAACGACGCGGCGCCGCAGCATTATATTGGCGAGAGACGCAGTAGAGTTTCACGCGGTTGGGCCCCCTCTAATCTGCCATCGGTGGGACGCATACTGCAGACAGCTTCTATTGTGATTCTGCGCTTTGCTAATTAACGTTATTAATTATTGTTGGGCAATTGCGTATAGTCTTGAAGAAAATTTGCACATCATAGTTGTACTATAGTGCGAGCAGGACGCCTTTGCGTCTCCGGCAAAGTTGACATTAAACTTGTACGTATGCAGCTGGGTATATTATTTACGCGTGTGTGTTAACGGTAATACGTGCGTGCATCGCGAGAATTGCATATAAAAACGTTGATTTGACGGATAACGGAAATAAAGTAATTCGAAATTTCCTTTTCGAGTATTTATACTGCGTCATGGAGTTAAAATAGACGACATTTACAATGTATACGTATATAAAAGCTTGCGTGCGCCTTTTCTTCCTCTTGACCTCTAAAAATTCTGAAAGGATCGTAACTAGCCGCACTCTCGAAAGAAACGCACGCACCACAAGCACGCCATATATCTATATATACGCAGAGGTTTACGCACGGTTATTAAGCGCGCTTTTCAAGAACAATCGTATCGCTCTTCCTAACAGCAGTTCAGAATTTCAGGTGACAGATTTTAAATTTCTAGAGCGCACTTTATAAACTTTCGCGCGCGGAGATTGTTTAGAGAGAAGCGAGTGAAATTTGGATTTGTAGGTAAACGTCATTTTGTTGATTAGCAGGTGCTGTTTTGATAAAAGAGCGCCCTTGAACGCCAGGCAATTCATTTCGCGTGCAACTGAATTTCCAGGAAGAATCTAGAATTAGAAAGTTTGCCGTATCAACTTTGCCGGAGTATAGTTGTAACAGTAAATTCGTGAATTTTAATCGCACGAGCGTTATATGCTCTTATCTCTCCGTGGCATCTTCCTCTTTACATTACGTAGGAAAAAAAAAGAAAAATGAAAGTATACAAAGTACTACTTACTTACAGATATCAACAACCGAGTCTATGCTCGAGAAGAAAAAATAAGATCGGCAACTCAACGGCGCTGCAGTAGCGCGTGGAACACTCTTGCAAACAAACACCCTCGATCCTCGCGCACTTTGATCGATTCACACTTATATCAAAATTGAAGTATACAGATAAATCGTTCGTCGTCGACTTTGCGATTACAAGCTTAATAGATGGAAAGGCAAATTTTGTTGCTCCACACACGGAGAAAATTGAGCCTGTAGGAGAGCAGTGTAGCTACTGATGCAGTAGCAGTACAGTCCGTCCGGCAGATAAAACAACAATGAAAGTGGATCCGAGTAGGCGAGAGCGTGCGGAGCTGAGGCGCCTCCTCAGCCATGAAGACTATATAGCGTAGCGATGTCCTTTTTCCTCCTGACATCTCTCGCGTCTTCTTTCACCGATGCTCTCTATCTCTGTCTCGACGCAAGGCGAGTAACGAGCCGCGAGCTATATTTCTTCCGCGGTGTGCGAGAACGTTTTATATTTATATATTTTTGCAGAGTTTTTGCTACATACTTTTTCGCGCTCGAGTGCCGAGAGGGAATGTTTCGTTTGTTTTTCAACTTTTCTTTCTTTCTTTTTTTAATACACATTTGTAAATTTTTATTATGGGAAAACTGTATATTATATATTGTGTGCTGTAGGGAAATTGTTGCATAAATAATTCAAAAAGCAATTAAGATTGGCCAAGTATAGAAACTCCATATCTGGAATCTAGATAAGCGCAAGAGTTCATTAACCGATAATTAGTATGGCGCTGCAGCAGCCTCAAAAAAGATGATTTCTCTTCGGTCGTAACTTGTACACAGAGTATAACGTGTAATGTGTTATACAGAGTACACGCTGTATTCAATAGAAGCCATATGCCCGAGATCTCGAACAAGAATAGCAGGAGTATGCCTACAAACACATATTCCGCCTGTCTGACAGACCGGTGACATATGTAGAATAGAAAAAGGCGCAGTGTATAACGAGCGGAGATAATGAGACTGAAATTGGGATCGCGAAAAATTTCTCTCTCATACTGACGACATTGACGCGCATCACGCACACGTATACAAACTTAGATATAAGCCAAGTCATTTTGAGAACCAGTCACGGTTCTCGCTCTCCCGATCGAGATCGAGAAATTGATTGTCTCCTCTGTTCGCGGAAGTTGACTCTGACGGAATGTCTTTCCAAGTGCTACTCTACCTTTTCTCTTCTGGAATTGTATACTCTATCTCTTAATTCGAATTTCCAATAATTGTAATCGATGTAGCAGTATGTGCAGACACCTGATGAACGAAGTGTAACTCGCATCCGTATATATATAGCTATACGATAAATTCCATAGCAACCAAACAACATCCAACTGCTCCAAAAGCCAACCCCCCCCCCCCCGTCGAAAGTATCCAGCAACAACGTAAACAATACGTTCGCATGCAGGGAAGCGTTGTTTTATTACACATTGGGAAAAGTCGTCGTCGCCACCTCGGTTCCGTCTCGTTGGCGCAAAGTGCGCGTATAATTTTACACCGGCACGGCAAAGTCGAAAGTGGCCCATTTCGATCCCGCGCGCCGCGGCGCAGCCCGAAACTCCAACAGAAGCAGCAGCAGCAGCAGCAGCAGTAACGTCTAACGTCAGCGGAGCGAGACAGCCGTCGATGTAGTTGTATATATATAACACTTGCAGATCCCTTCGACTGATTTTGTGGATGTATGCTTGTTACGCGTATATGCAGTAGAGCCACACGGAGAGTCGCGGATACTTACGGCGGAGTGAGAGAAAGATTTTCCAGGTTGACGCGGATATCCAGATTGGGTAATCGCTCTACGCCGCCGCCGCCGCAGTCGCTTATATCGCTTCCTCGTCCTGCATAATAATCCGAGACACGATGTTCGAGAGCGAAAATTTCTTCGACGCCAGGTTTGTGTTTGGTTTGTTTTTGCGGTCTGATTAGTATGTAACCAGAGGTAAAAAAAAACCACGAAGTGATTTATGATTCTCCTACTTTCTATAATGTATTTGCGCGCTTGTTGCCATTTTATTCTTGCAGTGCGTGAGCAGAAATTAATTGTATGCCATATACTTTTAAAAAAACTCTGCGTCATACTTCACGCATATGCAAGACGTACAACAGAATGCTTCTTTTTTGCATTACGAATTTCAGCAGCGTCGTCGGAATGGACGCCCGGAATCCTTTCATGCTGCCGAGTAACGCGCAATTGCTGTCCTACTGTCTTTATCAGACCAAACGCGCGGAGAATCAGCTGCGTGATCCCAGTTTGTCCATTGTACCGCAGCGCAGTGTAGTGAGTTTGCACACAAGTATTTTTCAACGGCATTGCACTACGCCTTTACGGCGAAACAGAGCTTCGTTCGATAATTGTCATTGAATTTATGCAGCTTGCTCGGAGAGAGCGCGAAGCGAAGGAGAAGAGACGCGTCGCTCACGATGATTCCATGAAGGAGCTTCGCAAGTCGACAGGGCCAACCGGTTTCTCGACGTCGCGTTACGTTCTCCAAATGAGGCAGCTGTCGATTTGGCGGCTCATCGTAGGCCAGAAACGCGACGCCCGCATCCAGCTGGACCAGGAGCACAACATCGAGCAGTCCAAGTACCTCTACATCAAGGTATATATACACATGATCGTCTCGCGTTGAAAGAATTCGGGGGGAATGCGCGTCTTTCATCCCTGTTGAAAACATTTGAATGGATTTCCACACGTGCGCATTATCTACATGAATATCTTTTTTTTTATTAAGCTATACCTGAATATCTATATATGTATCTACATTGTACATGGATTCCATTTGGATTTGTCGTGGATTGTATACATGGATAATCTACGTGGAAATCCGCTCAAAATATACCTGGATATCCAGTTGAATATTTTAGAAAGAAAAAGTTATAGAAAATGTTTTGCGACCATCAATGGTAATACAGCTGTATATAGATGATAATATCAAAAATAGGTAATATGTCTATGTTATGTGCAAGTTAAGTTTGAACTGTAAATAATTGACAATTAACAGATAACAGACGTATATGGCCTATTTTTGGTGTTATCATCCTAATAGTACTACCATTGGTGGTCGCAAAAATAAAAAAAAAATTATTAACAGAATTTTCAATACCTTTTCTTTTTAAAATATCCAACTGGATATGTACAGGTATTTTGTGGATGGATTTCCACGTGAATTACCCATGTAGCATCCACGTGGAATCCGCACATGGAAATCCGTCCAAATATTTCCAGCAGCGGATGCACATTAAAAAAAGAAGCCTAGACCAAATCCTTCACTCGTGCATGAATTTATAAGACACAAGTACGTCGCGCATTATTATACGCACACGCAGGATGACGGCGATGATTTTTCTGTTATCTGGCGGATCGCGATGCTGCTCGCCGTACGACCCGCAGCGCGAGTACAAGAGCTGCGCGGCGGCGCTGGAGAGCTACCTGGCCAAGGACCACGACGCGAGCATGCAGGCCCTGAGCAACGCCGAGTCGGAGCTGAAGCGGACGATCGAGCTGAGCGAGCGCCGGGACGAGCTGTCGAGGCTCTACGGTCAGACGCGGCTGCAGGTCTACCGCTGCGAGGAGGCCTGGCGCACGGTGCGAGCCTGCCAGAGCTTCCTGCGGCGCGTCTCGCCCCTGCGGGGCGACGACGAGTCGCTCCTCGACGGGGACGAGGCCTCCCAGCCGGACGACCACTCGGAACTCGACGTCAAGTTGAAGGACGAGCGGCCGAGCGAAGTCGGCCAGATGGGCTCCCTCGAATCCATCATAGGTATATAAGTAATATACATAGGCAATTAAGCGCTAGTCATCCGTTTTTATTTTTATTTTTCTGCTCGCAGCGAGCTTCGAGAAGGAGGCGATCGAGATCGACGCCGCCAAGGACTCGGTGCTGAAGACGCCCGAGGAGCTCGGACTCGCCGAGCCGGCCGATCTGATGCGGCACTTGCGCGACATCGAGCTGCAGAACTTGAACGCCCTGATTCACTCGGAGTCGCTGACCGGGCCCATGGCCGACATGATCGCGCGGATCAACGTCGCCGAGGTGCGCGTCAAGCGCGAGATCGACGACGTCCTCGAGGGCATTGAACATCTCGAGGTAAGACGCGCGTATATAGTCTTTAGCGCAAGTTCACGCGTTCCTTTGTATACGCAATCGACAGAAGGCCATCAAGCGGGAAGAGGTGCGAGCCAAGCGTCTGCAGCAGCACAGCAAGCAGCTGGTGCAGCGCCAGTTCCGCGCGCTCATCTGCTCGCCCGAGGCACTGCAGGTGCGGATCCTGATCGAGGAGGCTTACGAGAGCTGCATCGCCAAGAACGAGGCCGGCCTCGACAGCCTCGCCATGACCCGGGGCCTCGAGGACGCCTACGAGAAGCTCAGCGCCGAGCTCGACTCCATGCCGCGGCACCTCGTCCTCATCTGCGAGAGGGACGGCTTCCAGCAGGAGCTCAAGCAGAACCGCGAGGCCCAGGACGCCGCCAGGAAGGTGGGACAGAACCTCGCCTCTCTTCTTATTGCATACGTGCGATGCGCGTACAATGCGCGCAAGAGTATTTTGAAAGACGTGACGCTGTGGCGCGCGCGCGGCTGACAATTATTTTCATTAGTCTCTCTCTCTCTCTCTCTCTCTCTCTCTCTCTCTCTCTCTCTCTGTTTCTCTGGCTCTCCACTTTACGAGGGAAAATAGGCGCGTCATGCGCCTCAAGCCAAGCATGAGTTTTGGACGACCTGATAATTTTTACTTCCCGTTGTTGTGTGTAGTATAAGTACACGTACAGGCGGCTTGGCAACTCGGGAGAAAATCGTTGCGCTCGCCGCGTGCCGTGTGTGTGCGGTGTGTGTAGTAAAGTCCGGGAAGCCGTGCAGTTCCTTTTTTTTATATCTGCACCGCATCAAGGAGTTCTGTGGAATTAATGTTCTAGAATTTTATAATTTGCGCTAGAACCCGCGTGTATACGCGTGTGCAACGTGCGCGAATACTGCCTGCGAATACACCCGTGTATTGCGCACATATATGTAATGTAACGAGAAATGTCGTCCTATAATTCACCGCATATCCGACTTGTGCGTTTCAGTTCGAGCTGATGCAGAGACTGCTCGCAGCCCTGCGTCGAATCATGGAGCCGAGCCAGCCGAAGCGTCGTATGCTCATGCGAAGGTCCCTGCCGAAGACTCAACGACGCCGGGCCAAGAGCGACAAGGGCCTCAAGAGGTCGTCGAGCGCGCGCGAAGCCCTCATGTACAAGGAGCTCTTTTTCTCCAAGATCGACGACGACGACGACGAGAAGGACGAATCAGTCGCCGCGTAAAATTACGGTTGGACGGATATTTTTGAAGTTTGCGCGATGGGTATGCGCAGAACGGTTTTTTTTTCCTTTTATTACGCGTTGGCGTTGCACAATTGTATTGCTGCAATAATATTGTTTGTCATTTTGCAAAGAAGCGAGCCGAGGAATTTTTCGTAATCGATTTGCTATCAGCGCGAGACAGATAACAGGACTTTGTGTTATACTTCAATAAATGATACTGCTTGCGTGTAAATGTGTGTAATAAAAGATAAGTGTATAGCGTCGATAATTCAAATAACTATACATGTGTAAAGAGACTGATTGTAGGCACTTATGTGATACTTGATATTAAAAGTATTCCTATATTACGCATTTCTTCGGTAACTCAGTTTTGTGTTAAATTACAGATGTTGCAACCAATATCACGTGGCAACGTCCGAAACTGAATTCAAACTAAAAGCTATCTCCCGCCATACTTGTGCGCGCGGCGAACTTCAGCTCGTACATACCATGGCATTGCGATATATCTCGACATTGTCGAGGCAAGGTTCAAGCGAGTCGAAAACCGGGAATCGCGCGACATCTCGCGCTCTCTTCAAAAAGCGGCGAACAGATACACCGGGGGGTATGCGGGGAAAAGGGAGGGAAAAGCGCTAATATGGCCGACGTCGTGTCGGTGCGGCGGTGAAAAATCGACAGTGGTCACAGGCGGGCTAACTCACGGCGACCTACACGGACGACAGCGAACAGCGGTACGATCAGCCCAGGGGTACGTGACTTCGGACACACGTATAGCGATAGAAGGTACGTCGGTCGCGGCGACGAGGCGACACGAGACAATCCGCGACGAAGGCGACTGCAATCGTACCAAGTGTGCCCTGCGTGCGCGCGTGTCTCATCTCGCCGCGGATGAGGTGGTGAGCCGTGCCGAGAGACAGAGAAAGAGGGAGAGAACGAGAGAACAACACGGTACAGTGCGCGCGAGTGTTACAAGTATCAGTGCTGCATCCTCGGCTCTTTCGTCGCGTGTATACCAACGCGCGCGCGGCATGGACCCATCAGCGCTGCAGCTGCAACGCCGCCGGTAGCGAGAGCACGGCGAACTCTCTTGCCGAGTTTCACCTTCGGGCTTCGACGCGATTCCTATATCTATACAGACGACATACGTACATACACGTCGCGCACGCACACGCGTGAACGTCGGGCTATATACGTCTACGTACGCCGACCGTGTAATATAGATATATATATATACGCGGTACAGTCAGCCAAGCTGGAGTCCTCAACGGAGAAGGAGAGAGCATTCGCCGAAAAAAACCGGATGTAAGGTGAGTAGAGTTGAGCTCGAAAGAAAAGAAGCGCATCACGGCGTCTGCAGGCCGAGAGGAAACGGAGAGAGAAAGAGACAGGGAGACCTAAGGTTTTCGACACGAGGTGCTCCAACACCCGCACACACCTACTACCGGAACTGCGCGTGTCTGCCCCCTACACCCCGCAGTCGTCATAACCTCTCCTCTGCGCTCTCCTCTTCCGTGCGGCGATATCACGTCTAATACATGCTTTTTCTCGAATATCTGCATTTCCACGCCGTAGCCTATAGGTATACCTACGCGTATAAGCGCCGAATGGAGAGACCAGACGCCAGAGCTGTTCTTTAACTATATACATCATTCGCTTTCGTCCGTCCGCCCAAGCCCCCCCGCGGCGCGTGCACCGTCTTACAGAGACTTTGCTTTGCACCTGCCAAGCTGCCAATTGCCATGTACACGCCTGTGCGGGGTTATGCTTATGCTCCAGACTCTTGGTCGCCTAATTACCTGCAAATCTACGAAATTAAAAGGCCGCAACGAGTATATATGTGTATATAATCGCGCGGAGACCGCTATATGTATACGCGCGGCCGCCGCGCAAAAGTCAGTAGACCGAATAAGCGCGAGCTCTAACGAAGGCGGAAAAACCGAGGCGAAAGTTATGGGCGAGAGGGAAGTCTTCCTCCCGGGACTGCATTATAATTCGCGCGCTGCGGCGCAACCTTTCCATCTCGCTTTTGCGCGAACGAACGCGCCGTGGGAATAGCAATTGCAATTGCAGAAAAATTCGTACGAGACTCGGTGTCGGCCGCGTGAATGGAAGAAGCGACGACGGGGCAGTTGTAATTCATCCATTACGTAGCTTATTGCTCATATCCCCATACGTTTGTTTACTTATTCGTTTTTACCTATTCTAGGTCAGGCTTCTGCGCTCCGGATCGATTGCGCGTTGACGGAAATTTTAACCTAAAAATCCGGCTATCAAGGACTCGTCCATCTGCGTGCCGAGTGTGCAGCGAACCCATTGCATTAGATTTGCAAGTACGCGCGTATCATGATGCCTGCAGCGAGAGACGCAGAGCTGCGAAACGGAACGTGAGTTATTCACGCCTGGGAATGAATTTAGCGTGGCTGCGCGGCTGCGGCGGCAACGTGCGAGACGATACGCGCGTCTGTATATGTGTCCGCGCGCG
This sequence comes from Philotrypesis tridentata, assembly GCA_018906965.1. Lineage (NCBI taxonomy): Eukaryota > Metazoa > Arthropoda > Insecta > Hymenoptera > Pteromalidae > Philotrypesis > Philotrypesis tridentata. The sequence continues at coordinate 16,240,331 of JACCIB010000001.1, forward strand.
CGCGCACGCGTGAGTGTGACTATATAATATATAGATACACACACACACACACACACACACACACACGTTATATATGTATAGCGCGTAATATACATATATGTATGTATGTATAATAAGCAAGCCGCAGACGCGGAGAGTGAGCGCTATCTCGCCGTCTGCGCGTGCATATATACGTGTGTACGCGCGTGTCGCGGTGCGATCGATAAACGCGGCTCCGTTCCGTTCTCTCCTCGCCGTCTCTTTCTGTCTTACGTATAGAGAGCCGCCGCTTCTATATAGACTCCATACTGTAGTACTCCGCGGAGGTAGAGCCCATAGAGTTCGCAGTCGCGCCGAGCGTTTTTCTCTCGAGGACGCGAATTTTTTTTTCCCGCGAGTGAGAGGCTGTACACGGGAGCCAATGCTCGCACAACTGCTGCGGACGTGTTGACATACAGGCTAGTTTGCGCTGGCCCGCTGGCTGCGGCGATAAAACGGGGTATTCGGCGTGGAAACTATAGCGGGGAAATCGCCGCCGACAACGAGGGCGACTTCGCGGTGACCACGTGCGTGTATGTGTGTGTGTACGTCGAGTCGACAGACAGTTTCTATACCTGCGCGCGGATGCGTCTTTTTGGGCTCCATCCATTTTGGAGCAGCGGACACGTGCGTCTGCTTTTTTTTGTTTTTGTTTTGATATGTGGACGAGCGGGGCTGTGCTCACGGTAGCTGTGGAAATCGGGCTGTTCTCGTCAACTGTACTTTAATTTTGATGCTTTGTTTATAAGTTTTATGTAACTTTGCGAAATTTCGAGACTAGATTTAATATTATTTGGTTAGAAATTGTTGTATCTTTGATGGTTATGCCACAATACACTGCTTTGAACTATTTTTGCTTTAACTTTTCGTATTTTTATTAATTTTCTGTGTCAACAAAGTTACAGACTTTAATTCGAATTTAAATATATTTTGAAAAATTGAGGTTAACTTGTCATTGGTATCGTTAACTGACTTTTGAAAATTTCTGAAAACCTTTTTGATTTAGAATTGTCCATTATTACCAAACATTTAATACATTTTTTATTTTTTGTTTCAGATAATAAAGGCTGTCCGTATCTGCCAAGATTTTTTACTAGGAATCTTAAAAAGTCAGAGCAGTGGCTAGTTCTAATCAATTTTTAAAATTAAATAAGATGCCTGCAGTAAGTGTTTGTGACACACTATCAGTGGCCATACGCCATAACTTAGATGCTGCTGGACAGTCCAAATCCTCAGATGATCTAAACATAGGCTTGGCAGGAAGTGCCCCTCGAATACTGCGAACAGAACTAGACTATGAGGAGACTGAAAACTACAGATCTTCTGTTCAAGATCGACTTAAAAGTAAATGCATGGTTCTTAGTTTGCCTAAGCAGGAAGACAATGGCAAAATCAAGGAAACAGCCAGCTGTTCAAAAAATTCAGAAAAGTGTAAAGAGCCCAGGTTGCCAGAACCAGCAATTATCTTGTATGCTCCAGATAAGGTCAATCTTGGCTGGAACAAAATGGTCCAAATGCCAGTTGGTGCTGGCATGTACAATGTTGGCAATACATGTTACTTGAACAGCACTCTGCAGGCACTCTTTCATGTTCCAGCTTTAGTTAATTGGCTACTGTCTGATGCACATCACGAATCAAAGTGCGAGCAGAATGGTAAGAATTTCACTATATGGGAATGCTTTCAGTGTATTAGGCATGGTATTATTTTCTAAGTCCCCATTCTTATGTTTGCACGTAGAAAAAAATCTAGTGTAACTTTTTATCTTATATCATCCAGTGAATAATAAACAAATAGTCTCTCATTAATATGACTCACATTAATCCATGTCTTTACGCACTCTTTTGATAAATATCTTGTAGTTGCACTGTTTACTAATTATAATTTTTTCTTTTTTTTTATTTGAAACAACAGTCAGACACCATTACTTTTCAGATGGAGCTGGTGAGTGCCTTACATGTGCAGTAGCTAAAACTTTACAATTCAGTCACCAAAAATCTGGTGAAGAAATCAAGCCTTTTTATGTTTATAATAAACTCAAACGTAAGTTCTTATCATACATAATTTGTTTTAACATATTTTAATTATTTGTAAAAAATATAATTTTTTCTCTTCCATTATAGTCATTTGCAGAACTATGGTGCCAGGTCAGCAAGAAGATGCTCATGAATTTTTACGTTATCTATTAGAAGGCATGGAGAAGGCATACTTAGCCCGGCACAAAGCATTAAAGTTAGACAGTTATTCAAAAGAGACTACTCCTATTAATCAAATTTTCGGAGGATACATAAGAACTGAAGTAAAATGTCTTCAGTGTAAACACGTTTCTACGACATTTCAACATTTTCAAGTAAAAATTATCTGAATTTTAAAGGAAGGAAACATTATCTTGTATTTTATAAATCATTTTTGCTTTTAAGGATCTACTGTTAGATATTCGAAAAGCAGGTACGCTGGATGAAGCTCTAGCTGGTTATTTCAGTCAGGAGCATCTCGACAACAACGATTATAAGTGCGAAGCATGCAAACGACGAGTGCCGGCTACGAAGCAGTTCATCCTCGAGAGACCACCCAAAGTCCTCTGTGTTCAGCTGAAACGTTTTAGCGTACTAGGAGGCAAGATTTCACGACACATAGGTTTTAAACAAACTATCGACATGGGTCCCTATATAAGACGGCAACCGGGTGATCAACCCGGTAAACTAATCTATAGACTGGCTTCCATGGTTACACACATGGGTCCATCTGTCAATTGTGGACATTACACTGCCATAGCACAAGTATCATCGGGAAAATACTATTCTTTCGATGATTGTTCCGTGAGTATAAAAAAGTTAACAACATTTTTTGAAACGCAATTTATGAAATGCTAAGTTAACTGAATAACGCATCTTTATCTTTACAAATTGATATTGAGGTTTTTATACTATCGGCGAAAACAGTAAACGTTAACTTATTTAGTAGTTGAATTTTTTAATCATAACAAACATATTGCAAATTATTAAGTAAATCATGAGTTTGCTTACTATTTAAATTTTACGAAAAAAAGTAAAACTGATGAGCTCCATAATTTGTAGTTTTAAGATTTATACATATTTTTACTTATATGGTATTTAATGCATCCATAGGTTCATCCAATCAGTTTGAATAACGTGTTGAGCACTAATGCTTACATCATGATTTTCGAGATGGAGCCGGCCTCCACAATAAATGGCCAGGCTCACGGTAGTCAACTAATGAGTTTGAAGAACGATGTTTCTTCTTCATCCAAAGGCAATCCATCTTTTTCATATTCGAACGGTTTGTCAAACAAAACGATTGATAGCAACGGTAGCAGTAATGGCAACAAATCGTTGACATCGTTACCCAGCAGTAGCAAAAATTGTGAAAATGGTTCAACATCCTGTTCGAAGCTTAAGGATGAACAAGGATCACCAACGCCGCCTCCGCCGCCGCCGCCTTTACCTCCTTTGCCACCTCCTAACCAGGCTAGGCGTAATTTTATCGGACCACAACTACCCCCTCACATGGAGAAGAATAGGTAAATTTTTGAAAATCTAACATTAAAAATGATTCTTTCCCGAGTATATGTCAAATATAATTTTTTGGTCAAAAAGTATTATAAAATTAGTCATTTTAGTAAAATATAAATAAGTATATTAATAAATATTTCTTTTAGACTGCAAGAATTGTCGAAGAGTGGAAAACTGGTAGACTATGATGGCAATTCAAGTGACGACGAGGAGAACGACAGTTCCTCCAAGCTTCACCGCGAAGCTTTCAAACCAGCAAATAATTCATCTAAATCCGTTAAAGTAAACGGTAACGGACATTCCTGCTCTCCGCAGGGATCGAGGTCTCCCTCAAATTATAACGGTGGCTTTCATCATTCTCTGCCAAACGGCATTGATGAAAAGAATGTACTTGGTAGCAGTGGTAGTAGCAGCGGCTCATCATTCGCGAAGTTCTTCTCCCAAAAATGGATCTAGCAACGGGAAGGATCAGTACAACGGTTTGATTGATAAGTCCAAGGATAAATGGACTGCTCATCCCAAAATGCGAATTGATTCTGAGCAAAAGATCCACACAAAGGCATCCGCCTCCATCAATAACAAAGGATGGCAAGTCTCTAAAGACAGTTCCTCACCCTCGTCCACGACCGCGGCTAATGGCTGGTTAGTCTCCGACAATTTGTCGTAAGTTAATTTTTATGTTGGTTGCTTATAACAATGCGTCTCTCATTTGTATTGATTATTTTAACAATATTAATTCTCGTGCTACAAACTGCAATTTTTTCAATTTTTGTATTTTTTTTTGAAACGTATTGTTAAAAACTAGAATCGACCTTTACTTTGTTGAAAAATATCTGCTTGACAAAATTTAGCTATTTGTCTTCGAATTTGTTTATTTTAACTATGATTTTATTATTTGACTCAGGGATGAACCAAATTGTAACAGCAGTAGATCTAATAATCATTCCGTCACGCCGAGTGCAGCGGAAATGAGAAGTTTTAACGGAACTAATCGTTCAGAAACTCTATCACATCTACAAAAATCCAACCAATGGGCCTACGGTAATACTAGTGGTAAGTGTTTTTAAAATGAGAAAAACAATTTAAGATTTGAAACAGAGCAAAACGATTTTCTAATATTCATGTACAATTTTCAGTCAATAGTTGGAATGGAGGAAAGGCACGTATCGATCGTGAGGTCGATAATGAGCGTCGTCAAGAGCGCAAGCGTCCTTTTGATAACGATGAGGATGAACTTGATCGCGGTCGCACGAAGAAGATCAAGTCGTACCCTAAAGATCACCGCAATGATAAATACAACCAATTTCAGGAGTATCAAAACAACAATATGAAGTGGAGACAGTTGCAAAATACCTACTACCGTACCGGTAATTGCCACTCGTACAATGGTCGGCCACGGCACGGTGGAGGTGGTGGAAATTATAACAGGCCACACTTTCACCGTCATCACCACAACAAATCGAGAAACAACTGGCGCAGATAGGAAAGATACAGACGACTATGTAAGTCCGGCGGTGACGTTATCCTCCTTAGTTTAGTTGCGCGGCGTTTGGCGACGGCCATGAATCGCGATAGGCTAGGTTTACGAATATAAGCAGATAGATAGTAAGAGCGGAGATTTAAATAAAACGAAAATATACGCAACAGGGCTAAAACAATCGAGGAGAAATTAAAATGTTAAGCGTTGAAGAACAATGAAAATTTAATCAATTTTAAAACGTTTATTTTTGCTGATTGTTTATTAATGAATTAATTTTTTTTAAAGATTACCATTTAAGTGTTTCAAGATTCATTCCGCAAATAAATTTAGTCTTCTTTTAAATAATTATATTATCATTTTTACAAAGTGCAAAAACAAGATGAAGTTAATTAATTAATCGTTGCAAATTAAAAAATTTTGAATTCTGTAAATTTTTATATTTATTCATTCTTTGCATTCGAAATATTATAAAATGATAAAATCCGATAGAAAACACGTTCAAGCTTATCAGATCTATATGGGTAATGATATATTTGTTAAATTAAATATTACGCAACGCTTTCTTATGCAGGGTTTCTTTTTATCAACATCCCAACGATTTATTGATAAATGCGCGTATTATTATTTGTTATAAATTTCAGCGATCTTCAACAAAAAATACTATGAAAAAATTTTCCATTGCAATATTATGCATATACGTGAACGAATTTATTCCATTGACGTTTATTCATTTTTTTATTAATTTTTTTTCGGATCGTATACAAAATATGATGAACGTCTAAATATGCTCGTTGCATTTCAATATGCTATTTTTCTCATGCAGCAATACGTGCATGGTATGTGTACGCACGTGCGTTACTCGTAAAAAAATTGAATATAATAAAGCAAATAGACTGGAAGTGTATACATGGTATACACAGTTATCAACTATATATACCTACATTTTTAATTATTCGTCAGATAAAATGCTAAACATGATTTGGCGGAGGCATTTTACGGATATGAGAAATATAGAACGATAGATCGAATTTTACATTGCTTTATCATTTATAAAACTTGCATTGTGCATTAGCGACACACTTTGAAGCTCGATGTATCTGAAGAACCTTATAATGCGGATTACGAATAAATTAGGTTTAAATCATGTATAGTTATATATACTGTGAGAAATTCATTTTTTAAACCTATATTTTATTTTAGTACTGACGAAAATGTACTAGAATCATAAAAATTATTCTTTTCACTCATACAGTTAGACATCATCGGGCAGTGTCAGTGTTAAAACAAAACTTATGGGATTTAATGAATGTGTATCTCCATGTACAAATAACATTAAGCCATATAGATTAATTATATTGGTCATAATACGAATGTTATCTTTACAAGTATGTTGATTTATTACCTACATATAGTTATCTACACATTATCAAAGGTAAAATTTGTATGTTGCATAAGTTTCCTGTATAATTTTATATAATCATATGATTCATGTAAAACTACACATACACACAATCACAAAAAACACTGAACTTTTTAAGTATAATAAGCGTCTGCTTCTTCCCGAGTCTCGTAAACATACCACGAATTACAGTAAACGCGTTGCGCTTCCGTCCTTCTGCCAACAGTAAAAGAGATTCTGAGAATGAAGAATAAAGCGACGTCACATTCTATTGTGCTTTTTTAATAACTTTTCGGTGTATAACTGTTTAGTTGTTAAAAAAGAATCAATGCTTTAATATCAGAAAACGGATTTAAATTGATTATTTTCTCAAATATTTTTCGGTTTTACTGATACATTATCAATTTGCATCAGTTTAATCATTGAATTTCTATGCAGACGGAACGAGGATCGACGCTGCTACTTCGTATATACACATTCGTACAGATTTGCACTAAATTCAAATTGTAAATACGTTAAAGATTATTTTGTACGATTTCTATAATAAACATTGCATGTATGTTTTAGTTTTCGAATAACTTTAATAAAATATTAATTTTTTGATAAATTTTTTCGTTTAAACTGGCGTGCATGCCTTAAAATATTATTACTTCACTTCTAAAGTTATCTTTAACACTGCGTTCTAAATAGAATGCTCTTCGTGCTAGATTATGTCTATGGTTTAAAGAATGTAACCGTGATAATTAATAAGTAGAATTTTAGAAAACCGCAGTTTGTACATATAAAAGGTGAATAAATCCAGATTTCTTACATTTATACCATTTTTCTTTCTGTTTCAAAACAAATTTTTTTCCTGCACACAAATATCAGAAACTATTAAAATTGATCCTTATTAAAGTGACGCGCTTTGAATACTCAAGTGAGTGGAAGCGAGCAAAAAAAAAAAAAATACGTGTGTAAGGAATTCACAGGCGTCGCGACGCGATTAGTTGCCGTAATGACCTTAAAATATTATCTTACATTGATTTTATTAAGGACGACGTATGACCCAAACCCAAACTTCGATCACCTCATCTTACTACTATGTATAGTTACATAAATAAATATATGCATACACAGTACGCGTGATTCCCGATTGTATAATATATACCTCGTTACATTATATTTTATTGTGAAATTACTATTATAGCCAAAAATTTAGATGATTAGCTGTAATGGCTAGTTTTAAGGACAAGATGATGATAGATAAAAGAAATCATAACTGCAATTATTAAATCAGAGTAATTGACATTCAGGGACAGAAATGTAGGACAGGAAAAAGAAAAGGAAATAAGCGAACATATGATGCCGATTATAATTATATAACGTTGTAAGTTAATCATTAAGTGAATGTTGAATTAAACTTGCGACGCGTGATAAACTGTCTGTTGAAGATACTCAGATGATAAAAAAAGGAAGCAAACAAAAAACACTAAATATAGTATATAAGAATAATATATGCCATTTGTATGACAAAATGCACGCGCGTATATTACTCGTGTGTATTCCGAAGTATGTTCAGGATGTGAGAAAGAAGAGCGAGCGATGGATGAAAAAACTGGTGTGCGTTAACAATGCGTGTGTATAAAAGTGAGAAAAATACGCGAACGGCGAAGCAAGCAAAATAAAAAACAAAAGCAGATATTTCGGGTTGTTTTTTTACTATCTAGGCGAAGAACTTGAGCTTCCTTCATTAAAAAAGAGTACGGGATATAGGTAAGCTCAGCAAGAATTGGATGCTTATATTCTATGACTTTTATCTCATTAATAAAACTGCAAGATTGATTGAAATATCAATTTACATACGATGTTCTATCAAATTTAGTATACTTGTAAAAACCCGTTTGCTTTTTGCATAAAACATTTTTTTCTCTAATTGTCCACACTTGCATAGTTTCTTATTTGAATAATTTTTGCCACTCTGTTATCTGCTTGATGTGTCGCTGCTTCCGTAAAAAAGTGGCTTTATTGTTTTTCTCCATTTGTTTTTTTATGTTAGCGCTTTCTTTTGTTGTAAATTTTGTATTTATTTAAAATCAGGGGTACTATTATCAGGTTAAATTTTGTAATAAATATTTTATTGAAGAAAACCTTTGATTAGCTTTTGTAAAGATAAAAAGCATTATTGTTATCAATAATTGAGTCGATAAAAAAAATTATTTACAAATGAATAGATAAAAATGAATTCGAAAAGTTGCTTCGGAATTATTTCTAACGTAAACTTATTCAATATTTTTATAAGTACGAGAACACAATAAATATTAATAAAATAATTATGAAATTTCAATATGCTCTCGATTTTATTTACCACCCTATAGTGTGTTGGAATACTTATTAATACTAACGTTGGAACAAACACAATTGAAATAGTCTGAAATAGAATTCCTGACTTCTTCTGGGGTTCTACATTTTCTTTTACTTTTCTTTGAATTATCTTTCTCAGAAGAGACTGCACATCTCTTGCATCCACATCTTGCAATTTACAGTTATTGCAATTCACTGATTCCGGAAGGTCATTGCGGGATGAATTAATAAGCGAAGGAGGAAAATATAGCTTGTAAATATAATCGTGAGGAGGTAGTTTTCCAAAAGATCTTAAAAACACCATGTGAATACAATATGAAAAACAGATTAAATTGCAAAAATAGAAAAATGTTTCTCTAAAATTGTTATTTTTTTTAAAAACGTATTACATTATAATGAATGAATACATAAATTTAAGATTTGCACGTTTGCTATTTTTAAAGTTTTCATTACTTATTTAAATGATATAATTAGATAAAAATTATAAAATTGAAAATTTTTATTAATTATAGAAATTGTGCAAAATATTTTCTGGCTATAAATATTGTAATCTTAAATAATGTTTATTTCTCGATGCGTTATTTAATTATTTTTAAGAATAATATATATACCTACAAAGGAAGTCATTAAAACTAAGATTTTTTATTTAGAAAAAATAATTACAAATTTTTATTTTAATAAAGTATGTTTTACTTAAATTAATTTATTAACATTACAATATATCTGAATGATAAATTACATAACATTACAGAAACGAATATCTGTTCGATTACCAGAAACAGATAGAATTATATCATATTCTTTAGTACATCGCATTGATGAATTTACAAATACTTACATATGTATACAAATGTACAAAGGGATTGAGTATTGCAACACGACGCTGACTTAGATTGAAATGAACCTACTTTTAAATGCGAATTGTTCAAGTTTACATTGCCAACGAAGACTAGACTATAAAACATCATCTAAATCTGGCCAAGGAACTGGAGGTGCAAGTCTTAACGAGGTAAGTTTATTTTGCTGCATAAAATCTGGTGGATCCAATTTTCTTCTTTCCTGCAAATAGATTATTTGCAAATACATATTTTTACTGAATTTATTATAAATTTAATCTGATATTTTTTAAACAATTGCTGTACCTGAGTTGCTTTTGAACTCACACTTCGAGGAGAAGGAGGCAAAAAATCTGTTACAGGAAGTGTCCAACCTTTTGTATTTAAACACTCGTAGCACAATTTTGGTTCTGATAAACATTCCAAATGATATGTATGATTACAATTAAATATTACGATACATTCATTAGTATGAGAAAGCATTTTTCTGCATATAGGACAAATCATAGAGTGGCAAGTGCGAGCTCTACCAGCTTCCCTGTAATTAAAAAAATTTAATATTTATTACACATTAATCTAAAAATAATATAAATCAAATTGTATATTTACCGTAATGATTTTTTCAATGCTTCATGCAATTCCAGACTAACTAATCTTGCAGTTGTTTGTACAAGAACTTGCTCATATCTAGACTGAGCTAAAACACCAGTTAAAAGTTGACGTACATCTCCCATTGTGCCACCAGTAGATAAAGGTTGCTTTAAAATATGCTCTAAAACGGTTGATAGAGCTGTTGTACCACTGAGAGTTTCTAAAATTACTTTTAATAATTTTTCTCCTAAAATTTTGCTACCTGCAAATAAATTGTATAATTTTGAATGTATGCTCCATTTATAATTAAATAAAATTTGAAAGAAGTCTTACTTTTTTTTACATCATTATTAGATTGTAAGCTTAATACAACGTCAACTAATGGTATCCAATCAAGTGTTCCTGCTGATCTTCTACATAAGCCTGATAATTGTGATGTAATTTTAATAGCTTCATTCTCTGTGGAAGCATTTCGATTGCTCTACAAAATTTTTTTTTTCATTAATAAAATAAGTAAACAAGGATAGTTAATTAATATCTGTACTGCGCATCAACATTTTAAAATAAAGTTAAAAATAAAAAATCTGAAAGAATAACATTTCTTACCGCATTTGTAATATCGGTAAGTCGCCCGAGCAGAAGATCAAATGCACCATGATAGTTACCGGATTGTTCAAGTAGTACTGCTTCTGCATCCTTACGGTTTGCTTCCTGAACTATTTGTAATGCACGCTCTGGTTGAATACCGTAAGGTACTTGAAGATGTTTGAGCACCTTTAAAGGATTAAATTGAATGAGTTATCTCATGTTTTATTGGTTAATATTTCTTTAATACTAAATTTCAATTACCCTATCAGGTTCGAAATCACACATGAGTTTTAAAAATCTATCGAAAGCTTGTATTGAGAGTTCAAGTTTGGCCGAAACAGGACTTTTATCTTCAGAGATCTCCTCTTCTTTGTCGGGTTCTTCAGGCTCTTTCTTATCGATTTCTGTATAGGCATACAGTGCAGATAACAAAGCATATTCGCACTGTGAGTCGTCACGCATACGATCAAGAATCTGATCTATTTGTTCGGTCAGTTGCGCAACAATTATACCCGCAAAGCCGGTGGCATCGATGCTTACTAAATTGCGCGCGTGCTTTTTGACTATATCATCCAATTGAATGGTAGGCAATTGTTGTATTAAAGGCAAAACCTCAGAATGACGTTGAGGATCGGCCATCAAACACTCACAAACAGATTCCCAATCGCCACGATTTGTATGCAGGAGCTCCAACACCCTTAAGCTAATAAATCAATTTGAAAATGTTAGAAAAAAAACTTTATAATTTTGCGTTTTCGAAATGTAAAAATGAGTAAGCTTACAAATTAGCTTTGTACATAAGATTTAACAAAGTAGATTCTGTAATATTGCCGAGCTTGTTTCCGTGCAATAGTTTCAGTATAGCATTTTCTCTCTTGACTTTGTGTTCGCCAGCAGTTTCAACGCATAGTATTTCAACGACCCTTTGAAGTGAATTAGCTTCAAGATTGACTGTACATTCAATAACTTCGTCGACAATGAAAACTAATACAAAAATTTTCTGTTCATTGGTCAAATAGTCTGAGTTTTCAGGACCCATTGGAGTGTTCGCCGTTACAATAGTAAATAGTATATCTACAACTCTTTGTCGTTGCCTCAAGCCCATTTCCGATGTAAATTCTGGTTCTTGAAAGGCCATCGCTATTGCATCTAAGAAACCCTTGGCGTCAAATCTGAGTAACGTTCTGAGATATGGATACTGTCTTTCGGCATCGCTAGCAAGACTCGAATGTTGAGATAGTAATGCCCTGAGAACGTCAGCTTTAACCTTACGTGGAAGTCCTTCAGGCAACTCGCTTTTACGTGGAAACTGTCTACCAGTGAGACAACAACTTGCATACACGAGAAGAGCATTACCGAGATTGATACAATCCCAGGGCTGAGCGCTGTCGACGTTGTCCATTAAATATTTCTGAAGTGTAGGTACAAGTTGATGAATCGGCGCGGTGTAGTCACCTAACGCTGTCGTTTGCAGATGAATCAATGCTTCCCAGAGCCCTCGCTCATTACAAATCGTTGTTACCTGCAATACACAATATTCACAATGCATTTAATTAAGTAGACATACATTCTTATACATTAATACAAAAATTGTGTACGTACCTGGTGAATATCTAAACAGTCTACATTCAATAGAATGATAATGGCTTGAAGGGAATCAAACCTATCTTCCTGATTAAAAAGTGCAACGAGTTGCTGAGCAATTAAAGGTGGTAACTGAGGAGGCAAACTTCCTTCTAACAACGGTGACTCTAGTGCCCTAAGATAAATTCCTCGTAAATTTTCCGACTCCGAAACCAAGTCCCAGAGCTTGCCAAAAAGAAGTTCAGTGCTTTCGATCTGAACGCAATACTCGACGCAAGTACTAACGATTTCGAGTTCAGCATTACTGGTTACATCAGTGGCGGTCGAAAGTTCGTCCATATAGCGAACCAAAACCTGACAAACTTTATCTTGGACAATTTGCTTTCGACGCTGTTTCGAGCCTCGAAGACCAACCACAGCTTTACCTTTATCCCGGTAAAAGTCTAAACCTAATTCAAGAGCTTCCCGGTAATGTTTCTAAAAAAATAATACTATTATTGATAAATAATTTTATGCGAAAGGTAAAAAATTATTACAGTGTCTTTTATGTAAAAACAGTGTTTTTTAAATTATACATTACTATACTGAATTATGTAAGTAAAGAATTAAGGTAACTTCTCTATGCACCTGCATTGTTAAATGTCTCAATCTTTCGGTCCAGGTCCTTACGCAAATAGCGTGTAAGCTTTTCATACCGAGTAATAGCAGTTGTGACCCAAATGTAATTACGGTATTATAACAAGCCCTTTCTCCTGCAAGAGCCATTGCTTTAGATACATTACCACCAGTTGACAGACCCTTAAAGTGGCTTGAAGCGTAGGATAGACCGACGTTGCTAACATCGAGACTCTCAAGGTTCTCTTGAGTACGTACATCTAACAAATGGAGCTTTTCATGAATGTCAAGCACTGCAAGCGACCTGGAGTTCATCCAGCGCAAGCAACTCATTGTATAGTTTAAGATTATGCGTCTTAGAGGCGTCAATCGTACACGCATACCGGCTTCACTGCATACCTAAAAATACTATTTTTACATCTATTTCTCTAGTACTTAAACATTAAAAAAATGTCCATTTAAGTGACTTACTTGATAAAAGTGAATTATATTATCTCGTCCCAAAGCTAAAACAGGATCTATAATTCGCGTTGCGTTGACAGAGCGAATTACAACCAATTGCCAAGCTACTTGAGGAGGAGCTATGGGAGCACCGTTTAACGGATGAGTCAGTACGACGCGCATTCTGGGTCGTATGCACACTACAATTACTTTAGACAGAGTCGCCATCGCGATGAGGGTGTAATTTTTTAACGGATGTGTGGCCAATTCATCGAGTAGCAAAGGCTCGAGACTACAAACCTCTCCTCTGGAACCACTAAATAAACATTTGCTTTCACAGCCTCTAATACCCATGGTTCTAGTAAAAGTCAATTCAAATACTGAACCACCACTATCACTACAAAGAGCCAGCTTTGGGGAATCTGTAAACTGTAAAAAATGCATATTTTTATTAATATTTACATAGTAAAAAATTTGTGAAGAGACAGAAAAATTATATTTTTAATTGACTATACTTTAACGTGCAAAACAGCAGTTCCTGGTGGATGAACATCTGTAAGTGTTCGAAGTATTTTGCCGTTGGAACTGTCAATCATAAGAATGTATCCTTTGGCAAATCCTGCAAGGATTCTGGTCCCATCATGATTAAAGCAAAGAGCAGATACGGAGCCTTGATGTCTTGTGTCTCTGTGACACCACCTCAAAGTCTGAGCTGAATCAAATCCCAACACAAGTCCATGACTGGTCCCTATTGTAAGCATATTTCCACCTGCTGCAACTGCACTGGCTAATCCTGCATTTATTTTTTCCTGCAATACATATTAATGTTTTATCCACTTTAGCTTTATAATTTTATTAAGTCTCATGGGAAAGTAATTATAAAATACAAATAAAATGGAAAATAGATATTGCTAAACCATCAATTATTTGTATCATAGAGACAGCTAAGTCTAAATCTAGTTATTAGAAGCTGAATGAGCCCTAATAACTACTTTGACTTACAGTCACTTAAACAACTTACGCTTGCAGAAGCAATTTGAGCACATATTCCCTTTAGAATGACATGTCTTAAGATGACCCCTGACAGAGGTGGCTGTCTAGTTTTTGGTCTACTTGGTGAATTTAGAGAGAGCAGACTGCCGACACTAACAGTCTCACTAGTTGATAGTTTTTCTAAGGAAGCAGCAGCCCCTACATCATCATCCGTACCCGACAGTGAACCACAGTCAGGCTCCGCCAGTATACTCTCCAACGAAGGCAGCTTGTCTACAGCAGGAATGGCGTACTCTGCGTCGTCCAGCTACAAATCAGTAAGTATAACGATTAAGTTAAGTAAAATCTATTAATTACTGGTAGCACAGAAAGAAGTCTACATACTTCTTCGATTTCCAGGTTGATGATGTCGGCGGCAGCGAGATTTTCCTGCGAACCGCCAAAGTCCGAGTTGGAGCCGTTTTCCTCGGCCATATTCGCGAATGATTGTTCCGGTCAGGTTCTCGCTCTTGGAGAAATGGCTCTGCGCCTAGTTGCACCGCACTGACCAAATCGCATAGTCCTCGCGACGGTGCCGTAAAGACACCAAGACAATGCAATCCTGGCTACTTATCTCCATCATCTATTTTGCTGCACCTTATCAACTCCGTTTTCTCTCTGCACATTAAACGCACACGCATACATAGAGCTAATTGTTAGATTCCGGGTACACTTGTGCGAATAAGCTCAAAAGTAGTGCGGGAGACATAAATCCCGCAGATGGAATGGAAGAAGAACTGAGGGGTGGACCGGCGAATGATAAACAGATAGGCAAGTAGGTTTTAAAATAGATATACTTTACAAGTACTCGCGAATTCCGTCAATTTTTGACGCTCGCTTTTAGCAATTGTGGTGTGTTTGCTCATGCGCGCGCACTGCCATCGCGATTTCGCGAAACTACGAAAGGATACTTATCTTACTCGAGAATCTATATTCTAGTAAATGAAAATACTTATCTGTGTATAAAATACAACATGTTTGGTGTAAATGTAAATATACTTACATGCTTTATTACATAGGAGTGGATGGGCATCAGTACAGTCTGCAATACAATGCACAGAGGAGTATAGAGTAGCTGACTGCAGTATATAGGATATATTCTAATATAATACTACACTGGCAAAGTACACTGCACACGTATCATAGTACTACACCGTCGGAGCAAAAGTCTTCCTCACAATTGGCCGTGGTGGTGCGGAAAGCGGAATGAAAATTGAAGTGATCCGATCAGATCACCGCATGCGCGGCGCAAGTAGAAGTAAAGTTATAAGTAGTACAAACACCGCATCGTTCGTCCCGATTCCCCCCGAGAGATACGACTCGTCGGCCTGCAGTGCGCGTGCGATTTGAAAAACTTGAGTGGAGAGAAGAGTGCATATAAGCAGAAAAGTGCAACGGCCTCAGGATGTCGTGGCTCCTAGGCAATCAGTACAAGCAGCCGAATCAGCTGCCCCCCGAGTTCCAGGGTGGTGTGGCCGGAGGAGCTGCCGGAGGTAGCGGTGGTGCCGGTGACCAGCCTCCCACGAAGCTCAGCAAGAGCCAAATGGACGCGTACAGATTTGACTCTAGTGCTTTGGAGAGAGCCGCTGCCGCGGCCAAGGAGCTCGAACGATCATGTGAGTTGTGTCAAGGCTCGTTCGAAATCGTTGTCTAGGACTCCGAATGTCCTAAAGGGGGGGTTATGTAAGGTTACGTAAGGTTCGCTGGTTTGAGGTTAAGCTCACCATGCGCTCTTTCGCGAGCAAGTATGTAGATATATCTATATGCATGTATGTAATAGATGATGAATGCGGTATTTTTTGGGAATTGTTAATGAAAAATAATAGCGAGGGTCACGGTGTAGAGTGTTATTGTTAATATTCATGATGTTTATTTTCAGTTCATTAAACGAGTTGCAAGTTATAGATTTTGCTTAAAAAAAGAAAGAAAAAAGTAATGAGAAATAAAACAATGATTGTTACTTTGCATAATAGATAAATATATGTTTCGTAGGTTGAACGTATGTTAGAAAAATAATTTTTACATTCGATTTATAATTGTAAATAGTTGTGCTACATTACGAAAATTTCCAACGGATTTTCGTCATTGAATGAAAAAAAAAACTTTTTTAACTTATTATTTGATTGTACTTTTCAGTTGAATCACAACTTACCTGAACAATTAAATAAAATATAAACAATCTGTTGTTTTTTTAAGAGCTTTAATAATGACATTTTTTTTATTTATTTGCATTAATAATGACTTACTTTATTAATCTCAAAATTAAACACTCTGAATGTGATGGAAAAATAATTCAGAAGAATTTTAATAGAACTTCAAAAATTGTCTTCAATTTAAATAACTTGATTTAAAATTATTGAAAAATAATTTAATTTATTTCTATTCTACTTATAGCTCATGCAAAGGATGCACTTGAGTTGTCAAAGTTGCAGGAAGCAACTAGGCAGACAGAGATACAGGCAGAACTCAAAAAATATGAAGCTGGAATTGAGCAAATGAAAGCAGAACAGAAACGTGTGGAAGGAGAAGAGCGTAGAAAAACAATGCAAGAGGAAACAAAGCAGCATCAGATGCGTGCACAGTATCAGGATCAATTAGCCAGAAAACGTTATGATGACCAATTAACCCAACAACAAAGAATGAATGACGAAAACCTGAGAAGACAAGAGGAATCAATAGCAAAGCAAGAAGCTATGAGAAAAGCCACAATTGAACATGAGATGGACCTGAGGCACAAAAATGAAATGAGAAAATTGGATGCTGAACTGAAGGCAAAAGCAAAGATTGATAGAGAAAATCAAGACTTAAATTTAGAACAAATTAGACTTAAAGCTTCAGAACATAGGATCACAGTGATGGAATCTATTAAGTAAGTTACATTAATTTAAATAAATAAATAAATATTTCATGGACTGTCAACAAATTGACCAAAAACATCTTTTTCTTAGAACTGCAGGCTCAGTGTTAGGTTCTGGTGCTTCAGCATTGTTGAAAGATTGGGATAAAATTTTGGCAGCAGCTGGTGGTCTTTCATTGGTAGCACTAGGTGTGTATACAGCAAAGGGCTCAACTGGTGTAGCAGCTCGATATATCGAGGCCCGCCTTGGCAAACCCTCTCTTGTTAGAGAAACTTCACGTTTTTCGGCTCTAGAAGTCCTGCGTCATCCAATCCAAACAGTCAAGAAACTCAAACCTAAACAGACAGATGCTCTCCAAGGTGTGGTGCTTGCACCCAAGCTCGAGGAGCGATTGCGAGATATTGCTATTGCTACAAAGAATACAAAGCTTAATCGTGGAATGTACAGAAATATACTGATGCATGGTCCTCCTGGAACTGGTATGAATTGCTAATTATTTTTTACATATCTACTGACATTTTGCAGTTTTCCTTTCAAAAATTTAATAATCGCTTAGTTTGTTAATCGTTATTTTAATTTATTACAAAACAGGTAAAACTATGTTTGCGAAAAAATTAGCAGAGCATTCAGGCATGGACTATGCTATTTTGACGGGTGGTGACCTAGCACCTCTAGGTCGTGATGGAGTCACAGCCATTCACAAAGTTTTTGACTGGGCTTCGACCTCTAGAAGAGGTCTTCTGCTCTTTATTGACGAAGCCGATGCATTTTTACGCAAACGTTCAAGCGAGCACATAAGTGAGGACTTACGTGCTATGCTAAATGCTTTTCTCTATCGCACGGGTGAACAGAGTAGCAAATTCATGCTGATGCTTGCTTCAAATACACCTGAGCAGTTCGATTGGGCTGTGAATGATCGTCTCGATGAGATGGTCGAATTTTCTTTGCCTGGACTCGATGAACGTGAACGTCTCATTAGGTTGTACTTTGACAAGTTTGTTTTGCAACCCGCTACTGAAGGCAAGAGACGTCTCAAAGTTGCTCAATTCGACTACGGTGGACTTTGTAGCAGAATGGCTGACATGTCTGAGGGTATGTCTGGTAGAGAACTTGCCAAACTTGGAGTTGCTTGGCAAGCTGCAGCTTACGCCTCTGCAGACGGTGTACTCACGGAGCAAATGGTTATTGAAAAATGCGTTGAAGCTGTCAAACAACATAGGCAAAAGGTACATTTTATTGTTCTTGTTGCAAATGCTTTTAAATATTTGTGTGACTAATTAATTCAATTTTTTGTTATTAAGGTACAATGGCAAAGTGAACAAGAAAAGAAAGAATCTAAGTCAATCTATGCTAGTAGTAAAGACGAGTCAGCAACTCCAATTCAAAAGAAAAGTATTCCTGACATGGAAAGACCTGAGCCCATTTCAAATTCAGTGGCTGCTACTGGATAAAATATGTGGATTAAGACTAAGATGATGATGTTGAGAACCCAAAGTTAAAACAAATTAAAGAAATAAACTGTAAAATGCTTATTGCATGACTTGACAGCCATTAGTTACATATATTTTTAAATAGTCTGTGGACTTGGAATACCCAATTGCATAGTATAGAAATTTGTTTTCTATACAATCTGGTAAGAATTCCGTTATTGCGAATTCATTTGCATTTAGACAATTTCAAAATGTTTATATGTACATTACATGAAAAAAAAGGAATGCACTGATTTGTTTTGGGAAGCAATTCCAAAATTGTTATACTAATTCATTTGTTAATATATTAATACTAATTTGTATATCTGTTACATACCGAGTTTTTATTGATAAATGAATCCATCTTAAAACAATTTTCTTTCACTTCTGTATGCTAAAAATTTAAATCTTGCATCAACTCTGTATAAGTGAGAATTCAGGAATAATGCGCAATTTAATGTTTTTGTTGCATAAAAAATTTGAATTGCGCAAGTAATTTTGAATTAATTTTTTTTATTGATGGAGCATTAATGTAAAAAAATCTTGGCTTCAAAAGAAGTGTAATTTTGTAATTACAATGTTTTCTGCCCGTAAATAAACGTAGTTTTATAGTATATAGATCCTTTGAAATAATCATTTTTTAATAAAAAAGTATTAAATCAATTTTCATTATTTATTTTATCACCAAAATAATTTCTTTTCGCTTGCATTAACTTTACTTAAAATGATACAATTGAAATGGGATAAGAAAATAACGATAAAATTCTTCATTGTAAATAAAAATGTTTATTTTTTAACAAAGGTAGTTTATAGTTAGCTATAAATATATAATTCATTGATTGTATACTAAATTTTGTCCATCGTGTTTTATTAGTGAAGATGCTATATTATACAATGCAATTGAATGGGGTAGAGATTACTAATTTACATCAGCATTTGAACTAAATTATTTAACTATTTTATTGTTTTAATGATTTCATGAAATATAATTGCAATTTTCATTTACTTAAATGTAGAGAAAAATATTTGGGACGAATAAATTTTTAACTTAATCAACTTATATAGTATGAATTTCTTATTTCAATATTAAGAATAGCAAATACATTTTATCACGAAGATTATCTTTAAGTGGCATTAGTTATGTTTTAACACACAGCCTTGAAAATATTAAGCATAATGCTTTCTTTCTTCGTCAAAATTCATTGATTTATTTGTGTATATTTATGTAATATGTATGTATGTACAAAATGTGAAATGCATCTAATAATAAAAACATCGTCTAATTCAGTTAGACATCATTTCAACTTAATTATTCTATATAAATTTTTTTAACGTTACAAGAAAACCAGGATTAGCAAAATGAAAACTTAATATTTAGATCACTTGTAGAAAAATCTAATCCAGTAAAAAACGCCAATAAGTAAGCGTAGAATATGTAATATGTGATGCAAAATGTTAAAAGGCACTCAGTTACAAAATACGCTTTCATTTTAGCAATAAATTTAAAATAAAAAAATAAACAACTACAAACATCTTGACATAATATCGACGAACCTGACAAAATTATTTATCTCATTTTGACGAATGATTATTTTCAGTCTACATTGTGAAAATGCAATCATTGGTATCTTACTGAGGTTTAATGACCTCAATTTTTTCTCAAACAAACGTTTCTTATTTATAAATCTAATCTCTTACTCTATGACCCCATATACTTGTTCTTCTTACACCTACAGTAGGTCGGGCTATAGAACTATATGGAAACTTATTAATCACAACTTTGTCACATTTTACCATAAATGTTTTGAGATATTCTTCAGATAATAATCCAAATATATCCAAAAATTTTAAATTTGGTAGTAATGCTAGCCTGAGATGTGTTGCTGTTGGAATGCTGTAACAACGGCTGAGTGATAGATGTACTAATTCACTCAAATTCATCAAACTATGCACTGCATCAATTGTCAACATTGTACAATCACTAAGGTCCAATTCTACAAGATTTGGACAACGCTGAACTAAATCCTTTAAATCTAAAAAAAAAGAATAAGTCATTTATGGTTGATTAAACTGTATTGAGTTGAATATTTTATTTGAAGAATATAATATAAATTAGAAATAGAAATAAAATAACATACTATTATCAGTCAATGTTTTTCTACAGCCAGCTATATTTAATCTATTGATGGAAGAAGGTAAGGATTTACATAAATATACCATCGATTCAGAGTCTAAGGCACACCATGCCATATTTAATGATGTTAATCTAAAAGATAAATGAATTAAGTCCATGAATAATATTTCTTTGCAAATTGTAAATTAAAGTAGGATATATATTTAATAAAATAATAATAAAATGCTAAGTACCTGATTAGTTTCATAATGCTTTTAACACATTTTAAGTTCATTCCTTCACACATAGTTAAATTTAGAATTTCTAAATCTTCATTTTGACTAATTGCTTCACAACTTGCATTATTTAATGTGCATTTTTCTAAAGATAATTTCTTTAAGTATTTACATTTTATCAATAAATCTGCCAAGTTGCCAGATGATACAACTGCCATTGAAAGATCTAAATATTGAAGTTTGCATGTAAAATTTTCAATATATATATCACTGTTTGGAAGGAATGCTGGGCTAGCTATTTCAGCCTGAGCTAGTCTCAAAATTTGAACACCTCTTGGAAGTATATGACCTAAAGTTCCTTCGTTTAGAACTTTGCTACCAAGATCTAATCTAGTCCACAGAGCTTCATCTCTGGCAATTTGACACCATCTTTTGCAAACTAACATTGAGCGTACCTAAATTATAATTAGTTCATTAAAATTATTTTAAATTGCATTTAATCTTGTTTACTACTATGTTTAATCATTTGCTAATTTAACATACCAAACACTTTTTTGGAAGCCACTTTAATATCATTAGAATCATTTCATCTGAGAGCTTATTAAATTTGTCTTCTCCTATGATAGATAACTTTTTCTTTCGTCTGTAAAGGTAAAATCGATCTGTGCCTGGTTTATCAGTTGCATCATTTGAATCTTCTTTACTGAAATTCTCTTTTGCTTCCACAAAGTTATCATTTTCAACCCTAGATGAATATCCTGATTCGTTAATTAATGCTGAGAAATTCACTGTATCTTCGTTTTCAAATGGATCCAATCTTTAAAAAAAGGTATCATAAATATTCTGCTAAAAGTAGTTAATACTTTATGGGGAAAAAAAATTAATTTCTTCATTTACCTTTCTAGATTTTCTTTAGAAAAACTATTACTTTTATACGTTTCTTGTGATTCATATATGGTATTTTCAGTTTTTAGTTGTTCAAAAATTTTTGGTGATATTGTACATTCTTGTGTCTTTAATGTTTGCAAACTTTCTCGACTAGCTTCATCTGCAAGCATTCCCACTCCCATGTCTTCAAGTATTTCTGGTTCTACAAGACTAGTATCACCTGAACATGACCACTTTTCATTTTCTTTTTCTGATGTATTGTTAAGATTGTTATTACAACCATCATCCAAACGCATTTTTTTACTGCAAATATTGTACATATTGATTATTTCTTCCCTTAACATATGTTCAAAAAATGTTAAATACATTTATTTATTTTCATGTTCAAGGTGATTTTCAACTTAATTACTGAAATATTTCAAATCTGTATGCAAATGACTTTGAGAGTATACAGATTCTAGATTAATAAAATAAATAATTTTTAAATACATCTATTATTGAAGATAGAAGCATGACAATCAATAAAAGTATCATAGCTTCATTAACAAATTATAGTAAATGCTATCCAAAGCGATTGCAATTTTTATTCGTTAATGCTTCTTATAGCGCAGCAACAAGTGGCTAAAATAAGATTTCGAACAAGAGACGCAAAATCTGTCGAAATAAGTACTTATATCACTTGTTAATGATCACCGAAAAGTCAAATGTAGGCTTTGCAATAGCTGCATTGTGCATTAACATTAAACGCGGCAAAAGGTACATAAAATAAAAATGAAATATATACCAAATCTTCATTTTTAAATGCACACGTAGACGAGACAAATCCAACTACAGATTCAACGAACAAAACCAAATTTTATAATCGCAGAAAAGTAGATGGGACCCGGTAGAAAAACCGAAGCCAACGGAAAACCACGCCACAGAGTGAGCGGGAAAATTACGTAGAGAAATAGCCATTTGCTTACCTGTTGTACCAGCACGATTCCGCCATCGTGGACGATTCCCGAATCCCGCGCGAATGTCTACCTATATATTACAGTAAACCGTTAGCAATTTTTCAGTCCGGACGTATTAACAATAACAATTTGCCGATAAACAAGCCCTCCACGATCAACGCGTCTAGTCTCGTTTCGATATCTGCGTGAAATGCACTCAGTTTTTCGAGCGCGCGTCTCTTTCTCTCTCGAATCTTGACTGCAGTGCAGTGCGTTTACGTTTCGAATGCGCGCTGCACACAGGCAACATAACCTCAATAACCGGCGCGACTTCTCTGGCTGACTGACTCGACTAGCCTAACCTGGACGTTTAACGCGCGCGCGGCATTTCTCCGTCAATGAAGAGATGCGTTTTTAAAGTACTTAATCTTTCTCGTTCGCTCTCGAAAGGCAAAGTATGGATGATTTTAGATAGAATTCTTACTCTATACTCGCAAAGAATTTAAGTTTAAGTAGATTTTTGCTGTTACTGAGCTGTGTCTCAATTTCAGCAGTGAACAAGGTGTGGCAAGGCAACAGTTTCTTCCGGAAGAGAAAAGATAGGAGGGAGAGAGCAGGTAGAAAAAGGACTATGGGGAAAATTCTGAAAAAGGATGGGCTGAAGGGTAGACCCTGCCCCTTGGAAAGTTTTGAATATCGTATTTACAGTCAAACAGAACATAATGTATACAATGGATATAATATATTAGGTATAGAAGTCGAAAGTCGACGGAAGATGCACAGGTAGAAACAACGGGCGAGCCATGTCATCTTGGTTTTTGCAGTGTGCGCGGTAAATCTTTGTGGCGGGAATTAGCCTCCCGCCAAGACATTTTAATTAAACTAATGTTAATGAACCAATGTAATATCAATTTATTTACCATTTTGTGAACGATAATCATTGAAATTAGTTCAAAGTTACGTTACGAAATTACTGTTGGCCCTGAAAAGGGCCGATTGTTTTGAAGGGATGAAGGATTAAACTTTTTATCGGTCTAACCACCGAAACCGTATAGGGTACGTCCTTGTCTTTTTAAAGCATACACTACGTCCATTGCAGTTACAGTTTTTCTCTTAGCGTGTTCGGTGTAAGTTACAGCATCGCGAATTACATTTTCGAGAAATACTTTGAGAACGCCACGCGTTTCCTCATAAATTAATCCAGATATACGCTTAACACCGCCACGCCTAGCCAGACGTCGGATAGCTGGTTTCGTAATGCCTTGAATGTTATCCCGTAGAACCTTTCGATGACGCTTCGCTCCACCTTTACCAAGACCCTTGCCACCTTTACCACGTCCAGTCATGTTGAGCTGACAAAATAAGAGAAAATGCAGTACTGGCAGATCTTCACGCTGTGACTCGCCGAGTTACAATACAAATTTTCACAGAACGATAACTCCCTTTTATAGGCACTTTTTAGATTTTCCCCCTCTCTTAAGCTACTAAAAAAAAAGGAAAGATACGTGTATCCCCAACTCTATTTTTTTGACCAATCATATCTTTTGCGGCCTCCCACCATTCAAAATCTGTCAGATCATTTATATCAAGTGCTAGTGTTCTTAAAAAAAAGTAATCCTAAGTAATATGCTGTTATTTTTTTAGATTGAATTTACTTTTTAATCCACATGTCAGTTTTCTATTAATATATCAATTAAACAATGACTCATACCTAAAACGAAGTCCATGGAATAATGTAGTGATGGTATTATAAGACTTCGAAAACAAATAACAGTATCAAGAAAGTTAATATCATGCAGAGGTAGTTTGAAAAATGTATTGCTTGTGATCCAGTAACTAGGTTATACTGTCGCTATTTGGGAGATTCGTATTTATAGAAAAAAGCTTCTAATTTATAATCTACTTAATACCGTTCCAACAACTTGATCATGAAATTGCTTATAATTTTTAAATTGGTCTTCATTTTTAAATTTTGAATATGGTTCTTCAATTTTTAAAGATATTAATCTGTTTATCATTGCTAACGTACAAGTATCATACGTCTGAAAACCTTCGATACATTCCGACATTTCTAAATTCTAACTAATAAAAATTAAAAATAATTTCTTTTATTTATCAGGCCACATGTTTATAAAAACGTAGAACATCTGATTTGGTTTTAATAGTTCACTTAAATCTTACATGTTCATTGTTCAATCGTAATTTTCATGAAAATTATTAACTACGGACTCAAAATATGAATATATTATAAGAGTATGTTGAATAAAACAATTTAGTTCTTAAATTTTAAATAGAATATAAAATAACTTTGCGTACGTTTAACGAATATGGTGGCCCTCAAAAGGGCCGATTGTTGAGAAGGTAAGGAGAGAAAAAAAGGTTTATTTAGAACTGGTGTATTTTGTTACTGCCTTTGTTCCTTCGCTAACTGCATGTTTGGCGAGTTCACCAGGAAGCAACAGACGAACAGCTGTTTGAATTTCCCGAGATGTTAATGTAGCTTTCTTATTGTAGGAAACTAAACGGGATGCTTCGTTAGCAAGACGCTCGAAGATGTCAATAACAAAGCTATTCATGACACTCATCGATGCGGATGATATGCCGGTATCAGGATGAACTTGCTTCAAAACTTTGTGAATAAAATATCCATAGTTTTCCTTCTTTTTCCCTGTGCCCTTTGTTTTTTTCTTTTTTTTCTCTACTGAAGCACTAGGAGCTGGAGAGGCAACTTTCGTCTCATTCATGTTAAGAGCTGGTTTTCTGCCTCTACGACCCATCTTCTGTTAGTAACTTGCAACTGATCAGAGTTCCACAAGTTGCCTAGTAAGAAAAGAGCTGATCAACAGTTGATGAACAATGTTTTCGGTCCGCGTATTTATCTGAATTTTATAGTTTTTAGCGAAACAGCTCCGACCCAATGAGAAACGGCGTGTACCCCCACTCCTACT
Organism: Philotrypesis tridentata; assembly: GCA_018906965.1. NCBI lineage: Eukaryota > Metazoa > Arthropoda > Insecta > Hymenoptera > Pteromalidae > Philotrypesis > Philotrypesis tridentata. The sequence continues at coordinate 16,266,236 of JACCIB010000001.1, forward strand.
TACTCGCGTTACCGAGCCGCGAAGCTTATGGTGGAGGGGATTCACAGCTTCCCATTGGTTCGGCGCAGTATCGCGAAGTCGAATAAAATTCCGAAAAAATCGTTAACAATATCATAACTTAACAATATCATCTCTTCGCGTGGCAAAGTAACTGGAAGTACCAGACGTAAGCCACAGTCTCGTTCGAATAAAGCAGGGCTTCAGTTCCCGGTTGGACGTATACATCGGTTGCTGCGTGTAGGTCGTTATGCTAACAACATCGGTGCTGGTGCACCAGTTTATCTCGCTGCAGTAATGGAATACTTAGCAGCGGAAATTCTAGAATTAGCTGGCAATGCTGCTCGGGATAACAAGAAAATTAGAATCATTCCACGATACATTCAGTTGGCTGTACGCAATGATGAAGAATTGAATAAGTTTCTTATTAGAGTTACAATAGCTCAGGGTGGCATTTTACCAAATATTCAATCTGTGCTCTTGCCTAAAAAAGTCCATCAGAAAAGTGAGAAGTTAGATTCTAAAAATGAATGATTTTTCCCTTTATAAAACAATCGGCCCTTTTCAGGGCCACATATCACTTGTAACGTATCTACATAATCTATTATGATTTTGATTCATAAACGGTCAAAACAATAAAAATCATTGTTAAATAATTTACGAAAGTCATCGATCTGCACTTTATAATTCGAATCGAAAGTACCACATTTATTTAAAAATTCTATTTAACATTTTAAGCAGAATATTTATTAAAATGCTTCTGTAAAAATTTATTAGTATTTACTAACTGAAGTAGTACTTAGCACGATAACAAAATGATTCATACTACTATGTACTTAAAATACCTTAAAATGCATACAGTTCATAATTAACAAGAGCATATTACTTATTTAAGTAAGGTAAGTACGCATAATAGATTTACTTAGCAACAAAGAAAAGGTTTTCCAGCAGTATGTAGAACAGAAAACGTAGCGATTTTGCCTTCTTCTGCTATCCTTGACATTGTAGTTGATACTCCGAGTGTGTAATGGTATTCGTGTTTCAATTGCCCGAAGAAGTTATACTTGAATTGTAATTTTTTTTTTTTCGAATAATCGAAATTTTTAATGATCATGCGGTCGCTACGAAAACGTCATCTTCGAAATTTCTTCTTCAACCATTTCCAGATATTAGAATATTACTACGCACCTAGGGAGGAAAAAACTTGGACAGTCCATGTCGCGTGTAAATTGTCACCCTTGCCTTCGGCTCGGAAGACAATTTACACGAGATATATAGGCTGCCCGAATTTACTCCCGTGCAGCGTATTACTATTTTCCCTCAGAGCGTCGAAATTACGGCACTTCTCTCCAGGCGCTCGGGAGAGAATGTGGTACTTTCGGTGCAATCTGAGGAAAAAAATATAATTTCAATGCATTAAAACCCTATCCAGCAATAGAATTACTTATAAGTACTATTGCCCGAGATTTTTTTGATATCCTATTTTTTAAAATTATGATTCTCTTCTCGAAGTACACATAACTTAGTTAACTAACTCACCACTCGCACAGTTAATGGCGTAACGTGCAACCTAGCGTAACGCCATTTCTCAAGTATAACCTAACTTATGAATTTGTTCTTCAAAAGGCTCAAGAATGGCTGACGACGAATTTGAAGCTGACGAGTAAGTAAAAAAAATTATAATATTCATTATTTTTTTTTTTAATAACGTATTCCAGTTTATTACAAAATATTGTTTAATCGTATATACGAATAAAAATTTTGTTTTAATTGAAATTATAACATAGAACATCACTCCAAAGTGTTTCTAACCTCATCATTTTTGTTATCATTTCTTTCTCTTTCTAATAATCAGATGATGCAATAATTGAACATTTCCAATTTTTATTATAAATAATCTTTTTATATCTTTGAAATATACCTACATTTTCTATTGTTTGCATTAACTTGTTTTAATCTTATTCTTACTTTTGTATATCAAATATTTTTACATACACAAGTTTTGTATTTATTATTCATTTTACTTTTTTAATACTGCCACTCAAAAAACTATAACTTCTACTTCTTCACTTATTTTATTTTTTAGTGTTGCAGATGACTTTGATGATGTTGAGGATGATGATAATATTGAGTTAGAGCAGCAAGAAGATGAAGGTGAAAATTTTGAACTAGTTGCTGCAGGAGAAGCTTCTGGCGGTGTTCAGAAGAGCAAAAGAATTACTACTGGTTATATGACAAAGTAAATTTTGAGAATCATATGCAAATTATGTAAGGTAATGATACTTGTTTTTCTACTAATTATGTTTATAAACATTATCTTAGGTATGAGAGAGCACGAATATTGGGAACAAGAGCTTTGCAGATATCCATGTGTGCTCCAGTTATGGTAGAACTGGAAGGTGAAACTGATCCTCTCCAAATAGCTATGAAAGAACTTAAACAACGAAAAATTCCGATAATTATTCGTCGTTTCTTACCAGATCACAGCTATGAAGATTGGGGCATTGATGAATTAATTATAATAGATCATTAATTTTTTACTTTTAAGGAATAATAAGACAAATATTTTTTTTATATGAAAATTTGAGTTGCAAGTATATTAAAATAAAAATTATTTGTAAGTGTACAGAATTTTTTTAATTTATTAATTTTCAATATTTCTTGATAAATGTCGAAAGTATGTGAATCCTATAGTACAGAATTACAGATATCCATAGCTATTCAACTGGACTATATTACAGTAATAAAAAAAACAATTGATATTTGTAATTATTATTACTTTATAGTTAGAAGTGTCTTAACAAATAATAAATAGGTATTTTAATTAAATAAGAAATTTTACTATACAAAATACGTACATGTAAAACAAATTTTTTATTTATTGCTGATTATGAAAGATTTAAAAAATTAAATATTATATGTAGATGGATTCTTTGATGAGGAAAAATACATTATTTAATTGGAACATTTCTTAAAGTATCAGCAGTAAGATGTTCATTGGCTGGTGTTAAGAGTGGGTTACCACTCCAACATGCAATACCACTTCCATTAATTTTAAGGTCCACCTAATTAAAAACATTAAGAATTTTGATTACTCTATATATTCCTTATCTGCATCTGATAAAAATTGTTTAAAATATGTAACATACCGCCAACTTTTCCCAAACTTTCTTCTTTGGATTAAGAGTTTCATCTGCAGTTCCATTTTCATACCCTTCAACAATAACTCGGTCACCAGGCTTACTACTTGCTGGAGGCCTGATTGGTTCAACTGCTCTCGTTGGTTCATCACTAAAATATATAAGTTTACTCATATGAAAAATGTTGCAAAAAACAATTTAAGATTTTTACATTTAATGTTAAAACACATACACAGAAGCGCATAAAACCATGCCATGAGAGGCAACACCTCTTAGATTTGCAGCCTTTAAATTAGCCAAAACTACAACCATTCTGTTTTGCATTTCTTCAATTGGTACAAAATTAACTAGACCACTAACTATAGTTCGGGGTCCAGATGCTTCTGCCAAATCAATTTTTTCTACATATAAACTGTCAGCATCAGGATGTCTTTGCACATCAACTATTTTTCCTACTCTAATATCCAATCTTGAAGGAACAACCTCATCAGCAACAGGCTCTGTAAAATGATAAATATTTAATTAAAATATTGCTTGCATTATGAATTAAAATTATAATAAAATATTTATTATTACTTTGTTTCTGTGGAGGTGGGTAAGCCTTAGAATTCAAAGATTTCAATTTTGAGTCATTCGCAAACTCCTTTCTAATGGGGTCCAATAATTTATTTATGTATATTTCAACAGCACTCTTTAAATCTCCAGGATGAATTTCTTGTTTAGCAAATGCTGCTTCAAGTTCTTCATAATTTTCAAACATAGCATCGCCACCTACAATATAATAAACATGAAAATATATTACAAATACTTATATAATATTTATCTAGACTTTACAATAAATTTTTCTACATACCAAACTCAGCTGATCTTGGAACCAAGTATTTTTCTCCTTCTTTCATGAGTGGAAAAAGAACAGATTTAGAGAATGATAAAAGTCCATTATCTGAAATGTTTCCTGGTTCACAGAAAGCTTTTTTCAATTTCTTTTTTACAGATGCGGCATTGTCCAAAAGATCAATTTTTGAATCTTCTTCAGAAGAAGACATCTTAGCTCCAGCTAAACCTGGAACTACAATTGATTTTTTTTATGACTTTTTGTATAATTTAATGACTGTATAAACAAGCTAATTAGTATAGATTATAATTTTACTCATAGGATTCATCAGATGTATCCTTTTTTCATATCCCAAAGCGGGCAAACACTTTTCAGCAAACGTAAAAATTTTTCTCTGATCAACTCCTCCAAATTGAGCATCAACCTTCAAATATTCCTCATCTAATGCCTGCAAACCGGGGTACATCAATCCAGATAATAGTGGATTAGCAACTTGTTTTACTACTTCAGCTCCAGCTTTTTTGGCATCATGTTCCGTGACAACAGAGCTCAATCTATACATGTCCAATGTATATTCTCTGAAAATCAATGAAACGTACATTTTAGTAAATTAAAATAAAATTATAATTAGATCATTAGATCAAAATAACAATTTATTTCTTACCTTGACAATTGATAATCTGTTCCTTTCACAAACTTCAACTTTTCTAGTGGAACATCAATGGATTTTAACATTGCTTTAATGGCAGCTTCATAATACTGTGTTCTCAGTTCCAATAACTCCCAAGGAGCTTTCATGTTATCAAGATAAGCATGAAGATCTGCAAAAAGAATTGTAACTTCCACTCCAGCTCTCAGGAAGTCAGCTATCTTTGACATAGGAGTGAAGTAACCAATGTGAGGTCTTCCTGTGGTAGCAGTACCCCAGTAGATTTTTAGGTCTCGCTCCTTTAAAATTGTTTTTAATTTTTCATCGCCAAGCCACTCGCCCAGATTCCTGGTGATGAGTTTATACTTTTCTTCCCATGTCAACTCACCCATTGTTGCGTTATTGCTACAGACACCGAGAAAACGGTAGTTTTGATTACACCATAATTGATAGTTAGAATTAAAAACAGATAGGATAGACGATTTTAGTAGTTTCAAAGAATGATTTACAAAATTAAGTTTTCGCATTATGTGTACAGTAAAGTGAAATAAATGCTATTTTTTAAATAAATTTTAATTAAACAGTATTAAAAAATTAGCCACGCATGCGCGTAAAGCCACGTGCAAACTCCAAGAATACCGGAATAACAGGCGTACTCCTATACATGAATATTACATTCATAACCTAAAAATTTAAGCTATTACTTTAAAAATATTGTACGAATATAATTTCAAATTAGTTAAAATAAGTCTTCAATTAATGTAATAAATATTAAAATATTTTTTTCGGAACAAGTATAACACTAACTATAGGTACTACCAATATATCACGTATCATTCACTAAATATTCAACGGTTTTTAAGAAAACGTTTTATATACGAGTGAAAGCTTTTTCATATACAAATTTAATTGTTTTGAAATTAAATCAAATATTACTATACCAGTCAATCTGACGAAATACAAAACAAATCAAGGTATATGTTACCTTTCAGCTTGCCAGCTGTGTCGAGATTCGAGAAGCAGAAAGAAAAAGAATGCACCTACACTATACCTTAAATACCTATATACTTATACTATATATATATAGTGTAGATATAGTCGTATTCGTATCCTTATAATTCCTTCGCGATCTTCAATTCGCATTAATATTTTGGCAATAATGAACACTGTCTGTTCACAGTCGCGGAAGATATTGCTTACAAATGTTGTAAATTTTTTTTTTCTAATTTTATAAGTAGTGCATTATTGTTCATAATCACATTAGAGTTGATCTCTTTTCCAATGTTATGCGAACCTTAAAAGTATAGTACGTCGTATTAATTTACCTTTTAAATTTGGATGGTTTTAAAATGTTCGGAATTTATTGTTTACTGCGGGAACACATAAGGAACAGCTCCTCTTTTCAATATTTTTATTTTACCAGTAACATGTTCTACAATCCAAAATTAATTGTTTACGGCCTTGCTCTAAGATGGAAATACGAAAAATACTATTTATAATGAGAAAAATCCAGTTTATAAAATTTAAAGTAATTTACAAAAATTATAAAATAATAATGTTGCTCACCTGGAAAAAAATCACTTTTCTTGATATGATCACTGCAGATCAATGTTTCGCTTGTAACTTTGGTTAAGTTAAAATAATCATAATAGATCATAATATATTTGAATCCGCTGTTTTCTTAAATCAGGACTTTTTGAAATTCTCTGTAAAGCTATTCTTTATACATCCGATAAATTTCTTATGCGATTTCTCATGTGACAATTGTACATTTTTATGCAAAAATAAATAGTATGAATCAAAAATTTGTACAGCAAATAATATTTTTTATATTGATCATTTCATCAGAGGGATCATCTACAAGGGGCGCAGGCGCATGGCATCGCAACTGTATAGTAGTCTGTATAGTACTCTGACTCTGCATACAATACGGGAGTACTGCGTGGTCTGTGGTGCACGTGCAGGGTAATTGCTCATACTTACTCCTGTAGACGCAGCAGAATAAGCTGAACCTGCTAATGCTAAATTTAAGGCGATTTGAGGTTATGTCACAATGAGCAGCCAGCAGTGTCTCTTTACTGCATGCTGCTGCTCGCGATATACTTCACGCGTGTATTTACCTCTTTGATCGAACAAAATGTTTATCTAAAAATATGCCAATAATTAAAATTTGAAGAAACTTAAACAATTTTTTAGCACACATGATTTTAAGTAAATTTTACTGTTTAACCAGTGTTCACAGACGTACTACTTTAATAGTTCGTCAGTACGGCAAACGGCTTCAACATTTCATCATGCCAAAAGACAACAGTGAATATCTGATGGAATTACAAAAGCTGCGTAAGAAATTAAAAGGCCAATCAACTAAATATAAGCCGGCAAACATTTACATGCAGGTAAAATTTTATCTAAAATTTTTAAAATATCGGTAATCTTTACTAATTCTGCATAAAATGAAACAAATCATTTCTCTAAATTTTAATAAATATTTATTCTTAAAGAATCCTATCTAATATTTACTTTCTATGTTCAATTCATCAGGTTCTATGCAATGGAAGTCGAGCTGAGTCAAGGTCTCTGTTACTTGTCACCGATCACACAAATTATTTATTTAATTGCGGAGAAGGTACTCAGCGATTAGCTACAGAACATCATGCAAAATTGACAAAAACAGAACATATATTTATAACATCTTCAACATGGGAAAACATGGGTGGTATCATAGGTGTAGCCCTCACAGTTCAAGATACTGGAGTGGAAAAAATCAATTTGCATGGACCAGATGGATCGCTTGACTTAGTTGAAGCTACTCGCAATTTTATTACTCTAAATAAACTCACTGTAAAAGCTCAGGACACCACCCGAAAATTTAGTGACCAAACAATGTCAGTTACTTACTTACCAATAAAATGTCCAAAACCACCATCACCAATTGAAGAGCAAAATACTAAAATGGATTTTGAAAATATTAATTTTTATGACTATGAAATTAATTCTAATGGTAAAAGATCTCATTCACCTCCTAGTGTTCCCAGACAAAGATCAATATCAATGGAGATGAAAGGCAGAATAGATCATATCATGGTTTATATTTGTAAAGTTCATCCTAAAATTGGAACTTTAGATTTGGAAAAATGTTTGCAAGCAGGAATTTCACCAGGACCTAATTTGGGAAAATTAAAGTCTGGAATCGATATAACACTACCTAATGGCACAATAGTAAGAAGTAAGGATGTAGTTTCAGCTCCACTTATAGGTCCTCAGTTCATTGGTAAGTTATGTAAAACTTTGCAGACATATATTCAAAACTAGTATCATATTATTAGTTCGTATTTACAAAACTTTTCATTCCTATTTGAAACAGTTTTGGAATGCCCTGACGAAGACTGGATTGATGTTATTGTTCAAAATCCAGCTTTTCTACAGTATCAAGAAGCTACTGCAAAAGATGAGGAAGAAATAGCAAGTTATATTGTGCATTTTACATCTAGGAATGTTCTTAACAATTCAAAATACAAAGATTGGATGCGGAAATTCGGTTCTAAAACTCAACATTTAATTATAAATGAAGATAATACTGGATTCTGTAGTGAAGCATTGCATAAAATGCAACATAAACTTCATCTAATTCATCCAAAAATATTTCCTTTTCTTAATAATGATTATAAAAATTTTGAAGAATATAATGCACCTACAGATCCATTGAAAAATATCAAGGAAAAACTAAAATTGCTCGAAGACATTACTGAAAAAAATGCAAATGATGAATCAAAAACAAATACTGTCGAACCTAGCACATCTACAGTATGTTCACATTTCAAATTTAAAACTTTTTTTAATTTCATTAATGTTAAACTATTTCTTTACAAAACAGGTACAAAGCAATAAATTGTTTATCCATCAAGGCCAAACACTAAATACTGTTCATTTACGACCGAACACTGGCTTAAATAAGGATTCTATTGTAAAAATAAATCCAAAAGAATATGTAAAAGAAGTATTTGAAATTGATGGATTTTTAGATACCCTTGCAGAAATGCAGACTGCATTAAACGCTAAAACACAAACATTGGGAAACATAGAAGAATATCCGCGACTTATTATGTTAGGTACAGGATCTTCGGTTCCAAATAAAGTGAGAAATACAAGTGGAATACTTTTTCAATTGAATGAGAATACAAGCTTTGTCTTAGACTGTGGAGAAGCAACTATAGGTCAAATTATAAGATTTTTCGGAGAATCAGAAGCCGATCGTGTTTTAAAAACTATAAAGGTGAAGGTTAAGAGATTAAGTTTGTTTTATGAATCACATTGTTGCAGTTATGTGTATAAAATTAATGAAAATTTTTTTCAGGCTGTTTATATTTCTCATTTGCATGCAGACCACCATTTAGGACTTATTGGACTATTAAAACAGAGAAAACGTGTAACTGACGAGCCTGTATATTTACTAGCCCCAAAACAAATTACTTGGTATCTTAACTATTACCACAGACGATTCGAACCTATCAAAGACTTGTATAAATTAATTTTTAATCAATATTTGTTATTGGATCAATCAACTCTTCCATCTGAAAAGTCAGAAGATATGTATGATCATTTAGGTATAGCAAATATAAATACAATATATGTAAAGCACTGTCCATTTGCGTATGGTGTGGCTCTTACTTTGAAAGATGGTCGAAAAATATGTTACAGGTAAAAATATAATATTAAACCAAATTAAATTTCAAAACTAAATATTATTTTTTGGAAAATATCTTTTCATATCTAAAATTATTTTTCAGCGGAGATACAATGCCGTGCGATAATATGATAAAACTAGCGAAAGATAGTTTCTTGCTCATCCACGAGGCAACGATGGAGGATAATTTAGAAAACGAAGCTTTGTTGAAACATCATTCAACAATTTCACAAGCAGTTTCAATAGGTGTCAAAGCCAATGCAAACTTTACATTATTAACGCACTTTTCACAGCGTTACAGCAAGATCCCTCGACTACCATCTGTAGAACAGTCTGGCATCGATTTTAGTCGCGTTGGAATTGCCTTCGATTTTATGAAAATCGGTTTGTCGGAGTTGACTCTGCTGCCACTTTTCTATTCCAGTCTTAATCTTATGTTTCGCGAATTCAGAGAGGAACTTGATAAACGAGCGAATAAACGCGAATTTAGTAAAGAAAAGATGGTCAAAGCAGTTAATTAACAAATTAATAAATAAGGGTGCACTATAATTATTATAGCAAAACGATAAGAAGCTATATTGCATATGACAACTATTTCTTTTTATTTGGTCTAGTCTTTTGAGCGGAGCCTTTTGCAAAGAAATATCGAAACTATTACAGTCACTCAAACATTTTATAAAATGTTGAGCAGTTTTTTTTACTGTTTTCCTTGTAAAATAAATATATTTTGCATACAATATTGTTTTTAGTATTGTATTATATTGGTAACAAAATATTTTTATTTTACTGTGTGTATGTATAAAAATGACTGAGTGAAAACTATATGAACGAGGAAAATGTAAATAATTGAAATATTAAACACTTCATATTTTACCTTCCATAAAAACCGTTTATTACTTTTTCGACACGTCGTTTTATTTATTCTATTTTGTCATTTTTTTTTATTTAGGATACTCGATGTCCTTCGTACCATTATGATACAATGAAACATACGTAAGACGATTGCGCGAGATTACATAGTATCATATCCTAATACCAAAACGAACGACGCTAGAAATAAAATATTAGCTTACCGTTAAATCTACTGCACTTTGTCATTCACTAAAACATAAAGCTTTTACGACCTGTCTTCGTTACACACTAATATATATATATAATTATATTTTATTTATATAAAATAAGAAAACAAAAGAAGTTAGTTCGAGATATTCACTTAGCCAACGAGTAGTAAAAAATTGTAAAGGTTAAGTACAGGAGTATATATTTACACAAAAGACAAGTTCCTTGTATATAAACGACCATTATAAAAAGTGCAATGATCGGCGCATAAAAACTTTGTACGGCTTAGTCATCCGATGGTCACTTATAGTTCATTTCGAGACTAAACCGTATTTCGACTCTAAAAAAACCTGCTTTATTCTATTTCACCTTCGTCTTCATGATTTCCACTCTTCGTTCTCAGACATTTTTTTGATAGCTGACTCGCTCTTAAATAACGTCTATTTGGTATAAAAGTGCACGTGTATGTATAAATATGTATATATATATAAAAAGGTATCGAATTGGAATGGATTGATTCGAAGTTTGCTCCCGCGGGCATGTATATTTATGTACACATATGCGACGCCGCGAGTTTGGCTCATTATCATCATTTTTTATTAAAGTTAAAGTTCTGCGAAAAGCAAGTTTATATATAATATATATTTTTTCCGTCTTTCCATTCCGCGATCAGCCTTGACCAAGGAAAAATAAGACGGTTTATTTCCTTAAGCGACCTCAGCGTTAATAGAGAGTACAAAAATTCAAGTTTATATCCAGACTTCACTACAATGACGCCAAATTCTTCAACAGCTTTGAGCGATATAACCACGCGAAGGCCAGATGAATGCGTCGTTTGTACAAGTTTTGTTTAATAGACGCGATGCTGTGTGGACGTGAAAATTTGTTTTTCACCTGCGCGATAAGATGCCATCCAGACGTGTGTCTCAGGATCGCGCGGAAATACCGAATCGGACCAGCGCGCGTTTCACAAGAAAGACCATCAGCACGTACGACCGCATAGACATTTATACTTTGCTGTTGTTACACTTTATGTGTATAAATAAGTTCGCTTGACGTTCTTCCTCTCGCTTCTCTCCACTTCGATTTCGCTAGGACGGCTCTGATATACATGTAAAAGCGCGTCCTGTTCTTTATCTTTCAAGCGTCGTGAAAAAGGTCTAAGCGAAAAGGGATGCAGTGGGAGGCGGATAAAGAAGTGCGAGAGAGAAAAAGAGTACAGAAAAACGTTTAGAATTCCCATTTGGTAGCAGAGGCATAGTCTGTCTCGCCAAGGCGCAGTGCACCATTTTTGCCAGCGCTCAGGTAGCGACCATCCGTGCTCTTGATGCAGAGCCGCGACGGCTCGCGCAGCTCCAGATAAAAGCCACAGGACGGCACGTCCGAGTCTACGGTGACGCCCTCGCTGTCCGCATGCCAGTATTTGCCATTTTGACCTATATCGTATGTAATAAACATAGTTCACGTTACAATGCAAATTTTTCAAAAATTGTCCTCCTCCACATCGATCAATGCAAAACGCTTACCCTTGAACCTGACGACACCGCGTTCGCATCTCTCCACGCGAATAGTCTCGTAACCAGCCTTGTTGCATTCGAGCTTAGGGCTAGCCGCACTTTTCGGTCCCACGAAGCCCTGTTCGCAGCGCAGTACCAGGACGGGTCGGTTCATCAGATAGAAATAATACTTGCACGCGTCGTTTTCGACGTTGACGTTGTCTGCGTTTGCATAGAGATGTCCCGAGCGCTTAGTCCCCAGGAACTTGCCGTTGTTGGCACGGAGTGCAACGGTTCCGTCCTCTGGCTGCCAGAGTAGATCGAAAAGTCCATTGGACGAACGTTTGTGCTCTGAAGCTTGGATACCACCACCGGACTCGAGACTCCAGTAACGGTCCTGCATCGTGCGAACGTACCAGCGCTTTGTTGTGCGGTCAAACTCGAGCTGGAAGGTCTCGTGTCCGGAGATCTCATCCTGGTTAGCTGTTACGTCGACACCTGTGCGAAATTTGAATATTATTTTATTATAACTAAATACTTAATTAAATGGTAGAGAAAACGATTTAGTTTGCCTAATCGATTAACTCAAAGAAGAATGAATCCTAAATCACTGTGACGTAGTCGTAACAACTGATTGTGTTGTGATTGAGAAGAACTGTGTATACTGTACACGCGCATGGCAGGAATTCATATCCAGGGTTTCAAAGAATTAATTCCTTCACGGATTTAATTCCATGTATAATTCACAATTCCTTTGAGGAATTATGAATTATTTGTCGCATAATTCATAATTCCTTAAAGGAATTGTGAATTATTTGTGGCATAATTCATAATTCCTCAAAGGAATTGTGAATTATTTGTCGCATAATTCATAATTCCTCAAAGGAATTGGAGAAAATATTATACAAATCAAAAAAATCATCAAATAATTCATAACTCCCAACTCCTTTGAGGAATTATGAATTGTGCGACTTATAATTCACAATTCCTTTGAGGAATTATGCCACAAATAATTCACAATTCCTTTGAGGAATTATGAATTATGCGTCAAATAATTCACAATTCGTTTGAGGAATTATGAATTATGCGACAAATAATTCACAATTCGTTTGAGGAATTATGAATTATGCGACAAATAATTCACAATTCCTTTGAGAAATTATGAATTATGCCACAAATAATTCACAATTCCTTTGAGGAATTATGAATTATGCGACAAATAATTCACAATTCCTTTGAGGAATTATGAATTATGCGACAAATAATTCACAATTCCTTTGAGGAATTATGAATTATGCCACAAATAATTCACAATTCCTTTGAGAAATTATGAATTATGCCACAAATAATTCACAATTCCTTTGAGGAATTATGAATTATGCGACAAATAATTCACAATTCCTTTGAGGAATTATGAATTATGCGACAAATAATTCACAATTCCTTTGAGGAATTATGAATTATGCGACAAATAATTCACAATTCCTTTGAGGAATTATGAATTATGAATTGCGTAATTCAAATTTTCGGAACCCTGTTCATATCATTCATTATAGTTTTAATTTTTCATTTTTGCGCTGATTCAAAGTTAAGAATAAAATTAATTAAACCGACAATGCAATGCAATACGACACAAGAATTTAAGTGCAGTCGTAGATCATGAATGATTCATGATGTATTGATAAATATGCATCCCCCGCTTATAAATAAAGTCGCAAGCAAGAAAAAAAAAGAAAAATAAACGCGCCCTTTCAATACAACACACTGGGATTCTAATAACACAAAATCAATCGAATTCGAAAATTTGTTGGCGCTAGACGAAAAGATTTTGATGAAAGAATTGGAAGCACAAATGCCTGGTCGGTATATAGGATGGTGGGACAAATACAATGTTTAGCATGCCAGGCTGCCGTGCGCGTATCTCATGAATTTCTAAAAGGCCCCATTTCCGGCTGCAGTCGCAGATTGTAAGGAGAAGGAGAAAAGAGAGGGACGTCCTGTTTCTGTAGCGTAGCTGCGCGAGAGCCTCCCGTATCTTTTTTTTTCAATGAGGTCCCCTTATTTCTTGAGTATAATTTTAACTATAATCAGCGAACGCTTCGCGCCTACACAGTATAGTAATTTATTTGCGATTTTTCCTGCGAACCTTCTGTTCCGGTGAAAATAAGAACATTCTGAAGAAAAATAATATTCTAAAGAACAGCTTATCTGCAGAGGGATATAAAAACCGACAATCGTTCGCAGGGTACTTTATAATCCTCAGAAAGTGCGAGTCAAAGTAGAGCAGAATCGTCAAGGCTACCGAGATACACAATGGCAGGAAACAAATTTAGAAGGAACGTACGAAGGAGAGCCCGAAGACAGGAAGGAATACCGCGACAGGGAGGAACGTCAGTAATTTAAGCATATCCGCAGTGACACTCCTCGTCGGAGAATTCTCGTAAAGCCCAATCAGGTCTTTCGGGTTGCAGCCGAGCGCGCAGCGATAATTCATATACTCTCATATGAGTGTATAATATACACGTATCATGCGCGCATATTAATGATTATAACACGGCCGGAAGTGTCAGTGATTATTAAACGACTTTTTGTTCTGCCTGCCGAATAGGTGACGACGTAAGCGTCAATTTATCGATAACATCCTCCGGAGTCGGAGTTGTCGCTTTTGCCCAGGAACTTGATTGAGCTGCACAAACAACATGCGTGTCTCACCTTGCTTGACAGAGACGTAGCGCTGGTTGAGAGCCGCGACGAAGGAAGCCTGGGGCAGCGAGTCCTCGAGCGAGAAGAGCTCGTCGCGCGTTACGGTGGTGGAGCGCGACTTGAGCACGGCTTTACTGCCGATCGGCGCCAGGTAGCCGCCGCTTATGTCCCTGCAAGAAGTCGAATTTCATTAACAAACTTATAAATAAGCGAATACCGATTTTATACCAGGCGATGAACATTCGTTTGCCGTACAGTATTGAAATCGTCAATTATACGCATTTTTCGAATCGATGGCCAACGAAGCCATGCAGTAAAATCAGCGACAGGTGCATTTGCTCTCCTTCTTACCTATCAGCGTAACTTATACAATATACATATATATACGAGTAACTTTCTGTCACCTGGTAATACCTCCCCGAGTATGGCATATAAGCTCCCGAAAATGGCAAAAGAGTCGAGTTTCGCTTCGGTGACTCACCGCTCGCGCGAATTAGACGCGACTCGAGTCTTTCTCCCTCTCTCTCTCTCTCTCAGCCGTTTCGTTTCGTGCATCGAGGAGTACTCGCACGCGCACCTTGTCCACGCGTATATAAAGCCGAGGCGATGGCTTCCATACGAAGCGAGAGGAAGAGAGAGAAGGAGAGCGATTTTTAAACGCCGCCGGCGTCCCGTGGGGATTGATTCATTTTTATTTTTTCGTCGGATTTTTTTTGCAGCTTTATTTGGAGGAGAGTTTCGTTTGCCCGTGACTCGGTTTCCCTTTTTACTCGTGGGCACACGATGCTCGCGTTGTGATTTAGTGGAGCGCGTCAACGTTAAAGGATATTAATAGGCTCGAGAGTGGAACAAATGCTTTTTTCAGAATAACAGTCGCTTGATTAATTTAAATTGACAATGACTCATTATAACGACGCACGCTTAATTATAGCATAATTTTCAACCCGATGTAGCAAGCTTGTATTATACAGAAAAAATCGTATACACAAACGTCAACTCATCAGATATTCGAAGCGTAAGCAATCATTTAATTATCTTCAGTCACACAATTGTTTGACTGTTAATTCGATTCTTCAAATCGTCGATTGCCCGATTTTTTTTCCACACGGCACAACATTCAATCTCCACTGTACGTATAAGCACTATATGTACTTATAAGTAATAAATCGCAGTAGGCGAATTCGTATAAGTCCGTACAGCACGTGTCTAGACTACAGAGACGTTCATCGCCGATAGAATATTTCACAATGAACGAACCTCAATGCTAGAAGTCCAGCGTGGAATTCAGCGGCGTAGAGGCAGTCACGGGTACATGTCTCGAGGAGTTTGCCGTCACGCGCCAGGTACTTGTTGTTGCAAGTATGCAACGCGTAGTGTCCACCCTCGGGCTTGCCACGAGCGTCGACGTGCTCGCTTGGTCCACGGAATTCCAAGGTGAAGAGGGTGTCCTCGCCCCAGGGTACGGGAGCGTCCACATGGATCTCGTCCTGGGAGGCGCTCAGGTGAGCAAAGCGCTTGCGCCCGGCCGAGCGAAGGTTCACCTATGATGACGAAAAAAATTTTTCATTATAACTCAATTCTCGTTGCATGTATGCATCTGCAAGTATATAGTATACACGTATACGGCAGTCGCAATACACGAACGATCGCAAGCTAGATAGATTAATCCGTCGTCGTAAAAGTGAAACACGATATACACAGAGATCGAGAGAAAGAGAGAGAGAGAGAGATTTTAATAGACGAACCTCGGAAGCAAAGAATTTTTTCCTAATAAAAGTCGGCTTACAGACACGAGCCGAATCTCGACACTTTCATCGGGCTCGATAAATTTCTCCCGCACGACTATATGTACTATAAAACGTAGCATGAGAGAAAGAGTCGAAGATCCTCTTCCACGCGAAGACCGGTAAACGCGTATCGGACGTCGTGTCCAAGTCTATATAACGTAAAAAAAAAAACGAACTCGTGCGCACTATAAAAATTTTCCGACCAGCTCGCATACAAAACGCTCTCTCCGTCTCTCACGATATCGCGCACGATCGACGCGCCGCGCGCTCGCGAGCAACCCGAATTCGCGCAATTTTTGCAAACCCCCCCCCCCTCGCTTTGCGCGACTCTTACTTTTACGACAGGTCTCCCTCTCTCTCCGCGTGCATTATAAAAGTATACGTCCGTTATAATGTCCTCGAGAACTTTATACTGCCGCGATCCGCGCGGGAGATCGACTTTACAAGCGCGGCTCGTCTATAATGCTCGACCCGTGTATTTTTCAATTAATTGCATTTTGATGCGTCGATGCGCGCTCGCGTTTATTGTCACGGCCGTTAAAGTTAATACCTACGTCTCGATCGGATTACCCGGGCTCGCGGAGGATCAAAGATTGTCATTCCCACGAAGTGCGCCGATCGATTGTAAAACGTGTAGCTCATCCTTACCCCCCCCCCCCTCTCCCCCTGCGCTTTCCCCGAGAGAGGATGACGACCGAGAGAGAAAAAGAGCTTTGCAATCTGTTATACAATTATACATGTATATACAGGTTGGGGCTGATGTCGGAATCACGACGACGACGACGACGACGATACTGGTAATTCGGAAATTCGCGAGCTATCGGTGTACACTGACGAGTCGAGAAATGGGAAATTAACTTTGCGGTTCTGCAATGTCGTGGCGCGGGAAGATTGAAACGTCTCGTTCGCCGCGTGTTTAAGCTCTGGCGCTACGACTGGTCGCTTATACATAAATTAGAAACGATTGCTCGCGTGCTGTCGTTGGGTCGCTGAATGAATCTCTCGTAGATAAGTATGTAAAGAGAGACGCATAGCGATGGCTCAATTAATTCCGTTTGTTCTCGTATATGTATATATCCAACGATACCGAAAGTATATAAGCGGAGAGAAAATGTACAAAATCCAAGACGACGCGACGAGTGTTCGGTGATATTAAGCGTTCGACCGGATTTCGAGCGTCGTGAGTCCCTCCTCTCGGAAAGCTTACATATCGGAAACCGGTCGGAGCTAATTTCCTGCGTTTAAGCCGGCGCGGCGACTGTCGAAATCGGCAATTAAATTCAGCTCCTGACATTGCTTACCGTATTAAGACCGTTCGACACCGCGCGCGCTCTTTATCAGTCCGGAGCGAATCCATAAATTGGTGTACGGATACATATATACCTATAGATATATGTGTATAAATGTATGTGTACGTAAGTTGGAAGAACCGTAAAGTGGCGATAACACGCGCGCTTCATACACATATATATTTTGCCAGAAGTCGGAGGCGCATTAACGCGGAACTGCCGCGGACGTTTCGCAGGAAGCAAATATGTGTCTCAAAGCTGCTCTTCTCGCTCTAAACCATCTGCCGCGCGCGCGCGCGCTTTCTCCGTGAAAAGCTTCTTCGAGCTCGCGGTACATAATACGAGAAGCATGCGCGCGTGCATGTATGTCTATATACCCATAACTGCGCATACGTGCGACCGTTATGCGCTTTTTGCTGCTTCTCTTGCAGCCGCGCGGCGACGGCGGCACGCGCGCGGCGAAGTGCGCACCGAACACGCGGATCTATTTTCTTCCGCGCAGATATGCGTATCATCGCTCGTCTATGCGCGCGGTCTTGGTAGTAGCACATCGGCTCGCGTCGGACACCGCTAACGACGACTCGGTGGCACAGTTTTGAATTTTGCGAATCATGGTTTGGGGAATAAGGCTTTCCCCGACGAGATGATGCGAAATATTTTCAATGAAATTCCGGTTGTATGCAGTTCTGGGTCGAGCGAGCGCCTGTCAAAATTGATTGGAAATTCGAATTTCGCGGCGTGATTTGATTGAAAGATGAAAAAATGACTTTCATACGGTTGTATGTATTGCTTATTTATATAGAAATCAAATTATTATTTGTAGTAGTATTGTAGTATTTATGTAGTATTATAGTATTTAGAATTTTTCTTGCAAATGTTAAATGTCAAGCTTGAAAAGATTTTTTTTCAATGAATTTGATTTCTCTTATCATGCTCATAATGCATATCAGTTTCTTTCCATGCCCGTTTTGTATATAGTATCACGCGAAATTCGAAGTTTTTAATTACTTTTAAAAGCCTCTTAACTTTTTCGCAAAATTTTTCACTCGCACAATTTTTAAAGAAACTCGAAATTATTTTGCGATTTCTCCCCAAAACCATTAATTTAAACTTTGATTTCAATCGCCCATTCGTTTTCCAGATGAGAACCGCGTTAAAGTTTTCGTTCACGCAATCCCGAGAGCCGTGCGAATCTCGACACACAGTTAAATCCGTGTACAAAGTCGTACACTCTCCCCGACTAAGCGCTTATAATTTTTATGATTCCGTCGACCATATCAAAAAGCCTTGAATTCCGTGTATTGTACAAAAAGCGTACGCAAGCCGTGTGAGTCATTGGGTCAGCGACCCATCATCGCATATATATATACATAAATCTCGCGCAGACGTACATATCATCGTTCGCGAATTTTCTCCCTTCTTACAACGTAACAAGTATATCGAATCGCGGCAAAGAATCATCGAGGAACAAACAACACGAGCCAACGCCCGCGCGGCGATAATATAGCCCACCTGGGGTCTAGCGGCGAGATGCACGAGCCAATACTCGGACTCGCCGGGAGCCTTTGCCGTGCACTTGAGCTCGTCCTGGCTCGAGCCGAGAAAGTAGCCCCTCTGCACGTTCTTCAACGCCCATCTTCCGCTTCCTGCAACAGTATATAGAAGCCCATCATCTCGCTGTGTTAAACTCGCCGCCTTCCACTCGCCGTGCAATCATAAAAGAATATTAACGATATCGCGCTCGCGCGAATCGGCAGTATAGCAGCTATAGTATACCTATGTACACACGCAGGACGATCGGCGCGTCGCTATGTATAAAGCTGTACACATTATAAAACGGGACGTGCCCGTTTTACGATTCGAAATTGAGATTGTATAGAAGATCGCTTCCGCGATCACAGCGCTCTTCGCGTGTACACATGTATACACACACACACACACACACACACATGTACACACGCACACACATATACACACGCACACACATATACACACACATGCGCGCGGATAGGATGTATAAGCAACTCGTGAAAAAATCGAAAACAAGTGGAACGACTAGTGCGCTTCCGGCGAATGGAGACTATAAATTTTCGATTCTGTACAGTAACGACTCTCTGGCACACATCGCGCGTTAATCTCGCTTCTACATGGCATATACGTACAGTCGGAGAGCTTCGGTCATAAGTAGTTTACTATATACACGCGTACTATATATAACCGGACACACCTATCCAAGTAATTACACGTAGATTAAGACGTTCTCCTTTTCTTTTTCTATTAACGATTATCTTATCCGCGATCGTATATATACAGCGCGTATAGCTCTTGAGAACTTTATCCCATTCTTCTTCTTCTTCTTCTTCTTCTACTCTTTTTTTTCTCAACGCGGAATGCAATCCGGCCGTTGCGCAACTCGGCGCTCTTCCGAGGACGCGGAAGCGACGTATATAATAATAACAACGGCAACTATGCAACGACACAGCAGCGCATCGCACACTGACCGTCGCAGGCGAGCTGGATTTGAAAAGCGCAGCCCGGGTCGCTGGGATCCTCGGCCTCGCAGGTGACGTTGCCGAACTGGTCGACGGCGAGGTAGCGCTCGAGGTGGGAGCGCAGGTAGACCTGGTGCTCGTTGCCCTCGAGCGTCCAGAGCTGCTTCTTCTTCAGGCTCGCGCCGTTCGCGTTGATTTTGAAGCCGAAGGTCTCGGCCGTCAGGTACTTGAACTTGCCGTTTATCAGGCCGATCTGCAAAAAAAGGTGCGAACAATGCATAACGTGAGTTGAGAATTGAGGTAACATCGGCGCTGTAATCGATCGAGAATATAGTTCGACAAATATGGTCTTAGCGATATAATTTGAGTCTGCGGTGAGAGCAGTCCTTTTAGCCGCATCTCCCCACTTAATCTAAATTGTCTAATATCCATAATTACGACTCCGCGCAGTCTAACGCATATAATGCATAATACATACGCATAATCCCCGCGCCTATATCTCTCGATCTGTCCGATAAGATCGCGCCTAAGCATACAAGACACACCGCGTCACGAACTTCTCGCTCGCGAGTCGCGCTCTCGGCGCTATTTACGAAGTAAAAGCGGAAAAAGCGCTCGCGCATTAGCGCTCTAATAAATCAATATATTCCGTCGGACTGCAGCGTTATATACGCGCGCGCGGCTTTTAATAACCGCTCTCTGATGATGACTCCTCGGCGCTGCGCGCAGGAAGCGCTTCGGGAAAGAGAAAAAAGGAGCAGTAAGCGGGAGAGAAGCCATACTGGCTTCGAAATAAAAGTCGAGCGAAAAAAAGGGAGACTCTCCGCAGCGCACTCTTTCATCTCTCGAGGCAAAAGGCTAAAAGCGTCGGGCGCGCGGTTTCCCGAGCGACGACCCCCGCCGCCGCACGCGCCGAACGGAGAGCCGCGGCGCTCGAAAGTTGAAGCAAAAATCGAAAATTGAGTCCGCATGTATATAAGTCTCGTCGAAGATCACTCGAAGATCATTTTTAAATTTCGCGGGGGTTTTCCCCGCGGCATGAATTATGCGCGAATTCGATGGACTCCGACGAAGGCGAGCGCGGCTGTAAATACACGGTTTGCTCTCTGTAAACGATATACTCGTGGAGCTTCTTCCGCACGACACGCTCCCGAGCGAAAGTGGTATTTTATAAACGTTAAAACTCGCGAGAGCCTCTGTTATATACAACAGCTGCTCCGTACAGTGGCCGCTTTAACCCATAACTCTCTCTCTGTCTCTCTCTCTCTCTTATCCCGAAATGCGTTTCAGAAGTCAAAACAAACAGGCACAAAGGCGCATTAAAAACGAACTTCCAGAATCAAGGCTCGAGGGACAATAGCACGCACCGACAAAAAAAAAGAATCGTTTTTCTCTCACCTCGAATATCCCCTGTGTGCGCGCAGGAAAACACCCTCCCCCCCCCCCCCGGCTTTGCGCGACGTATATACATATCGCACGAAACACACGCGCGAAAAAAAATGTATCCACGAAGGGATACGTATATGTACATATATACGCGAGCACTGCGCGCGTGGGGTGTGCAAGCGATGATTCCGTTCTAGAGGGGGGAACCAGAGAGAGAAACCGCGGGGGTGCAGTGCGCCGAGGCTCAAGGTCGATATATACGAGAGAGAGAGAGAGAACGCGGCCGGCCATATGCGTGTGCGCAATTGTCGATTGCCATAGCTTTGACTACACGGCTGTATATGTATATAAATATATATTGTGTACACATGTATTTGTATCGGAGGCACGCATTATAGAGATGGGATGATAGAGGACTCTGGAATCGGGCGTGTTACTAATTTCGGAGTCGGCGCGAATTTTTGGAAGACGGCCAAGGCTGCGCGATGCTATCTGCGCGCTGCGTCCTTAACGATGCGCGAGAGACGCCGGGCTAGAGAGAGAGAGAGAGAGAGAGAGAGAGTTCGTTGCTCGTTTTTGCCGCCTTCCCTCGCATCGCGCGCATGTGCGCGAACGATATCCCCATCGGGGACTAGACGCGAGGGATATAGTGCACTTGTACGGTTTATTCGCGATTATGTACGCTTGACATTTGGCTTGCTCTCGTTATATATATATATCGATCCGATGAATCATTCCGGTCGTTAAAAGCGTAATTGAGAAAGAGATAGATAGAGAGAGAGAGAGATAGAGGAGAGAAACTGGGGTATATGTATAGGGGATTGGCGCGTACATACGCACACGCGCGTGGCTTATAGAGCGGAAAAGCCGCTGAATAAAAGGTATAATGTAAGCACGAGCGCTGCGCACGTGCAATCATTTTCTATATTGGAGCACTGCTATGGGAGGATGATTTCTCCATTTCACCGGTGCGCGATTTATATAGACGGTAGGGAATGTATGCGGTGACACGCCGAGAGACTTTAATTGTTGAGGCGCTGAAAATGAAAGCAATATACGGATCCGATTGCACGGATAATGCCGGGGTACGTGAGCTATGTGGTGTTATTAGAAAAGTTTATTATATCGTGGGTTGTGTATGGGACCGGCTCATCTCATTTTAATCAGATCAGCTGCTTCGTAGTGCCATAGTTTATCATCACAGATTCGATCATCCTTCAATCGATTTTTCGTATATACAAACGCACGATTATTATAAAAAAAAGTATTGATTCGCGCTATATCGATTATAACTCTCGACTTCCCTCGTCCGTCTCGCGCAAAGGAAAAACGCCGACACGAGCGCATTACCAGAATCGGACGCGATCGGATCGGAGAGGCTTCAATAATAGCCGCATATGAAACGGCCGAGCGACGAACGCGAAAAGAAAAGCGCGAAACCGCGGATAAAGTGAACAGGACGCGCTGCTTGCAGCAGAACAAAAAGAAGAAAAAGAAAATACGGAGAATATAGAAGAAGGAAAAATATAATGAATCTCACCGTCCAGCCTGTCCTATCGACTCCGTTCTCGGCGTGTTCCGTGCCGTTGCTCTGCATCGTGCCGCGCGTCTCTCTCGACTATATGCCGCTGTGCTTCTGCGCTCAACACTTCCGCGTCGCCGCTGCTATCTCTCCTTTCTCTCTGTCCCTCTCTCTCTCTCTCTCTCTCTTCTTTCGGTGATTATCTCCGTCGCTGCCAGAAACCAACTCGCTTCGCTTCTCTCTCGCTCGCTCTCTCTGGCTGGACCTCTTCGTAAATGCTGCTTTCCCTCTCTCTTTCTCTCTTGGCCTTACCGCTACACTCTCTGGACGCCTGGAAAATAATGAAGCAGAGAAAAAAAGGCGTTACTTAACGGTGTTCGCTGGGCGCAAGTGTTGATTGATATACGCCGCGGGAGAGGCGCACGCGCGCGCACGATGCAGGCGATTTTTCTCGTGTCCGCGCGCGGCTTGTGAAAATTTCGTTTCTCCCATTGTTAATCGGTAATGTTGCCTATTCATCCTCAGCCTTATATATTACGATGTCGAACACACATAGGAGTCAACGACTGCTATATATCACGCCGAACGCAAGCTTTACCGCTTGCTTTGATTCCCTCGCGTATATAATATGAGTTATGCACATTACGCGCGCGCGCATCTATATATATTATATATATTATATATACAGCTGCATTTACGGTTCTTCGTTCCTCGTCACCTGCGGACACCTTGTATAGCTGCGTTGCAGCTCTCGGCCAGAGTCGACGAGCGCGAGACAAAAGCTCGCGCGTGCACGCGAGAAAAGCTGAAGGATATCTCGTATTCTTTTTTGCGCGTAAATGAAAGGAGCGAGAGAGAGAGAGAGAGAGAGAAGTATATAAGTATAGTAAAGGAAAAAAAAGAATATGGGTAATTGCCCGCGTGTAAAATATACACGCACCACCTATACAAGTATAGCGATATATGTGTGTATGTGCTGTGTGTGTGTGTGTGTGTCTGGATGAATATAGGGAGGCATCGCATATGCGCGCAGAGACAAAAAGCGTGACTCAAGTCCGATTCCGTTGAGGGGAGAGGCGACAACAATGCCCCCCCGAGAAAAGAAGCGAAGCGCTCGCAAAAAAGAAACTTATCACATCGCGTATACACACGCGCACATTGCGTGTACGTGCACTCGCAGAGACCGGCACCAGGGCCCGAGAAGAGGAACTGATGATCCATATAGGCTTGAGTTCCGAGGCCGCGCCGCAGAACGCCGTCAAGAAAGAAGATACACGTGACGAAGAAGTGGCGCATAATAAGCCGCGCTCAGCTCCGGGCGTTTTGCCGCAAAATTTCTATACCCGACGTACACCGCGCGGTGTATACGTGTGCCGCGTTTCGTCTCGCGATTTATTATTGCACGCGGATGTCGCGTGTGCGCGCTGTGTGTACACGTATACATTTGGGAGAGAGAGACAGAGAGGAGAGACGAACAATGAGCGACGAGTCCTCGTACAATAATTGCGAGCTAAATTGTCATCCGGTCGCGCGGTTGTTTCTAGATTACGAAAGGCGCGCACTGCTGCTGATGTGCGCGCATTGCAGTTTGCGCGCGCGCGTGTGTGTGTGTATAAGTATATGCGCGATATGTGTAAAGATACATTATATACGTGTGGGTATATATATACGAATATGTGGGACGAGTCGTCGGTCCTCGAGCGACGGACTAATTGAATCGAGCTCGTTTTCGAGGGGGAAGGATTGCGCTCGCCGATTAATGGAGTACACTGCATGCGTGCGTACTTATATATATATACATATATATGTGCGTCATTGGAAAGAAAGTATGCATCGGACGCGCTTTACTTAAGTACTTATATTACCCGAGATTTCTGATTTACGATTCGGCATTGATTTACATGGAGTGTTCGTGTACACGTCGATATTACGAGGGGTTTGTGCGATAACGGTATATTGCATTGTAGATTTCATTATAAGCAGTGTCATTGGACTTCAAATTTCTTGTTTTAAGAATACACCTAAAATTTTCTTTAATCGAAGGGGACACTGCTTCTCTCAGCACGCAATGAATCGTCGAAAAATAAGGGCGGATACAAGCCGAACTTTCGCGAGAACAAAAACTATGCGCACAGAAAGTGAGAGGGTCGCGTCACGGGGGCCCTATATATCCTGGCAGTATCGATTGCCATGCTTTTCGCTGAGTTGTGTATACATGTATAGACACTGTACGAAACGAAGCTCTCAACGCCCGAGATAGACCGCACTGCGCAGATATACACACACCGCAATATGAGCGATGCGTCGATAGCGAATTTTTCGATTTTTTTTTCAAAAGCACTCGAGCTCGTCGATGAGAGTATGGACATACAGAGGACAGGTGAATAGACGGATCAATCGACTTCCTCTCTCGCATGATTTTTCATAAAAATCCCCTGTGCACGTGCAGCAACTGAGTATGCATACACACACACACCGAAGGCAAAGCACGAAATACGTACAATTATCAACCAAGCCTGAATAGCTCGTCTTTATATACACATACAAGCGCAAAAAAGTTTAGTTAAAATATATATAGAACGTTTGCGCTCTCTCTCTCCCTCCGCGTGTAGATAATATGTAAGCATTGTGTGAGAGTAGGCTCGTTCTCGCTGCGGTCATTTTGCGTGCTATACACCTGATGTATGTGTATATATGTATACGTGTATGTGTACATACGTACGGAGGTTCGCATACGCGAGCGCAGGAAGTTGGTTAAGCATCTTAACACCGAAGCGTGAAGAAAGACTATATAGCCGAAGAAACGCCGTTGCTGCAGAGAAAATAAAACTCAACCGACATGTATAACGGCGCCAAGTGTCTACATCTCTCTCTCTTTCTCTCTCTCCCTCTCTCCCTCGGTCTTCCGAATATTTTTCGAATCTGGTTTTATTGCCAAGTGGAGATGCATACCTACGTTTTTTTCCTTCTCTCTCTCTCTCTCTCTCTCTCTGTCTCTCTCTCTCTTACACACGCGAATCCGCAACTAGCCGTAGACCCACGCGAAATTCCTCAGCGCGGAGAGTTAGTCTTAAAAGTCGTTCGAGTATAGCCGGCAGCAGATGTCAGACGTGCGCGACGCGTAATGCCCTATCATTTGAGATAACGAGTTGGCCGAGGCGCGCTCTCTTTTTTTTTCTTCTTTGTTTTTGAATTTTCCCGCCGCCTCTGCTCCGGGGGATTGCAACTTCCGGAATGTGTGCGCGCGCGCGAGACTGACCCGCGGATTTTGCATGGGACGATCGCGAGGGGAAGAATTTTTTACGCTTCCGTTAAACTCGTCCCCGTAATTGCATGCGCATATTAAGAAGTCAGAGGCTTTGAACGTCTTACACCGGCGTGCACAGAAATAAATCTGGAGATTAAAATTTATAATTCGTACAGAAAAACTGCAGTATCGATTGGTCTTCTTTCTTAGATCGATTTTAGCTGTAAACTTAGTTGACTTTTGTCCTTGGCCGGTGCCACATTACCACCGAGTGGCACCGGTCGCGCTTATCAATTTTGTTTTTCGAGCGTCGCACCTTGTAAGTTGAAAAAATTTTTGTAGCGATTTTTGTAACCATTATTAAATTCTTTTGTAATTTTCTTCAAATTTGCGTATTGTAATTTTTAGCGCCGTCTGCGGTTTTTACGTCGTCGATGTAGTTCACGACTCATTTTTTAAACTTTGGTCATAATTTCAAATTGTCATTGTAAACTTTAATAATAAATTAATTTGCTTAGCCACTGATGAGGGGGTAAAATACCCCGAAACGTATGGCGTAGTTATTAACATTTGGCTCGAAGAGACGCATTTTTATTAACCTTTCAATCTTCCATCATCGAGCGATAGAGTCAGTTTCAAACAAAACAATTCTTTCTTTTCTGTCGAGCGCTCGCCTGAGTCTCATTTCGTATTATTTTTTCTTTCAAGATATCGCGTCTCGCAGAAGCTACACGCCGTATAGCTGCTGAAAAGATGAGCTTGGAAATAGACAGCGAGAAAGAGATAATTTATTTTTCTATAGCGATTGAAAGCGACGGCAGGTGCTAAACTAAGTGATCTATAAAAGTGAGCTAGAAAGAAACGCTCGATCGAGCGTGACGGAACTACTCGATTTCAATGTATATACGGGCCGAGAACG
Source organism: Philotrypesis tridentata (assembly GCA_018906965.1). Taxonomy (NCBI): domain Eukaryota; kingdom Metazoa; phylum Arthropoda; class Insecta; order Hymenoptera; family Pteromalidae; genus Philotrypesis; species Philotrypesis tridentata. The sequence goes on from JACCIB010000001.1 coordinate 16,293,441, forward strand.
CTTTGTTTTCCTCGCTGCGGTCTATGGTCTCGACGGAGACGGCATAGGCAAATATTATTGCGGCGTTTTATTAAAATGACGCAACGAATTCGCATCGCGATGCGTGTGTGTGCGTATGTGTGTGTGTGTGTGTGTGTGTGTGTGTGTGTGTATATATTATATATGCATTTCGCTCCAGAGAGTACTTAGCGCGAGTATATGACTCGGACGCGTGCGTCAGGCAGCGGCGCATACTTGGCCGGGCCAAATATAGAGAGGCTGCAGCACGAGTGCACCGAAACCGAGGTTGATCGCGTGTGTGAGTGAGTACTCGCGAAATGCCGGCGTTCAACTGCGTGCTCTCTGCAGAATTCAATGTATAGGAGTGTAAAGGGCAGGGTGCGATTGCTATGCGATTAATATACTTGAAGAAGTTTCGTTAGGACTGCGCGATTATATCTGCGATTAGTATTTTTTGGTTTGGAAGCATTTTTTTAAATTTATTGTTTGGGGAGTTTCGCGTGCGATGATTATGAAGACTGGAGTTTGGATTTTTCATTTTTTGAACAAACTCTTGTTATGCAGGTTATGCAGGGAACAACGTTCAAATCTTGAGAGAAACCAATGAATTTGGAAGATTTTAAACTATTAAAATTCCTTAATTAATGAAAATATCCCGTATACTTTGCAATATATAGAATACATGTACAATAGAATCGAAAATATATCGTTGCTCTAAACATATAATCTTGTATTTACAACAAGTTATATACGAAGTCTATAGCGTCACAAATTGAACGTGAAACCATAATCATATTATTTACGACGTTCCACACCATAATGATGTTCAAATTGCTGTAGTCGTAGCCATGCATCATCGAAAATCTATTTATAAAAAATTATCCAAACTGCGTTAACTTACACATGAATCTAAGTTAATATCCTACAGTATTCGCATACCAAAGTGGCGATGAATGTCGTTAAAATTAAACGTCTCATCAAAATAAGAAAGGAGTAACTATATTACACACGAAAGCTGCAGAGAACTCATTGAGTGCGATATAATTTGATTGATATATCGCCTTCCCGCCAAAGTAGTTAGTGAATCGCACCACAGCGTTTATGTATATAATACGTTTTTTTTTGTAAAGGTGCGCGGCAATTAAAAGGATCATGAAAATACAATCGCCTCTGAAACGATGTTGAAAGCTGTACCAGACTCTCTCTCGCAGTTCCAGAAGTTCGCGTAATTAATAACTCGCGAGCGTTTACGACGTTTCTTTTTCGCGTGGCAGTGTATGCGTGACCACGCTGTCAGAGCGCAGCGAGGGAACCTGCAATTTTCGAGCTCGTTTATTAAATTATTTATTCAAAGGAACACTTTCTTAACACACTGCACTTGCAGCCGATGATATACGCGTGAACAGCAGTCCTCATCAACAGGTTTTCGATATAATATGTATACTATATATATAATATATGCAGAACGTGTACGTATCTTCAATTTTGATCCACTGCCGCGACGATGATGGAACGAATCATCGGAAAAATTAATTAATTCACGCGCGCATACACATCACATAAACGCTGTACAAGTGCTCCAGTTTGTTAATAAAATCCAATGCACGCGCATTATGCGGTGAAAGTATACACACGCCTATTATGCGAAATTAAGATGCCTCGAAAGAGTTTGCTCTCTAAATTTTTCAACTGAGATTTCACTTTGCAGCGTGTCGTAAACGGATCCGCACATATATATACGCGCGGCGTGTACATAACGACCGCTAAGCAAATATCTCCCTTCTGCACAAACACCGCACGCTCTCCGCCACATCGGGCTCCTAATCGAGTGCTATTTTAATTTAAAAACGAGGTACTTTCTACGCGTACAGTAATTCGGTCGATTGATTTCTGTTACAAAAAAAAAAAAAAAATTAGCTCTGATGAGACTGCGACAAATTCAAATATAGAAGAGTCGCGTGTCTTAATAGTCTCCCTGTATACATGTCTGTGCGCTACTGGCACAGAGAAAACAGCGCCGTTTTTTTCCACATCGTCGTACACCGAGGCATCTGCATGAAAATCGCAGCGCAGCAGGAAGGTCCAGCTGTGCAGCGAAAATAATCGCGTCGGAGAGAAAGCCGCGCGCGAGACTTACGCATCGCGTCTGTATTTTCCCAATTAGAAATTAACTAGACCGATTAACTGCGAGCGCGTCGGCAACGGCATATAAAGCCGCGCGCTCTGTTGTAATTAACGACACTGCACACGCCGGGATTGCCTGCGATGCGCAGATGCGCGTGCGTTTTGGCGCGAGATTCGAATTTTCCAAAGTACGGCGGCGAGGTGAGACCAGAGGCCGCAGAAAAGGGCAAGTCTCTGTCGGGATGATGAATGCTTTGTTTGTCTTCGGGGCACTCGCGGCTGCGGATGCTTTCTTTGAGAGCGAGGGAGGAGGCTGCACCGAGCGGAGTCCGGGCGCGAGGGAAGATTATTATGAAAACTAATCAAAGCCTGAAAGGAAAATCTCGAGAAAGAGAGGGCGGCGGACGGAGCCGCGGATGTTCAAAATTAGACCCGGCTTTTCCAGTAAACGCGCCGCACACGCGCACGCACTCGCATAGCTGCTTACTCCTGCGCGAGCCGCACGAACGTAAGTACAGAACGAGACTCCGCGCGTGGACTTTTCCTGCAACGGGTGTCTGGAAAGAGCTCAGCTGTTCCTTCTGCCTCTGATGTATTTTCGTGGAGATATATAGCGCTAATTAGCCTCTCTCTCTCTCTCTCTCTCTCTCTCTCTCTCTCACCCTCTCTTTCTCTCTCCAGGTCGAATAAATTTATTGCCGATGGCAAATTATAAATAATTAAAATATACATGCGTCGGTGCAGGTAATTAGCAATATTTACCGCTAGCCACCGCGGTGATTCTGCAATTAATAAACGTATTTTTCAATGATCGTTAAACGTTAATTGCAAGACTGTAAATTGAAGATATTTCAGGTATTAGATAAACATTTTTTTTCCTCTTGCTCTTTTATATCGAAACATCAGTGCTTCAATATCGTTCTCGTCGCGACGACGCGAGCAGCGCGAAAAATGCAGCGACGCATGAATCGTTATACAGCACTTGTAATTGTCGGACAGTAAAGCTGCGCGAGCCGGAGAAGAGAGTGCAATAAACGGCTCCGATAATGACCCCTTTAAGTGTATATAAAACGAAGTGAGTCTCGCTTTTGAGACTCCACGCTGATATAGAAGAAAAATAATCCTACTTCGCCGTATCACTCGAAGGGTATATATACACGGGAGATTACATGGGAAATGGATCATATCCGTGAACTGTTGATATACGCACATGACACACACACACACGCATACACGCAGAGACGCAGTTTTACTCGATTTTTCTTCGTCGCTCGCCGATAAAATAGAACACACCCCGCGCGCGCACTTCCGTATGAAACACCTCATCAATCGAGCCCGATGCAATCGCCGATCTTCCCGTAATCCGAATACAAACGATCCCGCGCGCGCGACTCGTAAAACACTGACACACGACACTCCCACACTCGAAAGCGATCAATCTCAATACTTAGTCGTTTATTACAGTTGCCGCATTACGTTAGCAATCGTAATGTAATATATACATTTATATATATATATGGAGTCGAGCCACTCGCGGAAATCAGCGAATGCATGCGGCATATATAGGCGAAGCGCATATGCGAGTCGGATATTATTCGAGCGACTCATATACAAGACTGTCGTATATTGTCGTCGACGTCTCGCGCGCTTTCTCATGTTTATAATACGGAGATGGTGCGAGAAAGAGAGAGATAGAGAGAGAGAGAGAGAGAGAGAGCGAATCGCGTATATGCAGTGCGAGACACTATATACACGGCGAGAAGAAAGAACTGCTGTACGAGCGGTTTATTGATTAAACGAGGCGTTCACGAGCGAATGCTTCGAAGCTATATATATATATATATACACACACACACACACACACACACACGAACTCCAGGCCGTGGGTCGCGAGAGAAATTTTTGAATTCGTGGCGAGATCACGCTGGTTTGGGGATTTATGGTCGAGATGTGGAAATTAGTTTCTGTAATATTATGCGAACTTTTTTAAAGAGTTTATCTGGCTGCTCGCGTTGTGCATTCTATTGTGTGATAATATATAGGCATTTCTCGGCGTATACGACGTGCTATCTTCATAAATAATGTATGCAGGACAATGAACTTACAGTACTTGTGCGCTACTGTAGCTCTATACGGAAAGAGAAAAATCAATAATCGATATATTAGTTTCATGGGTTTGTATATATAGCGACCAATTATGTCGTCGTCTTCTTGTTTCGGCAAATTTAGCGTAAGCAAGGAAAAACTGACTGAATGCTACATTTTCCGACGGCTTTTTACGACTTGACAATTTCAATTAAACGAAGCCTTCGCGCGTTTGTTTTTTCCAAAAACAATTCCATCCTAATTAAATGTTGCATACAATGCAATCTTTCTGATGCAAAGCCAAAAGCATCGTTCAAGTGTTTTTCTCTCTCTATCTACCGAAAAGAAACGCAAGCGTGTGCCAGTAAATGCCTTCCCAGAAGAAAAAACAAACCCCTGACTGGAAGACTACAGCGAGATGCATAGATAGGCGATGGAAAGCACGTCTCGAGGCTCTTGATCGCTAGAACTAGAGTAAAAAAGCGTAACGAGCTCGAGACTGGCTCTAGTGCTCGCTGTCTGTTATACACTGCAGTCAAGAGCTTTTTCAGGTGCGGAGCGACTCGACACAGAACGAATTTATTCCTTTCGTTGTGGGAGAGCTTTCGAGCGGATTGATAGGATGCGCGACAAAAGAAATAACTGACTTTGATGGATCTGTTTTGTGAAAGAAAACGAAAATCTGCAGCACCAGGAAGTTTTTCTTGCGGCTCGAAAACTCTTGGATATGTCGGTAGTTGAAGGGATTAAAAAAATTAGAGAGTGTCAGAAAGGAATTCATCTTGAGTATGCGTGCAATCTGTCTATCTTGGTATGCGAAATTTTATTTCTCGATTTATATTATATGCATGACGTGCGCAAAATAACGCATTGATAGCAATACTTTTCTCATGCGTCAATTAGCTTAATTTCTGGGGAAGAATTCAATAAAACAGGTCTAGAAAAAGATATGCTCCGTTTTTGAAAACACAAGTATATATAAGTGTACCAAAAAACATTGAACAAAATTTAACAGACACAATTACTAAAAAAATTATTCAAGTAATTTTTACCAAATAATTTGCGCACAGTCGTACACAAATAAAAGAAAAAGAGAAACGCAATGATATTCGGTTGACAATGAAGCGACGAATAAGTCGAGTTCCCACGTTAAAATCAACGGAAATCCCAGCATCACTCTTGGCTCGTAAACTTCCCTCTTCTTCCGAATAATGCGTCCTCCTCGGAAACTTGCGCATAAAAAGCCTGAAATGAGTCACACTACTTACTGCAGGACATACACACACACACATACACACGCGCGTGAAGGGGAGGAGAGAGTCACAACAGTTCGTCGCTCGTCGACTCGTCAAAATAAAAGCCACCCTCGAGAGAGAAAGAGCCATAAGTACACGAAAATAGCGCCGCGACTAAACAGCGCTACTGCGTACGTTGTGGTGTACGGTGTGTTACTTGAGTATTATGCCTCTTTTAAGATTCCGAATAGACGAAACGTGCCGTACAAGCCAAGAATTATCACTTCGTTCTGAGCGACGTTGTACGATATGGCTGTGCAAGTGTGCAATTTCGCTGACCATTTCGTATACTCGTGTACAGTGTATCTACACGACACAGAACAATGAGCATTTAAATTACCTGCCTTCCAATACGTTAAAGTTATCAGAGACACAAGAACTTTTACGAGCTAAGGGCGCACCTTTACGACGTAAAGCAAAAATTTTTTTTTTCTTCGCCCATCGCGTCCTTTGTTCACACACAACGAGCTATATAGTAGACACAACAGCTCTCGTTGCAGCAAGTACACACTGCATATACATGCATATACACGCTCAGATCGATAAGAAAAAACAAAGCTGTCCCGGCAAAAAATCGCCCGATAAGAGCGATAGAGCACCGCGCATAGTGCGACGACCCCCACATTGTGCGTCTGAGAAAAAGTATCACTATGATACATGCATACGGGTTAATCATACATACTTCAAAGCGGAGAATCGACCCTGAACCTCGCCGAGTGTGCGTATGAATATAGATACGCGTGCGAGGAAGTCTCGCTTCGGGATTTTCACCCTCGCAAGCGAGAGAGAGAGAGAGAGAGAGAGAGAGAGAGAGAGTCAGTCGGCGTTATGGAAGTTCACGTATGCGCGCCGAATCGATCTGTATAGCCAGGGCTCGTGGTGTGCTTCTCTCTGTGTCGTTATCTTATGCCGAGCCGTTATGGATCAGAGAGAAAGAGCCGAATTATAATCGTAATATAATTTTATTTTTACGACTGGCGGGTAGATACATGCGCCAATACAGATACTTGTATGTATTTGACGTAGTGAATTTGAATGCTATTATCCGATGTATTATATGGGCTGTTAAGATACCGTTCGGTTTTGTGTTTTATTTTTGAATTTATGGAGTAGCTTTCTCTGTGGAAGTATTTTAGAAAGAAAAGTTTCAGCGCGAGGCCAGAATAGATATTGTCGGCAACTCAATTTTCTATTTTTTGTTTTTTCAACGTACAGCATAACGAAACGAAGGACTTTTTCGCGAAAAGCTTCATTGTCTTTTCACGAGCAAAAAAATACATTTCCAACTATATATACACGAGCCTCAATTAGTCACAGCGGAATGTAATTAAAAAAAATTGTTGCGAAGGAAAATCCAACGAGGAGCGCACCTTGCCAACGAAACCAATGTGTGTGTGTGAGTGAGTGTGTGTGTGTGTAATTCCGAACCGAAAAGTTTTGAACAATAATTGCGAAAATTCATGTTTAAATCATGCGCTGCATTATTCCGCAAAGTTACAAAATATTCGAGATAGAATCCACAGAGGCGAGAGAGAGAAAAATAACTGCATCTTTCGCGTGATAACTCACCGCTGATGAAACTCTCTTTCTCTCTCTCTCTCTCTCTCTCTCTCTTTCTTGCACTCCGCGCCTACACATTTTCATGAAAACCGAGAATATAAAGCAATGCACCTTTTTATCATTAGCGTAGACGAGCGGCTTCATATATATACACAATGTTTTAATCAGTTTTAATTACTCGGCTTTCTAGACCGTAGAGCGCAAGTGCAGTAGCAGCAGCGGCAACGAGAGCTAAATGCACTCTGCGCTATTCCAAACGTTATATACGGCGTATCACGAGAGCGTGCCGCACGTTTCTTCTGCTGTCTAGTGTGTCATCTAAGAATTCAGCAAGCTCAGCGAATTCTCGCGATGTCTGGAGCTCGTAGAAACACTTTGTTCCTTTCCACGTCATTCAGATTCGCAATCACGAGCTTTCGGAACACACCGACGCTTTAAACTGTGTATATACATTGTATCACGTATACCTGCGTACCCCGGCGAATCGTCAGCAGGTGTTTCGAATACTCGCAGCACACCTTATACTTGAAAGTATAGAAAATTCGCGCGATCAGCTCGCATCCCTGATCGGCGCCAGCCGACAGATAGAAAAAGCTCGACGAGGATCCGCGCGAAGGCCGGCGACTATGCTTACGGCTGAAAATTAGCTGATAATATCGATCGCACCGGGCCGCTGCTCGGCTTTCGCGCGAGCATCTCCCGTATATATACAGATGTGCACGCACGTATATAGATACAGAGAGACGCGCGAGATGGCGAGCACGGGAGGGCGAAAGGGCGGAATATATACGACGAATCCCTGGAAGTGCGCGACGCAGCATAGCACACCACAGCAGGCCCGGCGAACCTTTCGCGGAGCAGCCATTAGACACACACAGAAGCACACACTTTCTGACAAAGAGCGCGTGTATTACCTAGTGCTAGTACTCACCGAGTCAAGAGTCCTCGATAAAGTCGTCGCTGCGTGCGTGCGTAAGTAAATCGATCGAGCTGGCTCCGAGCACAAGATCCGCTGATTCGAGTCGGAAGTAGAGCCGGTCTGCGTCTGATAATGTATACGAGACGAAGTGTATATCTATATGGGAGTGTGCAATACAAAAAGCGCACGTGTCGGCCGAGCGAGGCACGCGAGTCGACGCTGGTCGGACTACTGACGAGCAGCTCGAACGAACTCGCGAGGAGTCTGCGGCGCTGCTGCCGGCGAGGAAGAGAAGAGAGAGAGAGAGAGAGAGAGAGAGAGAGAGATGGTGCGAGCCGGCGCGCGAGGACACGGGCGTACGATGGTGGGGGCGCAGGGACGAGCCGCCTGATGTGTGTACACTGTACACACACCGAACGCGCGATGGCCCTGAAAATTTCGGAGCAAGGGCGCGCCCTATCTTGGATTTTTGCGCTGGATTATTACGTGTTTATATATGCGGTTGTACACTGAAATCTGACGATTATTACGAAGAATGTTCGCGATTCCGCGAGTAAATACGGTTTATACAGTGATGCGGTTTTTAATAATAGCTTTTCTTCGCCTCCCACTTCCGTTGTAGAACACGGTATCAACATCGCTGCGGGTGATGTAGGCAAATGCGATGCGATCGACAACTGTGGCTTCTTTTGGGAAAAATGTGTAAAGCGGGCTTTATACATGCTTATGATATAACTCCAATTTGCCATTGCTTTTTTACGTCGGGTCATCGAAAAACAATGTCTACTCCGCAATTTTCACCGGGAACTTGCTATGTTACTGTTCTCGACAATTTGACGAATACCCAGAGAGTCGTGAAACAAAAAAATTACCTGGAAAATTTTCTAAGTGAAATTCGAATACTCGGAAGTGAGTAAGTCACGGGGCAGTAAACATCACCCGCATCTCGTTTCCGGAAAGCCGACACCTTCAATGATCCGCCGCGCAGTCAACGCCACCCCGAGCTATATAACCTATACGGCCCTGACCGTGTATCGAAGGAAGGGTGGCGGCAGCACAGATGCATGTGTGCGAGTCGTAGTAGTAGGTATATATAGTGGGAGGACAGGACCAGAATGTGCATCGAACTCGTCTGCTCTGTATAGGTACGGTGAACCCAACTCTCTCTCTCTCTCTCTCTCTCGCTCTCCAGTTTGCTCTCTTTCTCATTCTCCTTTCCGCGCGCGCGACGGCGGCGACTCGTCCTATTCTTTTTCTCGATGATGGCATTCGAAGGAGGCGCTCTTTTTCCTCCTCTGCGAGGAATGACGATTTAAATTTATATATTCTTTATTTGACTCGCGCGCAGTTATCGCCGCTGTCGTTGAAGCTTTTGTCGTGTTGAGCGAGTGAGGATGATCGTGGGTGGGACCGCACGGTATTGTGTATATATACGTGCATGCATACACGTATAGATGATATGGCGTGATTCTTATGCTGATTAGGGGGTGGGTCCCGTCGCCTTGTTTTGAGCACTGTGACTTGGATATCATTCGGTCTTGAACTGATTTAATTGGATGCCTTGGTAATTTTGGGTGTCGCTATGAGAATGAGAGATATTTCCTAAGTTTATTAAGTATGATAACGATGATACGTAAGTATCGATTATATCTAGTCGTGATATGGGCTTATCTATAGCATTATAAGCCATAATGCTGTAAGAAAATGCGAAAAATAAAGTAAATGTTCACATCTAAATAGGAATAACTATAAACTTACAATACAGCAGTGGAAATTTGAATTTACAACATTTCAGGGGATTCGAAAAATCCAGGTAAAAAATTTGAATTTCGCGCCGTAATATACAACTTTGTAAGGCGATAGCTTTACCACATACAGAAAAGCACTAGTATACCTCGCAATTCGTTCTAATTTCGTTTCATACCATTAACTTAACAAGAAAATAATTTTTTTTTTCCCGTTAAATCAATCGACAAATCCTTTCATCGCATCGCAGCGTTTCATTTAGCTCGATTATATTGTAGAACGCATGCGCTCACACATCCGCGATTTATTTTCCTACCAAGCGAGGGAAATTCAAGTCTAGTTCTCTCTTTTCTCTTTCTCTCTCGCCGCGACACGGCAGGCTGCACAATTAAACGCCATATTAGCTTACGAGAAAGAGAAAGACACGGACGACGACGCGAGTTAAAAGTCGATCCTCCGACATGCCTTCACATATATATTATATACTAAACGAAGGTTGGCGAAGAGCTGCGTCTTCAATTACTCGCTCAGCACTTTTTTCCGTGGAGCGCGTCTCGCGTACATATACTATACAATATACATATATATAATGAATACTGCAACACGCTGTGCTCTTAATCTCTCAAAAACGCGGGCGCATAGCGACGCTTTACAAGCTGTCGGCAATAAACAATGCAAACACTATCTCTTCCAATTAGGAGCTGCAGCTCTTTGTATAAACTACACCGAGAGCGGTGAATTACACGGAAGAGCGCGCATTTAAATATACAGTATACGCACACACACAACGCCAGCGAGATCATCGTGTAAATCTGCCTCGCGGACAAAATGTATATATATATTATATATATGTATACTATACACGCACACAGACATTTTCTATAGACGCGCGCGCGCACCTACGTCTCTAGTTACAAACAATAGCTACAAAATAACTGCACCGCAGCTGCACCGATATATACAGCGTGGCGCTGTCCGGCTGGCTGCAGCGCGCAGCCTCGGTTAATTAATAGCGAATTAATTAGCCGCGTGGTCAGAGCCGCGCGCGTGTAAGTACACGCACATCGTATATATAGTGTTAGAGCAAGAGAGAGAGAGAGACAAGAGAAGCGCGCCGAGATATCCGCAGGGGCGCGTGACTAACGAGCTGGATTTCTGGAGCGATTATATTCCGCCGCGAGCTCTTTTTCTATAATTTCCGCGTGCTGCAGCGCCGCGAGAGGAAGTCTTGCTCGCGGTGTGATTTGGGAGCGGATAAATTTCACGAAACCGATCGCGTTCCAAAGCGCGAAATTACACATGCATAAATCTCTCGGCGTCGCCGCTGTATAATAAACTCTCTTTTCCATATATAACATAAGTTATACACACACGCCTTAGTATACAGATAATTGCATCTGCATCGCGGTAGCATTTCGCACCTCATCTCGCAGACCGACGTTATACGTGTGCGCGATGCTCATTCGATACAGCCCACAATTCTCTATATTACACGTACATAAATGTGATATAAGTATTTGTATAGCGCGTGCAAAAAGCTCGTTAACTCGTCGCGGCGAAATGAAAAAAAAAGAAAAGAAAAACACGCAGGAAAGTGCGCGTGCGTACACTGTATGCACACACGAGCAAAGTGGAACGAGAGCTCGCGGAGATTTGAATTCAGATGGAGAATGGATCGCGCCTTGCACCGTTGCGCTCTCTGCAAATATTCCAGATGATGATGCGGAGATGATTGTTATATTGTATCTATATATATATATATATTATACGGCGTTACATTTATAAAAAGGACTATATGATGGATGGTCTTGACACTGACATTTTAGCGTTACAGATTTTCTCCATCTCTTATAACGAAGCGATTGTGTTGTGTATATGCGCGCGTTTGGCAATAATTATTTTAAAATCGTTTCTGCGAAACGGCTTTACTTTCTGCGATTCGCTCATTGTTTGTTTAAACATGCATATAAGTATATGTGCGGAGAGTCTTTGTTGCATCGCGGTGTATTATTATTTGGCGCTGCGGCGTCATCAGACATTTGAATAGACGAAGTTATAGGCGCAGTCGATGCTTGATTACATTTGGCAATGCAATATGTAGTATATACCTATAGCAGTGGCGCGAATCTTAGTCTTGTCTATGTCTATAAGTATATAATATATATACAGTAGCCTTGACCTATATTCGTAATTTCGTATAGTTGTTGTTTTTTATTTATGCGGTGTCGCACTTACATATTTGCAAAGTAATCAGACTAAACGTACGTAAAATATGCATTCAAATTCTGTTTTTTCAAAGGATTTTTTACCGAAGCTGAAACATTGAATATTTTCAACGCCAAAGAAGAAACGTTGGAAACGTAATACGATCACTTCGTTAAAAATATAATTTCCGTTTCGATGACGCATTGTCCATTGTATCTATGGAGCGCGGCTGGCGCAAAAACTTATAACTTATTGCATGCCTTTTCGATTCTAGACGAAGGAAAGTTTTCACCAAAAGCGTCTAAATGAACTTTCTATGCGCGAATTCTTTTAACGAACTTACTCTGCGCGAGATATAAAGCATACATTTTTTCTTCTTAACGCCGTGTTCGTCTTAACATTGAGTACAGCGCTAGTTACACATCACGTATACGAATGGAAGAGTCATCGGAACTCAACCATAAATTGCGCAGACGGCCCACGAAAAAAAAATGAGAACAAGAGCAATGGAATTAACAGCGTTCGCGCCGCTGCGTCTATTTTCGTTTATAACTGCGATGGATATACGTATCGTACAAAAACAAAGAATAGCTTTCATCGCGCGTAATGCTGCCACCCACATCAAAGTTTGTAAGAAGCGAGAGCTCGACGAGCTATCGGTATCCCCGCATCGCCGGCTCGGCTATAGAGCGGCAATTAAAAGTGATTAGACAAGAAAAACGTGGCAATCGAAGCACACTCGATGCCGATGCAGTTACGCTGTAGGATATACAGGACTATAAATGGATCGACCCTGGACTCCCACGATCGCAGCCGATAACTCGTTGCAACAACCTGCCGGTCTTCGGCGACCGAGTCCTTACACTGCATGTGTACTACATGTACATATTTTGCTCTCATTTTTTCCTCGTTCGTCGATTTCCCAATTGTCGCTCTTTACTGCGGATCTCGTCAATTTTTCTTTATAAAACTCTCCTTGTAAACTTCTCGAATTAAAATTACATTGCGCGTTACGCAGCATTTCTGTCGACGAATTAATACATCTCGTACAAACAAAACAAAACAAAACTTACACGCGACAGCTCACCGGAACAGGTGATATCGAACAGGCCACACATACTGATCGGAAGTGGCTGCGGAGAACGTGAGAAGAATCGACGCTTACAAGCGTCTGCGTACACTTATATGCACATTGCACATCGATGCATACTTGTAGTCGGCAGACGAAGTTGAAAGATCTTTATACTCGGAGTTGCGCAGACCACGCGAGAGTCTAAGCGTATAAAAACGTTAATTAAATAATGAGACGCAGCAGTGAAGACACGATCCTCTCCGAGACAGCTGTCAATCACACGTATACCGATTTTTCGCGCTAACTAACCGGTTACTTTTTCTCGTCGTCGGACTCGCCAGAGCCATCCAGTTACAGGCAGAGCAGCGCCTATCGCACAATTGTGAAATTTAACGCGATTCAGTGTAGGTGAAAAAGTTGCGGCGTGAGTTTCGATGATGTAATTTACCATATAGCACGGAAATAGCTCGACAGGTGAAACTATATATACGTTTGTTCGTATAGCTATATATCTATATTGCCAATGAGAAGCTGTAAATTGATCTAATTTCTAGCAAAAATATCTGGAACAGAGTTCAGCGCACGGCGGAGTGCAACGCGACTAATTTGGCGACTATGCGCGCAAACACATTGACCCGTAGGCCCGCAGACGCAACAACAACAACAAAAATATATGGCGCGTGAGAATCGCACCTTTGTTGCATATATGCGAGAAACACTCTATTATGCCCTGCTATATACGTGTAAACCTGCGTATATATGTACATGTGTATTATATTCGAAGAAACAAACGCGCGTATATAGCTGCACGTATAAACGGGGTCGAGTTTGGAAAAAAAAGAGCGAAAAGCCGCGAAACGTCGATGCGGCGTGTATATACGTCGAGAAATTCACACGTGTGCCGACGACGACGGCAGCACGAGTTTCCTGCGGAAATATATAAACACATTGTGCGTCCCACGCCTATTGTTGCTGAGTTATTGGACGCGCGTTTCAACCTTCATGTGGTTCAAGTTCCCTAGCAAGTTTCTTTGGAGTGCGCCGCATCAAAGTGCTACCTTGAACTTTTTGCATTTGAGTACTTGTGATTCGCGCGTATTACGGCAAGTTATATACGCTTTAATTCGATCAGCCATTTATCAGATCTGACGCCGAGACAATAGAATTTCGTTATTAAAGCTACGATAGATCGAGTCGTTATTTTAATTGACGTACTGGATGCAGCAATTGTTAGACTGTTATTACGCACTTTACGCGCTTCGTACGAAATTAATTAAGAACAAAATGCCGAGTACATTTATATAACTATAACTCTCGAGGCAACCTTAAATTTTTTCTTTAAACGTTATTTTCCTTTATGATCTCTCTAATGCTTTCTATACGTTATTCTGGGTCGTAGAAAAAATCCATAATATCAGCTTGAACAATTGAAATATTGCTTTCGATTTATACTTCTTAGCCGCGCTAAATTAAAGACTGCTTCGAGTTCAGCTTTCTAGCGTCAATTATGTATCTATCGCAGTGTACAATTACCAGTGATAATACAAAGCGTTTTCTGCACGGTTCCACCGATCTGTAATCAAGTGTACGAATCATTATGGAAAAGTTGCTTTGACATAGAAAAAAAAGTCAGTTTTCCTATAAACGCGATTCGAGAGCTACCGTTCGGTTTGCGCCAGAGCAAAAATAAAAGCAATTGCACTTTGTGGAGAACCAAGAGAGCTCTCCCTACGTATTCAGCGCTTCCCATCGCTTTTCTTTCAACTCGCCGCTCGCGTCTACTTACTCATACACATTACAGGTATATCCTTAACTTTTTTCGAGCCCCATTTTTGCGAACACACTCACACGCACACACACACAGAGGCACAGGTGCACAGTGCATACGTATATACATATTACATGGCCGCATAGATGTACGTACTAAGTTAATTGGCCGGAGGAGGCTCGCAGGGGCCCATTAACGCGAGTCCGTGCGCCCGCGAGTCGAGTTCGCTGACCGGGGCACAGCAGACCGTGACCATTATCGCGACCGTGACCGATTTGTTATTAGCGCGCCGGTGCTGCTGGACTGGACACGATGATGACGGCAGAGCTATTGCGACCCAAATACCCATTTCTTCGTCGTTGGGTGGAACTGAGAATTCTGTACCATTTTTAATCGATGAAAGTTGTCATTGTTGTTCAGCTGAGTTGTATGGTTAAAGATATACAGAAATCTTAGCAATCATACTGATGGACTACAGAAGACGAAGTAAGATACGTGTTAGAAAGTTAAAGAGATACGTGCGAGTTGTAACTGGGAGAAGATCGATTTATATAGAGAGGTTGGAACAGTTATCGACACCGGTAGTGATAAAAAGATTAATCAGAGATGATGCAATTATTTATATTTCGAAGAATAGTGGGTTAGAAGTATGGCTAATCGATTTATATATGATTATTACGTTTTAGTTTGAAGAGTTCAATGATTAATTTATCAGTCACAACGGAAGAAATTATAGAAGAGAATCAGAAATTTTAATCGAAATAAGTAATTGAAAACAGAAAAAAATAATAACTGAAAATAAACGTAAGAAGTACTTTATTCAACTTGACTGATGAAAAAACTCATCAATAGTATGATGTACACGTTAGAACTAAGTGTTTCGCATAAAATTGCATAATTATATAAATGAATTCGATCTTTAAAAAAAAATGTACCTATTGAGATAGTGATCAAAATCATAAAATTATGAAGAATGAAAAAAAAAATTTTTTTCTATTTCAACTCTGGAAGTAACTACTGGAAGTGGTAGTAGAAAAACGTATATTTGCTGCAGTAACTGTATTCACGAGTACAGTGTTCACAAATATGTATACATGATACATATATATTAATTATATATATATAGTATACTATGATAAATGTTTATGCATAAACAAATGCATCTTCTTGCGTACATAACTCGCAATTATGCAAAACTTGCACCAATAATTCTCTCATACTTGCATACCTTAAATATTTGCTTTATATCGTACCATTTTCGGTTCACGTTCAATGTCATATTAATCGTTTACCTTGACAAGAACAAGATTGTAAGATGGTCAGTGCAAAAAATTTACTTGTATTACGTGTAGGTACGCGTGTATGTGTGTCTGTATTTGAGTGTAAAATATGTTCTTATAAAAGTGCAACATGCTAAAAACACATGACGTAAACTTCTTTATCTAACAGCTAAATCTGGAAACACTAAAAGGTACTCCAAATTTTTATGTTAACTTTATCTGATAGATAATCTCAAAAAATATTTACCAATCCCTATAACTTCACTTATAAGAATCAGAATTCCTTCAATCGGAGACTCATTGTACGTCGTTTTTTACGGTTCGTATTGCACTTGTTTGGTTTTTTTTTAAATTGACAAGTCTCTAGAAAGATCTAAATTTTCTTCACGAGAATATATTATTTATATTTATAACAGGTTCATTCGTTGTGCACTAATTTTCTTAAGAGTTTAAATATTCAATCGGCACTATGCTCTTATTAGAAATTTTAATACTTCGTATATATTATTACTTATTCCTTAAAATGCAATGGATAAATAACAGGATTAATCGTCTTTATATGCATACTTTAACAGTTTAACGCCAGTATCTCGCGGAACTATGGACAGAACACACATTCACAGAACGTAATGCAGCTACAAAGTATACAGTATAAAGCAAAATAAAGTACTAATTAAAACTCAATCAGCGCTCTTATTGCTCAACAATAATTAATAGTTAATTAATAGTAATAATCATCAAAAATTATGGCATTACTATAGACACGCCGCTAACAGCGAAATTGCAAAAGCATCGAAATTCATCAAATACGTTTTGGCATACGAGAATTTATCCGTCCTTAATCGTAATTCCTTATAATCGTTGGTCAAAACGAAGGCGAAACAAACCCCATCGTAGTATCATCATCAGCGGATTTTCTTTCTGTTCAAAAGAGAGAGAAAATGTTCCCATTTTATTCTTTCCAATCCTTCTTGATGTCAAATGACCACTCCCACTTCAGATGTTCGTGTTTGTCGTCGTCGGTAAATAGGGAACTGACGGTGTAAGAGCCCCGAGCCATCACACCGGCCGGCGCGTCTTCGGCAGGCGTCGTGTAAGACTGGATCTCCGTTTTTGGAGGATATGAGCCCACCATGTGTGTCATTTTATCGACTGAAAAGCGAAATTCAAAGTTTTACTGAATTCTTTCAAAACTACACTTTTACGTAACTTATTTAATCATATCAAATAAAATACTAATATGAATTATGTATCATAGAAAAAAAATTATACTTTTATGAAAATTCTAATTAATTTAAAATATATTATATCATGAAATAAACAACTATAAATAGTGTTATTAATACTGTTTACTATAAATGAAAACTAATATCTAAACTTCTTCAATATTTATACTACATATTTTATGCTGTACATATGACAGAATTCCATTGTGTGAAATCATGCAGACAAATTTTTTAAATTACCTGTCACTCCTAAACATTTTTAATTTCCACGTTTGCAATTAAACAATAGTAAATTCATACATATTAAACAAATACGTTTACCAAAATTACTACTTATGAAAAATAGAATTTACCTGGCACACCAAGACGGTAAGTCTTCTGTACATATTTTAATCCATGGACAATTTCTCGTTGTACAATGAAATCAATACGAATTTTGTAACTAACACCCTCCTTAATAACAAATGTTTGTTTCTTCAGTTGTGTTAAATCCCCCGTCAAATCCAATTCCATATCAGGTCTATCGGCTACGCATAGTGCAAGTTTCTTAACAATAACTTTTCTTGGATCATCGGGCTCTGGAAAGATGAAAAGAAGCATGAAATAAAACTATTGCGTCAATAATTAATTTCCCTTTCAAAAGCCACACTTAC
Source organism: Philotrypesis tridentata (assembly GCA_018906965.1). Lineage (NCBI taxonomy): Eukaryota > Metazoa > Arthropoda > Insecta > Hymenoptera > Pteromalidae > Philotrypesis > Philotrypesis tridentata. The sequence goes on from JACCIB010000001.1 coordinate 16,311,374, forward strand.
CAACAATAACACCACCAGCTTTAGCTTCTCCCAACAGAGTTTCCTTGTACTTTCTCAGACTCTCATCCTCCTTGTCAGCCTCCAAAATTTGCTCGATACTCTTCTCTGGTGGTGGCTTGTAATTTGATTCCACTTCCAAATCCTCTTCCACAGAGTCGATATGGTCTAGGCCTGGCGCAGACATCTTTTAAAGTACTATCTGTTAATTAATACAATAATAATTAACTCAAGTATTTAGCGGATCCAAAGAGTAAATACTCCAGTCATAGAGCAAGTAAAATTTGTCAATCGTGCGATCAAAAGAGGCCCAACAATGAATCCAAAATTTATCAGCCTTTATCATGTTATCAGTGTTAATAAATCTGCGTTGTAGCGCAAACGACTGTATTAATATCTATATGAGTCAAAAAGGAGCGCGACATAGAAAGAGGAACGTGACAAGTCTCAAGAGAGCTCTTTTAATTCCGTCTTTCTTGCACTCGCGCGCACTTCTCTCTTTCGGTCTCTAGGGGGTGTCATCGCAGTTTTGAAGCTAAAACAGCAACTCTGCTTCTACAAGTACAGTCTTTCTCAAAATTCCAAATACAAAAGCTGTACGAATGTGTAAGTATACACTCGCGGTCTGGTAGCCGGTATTTCGTTGTGATAATGTACTCGCAAACTGAAACTGCCCCCCCCCCACCTCCGCGGCCGCGCCACACACACACACACTGCACATACACACAACCGGGATAGCAAGGACGCCCCTATATATACGGTTAGCGCTTTCCTTTTCGTTTCGCGCAATTTACTTAAGCACGACACCGCATAAACGTCGCATAGCTATGCTTTATTAGGATTCGCCTCACGGAAAGAAAAGTATAAGTAATGAATGCAGTTGCGATTTTGCGAATCGCATCTTACAGCCTTTTCGAGACTCGGACGATGACAGCGTTCTCGCTCGCGCCTTTTTTCTTCTCTTTCTCTCTCCCTCGTCGCCTTCTCTTCCGTCCGCTCCAAAATCGGCGACTGCGGAGCCTAAGTTAATACGTGCACGAAATTTACGCGATCAGGAAAACTCGACGAGAGAGCCAGGCTACTCGTTTGCGGATTCACGTGAATGAATAGGTATTAGACTGAATCGCGATGGCACCACGGGAGAACTAACTAGCTCCAAAGCAGCTCGGTTAATGCTTAGCTAAGGAGACTATATATCAGCGACGCTAATCTCGTGTCGAGGCCGTGAGCTAATATCTCCCGAGGACAAGTCTCCGCGTTGGACTCTGCAAATAATAATGGTTTTAACGCTATTTTACCTGCTTGCGTATATATTTACGATATTATGCGTACGCGGCTCTTCTCTCAAGCGGCTCGCTGTAAGTACTGTCTCGAATTTTTTCGCTCCACACACCGACAGTACCAACACCCTAATATATACTGTGACGAACTGTACACCTATATGTATACTGATGACGATCGTCTCGCTCGCCTATATATTCCTATATAGTACTGTCCTATAGCTATATTTTATGCTACATGCGCTGCTGTATAATCTCGCAAATTTCGTCGGTTTGGTTTCGTTGTTCAAAGCGACATCTGGTTGCGAGTTCATTCCTCGTTCCACGGACCACGATGGTATGTGTACAAAACATATATATAGCTATATATATACACACTAGTGTAGTTTTACCCTCCATGGTTTTACCTCAAAAGCTGCGGTTACACACTTGTTATTGTATTATGTAAATACTTATTACTTAGATGAGCATATGATTTACAATGTGGTACATCAAAATTCCTTTGTAAAACGTTATTCACTACTATGCTTATAACTATGTAAATATGTGTTCCAGCGTGTTTCAAACATTCGGCAGATTTCGAATACTAGCTATATACGCGGTAATTGCTGAATGTCGTTACATTGTCGTTTATCGAACAGACCTTAATTCTTTATCAATTCAAAAATAAATATTTAAAACTTTGAAGACTTGGATAGCGGTCAAAACTATTATAGATTTTTAATTTTAATCCTTTTTATTACTCTATAAAAAGGAGATTATTATCGAATAGAACCATTCATAATTATGAGCCAATTCAGAGCGTTATCAAAAAATGTCATTGGTCGATAGGGTAGAACGGTAAGACGACGAATTCGTTTTTTCGCTTGTTTTAACTTCAAGGAAAAAATAATCTACGTGCGCTTGGACAATTTTCTCTGGGGTATACGTAATAAAAAATAAAACAGTCGCAGCTCGCAGCATTACAATTGTTCGCTATAACCGTTTAAATAAACGCAAATACTTTCTAAAAAAATAAAAAGTAGTAAAAAAAATTTGACATATTTTATGTCTATTTTGAAAAATGGGGCTGCATAATTATATGGTAACAAACCGTAAGAGGGTGTTCCCAGCCCTCCAGTAGGTCACATCAATAAGGACCCTTCATAAGAAGTTTAAATTCCTTTACCTGCGTCGTTGGCTACTTATACCGCGGCTATACCTGCCGCCTATGCGATGGCCTGCTGCCTGCTGCAGATTTGAAAAGGGTCCACTTATATTGCGGCGTCGCGCAGCAGGCTTGCCTCACACGATACCTATATACACAACTCACTCGGCGGCCGTTACGCTTATTCTACGTGTATAAAGTAGTCAGTCTTCCAAGATGCACCTGACCTAACGCTGCTCCAAAATATTTTTTTCCGTTTTTTCTCAAACGAAACGCGAAAAATAAACTTTTTATAAAGTTATAAAGTTTTTTTTCGTGTGAATCGTCTCTTACATTTTTTTTTCTTAATTTTTTAAATATTCTTCTTGTGTGATTCGATAACTATTTGTTATAAAAGTGAGCACAATGTCATGCAAGCAATGAAAGAGTTGGTAAGAAATAAGAAAATTCTTTTGTTACATTTATCAACTTCTTTAATGCAAACTAAATTGATCATTTTGTTATTTGTTGTTCAGATGATTAAGATAGAAATGAAAAAATATAGAGTCGAAGCTTTCATAGTTCCCACTAATGTTAATAAAGAAGTGGATTCTAATCAAATAGATGATGTAAAACTAGCTAAGAAATTAAAGGACTTATCTATATCTTCATTGGATGAGACAATTGATCAACAGAATAATCATGAAGATGAGAAAAATCTCAATATTGATTCGAAAATTTGCCCTAAAGTAAAAGATCAATCTTCATTGGAATTTTCAGAAGTATTTTTTGAAATCGATGAGCATATCTATGATGAAATCGTTTTACCTGAAAAAAAACAAGAAATAAAATTTAAAGAGGTGAAACCTAATACTGAATACACAAAGGCCTTTTTTAGAGTTGAAGAGCCTGTTTATGATGAGCCTTTTGTTGGCAGTTTCACAAAAATAAAGTATCAACAAAAATATCAAGACAATGCTCAACAATCACCGTGGATATTAGCTAACTCAAAGTATAGACGGTTTGGAATGGTAGCTCCTAAATTACCTAAAAGATCAAGTAGTTTGAAATCTATTGTTGAAGATATTGAACAATTTGATGAGACTTTACAAGAAATTTGCTGTCATGGACACAAAAATGGTTGCTTACCTAATCACCAACGTCCAGAAGACATAAGTGAAGATATATTTAAAGAAAATTGGATGCAAAGATTAGATGCTTTAAGAAAACTTGAAGCACTGCTAAAAGATAAAGAAGTAGCTTTACAATCACGAGAAAGACTTCTATTTAAAAAAGAAAAAGAATTAAGAATTTTGGAAAGGCTAGTAAAGGACAAAATGAAACAAGCAGAACTATATGCAAAACGTTACAAAAAATCTGTGAGTTCTGAAAGTATTCTAAGTAATGATAGAGACTTAGAGTCTAGATCATCTAATGGTTCAAAAGGGTACGGTGTTAAATCAGAAGATTGTTTAACTTTGCCAAGTTTACGTTCAAAAACAAATTCTAGACTTTCATTAGAAAGTAGAGAGAGAATTTTAAAAAATCCTCCCAACTCAAGAAGTTCACTGACTTCAGATAGACTTAGCAACAGAATAGGTAGTGTAAGATTGAGGTCAAAACCTAAAATAAGATATGATGATTTAGATTCCACTTTATCAGCAGATATTGGAGATTCATCTTTTGTAGTAACATCAAGAAAATTTGATCCCGAAACATTTAAAAAACCTGCTGCTTTCATTCGATCAGCAAGTGAAAGAAGACCAAAACTAGAGATGCAAATAAAACCATTGAGACTTTCCTCTGTAACAGAGAAAAATGAACATGGAGATGATTTTGCAGAAGTGATTGAAGAAAAAATGTTTAAAAAAATTAGTGAAAACATCTTAGCCTCTCAAAATAATGAAACAAAATTTCTAAACTATGGTCTTATCGATGAAAAATCCTCTGTTAATGTAAGTGCAGTCAACCAAGCGGAAGCTGCATATCAAAAAAGATTTTCTTATTTAAATTTAGAATCAATAAATAAAGCAAAATCCAAAATTATAACTAAAGACAGACCAACATCGTGGAGTGAAGATACAGATGATTGGCTAAAGAAAAAAAGATTAGCTTATAACATGGCTACAAATAAAACTTTGTTTGAAAGTGCAGCAGAAAAAGAAAACTTAAATGATCAAACAAGAGTAAATAAATCCTTAAAAATTCATAAAAAAAAGGAAAATGGTCGTAAAAAGTTTTCGATTTTTCGTTAAATGTAGAATAGCTTTAAATTTTATAATTATAACTAATGTATTGTTCAAAAAATAAAATATCAAATTTGTTTGAATGTTGTGTGTCTTTTTATTTATAGTTTGATTTTTTACAAATGCTGAACAAGTACATTCTAATGCAAACTCAAGATCATTAAGAATTATGACAAAATACTACGGTTTGAATGAAAAGTTTGTTTTACTGTTATTGTAGTATTGAGGAATAACATATTTTAGTAACTATTACTCCATTTTTTAAAACAATGTATTACCATGATGGTTGAGCAGGAGGACGATCTCTTTTGTAAAGAGCTGACTTATCTCTAAACATAGTAAGTCGTTCATCTTCCATTTTTTCCAATTTCCAACCAAGCAGTAGTCCAAGGAAAGGAATTGTTGCAATAAGATACTCTCTTCTCAAGTTAACTGTTTTAGGCATGATTGTAGTAATTATTGTACTTGAACTTCCTTAGTTAAGTTCGACTTCCACTGACGAGTGCGACGCCAATCAGCATATACCAATGAAAGTGACACAGTTGGAAATAAGATAACAACTGAGTACTTTCTTAAAAATGAACCTATGGCACCCATGAAACTGTAATAAAAAACAAATTATAAATTTAAAATAACTTTCTAATAAACACATGAACTACTTTGTACAAAGTACATTCGAGGTTATCTTTGCCTGTATTATTGAATACTTGGTTATATAACCATAAATTGACAATAAAATTGCACTTGTCAATATTCTTATTGGCTTAAATGGTGCAATTGATTTGTATGATTTCGAATATCTATAAATATATACGAAAACAAAAATAAAAAAGTATGGTACAAAAAAAAAATTTATCGATTTGATGTTTATGGTTGACGGACTCTTTTCTCGGCAGAACTTAAAAAATAGAATGAACAATAAATCAAAGATCATTCAAACGATTTATATCAAATTGGTAATATTACCTTCCAGCACTGAAATTGAGAAAATAACACCGGTAAAGAAAAAAGCGTAAGTATTTATTATTATTGATTATTCTATAATATATTACTTTCGTGTTCTTTTCTTGCAAGTGATGTCGTGCAATCAGCAATATACCTAGCTATATCCTTCGATTCTAGTGCTTTTGTGTCAGCTGATGGTTCTAGCCAGTGGTCTCAAAAGTAGCCCCAAGATCCCCGCGAACGTTTGAACGTATAATGTTAGATGAAAAAAAGTGCTTAAATATAAAAAGTGAATGTACGATAATTACTTAAAAATTAAGAAAAGAAAAGTTACTACAACAAAAATTTGTTTTTTACTTAAATTATAATTATAAATATTCCGCGAAGTTTCCCCCGTACAGCATACTAAATAATTTAATTTCAGATTTATAGGCGATAGAATACCACTGAAAACGGTTGTAATAGCAGTAATAACACTAGTCTTAATAGTTTATGCTAAATAAAAGTATTAAATATTGCAAATAACATAAAATAAATGAAAAAAGCAAAATAGCCCCTTTAACGCTATGCACAGTATTAAAGGGGCTATTTTGCTTTTTTCATTTATTTTATGTTATTTGCAATATTTAATACTTTTATTTAGCATAAACTATTAAGACTAGTGTTATTACTGCTATTACAACCGTTTTCAGTGATATTCTATCGCCTATAAATCTGAAATTAAATTATTTAGTATGCTGTACGGGGGAAACTTCGCGGAATATTTATAATTATAATTTAAGTAAAAAACAAATTTTTGTTGTAGTAACTTTTCTTTTCTTAATTTTTAAATAATTATCGTACATTCACTTTTTATATTTAAGCACTTTTTTTCATCTAACATTATACGTTCAAACGTTCGCGGGGATCTTGGGGCTACTTTTGAGACCACTGGTTCTAGCTCTGATGCTACTTATATTTTACCAGTTTACCAACTTTAGTTCTAAGTATATCACTAACGAAGCACAGTACAATATGATGCACGTCAGCACGTGTTGAATGTTGCCGCTTATTTTTTATTATTATCATTATTATTATAAAATTTGAACTGTAATTTACATTTATATATAGCCAACAAGCAACATTTTTAAAATTTTAATATAGATTGGTATACAATCATTTTGAAATATTATTAATATTAGGAAGATGTAATACAACTATAGACGATCGATTAATATTGCAAAGATGATCAAAATTCACAGGTAGTGAAGTTAAAAATTATTTTAAAAAATGTGCACTTTCCGGAACGTTAATTACTGTAACATTATTAAACTTTGTAATCCTATATTTTTGTGCTATTAATTAATCATGAGAATAGTAAAACTCATAGGTTATGTTTGAATTTAAATATCAAATTCATACTTCCACAGGTGACCACGCGTGTATATTTATTTGCCGAACGATCGAGGCAATAGCATTTGTAAATAATGTATATACTACAATGTTAATGCAGCGAAACTTTGTCGGTAAAAGTATCGAAACAAGTTCACTAAAGAATGGCGCTAAAAAGATTGATTTCGTTGGATTATTTACGTTTCAATAAAATTTACAAAAACCAGAAAATAATTAGATTTTATCATAATTTAGAAGAAGTATCTGCAGTTACAACTCCTGAAATAAAACGACTATTAAAATCTGTAAATAGTACTGTTTTAGAAGGGCATGCATGTCTTATAACAAATTATCCATTATGTGAAGATTCCAAAAAACATAATTGCAAATTATACATAAATAAAATAACAGGTAATACACATTTTTTATAGTAATTAATTTGAAATTTAAACTTATTTGTAATAAATAAAAAATTTACATTAAGATTTTATTATTAAGGATTCTTCATGTGTGGAAATTGTAATCGTATTGGACCATGGACTACATTAGAAAGAATAATAGAGCCTAAAAAAACAAGGAAAAAATCTGAAGAAATAGCATTTCTTCGCAAATCAATAGATTTATTATCTGATTACAGTGATCAATGGAAGAAATTAAAATTATCAAGTGAATTGATAGGAAATTTATCTGATCACGAGTATAACAATGTTGTTGAAAAATTTAATTTGCAGGTAAATAATCTTTTTTTTTAGAGAAAATCAATTTCTTCAATTATATATATTATTTTATAAATTATTTTTATTTGATATTTTATAGCATGTACCACAAGAAATTATGTCGCATATGAATTTGCTTTATAATGAGTCAATGCAGACTATTTATTTCCCATTATTAGCATTTAATGGTTTAATTGTTGGATATAAATCTTTATCTGCTAATTCTAGTGTCACAAAAACGGTTCCTGAGGCCAATACTAGTGGCATTGTAATTTATAAACAAAAAAGTCTGAAAACAGATCCAACAGCTGTTATTGTACACAATATAGAAGATTTGTTAGCTATTGCGTCAAATAAAGCTGCTAATTTAATAATATGTCTTCCTTATGGATTACAAAATATACCTCAACAAATACTACCAAATTTAGAATCTTATAAAAAACTAATTTTATGGTTTGGTAATGACGAAACAAGTTGGGATTGTGCAAGACATTTTGCAAAAAAACTTGATGAAAAAAGGTGTCATTTTGTAAGGCCCACAGACTATCAACCTCAACCAAAAATTGCTGCACATTTAGGATATAATTTAAAAGAAATCATTCAAAATGCTACTCCAATTTGGCATAAAAGTATAACTACTTTTCAAAGTTTAAGACAAGATGTTTTAAGTGATTTACAAAATATAGATAAAGTCCAAGGTGTCAAATGGTCAAGATATCCAACATTAAACAAAATTTTGAAAGGTCACAGAAGAGGAGAATTCACAGTTTTAACAGGACCAACAGGTAATTAATTATAATTTTTTAAACAAATTTAATAAATTATTTATTGTTCTTTTAATCTTTTTAATTTTTTTTTTTTTTATAAAGGTTGTGGTAAAACAACATTCATAAGTGAGTATTCATTAGACTTGGCCTTGCAAGGTGTTAATACATTATGGGGAAGTTTTGAAATAAGAAATGCTAGATTAGCAAAAACTATGCTACAACAAATGGCTGGTGTACTATTAGAGGAAAATTTGGAGAAATTTGATTTCTATGCTGATGACTTTCAAAAATTGCCAATTTATTTTATGACTTTTCATGGTCAGCAAAATATACATGATGTGATGGAGGTAAAATTTAAGTTGTAAATAACAACTATTTCACAATTATTATTACAATGTATATGTATTCTTCCTTTCAAGGCAGTGGAACATGCTACATATGTACATGATATTGCACATGTAATTATTGATAATGTACAATTTATGATGGGCATGGCAGATGAGTCAAAATTTGTAGACAGGTACATGAAAAAAATAATGAATAAAAACATATTATGTATTAGTACATACATATATAAAATTCTTATTTGTATATCTTTTAGGTTTTGGAAACAAGATAAAATTATTGCATGTTTTAGAACGTTTGCAACAAAATTTAATTGCCATGTTACATTAGTAATTCATCCTAGAAAAGAAAGAGAAGATGGAGAATTAACAACATCTTCAATTTTTGGAGGTGCAAAAGCAAGTCAAGAGGCTGATAATGTTTTAATTATTCAAGACAAGAGGTTATCGAGTATTCGTGGGAAAAAATATTTACAAGTAAGATTTAAAGCTAAAAATGAGTTATGTACAATTTTCACAAAGATATAAATATCAATATTTTTTGGTTTTCAGATAGCTAAAAATCGATATTGCGGAGATTTAGGAATGATGGTTCTTGATTTCGATAAATCTAGTCTCAGCTACGCTGAAAAAAAGAAGCGCAAATCTGATAGTCCAGAAGAGTCTAATCACGAGATTAACTTTGTTGGATATTCATGAATTTTTGTATATTTTGATAAGTAGTTATTTTTTACACAACAAAATTTGAAAATAGTTTTGTAAAAATAATAAAAACGGAAATGCATATTTATATGTAACAATATAGCAGATGATTGTTAAATTAGAACGGTACAGTTGCTATATTGTTGTTATGCCTTAAAAAAAAAATTGTTTTAAATAAAATGTTTTTGTATGATAATTAGAACAAGTATATTTATAAATACATATAAAACCACTTTTGATTAAACAGTACATAGCGTTTATTATTACGTCATTTTTATCAGTCTCGGATAAGTTGAATTCGGCGCCTTTTCGATATATCCCTATGTAGTTATATAATAGTATAGTGACTGGGACACTGCAGTACTGACAGTTTACACAAAAGATCTGGAGACAAAATGGCAATACTGATCTAGTTCCCTTAGATTCCCAACCACAGATATAATGAATATAACCAATAACCATCACATCAGTCTACGAGATCGTTGTAGTAATAATACACTATTTATTATTTTGTAAAAAATAAGTCATGGCTGATGAGGACGTAAACGGTGATTCTGACGAAGTTCTGCAAGAAAAAGCGCAAAAGAAAACAGCTAAATATGACAGCGGAGCTGCAGATTTGGAGAAAGTCACTGATTATGCAGAAGAAAAAGAAATATCGTCTTCCGAAGGTTTCTCCAGTGTAAGCTATCCTTTTTTTCACCACGTGCTTCATTTCAAAAAATATTTAAAAAAAAGTTTTTATCAAATCTGTTTAATTAATTTTATCGTTGTTTTTTACAATTTACTTTATTACTCATTCATTACCCATGCAAAGGATATTCCTAACCTACAAAATGAATTTGATACTTTTTATGAAAAATCTTTGTGTAGACTACAGTCATATTTATAATCAAAATAAAATTATTAAAATACAATTATCACAATTTTTCTATTTATTAGGCAATGTCCATTATTGGAGACAGACGCAACAAGGAAGCCGCAGAAAAGAAAGCAAAAGAAAAAGAACTTTTAAAAGTTTCTATTAATAAAGAAGATGTGGAAATCATAGTAAGTAGACATTTGAATTAATGACTCAACCCAAGCTTACGTATACCTTTTTTACAGATGAAAGAAATGGAAATCAACAGAAATTTGGCTGAACAAACTTTAAGGGAACATAGAGGAGAAGTTGTGGAAGCATTAATTACTTTAACTAGCTGAAACTTTACTTAAGATAATTTATAATATAAGAAAATATAAGATTACGAACGACGAAACTTATAGTGTGTTACTTGTTCAATATCAAAATCTGATTCATTTGTTATCATCAAGAAAATCACACAATCCAAAGACTAATAAAAACCATTGTTGAATCATTTCCATATAAATCTTATTGATTTTATAATTTTCAAAATTTAATGATTCAATCTGATTCACTCAATACTGAATTACTTTTATGACAATAATTGGGTGTAAGGATAAAATAATAACATAGTTTTTATAATGAAAATGTAATTTATTTGATGTGGTGCAATGACTTAAAATAATGGAAAAATGAATGTATGAGCTGGTTCTGATGAGCAGTGCTTTGCACCAGGGACTGCCGTTGTCATAATGTTCTTAACAAAAGGCTTCAAAGTTAAATGCAACACAAACATGGAAGTGCATTGGACAAAGAAACATCGGCAATCCATAGTTCACTAGTACTGATTTCCATGATGAGGTAACATTTGTCTTACTTGTACTTAGTTTATCAAATTATCCAGTCATACGCTCATATATTCTTGCTGCAGATCGGTGTCATTAAACAATAACTTTCATTCGAACAATATTACCATTTAAGAAGATCGTTGATTATTACAAAAATTTTCATTATTTTGTCGGACAGTCCCAGAATATACAATATACAAATAAATGAAAATTTTAATTATTTATACGCACGTTCCTAAGCATTTTTATTTTCAACATACTTTAGTTTGATAAACGTAAATTCACATACTTTGACGCTTTACGCAAGACTCAATCTTAATTTACAGAACTCTTGTAGTCACACACGTATAGCGATTACTAAGTCGAAAATTTAACTATCACATTGCGCAAACTAAAAAACGTTAGTCTTTTAGAAAAAGGAACATGCGATTTGGAAAATAATCGATATGGTAAAATTAATAGTTATCAATCAATTGCATATTGTGCTTAAGCTGTGTTGATTCTTATAAAATATAGATATTATGTACATCAGAGACTTTAACGACTTCTATTTTATGGGGCCGTCCGACAGAGGTCGATACTTAATGGATATTTTCACTGGCTGCCAGGATCGACTAATTAGGACGTGGCGTTAAGTTTCAAGAGCAGGAGTAAAGATACAGTTGCAATTGTTACAATGGACTTATCACAGAACATGTATGGCATGAATATTCATTATCGTCGTCATTAGTGTAATATTAGGATATTAGATTCAAGAACTTTGATAAAAACTAAGTTGGAGGATCAGGAAGCCAGTAAAGTACTAAAAGATGATTATTGTTGTCTCTGGTTGCCCATAATTCAGCTCGAGCGGCGTATATTTTTTCCATTTTTCTTTCGATCTTTAACAGTTAATTACGGAAAACGATGAATAGTTTTTGCTATAATTGACTACGCTTACTATACATTTTATTTAGCATTTTTGAAATATTTGCCTCTTTACATCTAATAAACGCCAGGATCAGTATCTCTTCGATTTTTCGATTCCAATCAATCATGTATGCCAATAAAATCAATAACTACAGATAAATATACAACTTTTTTACAATGTAAAAGCAACATAATTTTTCGGTAAATTATGGACAACCGTTAAATTTGAAATTGAAAACGAAATTCAGATAAAAAAATTTGCCTACCAATTCAATAAAATTAATTACATTAAATCATAGAAATAGAAAAGTGCCCGATATATTTAAATACCGATAATTCATGATTAAAGTTTTTCATAAAAAAATGATCAAGCAAAAGGATAGAGTAGACATAACTGCAGACAAAAAATATACAAAAATACAGGGCACAGGTTGCACATAGCATTAATAGTAATAATAATCGTACATATTGAGAGAAAGAGATCATATAAAATGCTAACTAGAATCATTTACTCCATTCTGGAAGAGTTTGATGATTTACAATTAAAAATTACTATCCGGTAATAAACAAAGTGTCTACAGCCTCTCGATGGAACCTTCACTGAGGCCCCGAGCCAGATAAAAGGCTCATGAACGAGAGGTATCGTTTGATCCGCTGACAAAGGAACAAAATTGTTAATCGTCTGGCCGACGCCTATCACATCATCTGTGTTATTTCGTGGCAACGTAGTGAGTTTAGATCGTATTGGTCCTCTGTTGGCTAGCTCTTGCTCATAAACGTGCCATCCTCTCAATACGGAAGCAAAGGGCGGAATAAATATCCATTTTGTAGATCTCGAGCAAAAAGAAAAAGCCATTACACCCAGCTTTCAAAACTATAAAATGGAGTAGCTTTCCTTGTTTGTCAAAACGTCATATCAGTGATGGAGATATACGCGAGATGATAGCAAAAAGGATAGCTCCTATTGAATAAGAGATAAACGTCGATGATGTGAGTGGCCAGCTCGGTGGTAATCAATTTTTTGATCACCTTTCGCTGTCGTAGAATAAACAGATACAATGATGTTTCTGAATATTTCTGTATTGTTTTCGTTACACGATGCTGCTTTTTCAATAGTCTTTCATCGCCACTAACACATCTTTCTCGTTCTTCCGTTATCTTCCTTTCATACCCTTTACTGTAGCCTTCCCTATGTCTCACACTTGAACACAGCTGTTTGCCAAAGGTGCGCCTGCGTTATACCAACTGGCCTTCAATTTCACTTTACATGACTTTTTCTTTTTTTCTTCTCTCTACTATTATCCTTTTAATTGTCTGTCCGTATCTCCGATAAATTTTGTTTTCATTTTGAGTGGGCCAGAGGCTGGCGCACCAGGAAACATTTATTTAGCACTACTCTTTTCTCACTGTACACAAAAGTCAAGAAGGATGTAATAGAGGTGGGGGCGATGTTGTTGTTGTACCCGGAGTTAGAGGTGATTGCTTTCAGCTCTGTTTAACACGTTTCCGTGGCGGACCGATAGGCGGGATTTGTTGGGTTGCGAGTGCCCGAAAAGCCTCTGCGATGAGATTTGGATGCGAAGTTACCATTGATTTAAATCCTGGTGTTTCCATCACATCCGTTGCGTGCCTGAAAAATATACACGATCTTATGAGTTTCCGAATACAGCCCAGTTTTTCACGACATGAATAACGAGTAACGAGAATGAATAAATAACACATGATGTCTTACGTATTGATAAAGTCTATGGCTTGCGCCTTGAGCTGATCTGCACTGTGAAGATCGGCAAGAATAAGAATATCCGCCGCATTGTCGATGGCTAAGCTTGTGCAAAGTGCTTCTTCACACATGACCTTCAGCCTTTCGAGTGCATATTTGTCTGCTGCAGCAAGCAAGTCGTCCGCCATCTTTTCAAGATTTGCAGCTTTGCCGGTGTATATAAACCGTAGCATTTCTCTAAATACATCTTGATCAACGTCGGTAATGTCCACTCTGTTCTGCTTTCTCTCCTCCATTTCGTGTTCAAACATGGCCGAAAATACTGGGCTTCGCGCTGCGGAAATTGTAATGAAATCAATTAATTTTTATCCATTATGTTAAAAACTGTTCTAATTAGAGAAGCCTTGAATGTCAATTGAATGGGAGACTAATTTTCCGCGTACTTTGAGAGAAAAAAACGAGGTTAGTGGGTAAGCTGCTGCGAACTTGATAGTAGAGAAACACAGTTCTTGACATAATCTAGTTGTTTGACAAGTGTCTAACTGATTAACTCTTAGTAAGTCTCTGCATTGAATCAGAATGACGGGGGGAGGGGAAGCGGAGTGTCTAAACGCATGAATAAACGAACAATAGGTAAAAGGACTGACCGGCCAGTATCGCCTTATGCGCCTGAAACTCCTTGCCGCAAACCGAGAGCGTGACGTCGCTGAATTTTTGGTTTTCGAAGAGAAGTCCAAGGTCGTCGGGTAGCCGGCATTCCGGTACTTTGAATTGTATCGTGTTGCTCTGCCCAGAAATGTTGACGCTGTCGGCGACGACGCTAACCTGGAAAATAAATGACAAAGGGTTTTGCAGAGTGAGAAGCTTCGCATTGGTAGGCACACTAAGCGTTTCGAAAATGAAGGTAATAACACAACATACAAAGGTATATACCTCACAGAATATCGTGAGTTTGTCATCTGGCAGCAGACCGTTCGCTTCGTCCAAAAGGAAATCTCTCCTAATGAACTTTTTGAAGCCCCAGTCTTTTCCCTGAACAAACCTGTACGCTCGCTGGCTTTCTGTAATCAGATGAAGAAGAAGGAGGAAGAGAGTCCTCGTTAATATCGCAAGTACAACTGCAGAGCCAGTGCTTAACAAGTGTATAGAACAATTTTGCTTACCCATCGCTTTGGTTTCTTCTCTTTTGGCATTAAGGATTGAAAATTTGAATTTAGCCCGAACTTCGGATTTGTTGCAGGACACGAGAAGTAGGTAGAGAGACAGGTAGTCTTTGCTTTCCTCGTCCAAGCCTTTTGGATTGACTCGTAGGCACCTGTAAAAAGCGAAGCAAAAAATTTCCGTTAATACATACACGATACACGGCAGAGTGACACACACACACACGCACACACACACACACGCACACACGCACACACACGAACAAATACACAGTTCGTTTAAAAGACGATGCCTCACCATTTGAGTTTATCGTTAGCTCCTGCTGAAAAGGTCGATGATTTCAGAACTTCTCCCATCTCCTCGCGGCAAAAGCTGAAGTTATTTATCGTCCACATGTAGCTGAATTTGACCACCTTCACCTGTGCATACAAGACCTTCAAATGAGACACTACGTGTGAGAGACTCGTCGACTGGGCCGTCTAGCTCTAAACCCCCGGACATTGGATGCAGCAGCGTGTGCTGCACGTTTAGGTGTACATGTCCTATGGAGCGCGAGGAGAAGAGAAAAAAGGAAAGGAAAAAAAAGAGAATGAAGTTCGCGCTGTCATTGGGAAACTCGACCCTGGAGGCCTCGGTGCACGTGTGCAACTCGCGTAAGTCAAGGTCAGAATGAGCTCGGCGTTTTTGTTTACATAACCAGTACAGGCGTCAAGAGAGAGAGAGAGACATCCAAAAAGTTGCGAGGTCGAAAGAAAGCCGAGGTCGAGCCTCCCCAGGAGTCAATGATCTCTCTCTCTCTCTCTCTCTCTCTCTCTCTCTCTCTCTCTCTCTCTTCCACTGACGTCACTCTCGGGCCTTGGCTGTGCGGATGAATTGTTAATGCCGCGATAGCAAGATAGAGAGACAGCCGCAGCGCTTTGCGAGCTGGTTTAGAAAGAACAATTAGACGACCGGGTGAGGTGACTCGCGCGAGTTGGAATAAATATAAATAAACGGCGGAGCGGCATCGAGGAAGAGGAGGAGGAGGAAGAGGAGAAGAAGAAGCGATGGCGGCATGGAGGCGCGGGTCGACGGCCTGAGAGTCATTCAACTCGCTCTGCTGCTGCTGCTGCTGCTGCTGCTACTGCTGCTTGAGCAACGGCCTTGGATCGTCGTTGGGTTCAAGCTGCCGTGCAGACGAGTCTACGCATGTATATGCATAGCTTCTCGATCCCATAGAAACAATTAGTGAATCTCGCGTACATTAGGTATATACGGTCACGAGAAGAGCGGAGAAGAAAAATGGGTACTCGAATAGGAGCAATAGACAGATAAAGGGAGAAATCGTATTAAAAAAATCTACGCTCAAGGCATAGCTCAACGTACCTGTGTGTAACACCAGTTCTCTGCTACGGGAGTGTTGACTTCCGGCGGCGGGGGGCTCGGCACGCGGCTCACCGCCATGCTACTGCTGCTGTGCAAATTCGAGCTCACCCGCGACGTCTGAGGCGCACAGTCGCTCACCGAAAGCCTGCAACCAACAAGAGAGCGTGCAAAATTAATTTTCCGCAAGGCGAAAAAAGTTCCCGGGAAAAGGTGAAAGTGCGCCCGTGCCTGAGCGGCGGCGGCGGCGGCTCGGCGCCCGCACGCGCGTCTCTCTCTCTCTCTCTCTCTCTCTCTTTCTCTCACTCTCAGGATATATATCTCTTATAGTCTATACGCCGCCAGTGTGACATTATACATACACGCGCGCGCCGGGAGGCTGTACACGGAGCGAGCGCATATATATAATACGCGTTGTCTAATTGCGAGAATTGTAGCTGTATATACGAGGAGAGCGTGGAGGGGGGGGAGTTTCGCGCATAAGTCGTTTTCACTTAACTTCCTCGTTTTCACCGGCGTCGCGAGCGCGTTCTACTTTCCCTTGCCAGCGCCGAGAGTGTGTATACAGATACACACGTATATTCAGTCTTATACATACGTACATACATGTATATTTTCTATATGCAATAGTTTCATCGGCCGCCCGCATGTGCGATTTCTATATTCATTTGGCCCGCGCTCTCGGGCACTTTTCCCCGCCATGTGTAATGTAAAATGCGCAATAGTACATGGCACTTGTGTATTTTTCGGAGCTGCTTCGACAGGCGAAAACTTATAAATATACTCTAGTATTGCCGGCATTTTTTGGTGCACCGCGCAGTGACGGTGGGAAAATTTTTTTTCTTTTTTCACTGCGCCGACTTTTTTGCGAGTAACGGTGAAAGTCGAGCAACTTTCGATTGGCTCTCTATATATACATACAGACTCATACACTCACACACACGCGCGCGCGCGCGCAGGTATGGGTAGAGGGAATTCTCTCCCGGTGAGAAAATTAGAAAGGAAAAGCCAAGGTGGCCACACTTACGTGCAGGTATATCTGTATATACACAGCCATAGAAAAGCGGTGAAATTGGGGAGAATTGTTAAATATCGAAAGCGTCGCGTCCAAATATATACGACGCTTACCGAGAGTGTATTATACGCGATATATAATGGGTATAACGTATATATAAGTGTGCAATGTGCAGCCGGTGTTGTAGAGCGAGGACGTGTCGCGTTGAAAAACACGTGCGTGCCGTATAGCGGCTAATCGGACTGAGGTCGCGGCACCGCATCCCCGCAATCTAAATATTTATGATATAAGTAGGCATGCGCGCGCGCGCGCGGCTCAGCAGGCGCTTCTTAAATAGAAACGTAAGGAAAAAGTTAGCCGCCCGAATTCCAATCGCTCGCCCATGTTAACCTATATTTTCCTCTTCTTCTCCTCGAGTTCATGCACGTGTCTCCGTATATCTGATGGATTTTCCAGTGCTGCGTGGGAAAGAAGTCAAGGTTTCGTGAGGGGTTCTGTCGAGCGAGGGAGAGCGAGAGAGACAGAGAGGAAAAGGACTACTCGAAAGGGAAATCGATCAGTGCGCGAACAAGCAAGAGAATACACCAGTGTGCTATACGCAGACGCGCAGCCTCGAGAAAGAGAGAGAGAGAGAGAGAGAGAGAGAGAGCGCCTGTTGGCGTCCACTACTACACATTTTGAATTCCCCCCTCTCGACCTCCATATATAGCCACTCCCGCAGCAATCATTCAAATTGCAATTCGAAACGTACCCGCGAGAGCGAGAGAGAGCCGCTGTACAGTAGATTGGCATTTCCAAGCGCCGATAACGAAAAATTGAATTCGCAACGAGGTGATTTCCCTCTCTCTCTTTTGCAGCGCTCGTCGTCTTTGTCGACGTTGTTTCCACTATATAATACCCTCTTTACGTATATATCACGTACTCGGACACGCGCATCGCCGACACATAGACGTATGTATAATATCAGCGCGACGGACTGCTCGCGTTAAAATCGCGCGCGGATATACGCACTCAAACGCAGAAACACACGGGCCGAGTTTTGCAGGAAAGTCAGTAGAGAGAGGCGAGAGTCGACGAGTCAAGGCTATAGCGTGCGCAAGCCAGCGAATCAACTCGAGTTGCTGTTGCCGCTGTGTGCTACTGCTGTGTGCTCCATCAGCTCTCTCGACTCTCTTTGATAAGACAAAGGCTAAAATCGTCGAGTGACTTTTCGAGGAATACAATTCGACGGGGAGGGGGGGGGGGGTTCCATCGGGCGAAAAAAAGATAAGCATTCCTTGCCCGAGAAATCATAATGTTGTATACGTGCTGCAGCGCACAAAGTATTCTCATTCATATATTCACACTGGCGCCTCGCGTCGCTGCGAAAAGTCGAAAGAGGAAAATCCGTTTCGATCGATTGCGCTCTCTGCTACTGCTATTGCTGCTGCTACTCAAGTTCAATGTCGAACGACTTCTCTCTCTCTCTCTCTTTTCTCTCTCTCTCTCTCTCTCTCTCTCTCTCTCTCTCTCTCTCTCGACTGCAACAGCAGCAAGTACGATTATATACCTGAGAACATAATCGATGGAAATGACGCGTGACGCGCACGCGCGAACACATTCGCTCAATTTTTCATAGTTTTTTTTTCTTGCCGTTGCGAACGCCGTTTGCCGTTTCAATGAAATTCGCTCGTCTCCTTGGAAAGAGAAGAATACATTGGTATAATCGCGTCGACGAGCGTCGACGGGGCTACGAGGTGCCAGGGCGAGCGCGCGACTGATTATATGCGCCTATTTACACACCTCAAATGTCTGACTATACGTTTGGAGGCCGTATATGAATGAGACAGGCATGACGAGAGCTTGTATTGACTTGGAGAGCGCTTTTCAGGACAATAACGAAGATTCAACGAGTTGAGAATTCGCAAAACAACGTGTGTGTGTGTGTGTGTGCACGCGTTACGTAAATTCCCGCTGCCTTTTTGCGCGTGCACACAAACACACAAACGTGTCCGTTCTACTTATATATACTACACACTGCGTATTCTCTACGTTATGGCACGCGATATAACGGCCAGTCGTCGTCGTCGTCGTCTTCTTCGAGAAGAAGCTCTTAAAATTAGTGACAACCTTGAGGAGACTAGATATTCTTCTACGACTACTTTTACCCGCGAGTGATACGAAATATATACAAAGCGTGTGTTTCTATCTCTTTCTCTCAGCGCTGGACCATCGCTCATTCTTCTTTGTTAATTAGCGAAACGAAATTTCCGCCGGCGCACAAAAGCGAAATAGTACGCAAAACGAGTCCGTTTCGTACGTAGACGCGCGTAGTGCATATAATGCACAGTTGCATACGCGAAATAGCAGCGAACACGAGAGCGAGCGAGAGAGAGAGAGAGGCGCGATAATTTTGGATTCCACTTGCGTTATGCTGCCTGCAGCCGCATGCGCTAATCAGAGCGGACGCAACAAATCGTGCACTCGAGTGTATATACGATATACGATAAGTATATACTTTCTCGCTTGAGTAAACAATGCTGCGCGCGCTGTGCATATAGCAGTTCACATGTATATACGTATATAGCAGTAGCAGTAGCAGCAGCAGCAGCTCGCAATTGTCTTCATTTTTTTTCTCGCTATGCATTGACCTACGCTCGCCGACAAGGTGAGACGTCGGTTTTTTTTTCTTTCCTGTGTACAACTTATCGCTCGCGCGTGCGTGCGCCGAGCGAAAATCCAGCGGTGCGTTATCTACGCGCCAGGGCTCTCTCTCTCTCTCTCGTCCGTCCCGAGAAGTGCATATACACAGTACACACGGGTTCGCGTGTAATATCGATTTACAAGTGAATCGCATGCCGTCCATATGGCTCTCCGACGACGGGGGCGAAAGGGGAGCCTCGAATGTGCAACCCCTTGTACGAAAAAGAAGCATTAGCGGGGAGAAAGATTGCTATTCACGTTCCCCGTGCAGTATATATAGGTATACCGAGTGATGGTGTGTGTATGTACATAATAACCGAGAGAGAGAGAGAGTGAGAGAGAGAGAGAAGAGCGTACATAAAAGAAACGCACATAACAAAGGGAAGCGAATTTAACAGGCGGCTGCGCTGCAGCAGGAGCTTTGGAGAAAAAAAAATTAAATGTGCGTGTGTATTATAAGTGGAATCGGGTTCCATCGTGCGTAATAATAATCATATAATTAGGCGTGTTCTCTCTCTGTATATAGAGAAAAAACAACTTGTAACACCGCAAGGAAGAAAGTTTATCAGTCGCGATAATATCTGTGGCAGAGAATTATCAGAAGAGGCGAAGAAACTCTTGCGCCCGTGCATTGTTCTCTCTCTTATACTCTTACTCTCTCATATATCAGGCTCAACAGTTTCATATTATCGAGTGTATATAACGGTACATCGAATGTTTTAGTGTACGAGCACATAGAACGTCGTGTCGCATAATCTCGACGAGTCTCTCTCTCCTTCTCCCTCTCCCTCTCTCTCTCTCTCTCTCTCTCTCTCTCTCTCTCTCTCGAATGACAGCCCAAGAGCAGCAGGTAGTAGTATAAAGAAGAATAATAGGTCCGCAGAGCTTAGGGTAGCGATCTAGCCTCGGCGCGCAGGCGCAGCTCACAAATTGGCCCTGAGTCCCAAGGTCGTCCGGTACACATACCGCCGGCGAGGGCACTGGCCCCTCATCCTCTCTCTCTCTCTCTCTCTCTCCCTCTTTCTCCTCGAAGCAGAAGAGGCGGTGAACAAGGGAGAGGAGGAGAAGGAGGAGAAGAGGAAGAAAAAGAGCAGCAGCTAAGCTAGACACGCAGCGAGAAACGCTCGGCTGCTTCCCCTCGAGGTTATATACCCGCGCATACGCGGAGAGCTACCGCAGAGCCCGCGGCTCTTCTATACTCTCTTTCTCTCTCACTCGCTGCGCGAGTATATGTAGAAGGGAAAAAAGCAGTCCCATAGTGCGCGCACGAGGTCTCGGCGCTTTTGCACAGGACTGCGCGCTCTGCGCTGCAGGAGGACGAGAGAGGGAGAGAGAGCCGTATTACGCGTCCCGACACCCCTTTTCCTTTGTAGATTTCATTGGCGAGGAAGTTGCGATGATAAAAGTGGACAGCTCTCGGGGATTATCGTTTTATCGATCGGGGATTCCGGCGAAAGGAGAGAAATTTCGTGAAAGTGCCTCGCAAGACGGTATGTAGGTATATAGCAGCCATCCACGAGAGCGAGCGAAAGAGAGAAAGAAAGAAACTGGCTTGTATAGAGAGAGAAAGAGAGAGAGAGAGAGAGAGAGAGAGAGAGAGAGAGAGAGCGAGTGAAGGAGAGAAGCGGGCAAGCGAGTTGAATAGAGGGAGAACCCTGGCCCCGAGTGGACGATAGTCTCTCTCTGTGTATACGTATAGCCCTGTGTGTTGTATATACCCTTGAAGCGAAGGCTGCAGCTCGCTCGTTCACTCCGCCCGAGTGTATGCGTGTGTGCTGGTCTGTGTATATGCGTTCCTCTGTATATGTGTACCATCGACCTTCCTTCCCTTCCCTTCCTTTGTGTCAGCGCGTTCTCGCGACTTATTTCATTCTGGCATATAGGAGCCCTTCCCGCAGGACTCCCGCATGCTTTGTCGACTTCTCCATGCCTCTCCCCGCTCGCTCCCTCCCGCAGCCTCCACGTATACGTGCAGGGTTTATACAGCTAAAACACACTTCTTCCACCCAAATAAATTCATTGCCCGTGAAACGCAATGTGCTGTCGTTGGCGACATAGAGCCGCGCGCACTTGTGCGCGCATATATTCAGTTAGTCGCGCGGTGATTCATCATTCGAGAGAGAGAAGCAGGAAGTGATGGCCTGTGAGCGACGACCAGCGCGATGTGTTAGCTCACGGAACGTTAATAAAGGAGAGACGGAAGTAAGTGTATATCGGGAGGAGATACGAGCGAAGGATACACCTTTTGAGTGTTTCGGAAAGAGAGCCAGAGAGAGAAAGAGAGAGAGAGAAAAGAAGTCGTCGACGACGACGACGACGACGACGAAGAACACGACGGCCAACTCCCCAGGGTCGGAATGCTGGACAGCCTCGGAATATGGTCAGATGGTCATTCTCCTGCTGCTTTTACTGCTGCCGCTGCTGCTTTGTGTCTAAGCTCATTTGCATTCTAGTCTCGGAGAGCCGATTCGTGAGAATACCTATTATGGAGATTGCACTCGCGCGCTGGCTTTTGTCTGTATACTTATCGATGTAATACAGCGATCGCGCAGATTCGCGTGCCAATGCGTATAATGCACAGGCAGAGAGCAATTGTGTATAACGCACGAAGCGCATAAGTGCGCGCGAGAGGATATTCGGCTTTCTTTTGACATTAAGCCAAATTCGTCCGACGTAAACGTACAATATGCACACACACACACACACACATGCATCGTGTATACATCGCTGTCCCGAGCTCATACACACATACACGCGTTGCACGCTCGCTCTCGTATACACATATATACATCTGTCTATCTGCTGGCTGGCGTAACCTCGAGGTAATATAGCAACGGCAGCAGCGGAGCAGCAGCGGCGGCGGCGGCGGCGGCGCATAACGTCGTCGTATTGTAACCTCGCTCTACGGCGTCCTCGCCGCCGCGGCGCGCCGCGCGTGCACTTTATTATATTGCTTGCTTGCGCTTGTGTCCCTCTCTCCCCCTCTCTGCCGTCATCATTTTTTTTTCGCCCCTCCCCGCGCGCGCGACTCTCTTAACCTCTGCGGTAGTCGCGCGCGCTCCATATCAATTCACATCGCGCGCGAGCGGCATGAGAGCGATTAATGAAAGACGGCCAACGGACCTTTAGCACCCTTCCCCGCGCGCTTCTTCTCTCGCCTCTCCTTTTGTCCGCCGCTCTTCGGCGCACGTATTTCACGCGCTGCACACACTGCTTTCTTTTCTGTCAGCTGTTTCTCTGCATTGTACGTGTATGTGTGTGTGTGTGTGTGTACGAGCTAGAGTCTTTGATATACGCATACACGGCGCGAGAGCGCGGAGGACAAGCCGTATATATAAGCAGAGCGGAAGTGGAGACGCCGAGAGAGAGATACTAATGTAGGTGCTCTTTCGCGAGCGGGCGAGGGGAGAGATTGGGGGGGAAAGGAGCTATGGAGCAATGTACTCACCGCGCCAGCGCCATCCTGTCATGGGACAATCCAAGGGGGGGCGTCGACAGTGTATCCAGATTTGCGTAGGAGGCCTTGCCGCTAATAGTATTATAAGCCACTGAACACATGCGCACGTTTTTTCTCACGGCCGTAACAAGGTGAGCCTGTCATAACATCGTAGTCACCTCACACATGCTCGGCACACAGCTCGCCGAGGAGCTGGCTTCGATTCCGAGGAGTTTCAGCAGCCTCGATGCGACTGCTGCTGCAATACAACATCGGGCGCTGCGCTGCCGCTGCTGCTGCCGCTGCTACTGCTGCTGCCTCGGATAATATGTGTGCCGCCGATGCTAGACTCCTGCCAGCCCACCACTTGTCATCAATTTCGAACCAGAAAACCAATTCCGCTCGAGGCACTGTATACTTTTATTTCTCTTTTTTCGCGCTCTCTCTGTCTCTTCTATATATTCGATCTCGACACACTGCGGTATCACGCTCTATGCCGAAGCTTTCACACTCTGTAGATATACGTATCTACTACTACTGCTGCTGCTACTGCTGCTGCTGCGGCTGTTCACTTGGCGCGCGGTGTATGTGGTGTGTGAGTGTGTGTGATAGTGCCGAGTGCGTTTGTGTTCCGACAACAAAGGAGATTCGGCTTTATCAAAAAATAAGAAAACAAGAGGATATCGTATACGTTGAGGAGGGAGGCGTGAGAGAATAGGAGCGAGAGACAGAGAGAAAGAGATATAGAAAGGGCCGAAAAAAGCGAGGAAAAAAGCTAAGCACTCGCGACGCGCGCCAGCTCCGTCCTCGGCGCTGCTGCTGGCTCGACTGGCGTTAGCAGCGCTGCAGTCACTCCGCCAACGCTCGGCCTGCCTCCCCACCACCCCGGCGCAGCTCGCACCGCTCCGCTCCTCTTCCATCGCGCTCGGCCTCAAATCGCCAGCAGCAGGCAGGCAGCAGCAGCAGCAGCAGCAGCAGCAGCGACCTCGTGCGTCGCTCGCGGCTTTCCGCGTGCCTTCGCCGTCGCTCTCTATACGCCTCAGCGTATACCTATATACCTATGCTCTGTCCTGCTCCTGTACACACATTACACATGTAGCTAAAGCTAAATCTATATCTATATAGGCGTACAATGCACACATGCGATGCCTCCGCCGCCGCCGCCGCTACATCTGCATGCCGCGTGTCTACCTTCATTCTATACGCTCATACGTGCATACATATATCCGTGTGTGTGTGTGTATACACTACTGGGGGATATCTCTCGATACTCTTGAGCTGTAAATCGGAGGAAGTGGAGGTGAAAAGAATACAACCCAAGGGAGAAAAAGGACGAATGAATATTTTCTGGCGAGAATCGAAGGCCGGAATAGCTAGTGAAAGCGCACAGTAAGTAGCAACGTGGAATGGAAAGGTAGTGCGGCCCGCGCAGCGCACGGATGAGGGCCAGCGCAGTTCCTATATACTCTTTCTCCGCGGAGTGTATAGAGGAGCAGCGCGTTTTTGGGGTCGTATATTAATGGAACCGTGACGGCGCACACCGGAATCACGCACTACTCGTGTAAGCGGCTGGGAAGCGGCCACCTTCTTTTTTTCTTATTCTCTCTCTCTCTCTCTCTCTCTCTCTCTCTCTCTCGCTTGATTGTATCGTTTTCTTCTTTCCATACGCAGATGGTCATCGTCTGCAGTGTGTGCATTTATCATCGAAGTAGACGAATGCTCGGCGAGAAGCAAACGAGCCCGTACGACGCGTTTATTGCCAATCCTGTCCGGCGGAGCTTTTTCCTTGTGCGAAATTACGTCAGGAAGCGGCTAGACTTTCGCAAACAGCGCATATCCGGCCGGCGATTAATGATTCACACTGTGCCGAGAGATTCGGCCGTGCTCTCCGTATACATATACATTATACACCCTATATCTAAGAGAGTGAGCACACATTATAGTCGGCGAAACTTTCTCTCGCGCCCGCGAGAGCCAACAAAAAGGCTTTTGCCCTCTCTCTCTACTCTACACACAGCAGTTTGCGCCCCTCTACTCAAATTTCGGCCGTTGCTCCAGTTGAGCCAATGTGTGTACACTATAAGTATACGTACACATATACGCTAAAGTGTATTCTCCCGGTAAAAGTATGTACCACACGCGAGAATGGAGTCTCGCACCGGCCGGGCGGTTTTCTGTATAAAACAATGTACGGAAGAGGGAAGGAGGGAGGGAGGGAGAGAGAGAGAGAGAGAGAGAGAATAACGTATAGAGACAGAGCCGTGACTTCGGAGGAGCATCGAATTCGTTGCTTGGTCTAATTCTGTTATAAAGCCTGATGTGGTGCGCGCTGTCTGCATCTGTATATCTGTATATACACGTAGGAGGAGAGCAGAACCATCAAGTGAGCGAATGAGAGAGAGAGAGAAAGAAAGTTCAGGCGAGGTCAGGTCACGGGACGACGAGGCTCTGGCTGCGGCGCTCTGCGACTCGGTCGATAGAACCGAGCGCTCTTTCTCTCTCTCGCTCCCTCGCGAACGAGATAGCTACTGCGCGATCTGCGAGAGAGCCGTACAAGCTATAGGACGTTTTCGTCCTCTAATAATCGGAGGCTATATACCACCCTCTTTCTCCGGTCGCGCTGTATAAATCTCTCTCCGTCAAAGTCATCATTGCGCGCGCGCTCCTCTCTCTCTCTCTCTCTCTCGCTCGCCTCCGAGTGCATATATGTGTGTGTGTGTGTGTGTGTGTATACCTATAGCGATAAACTCGGTCAAGGCACCGCGTGTGCAGCACATTTACTTACCCGTCGCCGCCGACGCCGACGCTGTTTATATGTATATATATACTTTCTAAAGAAGCTTGCGAGAAAGTGAAAACTCCCTCGCGTCAATTCATGCGCGCGCGCGCCTGCCTGACTCGCGACAAAGACGCTCTATATGCGGATCGAAGCGGGGAGAGAGAAGAGATTAGCCGTTTGCGCGACGAGCAAGGTCGGCGTGGTGTTCGGCGCTCTGTGTATAATGTGTGTATAATGTATATTATATATGCCTTGAAATATTTATACGCACGTGTGTATAACGCGAAAAGCCGGGGAATTAAATTTGTTTTGGAATATTTCGGCGGAGAGTCGACTGATAATAAAAAGGTCGTATGTACAACTTTATCGATGAGGCGCGCGCACTTATCGCCGGAATGACCGGGCTACACTCGCCACGAATCGTGCGTATAATACTTATATATATACTCGAGCTGCGTACACGTAAATATGTGCAATTGTGCACACGCGCATATCGCATACAGACACGTTTGTAAGTGCAGGTATACTTAGGTGCGTATATACAGGTACAGGTACACGTATTTTCGGAAGAATCGGGAGAAAATACTGGCATACAATCTCGTTTTCTATAATAGAGCCGCTGCATTGCAGTGTGTATATATCACTGTTGGAACGCGATATCTATATAACAGTACATAATGCATTATATCGTGTCCTGTCGCGGAAGTATCTGCCACTGCACAACGCGCGCGAGAGAGGGAGGGAGAGAGAGAGAGAGAGAGACGTGCAACTCGGCGTTTTTTTTTCTTTCCAAGACCTTGGTCGGCCGCGACTGTGTGCAGCAATTGAATCGCTCGCGCGTGCGAGAGTTTCCTGCTTGAAAAAATGCGCGAACGTAAGCATAGTTAAAGATCGGCTGCTGCATAGTTGGATGTCTTTATGTAAGCGCGAGGACACAGCGCGCAGAGAGACGCGCGCTCGCGATACGGGCCTCTCTCGCTCGAAATTCTCTCCTTCTCTCGCTCGCTCTTTCACTCTCGTGCGGCGAATCATAATGCACTCTTTGCAATGTAATGTTACACAAGTATATGTATACTCACTTGTAAACATAACTCATTTACGAAAGTCTCCAGCAGTCCAGCTCGGTGCAGAGGCCAGCATCTGGAAGAAACAAAGGCCCGTATTTACATCTCGATATTTTCTCTTATGGCTTGTGTATGGCTCTTTTCTCTCGTATTCTTTTCCCATTTTTTTTTTTATCATCATTACATATTTTGAGATGAGACGATGCGCGAGGGAGCGAGGGAGGCGGGGGAGAGGAGGGGGAGAGAGCAGAGCGCGCGAGCGAGCAATTTGGACAGGGACGGCCCTGAGCCACTTGCGCGACAGTAGGTCAGCTCTCTTCACCTCACTTCGCCTTGTTTTTCGAGTCTCTCCATTATATACCGACGAGAGAGAGAGAGAAAGAGCGAGAGAAGCTGAGCTCGTATATATATACATTTTGTGTATAATATACAGCGCGCGGCTTCGGCTTGGGCCACGTAATTTTCGTTTATGCCTATTAGCCTCGCCTTAAGCAAGAGAGAGCCTTATCGGAGGCCGATGATGCCTCTCCGCAGCGCGGATGGATCCGCACGACGAGGTTCCCTTCGCGCGCGAGAGTAGAGCCGAGCGAGCGATACGCCCGGAATACTGCGTAATCTTCTTTCTCTCGGCATCGCCGGGCATAGCCGCTCGGAGGGGGAGAGAAAAAAAATTGGGAGCCGTTACGCCGAGAGAGCGAAAGAGACAAGGCCTTTTTTTCGAGGTCAGCTCCGCCGTGTCATCCTCCTCGAGCTATGGTTATTTAGGCCTGATCTCGCTCGTCGCGAAAATGTCTTTGTGTGTCTGTGTGTGTGTGTGTGTGTGTGTGTGTGTGTGTGTGTGTGTGTGTGTGTGTGTGTGTGTGTAAGAAAAAGAAACTCGGCCCTCACCCGCATCGCGGCGAGAAAGCGCTGCTTTACGGACGAGTCTTTCGGCATCGCGAGAGACAGCATGTATATTGTATATATATACGCGCGAGAGAGAAAGAGACAGAGGCAAGGAGAGAAGAAAGTGCTGCGGATAATTAAACTATATGCAGAAAAGTATCCGAGGGAAGTTGCCAGTCAAAATACACCGACGAGAGATTGCGCGCGCGGCGGCGGCGGCGGCGGCGAGCGAGAGGAGAAAAGAGCGCTTTCTAATTTTCGAGAAAGGTCTTTAAAATTAGAAACGATTATATGCTCTCACGGCTATGCTTCTTTTCTAATTTGGCAATCCCTCTCGCTCTCCGTATAGCTCTTGACGAGATTCGAGAGATTTCAAAATCCAATCGCCGAGCGCATAAAATGGGTATTAATAACAATGCATAAAGATAAAGTATGTATATCTATACACATTATGTATAACGAAGAGACGATATGGGAGCGAGAAGGGAAAAAGCCGATCGTTAATACTCGCCGTCGTATATTATACACACATCCTACATATATATATATTGAGCGGGGAGGGTGAGCGTGCAGCATCTGATAAGGATCGCGTTTCATCGAAGCTGCTGGGGGTTGTATAGACAACCCTGCAATACTCGTATACATTAATATCCCATATGTCCTGGTAATCTATTGTATGAATAGACGGCTCTACACAGACCGAACCGCATACATAGGAGAGAGACTCGCGGAGTTCGCTCGAAATTCGCAACGTTCTCTCTCTCTCTCTCTCTCTCTCTCTCTCTCTCTCTCGCCTATTCCCGGTTACAAGCGCACAGCGCGCGTCTCGTGTATACCTATATAGAATACACTCTCGATGTGAAATCGACATAAACTTCCAATTACCCCGTGGGCTGTTGCAGCAGTGCGCTGCAGTGAAAGTTAGCCGCATCAACTTTAGCCGTGGCGGCGGCGAAGGAGCGAGCGAGCGACTGCAGCAGCAGCAGCAGCAGCGACAAACCTCCTGCAAAAGGATTCAGGAAGTGCACCGCGTGTCTCGGCTGCTTTTTTCTCGCTCTCTCGGTCTCTCGCGCGAGCGTATAATATACAGCCGCCCTCTCGAGTGAGAGCTGCGCGCGCGAACAAAAGAACACGCGGCGGAGGGACTGCGCGAGAGAGGCGAATCTTACATAAGCTTCATCGTCGGCGGCGGCGGCTTTCTCGAATTGGGAAACATTTTGCTATGAGCATTATGGAGAGCGCACAGAGAAAGAGAGAGAGAGAGAGAGAGGGAGGGGGGAGGAGACGCCAAATTCGTACCGTCGTGCGGCTCCGTACATTTTTCTCCTTTTCTTTTTAATTTTTTTCCGTATTTCGTTTTTTTTCTTCTTCTCGCCTCAATAAAGAGTCGCGCGAATCAAATGGCTCTAGACATAGCACTCTCTCTCGAATAAAAGGCGGCGAAAGCTTGTGAAAGGCTGCGCGAGCAAGGGAGAGCGACTCGGAGAGCGATATGCCGAGTGATATAATGCGGTGCAGCGCTTGAGTGCCAAAGTGTGTGTGTGTTACGTTATACACCCCGCGCGCGAGAAGATTTCGATTTTGAAAGTAAATTAGTTTAAATCGCTGTGATGCATATGAATAAATGCGCTCTTTCTCTCTCTCTCTTTCTCTCTGCGCGGTGACTATGTACATATATATATATATATATATGCGGCGTCGGCGTCGGCGTCGGCGGTGCGCGCGCGAGTGAAAGCCGCAAGCGCGTGTATACACACGCTAAAAATCCCTACGGATATTCACTCTGTTGGAGAACGATAAAGCCTTTGGCTTTCGTTATTGTTCAGCGCCGGCTCTGCTTGCCTGTATATACAGCATATACATATCTATATATACAGGCTTCGTTTCGACACTTTTAAAAAGTCAATTTCCGCTCTTTCTCTCGCGCCTCTCTCTTTCACTCTGCGCGCAGCGTATAATACGATGTGTATACTCGTACACCATACGCAGAGAGATGTAATACTGTGAATATTAGCGAAAACCCTCCTCGAATGTGAGAAATCCGTTGGACTGCACGAAACGAAAGCAAGCCATATAATACAGAGGCGGCGCGCGGAATGGGGAAAGTCGAGAGAAAAGCCAGTGCAGCGCGCAGCCTGCAGTGTACTACTAACTTATATCATTAAAATGTGCACCGCGTGTGTCTATGTGTATGGGCGTATGTACATATACGCGTGCAGTGCGCGTATAGATTTTTCGCGTTTAATTATACGCACGCGCGTATACTACACGTTCTCGCGTTAATTGCTCGCGCGCTCGCGAATAAACCGAAAAATATAGCGCGACGCGCGTATACGTATATACCGCCGCCGCTGCCGCACGTAACGCCAAGCTGTGCAAAAGAGGAATATAGCCGCGGTTCTCGTGCGGCGGCATGCTGCGAGAGCGAGCGACGTGTGGGCGCGGCCCATTGCGAGAGAGAGAGAGAGAGAGAGAGAGACGTGACCTCGCCAGAGCGTCGCGAGCGAACTGCTGCTGATGCTCGATAGACTCGTCAATGCTCGGTCGTTTCCTCAAATTAAAAGCTTTTTCCTTCTCTCCTTCTTTCTCCCGTCGGCGTTTACCAGCTGTGTACAGTATACGCGGCGCATGGGCATTTGCATAAATTTATTTTTTCAACCACGCGCGATACACATGTACAACGCGGCCAGAGCTCCTCCGGTCGCGGTTTCATAAAAGCTGCAGACGCGCGCGTTACACTATACTTTCATCACGAGGTGAAAGCCTCTCGCGAGGATGTACTTGTCCAACTCGGAGGCGGTGCGCGCCCGCGTTAATACATCCCTTTTCCGATAACGAGCTCTCGATTATATATGTGTATGATGGTTATACCTATATAAGTATATAATATATATGTATTCACGTATCGGAAGATCGTTTTTCGGCGCACGCCTCGCTGTGTCGCGGCGGTGCGCGGCCGGGGTTTGTTCGTTCCGTGTAATCGCGGATAATCAATCTCTGGAGAGCTTTGGGTGTGTAATATATGCATAATGCATCGTATTTACTCGTACATACTCGGAGTCTTGCGCAGCGCATATATGTGTGTGTATATGTACACAATTCGACATATATATCATTGAGGCTAAGTGTGTACTATATAGGAGCGACGATGAGTTGTGCGCGTCGATATGGCAATCCGCACGGATGTAGGTTACAAGCGAAAACTGCTTATTGAGCATTTCGTCACGAATTACGTCAGTGCGCATATGTGCGCGAGAGAGCGCTCGATGTTCGGAAAATCAGCGCCTTGATTTACCGAACAATGTACAATTTATTACATACACATCGACGATGGAAATCTACCTCCCGAATTCGTTCGCGCTGGCGACGATTTCCGATATTATACTGCACGTGTATCGCGGATATAGATTCGATATCGCGGCGCGGTGCAGGAGAATACGTGTATACTGGAAATATATATATTCTTTCTCATTTCGCCTAGTTGAATCGGTTAGTTAGTTACGCTCGCCTACTCTTGCGTTTAACAGGCCGAGGCGGACTAAGCGTGTCGACGATATAGGGTTACCAGTTGGCACATTACTTTCTAAGCCTCTCCGCGTCCTGACCCAAACTCGAGCGTGAAACATAACCTCCCACGCGCTCGATTTCCTCCTACATACTTTGAGAGACTTTCACGCGGCTTTGTACTTATTATACTTACTCACACGTACACGGATTACCTGTATATAGCGTAGGTATATATCTCTTTGTCTCTCTCTCTCTCTCGCTCTCTCTCTCTCTCTCTCTCTCTCTCTCTCTCTCTCTCTCTCTCTCTCTCTCTCGATCTGCTTCTCTCTTTGCATCAGCGAACGGTCGGAGATATACGCTTCGAATTTTCGCGCAAAGTCGCAGCATCAGCGAGATTCAAATGAGGGTAATGAAATGAGAGCAGAGCGCGCATATATATATAATATTATATTCGTGTATGGGTGCTTCTCTCTGGTATTGACTAGCTTATGTTTCTTTTTTTTAGGTTTACTTTAAAATATCTGGAATTTGCACGTCGATACTATTTATAAACGCTACTTTATTTTATTTAGCGTAAAAAATAAACTTATATAAAACTTTCTTAATTCTTAGAATTGCTAACGATTGAGTTCCTATAAGAAACTATTCAGATTGAATTGAGATGTCCGATTGAAATGTCAGATTATTTCATTATTCACTTATCAACTTTACTGAAAATCGAAAAAAATATGAATGATACACTTACCCATAACTTTAACAAAGATAAATTTAAATTCAAAGCAAACACTGTATATTATATAAACAAACAGATTCCACGTGATGATATTACTTGCAAAAAACGACAAAAATTCAGCCTAGTCGCTCGTAAAGAAAAGCAATCTTACGTAATCTATATAATATATGTATTACATGGCCCAAAAACTCTCCCCGGCATCGGCACACTTGCCTCCTATATAGATAATATCTCGTCTGCGTCGAAGCCGAAGGAAAGCACCGCGGGATATAATACACTCTGGAGAGCCGGCTCTGCGCGCCCGGGTGTATAAAATAATCCAAGTCAGCGATGTATATTGTATATAATGTATATATTGTATATGTATATAGGTGCGTGCGCGTAAAAAGTTCGGACGAATAAATATATATACAAGCGCTGGGCGAGAAGGGCGCTGGCGAGAAAGTGAATTCCCATAATGGCAGTGTATAAGTAGTATAAGTACATAGTGACGAGCGAGATGTTTCTGCGCGCGCGGAAGCCCCCGCAGCAGCAGCATCAGCAGCAGCCCGACAATAAATATGATGAACCATTGCACGCATCGCGGAGAGTATAGTGCGGCGCAAGGAAAACAAGTAGTCTATAGACGAGAGAGATAAGTAGAAGAAAAGGGAGTGGGAGGATATACATCACAATGGAAGGGAGAGGGGAGGGGGGGGGGAGATATAGGAGGCGCGAAAGAGATAGAGAGAGAGAGAGAGAGAGAGAGAGAGAGAGAGAAAAGAAGAAAGATAGCCGGTGAATTAGTAAGAGAGGGCAGGTAGGAGCGTGCCACTTAGCCCACGAGAAACGCGGTCACAGCCTCGGTACGTCTTTCTCTCTCTCTCTCTCTCACTTACTCTTTTGATCATCAGTTATATTATGCGTGCGCTCGCGCGGCGGCGAGAGAGTCAGTTGTTGAGAAACCCTGGGATAGTCGCCGGAGATATTCCCTCACTCTATCTGACTCTCTGCGTGTGTATAGATGAATTTAATGCGCGCGTCGAAGAGAGCACGTGTTTAGATTATACTCTCGCGCACTGTGCACATACACGCGCGAGCGTCTGCACGGGGGGGATGACGCCTATTACGCGTATAAAAAATACGTATATACACACGCCGCTCATCGAGAGTGTACACTCATTCATTATACGCATATTAATCGTCAACGGGGTTAAGGTAAAATGCAAGCACGCGCGCGACGCGCGAGATCAATCGCTTTTGCATAGTGTATGTATGTGCAGTATACGTGGCGCAAACTGTATGTATGTGTGTGTGTGCAGCATGTAGACGTAGAGGTATTCTGGGTATCGGTGTATTTTCGACTCTTCGGAACAAGCGCATCATTATATATCGGGGCTGCAGAAAAGCTGAGAGTGCAGTTGCACACAGAGTTTGGAGACTCGATAATCGTCTCTGCCCCCGAAACCCTCATACCTTCCCGCCGCCGTCGCCGTCATCGTCGCGATGCTGTACATAGTACATATAGTGTATATAGTATCAGAGATATCTGCGCTCTTCCGCGAATTTCTCTAATTGAACTAGTTTTCCAGATGAGGTCTCTCTCCACACTGCGTGTGTGCGCACAGACGTGTATACGCACGCTCAAACTCGTTGTGTGTGTATACGCAAGCTTCTTTATTCCAAGCTCCGTATACGCGCCTCTCCGCGATCGTATCCGAGCAGCCAAAAGGACAAAGGCGAATCGCTCTTTCTTTTCTCTCTGCGTCTCTGCCGCGCGTATTACATGTATATATAGGTGCGGGCCCTTCCGCAACTTTCTACCGGTTTCACGAAGACGCGCGCTCCTTTTTTTTCGTTTTCCGCGCGCGCGCGCCGCCCGAGCGGAGGTGAAAGTACACACGCGGCGGATTGAAGAGAATAGCGACGACGACGCGGCGAGTTAGCGGCCTACATTAAAAAAAGAAAGAAAGAAAGAAAGAAAAAGAATAACATCCGACTCCGTTCTGCCCGCCTGTACCATACAGCGCAAAGGTCGGAACGGATTTGGAGGAGCGTGTGTACCTACATACGTATACGAGGATAGCAGATATACACGTATACACAATGTATACATCGGTCGGTTGAATTTGCCTGAAAGTGGGTCGGGCGAAGAGGAGCAGCATCAACGACTTGGCTGCTGCTCCCTGGACAAGTCGAGCGAAGCTTAGCTAGTCTCCTCTCTCTCTCTCTCGCTCTCGGAGAGCCCAAGTAGGTAAATAGCCTAGCGTTGACCCGTCACCTGCGTTCTCGTTCTATCGAGAGCACAGCGCGCGCGGAGCCTCGCTCGCTCGCTCGCGCGCGTTATAGAGTGGGAGAGAGAAAAAGAGGCACGAGATAGCAGTGCTATATGCTTACAGCTGGCGCGCTCTATGCTCCTTCCGCCGCCGCCGCCGCCGCGCGCTTTTCCAGCGAATTAGCCTCGAATTCAGTGTGTAGGTATGTAGAGGTATATACGTATATACATGCGCACGCACGCACGTGTGTATAATACGTATATATGTGCGGACGAGTCGCGCGAGGAGGCAGCGGCGAACGCGCGATACGAAATCGGACCTTCTCTCGCTGGCTGTCTGCGCGGCGCGATGCATCGCCGCGGAGGCCGGCAAGGTCAGGGCCGGATTATCGACCGATTGATCGCTCGCGATGCATCATTAACGACGAGCCGCCTCAAATGCCCCGGCTATTAATAAATTTCATCGTTTTATAGCTGATCTATCCGTAATGTATTCCGCGCATGCATGTTCGATCGATTGGCCGCAGGTGCGATATGGGCGGCAGCTGCTGTGTGTATAATGCGTACTGTGTACTCCGGATAAATTCGCGCTCGAGATCTCTCGTTCTCGAGGAAAAGAGTTTGAAGAATCGATATACAGACGCGCACACGCGCGGATAACAAAGCGAGCGAGTATAGGGAACGAGCGAGAGGTAAGGCGCGCGCGCGCGTGAACCAGCCACCGAGGACGTAATGAGGAAGTGTCCGTAAACTGTTTTAGTAGAGTAGGTTACGTAGATAAGTCGTGTGCCGGCTATGTCGTTCATATAATGTGCCATCGAACGCGTCTCTCTCTCTCTCTCTCTCTCTCTCTCTCTTCGGAACGAGAGACTGCGCTCTGGAGGCCGAGCGCTGCTGCACATAGCGATGGCCCTAATTTTAGATCAATCGGGCCACCACCGCTTATAATACATGATGAGCGCGCGCGCGAGAGAGGGAGTTCGGATTTTGGAAATTCATTTGGCGAGCCTATACTGCATGAAGACTCAATGCGGCGGTTTCTCGAATTACTCGTCTCTCTCTCTCTCTCTCTCTCTCTTTCACGCACGAACTATATGTGTGTGTGAATGTGCGCGCGCGCTCGCGTTGATATTAACATTTATTTATAACGCCTCTGACCTCAAACACGCGCTACTCGCTTTGCCCTCCATCGCTCTATCTGTGTGTTCCTCTCCCCGACGACGACGACGACGACGACGACGTCGTCGACGTCGACGGCGGCGGCGGCTTCTACAGTACGGGAAACGCGCGCGCACTGATTTCGCTTTTTCGACAGATTCGACTCGTCGCCAATGTGCGCGCGCGCGAGCGAGCCAGCGAAAGAGAGAGAGAGAGAGAGAGAGAGAGAGAGAGAGAGACGGACCTTCTTTCCCGCTCCCGGTTTTATATTTCTCAATCGAGGTCATCTCTCTCTCTCTCTCTCTCTCTCTCTCTCTCTCTCTCTCGCTCTCGGCCGGCGTCGTCGCCATGAGAAATTCGCAGATGCAACCTCGAAACGCCCGTCGCGCGCGCGGATAGTGTATATATGTGTATATTCGCGCACAAGCAGCTCCTTTCAGCTTACATACTGCACGCATATACGATATGTATACCTATACACGTGGATTACTTATGCATGTGTGGATAATGTACTTTGAGCTGAAAAACTGCGTGCGCTGAAAAATTTTCCCTTGTGCGCGCAAGTATATACACACACGCACATTCGTATAGATACATATACAGTCAACAACACATAAATGCATACTTGTTGCGTCGAAGCGAAAGTTCGCCAATCTCTCGAGGTGATTATTCTCTCTCTCTCTCTCCCAACTGCGGTATATCTAGTTTTGCAGCTGCATTCCGTTGCACTTGTATTTCTCGTCTCTCTCTGTCTCTGGCGCGCGCGAGCTCTCGTATGGGGTGGCGGCTAATAATGCTACTCTCGCAGATTATAAATTGGAGATACCGCAGCTTTGTGTGTGTGTGTGTGCGCGCGCGCGCGTGTGTGCGTGTATGTGTGCGTACATGTGTACATAACGTGCGTGTGAAGCAAAGGCGCGCAGTGAAAGGCCTCTCGGCATGGCTTTCATCAATGTACAACGCACACACACACACACATACACATATATCTAATATATATATATGCGCGTGCATGCATGCGTGTGTGCGTCTATATGGGATGTAAGTAGAGAACTGGCCGCGAATCGCGACTCGCGAGTGTCTTATAGAAAGCTGGCGCTACCGCTGCTGCGAGAACCGAAACTCTACAGCCGAAAGTACCGGCTGCTCTCTATAAGCTTCTATACATATGTATATATGTAACATCTATATACGTATCCGCGTTTATGGACTATGTGTTAGCGTATGTATATATAATTATAACGCATGTGCGTGTGTTGAACTCGACGAGGGCGGAACTCTCTGTACATTTGTGTGTGTGTGTGTGTGTGTGTGTGTATTTATTTATTATATGCATTTCTTATATTGTAGTTTTATCCAGAGCGGGCGAGTTTCGTATGCGATAGCTGACAAGATGAGGACGAGGACGAGGCGAATTGCGGCACAAGCACAGACAAACACACACTCACACACACACACATGCACACGTGTGTATAGAGAAGAGTCGAGGTCGGGTCGTCCTCGACAGCAGAGTCTTCTTATTTTCTCGGTACAATAATCTAGCCAATCTAGGTATTCACACGTATGCCCTTTCTATATACTTAAGTCTTGTGTAAATTAGATATTACGGTTGAGCTGATAAACCAGTGGGTGGACGTAATGCGGGCGATCTTATTGTTTGAAATAGCGCGGGTATAAGCATTTTAATCGCGTATATGATCACTGTGTATGCGGACATACGTTTTTGAAACTAACGCAATCACGTATACGCGTACTTGCGCTTGCTATTCATTTAGTGATCGTTTAACGGTAAATTCTATGTAGCACGAGTTTCATAACTTCTCCTCGAAACGTAAAAGTTGGGCGAGAGGAAGCATATTAGAGAAGGGCACAAGCTATATAACGTAACACACGCAGCGACGACTCGGCCATGGTACATATATTTATCTTCGCCGTCATCGTTTTAAATTCTATCAAAATCAACGAGAGTTTCCAACTCCAGTTTTCCTCCTGCCTCCTCTCTCTCTCTCTCTCTCTCTCTCTCTCTCTCTCTCTCTCTCTCTCTCTCTCTCTCTCTCTCTCTCTCTCTCTCTCTTATACACAGCTCTTGACAATCCGAGCACGTGACAATTAATTCACGCATTCGTCTCGTCTGTCTTCTGTTTATTTGACTAAATGGAAATTAAATTGACGGGGCGTCGTTTCGCGTTATTACGTACGCGTTCTCTCTGTTCCTCTCTCCTTGTACGGATCGATAAATTTCCGGTTATCGTGCATCGAATTAATGAAATTAAATATGTATTAACGCGTCTTTCTCGCTTGAGAATGATTCATTTGACGCTCGCAGACGATAATAAAGAATCTCTCTCTAGCGATTTCCAATCGATTCAACAGCGACGCCGGATTTCACGCTGCGCCATCTCTTTGTATGGATCAATTAAATATATTGTAACTGGTCTCTATATACCAGTGATTATATTTTACTGCTCTCGAAGAGAGTGAACTTTCACTATGTCGCTAACGTGGATCAATGTGCATCACGTACTGCAGGCCTATGTGAAAGAATATATTGTTCGATTTCTTGAAGCATCGCTCTCTATGAGGATACGCTAAAAGATTTTTTTTCTCGTCGCTACTTTGACAATGCAGCGAACTCTCTGGTAAAAAAAATAGACCAATTTTGTACAAGTGATACGACGTTCGTAAAAAAAAACATTTCCAAATTGCTGTAGGTTTGAATTTAATGAAAGTTGCGGTGGTGTGTTAAACAAGTCGGCTTTTAAAAACATTTCCTTTGTCGGCGATCATAAAAAGTCCATAATGTGACGTTTTCAATTATACAAACGATTTGCCGACCGATGGCGAGCATTTTTACTAAGGCTGTAAAAAAAAGCTTGTATTTAAATTTTGCTATTTGATATTAAACGCGGTCTCGAGTCTTTCGATTCGTTAAAAATTCAAAACTAGTTCAACGTTTGTAAAGAATGCGCATTCCTGAGTAGATCGAGTCTTTTATTTTGTGAGTTTTTTTTTACAACTATATTATCGACTCAAATAAAGTGCATACGTTTTGGATTCAACTAAAAATAGCGCATCTCCAGTCCCAAATTATCGACACTCGCGATTAAAATTTAGTATAACACTATCAAACACACACACAGAGTATGCACAGCGATATACATGCAGAATCGAGAGTCAAGATTTCGCAGAAGAGATCGAACTCGCCTGGGTGCTGTATAAGATATACATTCGAAAGAGTCGCGCCTTTGCGCAGCGGTACTAAGTTGTGAAACGCCTATATAGTATGCGCCACTTTCACTATCGCAGCCAAGTTTCATAACTGTTATTATCGAGGACATACGTAGGCCGTGTATGCAGCAGCAGCAGCGGCGGCGGCAGCAGCTCTCGCGAAAGGAGAAAGAGATCTCCAGTTTAGAAAGACAGTAGCAGCCACTGGAATTGAAAATTAGCCGCTATACGCGATAGAGCTCTCTCATCTATACGGAATTCTATACATGTATATATATGCAACGAGTGTACGTGTACGCGTTATTCGAGTGTGCATAAGCGCGTCCTCGTCGGTTCCATTGTTTAGCCATGTCTAATTGATCCGTCCTCCGGCGCTATACGCCGGCAGTCTCTGACGTTGTATATATATACGTATGTGCAGCCTATAGAGCAGCTGCAGCAGCAGCAACAGCAGCAGCAGCAGCAGAGCAGCGGCACAAGTCAAGCAGATCGCGCGCGCAGATGAGAGGTGGAAAAAAGCAGAACGGAGCAGTGGGTGCATAACGGCGCCCCGACCTCCATTTCGGCAAAAGAGGAAATCACTCGCTCTCTTTCTTTTCTCTCTCTCTCTCTCTCTCTCGCTCGCATTCGTCTCCGCATATGCTCGCATATACGTGTGGAAATAGAAGGAGAGAGAGAGAGAGAGAGAGAGAGAGAGAGAGAGAGAAAGGGTTAACAGACGAATGCATCACTCTTTATACTTCTACACACAGTGGTTTTTCCGACCCTGACTCCTGCACGCGCGGTAATGACCCGAATTGAGAGCTGTAATATATCTAAATACGCGTATATATACACACAACATACACGCACACACACACACACATACAACGAGTAGCCGCGGCGACGAATTAGTTTTGCATATATAGTCACTTCAAAACGAGCTGAAAAAAAAAATTGTGCAGACATTGCACGCTGGACTGACACTGCGCTGTCAAGGACAATGCTAACACGCACGCGGGAGTACGTGTACGTGCATATGTGTATATATAATCCGCATACGTGTATACATGCTGCACATACGTGTAGCGCGCACACGGCAGCTCTATAGTCTCATGGTCTGTCCCTTGACTTGGCTCAGTTTGTAACACGGTCACAGTTAATATGATATTGTTCTATACGTCGCCGGACGCCGCCGCCGCGCGACACAAAAAAGAATCGAGCATTTTTTTTTCTTTTTTCATTTCAAGCCAGCGAGCGAGCGCGCATGGAAATGACCCCGATCGTTCCGCTTTATTTTATGGATATGTATGCTCGATCTCTCGAGGCTTTAATTGTACATTCAGATTTGGACTTTTACGCTCTTCTCTCTCCCTCCCCCTCTCTCCCGATGGCGATATGCGCGCTGCCCACGCGCGATTTATCGAATTTTTCGCGTCTGCGTCTAATGAGCTGTGATGAGCCCGACAGAATGAGAGAGAAAGAGAGAGAGAGAGGGGGGGGGGGAGAACTAACTGAGAGCAAATTGAAGATAATTTCCAACGGGACTGATAGTTGAACGCGCGCGCGTAACGATCGATTCGATGCTTTAGGGTCACGTGGTTATAGGACTACAACGTGTTGCCGGCAGCTCTCTCTCTCTCTCTCTCTTTCTACTCGGAATCACCTTGTTCCCGAGCCTCGATTTCTTCGATTTTTTTTCCTTCTCTCGCAATGCATTGAGGCCTAGCGTTAATTGCGCGACGTCATTGCGAATTTGACCGAATGCCGCGAGTTTCATATTTTTACGATTTTGCGAAAAAGAAGACACGGTCGCGCGCGCGAGCGAGAACCAGTTTTTCGACGTTGCGCGCGAGCGACGAGTCGAAAGAGACGCTCGCGAGAAAATTGCAATCTGCATACGGGATCTCATGTGAACCGACACACATCGGCGCGATTGGATGCATATAATATAGGTACGAGAAAATTCTCTCGTGCGCGATTTGAGCGACATCGGGGACCGCGCGCGCAGCGAGAACGTTTATAAGCTGCAAACACGAGGATTCGAGCGTGAACCCAATATTGCAATGTCTTAAAATAAGTTTCCTTTCATTGTTATGCACTGTTTCACAAGAATTGTGAGGCGCGCGCGTATATACAATATATATATATATTTGCGGTGTTGAATTTAAAAAGTTGCTCAAATTAATAAGAGCGAAGAGTAACGCCATCCCACGGACTATTATCAAACTCTGGGTATATAGCAGAGCGGCTTATATCTCTTCGATTCTCTCTCGCTCACTCTCCTTTTTTTTCATGAGGTCTCGCTGTACGTGCGATAATTATTATCATCTTATTTTTAACGAAATATTTTTTACTGCAAAATAAAATTGGTTCTTAAAGCACAGCAGACTCTCTTTGTTTCAGCGGGTACGCGTGCATGTATATAGGTATGCGTAGGGAGCATGGAATGCCCGCTTGAGAAAATTCGAATGCGAGTATACCTATATACGTGTATATATAGCAAACCATTGTGAAACGTCGTACGAACGGACAATTTTACGCATTCACAAGTTTTTTTTTGTTTGCGCACGTACGAAAATTCTAGCCTAAACGAGGTTATATAGACTTAAAAAATTAAATCGAATTCGCGGTGAGAGGAATTGACTATATTTCTGTCACGCTATAATGCAACACGTCATTTGATGCATGAGCCACGTTACGCTCGAATGCCTGAACATTATTTGTTAATGATTTTTTTTGCATTTTAATTACCATGTCTAATGCGGTTAGGTATATTGAATGCTGCTGCGGCGGCAGCGCCCGAGAGAGCGCGCAGTGCATAAAATCGCTGCACGAGAGAGAGAGAGAGAGAGAGAGAGAGAGAGAGAGAGAGAGAGAGAGAGAGAGAGAGAGAGATTAATAATTACATGGTTAACGGAAAAATTAAAGGCTCACCGATATTGCTCTTCCATGCAATCCAAGGTGGACAGGAATGGGGTCTCTTCCAAACGCTGCTGAAACAAAATTTGATTGCCTTATGAAATTGCGTGATTATGCGACGATAACACACATCGTGAATTTAATTAAACATTTACACTTAATTTCGATGACTACGGCCGATTCGACGAACAAGTGGCGACACTTTTAATTTCACGAAACGAAAGGATGTTTGCTCGCAAATTTCTCATTCAGCGGGATAAATAAAACACTGGCATTTTAACAAATCTCGTGCGAAATCGTGCAAACATATAACCGAAGACCGAACCGACGAGGGAAAGAAATAAAAGCAAAATGTTGCACTATATACATAGATGGCATGTGTCACTGACGATTCGATATATATATTCGCACAAACACACACACACACACACATACTTACAATTGTTTATTCGTTAATTCAGCATTCGAACGCATGCTATTACAATCGATTTGGTAAAAGTAGCAAGAAAATACGAAATTGTTCGCAGTCTCCGATGAATAGATAATTTCTAATTTCTTATACGTCAGGAAAAATTACACTCCGAGAAGCACTTTCGATTCGGTTGATCTTCGCATATCAGCATCACGTTGAACAAATATACTTCGACAATGCAAAAAGGCTAAACTTAGACTGCTCGAGCGGAAATTCCACGAAAATCTATGAGCGAAGGCGAAAGAGAGAGAGAGAGGGAGAGAGATGTCGAGCAAAAAAGCTAGGTTAGTTTTTCAACGAAGAATCCACTCGCACGGCCCGTAACGTCAAATCTGCCCGAGGCCTGGAAAAAATAATCATGAGGCGAAAAGCCTCGTCGGCGAGATTCCGAAAATCGGGGAAAACACCTCGCTCGTCTCCTTCGACAATGATAAAACATATGAAACTCACCAACGACCTTGACGAAGGTGCCGACCATTAGCCGGCCGCCTTGTTACACGCACCGAGACGCGTTGAACGGACGCGTCGTGATGTCGCGACGAAATCGAATTAAGGCTTTGATTTCTGGCTCCGGTTTGGCGTTAGGGTACAACTGCCGTATGCGGCATCTTGCACCTTGTTTCTTTCTTCGGCAGACACACGAGGAAATCCGCACGACTGATCAGCAGTCCGACGTCGGTCGAGACGTCGCGACGCGCACACTAGTGCACTCGGATACCTATGTGCAATATATAGCTTGATCAGCCGATCACTAATTCACTAGCGGACTCGTAGAACGCGTCTTTCTCCGGCCGAGTATGGGGGATAGGGATTTTTTTTATTTTAACACTAAGTACCTACATATTTTATTATAGCCTATTGTTAATTGCTGGCATCAAATTCTTTTTTTTCAAATCAAGTATATATACGTAAATACTCTTTGGACTTGGACAAAAATCGAATGAAAAAAGTCTGAATAGTTGTCGACATGAAAAAGGTACTTTGCAATTAAAACAGGACTAATGCATTAATTAGGCATGCTAATGTATCAATAAATTATTACTCAAATCAGATGGATCTTTTTACGTTTTATATAATTGCAAAAATAGATGTGTATGTATGTATGTACAATTCAAGTTTTCAATCTAGAAATTATTTTTAGTATCAATTAAAATTGAGATTTTAAATTAATATTAAAAATAATTTCTAATTAAAATTTTGTTTAAAGAATGTCTACATCAGACGCTGTGTAAATACAAATATATCAAAATAGATAATACTGAGATTTTCTGAATTCACAAAGTACTGTACTACATTGCCTGATCTTGCTGTTCAAGAAATTGTTTTAACAATGCATTGTCTAATGGAATCACAAGATATTCAACTCCATCATTATCTCTTTTAGTTTTTACCAACTTGTGATCAATAAATTCAGTTAGTTGTGATCGCAATGCTTGATCCGAAGATACCAAAAAACCTTCTCTGGATGCCTTGTACAAAATTTTGAATGCCATTCCTAAAATTATATTGTTTATATTTAAAATTAATAATTATACAAATTTGAAAAATAATCATATACGAACATAACAGACCAATATAATCTTTTCCACTGTTTGTTAACTGATATTTAACAAGTAAGATATATATTTCTTTAGCATTTTTAGTTAAAGATGCAAATACGTTTTGTAATGATAATAATGCCAGTGCTCCACTTTGTTGGACAAGCAATGAACTTTCATAAGAAGTTTCAGCATCATATGTCATAAACGTTGTAGCATCCATCCAATAAAAATTATA
This sequence comes from Philotrypesis tridentata, assembly GCA_018906965.1. Taxonomy (NCBI): domain Eukaryota; kingdom Metazoa; phylum Arthropoda; class Insecta; order Hymenoptera; family Pteromalidae; genus Philotrypesis; species Philotrypesis tridentata. The sequence goes on from JACCIB010000001.1 coordinate 16,355,602, forward strand.
TCTTGTCCTTTTCACATTATCCCAAACTGCAATTATTTATTGCTATGTAATGTAATGGATATTAATAAGTTCACTAATATTAATTATTCACTTACTTAATGGAGCATTGATATGATCCACTGATGCTAATACACGAATATTTGGTATATTTGCTAAACGAGATAATACATCTTGAGCTTTGATGGAACGTAACATTCCTCCATCAAGATTATGAATTAGTAAATATATACTGTCTTTTGGGTGGGCTTTCATTGTTTTTTCAATAATGTCAAAACATTCACTTGAATTAGGCACTGTTTCTAGTCCTAATAACTCTACTATGATATTATCCAAAATCTAAAATATATAGAAAAGAATAAATTTATTGTTTTAAAAATAATATCATCATTAATAAATATAATTGAATGTTTACCTCTTTTAGTGTCAAACTAGGGAAAAAACCATTAATAACTAATACAGGCTCATCAGAAAGTATTTGCTTTTGAAAAGTGTTAATTAACAATCTTTTTGAACCAAGACCATACAATAAGATTGTAAAACCCTCTCTGAAAGTAAAAATAAGAATAAATATATATTTATTTGATTTTCATGTAGAGTTTTAAGACTGTATATTCATCTCACTCTAATATATGAAACCACTCAGTATAGTGAGCCTGTAAATCTTCTGTGATAACTTGAATATATTTTTCATGAGGATTTGATACATTGATAGTTTTGACTTTGGCTTTATCAACACATTTTTTCTTTAATCTGCTTAAAGTATTATTTGATGTTATAGATCTCTCTGATTGAATAGCAAAGTATTCATCTGGTTTCATGACCTAAATTAGAATAAAATTAAAATTATTCATAAAATAATGATATTACATATCATACATAGCAGAAACTCACATAATCTTTAACTGCAGTTCTAGATCTGCCTCTTCTTAATGTTGATCCAGAGTTCAGTTGAGTATTTTCACTTATTTGCTTTGTAATATTATCTGGGAAAAATAAAATTAAACTTAAATCACCTGCTGATTAAATACAAATATAATTGATATTATTAATATATACTAACTTTTAACACTTTCCTTCTTTGCATTTATAGCTTTTTGCATCATAGCAGTTTTACGTTTTTGTGTTGATATTTTATACAACTCCTTGCCATCTAAATCATTTTCGGTTGTCAATTCTGTAAAACACAGATATTTTGAATACATTGGAATTATGACACAACGCAATGTAACATATATGATGTAGTTTACCTGATTCTAATTCTATGTCACCTAATACCTCTTTTAAATCATCATTTTTGAAACAATCAATGTAATTATCAGATTGATTTAATTTTTGCTTCTTTGGTGACATTAAATCTGAAATATAATATTCACATATCTATATTTTATTTTTGCATGATTATTTTTTTAATAAATTTTAATATCTATTTGTTTATTTACCAGAAAGTAATAAATATAACATAAAACAAATATATACTATATACGTAAATAATTATTTTTTGCATAACAATGGTATAATAAAATCATGTAAAATTTGTCAAGGTTACAAAATTAATTATTTTATGGAAAAGCTGCTAACCTGCAGGATGTTTGTTTTCTCGATTCTGTTTCTCAATTCTTGTCGATTTTCTTGAAGGGTTCGACATTTTCTCAATTTGATTATTTAAACAATAGTTTAATTTAAAGAATATTATTATAAACACATATGTGCACGCATGAAAACCATAACACTTTACACTTGTATGGCAGAATGCAGATATACCTATATATTATATATAGTTATGGAAATATTTTCCCGCTAAAATACAAATTACAGTATTTAACCAGATATTATCACAAGAAAATACGGTTTCATGACTCGTCATTTTAAACATTTCATTTGAACCACGAAAAATAAAACAAAAAATAAAATGTAAAAAAATAAAAAATTTATTAATTTGATGATTAACTATAAAAATACAGTGATAAAATACTAAATTTAAAAATTATTAATCTTTAGTATTATTTTGACGTAAAAATGGTTCATGTAAAGTTTTATGCAGACGTTGTGCTTTTTGAAGTCCAATGCCAGGGCACAAAGCTAATGAACCTGATGGAGCTTCTACTATCTCTTTAAAAGTTCCAAATGTTGATAGAAGAGTCATAGCGTCAGTTTTATTTACAGATCTGACAGTAGTCAAAGCACTCATTAGCTGCAAGAAAAATTTATTAATAATTGTCAAAAACAACAGAATTTATTTCAAAACTATATATACTTTCTGATGTGGAGCTGTATCACTGCGTTCCATTATCATGTCAGGAGGCTTATTTTCATACACTTTATACGTTTCAATAATCTTTCCTGCTTCTTCTGCACTCCAAGCTAGCATTAAAGTTAGATCAGCAAGTATGCAAATTCTTGTTAAATGTTTTAGTGAATGATGTGGTTCAGCTACATCAACCTATGCAATATTTAAATTACAGATATCACATTTGATTTTTATAAATTACAAATATTACATTTGATCTTAATGTGAGTTAAAGAATTGAAATAAGTATACCTGGACTAGTAATACTCGGAGATTGAAAGATGAACCTAGTTGTTTTAAACGCTCATGAATATAATCTGGATTTAATTGATGGTATCGAAGGGACAAAAATAAAACACAAGAGGTTTGTCCCACCACATAGTCAGGAACAATTTCAGAATATTCATAGGGTACACTAGTGATATGTTTTAATAGTGGGTTACCTCTCTGAAAGAATATTGTCAATTTGAAAACAACTAATAAATCAAAATGTTACATTAAATCATAAAATACTTTAAAAAATTTACTTGTTTAGGGTTGATCAAAAGTGGATTCAATTTTGTATTTCTACTTTTCGATGATTCTCCTTTTGTACTTTCTGGAAGTTCATCTTTGAAAAACTCTGATTTTTTAAGGTTACTAAAAGCAGCTGTAAAATAGATCCATTATTTATAGTAATTAAACATTAAAGTTTATAAATTAATTTTGATTTTTATCAAAATTTAATTGAAAATTCACCACCAAACGAATTTGCATCCTCTAGTTTAGCTACTTTTTCCTGTGGCTCGTCTTTAGAGCTATCTTTATTATTGTTGTTCATTTTTTCTAAGTTACATGACGAAGTGAATATTTATCCTATAACACATAGATGAAAAATACATGTAAAAGTTCTAAATCGATAGATAATTTATAAAAGGACCAAACGACTCGATATATCGCGGCAACTCTGCGTACTACTTATATGTATATCTAATAACAGCTGATAAAGTTTTTTATGTCGATGTTTGACAGGGCGCACGAAATCGTTGACGTAGTTATGGAATTATTCTGCTCCGCGCCTCTAGGTTGGTGATGCAGTCCGTATGTATATGTATATATAGTAATAGTAAGAGCTTCACTTGCCAGTTGCGATTTCGATATAGTTCGTGTAGTGGTTGCTATATATATATACACACATTATGTACACCATGGTTCCTTTTGCATTTTGTGAATGATAAATTGTGATTGATTTAGATGTTGTTCTTCATATTTTATCCATGTCTTTGATGAGCTTAGTGACGCACTTCGAATATCTTTATTTACTTTTTTATATGACCTAAAACGTATTCGAATAATCAATTAATTGATACTTCACGATTTTTACTTCATTTATAACCTAAAAATTTTGTAAAAATGGAACAAGAAAAGGATAAATTGGATGTGAAAAGTCTAAAACCTTTACGAAATGATTGTAAGTTGATTTCACCAGAAATTCGATTGCAGCAGTGTTATGATAAAGCAGCGAACTTTATTATGAACGATAAAAATTCGATTAAAATGTAAATACTTTAATATTTATGCCCATTAAATATTTTAATTAACTTATTAATGTTTATAATTTTTATTTAGGTATTATCGATCTACAAAAGAATTAATCAGACAGGCTGATGTTTATATTAAAGAGGGAGACTTAGAGAAAGGATATTTTTTATATATTCGATGTTTAACGTAAGTGCTGAAAGTCTTTACTTTTATATTAATTTAAGCAAATCTGAAGGTATAATGAAATATTTACAGAATTTTAATAGACAAATTATTACCAAATCCTGACTACCACGCATTTAAAAATGAAGAAAAATTAGACATAAAAAAAAAAGCTAAAATAATATTTCCAAAGACTGAAGCTTTAAAGAAACAGCTTTTAGAACAATTTGAGCAAGAGCATGCAAAACAAAAACAGGAGTATGAAGAACAGCAGATAGAACTTGAAAGGCTCAGGCAAGAAGAAAAACAAAGGTACGTAGTTTGAATTACTAAGGATTTCATAATTTATTTTTATGTTAAATAAAATTCCTTATTTTCAGACTGAAAGAGGAAGAAGAACGAGGACTTCAATTGAGCACTACAGATCCTTCTGGAGCACTCAAACTTGGAGTGTCTGTTGGAGCATTATCATCTGATGAATTAAGATTAAAACGACAAGTTTTGCCTCCTAAATCATATTTACCATCTCAATATAACGATCAAGCTCAATCTTCCAAAGAAAGGTAAGAAACTAATTTTAAGACTAAATGCAACAATAATTTTGAGAAAATATATTGGAATTATATTTTTCACACACAGAAAAGTACCATCTGTGGACCGTTCCACTAAACCAGCATCACTGACATCTGTTGATAAATTAAGAGATATAGTAGTACCAGGGAAATTAATGCAAAACTTCTTGAAGCTAGCTTTTAGTAATACTTCTAATAATATTGAAACCTGTGGAATATTAGCAGGGAGATTGGAAAGAAATCGATTGTTAGTAACCCATTTTTTAATACCAAAGCAAACTGGGTCTCCTGATTCTTGTATCACCCACAATGAAGAAGATATATTTGATTTTCAAGATCAACACGATTTAATTACTCTTGGTTGGATTCACGTATGTTGATACTGAGATTTATAAACATAATAAAATGTAGTGTATATGCAACAAAGATGAATCTGACATCAAAATATTTTTCAGACACATCCCACACAAACTGCTTTTTTATCTAGTGTAGATCTTCACACTCATTGTGCTTACCAACTTATGATGGCTGAGGCAATTGCAATAGTTTGTGCTCCAAAATATGATGAGTAAGAAAGATTTTTATGTGTTTACGTACAAACGTTTTATGTAAATTATTAGAGTGAAATGATTGTCATTTTGTAACATAAATTAAGCTAATTTAGAAAATCTGTATTTCACTTGATTAATGTTGTATAGGACTGGCTTTTTCCACTTAACACCAGAGTATGGATTAAACTACATAGCTAACTGCAAGGAAACAAGTTTTCATCCTCATCCTTCTGATCCACCATTATTTACTGTAAGTCATACATTTCATTATCTAAAGCCTAGATACAGTTTCATAATTATTTTAAATTAAAAGCAAGGAAACTTTACTTCAATATTCTGTTTTATTATAGACAGCAAAACATTTTATATTGGATCCATTGGCATCTATAGAAGCCGTTGATTTAAGAAGAAAATGATATGACACAATTAGCAAAGATATTTTTAATACTTAAAAAGTTGTTAAAATGTAATTTAAAAGTGATAATTTTTTATTTAATCACGGGTATGAAATAAAAATGGCTTTCGTTAGTAATTCTTTAACCAATTGTAAAAGAATTAAATTTTACTCATTATAATAGACTTATAAAAAACGTATTTTAGCAAATCAGTCAAGTAATTATCTCCTGTTGACAAAATTTTTTTATGAAAACAATCTATTAATTAAAGTTAAAAAAATTACACTGAAAGCCTAACTTATTTCTACCAAGAAGCACTTTTTTAAAGTAATTATTTAAAATGACAGAGTGAAAAAATATTTTATCATTTATTGAAAAGTAAATTAAGATGTAGATACAAATATTAGATTATATAATTCTAAGTGCACAATGTACAAATATTGCATTGCACTAAAAAATGGAGAGTATTTAATGCTCAGAGCATTTGATTAATATATTGAAAATTTGGTCTTGAATGTATAATTGTATAATGTATATATTTTATCTTCCGAATATTGAATATTTTTTATTTATTTATTATTACCATAGTTTTTGCTGAATATATGACTTTGCACATTATTTAATAATGCTGTAATTATTCGATTTCCAATCATTGTATGCGAGTGACGACACCACACTGTATCTAATTTTATTTATCGAGAAAAATGATCCTGGAAATTTGCACATACTGTTAGAGTAATAAAGTGATGATTTATCGGTCGTCGCAAATTAATTTAATTAATGAATCAATTTTAAGAAAATCGATATCAGCATAGCAATCATAAAATTATTATAACAAAAGCATTTGTACAACTATTTAAAGTTCTGACAGAAAATGTCCTATAAGATACAGATATTACAGATTATTATATAGATATTGTAAAGCAAAGAGCTTGTTATTGTGAATCATGTACATTCTGTATTGAATATACTGCAACATTTCGTTTTATTTATTTTCTTTTGCAGAAGATTACTGTGCCTTCAGAGTATATATGTAACTGCGTATGTTTTTTTCATTTAAATAGCAGATATGCCACTATGTGAAACTATTTGAGTCTACTGTTAAATGTCAATTATTTAGTTTTAGTAAAACACACGTTAATATAATTAGAAGGCTAAAATCCTAGTCTAAATAGACTTATTTATCTTGATTTCCATGTACCTTTTTTTATGATTATATATAAGTCAAATAAAAAAGTATTATACAGTTGACATCAGGTCTGTCATTCTTATTTCGTACGATTGTAATAAAAGGTCAACGAAATTATATTTTGGTGAATATTGCACTTCATAATATTCAGAAGTGACAGGATCCGTGTATTCTATACGTCAGAAATCGCCTTGAGCGGTGTAGTTCGAAACAGTTGTCACACACCTGTGCGTTGCGATAGGAGCAGCAAGAGCGTAAATCTCCGCGTGTCTCACCAGTCAGTTGCTTTTGGACACTCGAGCATTACGTCCTCAAAAATCGCGCTCATATTCTGTGTATGCGGAATTGCGGATCCTTCTGCATAATAATATGTAAGTATAAAGCGGAAAAGTTTCAAAACTTTACGACTGTAACTGTGTATACAGAAATGCAAGCGTTTCGTCTAAACATTATATTCGCGCAGTTATTTCTAATAAGTCATTCGATTGTCAACTGCGATCCTTGAATGTGAAATTACGCGTGCGAACACGCGCGAAAATTGACTGGAAGCGTATCATTAAACGTGATTTTCTGTCGAAGTGAGGCGCATTTTTTTCACCGCATCATGTGACGTAGTATCATTTTATTGGCGTTAAATGCCATTGTGCGTGTGTATATTCTGTAACGTATATGCGTTAACGAAACTCCCTAGTCAATTATGTGCTTGTCATTTACAAATGGAAAAAGACCTAGAATCAAGACCGTTAAATATGCTGATTGCGAAGTGTCTAACACAATGACGCGGAATAATAATTCTAATATGCGTTTTTAAAAAACTATAGGCAGTATTCATTATCACGTATACTTTGGCGCACTCGTGCGCGCATCACCGTCAGCATCAGCATCAGCGAATCGGGCAGTATTATAATTCTTCATTGAGAAAACACGACGTCGTATAGGTTGATTATTGCACGCGCAAAAAATTTCACAAAGCTCGTATATAGTATTGTAAAAACGATCGCGCACGCTCGTCGCTTGTATACATATACGTCATGCCTATACGACAAGGAAGACTTAAAAACTCTCGCGGTATACGTATAGATTATATTTATGCGCGACTGTGCATCGATGCGCGAGAACAGCGCATATTTTACATGTTGTAGAGCTCTTATACAGTTTCGTATGATATATCCATCCAGTTGCCTCGATGTGATACTGACAGGTGTATACAAGCATACGCGAGCGCGCGCGAGCGTAACGATTATATTATCATTTCATTTTTTTGGGAGAGCTGGGTAAAATAATACTTATGTACTGTACATGAAGAAACAAAAAAGAACGGAGAAAAATGTCGAGCGCGTTATTCGGCGCTTTATTACAACGACAGCATGGAAGACATTCTTCGCTTAATTGATAGCGGCTGCAAACAAGGTATTATTCAGATAAAAACGGACGACGAGGTGAAACATGACGCAATGACGCGGATCGTCTCTCTCTCTCTCTCTCGCAGCCTTATACTTAGCTACTTATACTGCGCTCTCTCATAAAATGAGATACTTGTTTATTATTATCATTGCGCACTTTCTATCTCTCTCTCTCTCTCTCTCTTTCTCTCTCTTACACACACACATATCAGCTTGGCGCGTCCGATTTAAATGCTTCTTCGGATTCTGCTCGCGCCTCACATTAGTTCGATCGAGCCCAGTACAATACACTTATACAATACACGCTCGTGTAGCTGTGCGTATCGCTTTTGCATTAAAAAAAAATCATAGCGCACCTGACTCGATGTACCTGCACTATAGCAGGTGTATTATATACAAGAAGTGCGCAATGTGACACGGAGAGTCTCGTCGTCTAATATACACAGTATAGGCGGGGGGCGAACACGACAGTGTAGTGCAGTGTGTATATTATAATAACTATATATGTATATATGCGTGTACAGAGGCCGTGTAGTCACATGGCTGCGCAAATTTGATTATAAGACAAGCTACATACCCACCGCACCGAGATGATAAATTAAATTTCGCTTTATTGACGCGAGACGCGCGCGCGCGCCGTCTGCGAGACGCGAGTACGCGACGCGACGTTGGGAACCCTCGATCCTCGTCTATACGTACACTTATACTGATGTGCCCCGCGCGATCGTCGCGAGGATGTCGTCGGCTTGGAATGTCAAATTTCAATTGATCAGTGTTCGGTGTGTATATAGGTATAACACTGAGAGAGCAGTGAGCAGTGCGTATATACGTGTGCGACCGTATACGTAAATTCTCCGAGAGCGATCGATTATTACACTCATTATAGCAGAGAGAAGCGCATGATATTTTGATTATTCGTCGGGCGTATTGTATATCATGTATTAATATACGTCACGCGTGTAACGTGTACAACGCGCTTATAAGCACCGCAACGACGTATCGTTAAAAATCGAGTCGATTTTTCTCGGTCGCCGCCGCGACTGATTAAATGCGCTCCCGCCCCGCCGGCGGAGAAGTAAGCGGCTATCTCGCGTCGTTATACAGCGTTATTGTCTTATCTGTTTTTCAGGAGTGAAAACCGATACTCAGCACCGCTGGACAGATTATCGCAGTAGTGCGCGCCCGCTGTTCCACCCGCGCAAGCGTGCAGCGGCTGTGCGCTCTCGCCGCGCGCGCGCTCTCGAATTCAGTCTCTCGTTACTGGAGTACGGTGCAACACGCGCGCTTTTACCATGCCTCGAATGGTTCTTCGATTCTCCTTCGTACTGCTGCTCCTTTCTGGTGAGTATTATGCTAGATATATATAGTGCCCGTGTGTGTGTCTCGCATACATGCGCACCTGTATATTAAAAGTAGGTGAAAAATGTGTGTGTGTGTGTGTGTGTCTCCGCAGTGAGGCTCGGCGTTAACGGACTGGTGAACGACGACGACGGCGACGACGGCGTCGCTCGGTCCGTTCAAGCCGCCGTTCCATCGGAGCGCGCTCGAGATATCGAAGATAGCGCAAAAAAAATTAACGCCAACTCGGCCGGGGCGACGATACACGACGACGATGCGAAAGTTAATCCGACGAGCAGCGACAAGCCGCCGGGTGATCGAGCCTCAACGACGTCGACGACCAAGTCGACCGATACTTTGTTAGGTTTGTCGATCACCAAAGATATACCTCGATGTATGCGTGCAATGAGCTATACGCGCGCGTACTGTGCGGGAAATCCTTGTATTTATACGCAGGCGTCTTTTCGCAGGCGAGGAAACGGCTGCCGACGATCGACCGCGGCAGGTCGAAGTGGCGAGGAACGAAACTGCTGAGGGCACGACGATCGGTACTTCGAAGGTCACGACGATCCACGATGGTGATAACGACGACGACGCCGAAAATACGACTACGGCGAATGGTATATTGAGAGAGCAATTGAGTTTGCGTAATTAGGAGACGACGACGCGCGAGTATTGCAATATTTTGCACTGAGCACGTTTTGATTCTTCAGAGACGAGCGTATCGTCGCCGGCGGTAAATCCGGAAACTGAAAAAAGTACGATCGACGCTGCTGCCTCCACGACGACGTCGAGCGAATCGGTCTCCGAGAGCACCACCACGACATCGAGCACCGCGCCGACGATCGAGACGACCGTTAACGCGGAAACCGTGACCGTGACTTTGCCCGTGGAAAGCTTGACTTCGGAAAAAACGTCGGAAGAACCGAAGGTCGAAGCGACCGAAGCCAACGATCCGGGAATGTCCTCGGGAATCATAGCGTTGGTCATGGCTATAGTGTTTGCTGTTGTCGTTATAATTTTCTACATTGGTCTGCTACTTTGGAGGCGTTACCTTGAGTGAGTATATGTACCGCAGAGAAGATCGTACCACTTGTATATCTCGGCGTTTAGCCATCGTTAGCACGATTGTGCCTTTAACGATAAACAATATTAAAATTTTTAACAGGTTTCGGTATGGGAATCGCGAGTTATTGGTCAACGATTTGGAGTTCGACACCAACGACCTACGTCACTTTGAGGTATACAAGGATGAATTGAAATTCGAAAAATTTTCACAAATTTTCCGCGTGTAATGGGTTTTAAATGGAAACTTTTTGTTTCAGCTCTGACGATGATGCGACAATCTTTTGTCGAGAGCTATACTATCTGTAAAAAGCTGATTGTTCTGTGATATTGTAAATGAATCGTTTATACATCTATTGATTGCCAAACTGGCACAACCTTAGTCGTCCGTATACGCCTTCTCGATTGAATCGAGTCATCGTTTTATCTATACGTACAGATATAGAGATAATGTAATTAATAGATAAGACTCAACCGTTTAAAACTTTAATTTTGCATCTGAAAATATTTACATTCGGAAGAATGAGATATTATATGTATTAATAATTAAATTGAAGTTGATGTAGTTTAGAATGAGAAAAAAAAAGTTGAGATCAGAGAATAAATTTTATATCAACAGATAAAGAATAGAGGACAAAGCAATCAGAACGTGATTTGCAAGTTATGACAATTATGAAAATCAAAAATAACTGTACGCGCAAGTCTTCGTTTAAATCGTCCAGAATAAATTTTTTACTTAAATATGTAAATGCATTACTATTACACGAATTGTACTAAACGTTTTTGCTACCAATGTATGAGTAATAATAATATTATTTTCATTGCCCTTATGCATTTTTTAATTAATTTTTCGATCTTAAATAAAATTCTACTGTCATCTGTACAAACGTAAATATTTCAAATATTTAACTATGTTAATGAATAAGAAAGAATATTTTGACAATTTCTGTTATTTAACAATAGCTGTGTATATTTCAATAGCTTATAAAAGATAGGCAACATGCTGATAAATTCAACAATATAGGTAATATTTTACAATTTTTACATTTATTTTTTCTTGCTAATAACAAGGGGACCTACGTTATCGCCACATTCTGTGTTATGACGTCCATGAGCCCCATCACAGTAAGGCCACTGAAAAATTCAGTTATGTATTAATAAATATTTTGTGCAAGACAGGGAAAATCTCATGATTTTTACTTACATTTTCGCTTCTCCAGCAACGGCAGAAAGCTACCTTTTCTGTAATATCCTCTATATCTACAGAATCAACAACTTTATTGGATTCCTTCTTTATTTTGGGGTTCACTCGACCACAAGCCTAAAAAACATAATTGAATTATTTTAAAAATTTTGTCAGACATCTTGAACGCTTAAAATCTTCTAAATTTTTTGATTAGTGTCAGTGTAGTCAAGTATATATCTGTTCTCTGTCTCGTGAGGCATAGAGCTGTATTTATGAAGGTTGTGTAAAAAGTGAAATTGAGTAATAAATTTAATGAGCAGGTGGCTGCTTACTGGTGGCCTAGCTGCTGGGCAGAAAGCTTTGTAGGACATGTATCCGATGCCAACAAGGGCAGCAGTGGGTGGAATCAGGGCAAACCAGTCCTTCACTGCAAAAGAAAAATTTTGTCAGTCATGCGACATCATCATTCATAATTTTTTATACATGCACTTTTTTTCTAGTGGAATGGAATGTTCTACACTGCAGTTGCATATTTCAGACCGTGATTTGCAATAGAACGCTTGACAGGGCGCAAGGGAGAGAAAGATAGAGCGTAAATAAAACAGTTAGAGCACCTACCTCCAAGTCGAAACCATCCTCCAAACGTCTCGGGAATTGGTAAACCAGATAAATAATTCGGGACAGACACTTTAACGAGGTGTGCGATGGCCATGTTTACAGTCGACTGCAATATCAATCGAACGATTGACTATATAGAGGTCTCGGAGAGTTATACCTAGGAGTCACAAGGGGGATAGGTATAGAGATATTTTAATAAAGGCTGGGCTCAAGTGAATAAGCAGAAGTGCGTAAGGGCGATAAAATAGCAGCGAGTTCACTGGTCACAGCTTTGGAACTGTACCTATATATAGCTAGTCTGCTAGAGTGCCGTGTCGTCGGGTTTTCCGCTCTTTCGAAAAAAAAAAAAAAATTATCGTTCGAATCTGACTAGAGCAGTGTTGACTCTAGTGACTTATCTAAAACTAGTGACAAGATAGAGAAGGTGGCTTGCTTGGGGTGAAGGACCATCGCTCGCTAGTGCGATAAATACTTGCAGGTGGCGCCATCGCTGCACGGCAACATGACGATAGAGAGAGAGGAGCGGAGAGGAGAGCCCTGGCTGCGACTAGAGAGCGCGGACGGCGGCGGAGTGGCGGGCAGCAGCAGCAGCGTGTCTGCGTGTAGGTAGTACAGCTATCGTCCACAGTTCCCACGCGACTCGCTAAACGGCGGCGGCTTCTCTCGTGTTCGCGTGCAGTTGCCAGCGATAATAAATGCAGCAGTGCCAGACTACTCGTATACTTATATATGCACGTGTCCCGAGAGTGCAGGTGCGTGGCTGAAATTATCGATACACACTCGTGCACGCGCGAGAGCGAGAGAGAGAGAGAGAGAGAGAGAGAGAGAAAAAGAGAGAGGGCACATCGCGAGGAGGGTGCGCATCAGCGCTCGCAGAGCACATACGCGAACAGCAATTGGCGACGAACAGCAGAGCAGCAGCAGCAGCAGCAGCCCTCGTGCGTGAGTGTATATAATGCGAGAAAGTAGCGAGAATGGCCGGGACGTCGCGTCCGAGGTGGGAGCAGCTCGCAGCGAGAACCGGCTTATTCTCAAGGAGCTGGAAGCAGCGGCGCCCTGAGCCCGCTGCAGCGCTAGCATCGAGGACGAGAAGGAAGAACGGCCGGTGCAGCAGCAACAGCCTCGTCTAGTCCGCAAGAGACATCATCACCGTCGCCGTCGCCGTCGCCGTCGCGTATACACACACGCATACCGTGTATGCATATATACAGGGCAGAGCGAGCGAGAAAGAGCGAAAGAGGATTCTCGTCGTCGTGTTTTCTTTCTCTCATGCGCGCGAGTGAGCGAAGTGAGTGCGAGTGAGAGCGCAAGAACATGGCAGAGGAGCTGCTGGTCACACTGAACCGCGGCGACTCCACGAGCTACGGCATCTCGCTGCTTCGCACCAACGAACTTCCGCACGTCATCTACGACATCGTCGAGAACTCGCCCGCGGCCAACAGTGGCAAGGTGAGTTTCTTCCCTTCTTCCCTCCTTCCTTCCTTCCTTCCTTCCGTCCTTCCGTCCTCGCAAAGCTCATATATATTTACACGGCACTTGTTCATTCGCGCTCTCCTCTCATCTCCCCCTTTCTCCCCTTCCACCTCCCGTCATCCCTAGACCCTACCCTGCTCTCTGTTATAATATCCCCTCGTCTCCTCTGAACTCTCATACTCTCAAGTCGAGCCTGGCTCACTCTCCCGTATAGTCTGCAGCTAGACTCTACTCTGCTGCTGCCGCCGGTATCGACCCGCCCCCCTTTATATCACGCCTAATATACGGAAACTGCATCTTTCCTTTTTTATCGTCCAATTTTTTGCTCTCTCATTCTCTCTCTCTCTCTCTCTCCCGCACAGCCATTCTCGTCCTTTCGGCGAAAAGCGCAACTTGGCGCGTTTCTTATACATTACGTGCGCTCACAACACGACAGTCATTCATAAACATATGGACGTACATGCAGTGGATTGTTTTTCTACCAGCCTACTTTCCGCGATCTCGCTCTATTAATAATTCCATCTCATCGTCTCTCTTTGCGTGCGTCTGCGTTACTCTATTATGCACGTGTAGCAATGTACATTCACGGACACACTCATGATTATCGATAACCAATAAATTGCGAAGAATTATGTATCGCTACGGGCTATACGTGCAAGATGTTCTCCCCCCTTTTTTCTTTCTCTCTTTCTCTCTCTCTTTCCTCGCCGTTTACACCATTATTATATCCCCGAGCCGCAAGAGACACGCTGTTATCGTGGTGAACGCATGGCGCGCGTAGGCGAGAGACAGCTTTCGAGACTCGAATTAAACGAAGGCGTTGCTCTCGCTCTCTCTCCGTCTCCTCTTATCTATAAATGCTTTTCCAGATTTGACTTCTCTCCTATATGTATAGGCGTGCGAGATATAGACACCGGTCATAAATTCTGATATGTACATACTCTACAAACACGTATATATGTATAACGTGAATAGAGCTTCCCGACACGCCTAAGTCGACTTATAATGCACGTTATACGAACGAGCGCGAGATGCAGTTCGTACTATCAAAAGATATATAGTGCAGCCCTCTCAACAGATGATGCCCGCTGCAGCTGCTCGTTTCCTTTTTCTTCTTCTTCACGAATCCTGTGACTGTTTAACAAAACGACACTCGGCGCGCAAGCGCTCGCATAACACGCAGCATGACGTATATATACGCGTGCATATATGTATATATAACGCAGAATTGCACGATACATGCGTGCGATATCAAAAGAGGTTAGTTGTCCGTTACATCGACGCACATACGCGGCCTTGGCTCCGCTGCCGGAACGGAGCATATATGCGCTTGCAGCCGACGGCGGCCGCTTTCCATGCACTTCGCACACGCGTATATAGGTGTACGTATATATAATATATATATATATATACCTATACGGATTCATCATCTCTCGCGCTGCGCTCTTCCGATGTCTGCGATATATGCGCGAAAGCGCGAATCGGCTCACGTTATGGCAATAACCGTGACGAGCACTCGAGACGTGTGCTACTATTATAGCATCTATACGAGCTCTCTCTCTCTCTCTCTCTCTCTCTCTCTCTCTCTCGATCTTTATCAAATTTCATGCCGAAGCTCTCTTTCATCCCCCCCTTTGCTTCCTCTCTTAAAACTTGGAGAGAAAATGAGTTTCGCGCATTTTTCACTCAGAACCTTCCTATAATAAAAAGAAAAAAAATTAAACAAGAGTTTCGCATTTAGCTGTTGGTATGCACGCGCGTATAATGTAGGAAAGCTTAAGTATAGCACTATGTGCGACCGCAACTTTTGCAAACGTAGAGAGGGAGAGAGAGAATTATGCTATATATTTCTCTCCACGTGTCGCAGCTATCAGCGATGATGAATCGTATCGGCGCGCAGTTTGCAAAAGTGGATCGTTCCCCGTGACCTGGTCCAATCTGCTCGACGAATGTATATTGTATATATATATATGTATTGTACATATATACACACACGCGCGCGCGCGCACACACACACACACACCTGAAAACAATGAAACAATCGTCGTCCGATAGACTCTCTTTCTATTTCTCTCATCAATGCAAAAGCTCCTGCATAGCCGTGGTGCATATATCAACGGCAACGCTGCGGCGTTGCGGTGCACGATGCACACAGAGTCCGCACGATAATCGCGCCTCTTGTCTCGTCTTAAATATTCGCCTATTATGCGAGAGCAAAGCGGCGCCTAAGAGCTTTTGCTCGCCGCAGGACTGTTGTTTTGCCAAGTGTGGGCGGGGTTCGTATCGATTTTGCTTGCTTCCAAGTCGTGGGCCAGTTGTATACATGTGATCTCTCTCTCTCTCTCTCTCTCTCTCTCTCTCTCTCTCTCTTGGCTGTTGTATAGGTATATATAGGTGATATATATAATATACATGTATAACGTGTATAGTGTATACGTGTATATATGTAAGAGTGTCGACGGCGACGAGCTTCGCGAGAGGGCAAAAAAGAAGAGAGCGAAAAAGAATCGCGACGAGACGAAGAGACCGTGCGAGAGAAAAGAGAAGTATGTAAGCCAATAGAGATAATCGAACTGGGCCATTAGGAACGACTCGATGGGATTTCCGACCTATTGCTGTGTGTGACTCTCGTGCCCTATTATAGAGATACTTTCTTTTCTATATCTCTTGCTATTGCATGCTGGTACTAACATGCGCGAATCCGAGACAGAAATTTTTATTTCTCTCTCTCTTTCCCCAGAGCGTTTTGTCATCTTGTGATTCACTTGTGCTTCTTCGCCAAATATAGATGTAGCTGTATAGGTTAAACCGTTTTATATCGGCCCGCGCGCGCATTCGTCCCCTTTATATCTGTGGCTTGCAGGAAGAACCACTTAAGTGACATTTTGCGAAAAATTTTTTTATGTCGAATTCGAGGTGCTCTTATAGTACCCTTTTTCATTGTACAATATTAGGATTTCCGAAATGCACAAATATTTTAAATGCCAGCCGATTGCATAATCACTTAACTGCATCTCTCGTAAAAATGTTACCGCAGAACCACTTAAGTGCACTTGTTTTTTTAATTTTTGTGCGAGATACACCGTGTGGAGTACATTAAAGCGGTATAATATATATCTAATTACCAATACCGATGTATTCGTCGGTTTTTTTAAATAAAAAAAAAATTTTTTAACGTTTTTAAATTTTTCAAAAATTGTCAATTTGCAAAAACAAAAAAATTACTGGAATCGCTCTGATAAAATTCATACGTATTCCTTAGCTAATTCTAAGAACTTATTACTCTTGAAAACTTTTTCCAAAAGTTTGTGGTTTCTGAATAAAAAATTCGTAAAAGTCTTCGTAAAAAATTTTCAATTATAATATGCGCCAGTTTGACCACACCGAGGTTCAAAATCAATCCCCAAATCACGTATCTTTTAGGTTTGGACAATTATCCCATTGGTTAGAGGGGTTCCAGGTACATTGCAAATGAAAACGTTCTTGAAATCTCGAATTAAAACAAAAAATTGTGGAAAAACCATGCTTTTTTCCTTTTAACCGTTTTTTCTCATAGTTAATAACAATTTTCGATACTTTTAATTATACCATTGGAAAGGGCATGAGTTAAACTTTAAAAATATGCCCCGCCCGAATTTTTTAAATCACAAATTACATGCGTTACGAGCCCTCAAAGAAAGTGACTGCATAACCACTTATCTGCAAAATTCCCGCAGAACCACTTAACTCGAGTAATTTGTTTAGCTTGGGCGTCGAGAAAGAAACTATTTACAAATGTAATACTACGGTTGTACCCGTATCAGATACCTAATCAAATGAGTCAATACTTAGATCTTTTCTCTGACATTTCGATCTTACATATTACTCCAAACATTGAAATCGCTTTTTCTCGAAAACACGAAAATGTCACTTAAGTGGTTCTTCCTGTAAGCCACAGATATATACGAAGACATAAACTCGCGAATTATTTTATCTCTCTCTCTCTCTCTCTCTCTCTCTCTCTCTCTCTCTGCCCGGGCAACGAAGCAAATTCAGGGACAAAGGGCAAAGAGCGAGAGATATATATTTCTGTGTACAAGATCTCGACGCCCTTCGCAGCGTGTATATAGATAGGCTCGTTTCTTAATCTGGCTCAAGTGTCGAGAGAGAAGAGAGTGTGAGAGAGCAGAGCTCGAGAGGCGAGAAAGAGTTTTTTTTGCGCCACACACTACTGTATAGGCGCATACTTTGAAAATTCGAAAAAAAAAGGATACTAAGAGATGAGGCTCCCAGTTGTAACGCAAACAACCAGAGACCGACCGCCCGTCCGCCCGCGCGCGTCTCGCTTTATATTCGTGGAAGGCACGTTTTCTCTCCCTTGCTCTCGCGGTGAATTACCTCAGAGTCCCTCTATACACATTATACACACACAGACCGTCGCCTGGATGAACATATCCGATTATATATGGTCGATCGAGTGTCCTCGGATAACCTCCGCTTAGTCATCCAAATACTATACATACGCTTTATAGCGCAAAATCCGCACGAAGCATCAGACAGAAAGATCTCTCTCTTTGTTCTCTGTTAACGCTGTATAATTTTTTTTCTCGCACAAAAACAGTTCTATACCGCACTTATACAGACTTTACTCCTATCGGACTGTTTATCGCGTCTCCGAGATTCTGCAGCGCGCGAGCCTATGTTATGCGCTCATACTTACTCGCGCGCGCACTGCACACTCACACACGTGCGGGCGGAAAATACACACGCGAATTCACTGTCGCGGCTGCTGCTGTACACGAGCTGGCTATTTCCGTCACGTCTTTAGCTCTCTCCTCTCTCTCTCTTTCTCTCTTACTCTCCGAACCGTAGAAAAGTCCGAGCATAATATGAGAGCGCATACTTTCGGGATCGCTTGATTTTTTCATATAAAACTATGTATGCTTGGCTTTTGTACGAAAAAAGCTCCTTTCCGCGTGTAATGCACACTTTGATCCTGATGCAATAATGATTATTCCGCTCGCGTTGCCAGACGTTCATTTGGTATACGTATAAATTGTTCAGCACACAATGGATACTTTTTGCTGCTTAAGTTCCTCGCTTTATCCTCAGAGATAAAACACACGAATAAGTTTAAAAAAAACAGTTACGCAAAACGCTTCTCTCGTTTTTCACTCACGCACACACACAGGCGCGCACACCAAACGTATACATCTTACAGGACGTAATGAACGACTCGAAGCCCGCGAAAGTACGCACCCCCTTTTCCAACGCTGCTCATCACTTACGTGTCCGAGTGTATCTTCTCCGTCTGGCAACCGATTTTGAAAACGTTGCCTCTAACAGCATCGCTGCGCCAGAGTATGCGACTGCGGTTCGAGCTACAGAAGAGCGACGTTTACGAGCATTATTATAGGCGCAAAGTTATATAGGCGGAGAGGAGAGAAAAAGGTGACAACATCACGGCGGTCAGTCGAGCGCCGCGCGGCGAAGTCGTTAATTACGTCACGTGCTGCAGGTATGTTAGATTCGCAGTAGTACACTGCAGCTCTCGCTCGTCGACTTGAATTTTTAATTAAGTTGAAACGCGTCCGATGCAGTAAATGCATATATACCTATACGTCGCGCTATACAGTCATTCGGCTCTCTTGCTTCTGCGCTGCGCTGCTGCTTTTTGCTCCTTATTTATTTTTCTCCCCGGCCGTCGTTTAAGAGAATCGCACCTCGCTTAATTAGTCGTGAAGGAAAAACAGGAAAAGAGAGTGAATAAATACAGCCGTAAACTCACTGCTCTCGCGCGGGGCGAACGAGTTAGCGTTCCGTATATATATAGTATATACGTATGTATGTGTAATGTGTATGCATGTGTATATAGATACGCGCAGTACACACATAAGTAACGTCTCATCGATCGTTAAACCGCGCGCACGTCTACGCACCGGCTGGCTTGCGTATTATATATACCTACACGAGAGAGGGACCACACCTTTGCCCAAGCATAATATATATGCCTTTCTCTCTGTCTTTCACCATTACCCTTTCTTCTTTCTCTCTCTTGCGCAAACACACGAGCCGCGCGCAGTAGGAACACATATACGTATATATAGCAGGTAGGCGTTTGACTTCCGCTCATTTTCGCGCGGCCGTAATGCGACTGCTTGCGCAATGCATGCATACATGTATACAGGCAGAGGGAGAGACAGAGAGATCGCATCGAAACCAGTCATTGAGCTGCCGCTGCTGAACGATGCGCATCCCGCGTATATCAAGTTCAGGGGCTAAAGTGTCGGCGCCAACGGCACTCCGCTGCCCCAAGCGAATTCGACGCTGCAACAGCCTTAATTCCCCCGCCGAAGAAATGGTAAAAAAGTTGTTTTTTGTTTTATCGCCACAGCGTCGCCGCGCGGGGTGCGGACACACGTCGTCGCAGCAAGGAGATTTAAAGAAACATAACAGTCGGCAATAATGCGCCGCAGTGTCGTATAATTTCGAGCTCCCACGTGGCCGCGCGTGCACGTCGCAAGTCACGCTATAACATCACACGCGCGGGCTATGCAGAGAGAGCGAGCAGCGAAAGCCGCAAGTCGAGCGATTATTGGATCTACGAGACGGCGTGTAGGAGGGGGTGGCGGCAGAAGAGGGCAACTCCCTTGCCCCCATCGGGATGATTGGAGCGCGCGATAAGGGCCTCCTTCGCCGGCCGGCGAGTTATTCCTACTTATATACACATGCATGTGATGAATGAAACTCGACGGGCGAAGTCGGAGATCGATACGACGCGGCGCGAGATGGTTAATTCTTAAAAACGCATGCATCATAACACGAGAGTCGCCGGCTCTCTCTCTCTCTCTCTCTCTCTCTCTCTCTGTATGCGTGTGTATATATGGACCGAGCGCGCTCGCGAAATACAGGTCAAGATGAAGGGAAGAGAGCGTATATGCGTGTTATTATGCGAAGAGAGTCAATGTCGCCGCCGGTGCGTGCGCGCCGTGCATTCATACTCTGCAGACGCGAGTTTTCGGGATAAAAATAATATTGGCAGGGCCGAGGTGGACGTCTTTGAAGCATGTATCAGTTGGTTAGTAGTGCAAGGTGGGCTTCCGCGCGATGAGGCTTCTGAGCTACTGTTGCAGCTTTTGCTGCGCGTCTCGCGTTCTCGAGTCGTGCTGCGGCCGCCGGACCCGCGCCGAGTATGCCTTCGATTACGTCAAGTACGAACCCTTGGCCTCGAAAGAGGTAAACAGATACACCCGTACATTCGCTTTTTTATTGTTGGGACAAGAGAGAGAGAGAGAGAGAGCGATCGAGGGGGGAGAGAAAGAGAGAGAGAGAGAGAGAGAGAGAGAGAGAGAGGCAGACAGTCTGAAACGACAGAGGTCGTCTAGATGAGAAAGCAAAGTATAAGCGACTTGTTGCCAATTGTAAAGTGCATTCGTTGTGTTTTCTCTCGGCGACTCGTTTATGTGCCATGCACAAATACACTCCCTATGTATGTGTGTATGCATTGTATATACACGTGCATATAGCACATATAATACAGTAATGTACTTTCCATTTGTGTGTATGAATACATCTAATTGTATTAACTCAAGAGGTGTTTTGTTTGCGCAGGTCGAGACTGGCGACGTTATACTCGGGATAAACGAAGTGGATGTCAACCGTTTCAGCATTAGAGAAGGTGAATATATACATTGCGTTATATGAGATGTACAGTCATATACACATATATAACGCGCGGCAAAAACGAGCAGGGATTATCAATTTAAAATTATAGCTTGCGCCGCAGTCCCGTATATACGAAGTTTGAAAGCCGTAAGTAGGCGTTTTCTAACGAGCGTAAAAGTCAAGTTAGCATTGTAACCATATAGCGGATGCGGGGAAAAGAGACGTGACCGTTTTAGACGCTCGACTTGTTTCTCTCACTCAGCGCCGAGTGGGAGTTGTAAAAAAAAAAACGAAAAAGAAAAGAAAAGCTTTCGCGAATCTCCACGCTCTCGAGCTTCTATTTTTAATTCGACGAGGTAGGGATCCTTTACCCGCGCGCTTACGTATAAGCTCGTACACAAACGTCGCAAAAAAATTGTCATTCTTCTGTCTCATTGCAGTTCTAAAATGCCTGCGGCTCTCCCCGGATCCCGTGACGTTGAAGCTGCGAAAGGGTAAGCAAGTTTTGTATACGAGTTTAAATTTACCGCCACTTGGACTTGAATTAAAGAGCTCTTTCTCTCTCGCACACACACACATACACGCCACAGATCCAGAAATAAAGGCACACGTCCAGAGGCTGCTTTCGTCGAAGACGCTCTGCGACGAGCTGGAGATGAAGGAGAACTCGCAACGCAGTAAGTCCTCCTCGATTTCACCGGAGCTCTCCACTAGTCCAGCTCAAGGAAAGCAGCAGCAACAGCTGCAGCAGCAGCAGCAGCAGCAGCAGCAGCAGCAGCAGCAGCAGCAGCAGGAACAGCACCAGACGGCTAGTTACAGCTCGCACTCGAGGAGCAATGGCTCGTGCAGCGACGCCTCTGGCTCGTCGGATCTCGAAGCTCTCATACCACAGCAGCACGACAGCTTTAAGGAGGAAGAACGCGCCCAGTGGGAGCCGCTCGCCGCCGACAAGTTCTCCAGACAGAAGAATCCACCTAGGTACGACTGCTAAATAGCTCGTTTTACTTTCTTTCCTCTCAATAATGAGCCTGTACTCTCATACATACACGTGTGAATAACACATCCGCAATACTCCCGTCCTCTTTCGTCGGCTTTAATTAATGTACTGCAGGATTTTTAAGATTATATTAACTATAGCCGATATCCGCTCTCTTAAACATATATATCCTTCTTTCTTCATTTTCAATGTCTTCGGATGCTAAAATTAAATCAAGCAAGTGTGCTCGCCCTATCACCTGCTGCGCTTATTACCTCACGACAAAAGGTATTTTTTTCTATCAGAACTGAGAGTATACATCGTCTACTGACTCTTTGCTCCAGACTCGCTCTGCTGCAATTCGATACACCAGCATGCAATATCAGCCCCTTATTTTCGTATATTGTAACTATTATTCTTATTTTTCATTGTGTATATAATACTCTACTCTCAAAGACTTATTGTACAACTAAAATACCCTCCAGTATTATGTACCGAGTAAATTTAATCAACCTATCTCCTCTTTTTCAATAGATATAATGGAGACCTATCTTGTTATGTGCACGTTATCTAATTTACATCGCCGACCTCCTTCCAAGCTAGATTTTGTTATTTAACAACTAAGTTTTTATTTAAATTTAGGTAGAAAACTAACAGTAATTAAATAGCCAGTTATTTATGCGTAAAAAAATATCAAGCAGAGTAGCCTTTTATCGACTTATAAACTGTGTCGTGAATTAAATTTAAAACTCTAAAACTTACTCCTTCTTTCTTATTACTTATATCGTTTATTTCCTTTTTATTTGCAATTTTTAATTTAATCTTTATTAGTAATATTTAAAATAAAAATTTTGTTGGAAAACTAGAATAACTATATGTCGAACTAGATATGCGATTAGTATGTAATTGAAAAAAATACAATGAAGTGTATTGTACTTAGGAGTGACGATAAAAGTAAATGTAGAAATATCCAGATTAGAACCTAAAGTTATTTTTAACAAAATAGACTAACGCAGATTTCTGCCTGCAGGTTCGAGGCGTACATGATGACGGGTGACTTGATGCTGAACCTCTCACGAACTCAGCAAAGCAGCGGTTTCCTACCCAAGTATCAGAAGAAAGTGGATTCTCTGAGGTACAACAATCACTACACCCACCATCATCACCATAACCATCACAATAACCACCACTACCATAACTCGGTACCTACGAGCCCGAACGAGACACTGGCTCAACGGCGGAACGCTGGTGGCGGCGGTAGTGACGTAGGCACTGGTGGAGGCAGTTCTAGCTCTGCCAGCAGTAGTCCCGTAGGTTTAAATAAGCGTGAGGCAGGTTCTGGTGGCGTGGGTCAGCTCCAGCACCAGCACTCGCAGCAACAAGCCGCGCCTAGTTTTGTACGTACATCCCGCTCCGAGGACCACCTGCAGTTCCAGAAGGATCCGTCCATGTCGACCGTTGACATCGACATTGACGACGACGTTACCTCCTCGCTCAACACCCTGTTGGACACGCGCGCCGAGAGTTGTGGTCCTGGACTCTCGAGCGAGCGCATCGTCTGGACGTATAACGCTCCCGTCAGTTCCCATTCCTCGGATGCCGGCTCGCGCTCCTCATCCAACTCATCGGCCAACGGCTGCGCAGCCGAGCCTACTCACAGCCATAGCAGCAGCTCTGGCTCCTCGACTGAGGGCACGAGTCCGCAGCGTTCCCTTTCTCCTGCCTCCCCAACTTCCGTCTCTTCTTCCGTCATGTCCTCCAACTCTGGCTCCCGTAGGTTCCCCGTCGTACCGACCTCTGCCCTGGCACCGATCGCGGCTCCCAACAATCCATACCACCAGCAGCAGTCGCATCATCACCATACACATCAACAACAGCATCAACAGTCAGGCTTTCTTGCAACCAATGGCGATCTTAGTCAGTCTGAAGCTATTAGCAATATGTCCAGTCCGGACTACAACGATGAGGAAACCATGGACATTTTGAGTGCGCGCGATCTCATGATGGTTAGTGATCCAAGCGACAGTGATTCGACCATTCTAGCAAGTGAGCCGCCGCAGCGACATCGTCTCAAGCAGCAACAACAGCAACAGCAACTCGATGAACAGCATAGGATAGTTATTCAAGTGAAGGGTCCAGAGAAAGAACGGCACACAAGTCCACGACAGCAAACAAGGCGGACAGATAGGTCTGTTTCTGGAAGTCAAGAATGCAAAAACAATGGGGTTACAGCCGAATATGCGGGATATCAGGAACTTAGAGATTTAGAGGACGAACGTGAACGGGGTGGGTTTTCTGGATATGAGGACCAGCGAGGAAGCGGAACTTCACCACCACATTCCGCGGATGAAGAAAGTGATATTGAGAGTCTTCACAGCTTCCACTATAGCCCTAAAGCTGTGGATCTGCCTTCAGCTGTCAGACTAGCCAAGAGACTTTATTCTCTCGATGGTTTCAAAAAGTCTGATGTATCGAGACACCTGAGTAAAAAGTAGGCTAACCGGGCCCTAACTAACCCAATAATCGTGTAATCAAATTTATTTCTACATTCATTTTTTATTTTCTTATTGCAGTAACGACTTTAGCAGAGCTGTTGCTGAAGAGTATTTGAGATATTTTAACTTCGAGAGGGACACGCTGGACGTGGCTTTGAGGAAGTTTCTTGCTCAATTTTCGTTAACAGGAGAGACTCAAGAACGAGAGCGTGTACTCGTTCATTTTTCCAAAAGATATCTTGACTGCAATCCAGGATCTTTTAATTCACAAGGTTTGTCTGAAATTCAAATTAATGTAGCACTTTTCAATATAGCTTATTTTTCTGTTCAAGTTGTGCACTCATTTATTTATTTATTTTTTAAATATTTTATTTTAGATGCAGTTCACACACTGACCTGTGCAATAATGTTGCTTAATACAGACCTACATGGTCAAAATATTGGTAGAAAAATGTCATGTTCCGAATTTATAGAAAATCTTTCGGAACTTAACGACGGTGACAATTTTCCGCGTGAAGTGTTGAAACAGCTGTACAATGCCATAAAATCTTTTCCTTTGGAATGGGCTCTGTATGTACAGAATTAAATTATTAAAAATTTTATTTTATTATTATGTTTCTAAATAATTTGAATGTAAATTATTGCATTTGCAGCGACGAAGAAGGAGATGAAGTTGCATCTCAGGCAATGCAACAAGGAGATAATCCAGTCATATCTGCTAGCGGGAATCCATTTCTTGATGTGCCAAATGTTACTGGCGCTACAGAATTCAAAAAAGGTTATGTTATGCGCAAGTGCTGTTATGATGCCAATGGAAAGAAAAGTAATTTGAAATAACTCTAAACTTTTTTATAATAAATTTCTTCTGTGTATACATTGAATGAATTTCTTTTAGCTCCATTTGGCAAAAGAGGTTGGAAAATGTATTATTGTACATTAAGGGAACTTGTATTATATTTGCACAAAGATGAACATGGCTTTCGTAGTGACAGTTTGCACAATGCCATACGTATTCATCATGCACTAGCAACAAAAGCATCTGATTATACAAAGAAGCAACATGTTTTTAGGTTACAAACTGCTGATCAAGCCGAATACCTCTTTCAAACTAGGTAAGCATCAAAATGCACTCTATACATGCAATTCATAAAAAAAACCGATTTCCATTGAAGGATTAATATTTTCATTAAAATTTTTTAGCGATTCCAAAGAATTACAATCTTGGATAGATACAATAAACTTCGTTTGTGCCAGTTTTTCCTGTCAGCCGCTTGCTGGCGCGGTAGGTTCTCAACGAAAGTTTCAACGGCCTTTGCTTCCATGCAGTCATACAAAATTGAGTCCAGTGAGTAGCTGTGCAATTCGCTACTGGCCCCTTCAAAAAATTTTTTATTATTTTTATATAATTTTCCAATTTAATTAATTACAATTTTTAATTTTTATAAATGCACAGAGGGAACAACTTCGTGATCATGAAGATAGGGTTAATAAGTTGGAAGCTGAATTAGATGAGCATAGGCGGCATCCGCCAGAAAGGGGCGCAAAAGCTCTTACAATTCAAAATTACAAAGAAAAAGATGCTTATTTACATTACGAGGTATTTGTCTAAAATTTTTCAACAAGAATTACGTTATAATAATTTTTATAAACCTAAACTTATTTTGTATAGCTCAAAAGGTACAAAACATACGCGTATTTATTGCGTTCAAGATTAGCTTACACAGAAATCGAGTCATCTCTAGCAGAGAGCAGTATTGGAGAGGTTGACGAAGGTAGCGGTGCTTTCATGAATATTGATGTAGCATTGGTGCCACCTCCAGTTCCAGATCGACCAACTACAAATAGGTATAGTTACAGGGCTGCCATTTATAATCGTAACCTTTTAAATGGTCAGGATTACAGTGGGGACATTGGTTGACGTGTAATGGGTGTCTTTTCCGCATGCGTGGTCTAGTTTATTCTACATATGCAGATGCTTAACCAGAAAGTAATCTTATTAAATATTACATGTATGTCCATGTTTTATTTCAAAAGTTTCCGATTCTTTAAATTGAGAATACTTATGAGACTGCCAAACATTTACAAAATAATTAACTTTAAACTGAAAAAGTGACCAAAGTTAGCTGCATCTGGATTTATCTGCGTATATGAATCTCTAGTTCAACGTGCAAATTATTAGATGGTTAATGGATCAGGGCTTAGAACTAATACATTACAGTATTGTACATTGATTACTAATGAAATAACAAATTAATCTATCATTGATACTCTATAAGAAATTTCGCCTTACAAAACACATAAATGATAATTCTGAATTCAATTTTATTTAAGTGTTAACTTACGAAATACTAATGATTAATCATCATAACTGCCGAAACAAATATGAGTATTAACAAAATATTATGACAACATTTTTTTAATTTAGTTTGATAATCTTAAATAAACATTAAATTGATTTTTACTATTTTATTTAAATTATACTAGAACTATGGGCTTCCATTACATTTATAACAAGGCTTACACTTTTATTATATTTTTAACATTAATGATGGTTTTGACAAAATTGTAGTCGTTTGTTTTATTATTGTTTTTACTATCATTAAGGTGAACCATTTAAATTTATAAAACTTGAAATCAAATAAAATTATACCAAAATGTCTCTTATTTATTACGTAATAGGCGATGAAAATTAATATTAAATATTTCTCATTAAAGATCAATGTATAGTTCAATTTTATGATTCAAGAATAATTTTTCTATGCTTACAAAATTTTTTGAAAATAATTAAAAAAGAAGGGAAATTTAAAAATAAGTATTTTAAAATAATTAAAAAGCGAATGTCCTCTAAAAGTAATTTTCATATCAATTGAAAACCAATTGGTCAATCAATACATACAAAATTTAGATTTCTTAATGCTTGTGTAAATATAATATTTAATAGAAGAAGGAATTTTTCTATACAATGTTTCATTTAGTTTTAACAAAATTATATCTTATGTAAAAGTTCGATTTTTAATTGTTTTGGTTTTAAATAGGTATGTAACTTAACATTTATGTTAGAAACTTTTGATCCAAGATATCTTTTTAAGTTTACAAGGCTGTGTAAAAAAAATTGATTCTTAAGAACTACTAATTTTATACTTGGATCTGTTATACATAGATAAAAAATGACATAGAAGCATTTCTTTGAAGTACAGATAAACAGGGAAACTTCATTATTTTGCTTCTAAAATTTCTTAGTTGAGTTTATTTATTTATATTTTTCTTAGTATATTTTTTTGCAACGTTAGGTGAGCCAAAGTTTTACTTAGTGAAAGTTAAGTTAATTATTATAAAAGTTAAGACTGGACTTGTACTTGAGAAGCTAGGAAAACGAGTGTTTGTTGTTGCATATTTCCTATAAATTTTTAGAATTACTTATATGTAATAATTGCGTCCAAGCTGTTAAAACCGTAATCATGAACGTTAAGTTTTACATAAATTTGTTTTAGAAAATATTCATTCAGCAGACATACGTTTTCAAATATAATAATTACTATTATTATTATTAAGTAAAATAATTAGATTTATTTAAATGGTGATATAAAAAGGCGAATATTTTTACTTGGGTAGCTAGCGCATTTATAATTTGTTGTAGTGCTAAAGATCTTATTTAGCATAAATTAAAAAAAATTCAATTAGTTGATTATGTAAAAAAGATAATTAAAGTTTTTGAAAGTATTTGGCAAAATTAAATGCAAACACTGTAAAAAATATTACAAACTACATATTGCCATATATTTTTACGATGCGCAGCTTACAAGCTATTTTATTAAATTTAAGTTAGAAAATAACTTTTACTACTGTTAATCTTTCATACTTTAAATATGATAAATGAAGTAGTGCAATTGCTACTCTTCTTGTTACCGATGCCATTATATTATTTTTACTTATATTGTTTACTTTTTCACTATTTTTTTATTTATGAGTTTTATATCATCTATGGTCAATATGCTTTTATAAGTAATACTAACACGATATGAATAAGTCTATATATTTTTCAGCTCTGTGTCTATGAAAAGACTTATGTAATTAATTTAAGAAGAAATAATTAAACTATTTATAAATCTATTTATTTACTTTGAAAGTAAAAGTAAACCATATGGACTATAGATTTAATTAAAATTGATACAATTTACTGCCCTGTTCTGCATTTCTACATTGTATGATTTTGTAAACGTAATTTACTTCGCGATCAAACCTTCGACATACTTTGCTTGTTATTATTTTTAAACTTTTTATTTGTATAAATTCGGACATTTTTTAATAATTGCGTTTAAAATCCATCACAGATAGTAATATCCTTGTATATAAAACTGTAATATATGTGGATAATATATTATGAAATAAAGATCAAACTTAAAACTATGCAAACACTTTCGTTTATATATAGCGTGACCTGCAGAATACTAATGCTTTTCATCAAAATAACATTTACGTTATAAGAATATCTGCATGTATAATTATTTACTTGCATGTAAAAATCTAACTAAAACAGCATGTCCACATCTCTAATATCATACGGACACTTGACTTTTTAATGCCAAGAAACTTTCGAGTTATCAAGTACTGGCATTAATTTGTTATTTTGGTAGAATAACTATGATTACCAAAATGCACTTGAAAAAAAATTTATAATATTTAACATAATTTTATTAATTATTGAAGATCTAACAATAACAATTAAAAAATAAGTGAATGTAAAAGTCAATTAAAAATAACTATGGCTGCAATATACCGAATAAATGAAGCAGTTAATTTTTTAATAACAAATAAAATACACAAAATTATGAAAAATGAATACATAGTTGAACTCATTGTACACTTATTTACCATTTTACATTTGTAAAGATAGACTTTCTTTTAAAAACATAATTTTCTTTATTTTTCATACAGATTTTACATATTTACTTTCGTATGCAGACATAATTACATATTAAATTGAAACTTCACAAAAAATATAATTATATGACAAAGGAAGCAATAATTTATAAGGAAATTAGTCGCCTCTGTATCGAAATTAAAATTTTAAATTGACTTTCGCATACCCTTGAAACATTTTAACATAAAAATAACTTTTCCCGATTTTTTTGAATCGAATTATTAATATATAGATTGGTTAAATACTTGCATGTTAAGCTTATTAAATATGTATAGACTCGGAAGAAAAGAATATTTGCTCTGTTGGGGTTTTATTTTGTATAAAAAGTGAATTAAAAATTGAACAACAATTTGAAGCAAGTTAAATAATAAACGAGGAATTTACTAAATTATTGGGTTGTATAAAATAAAATACCGCTATTACGTTTTTACGTTTGTATGAAAATAAACATAAATAACCAAAAAATTTTCAACTCTCGTCAAATCATAGAACATGCGTGCTTATTGACAAATACATCTGAAATAGTTTGACATGTTTATTTGTTACGTGCAGCAGGGTTGACTTGGCGACGACTTGAGCAAACGACGTTAAAGCTGTTCCTCTCACAACGGGGAACTTGACAGCGCTCCCCATCTGTTCTACGTGGCGTTCGCATGATTCGCGAGAGACGTTAAAAACATTATTCGTCAATATTAACGGACAACCTTATGAATGCATTCGTAAGAATTAAGCTTTTAATAGTTATAGACTATTATTCACGAATACCTTAATATTCAGATCAAAATTATACATTCGAATATTTTACTGGGGTACGTAAAATAACTATTTCATACGCCTCCTTATTAGTTATTAAAAAGTGTGATAAAATTTCACTTTGAATAACAATTTAAGATGGAAAATTATGATTATTGTTACAATTACTATGGAAATTCAAGTTACAAATAAAAAAGTTTAGTAACTCGATTTATAGATGTGGATTACCCAACCTTTCTAAGTCTTAGGACACTTAATGTATCATAGTCAACTGCTTGTACTTAAGTACATTTTATTATGTGTGAAAAATACTTTATATCTTTGTACAAAGATGCGTGAATTGTAAAAATTCATCGACTGTTAATTATAGCATGTGTTAATGCCAAAGAATCGCATTTAAAAACGTCTTTTTTACTGGTAGTTATTTTTTATGTATTTAGTTATTCGTTTAAATATCCTAATTGAATACATGAAATAATAAAAGACTTGTGTAACAATTACATCGATTCTTAATGTCATTTTGAAAATTTCTACAACATAACATTTTTGTTAAAGTAGTGTTAGCACGAAAACTTCGAAATGTTCCTAGAGCTTAAGTTAATGAAAAAATGTCTTTTTGATTGTAAATAATTGTTATTCAGATAAGATTTTTTTTACAAAAATATACTTTCGCTATCTAGAATTAACCCTTTAACATACAATATTACTTTTAGTGTAATTTAATTTACACATGTACAGCGTATTTTTTTGTATATAATAAGTAGTTAATGTAAAAGATAAAGTGAAAAAGTAAAAAATGAATGCAATTTCCATGCTTTACATTATTATTTATATTCCTATCACATGAAAATTTATTCCATGAAATCTTGTTTGTGTAAGGATCATAAAAAAAGTACCGCGTTATAATTATTAAATTTTATACGGATTTATTTTCGTATAATCGTGTACAATGCTATGTTAAAGTACTTGTTATTTTACATAATTTTTCTGATGGCTCAAAATAATGTATGTTTCTACTTATGTACATTTATAGTGTGCTGTTTATGCAATAATACTTAATAAATTTCTATATTACAACAAGGTCAACGACGGTTGACGCCATTAAACATACAAAGATACAAACTTCTCTAGTATACACATCCACGACTAAAAGCTCATTCTGCGCATAAACTTATGTCGTGTTTTTAATTCATTTTTCCTTCCAAGATCATGATAGTATAATATACAAATAATTCATCTGTCGTTTTAATACAAAGTAAAACTAATATTGTACAACTTTGGAGGAATGTCGTGATGGCATAGCACCAACTTCACTATAAAATTGTTTAATTGAACCGCAATGGCACTTTACAAATTAAATAATGCCTATTTTATATATATAATATATATTTTTCTTTTTCTCCATGTAAAACCTACCCAATAACGTAGCAACAATAACAACGGTGGATCAGACTTTTTAGTTCATCCACTTGCGGCAGTTAGGCGCTCCACACGCGCATGCTATCTTGTGCTGGTCATCCTCAATGTCAAATTTATAGTCATATGCCAGCTATAAATCAACATCCACATTAATATTGGGTTATTAAAAAATACTATAAAGTATAAGCTTTAAAAAAAAATTCATGATGATTTGCATTTCTTACCTCTTCACCACGTAAGATTCTTCGCTTTGCAAAGATTATTATCCTAAGATCGCGCTCTACTTCAACGATTTCAGCAACGCAATTCGGGTTACAGGAGTGGTTTATATAACGAGCAAGACCCCCACACAATGTTGCATCAACCACACGATCTTCATCCAGACGGAACATATAAATTCCTCGATTCTGTAACGAAATATTATACGAACATTAAAAAGAATGAAGTCGCAGGCAATTTATATTTCTTGAATAATCAAACTTTTAAACCTACCCTAGCTTCATATTGTTTTTCTCTGGTTTCAGCTAATTCAGTTCTAATGATTTCACCTATGTATTCAATGACCATTGTATGTTTTTCTAAGTCACGAGCAGCATACAGACCCAAACCTTGAATTTTGGATCTGGCTAAGAAAACGTTGTTACGCCAATCTTGTTTCATTTTTTTGTACTGAGAACTCTTAGAATGGACGAACTGCTTGGAATAAGGACAGGCGAGTTCTCCTGAACTATTAGAAGCGGGAGCATAGGTAGCACGCGCAGAAGACGCTGTTCGTTGAGTATGGGGTCTTTTCCAAGGTAGTTGATTTTTGAGACGAGGTTCTGTCCTTGCACATCCACTTGGATTGATAGCTAGTGGAAGCTCAAGCAGGGGGTTCCGACCATATTTGAATTTGTAATCTGTAAGGGTTTCAATGCCCGGTAAACTCTCGAGAACACGAACGATGGCTGGCTCCGTTAGGCCAAAGAGATCTTCACCGGTTACATAACGTGGAAATAACTGTACGCTATTGCTAGTCCTGCGGAGATCTGCAAGTGGTTCAAGTATTCGACTCCAAACGGCACGCGGTGATGCATCGCGTAACTCAACATCCTCTTGTGAAGGTTCTTGTACGAGGACGCGAAACTCGGGTCGACCGGAAACGTCATGAATGGAACAGACGTATCGACATCGTTTATTGGGTCGTCTCATACTCCAATAGAATCGGACAATTCTATAACCGACTGGGTAGATATGGTTAACTGTATGGAAATTTGCCAATTGATGAGGAAGTAATTGCCCGACACTCAAAAATATTAAACTGCCAACTCGCAGAAGATTATTGTGATCAGAATGGTGCATCACAGCAGCTATTTGTTTATTTTCATCTCGATTCACGTAGACTCGTCGATAAACAGAAAGGGTTGTTAATTCATTATCTTTTTCATTTTTCGGCACATGCTGTGAGCAATATGTACTCTGAAAAAAATAAACGTTAGTCAAATGTATATTAAACTTATTCAACAATATTTTAATATGTATAATTTAGGCTCATACCTTATTTTTGTAGAAAATACAACCATCTCTAACTGCACATCCAAGATGATAATGGCTGTTGCAACGAATTTTAAAACATTTTACTGTAGCGCCAGGTTTTTGACATGCTATGCAGTTAGTATTCTTAGCCGATTGTAATGCTAGTTCTAAGTTCATTAGTGCTCCATTCACAGTTTCATACACATCTTCAGACCAAAGAGCACAATTCAAATGAACCCATTTATCAACATCAAAATTAAGAAGTCTTGCTGTACCATCGGCGGCGCCATCTCCTATGTTTTGGCAAAACATGCATCGACGAGTATCATCAGTGTTTACGGGTAACGTAACAGTAACCGCCATACGAAAAAGCATCTAAAATTAAAAATATTTCATTGCATATTTTAGCAGTTAAAAGGTTTTCGAATAAATTAATTGATTGATTTATACCTCAGTTATCTCTCGATCGGTTGGTTTCTTGTATTTAGTCGAGGGATGTATTGCACCTGTAGTCCAAGTTTTGTAACGTAGACCTCTCCAAACTTTTGATGGTCTTTCTGCTAGATCTGTTGGTGATTCTTCCGAGACTGGATGCTTTTTCGGCCTCTTTTCATCGATATAGCTATCTCTACTATGCTGTGATTCGATATCATCTTTTTCATTTTTTATTCGCTGTTCAAGATCCAATTCTATAGAATCAATATCCATTGGTTCAATTTGTCCAAGCGATTGTTTTATTAAAAATTTCTTTTCTTGTATTTTTTTCAAATCTTCTTCTAAAAATTTAGACTCCGACTTTTGACATAAATGATCAACAATTGCAGCAGCCTATTTAAAAAACGGTTTAATTTGTATAAGTTTTCTTCTCTTAGACAAACAATTACTTGCTAAAAACAAATTTACCTTATCATGAGTATTGCTTGGTGTTCTATGCATTAATGCAAATTGCATGTAACATGTTACGGAACAGAAACACAGTTCATCGCCAGGTTCAGCCTCTTCCTTACTCAAGAATGGTAAATCAGATACTTTTTTACGTATTAAGCTGTTAAGTATAACAACATCACAGTGACGACAAAATTTAGCTGCTCCATTTAATATACTTTGAATATCAATCGGAGCTATAACAAAAAATTCATAATATTAATCCTTTTCTTTATACGGTACCTAAATTTTAATAAAACTCTGACAAATATTTTACCTCCTTCTTTTCCATCTTTCCCTTTTATTCTATATAATCCCAATTTTTGACTAGGTGGTGTAGTCGTGCGTTCAATAATTTGATAACCTGTTGGAGGAGCAATATTCAAAATATTTGCTAAATCTTTTAAAACTCCCATTATGTCGTCAGCTGCTTGGCTATTTAACGTCAATGTTACAGTAACATTTCCATTTTCCGTGAAAGTTGATGATGACTTAGTAAGTCTAAAATACATATAAATTGATTGATTAGAATGCCTATGTATTTGAACGTACGTGAAATAATTTTAATAACTACCTCGTAATTCCGACATTTTCTTTGTCTTGTTTAGCTAAATCTTTGTGATGTCCAGGTTTTAGTCGGATTGGAATTGGTGAAATAATAGGTATTACGGGTGATATTCGCTTTAGCCAGTCAGATTCTTCATCTGACTCTTCATCAATTAATTTTAAACCAGGGAATCGGTGTATGAATTCTGGTACAACACATTCTGGCGAAGATGAACTTACTATAGTATCAGGAGTATCGATATCACGTCCCATTAGAGCGTTTTCTTTTTTATCATCAGCTACTTTAAGTATAAAATATTATTGTAATATGAATATAAATTGTACGATTTTTAGTGAGAAAATAAATTTACAAAACCACTCACCATCGTCTAGTTTTAACGGGGGAAATTCTTGATCGTAAAAGCTTCTTTGAGTAGATACTGGTGGAAGAGGAGGCAATGGTTCTAGTTCACCAAAAGGTTGTGTATTATAGTGGTCAGAAATACCTGTAAGGCGAGCATTGCCATATGTACCAATGAGTTCTCCAGTTCTTGTATTGTATTCTAATGGCCCTCCGAATTTAGTTAAATCTCCGGAACCAAAAATTGGACATACTCCATAATTTTTGCCTAATAAAGGTTCTAAGACCGCCATTGTTTGAAGTTGTCGAAGTTGTACCATAAGATTGTCAATGTATGTATCATAATCCTCGTCCAGGCGAGACACTTTCCTTGATCTTTTTTTCTGAGGTGCCATTGATGCGTCTTTTCCTTGACTTTGTCTTCGTTTTTGTTGGTATATTCGCCTCTTTATTTTCTTGAGATCTATGAACAAAAACAATAGTAATAAATTTGATGTTTAATCCAGGTAATTGTCTCGGAATATCAAAATCAATTTTTCGTATTAATAAAACGTAAGTAAGATAATTACCATTTTTGTCGTCGATGGACCCATCGATGAGTTCGTCTTTGGCAGAAAAAAAGTCTTTGGTATCAGTAAGTTGCACGGAAGTACCACTGGATAGGACATCTTCAAGTAATTCTTTCTTAACTTCGATTAAAGGCACTGTGTGTTGCGCGGTTGTACCCTGTGACAGCTGAGCATGACGACCCAAAGGTTGAGCCGCCGTTTGAGGCACTGCTGGTTGTGTTGTATTACTGTATTGAGGTGAATTTGTCAGTTCACCAACGGGCGAAGCGACCACATTTGATATTGTGCTCGGTGACCTCTGGATTGCAGGAGAAACAGATTTTGGAGTTGCGATCTGTCCTGAGGTGGTACTGCTTTGTTGAGGACTAGGACTTGGTACAATGTCTTCAGCTTGATCACTCCTAGAAATAGTTTGTTGCTGATGTTGTTGAACTAACGTCTTCTGTTGCTGCTGTGGTTGCTGCAATTGCTGTTTCTGATCTTGATGCTGTTGCTGGGATTGCTGTTGCTCGCTATGAATTATAGTTCGTGGAAGAGATATTGAAGTAGATATTTGCTGTTGTGGTGGTGTCGATGATGCTGGGGGTAATTGCATTGCTGAGATTGTCGTTGAGTCGACATTTGTTTTCATTTGAACATTAGTCGTGGTTGTGTCTTGTTGTACAACTTTCTCACTAGGTGATGCAGTCACTGATGTATGAGCAGTATATGTCTGGGTCACTGAGATAGTTGAATGAGTGGATTGATGCAAGGGTGCTGCTATTTTTCCGGTTTGTTTCTCAACTACTTCAGTTGGTGGTTTAGTAATAGTCGTGAGTAAAGGCGAAGTGATGGATGTAGTTAATTTGGTGGGTTCTTCTTTGTTAGGCGGACTAACTGACTTTACGGCGTGAGATAAAAAGGAAGTTTCTCTACTCAAAATTTGTTTTACAGTCGAAGGCTTGGTCACTGGTTTCTCTTCTAATAATGGCGTGATTAAAGACGATGGTGTTGTAGGTACGGGTCTTGCTAATTGAGCCTCCAGCGACGGTACATTTGGATAACTTGTAGTTTGAGTCGAGCTGCTTGCTCCAGAGGTAGTTGCACAGGCTGTATTTTGTAGTAATTGTTTCAATAGAACATTTTGAGAGTCTTCCATTCTATGAGACGAGGCACTCATTTTGCTACTATCCAAGTCGGACTTTGACGTTAATGTTTTATCACTGGGAAGTCCTTTTAAAAGTAGGCCTTCCACATCTTTCTTCATCAACAAGCTTTTATTTACTGCTGTAGAAATATAAATAAAAATAAATAAACTTAATTATAACATTTATTAATAAAATTCAAATGCATCTTAACTTGAATAATTTTGATACTGACTTATAGAATTATGCATTATTTAGTTCATGATATAGTTAAATTAGGACTTTTGACTTTTAATTTCTAATAAATACATGAAAAATGTAATTTTAAGCTTTATTTAATAGTAAAACAATAGATTCAATTACGTCTACAAAAAAATTAATTGATTTCTTACGAATTTATACTGATTTATGAAAAGGTATGTTAGTAAAATTGAAATAAAACTGTTAAAATGACAGGATACTTACCCGAAGAGTCCGCATCCGAGCCTTTATTGTCTATGGGCAAGGAACTGCTGGAAGCAGCACCAGTAGTGGCGGCGGTAGCCGCGGTTTTATACTGCGAGGATCCGGACGTGAGCTGCGAGTGAAGAAGCGTCGGCGCCTGCGACAACGTAGATTGGAGAATACTGCTCGTGAGACCGATAGAATTAGCCGTGACGCCGGTCCTGTTAGTGGACTGCTGTGCCGTCGAGGGACTCGTCGCACTACTTAAAGTAACGCGCGAGCCGGTGGCAGCATTAGTAGTGGAACTACTTGCAGCTGCTTGCCGCTGTTGCACCGTTGACTGGGGATTGTTGGAGGTGAGTATAGTGTTGGTACGTAAAGATCCGACTAAAGGAGATTTAAGCGAGTTTGTACTTGAAAGCATCGCGTTTAGCATAGGATTAGACTCGATTGATACATTGCTCGCTTTCGAGACGCTTGAAACTGCACTTGCATTGATGATACTTGGTTCTTTTCCGATATTACTTGTAGTAGTAGTACTAATAACATTGCTACCACTTGTACTAGCTTCACTCTTGTTTGAAGAGCTAACAGTACTGGGGCTAGTTGTTGGAATACGATAATTGTTATTAGCATTCCCACTGATTGATCCAGCTGTACTTGAACTGGTAAGGCTGGATTGTGTACTAGTTTGCGCATAGCTCTGAGATGCATTCGATTGCAAAGACGATAGCAGACTCCTTAGCTGATCACTCACATTGTCAGTGTTGGATTTTATTTCAGTAGGTTGTGATAGAGGTGATAAATGTGGTACTGTTGTTTTAGTTGATGTAGATGTCGTTGTAATCAATGTTGTTATCGAAATAGTGGTACTGACTGGAATCGTCGTACTTGATGCTGGTATTCCTAATGCAGTTGTAGTTTGTGATTGCGGTGTAACTGAGCTGACGACGATTGCTTGCGTTATTTGTGGTAAAAAGTTCTTTTTCGTCGCTGTAAATATTTTCTCTGTGACGGTAGTGTTACCTTTCGGCAAAATTTGTGTTTTTTTATCAATATCCAGTATTGAACTCGAATCATTTGTTGCAACTTCTTGTTCTAAATCGGCTAAAGAATCTTGAAGAATATTTAGTGGTAAGGCTTCAAGAGGAGTTTCCAACTGATATAAAAGACTTGTTTTTTGCGATTTGTCGTCTTGCATTTCTGGTTTGGATGATATTATATTATGCAACATATCTAGAATGTCATCAGACGATTCTTCAATAATATTTTTTTCTTCTGAAATTCTTGATCCAATATAAAATTTATTACTTTCGGTTTCTGCCTCGATTAATGATTGCACTCGTTTGTTATCAGCATCCTTAGCATCCTTTAAATTACATTCGATTTCATCTTGAGCATCCTCAATTTTGTCATCAAGTTTGTTTCTTTTTTGAATTTGTTTGCTACTAGTATCATCCTTAGCTTCATTTGGTGTTACACTTTCTACATCATTTTCTAAAATATTTACCAGAGAAAGATTATCGGTAACAGGAGACATTCGTTTTAAAGTACGTGCATCTGCTTTATTTTTATTTAAATTTTGCTCTCCGTTAATTATACTATCATCATCAGGATTGTGAATAGCCTCTAACATACTTTCTAATTCATCCGTAGTATTTAAAATATCTGTTTTCTTTTCATCGGCGACGTTTGCACTCGGTGTGTATTCAGTAGTTGAAATGTCTGTTACATTGGAACTATCTGTCGTTTCTTCTTTCTTTGTAGATAGCGTTGTTTTTGGTTTTTCTATTGTTTCCTCATTGTCTACAGTTTTAGAAATTAGAACTTTCGGCTTTGATGACTCTTTGGTTGCCATTTTTGTTGTTGTGAGCGGAATAGAATCTGATTTTATTTGAGTAGAATTGGTTTTACTTTTTTCATAAGATTTTGTAAGAATAGGCATCTTTTGTTGAAGAAGTTGACTTGGCAATGAAGAACTTACAATACCAATTTTATCAGTCAAACTTGTAGAAGAATGACTGATTGCACTTGAAGCCACTGAGGTATTTACTTTGCCAACTAAACTGTGTAATGTTTGAGACACTTCTGTTGATGTAGAAGTACTCAAGGGATTTTGTTTTGCTAATACTTGTTCTGATTTTGATATTGTGTTTCCCATCTGCACAGTGTTTGTGTTCACATTTTTTGAAGTACTTTGAGTCAGTTTAACGGCTAGTTTAGCATCAGTTCCAACATTTGTTATCACTGATAATGCACTAATTGGCTTTTGATTTTCGATTGTAGTGTTAGTAAGCAGATCTTTAATTATGTTTGTAGCAGAAGCTGTTGTGTTACATTTTGCAAGTGATTTATGTACCGTGGTTGAATCGGACGCAGAACTCGACTTTGCAGAAACATTGGAATACGTCAGCAATGGTTTGGAGGTACTAGACCCTACAACACTTGTTTGAAGTAAATTAGATGAAGGAATTTGACCAATTTTCTCCGGAAATGAGAATGATGTGTAATTCTTCTTTTCTTTAGTTTGTTCAATAATTTTTGTTTCATCAATAATAATAGTTGAAGATTTTGATTCAGTGGAAGTGTTAGCTATGGAAACAGTAATTTCTTCTTTCAGCTTATTACTATCTACCGAATTAATTTCCGAACTTTCCTCGTCGCAAGACAATTTAGAAACATTGTCCGGAGATTTTGAAGCAGCGTCAATGATTACTATATCTGATTCTGAAAATGATGCCAAAAGATCTTGATCTGGAGAATGTTCCATGTATATGCTCGGAGAAGGTTCGACATTTAGATCCTCTTGATCCGGTGATTCTGGTGTGTCGGTCACTGGAACAAGACGTTTACCAACTGGCATTGCTCTAACAATATCAATATGTAAACTTTTCTTATTTCTATTCGATTGAGTCGATAAAAGGTCTTCATCAAAAGAAGCATCTTCATTCGAAGGTTCTGGATGTTCTATTTCCA
The DNA here is from genome assembly GCA_018906965.1 of Philotrypesis tridentata. Taxonomy (NCBI): domain Eukaryota; kingdom Metazoa; phylum Arthropoda; class Insecta; order Hymenoptera; family Pteromalidae; genus Philotrypesis; species Philotrypesis tridentata. Next base: position 16,396,029 of record JACCIB010000001.1, read on the forward strand.
AAATTTGTACCAAATCATGACCTTCGTTGTTGTCATTGACCAATGCATTGCTCAAAGAATCATTACTATCGACAGACAATACCATATCAGATTCAAAGAGCACGTACTCTTCTTGCATTTCAGCTTCTAGGCTACTTGATATAACATCGAGATCTGTATCACCAAATTGCTCTATGACTGGAATATCATCGTTATCTTTCTGAGCAGTAGAACTTAATGTTACTTCTGTGTTGATTATTGTTTTGTCATCATCATAATCAGTAGTATCTGGAAGAGATTCAACTTTATCACTGGGACTTCCTAAGGTCATCACTGCATTGTTTGCTACTGAAGAGCTCGTTGCTTTCGGCTCAACAGTGGTTGGTGGAGTTTGTGGAGGTGTATGAGAATCATCGTCAAAATCGTTATAATCAGCACACACCAATGAATTTATTTTCGACTGTGATATACCAGTTTTTCTATGAACCACAGCTGATGTATTCGGTTTATCTTCAGAGCTGTTTAACTGACTTTCTGCAGTTTTGCTTTTGCTCGATTCTGGTTTGGAAGACCACATAGGTGAACCACCTCTTAGACCCAATTTAAAGTAACCGTACCTACCAAATAAAACAGGTAATGGTATTGGATTGTTTGGATTGTGCGGGTTGCCACCACCTCTATTATTTTGATCCATAGGTAAATTTGAATCTTGTTGATTTTGTAATGTTTGCTGTTGCAGATGCTGCTGATCATTCATTGAATGATTGCTTGAATTTTGTGAATTATAACCAGAGTGAGGCTGATGAGGTGTATGAGTTCTTGGTGTTCCTGGATTTTCGACACTTTGTGGACGATCAGGCATAGCTGGACTGTTTCCGGTGGATTGTCTGCGCTGCATCTGCATCGGTGAGCCAGCCACCATTGGACTTCGAGGCATCGGTGAGTTTGGCGTCTGACAAGCTGGATGCAGCATAGGAGAGGTTGATGGATGATTCCTTGACATTGGACTTGGTGGTTGATATTGAACCATTGGTGAGCTTGGTGGATGACTTTGTACTCTACTAGCCATTGGACTTGATGGTTGTGATGACTGACTCAGTTGCTGTTGTAGCATAGGTGAGCCCATTGTTTGCTGAACCATGGGACTGCGAGGGTGAGGAGAACTTGGTGGTTGATTATACACTTGTTGCATTTGTTGATGTAATTTAGGACTTGGAGAAGATGCTGGTTGAGAAACCATTGGAGAAGTTGGTGCTTTTTGCATGATTTGTTGTTGCTGTTGTTGTTGTTGTTGCTGCTGCTGCTGTTGTTGCGGCTGTTGTTGCTGCTGCTGTTGCAGTGATTGTTGTCTCTGAACCATTTGAAGATTGCGTTGATTTATGACATTTTGATTTTCTTGCGATATAACGCTGACTTCGTGTTGCTGTTGTATCATTTGCTGGCGTTGAAGCATTTGCTGATGTTGTTGTTGTGTCATCATTGGCTGTTGATTCGATTGGGGGCTGCCAAGTGGAGAACGTTGTCCATAAAGCATTGGACCCGGTATTTGCACTCTCGGACGCTGCGTAGTATCGTTCATAGCGCCAGGACGTATGAAGCGCTGTGAGAGTACATGCATTTGCTGAGGCATTCGCATCTGTTGTGGATCAGGTGTGAAAGATGAACCAGGACTTGTGGTTAGTCGACCAGTAGTTACAGTTCGATGTTGTGGCGAAGTTATTCTCTGAACTGTGGGGCCACCAAGTCCTGGAGAAGACATTGTTCCAGGGCTAAAAGGACTTTCTTCTGGTTGCGAATGTGGAGTTCCAATCCTAGGAGACGGCTGCATAGTGCTATGCGGTGACATAGTACCGGAATTGGACTGCGAATTACCAGGACTGTGTTGTACCATCGAAGCTACAGGAGAATGCAACATATTGGATGGAACACTGCCTGGTCCAGGACTTTGAGACATGAGAGCTGCTGGACTGTGCATTGGCGAAGAATGTTGCGAAGGCGACATGAGTGGCGAACACGGCTCGCTTGTTTGTGGTTGTTGCGGTTGTGATGGTTGTTGTTGTTGCTGTTGTTGTTGTAATTGTTGCTGTTTATTACGATATTCCTGTATAAGCATACCATGCTGTCGACTTTGTTTTCGACTACTATCTAAATGTTTTTGAAACATTGCTTGTTCACTCGAGATTCTTTGCAGTTCAGCAGCATCGTTTTCTGGAAGTTCATTTCCTGATTTCCGACACTGTCTCTGTTTGCTGTTAAGAGACTGTTAAAAAATATACATTGTTAAATCAAAATTAAATTATAAACTATATTGTTGTTAATAAAAAGAAGCTAAATCAAATGTAAATAAAAAACATTTACTAATCAAGACACTATTGCCAGGCACACACAAAAACTATGACTCACTTTTCTAACCTTCCGTAGTTTTTGAACTTCCGTTTCATAATACTTCAACTGCTGAGTAAGAATCTGATGTTGATGATTCAGCCACTGTTCGTATTGCAGTTGCACATGTCGGTCTTGCTCTGTGACAATATTGTCAGGTGGAACTGGAGGTGCTGGCAGTTGAGGTATGTTGAATGTCGCAATTCTCGCTAAGCATGGAATAAGGTAACAAGTATTTTAATAATTCAAAAAATAAATGGAAGTTATTACTTATTTACAACTTAGCTACTAAATGACCTTACAATAAGTATATAAAGTAACTAGTAAGAGATTAAGAGAAATTAAAAGTATGAGTAAGTTTTAAATAATTAATAGAAAATAATAAAAAATAAAAAATGAAACCAACGTTCGGATGAGGTCTGAGTAGTGATGGGTTGTCTCACAACTTGGACGACGACTTTACCAGGATCAGATACAGGTTGCTGCCAATTTTGAGCTCCAGTAACAGCTGGTCTTGTTTGATTGGGAACAGCAGGGACCGTAGTAATATTTTGAGGAGGCGATGAGAGTGGTGCTGAACCCAAAACATCAGCACGCAATCGTTCAAATTCAATATCGCTGAGTAGGGCGCCACTTTGAGTTGTTGTGTCTGCCTGTTGTTGTTGCTGCTGCTGTTGTTGCTGCTGCTGCTTCTCTTGTTCCCGTTTCTCTTGTTCTAATAGCTCCTCCAAAAGCAGCGGCTGTTCCTGTGAACATGACTGCTGACTGTTAAGGTCTAACTTCCTAACTAAATTGTGAAGATACAAGGAAAATCTCACAAATCGAAACGCAAATAAATGAACCATAGATATTCGGTGGAAACTACATGCTGAATAATTGATTTAGGTAAGCGTGCATAATCGTAGGAAAAAGATTGATTGGGCGGATTGCATTGATTGCAAAGATATCTATTACTGTGGGTATCAAACTACAATTATGTAACAGATCTTTAACGTTTTGAATGTAATTTTGTTGTTTTATTTTTTAAGATAGTTGAAGTATCAAATAAAAAAATTATAAATTATTTAAAAATTGAATAGAGGTGGATATTGCAAGGGAACAATTGAATGAAATGCTAGGTATGGAATGATTTGAATACCCCAGAATTTGCTCACCTGCAGAAGCAAGGGCCTTCGGTGAGGATGGGGTGTCATTGACGGCGCACCAGTATGAACCACAGGGGTCATCGGTGATCCCGCCGTGGGTACGGAATGCCCCATGTGCATAGGGAGTCGCGGCAAACCCCGATCACCCGGACATAGCCCCATCTAGACATGCACCAACACCAACGCATTGCATACACCCAGACCAAAACACCATATTTTCCAAGGAATACGAATTTATTATGAACAAAAACCTCTCTATTTCAATGTTCTCCTTGCACTCGTTTATAAACTTCTCAATGCAACATGCGCTTCAGCGATTTTAGTTTTTTTGTTACGTATATGCTTCGCTAACAGTTTTTTAAAATAAAATGTTACTGATAAGTTTGAATTTGTTCAAAATAATATACAAGAATCATCAAACGAATTTAGTTTACGTTATAAGCTGTAAATGTGCCAAATCACACGTATGTCAAACGCAACGCGGTAGTTGAAATGTTAAAATAAGTAAATATGAAGAGCAATAAAACCATTACTACTTTTTAAAGCAACAATAACTTGAAGTGATAGTACATTAAACACGAAAAGCATACCTGTAAAGGTCCTGGATATGGTGGCGGAGGTCCTGGATAAGGAGGAGGTGGTGGCGGTGGAGCCAATGGCATTCGCTGGCCAACTATATGTCCAACTGACACAACTCTTCCAGGAACGTTTGGAACTGCAGCAGCTCTAATGCCCAAACGTTGATGTTGTTGAACTAAATAAAACGGTTTATTTGAATTAAATAATTACATTTTTTAATTGTATATTACATAAACAAAAAATGTTTTCATTAATATTTTGATTACCTTGCATATGTTGTGGTATACGCTGTTGATGCCCCGGAAACGTAGACGGGTAGCTGACAGTTACGGAATTAGTTGATGTAACGACACCTACAGCCCCATCAGGTGAAAGTAACCTAGTTCCAGGTGGCATCGGTCTCCCCATAGCGGCTGCTTGTTGCACGTGCTGGTGCATTTGCTGTTGCACTACAGCAGCTTGTGGATGATTTTGAGGCATTACGGAAGACGGCGATTGTGCTGTTTGCACTGGCTGATTTATTGGCGCTATAGTTTGGGCTTGCGTCAAAACGTTGGTTGTACCGGTTGTATTTTGTATTGTACTAGTAACATTGATTTCAGAACTGTCTACTACGCTAGAATCGTTGAGACTTTTTGATTTATGCTCTTCTTCCTTTACTTCCTTTTTTTGCTTTTCTTCCTTTGTTTCAACTTCATCTTGTTCTAGATCTAAATCAAGAATATTAGTTTTCTCTCCACCTGTCAGTTGATCTAACTCAGGATCAGCATATTCAAGAATGTTGAAATCGGCACCCATTTCAGCTATAAAAATTCAATAAGTTTTATTTTCAAAGTAATAGAAAATTATTATTTTCAATAATGTCATCCTTACCTAAAAGCTCATCGTCGTCATCAGCTAAGTCCCCTAATATTGCACTTACATTTTCTACTTCCACCATGGGAGCTCCTTCTTGCTCAAGCTTTTCTAATTCGGCTGTTACGTTATCCGGTATTTCCGAAGTTTCTGACATCGTAACATTCGCTTCACTAACAGTTGGTAATATCGGTGGTCTTACCATTCCTGTAGTACTAATCATACGTACATTTTGATTTATAGTATTTTGACCTGTTCGCACGATCCGCTGAGCCATGCTTTGACCTTGATTTGTGTCTGTAAAAATTCATTATGATTAATAACAACATCTTGCAATTAATTCGTAAAAAAGCATTGTATGTACCAGGAAATCGTTGCAGAACTTCATAATTAACTTCAGTGAGTTGACCTCTTGGGCCAGCCGTGCGCTGTTGCAAGATTTGATTGTTCTGGAATTGTTGGGCAGCAGTAACAGGAATTGGTGGCCTTTGTAAAAACATTCTTGCTCTTGGATCGATTCCTTGTGGTCGAGCAGCATCCATAGTTGTCAAATTGGCATGTCTCGGTGCAAGGCCTAACATGTAATAATATTAAGAATTACAAGACTCGGTAAAAAACAAAACTATCTTATTATTATTTCTTTACTAACCAATAGGATTCCGTAACAATGCATTTGGCTGCATAGGTATGCGGGGTCTTGCAGCACCTGGAGGAAGTGGTTGTCTAAATGTTCCTTCTACTGCATTATTTGATGGTTGCTGCACATGCTGTTGTAATTGTACATGACCAGGATTATATTGTTGTGAAGTTGATTCGTTGGTAGCTTGAGCATCTGAAAACAAGTGTATTGCTTTGGAATTTGTCACGTCGATGGAAATCTTTATCATGCTTGTTTAAAGACGCACCTTGATTCCAACCTTGGTTAAGTGGTTTCATATCTTTGTTAAATTGCTGTTGTCGTTGTAACAGATCTCTCAATTGACGATTGACTTCTGGCTGCTGTCCAAAAAGTTCAGACTGAACATCTGGTCGCTGCTCAGGTCTAGGCGACAGGTAACTTGCTACTGGACTGACAGTTGCTGGAGAAGGAGAAGGAGGTGGCTGATTCTGGGTCGGTTGCTGCTGTTGCTGCGGTTGTTGTTGCTGTTGCGCCTGTGGTTGCTGTGGCGGCTGTGTTGAAGTATAAGATTCAGGAGTACGAGAAGGAGCATAAACATGAGTGTTCTGTCGAGGCACCGGAGCATTAAAAATTGGCCGTGGAGTACCAGGCGGCTGCGGGAAGACATCGTTACGAGGCGAACTATTGTAGGACGAGGTAGTCCTGGGTTGAGCTTGGACTTGGGAAGCTTGGCTAAAGCTCTCGGCATTGTCGAAGCGTTGGAAATGTTCAGGCTGCGATTGGGTCTGCGATGCCGGGGATTGTGGAAAATCATGAGGCGATTGTGGAGCTTGAGGAGAAAAGGGGGACGGAGGCTGCTGCTGGTGACTAAAATTGGTTCTTGTCACTCCAGGCATCTGCCGACAAACTTGCGCTACTTGTCCATGTTGCTGTTGCTGTTGTTGGAGCGGCGATAATTGCGATTGTTGCGGCTGCCTCATAGGTATGTTCGGATGTTGATTTTGAGGCGCTATCACTCGATTAACCTTCATTGCAGGCGCGGCAAACTGGCCGCGTGAACTGGGTTGCGGTTGTGGCACAATACCCAGGGGATTTCCTTCCTGTTAACGAAATGAGCATTACATTGTAGAACGCATTTTTTCGTAATGGATGAGAAAAATTTTACATACTTGAGAAGAAGAAACTAAAGGTGCATTTAAAGTGGTTGTATTCTCTTTACTAATTGTAGACGTTCCATCTTCAGAAAGTTGTCGATGAACTCTTGCAATCGCTATAAAACGCAAAATATTCAAATGAGTGTCTTTGGTACGTTACAATTGGCGATATTTAATAATTGTGTACATACCATGAGCACGTTGGTCATGTATGACTTGTTGTTGTATGTGCGCTTGCTGTTGTCTCAATGCTTGAAGTTGTTTCCATTGACGTTCTTGTTCAGCCTCTCTGTTTGATCTATCTCTATTCGCAAGTTTATCCTGTTCCTGTTAAAATCCATTTGTTTAAAATTCAATTCAATTGTTATTAAACACTGCATCTTTGATATTTAAGTATTGTAACATATGAAATTAGGTACAATGTTTTAAATCAAAGTAATATAATACATTCAAAGTCACACTAAAGATGCAATGTTTATTTTTGCATTATAACACGAAAAAAATGTAAGGCTCTTTTTTTTAATCAGCCAATTCATTACACATTAAATTGCAACAATTACAGAAGGCAGCAGTTAACATATTGCTAAATAAAACCAACAAATCATTTAGTGCATTGTAATATAAGTAACGTCCAGCCACCATCCAGAAACAGAAATACAGTTTCTTTTCTCATATTATGTGTCCGCCATATATTTATATATATGTTTAGAAAAGCTTTGAGATGAACCATAATGCATGCAATCGGCTTAAAAGTAATAAAAATTAAGTAGTTTCTTTGAAAATCCATAAAATCGGTTATCTCCTTTTGTTTCTTGTCTTTTGTATACAGAAATATGTGTTAGTCTTCTTTTAATACAAAAATGTTGTTAGTTAATAGGATTAAATAATAGTTCACGCACAAAATAATATATTAGAGTATTTGTTTGATTGTTGAATTTTGAGTTCAAAGTCTCTTTGAAAACAAATCGTTTTTCTTAGCAAATAGAACCAAAGAGAATAAAGCATTTGAATACACATCCAAACAATGCTACGCACACTCACACCACATACACTGTAATAACAATATTAAAAAAAAGTGAAAATGTTGCCAACTGATCAAATAAAAAAGTCTAGTATATACATTAGAATAACCACATCCACCAATTAAAACTATTATGTGAAGGATGAAATAAGATAATAGTGGAATGTTTCAAGGAAATTCGGGATTTCATGAGTGATGCACAAAAGAGGTATTTAGAAATACATGAATTTTTTACATTTTCAGCATGCCATAAAAAAAAATTGAAGGGAACTTTGAAAAATGAAGATTTGGCAATTTTGTAGGAAAAATAAAATTAGGATGAAGGCACAAAATATCATCAAAACTCATCGGAGACATATTCTTCACATGGTAATAATGATTGGAAAATAATAATAAGTTCACGCGTGATTTTTCTGCAATGCTCTTAATTTTACGTTGTTATTAACAATGTAAAAAAGGAAACCTAGAACTGAAATTAAAAATTTAATTTTTTTAAATTCAAAACTATGTAACTGGCTTGAGCTTAATAAATAAAACTCTAGATACGTTCAGATAATCAAATGATATTATTAAAAAAATATCATGCAGCAATCACAAAGTTTACACATGAAATTTAACGAGTTAAAGCGCTTACTTTTTCGATAAACTTAAACATATAATTTCTTGAGAGCCTATTCTAATATTCTGCAGCAGTAAGAAATATAACGAAGAGAGCGCTCTAACTCTTATTTTGTCATATTGAAGATCAAACTAAATTTAATAGAAGCTTAGACCAAAAATTTTTGGCAAAATATTGATATACCAACCAAGTATCGAAGTCTAATAATTTCAGTACAACGAAATCATAAATGAAGAGACGAACGAAAATAATAATAATAATAAAAATCAATGAATTAACAGAAAATAGACTTGATTGTGTGTATCGACAAAAATATAATAGTATATATAAAATTTTGAACAAGAATGCAGGTGGCAATAATAAATAGATTTAATAATGATAAAAATAGTATATAAAGTATGCAAGACACTACAGGCACAGTGAAGGTGGCTCACCATAACGGGGGACTGTACAGGTACAGTGTGAATAATTGCAGTGGGTGGCGGGTCGTAGTGCTCCTGGCAGAGGGAGGGGAGGGTGCGCATTATTTCGGACGGAGTGAGCACTCTAATTTGGTGGTCTACCGAGGAGAATTGCCGGGTAGGAGCAGCGGTTGCCACCGGACTGCTCGGGGTCACCTGCTGGCTAACGTTAGTGACACTACCGATTGATTGTGCTTGTGCCTGTGGCTGTGAATATGATTGTGCCGCCGGGGAAGTACGTAGAGCTGTTTGTACAAGTGATTGTATTTGTGCTTGTGGTTGTGCTTGTGGCTGAGAGTGTGCCTGCAATTGGGACAGAGGTGATGATGTTTCGTGACAATGGCCTTCACCAGAACCCAGAACTGTGTCACAGCAAGAAGAAGTGGAAGAAATGGAAGAGTTGGATGAAGAAGATGAAGAAGAAGATGACGATGAAGATGATGAAGATGAAGAAGAATTTGAGGACGATGAAGAAGCGCTTGCCAGCTCATTTGTTCGCTGGTTGATACTCGGGATATTAGTGTGGATCAGAGTGGAGGATGGTCTGGGCGAACAAGACGGTGGCGTGGAATTCGGGGAAGAGCTTGGAGAGCGAGATGTTAGCCGCCGCTGCGCCTGTCCTCCCTGCACCGCACACACCTCCGCTAGTTGAGGGGCAGCTACTGTTGATACTGCTACTGTAGCTGCCGATGCTGCAACGACTGTTACAGTGGATCCCGGTGGTGGTACCGCTGCTGCTACTGCCGTCACCGTTGATGGTGAGACTGAGGAAGATGCTGCTGCGGCGGCTGCTGCTGCCGCTGCCTGAGCTTGGGCTGCTGCCACCGCTGTGGCTACGATAGCTGCTGCTGGATTCGGGGGAACAGGTTTATCCATTGACACGGCCACAGCTGCGCCCTGCTTGTCCTTGGACTCCGACAACGAGCCCAGTAGCCCTGCAGATGGCTTTTGGCTTGTCGCCATCACCACTACTGGCGGTACTGAGCTCGTGTTTTTCGTCAGGATACCGGCTGAGTTTGCCGAGGTCACCGGTTTCGTGTTCGCCAACTCCTTTGGTATCTGTTAGGGTCAATGCCCAGCAACTCCTTGACACGTCTGTTCTTTTCTACTGTTTCGCTCGCATTCATTCGCACACACATCTACACCTATACTGCCTTTCTCTGAATTTTAGTTATAGCTCCCTTCCCTTTTTCGATTTCATCAATACAATTATTGCACATTCGAATCTCAAAGCAAAGGATCCTCTTTTTATTCTAATACGAATTGTACCTTTAATGGTTAACAGTCATACCTCATTTTTAAACTAAAAATCTAGTAGAATTTAGTATGCTTAAGGGTTCAATTGCTCTTTGCATTTATTTTTTCCATGAATTAAGGGGACGTCGTAGTCGAAATCATACATTTCGTTGTTTGCGAAAAGTACACTTCATTATAAGAAAAACTAAGTTGGTAATAATTTATGATCATACATAGAATTCTTATCAACAACAATTTGAGGGGTTAAAAATTTTAATCTGTATGTAGAATTTCTTTCAATTTTATAAGCAATTTAATAAGCAATCTGTATCCACATCAATTTTTACTTTTCTATTATTCGAAGTTTTTCATTTATAATGATACACATGGCTTCAACTGGGTTACGACCTCTCCTTAAAGTATATAGATTTAAAAAATTAGTATTAGTCATGTTAGACATAGAGCAATCACGGTACGAAATTGGCTCGTAATAAACATACATACAAACACGCATTATGTGTAATAAAAGTTTGATCTATTTTTTAACTTTTTCAACACAAAGATATCAACCTTATTGATTGCATTGCCATTTTCTATTAGACAAGGTTAAACATTTGACCAGTTGTTAGTCCGGTTTGTTTGTTAGAGACAAGACACCCTCGACAATGAATTTCATTGCATTTCATCAAGTAGAAAACAATGTCACCAGATATACATATTTTAAATTGACACAGAACATTATCCAACCTAACATTAACGGAAAATAATATTATTACCTGTTGTGCCTTTTTCATGCGGATGGCTGCCCTGTTCTCGCGAGCCTGGCTTACGTATGGAGCTTTCTTTTCACCGGGTAAAGCCCGCCATTTCTTTACTATTTGTTTATAGCGCTCTGACCAAACTAGAAAAAGATGTACATGTTTGCATTTAAAACATTGATTCGTTATGACAAATCGTAAAGTGTATAAATATTAAACTATTTTACTGGGATATTCAGCTTTCCATTCGGGATGATTCATGTTTGCGTATAGAACCGAAGCCGTTGTTGCTCCATTACCCAACGCTTCATCGGCTTCCATTTTTATACTAGTTCTTTGGTTGTAAGTAATAGCAGCTGATCCACTTGGAGGAGCGCTACCTTCATCCTCGGGATTCACCCAAGGACTTGGAGGTTCCGAAAATGCAGGACTAAATTGGGGGCTACTGCAATAATTAATGTTTGTTTCAGTCTTTACAGAATCAATTTTTGATGTCAAATTATCATTAAAAAAAAAAAAAAATTCTTACTTGCTATATTCGGAATGATACGGCGAGGGCGGTGGAAAACTCATTGGTGAATTAAGATTAGACTGTCCAACAGATGGCAGACTAGCTGGCACTTGTGGCCTTCCTAAAGGTACACCAACTGGTTGAACATTTACTGGAATAAATAGAATATGTTAACTTATATGTATTGAGTGAATAAAAACACAATAAATATGTTTCTAATGTAACACAAACCTGGATGAGGAGAAGGAGATACTAAAGGAGTAGAAGTAGAAGACACTTGAGCAGTTTGTGCTGGCACAGAATAACCACAAGATTCTCGAGATTCTTGCGATTCATCTGTGAGAACACCTTTAAATATTTCTTCTACATCCTGGCTCGCCATATTTGACAGTCCTAAAGAGATTAAATTTGTCAAATAATTATAAATTGTATTGATTTAAAAAATATATGCATCAATCACGTAAATAATAATGTGCATACCAGTATCTCGAACCATAGACTCTATGTTAAAATGAGGACTGAGAATATCCCGTAATTCGTCTTTTGTTGACTCAGATGCTTGGTTCAGTTCATCCCAAGCCTCGGTTGCTTTTGCTAAATCCTCATCCGGCTCATTCATGATGGTGTCAACGAGATCACTATCGAGCAAGTCACTCGAGATGGGCAGAATATCATCGAGTGCCTCGGTATCACTGGTCTCCTCCTTGACTTCCTCCCGTTTGATTGGCGTTTCAGGGACTGCCGGCGGCGGCTGCTGTTGTGGTTGTGACTGTGGCTGTTGAGGCGGATGCTGTTGCACTGATACCGGCGTAGATTCCTCATCTTTTTCTTGCTTGGCCTTTACTTGCTCTATAGCCTGCAGCTCGTCTCGGGACAGTTGAATAGTATCAGCATTACCGGACGCGTTGCGCTCTGTATCCGAGTCGCTGCTGCTCTCCAAATCCTTCTCTTTGGTAGTATCCATAAGGTCTCGGCCGAAGAACGCCTCCTGCATGTACACGGGGAAGCACTCGGCAAGCTTAGTCTTTGGTTTTCTGCGCTGAGGCTTCCTGCGTGGTTTGTCATCACTGCCGAGCGCACCACCCGAAGTCAAACTTAGAAGTCCGTCTCCTGGTAGTTCCGATTCGTCATCCTTGTCTTTGCGCGTACCACGAAGCCTGACAACAAAGCCACCAATACCGAGCTTCTGCAGATTACGTTGGCGTTTGCGTCTCAGAACAGATATTCCGTTTTCTGTTGTGTAAATGCTGAAACCCTCGGGCGGCGGTTGGTCGCTGCGAGGTGCCCACACCATACCCTCTTTATAAACTTGGCTTGGTTCATCTTTTGATTCCATTAACTCCAATTTGCAGCTCTCTTCCATAGAATTATCTAGGCTACCGCCGGCCACAACTGATTCTATCGTCGCCATTATGTCTGCATCTTTGTCCACGACGGCAGCTAATTTCCTTCGCTTTTTCCTAGTGATCTGATGTTCGGACATAAGAGACTTTATGTGGTTCATACCTGCTTCTGAAAGAAATATCCCTTCTACAAGGTACTGCTGAGTTGATGCTTTCTCGTGTTCGGGACTTCGAATGAGTGGATACAGAGGCGGCGAACGACATTGCTGCTGCGTTGATTGTTGCGTCTGTTGTTGTTGCAGTTGCTGTTGCTGCTGTAATTGCTGTTGAAGCTGCTGTTGTTGTTGATATTTGTTGGACTGAGCTTTTGACAAATTGCACAAAATATGAGGTGGAGGCACATCTCTTGGCCGACAGAGTATACAATTATAACCCTCTTCGGCACATTTCTCAGCTTCAGCTTCAGTCTTGATCGAATCACACAAGCAATGCAGCCATCTCTCACATTGAATGCACTGAATTATAAGGTCACCCTCACCATAGGCTTCACTACAAGCTGCACATGCTGTATGCGATGAGCATGGACCACATTGTGTGTAGTTTTTCTGCCAGTTACTGTTAAATCCTGGATCATTGGCACCACAAGTTTGACATTGTGCACACCATTTGCACTTCCATGTTCCTTGAGGCACACATTCCAGAGGTGGATCTGTACAGTATATGTGATAACTTATATCACAATCGTCACAAAGTATCAAACGTCCTTCGTCATTACGCTCGCCACAACCTTCACACACTGTGCAGTCCAGGCATCTCCAGCCTTTCTGCAAAATAACTTTTGTCACCTTAACATTTGCACAGTATGGGTGATAACATTGTCCACACTGAGCACAAGCAATTAAACAACCTTCCTGATCAGTGCCAATGGCACCGCACATCACGCAAATGTCTTGTGACAGCACAAATTTGTCTTTTGCTGAACACAACACTAGTCTATTTTCAAGACCTGGTTCCTCTTCTTTTGAATTAGAGTCCGATACTGGCCTCTGTAATGAAAAAAAAATTTCAATTTTATACTTCCTCCTTAAAATCATAGATGTAAATATCAAGTATAATAAAATATTCTTTACATTTTATTATGGTATAATATCAAATTTACCTGTAAACCTAAGCCTGGAACTCCAAATATTCCTCTCATCTTTGCTTTTGGTCCTCGTTTCCGCCCAAATTCTGTCATTTTTTGACGCTTTTGGTAACCTAATTTTCCTACACCTTTTGGTCGTCCAACTAAACCTCCACCAAGACCAAGTCTCTTCTTGGCTATTTTTGAGGCACAAAAAGGTTTTCCTTTCCCTAATCCTAATGGATAAAATGCGTCTTCTGAATTGCCTTGATAGTCTAATTCTGAAGAATCACCGTCTCCATATAAACTTTCTTGTGATGCTGTTAAGCTAGATTCACCTCCATAATCATCAACGCTGTCTTTACGCTTCACCAGGGCAACGTTTTTACAGTGCAAGCAAACATATTCATAATCTTCTTTAGCGCTTTTGCGATGTGCATAAGTTAAAGGATCAGCTTCAGAGTCGCATGTTCCATGAACAAATTTTTTACACGAAGTGCACTGTACCATTTCTCTATAAGCAGCAGCTCGGTAAGCTTTTCTGCAAATTGGGCAAAAAAAGCCTTTATTTCGCTGCTGATAACACGAATCACAAACGGTATAGTGCGAGTGCCAACGTGATGATTGACCGGCTCCAGGTGTTCTGGAACCGCAATCAGTGCAAACGCGACAGCATTTGCATTTCCATCCATATTTCGGTATAGAAGTGACAATTGGTCTTAAACAACTAGGATGATAAGCTTTGTCACAACGTTCACAAGTCATCACCTTTGCAAGTTCTTCAGGTTGTCGGCAAACTTGACATAAACGGCAATTGGTGCACTGCCATCCAGCGCGCACACTTGGTAATAGGGCTAATCCAACACAGTTGCCATGATAATGGTGTCCGCAAGATGAACACATGAGCAAATTGGATACATCCCCCATCCCAAGGCACGTCATACATTTTATTCTTTCTCCATCTCCATTCACTAAAAGTAAATTTTATTTCAGTAAATATGTAATTTATATTGTTAAAGTAACAAAAGAAAACAATAAAGATATTCACATAGTAAAGGAACTTGTCCTAAGTGTTGACTACAAAATAATGACAAGCTCTTAATATCTTGAAAACAGCTAGATGCAGCTGCACATGGATAATGAAAATAACGATTGCACGATTGCACCTAAAAGAAATTATGTTATTTAATGATAAAACATGAAATTTATTAATGTAATTAAAATAATTTCTGCATATTAAGAAAATATATATATTACTTTGCACGATGTGCCAGCTCCATAATGTGAACAGTAGGCACATCTACGAGTTGAAGCTTGAATAATGGCTGAACTGATTGCCTCTGTTGCCACTTCATGATTACTGCTTGTCCACAGAGCACATGCTTGATGAACATAATAATGACCAGTTGGTTCAAAAATTATCCCTAAATCAGGTTCTTCCAAATAACCTACTATAGTTAATTCTTCAACAGGTTCTGTAAAATTTGTTAGACTAGGATTTCTGAAAAAATACATGTGTCATTTAAAATACTTAATAAATTAACCACAGCTTTTTTCTAAATTTTTATTTTATACCTGCACTTGGCTAAACTTTTTTGTCTTCGGCATGTAACAGCTCCAAGGCTATTACTTGTGCGAGGACTCTTATCACCAGTTACAGGCACATCAACAAGACTTTCTGGTATTTCTTGACGATTAGTACTTTTTTCAGGTGTGAAATCTTCTGGTATAGAAAGCTTTAAAAGTTCCCCTTGACCTAGCTGACTTCTCTCACTTAAATTGCACAAAGCACAAACCTTTCCTGGCCTGAAAGTAATTATAGATTTGCAATGTACTAAGAATACAAGGAAAATTTAAAGATCCAGAATTATAAAAATATAAATATATAGAAATTTTACCATTGTTCTGCAAAGTAAGGGGGTTCCTCAGGTGCTGGCATAGATCTTTCAAGACCAGAAGATTCTCCATCAATTGATAAATCATCTCCTATTCTTAGAGGACTTGGTGATTCTGAATGGGTATCATCATCTTTGCTCTTTGTACGTCGAGGTATGCCTCTTCCGTAACCCAAACTGAGGATAATTACAATTGTAAACATTAAATTAATACTTACTAAATAGTATAAGAATAAAAGACAAGTACATACCCTTTTCCTCTTGCAGATCCTCTTCCCAAACCTCTGCGTATACCCCCACCTCTAGGAACTCCTGGAGGACGTTCTTTTCTTGGTCGCCCTGGGCCACGTCTAATGTGTAAAGGTTTCCCACCAGGTAGTGGAAACTTTTGATACTGAAGAGGGTCATGAAAGACCTCTTCTGGGGTAACTAGGTTAGCAAAAAAAAGTATAGAATAAATAACTTTTAAATCTAATAGATTAAATATTTTGGAGTACAGATTAATAATAATTACTGTTGTATGCATCACGGGCATTACTACTTAAGCTTTCAGCGTGAAAACTGAGGCACTGACTCGTGCTTGGATTTGGTACTGGACCAAGCAGCTGATCGGAGTTTGCTGGGGAAATGGGTATCCCAGAGTTTTCCTCATCATCATCCTCCCCATCGGAGGCATCGTCAAGCTCCATTTCCTCCTCACCCTCCAATCTTTCCTCGTCATCCATGATGGTTGCACTTGTCAGGTGAGACTTGCTGAGCCTACAAAACCGAGTCAATATTGAAAATGGTCAGTTGGCATCGGGGATAATGGGCGAGCCAGGGGGAGCGTCGCCAAAGCACAGAAGGAAAGAGGGAGAGAGAGAGACAGAGAGTGTGAGAGCGAGCGCGCGTTGAAACATGGCTTGCGAGGAGCTAGCGAGGAAGAGCAATCCGACGGTCGTTTCCTCGCGGAAAGACTCTCGGGCGCAACGTAAGCGCAAGTTTGCGGCGTCCGCAGGCGGGGTCGCCTCCTAGAGCCTCGCCGCGGCTCTCATTCGCTCGCGGCCGAGGCACGCCATTGCCGCGCTGCTTTCCGTCTCTCTCACACGAGCGCCGCGCGATCGGGGGAGAGTGAGAGCGAGAGAGAGGGAGCTACAACGAGCGAGCGAGCAAGCGAGAGAGAGAGAGAGAGAGAGAGAGCCGCGGAGTGCTCCGAAACGGCGAGACACACCGTTGCTCCGCGCTTTCTAGGCTATAAACAGAGCTAGCTCAAGGGATGTGCCAGGCGGGGCCGCTTACCTGCAGAGTCTAGTGCTGCAGCCGTCTCGAGATCCTCATGGGCCAGTGCTTCGTCCAAAGGTCCTGGTCCTGATGCAGTAGACCGTTCGCGGCTCTCGCCCGAGTAAACATGTTGCAGTGTCTTGGCGCTCGGATGCAGTTGCAAGCTATGCAGCGAGCGGCTGGGGCGGCACGCGCCTCTGCCTGCTCGTTACGTGCTGGAGCCGAGCCCCGTCGCCGCCACCGCCTCCGACGGCAGCTCTTTTCCACGCATACGCAGCCAGTAACGCACCGCTCGGCTGCTCCACGGCTACACTCGGACTCGGGTCTCTGCAAGTCGTCCGCGCAACTGATCCACGATCAACACACTCTGCCTGCTCGCTGCGCACTCCGCGGACTGCTGCACACGGCGGCGGGCCAGCTCTGCGAGTTCTCCTCGCTGTGCTCTTGTTGATACTGCTGGTGCTGCTGCTGCTGCTGCCCTGCAGCTCAGGATATTCGCGCTTCTTTCCCTTCGGCTTCTCTCTCTCTCTCTCTCTCTCTCTCTCTCTCTCTCGATGTTGTCCTCGCACTTCACTGAAAGACGGCTGCGCGCTGTTGAGGCAGCTCTCGGTCAGCTCGGTCCTGTCCCATGGTCCGCGAGTCCGCTACAGCTACACGATTATATCCGGATTATCGCCCGCGGAGCGCGACCAACCGAGAACCGATCGACGAATCAACGCAGCCAACGCTGCAAGGGAGACGCTAGTCGAGCTCACCGCTGACGTCATGCGACCGGCGACGCCCTTGCATTGGTCATCCCTAGTCACCGCCAGGCCAATCAGCGAGCGACTTAACTCGCTTCTCCGCTTGTTGGCACTTCTCACTGGCCGCCGTCTCATGATGCAACCAGCAACAAGCGCTCGCCTGTCCAGGGTTACGGAGCGGGACGCGCGCTCTTTTTCAAAAGGAAAAATATACTTGTGCATTGAAAATAAAAAGAGAAACGATTTTTTTTTTACAAAAATACAAAACATTGTTGTATTTATTTATTTCAAGTAGTACAATTATATCACAGCAATGTGCGGACTTCGCTCTTTATGCTGGAGAGTTGCTCTAGACTGACTTTGTTCTTTTTTATCATGTTTTCTATAACAAGTAGTTTGTGCTTTATAAATTTGCGTTTATCCAGTGTCAAATCTATTTGTGTGTTCTCAGTTGGTAAAGGATCTTTGACATAATTTTTTATTAAACACCAAACACCACCATTCCTTTTATGAGTGATTAAATCCGTTGTAGTGTACAAATTCGAGGATAAATTTGTTAAAGTGATAGGCATTTCAATAACAGTGTCATCATTTTTCACTGTTTTCATAGCAAATATTGTTCTTTCTTTACTTTTCAGCATTTTTACAATAATGGAACTTTCAGGTAAAACTTTTTTAAAATTTGATACTAAAATCGTTTGTCTTAATATTCTTGTTACCCAATCTTGTGGACAATACATTATATAATTTTTTGTAGTAAATAGATTTATTCTCTTCAAAGTATCTTCCTTCATCTTCAATTCTTTTTGAAGTTCTTTCAATTCTGTTATTTTACTGCTTATAACTTCAACCATATCTTCTATGCCATTGAGCATATCAGGTTTTAGTTCAATAAAATGATTGGCTTGTTCATCATTTTGTTGCATCTGATTAATATTAATTTGAGATAATTCTCCACAACTATTAAGGAAAATAATAAATTGCGATTGATAGAGTTTAAAGTTCTGATAGTGTTTTTTTTCACTACTAATTACTTGCAGTAGATCTTCATCAGACTTTTTTGTTGCATAATGTACTCTACCACCATCATAATAAATAAATAAAAGCTGACTTTTTATATCTACAACGCATAACGATTCAATTTTTGTGTCTACGTGAATTTGATCATACCTTAATTTTTTATTTACTATGTGCATTAAAATTATAATATCTACATTGGTTTGCAAAATTATTGCAGATATCTTTTGATTTTTTTCAACTGGTATGATTTTCGTTATTAAGTGATTGCAGCTGTAATTTATCTGAAGGTTTTGTTGGCAGATTTTGAAAAGTTTATGATCATAAGCAAAAAAACAGAAACCATCAATATTTTTGCATTCACTTGGTAAAAATATCTCATAAAAACATTTATCTGTTTTGTCAATACTTAACGACAGTACATGTATATCTTTACCTTCATCTATGGTGCAAAGTCTTTTTGTGTTCTTCTGTTTTTTGTCTTCTAAAATTAATGTTCCATTTATTGGTGTGAATACCTCAAAAAAACTTGAGCCAAGTTCAATACCAGCTTTACTTAAAGTGGCTAATTCATAGTTATGAGTCAATTTATAAATTCCAGTTGGATAACAGAGTATGTATACCCTTTCATTGAAATTACGGAAATCTTTGATTTTTCCTGGTGATTTCAAAACATTTAATATTGGGGTTCCATTTCTATCCTTTAAATAAGGAAAACAAACAAATTCCTCTTCATTCCATGAAAAACAAGTATCTGTTCCATAAAAGTTTAGGATTACAAAATTTGTCGGCACAAAACAACTTTTTTGTGTCACAATCTTCATTATTCAATGAAACAACAAATGATGAAACAACAAATGATGAACGACCAAAGAAAATTCTAAAATTTTGCCACGCGTTCTGCAGCCATCATGTTCTAACCTGTATAAGGCACGTGCAGTATATGTCTATGGCTTACAGGAAGAACCACTTAAGTGACTTTTTGAGAAAATTTTTATTTATGTCGAATTCGAGGTGCTCTTAGTACCCTTTTTCATTATACAATTATAACATTTTCTATATACACATATATTTTAAACGTTTTTGCCGATTGTATAATCACTTAACTGCTCCTCTTGTAAACATATTACCGCAGAACCACTTAAGTGCACGCGTTTTTATTTTTGTGTGCGATACACCGTGTGGAGTACATTAAAGCTTTATAACATATATCTAATTACCTATACCGATATATTCGTCGGTTTTATTAAATTTAAAAAAATTTTTTTAATTTTGTAAAATTTTTCAAAAATTGTCAATTCGCAAAAATAAAACAATTGCTGGGATCGCTCTGATCAAAATCGTATGTATTCCTTAGCTGATTCTAAGAACATATTACTCTTGACAATTTTTTCCAAAAGTGCGTGGTTACTGAATAAAAAATTCGTAAAATCTTCGTAAAAAAATTTCAATTATAATATGCGCCAGTTTGACCCCACCGAGATTCAAAATCAACCCCCAAATTACGTATCATTTAGGTTTGGACATTTATTCCGTTGGTTAGAGGGTTCCAGATACATTGCAAAAGAAAACGTTCTTGAAATTTTGAATTAAAAACTTTAAACTTGTGCCCCGCTCATATTTTTTTAATTGCAAATTGCATTAGTTACGAGCCCTCAAAGAGAGGGACCGCATAATCACTTATAAGCAAAGTTCCCGCAGAATCACTTAACTCGAGTAATTGTTTAGCTTACGCGTCGAGAAAGAAAATATTTATATATTTAATACCTAATCAAATGAGCTAATACTTAGATCTTTTCTCTGACAATTTGAACTTACATATTACTCCAAACATTGAAATCGCTTTTTCTCCACACTGCGCCGAAAGTACCACTTTCGCTCCCGGGCGCCAGGAGCGAAATTGGTAATTTCGGCGCTAGTGTGAAGAAAAATAGTATACGCACCACGGGAGTAAATTCGGACAGCCCATATCTCGTGTTTGCCACCCTCGCCTTCGGCTCGGGTATCAATATACACGAGATATGGACTCTCCAAGTTTTTTCCTCCCTAGGCACGTAATATACTATTTCTCCCCTCCGGCCGGAAAGCGTCAACTTTCTGGTCGCTGCGCGAATTGAAGTTGCCGCTTTCCGGCAACGTCGAGAAGAAATAGTATATTACTACCCAAGGCCGCAGTAAAATAAGAAATGTCTCAGATCACATGTAATATGACTAATATGCCTCATATCACATGAAACATGTGATATGAGGCTTTATTTTTTACTGGCCATGGTTTGTATACTATTTTTCTTCTCGACGTTGCCGGAAAGCGGCAACTTCAATTCGCGCAGCGGCCAGAAAGTTGACGCTTTTCGGCCGGAGGGAAGAAAAATAGTATACAAACCATGGCCAGTAAAAAATAAAGCCTCAGATCACATGTTTGTCTACTTCGGCTTTGCCTCGGCCGACAATTACATGTGATCTGAGACATTTCTTATTTTACTGGCCTTGGGTAGTAATATACTATTTCTCTCGAAAACACGAAAAAGTCACTTAAGTGGTTCTTCCTGTAAGCCACAGATGTATATACAAATACAACGAAGATTTTATCTTTATTGGTGCATATATTTTTTTTATTATGTATAGATATATCGTTGAGATATATATATAGATTTAGAGTTGAGATATATATTTATATAGTAATATATAGTTATATTTATATATATATCATGTATACCTATTAGCGGGACTTTTCAAACTATTAAAATAAAAATATGGAACAAATTTAATTTAAAAATATCTTAATATTATTTATTTATCGTTAAAACCATATACTCTGTTAAATTTAATAAAAATGTACAGAATTTGCTAATATCAAATTTTGTATGACAATAATGATTGTAACGCGTTTGATTTTTTATATTGCGGATGTTTGAACTCAGAGCCTATTGATATTTCAAACTATACAAAATTATGACTATTGTTCATAATCAATTACTTACATGAAAATTGCTGTGTATAAAAATTTTAGATTGTACAATTTAACATTCGGGTATGGACAACGATGCAAAATAATTTACAGAATCTATAGCTGTTGCATAGACTAAATTATACACAGGATGTATCATCTTTACAGCATTAATTTGATGAGATCCTATAACTACAGGTTCTGGAGAATTTTGAGCCACTGAAAGACCACTTAAACCATAGCAAGTATGATATATATCACAATT
Source organism: Philotrypesis tridentata (assembly GCA_018906965.1). Taxonomy (NCBI): domain Eukaryota; kingdom Metazoa; phylum Arthropoda; class Insecta; order Hymenoptera; family Pteromalidae; genus Philotrypesis; species Philotrypesis tridentata. The sequence goes on from JACCIB010000001.1 coordinate 16,417,941, forward strand.
TCTAAAAAAAATATTTTTCAATAAAAAAATATGATTAAAGTTTTGCATTATAAATAATACATTATCTATATTATAAATAAATTGCATACTTTTCTGGTTTATCCAGTAATCCTCCATATGGATGTTGACAGCAAATTAATAAATATTCTTGTAATGCTGCTTGATCAAATAACCAGTGATCTAAAATAATATTTTTATCTTTTGCCAGAAGTGTATGTATTAAAGGAAATGCACCTCCTTGCCAGAATGAGTAGCAACCATCAACTAATTTATTAGTCCGGCCTTGGAAGCCTCCTTCTAATCGCATTTGTCTGTTCACTATCCAACGCTAAAAGTAAGTGATGATTTAGTATATACATAAAATATTGATGTTTCTGATGGAATAAGATTTAATTTCACCATAAAGGTAGATAAGTTGAATGCATCTGTCTTTCCTAATAGAACAAGGGAAGCTAATCCACAGTAAGCATAGCCACCATGAGCTTCCATTCCTGGACAACCACTAAATCCTCCCTCCCAATTTTGACATTTGCCTATCCATTTTTCTGTGTCCTTAAATATGTCAGGAGTGTATATATTAGTAAGTTTTGCTACAACCAAAGCACAGTAAACTCCTCTGATATCAATTTCACCATCAACATGCATACAAAAACTTCCATCAGAATTGCGTAGGGTTTTAAGAAATTTTCTAAGTCCATGTCTATGAAACAAAAAATGTGAAGTTTTAGCTATCAAACCAAATTTTAATTAAGAATATGATTTAGTAGTGTTACATTTATCTGTAAAGTATATACCTGTTGATTACATTATATGCCTCTTTTGTACCAATGATGCAAAGTGCATTAACTGCTGCATAAGTAGATGCTAAATGAGGATATTGGCCAGGGCCACCTCCAAAACCTCCTTGTGGATCTTGACATTTTGATAAGAATAGAACAATTTTTGAATAATCATCATCTTCTAATCTGGCACCTAATATATGTAGTGAATGCAAAATCCAATAACACAACCATGGCCTACTAGAATCTAAACACTAAAAAATAATAGTTATCAAACAAAAATGATTATCATTTTTTTTTAAATGAATAACTCTTAAAACTTACCTCATAGTTTTTTGACAGATGGGACAAAGAATTTTTCAAAAAATGAATATGTCTGTATTTGTTTAAGATAGGCTCTTTTTGAATTCGATATAATTCGAGTACATTTTTTTCAACTCTAGCCTAAAAATAGTACATAATAATATATTAATTAAGTCATAATTTGCATAATTTTTACATATTTTAAATTATTATAATATTACTTGTTCTATAGAACTTGCTGTTTCAAATTCCACATTTTGTTTCTCGTTTAAAAGATCCAAATAACTTCTAATGGATTCTCTCTCATCGAGATCATCAAATTCTATACTTGACATGATCTATAGATAATGTTTCAAACCAAAATTAAACAAAAAAAAGTTACATAAAAATCTTTTTACATTCAAGTTTGTTTGCTCATACTATACCTTTTCACTGAAAAGTCTATCCCGTTATTCTTTATAAGTAACCATTAATTAGAACAATAAAAACATTTTTAATTTTATTTTGTTCTTTCAATGTAAAAGCTGTATAAGCCATTCAAAGCAAAAAAGTATTTTAAGCAAAACTAAGTAACATACCTAAGTATTAGGTATTATAATCATATAGGTATAGTTATGCCGTGTTTTCATATAACTATTATACAACAGAAATCTTATATACTTTCTATTGGTTTAATTGTTTTTTAGAATAAAAAAATTTGCGCCAAATTTAATTATTTATTATCTATGTTTATACGAGTGTACAGAAAGTTTTGTTTTTGATTTGAAATTTTTTAATTTAAATATAATTACACGTTCACACATTTACAAAATTTCTATAATTTATAATAATATTGTCACTGTCATGTCAATGCGGTAAAATCATAGAACTGAGTTGTGCAGGTTAGTAAGTACCGACGATATCTTACTTTTACATATCTATTTAGTGTTTATGCCAAATACATATAAGTATTTTATAATAAGTATACTTTGAAAATATTTTTTTATCAATTTGACAGTTCGAGCAGTTGATGCGCACAAAATTTTGCAATATTATGCCACTATTGTTGCACCACAGATCATCAGCTGATCGTTCTTGAGAAGTCCGCTTTTACTAGTCGTTCATCGTTCTGTTAGAACTTCACGTGTACCTGCGTATTACTTATATTCATACTAAAATTCGATTCCGAAATTGTAAGTTTTTTAATACTTAGTACTATAATGGGAATGTCAATAAAAAGTATTTTTTATTGTATGCTGCATGGAAGCATAATAATAAAATAATTAACTTAAAAATTGTATTTCTCTTTTTCCTGTAATATTTCATAATTTTGGTACAGGAGGTTAGAATTTAATGGAAATCTTTGTAAATCCCATTTGTCATTCATAAAATGTTATCATTTTTAATGATTGATTATTGCACACAGGTTGAATAGATCAGGAATTGGAAAATGGCAAAGTACCTGGCACAAATTATTGTGCTGGGGACACAAATGGTGGGTAGAGCTTTCGCTAGAGCTCTTCGTCAAGAAATTGCAGATAGTCAAGAAGCAGCCCGGAGGGCAGGTGGTGGAAAACAGGGTTCGAATCGAGTTGCAGCTAATACTCGAACTGGTGTAACATTAGACGAAGCTTTACGAATATTAAATGTTGAGCGACCAGATCAAACTGAAGAAATTGCACGTAATTACAAATATCTCATGGAAGCAAATGATAGATCAAAAGGTGGCTCGTTTTACATACAATCTAAAGTAGTTAGAGCAAAAGAACGACTTGATGAAGAATTGAAGATTACACCACCTCCAAAATCAGACAGTTCTAAACAGGATTCAGTCTCATCACCCTAACATTTTTGTCACTTCTAGTCCAAATTTGTTAATTGTTTTATAACGTTTTGTAAATATTTGTCTAAGAACTAGCATTAATAAATACATTTAAATATTACCACAGTTCAGGAATCTATTTAAAATATCTTAATTTTATTGTAAAACAAATATAAGAACCACTTTTGTTAAAATAAACGATATATTTGTAAAAAACAAGTTATACAAATATAAATTTATTGGTCAATAAATATAAGCTTGATAATACACAGTCTTGCAAAATTAAGTACTCGCTGTTCTACGAGTACTTCGTTCAGGTACAAGTTGATATGAATTTAATTAAAAATAACTATACAAACATATTATTTATACCAGCTACTTTAGCATCTGATGGTTCAATTCTACTTTGAACCTGGCGAATGCTCAACCTTTCTTGATTGTGACAAACAGACCATAATTCAGGTAAATACTTTGGTTTCATAGTATTTAAAAAATGTTCTCTCCATAATCTTTCTAATTCAATAAGGCCACCTTCTTTATTTTCAAAGTACTGCACAACCTATTTGTAATATAAATTGTGAACTTGTTATGTATTTGATTTTTAAATTTAATGGTTTTCATTTATAAAATGCTCACCTTAAGACCATGGGGTTGACATTTTGTTTGTGATGATGTATTTTTCTTTGTGCGGTCTTGCAATAATTTGTGTTTTTGAGGAGATTTCATTGACAATTGTTCATGTAAAACATTTAATAAACTTGGTGTTATTTCTCTGTTGCCAGTAAATTTTGTAATATATACTTCTAGTTCTTTCTTTCTTTCATTAGGTATGGCTGTTCCATCTCTCAGAACTTTTACTGCTGATTGCAACATTCGCCAGCCTCTAGGAACTTCATCACGTGTATGTGATAATGGACCTGATAAAGGTGCATCACATGAATCTGCAAGTTTTCTTCTGAGCTGCAGATCATGACAATTACTTATTTCATGACATGCTGGGCACAATAATAGAATATCGTGTGACTGATGTGATTTCATTACCACTGCAAAGCATAGAATACTGTCAAAGTTAAATAGATAAAAAATGTTAAAATATATGAATTTGTTTAATACTAACAAGGAAAGTATTTTCGGTATTCTCTAGGAACTACATTCTTTCTGATAAACTTATCAGAATTTCCACAAACAACACATTGATTTACTTTAACTTGCGTGTAGTACTTTCCTACTTCACCTAAAGCACGTCCTGATGGTTCAAATTTCAGTTTCACAGTAAATGGATCTTCCTGCACAACTTCACCTAGTTCCTTTGAGACGTACCATTGAGCTTTCTTTTTATCACAGGTACATAAAATATCACCATCAGGTGCTTGTAAATAACAATTATGATACAATGGCTTATTTCTAGTTGGTACACTATTTTTATAACTTCCACTGTTGATTCTTTTTACAATTTGACCAATATTATTATTAACACATTTATCTTTATTATTGACTTTATCCTTTGAACCCTTGAACCTGAAATGTTTGATGATGTAGTATACTAATAAAATAAGATAATATTATCTTTGATTTCATTTTAGTTCAATATAGTCACCTCGTATCAATTACATCATCAGGTAAATTAAAAAACCGTTGACCCTTGCTCTCACACTGTAAATCCTTAATGTAGAAAATTAGATTTTCCCATATAGACCTTTTCTGTATTATTTCTTGTAGTATCTGAAATCAATTCATGCTTTAATATACAATGAAATAAATGAATGAGAAAAAAAATCTTATTCAAGCAAACATACTCGATGATAAATAATAACAGCAGCATATGCATCAGAAGCTGCATATCTCATTTGTTCATCAGTAAGAGTATCTGTGTTCCAGTCGCTGCATCTGACTTCTAGAATTTTATCTATCTCAATACCTAAGTACTCTACACAGAGTGCTGCTAAACTCTTTGGACTTGGCAATGAATGTCGATAAGCTAATGTACGTAAATCAACTGTTCCAACAACTTGACAGTTGTAATCTTTGGCAATTCTCTTGCCATCATCCAGTGAGGCAACACCTACTTTTAGTAAATTTTTACTAGTTAGTAATTCCTGTAATAAATTAATGAATATTTTCAAATTTCAATTTTATCAATATATATCATAATTGCATTTAATCTGTACACATACTCTGAGTTTAAGAGGCACATGACCAATCTTATTCAAGCGGAATAAAGCACAAACACCATTGTGAGTAGCTAGTTGGAGCAAGGACACAGGCTCTTCATCTACCCATTCGCAATCAAATCCCAGAACTCCATCTGACAAATTACTGAAAATTTTAAAACAATTAGAAAATATTTTAGCGACATGAATTAAAGTAATTCATATAATACACAAGGTGTTGATTTGTGAAGCTATATTATTGAATTGAATTTGTAAAGTCTGAAGAAACAAAATGCGTATGAAGGTGAAAGACTGTTTATAAACAGGACTTACCAGCGAATACGTTGAACGGCGTAATCACACTTTTCTGGTGAATCAGCCAGAATAACTTTGTCCAATGAAATATTTAATACTTTTATTTCATCGTCATCATCTTGACGATTTTTTTTATTGTTATCAGTGCTTTTTTTTGTCATACTGTGGCACAATTGCTTGACACTCCGAAGTACGTTGTTGCGATACTTGGAGGCCAATAGCACAAGGCCTACAGTGACGCACATAAAGAACATATTGTTTTTGCGCATTTGAAACATTAAATAAATTAATTTAAGAAACTTGCACAGCTTAACATGCATATATTTATACGAATATATGCACACAATTTTTATGTACAATTTCGGTTTAATCTATTGCAAAAAATAGATCACTCTAATCGACTATTTTATCAATAAATAAATAAATAATAAACAATGAGACTCTGACGAAAACAGTTACGAGCACGTAAAATAAAATAATGCGGACAAAAATTTACTGAAAAATATTCTTTAAAATTAAAATTCGCCAATTTTAGTAATTTCTCTGCAAGATATCACGCATGTTTTGAACGAGGTTCAAGGATTCCCGTAGCGGAATGTTGAAAAAAATATGTTCACCGTCGGCCGCGGCTACGGGATCTCACGCACGACTGACGAACATCATGTAATCCGCCTATTCCCAAGCCTTTACAAGTTTTAAAATCGTGCAAATATAACATAGGAGGGGGCTATTATAGAGAAATTCTACGATACTGTCCTGTATCTAATTGGTATAAGATACGTGTTGCTGTGTCGCCGATGATCCTGTGTGTACATACACACATATCATATACGCTACTGATGCGGGCTAAGGAAAGCCAAAACATAACCTAAGTAACTAAAGTGTAACGACAAATCGGAGATGATCGACATGTGTAGGTATATGTATACAGTGTATATATAGGTATAGTTTAAAGTCCTAACAGTAGTGTATACATATATATTTTACCACCTGCGGATCTGCTATCATGTGAATCGTGGTTGTCTAAATTAAGGCGCTACCTTTGCGTAATACCTACATAAATATTTAATATTTATTCAATTGTTTCTTCAATTATTGGGCTAATACAGTTATTGTTTACTTGTATTTATTTTTCAATGCATAAGTAAATAACTGAAATTTAAGAACGTATAAAGTATTTTGTTTTAGATGCAGACTTCTTGATTTTTACTAAATCAAAATACATTAATTTAAATGATGCTTATAATACTTACCTTTATTTGTGCTTACCATGAAAAGAGCTTAACCCAGATTTTTAAATTTAAAAGAAAATGTGAAAAAGTTCTAAAAACGTGTTAAAAACTCAATAAACTGTCGTGTTAATATATATGTTGGATTATATAGATATTTCTTGTATTCTCTATTGTTTCCTTTGCATTTACACACTGTATTATACATTTTGTTGTTTCGTGAATACGATTTTCGTACACTTTATTACATTGCGCGATAAAAAATAAAGAATGTTTCTTAAAATAAATCTGTTACATAAAATTTCATAGTTATTATTGTACTTAAAATTAATCGTTTCTATACTACTTTTTATTTACATTTTCTTTCATGTTTTTACTGTAAATTATACACAAACCAATTTTTTGAAATAAAGGATATATGGGTGATTTGCAGAATAATGACATATTTCACCGTCCAAATCGAAGAAAAAAATTTTCGTTTAGGGGACAACTGATAGTGTTTTTTTATCATTTAAGGTATAAAAAAACATAGTTTATTCGGAAACAGCTACGACTATTATTAAAATTTTTTCCATAAGATTAACATAGGCAAATTTCTGAATTAGCTTTGGAAGTGACACCTTCGCACGGATGTGACATTTTCGCACTAATGGTTATGGGTGAAGAGCAAGATAATGAAATGTCCGTTTAGGTACTTATTTAGCTTTATATTTACATTTTGGCTATATTTAAGTAACGAATACATATACTTATCACTGCAATAACAAGGGCTTCGGAGGTGACGTTTTTTTACCCCATTAAATCCATGCAAAGAAAAACGTTTTAACATACTGCAAAATTCAAATCTCATGGAAAAATTTGAATTTGGGTTACAAAACTTTAAATATCATTGACTGCAGTTGAGTTTATAGCGATCAGATTGGCTTACTGGCCGAAAATACACGGAAAATTTAAAATGCAAAAATTAAATTTTTAATATAATGGGGCTCAGACAAGGGAAAAATTCATAAATATTCAAAAATAAGATATTTCTAAAGAAAATTGTAAATTATATTCTCCTTTAATAAATTGCTATATTTTGCGAAATCCTAGTTGCATATCTAAAGACCTGCAGTATTTTGATTAGCAACGTTCTGTTTGGCGACATGTTACGGAGGTGACATTTTAGCTACATTTACTACAACCATTAATACACACTTAATAAAGTGACTTAAGTATATAACCTCACTTTTAAGTACATTTAATAGAAGATGTAGTGTAATTGCGAATTCGATAAAGTTTAAATACGGCAGTGTAGGGGGTGACGAGACATGCCATATGCCACTTTTCTGCAAATCACCCATATACAAGGACTTGTTCATAAGGATCATGAGAGAAATAAATTCGAAATTTAGCTGTGAACGTAACGAAGATCAATATTTATTCGTTAGTTATTTAAACAAGATTCCATGGGAAACAATAACAACATTTCGTCTTAAGAGCTCAATAGGACGTACGTTTGTATTACAGGCAGTATAATAGCGATATTATGTTTTGCCAGGTACCAAAAAAAGTTGTCGGGAGAATAAAAATATTCATCGGGCATGTGTCGTTCTTGTTATTTATACGCTCAAAACGAGATATTTTTGATATTCTGAGGGAACATCTTAGCTACTTAATATGTATATATATATTTTTTCTTCACTTCTGTCTTTATTTTCTTCGTCATCACCATTTTCGTCATTATCGTCCTCAACATCATCGTACTCAACATCATCATCATCATCATCATCATCATCATCATAGTTATCATCATCTTCATCATAATGGTTATCATAGTCATCGTCATCGTCTGCGTTAGCGTCAACGAGTCAACGTCGTCATCGTCATCGTCATCATCATCATCATATATATATGACATATATATTATTTGGGTTACAAATTCGCGCGTCACGCATTTAATACGTACAGACAGTTTCCTTTTACTAAATTAATACTCTATTTACACAAATAACATACGTTCGATACGTCAAACTCTGCAGGAGTATAGCGTGTGAAACACTTTGGCCGTCGTTCCGCGCGCGCATTCGCTCACTCTATTTTATATACTGCGGATTCCGTCCTCTCGCCGCTTCGTATCGCTCATTTTCTCGCTCCCTCGTCGGCGAGATCAATTTAAAAACTTTGCAAACACGGCTTGGTTTGCTCTTCTGCGCGTCGGGTTGATTCGGTACTCAAGTTCTTCGTGACGTCGGATCCTCAGCTTTTTCGTGGGCTCGGGGGAGGGGGGAGTATGTGGTGCAGTCGGTTGACTTTACTGATGTTATCTCGTCCTGGCCAGAAGCGCAATCGACAGCCCCAAGAGCCAGCTGGTGGCGCTGCTCGAGTAGCCGCTCACTGTTTGGAAAACGAGATTATCGACGATCAGACGATAGTCTTTTAATGCGCCGCTTTTACGACTAGAAATACCGAGCTGTGCATAAGTTATTTATGAGGAGGGAGTTTACAACCCTCTTTGTTTTATGGATTCGCTTCGATGCATTTCGCCGAGGTCCTTTTAACGTTCTATTCGAAAATTCACCGTTTTACTTCGCTATACGCTCGCGAAAACTCCTGTCTCGCGGCGCGCAGCAAAATTATGCGACTCTAAAGATTTTGCACAGTTACGTCGAAGGTAAACAACTCGCTGTGTACACACTTTAACCCAGAATTATTATTTTGAAATATTATTAACTTTTTTTTTAATGAGATTTCAAAAATTTTATTCTAATTATGTACGTCATGTATATGTAAAAATGCTGCTTTTTTCATTATCGGCAATAGCGCATGGAAGATGGCATGAAAAATCATTCGACTCGTTTTCTTTTTATTTGCGTATATGTATAATGCAGGCTAAAATACATCTGATGTATTAACATTAATTTGAATTAATTTCAGAATTATCGTATCTATACGTTTCATTATTATAATGATCCCGCGCTACACAAGAGTACAACGGTATTATATCAATTTTCATTTTGATTTTTTCAAGATTGAAAATATATATACAGCTGATGCTATTACGGAACCATATATATTTATCACGTCATTTTAATTGTTTTCGAAGTACATCGCGCGACGGCCTTCAATTAAAATGAAGAAAAGTATACGCGTGCAGTTCTCTCAAGGAGGATTGCAATGGTTAGAAGAAATGGTGCAAAGTAAACGAAAACGACGGCAAAAAACGGCAGAACATCCGCAGAGCCAAAAAGAAAAAGTCTATAGTTGATAAAAGCCTATATAATGCAACGTTGCGGGCTCTCGTCGCGCGCAGGGACATCGCGCGCAATTCAACACAGTATTTCTCCCTCGGTATTTCGAAACGTAAGTACGTCTATATAGGCGTATAGCTATATATATATATATATAAGTAGGTGGAAAAGTAATTACGGTTGTGGGAGGATTCCCGAGTGCCGAGAACGGAGGCCAATCGCGGGCGTTCCTCGTCGAGGACGACGGTGACTTTTTTGTCGTAGAGGCGGAAGACATCGGCTCGACAAGTGATGCGCAGCCTACCGTTGCTGAAGCTCTCGGGCACGAGCTCGAACTCCAGTCCGGCCAAGCTGACCTTCCCGTTGTTCGTCGCGTTTCTCGTCTGGATGTTCCTTACGTAGCTCGCGTTCACCTGCGTCGCAGATCGTCCAACAGCACATGAGTCCATGTATTATTCCGTGTAACAAATATGTATATATAGTTATATACAAGTATGTAAATAATCCACGTAATACATAATTCCAGGCTATAATGCACTTTTAATCGCGTGTTTTTCTTCCCCCCCCCCCTTTATATACTCGGATGGTTATCGAGTCGCCTTTCATAAACGCGCGACAAAGCTTCCAGGGGAGTTTCGCGCGCGTATATCTCGAGTGAAATGCGCGGCCAGAAGCGGGAGGGGAGGAGGAGGAGGAGGAGGAGGAGGAGGGAAAAAAGCGCGCGCGCGAGCGCAGTTTATCTCGCGGCGGAATAACGACTTTCGCTAATGCATTTCCCGAGAAGCGAAAAGTGGATTCGCCTGTATCTGGGGTTACGTCTCTCTCTCTCTCTCCCTCTCTCTTTCTCTTTACCTCTTTCGTCCACCCTGCTTCTCTCCGCGCGCGCGCGTATATGTATATCTATACGTGTATATACGTGCTATTTTGCTCTGTAAACACACACACACACACAAACACGCGACTGTCTGGGCGAGTGGAGCGTCGAGTTTGCGCATTGAAAAAGCGTGTATGGAAACAATTAGTGCAAAGCTCGCGTTGAATTCTGAGGGTAAGCTCCGTTACGGAGAATACTACACGCGCTCTGCTCTGTAATTTTTATCGTTAAGAAATGCAAATGCGGCTAGGGGGGAGGGGGGCGCGCACTGCAGTCACTCTCCGCCTGCTCTGCACAGTTATTTCCTACCTCCGGCCTGCTGCGCGCTTGCATAAGTATATACAGATATATGTACAATAACAACGCGAGAAGGTGAAAAAAAAATCTTTGCGATTCAAAGCATCCACTACAGCACCTGCGATTCGCGCGCGTGCATATTTCTCCCTCTTTCTCCCTTTCTCTTCGCAATGGAATACACGCGGAATTGAAGGTAATTGATCATCAATTTCAATGAATTTCAAGTTAATTCAATTAACGATATTCGTTCCATGAATTATATTTGTTTTCTTCTTTTTTTTTTTGTTTTTAATTGATCGAGTTTGCGTTCCATTGGTATCGCACATAACCAATATCACGTATTTCGTTGATTAAACTTTTTTCTCGGGACTGCAATCGCGCGTATACACACGAACGCACATAGACACACACACACGCGCGCGCACCTGCGGCGCGTCGAATAATCCACGCTAAATTAAATGTCTACAGCAAGGGATGCAGCTTCCTAAGAGCGCGCGCGGCTTCTACTGCAATTATTTACTATGTGCGCGTGTATTGCCCGTGCGTGTGTACGCAGACGCTAAATCGTTAAAATTGAGCGTGAAATTTTCGAATGTTCTCTCCGATTACGTTGCAGCCTCTCTCTCACTCTCTCGCACGTATCCATACATTATTCGAATGATGTAAAATCCCCGGCGTCCTCGTGCTTTAATCGGGCTCTCGCGCGCGAGTGTGTCATTATATACGCGCTATTACCCGCATGCGTGTGAAACGACGTCGGGATAGAGCGAGGGGGGGGGGGGGAGAGGGAGAGAGAGAGAGAGAGGCGGCGTTTTGAAAATTGAAAATCCCTCGGGCGACGAAAGAGCGGCTGCGCAGCGCGAGAATCAAAGGAATTTCGCCATTAAGATGTCGCGAATTTCGCATAAATAAGGCGGCGGCGGCGGCAGCAGCTGGGAGGAAGAATTACAGGCGCGCGCGCGCTTACTTAATATTATACGGAAGTCGTATGCGAAAGTCACTCTGAATGAGCATCACAAAGGGCCGGAGAGTCGAGGCGACCGGTTTTTCTCGTTCGGAAATCACCGCCGACGACTACTACTACTACTACTACTGCTAGTACTGCGTATGTGTATATAACATCGTCGAGGTCCCCGAGAGGCAGACACACGCTGTGTCCGAGCTATAGATAGCGATAGAGAGGGAGAAAGATATATATCAGTACGAAGAGTGGGAGGAGCACTTACCGGAAGTTCATTGACAGTCCAGGTGATGTTGGCCGGTGGATCGCCCGGTGGAGCGGTGCAGTTGCCTCGCACGGTGTCGCCGAGCGCGTACCTCGGCTTCTCCATGCGCACCGTCAGATTTCCCTCCGGCAGTCCTGCGAGTATAATGGTTTCTTTCAATTTTTCGCGCTCCAGCCTCTCTCATAGCACACCCCTCGCTTAGGCCGCTTTTATTATTAAACAAAAAATCCGCGGCCGCCGCGCTTGTATAATAAGCTGCGGCTATATTCCATCTATTATACGGGCTATATAGGATAAATATAAGAGACGCGTGTATATATATATACGAGAATCTCTCGTCGTGCGCGCTGAGACGAGGCAGAGGCTACATATATATACGCGTACATCCTCGAGTATGAAAAGGAGCGCCGAGGAAAGGGTTGAAAAGAGGGGCAATTTTTTCGACAGAGAGAGAATAAGTGAAAAAGAGCAGGTTCGCCCGCGGCTAAACTGCGTTTTAATTGGGCGCGATTACGGCGACAATGCGCGGGAGGGGGACCAGATAGCTCTGGAAGAGAGAGAGAGAGAGAGAGAATGCTCGCTTTCATAGCGCGCGCATGGACAGATTGCGAGCAGATAAATTGAAAAGAAAGCGAAACAATGCGCGCGAGAAAGAGCGGGAGGTCAGCAGCAGCAGCAGCAGCAGCAGCAACCACCCCTCGCCCCTCTCTCACTCCACTCTGTTTTTCTTTCTTTCCCTTTTTTTAACTTTTCTCTCTCTCTCTCTCTCTCTCTCTCTCCCCCGTCTTTTGTACCATCCGCGCGCGCGCGCGCACGTCGGGCTTTTATCCTGTCGATGATGCGGAACTGGGCAGCTCGCGCCGAGCGAGCGGACAATGCGCGCGGCTAAAAACTCGGCGGAGCGCTCCGCGCGGCGATTCGCCTCGGTTTTTCTACTTACTAACGACGTGCATGTAACTCGACTCCGTCCTCGTGATGAAGGTTGGCGAATCCGTGGAGACCTCGCAGCGATACTTGCCCGACAGATCCGCCTCGACGTTCTTCAGGATCACGACGTGCTCGTCGCTTCTGTTCAGCTGCAATCAATTTCGCATGGATATTTTAATCGATAATCGGCATGTGATCGATATATCGGCAGGGGCTAAAGGTGAGGGACTCTGCGCTTCAAGCTTGTTCCATGTGTACGACACGAAACTGCGACGTACACTCGACACAGAGAGTATGTGTGTCTTTCAAAGTTCTATACGCGCGACATCTCTGTTATATATATATACGCGCGATGTGCTGTGTACCTCGTGTTAATTTTGCTAAAGCGATACACGTTCTTGTTTTTAGTTCTGCAGCATTGTCGCCGCTATTGTGTAGACAAAAATGGGAAATATATGCTGTCGCCCTGTCGTCGCGCAATACCAATATTTAACAGAGCGGATTATACCCTGCAAGAGAGCTCTCTAGAGAGAGCTTTTGTTAAATATTCGTATGAATTATTTATTTTTCAATTTTGTCGTTCCGGCTCATGTGTGTACGGCAATTTTAATCCCAATCCAGCGCTCGCGCCTTTCGACTAATATTCAATCCGAAAAATTTTTTAAAATTCAATTCTCGTATACATTGTTTATCACTGATAACTCCACTCGCCTGATATACTCGTAGCGCGATTAAACGAAAAATAGCGCGCAAGTTCCGTGAAGTACATCGCATTTATACCCATCGGATATCACGGATTAAAGTATGCGAATTATGCTCGTGAAATTCGTTCCAACACGCGGACTTGCACAAGTCGTCGACCGACGTGCGATAACGTGACAAATTTACTTAGGCAAGAGCCAGGGTCGAACTTTTTCCCCGAGAACCTACATACAATGGATCATAAGGATTTCGATGCACGCGCGCAATCAGAGAGAAAAAGAAAGGGAGAGAGAGCCAGTCAACAGCCAAACGCTCGATCTATTATTGCAAGTCGTAAAGAGACAATCAGCCGTAGCGAAGGCATTTTATATAGCCGCGATGGACTGCTCTCGCATAGAGCATTATATATTATACGCGCACGGCCGAGAAAAATTGTCGCATTGCTCGGCGCTTATATTCACCCACGTCCCACATACGTATATCTATATCTATAAGTATAGAATACACATAGGTGTACATATATACGCAGCCACGCGGAGGGCGAAAAACGTCGGGATCGCGCCGCGCGAGTGCGCGGCCCAATCGATAAATACCCGCCGAGCTCGTTACTCGCCTCTCTCTCTCTCTCTCTTGCTCTCGCTTTAGCCCCGGCGGCTTGCGCATTCCGCGTGCTCGCGCATAAATTCCCTTTACCCGCCGCCGCCGCTGCTGCTGCTGTAGTGCCGCGCGTTCTCTCTGCGCCCGGCCGAAAATTTTAATAATCTAGCGCTTAGCGAAATTTCGAACCGAGTGCTACGCGTCTCGCGCGCTGCGCTCCTCGCTCTCTCTCTCTCATGATCTATATACACACATACGTATATATGTATATAGAGCTGAGCACACGCCACGATTTACCGTTCTCTCTCTCTCTCTCTCTCTCTCTGTTGACGGCTTTATCGCTATTACGCTCTTTTTTCTCATTTTTTCAGTGGCGGAGCAGAGAGCGTGAGAGAGCTGAGAGAGAGAGAGGGAGAGGGCGGACTAGTGCGGCCATCCGTCAATGTTATCGCGTGGCATTTTGTGTAATTGAAGGAGATTTTCGGTCACGAGAGTCGAGAAGAATCTATTGCACGGGAGCGGAAAATTTTAAGTGCGAATATCGCCAGCGAGTTTCGCGCGCCGTGCGCGCGCGAAGGACTGCTCGTCTGTGTTGGGAAAAGCAGTAACAATGCGTAATTCTCGAATTTTCTCTGTAACGATTATTTCGCATCTGCGCTGTTGCTCTGCATTTCACACCGAGATCGCGTAGCGCATCTCTCCGCTCTCGGCGCGCAGCGTTATAAGCTCCAACGCACTATACGCGCTCACGGATTTTCCGCCAAGGCTTTTTCGCCTCTGTTTATATCCCACCGCTTCCGTATATATACGTATATGTATTTCTTATTATATATTTCATCAAGATTTTTCATTCAACTCTGTCAAAAGCATATTCTCTCTCGCTTTTTTTCTCTGTCCCTCGAAAGGATCATTTTTCTCGGAGAAAACGCTCGCAGGCTGCTGAATTTTTCGAAATTCAGGTCAAACCGTGTGCTCTCTCTCTCTCTCTCTCTCTATATATATATATGTGTGTACGTATAAAGCTCGGACGAATGAGAAAACTGAAAGTCGATAATGCACTCTACTTCATTGCTAAACGCCAGTTGGCGCGCTAAAATATTCATTCGATTTCGCGATTGGATGAGTAATTGGCCGAGTTGATTTTTTCATCGCGCGACGCGGCTAGTTTATCAATTCAAAAGGAATGTCGAGATTTTCCGCATGTGTGTGTATGTGTGTGTGTGTGTGTCTGTGTATGTATAAATAATGTGAGGTATACTTACGTCGACTTTTGCCGCGAGCGGTGGAAAGACGGATTTGGATGGCATCTCTTTCGGGATGAACCTGTAGAACTCATTCTGGCCCTTATACCACTTAACCGAGTACAATGGCATGTTGCGCAGGTCGTACTCGCAAGTCATGTTGACTGTCGAGTTTTCGGCCACGGCTATTGGGATTTTTATCGTCACGTCGATTTCGCCGAGCGTACCTAATTCAAGCACAACACAAAATTAAATTGCATTTCTTCGTATGCGCGCACGTGCGCCGTTCCTGTGTATAATACGCGTACATGCGAAAATCCCAAAATTTCATGCACTTTTTTGCGCCGTGTCCATCAAGAGTTGAAGGCAACAATTTTTGCATTCTTATTTCCGCATTACACACGTGTATAAGGATTGTATACTTTTGACGCGTGTAGTATAATGAAAAAGTTAATGATATAGCGTATCTCGAGGAATAATCCATTTTCCCCTCTGCGTGCTATATAATACCTATATTTTTAAGCTTTCGAGAACGCCGCAAAAGTGAAATAAATTTTGGTATTTTCCCATGTGCGCTTTAAGCATATATATTTATCGTTCGTAACTTCACACAGAATATATCAAGCTCGCACATCCCCGCAGACGCACACGTATACACTTATATTCTCGCGCATCGTATAATGGCAGTAAAGTAGCGCTAAAGCATACAATTATACGTCGCGAGAAAGTCTCTCGGAAAAATAATTCGAGTAGAAAAGCAGAAGAGTCTGCGTATATACGTATAGAGGGAAAGAGAGAGAGAGAGAGAGAGAGAGAGAGAGAGAGAGAGAGAGAGAGAGGAGGTGGGGGTGTGTGAGGGGGGGGGGAGCTATAGTATAGGATAATAAAGGAAGAGGATCTCTAGCGGGCGCAAGAAGAAGAAGAATTTCGCTGCTGCATAAAAAGCCATTACTCAGAAACGACAGGTTTCCCGCCTCCGCAGCTCAAAATCCAGGGGATATGCCCGTCCACTTTAATGCTGTTTCATCGTTTCGCCTGCGTTTGCCGTGGTTCGGTAAAAAGAGAGCGACGAGCGAGAGGGAGAGAGATGAGGATGAGGCGAGGGGAAGCTCTACATAGAGAAATAATCGCGAGCTTATTCCCGCGCGAACTTTTTTCCTTTCTCTTGCGCGCGTTTATCGATTACGTAACAATAATATATACGAGCGCTGCGATTAAACATGTACATATATACCTATCGTGCATTATACGCGAACTCGTGCATTACATCGCGACCCGTAAAATCCGCAGGCGACGAGTAATTAATTCGTATAATCAGGGTCAATAAATACAGCTGCGGGGGGCATTGCTGGCTGATTTTTTTCCCCCCCGACCAGCACACATGCGCCTAATTGAATCAACTCGCTTTTCGCATTTCGTAACTCGCGCGCGTTTACAGTCGGCCGTCCTATTTATCCGCGGCTTTCGTTTCACCGCGCTTTATGGCACCGGAACGGATTCGATTTTATCCCGCGACCGCACCAAGTCAGGGAGGCGCGCGCGCGCGAGAGAGAGAGAGAGAGAGAGAGAGAGAGAGAGAGAGAGAGAGAGAGAGAAGGAGAGAGAGAGAAATGCCTTCTGACCACGGAATGTCCCTCTGTGCAGTTTTTCAAATATTTATCAATGTTACAGGCAAATGCCATGATTCAAATGTAAGTCGCACCTATACATACACCTTTGATACTTTTGATATATACAGCGTAGCCCCGCGTATAATACAGTTGCAGATCCCACACATGCGATTAGCGCGTCCGGATCCCGAGATGAAATTGCATCGAGCTGCAAATGTATGTATGTATATATATTATATGTATGTGTGTATAATATATATATATATATATATATGAAATACCAAGAGAGAAAGAGCGCAGAGCTCGCGCTTTTGTGATATCGCGCGTACATGTGCAGCGCTTTTTACCTAACTTTTATACGCGCGACTCGTAAAAAAATTTACGAGCGGTCGTTACACCTACAGTGTAAGGATGTCGGAGCCAGCGTTATTATATCCACTGTTACTTTTCGCTTTCGCCAGCCGTGTAACGACTCATAGTCATTAGAATATATATATCGTAAAAATGAATATCATTATATGCGCTCTTGATGCGTGAAAACTTTAAGTATATATCGATTATCGAGCGAGTCGAGGGAGTGAGAGAGAGAGAGAGAGAGAGAGAGCGATCGAACGGAATACTGGACGCGAGGGTGGGGAGGGGGAGGGGGAGCAGCTCAGATTTTTAGCCGTATGCCATTATTGCATAATGAAACTTGGAGCAATAAACTTTTTAAAGACACTTTGAAAAAAGTTTGTACGCCGTCAAGTTCTTCCTTCGCTCGCTCACCCTTCTCCTCCTCCCTTTCTCTCACTCTTTCTTTGTGAAAACTTTACAAGCTCGACGTATAACGTTTTGATGGTGAAGTTTTTATCATAGCGAATATCTAATTGCACCGATAGCCGACGCTCCGCACTTCTCGCTGATGTGCAGGCTCCGGCGTAATACACGCAGTAATGGAATTTTAAAACTTATTAAACAAATGTTGTTATTCCGGAACGTGCGCGAGAGCGAGACGCGCGCTGTCTGGCATGCGCTGCAAGTATTTTGTTTTAATTTTTACATTTCCAAGCCAGGCGTACACGCAGCTCTACACATACTCTCTCTCTCTCTCTCTCTCTCTCTCTCTCTCGCTATCCCTGACAAAGACTTTGCGTTTTATTTCGCTGCTTGCGCGCGCGGGGCTCTGCTTTATTCCACCGCCGCCGCCGCGAGAGAGGATCCTCTGCGTTAGTCATTAACAAAAGCTTGTGTCGAATGCATCGCGGCTTTCAGCCGCAAATTTACCGCTTCATTTAACCGCTGTGATTATTAACGATATATGTATATATACGCGCTCTTCTGCAGCAATGCCGCAGGATTGAAAATTTGAAAATTCGCGGTTTCTGTAATTTTCCCCACGATTTTTCCAAGAGGTTATTAGGCATTTTTTTCACGCGCTCGCTTCATAAGTCCTATTGTGCTTTTACTATACGTATTTTTGTGCAATGCGCCGCTTATACGCTGCGGGAGGAAAACCGCAACAACTTTCTGCTTAATCAAATACAATGAGTGAATTAAAAGGCTTTTAATTTGATAAAAACTTGTTTAAAATTGAACGTTCTAATGGAAAAGCGTTGTCTCTATTCCGCGTTCAAAGTAAAAATGAATAAATAATACTGCTTTTTACAACATTATTTCTATTTGCAGTTCCTTATTGAAGTTCATTAATTTTTAATCAATCAGATCGTGTACATTGAAAAAGGAACTCTTTGTTCGTGCAGCAAGAGTATTAAAAAAATGTTTCGAATAAATTTATCTCGTTAAAAGTTGACTGTTAAGTCGGTAACTTTTTTTTTCTTAACGGTACAAACGTAATCGATTGTTGTTATAGATAATTTTGAGCACACAATTTTCACAGTAGGTAATGTTAAAATGTAAAATATTTAAATATATATATATATTAATACGCAGGTGACCACCAGAGATTTGGTAACGGTTTTTTATTTTGTGAGTATAAAATTGCCATATTGTCATTATCAGAAAATGTGTTTTATTGAGAAAATATGCGACGAGTATTTTTGTCGTATAAATTCTTTTGATTTTTTTTCCTGGTTGAATTGTGCAATGAACACAATCGTTATTGAATCTTTAACAGCCGGTATTGAAATGATTTTTCTCAAATATATTCAATGTATATTATAAAAGCTTATTGTTTCTGCGAATTAATTTTACTGCCCTTTATGGACGAATGCTCGAACAAAAATAATTACAACCTTTTAAAAAAGCATGTATAAAATAAAATACAGTGTATTGAAAAATTAATTAACCTGTGTAACTGCCTTATGGGAGGATCTTCGTAGTAAATGATTAACAACAATGACAATAATAAATAACAATAATTATGAAAGTTGTAACTCGGGTAAATCAGATACTAAATAGCGATAATCAATAATGAAGATGGCAATAATAATAATAATAATTAAATTGTATAAAAACAATGGCGATTGATACAATTTTATGCAAAGGCATTATTATATTTATATACAGCTAATTATTGCGTCCGTAACATATCTATTTTGAACGTCTATGTATACATTGAACAATACGTCGGTTGTAGAGACATCGGGGCGTTGAGGTCGATCGAGGATCTGTCTGCGTATATATGAATAGTGTATACGCTCGCGCGCGCGCAGGATCTACCATAATTTTGCGTTCGCGCACGGAGAAGAGCATGTGCGTTGTACCATATATGTTTATGCGTAACCCAAACTAGCCGAACAGTATGCGAGTGTGTGTGTGTGTGTGTGTGTGTGTGCGTGTGTGTATAGAGTAGAAGAACGTTTTTGCAGAACAATGAAATATCGTTCTGCTGAAGGGGGAGAATTGGCTTTATTTCGTGCGCTCGCGAGAGCGCTGTATATATAGAGAGATATATATATACACGTGTAGCTGCCTCATCAATTACATTGTGGGAGAGAACGTCGAGTAAACGATATAGCCCGAGTATTACACAAGCTCTAAGTCCCCGTTATAAATAAATCAGCCCAGCTCTTTCTCTGACACGTGCAAAGAATTATATACGTATATATACGATACAGACGGACGTATATATACATTGTATATATATCGATGAGTGCGATTGGGCTGGGCCTGCGGGAGAGTGGCTTCTGTGGGAGAATCGAGCTTTCGCATAACTATCAGAGATATAAACGTAATACTATACGTGTAATTGATGTGCGATGTACAAGCGTATATAGTGGCAAGGCACTTGTATATATATATATGCGGGCGCGCGCGAGGCTCTATATGTGTATAGATAGAGAGGAGAGCTGGGACGAGTATATGTATAGGGCCACTTCGGCCTATCTGGCTTAGCTGGAGGCGATAAGCGTGCCGGCAAAGCCCCGAACTTCGGCCCGTGTAACACACTTTACTTATACGACGGAAGAAGAGAAAGGGAGGGAGTAGCCTTTCGCGAATAATGCTGTGTCGCGAAATTTCGGGGAATTTGCATCTCTCCCCCGGCTAGCTCTCTATCTCTCTCTCTCTCTCTCTCTCTCTCTCTCTCTCTCACTCTGTCTCTGTGTGCGTGGGAGGGTGCCTCGCCTGTATATTATAGGACGCTCGGCTTCCTCGGCTGCACGACGCGTATAATATAACAATATAATGCGAGTAGCGGCTGTCAGCGCGGCTACGCGTAGGTATATAAATCGACGCCGACGACGACGGCGGCGGCAGCGGCGGCGACGACGACGACGACGGCGATGTTGGCTAAAGCGGACGTCCGCTGTGCTGCAGCGCGCTCGCTGTGTGTACACACACGTATGCACACGTACGCGCGCGTGGGCAAGTCTGTACAGTGTATATAGTACGCTCTCTTTCTCTCTTTCTCTGCGGCGGGGGAGAGAGAGAGAGAGAGAGAGAGAGAGAGAGAGAGAATTTATTTCGAGCGCAACCCGCCGCGCGTATAACTATTCTTTTCTCTCGACTTTTCGCGCAATCCCCCGCGGAGGATACACACATCTCTCGCGCGCTCGCGCCGCGGCGGCCAACTCTCGAGCCGAAGAAAGAGGTAAATCTCATTGCCCCATGAGGACTCTTATTCGGCCTAACTGCCAACCCCTATACCCCTATATCTATACGCGCGCTGCACAGACACGGGCCAAGCGTACAGACGAAGCGCCGGGCGAAAAGCGAGAAAGAGATTGTAGCGCAAGTTTTGCACACAGCCACACACTGCAGCAGGCTGCTCTACGCTCCTATTCGTATTCCTCTCTATATATATATATATATATATATATATATATATATATATATAT
This sequence comes from Philotrypesis tridentata, assembly GCA_018906965.1. Lineage (NCBI taxonomy): Eukaryota > Metazoa > Arthropoda > Insecta > Hymenoptera > Pteromalidae > Philotrypesis > Philotrypesis tridentata. Next base: position 16,439,502 of record JACCIB010000001.1, read on the forward strand.
AATATATAGAAAGAGAGAGAGGGTAAGGGAGGGAAGGAGAGACACCGGAGGGAGGACTTTTTCTCTCCGCGCAGCGCGACAGCCGCGCGTACTACAATCCGAGAGCGAAGCTTAACTCGAAAAGTATGTGGCCCGTGATTTACTGCCAGGCGTAGTCTCAGCTTCGCCTGCACACATGTATACGGACACATAATAGAGGGGCGCGAATCTCGGGCCGCCGCCACCCACCGCCGCTGCTATACTGCTGCTCTGTGGTGTGCAGTGCACAGCTCTCCGCGCGCGCAGCAGCTGAATTTGTCGACGAGAGAGAGAGAGAGAGAGAAGCTCCCTTTTCTGGATATATATATACCTCGATATTCTTTACGCCCGAGAGCTTTAGTCCTGGGATTTCGACTGCGCCGTCTCCGCGCCTATGTATATACATATACCAACCTCGCGCCTGGTTAGGTCCCAGTGTTTATAGTCCCCGAAACTCGGAGATATAAAAAGCTCGATCCGTCTCGGCGGAACGTATGTGCTTTTCCATTCGCGCGCGCTTTCTCGCAACGATTCGAATCTTTCGGCGCTATTACGTATACCGATGTTTGTCGGACGATTAAAACGAGAGAGAGAGAGAGAGAGAGAGAGAGAGAGAGAGAGAGAGAGAGAGAGAGAGAGAGAGCGCGGGCGCATCTATACGGGCTCGAGTCCGAAATAATTGACGCGGATATGTGTGTGCGCAGCGCCAGGCTAATTTGTTTCTCTTTCCCTCCGCGCTCGCGTTTTGCGTTTTTCTCTCCCGCTCTGCCAGCTCCGATGCGCTCGCTCGTCCGCGCGGCGCTGTTTACTTTATAATTATTATCCGTCCAAACGCATTTAGCCTTTGCCGCGCGCGCTCTCGCCGCGCCTAGATGGCGTAAACATTTCGAGAGAGAGAGAGAGAGAGAGAGAGAGAGAGAGAGAGAGAGAGAGGAGAGCGCGCGTCTGCATTTTGAACTCGTAAAATTTTAACGACCAGGCGCAGTAAAGGATTATTGATCAACATGTGAAACGTGATTTTCGGCGGAAGGCCTGCGCAGGGTGCGAGCGAGAGTGCGAGAGACGAAATAATTTCCAGGGAATAAAAGCCGGAAAAATATTTTGCCCAAGCTGCAGTAGCACACCTCGTCTGTATATGCGCGCGCGCGCGCGCGTGTGTGTGTGTGTGTTTAACCGAGAGCTTTTTTCTCGTTCACCGCACTTTTCGCACCGTGTATACATGTATACAGTTCTTCGCCTCGATTTACTGCTAATGATCTTACTTTGTTTGCTTGCCGCCGCCGCCGCTGCTGCTGCGCGCGTTATATACGTCTGCATATATATTGCTCTCGCGCGCTCGCTGGAGAATATAATTTTAACGGGAAATCCTGAGCTTTCCGATGGATCACTTTCGTGAAAATCCATCAGCTTTGTAATAAATTTCACGTCCTCTCTCGTGTATAACGTAAACAGAGAAAGAGCCGGAGAGAGAGAAAGAGGAGAACGCGTGAAAAGTGCTTGAAAAAGTTTTATACTTTCGCTCAGCCCACCCCAACGCGCGTGTCCTGTGTGTGTACGCTTTTTCGTGTCCCCCGTTGTTTCGTTTATCCAAACATTCGCCGTTTCGCTCGTCGCTAACGTCGCTTTGCTATATATAATTGGAAAGAAAAGGTTAACGCTCGAAAACGGGATGAATATAAACAAAGCGCCGCACGCTGTGGATCACGCGTAGCATCCGTACGTATAGAATGTGATTAAAGTCTTACCTTTTATTATCGCGCTCGACGCTATTTACGAGTAGTCGTTTATTTTTACTCCCATCGAAAAGCTCCTATATGTTATAAGCTTAAAGCTGTTCGGTTTTAAATGAGTTGTAATTATAATTTGTCGACGATTAACTTTCGTTTTACATCGTGCCGGCCGTTTTTTCTTCCTTTTCGCTTTTTTTGGGAGGAAAAAATTCTCGAGCCCTCGCGATGAAAATCATGGAACGGGAATGATATCGCAATTAAGCGCATAAACGTGCGGGTACATGAAAATTCCATATAAAGTCGGAAAAGTCTCGCGAATGAAACCTATATTTCTTTTACGAGTGTTTAGACATTCGTTCGCCTTCATCTAATTAAATTTCCAAAAAAATTTAATTAAATCCGACCTTTATTTGTAAAAGCGTTTTTACCACGCGCTATTTTACACAGATAAGAATATTTTGATCCGGAAATTCTTTTTACTTCTGTTGCAACGACATGTCGTATATTATAAAAATAATATATTGAGAGCACAAAATGTGAGAAAATGCGCTTATGGATTTTCATACAATAAAATGCGGACAATATAAAATCAGCGCTTGATTATTAACTATATGCAATTTTAACAAGCGTGTATTAACGTATTATGAAATCGCAGAATAATTGTAATACTTCATTCGCGTCGTTTCCATACATTTATGCATGCACATTTTCCATTTCCATCCAGGGACTATCTGCATTTTTCATGTATTTATTTATTTATTTATTTTTTCTTTAATCCCATGCATTTATAATGCAGGCGCGAGTCACGCGCGAGACTGGAAAAAGCTCGAAAAAGGAAAAAAAAGATAAAAAAAAAAGAAGCCGGGAGCGCGTCTATAAAATTAAATGGATACTCCCCCCCCCCCCCGCGCCGGAGCAAAAAAGAGTGTATACACATCGCTCGCGTTTCGTAAACGTCGAAATTAAATCTGCTCCGTACAGGCGCGCATACGTCTGTGTATGCGCGCACACGCAAAAGCCGCCAATAAGAAAAAAAGCTCGGCAGAACGAAAGAAAGGATGATGACGAATGTCGATAATAGAGTCGTGGAAAGGAATTGTTTCGTTGACAAACATATCGGCGGGTGGTATCGCGTTCGCTCGCTCGCTCGCGCGTGTGTGTCGGGGCTTCGAAATAGAGAGCTCGTCGGGGGGGGGGGGGGGGAGAAATGCAATTTGCGAAATTGCCATTGTTGCCCCTCGCCGCAAGCTTCCGGTTGGCGGTATAGAACAGCGCGCTTATATATACGTATAGCTTGAGATAGAGTAGCTCTGATGCCTCGTCGGCGTCGGGAGTGTGTATAGCATAGGGAAACAGCCGGGGATCGGGCATTTAGTATAGATAAGACAAGCGTCTGTCGATGTTCACCGGCGGCTTGAATTACTGCTCGATATATAGTCTAAGTCGTCGGGCGCGGCGGCGGTGCGCCGATGCGCGCAGGTCTTGTATATCCCTCTCGCTCGCGTTCGCGCTATTCTTCCCAATGTGTAACAGCGAAAATTATAGCCTCTGTCGAACTTGCGCGGAAAATCACTGCGCCGCATCTTCGTTTTTTTTTCCCTCCTTTTTTTCTTTCGCTTCTTTTTGCTTCCCCCGGCCGCGAGACTCGCCGCACGCGCGCGCATGTATGCGCGAGCCTGAGCCGCGGCGCGGAGGAAGAAAAAAAGTCAGGCGGATCCTAACGGAGCTTATAGTTTTATTTATAGCTCGGCTGCGCTCGCGGGAGAGATCGTGAATATTTTTTCTTTTCTGCAGCCCGCCGCGCGCGGGGGCTTCGCCTCGTTTTTGCGTCTGCGCTCGCGCAACTATTCAGTGAATGCAAAACGCGAATTCCGAAATGCTCGCCCGGGATCCTAATAACAGAGGCAAATATTACAGGCGCGCGAGCGCATCTGCGCGCTGCAATTAAAAAGTAATTATTTTCTCATATAAAGTAAGTGCGTGTGTGTATGTGTATGTGTGTGTGTGTGCAGTGTTTGTAGCGTAATACGAGGAGGCAAAAGAGCGAAGTTAGGTCGCCGGGCGCGTCATTCTTATTTTTCGAGGAGAGCTCTTCCGCGGCTGCGGCGACAAAACAGATTTCGCGATAGAAACGCGAAATAAGAGTCTTCCGCAAGCATATCCGGCTGCAGATCGAGACAAGGGTTTTTGAATTTCTGCCAGCTGGCCGCGAGGATCCCCGTGTAGGTGTGTGTGTGTGCTTTCTTACCCGAATAAGAGAGAGAGGGAGAGAGAGAGAGAGCTGCACACGGCTACATCAGGAGTGGAATTTACTGGTGTACTTGAAAAGTTATTATAACGCGATCGGTTATTCCGGTTAGAGTGCTTTCCTTAAAATTACATCTGGCTGAGTTTCCTCCTACATGGAAATTTCGACCTCGTGCGTGAGAACGTGTGTGTGTGTGTGTGTGTGTGTATATCTGCGCGCGCGCTGCAGAGTATACATTAGGCGCGCGAACGTCTACGTATACACGTATATAAGCGTGTGTGCATATGCATTATACATGGACACGTGCTATATTGATACATAAATTGCGCGCGCCTAGGAAAACTTTACGAGGCGACTTGTTAATCGTTGCGCCGCTTGAAATTATATTATACGAGCGTTAGCCAAGCGCACTGCTCACACACGTACTCCCCTCCTAGTTTACATGACAGTTTACGCGAGGGTGTAAAAAAAGCGGCCCGCTTCTCTCTCTCTCTCTCTCTCTCTCTCTCTCTCTCTCTCTCTCTCGTCTACTCGTCGCAATAAATCTTGCGCCAACTAAATCGAATCATCGTTAAAGCTCTCGAAATCCATCAAAGCGCGCAGCGTAGTGTGCTGTCGACTATCTCGTGGCAATTTTTCTTTTTTTGGCATTTTTTCTCTTTTGATTCGCAAAAAAAGTGGCAAAAGCAAAAAAATTATTCCCTCGACATTCGTACGAGCGCGCGCGCGCACGCGCGTGTGCGTATGCGTAAAGCCGAGGATCAAGCCGAGGATTGGCGCGCGCGCGCAGCAGCAGTAATTCAATCGGGCAAAAAGTGCGTAAATCCCTCGTCCGCCGGCGCGCAGCTTGCGAGACACGCGTCGATGTCCTTGAAAAGGATTGCAGTAATTGATAGCTGCGCGCGCTCTCGTAATACTGAGCGCATCCGCGAGAGTCCACCTATAAGGGTTTCGTTTCGTCTCCGCGTCTCTCTCTCTCTCTCTCTCTCGCTCTATCTCTCTCGCGACGAGCGGAATATTGAAGTGTAAACAAAATAACCGTTTTACGAGGCGTATAAAGTACTTTATTACTCCGCGGTGCCCGCGTAGTTCCCGGTAAAAGGCAGAAAATTACCGGCCGGGCTTTCCTTTTTCTCATTCAAGCTTTCCCATAGAGAGCGGCCGCGACAGCCCCGCTGCACCGCGCGATTTCTATAAGCGACTCACGACTCCGAGGCTCTCTTTCTCCTCTCTCTCTCTCGCGCGTTTAATAAAGTCGTGCTTGCTAGCGCGCGCGATATTCTCAATTTATATTCGGAGGCCTTTTTGTTCGCCGCCGCGCGACTTGTTTATAAGCGCGAGCGCGAGGAGAGAGAGAACGGGCTGTGTATATGCCTACACAGCACTCATTGCGTCATCACCATAAACGATCTATATATATATACATACGCGCGGCTTGCAGAGAGGAAGAGAGAGAGAGAGAGAGAGAGAGAGAAGAGGCGGCTCGGAGGCGGCTTATAACCGATGAAATCCGCGTAGGGACCCGGAGGAAAAAATCGAGAGCGGAGCATAAGCTGCATCAGTGCGAGTAATCCATCGGGCAAACTTCTCTCGCTCTCTCTCTCCCTCTCTATGTTTTTCACGCGCCTCCTATACAAGCATATAGACATACGCGCACACACGTACACGGAGGAATGACGAGTATAGACGCGGCGCGAGCTGCTGCAGCACACGCGGTGCATAGAATTTTTGTTATCGCCTCAGAGCACTTGGCAGCTAGTTTGCGTTTTTTTTTCGTTTTTGTTTTGTGTTACGTTGAGCCGCGCCGCCGCCGCCACCGACGCCACGGCCGTGTTTCTCTGGCTTCGCGCTGCAGCTGGCTCCGCTATTTTCCAGCTCGCTGAAAACCAGCGGGCGCTCGTTCATACTTGGCCGATATATCGCCGATGAAGCGCTCTTTCTCTCTCCCTCCTCTCTAGGCTCTTCTATTACATGTTTATTTTGCCAGCTGCTTGGCTTTGCTCTCCCACCCGTTCGCCCGCCTACGCCTCCATTGCGAGGGCGCACAATGCAAAATCCATTGGATTTTTCTTCTCTATCTTTTGTCGGGATGCGCGCATACGCTCGCGTGCTTTTTTTTTTTTAATGGAGCCGCTCCGGATTTCCACTCGGGGGAAAAACGCTCCGATCTCTCGCTCGCGCTGCATGTGTATACGTATATACTCAGAGAGAGAGAGAGAGAGAGAGAGAGAGAGAGAGAGAGAGAGAGAGAGAGAGAGAGAGAGAGAGAGTCGGTCGGACTCTCGGGGTGTGCGCGCTACTGCTGATGCCATTCGTTAAAGGCGTTATCTTTCCAGAGAGAGAGAGAGAGAGAGAGGGACGATATATTTAACGATGCTTGCAGCAGCTGCTCTCTTTCTCTCTCGCACTCTCTATTTGCGCGCGGCGAACAGAGCAAACGCTTTCGTGCGCTTATAAACCTTCTCATTCTCCGCCGAGTGGGCCGTTGCATCTTTCGGATGAATCACCGCTTGTCGTCGCGGAGGAGAGCAATCCCCCCCCCCCCCCACGCGAATATGCAAAATTCCAAGAGCCGAGCGTGCAGCGATTCATTTTTATTTCATGCGCGCAGCTTCCATACTCTGCAGCGCGTTTATCTGTTCGACGTTTCGCTCAACTTTACGCGCGCAAGGCTGTACAGTGAAACTCAGCTGGGCGGATTTGGCTGAAGAAATTTCGTCGCTCTTTTTTCCCCGACTCACGTCGTCGCTCGATGTATACGTATACCTAAAAACGAATCGCGAAGCTCTCTCGCTGGCTCGTCGCGTCGGTATGCTGGACTGCGGGAAACTGCGCGCTGCGGCTTGGGTTTCACAGTGAAACTTGATTATGAACAATCGAAAAGATTACCCCGGAAAAAGAGCGGTCTTTTTTAATCGAAAAGACAAAAAATTAACGTAAATTTTCTCTTTAATTATAGTAACGACATTTCACTTGGAATTTTTTCGCATGACTCTGTTGGCAAATTCACGAACTTTGGCCACGTACTTTGAAGCATATTATACCTATATTCCTTTTTCCACAGTGTACATTTTTATTTTAGGGATTATTTCTCTCTCTGCATTCTCTATATTTTCATTTTCGAATAGTTCTTCAAAAGCTCTTCAAAAGCTTTTCATTAGTATGTGGAGTGTTCGTTATAGCTTTTATCTTATACCGGGGCGTATATATAGCATTTCTATGCAGCTCGCGCAGAATTTATTATAAAAGTTGAGCGCATATTTGCTGCGAAGAAGAGAGTCGCGGAGATCATGGCCGAAACGATAATTGTAAATAAAATCTCTTTGTAGTTATATATATCTGCAATAAAATCCACGGTCAAATTTGAATAATATATAAATACGAGAAAAGTTCGTTGAAACTGAATGCGTCGGACTTTTGCTTTTATACTCAACTCCGCGTGTGTGCGGAGCGCAGTCGAAATCAAGCAACGTTTTATCTAAAAATTTTCTAACGTAAACAGTAGAAATTGGTGTAAACATTTTTTACGGTTTTGTTGATCTTTTGAAAGTTGGGATTTAGCGCGCGCAGCAGTAGTCCGGTGTGTATCGATCGAGAGAGCTTTGCACGGCTCTCGTATACTATATATATCTGTATACTTTCTCTCATTGTCTCGGACCTTCTCCTCTCTCTCTTTCTCTCTCTCTCTCTTTCTCTTTCGAGCTCACGTACTTGCGCGGGTGGGGGTGCAAACTTTGACATCGTAAACTGGTTTAGCGAAAAATGGCTTAACTTCGAGTAACGCGTCGCCATGATACTGAGAAAGAGAGAGAGAGAGAGAGAGAGAGAGAGAGAGAGAGAGAGAGAGAGAGCGCAGCGGTCGAGAGCTCGGCTGATTGTGATTTACCGGTGAGTACTAGATTGGATTGTTTGATTTCGTATAATCGTTCGCCCCGCGTCTATCTGCCCGCAAGCAAGACTCGAGAGAGAGGGAAAGAGAGAGAGAGAGAGCTTTTATGAAATAAACTTATAAAGCGATAGCGCTCGCCCTGCCCAACGAAAAATTCATCGGGCGCACACTCTCGTTAAGCGGTTGTTGTTAGTATTTTTCGACCGAGCGAGAGGTAGAGAGAGAGAGAGAGAGAAAGGGAGACGCGAGTCCAGAGATATAAATCCCCAGAGGTCGCTGGAATTTTATGAAATTGTGCACTGTCTCGTCCGCGCTCACCTGGATATACAAAGTAAAACAAAAACGAGGGGAAATTTTTTTGGTTTTTTTTTTCGCTCAACATTTACATGGAAATTTGATGGGATATCTTTTTTCTCGCGCCTCGGTTCGATAATTGAATTGTTGGACTGTGTGGAGCAAAATGGACGCGGTGTATAGAGTTTATATCGCGCTTGCGTATACGTGGATGCACACACACACACACACACACACGCATCTGTGTACGTGCGAGAATAAACGGCGAAGAGTTTGCGATGTCGAGTGTGTGTGTGTGTGTGTGTGTGCAAACGTGTGAGCGGGGGAGGGGGAGAATATATAAGCAAGTTTGAGACGCACGCGCGCGCGGGAAATTCAAAAAAGTTGATCCCGCTCTTCATTCTTCGCATGTTTCCCCGATATTCAAGTTCGCGCATAGCTGATACAATTTGAGAGGTATGCGTGTGTGTGAGAGCGTGCGCGGCTGCGAATATAGATATACAAGCGGGCGCGCGCGTTGCAGACGAGCGGGGAAAAAGAGAAACCAAATATCTGGTCATAACGGCAACTGAGGGGGTGTTACCTTTATCTCGTCGAGTAGACGCGAAACGATGCGCGAGAGATGAAGCACTGCTTTCAAGAGCTGACTGTGGCAGCGCCGCCGTCCACGAGCGAGAGAGAAAGAGAGAGAGAGAGAGAAAGCTTCATTGTTGAGGGAAAAAAATTCTTTTAACCTCTTCACGTTCATTTTTGCGGCAACGTTATTACCGCACGCGAAAAAAAGTTTTAACTCTGAGACTTATGCGCTCCTCCCCCCCCCTCTCTCTCTCTTTCTCTCTGCCTCTTTCGCGTTTGTGTATTCATAACTATGCATTCGCCGTACGCTGGAGCTATTTACCATGCGTATTATTAAGTGATGACCGATCTCGTTGTAATTTAATAATTTGCACAGTGCGATATACCTTTAATACGCTTCGTTGTGTATACACGTTGTATAACTAGCAACATTCACGCGATTAATTAGTAAACTAGTTAAGTGCCGAATTGAATTTTCACGATATGGTTTTAGACGGACAGCGTTAATTGCGCCCAAAACTGATGATTCAGACAACAATCGCGTTACACACCGCGGAACGATAATAATCGAAATCGAGCGTGATTTTTTTCAGACCGAGAGCTCGCATCTTTTCCCGAGGAGACAGAGAGTAGGGAAGACACTGCGTTATCGAGTGGTCTGGATTGAATGGACTATCCGGGGAACAACTTGACGTCAACGACAGGGAAAGCTTGCGGGGAAGAAAATAAAACGAGAATAATTCTTCGACGGTGCTGTAAAGAGCAGAGACATAGTGAGAAGAGCTATATAACGCGGTGCTGCATATATAATAATTTTGCGAGTGTCTCGCAGGCATTTTACTTTCCATCGCGAAATCCATGAAAAAACGTACTTCTCCGCCGTTGGGTTCGGAAAACGTCGAATTCTTTTTTTCTCTCACGTTATGTCCTTTGGTCGAGTTACACACATTTTTTTTTCGATCGAAATGCGAGGAGAAATCCGGACGAACATTAAAAAATCCACTTGCGTATTTTTTTTTTTTTGGCTAATATTTTTTATGTTGCACAGAAAAATTTAACACGAAAAAAGAAATGGAAAAGTGTCGTTTACGTAGCATCATAAACTCAATGTTCGTAGGGCACAAACAAACTTTCTAGATAGTAAAAATAAAGTACAGTTACAAAGCTTTGATTTAAAAAAAAAAAAAGTTGTTCAGAATGGATGTGCGAATAAAAAGTCGTCTGCCTTCGAAAACACCGAATATTTCGCAGGGTTTTATGAAAATAATCGATTTTTAACTTTTTACTCAAATCCTTGTAACTTTTCATCCAAAGATGTGTTTGCAAACCTCTTTTACTTTTTCTGCTTTTTATTTTTGAATGAAAGCTCTTGTCACTTAGTCTTTTTGGTATCGAATAATTTACATTTTGCCATGTAATAATTGAATTAATTGCTGCGATAAATTGTGTGCGCAAGCTTATCAATTACAAATATTTTTTAGTGATTGGGATAAGCATATGCATCATCTTATGACTAAATGCAAAATATTATTAATTAGAATAATAATAATAATAATAATAACAACAACAACAACAGCAACATAATAGCTTTGTGTTCGTATCCTGCTACACATTATGCCTGCGTTGCTTTATACGAATAAAAAGATCGCGTATAATGTATACAAATAAAGAAATCACAATGAAAGTAGACGAAGAGAGAGCTTTAGTTTCAAAGTAATCGCCCTATAAGCTTCTTTGGGTTTATTTATTTTAGGTTATAAAGATTTTAAGGGGAATTAAGAAATACGTTATTTTCATAAAAAAAACACGATGAGTTGTTAGATGTCTTTTAAAGTAGACAAGTTTTTATCAGAGAGTATGGATCCAATCTCTGGACGGCTTCTTCTTTTTGTTTTTTGTTTTTAAGTTAAAGCTTTATTTTACCGTAATTTATTTTCACTACACAATCTAAAAAGTTTATTTGCCACCGTCTGTGCATTAAATTTACGACGTTGCGCAATCGATTCTTTTCCGTTCTCTCTTTTGGCGTCTTAAATTTCTGTAAGAAAAAAGTATAATGGCCGAACGAAGAAAGAAAAAATAAAATAAAGTCCGGCTATTCCAACTTTTTCAATATTCGTTTGGGTTTTCCATCACGCGGCCTTTCGACCTACAATCCAACAAATTGCGACTGGACTCGCAAGGAGAGCGGATTTTGTTTTTTCACGCATTTCGCCCGGCAGACGCACAGTCGAGTTGGTATGGCGTCTCGCGTGTGAAATTGACCCTAACAGTCTCTCCCGACAGCGGCAAACAGGCCGAAAAGTGCGGGCGCATCGAGGCGGCATAAATATCGGCTTATATACATGTATATACACATAAGCATCCGGCGGTGGCAGCGGCTCCGTCGTATTGATTTGCAATTTGCCAAATTGATAACAGCGGCAGATGCCGTCGTTATGACCCGTATCGATTCCTCTCTGTGTACACTCATTTGAGGCGGTATTTTTTTTTTTTTTTTTTTCGACGCGCGATATATAGCTTCTTCCGTTATACGAGCACGGTCTACTTTGCGCGCACGGGGGTGAAAGAGTATACTATGGAAATTCCGTTTTAGTCCGTTCGCGATCTTGCGGTATTACCTTTCATTGGCTGTGTGCACGTATATACGTATATTCTCGTTGCAATCGCACATAATGCGCACGAAAACAATGGGCTAGAAGCAGTTTCAATGAAATTTCATATGCGATAATAGAGGTTAAGCGTGTAATATAACAGATCGCTACGGAACGCTAAGAGTAAAATCAGCAGCGAAGTAAAGCAGCTTTGCGAGGAGATAATTTAAAGCTGCAAGCGTGAGAGCGCGGCGTAGAAACAAGAAGAAGCACACACGTCTGCGAAGAAGGTATACTGCACCGAGGGATATTTCCCTTGGCTTTGAAAGCGAGCTTTGTCGCTCGGGCAGGAGAGGTATAGAAAAAGGGACAACCGCTTTAATGACTCTACGCGCGACGCGTGTTTCCTCTCAAAGCTCCTTCGTCGCATTTAAATGTAGTTTTGAAAATGCGGGTCGCGGCGCGCGCGCGCACACACAGCGGCACTCCCGATCGTGTCGCTCTCGGACAGCTTCATTGTTCGAGCGCCTCTCTCTCTCTCTCGCCAGTTTGAAGAAGTTTGAAGTTTGCTAATTTTTTCCCGGCTTATTAATTATTAAACGAACACTCGCTGCCGAGAATTAGCGCTCGCGCGCGCACTGGAAAAGTTGGGTGAAAAATAGCAGTCGTCGCCGAGTTTCGACTTCTCTCTCTCTCTCTCTCTCCGCCGCCGCCGCGCGCACAGCTCTCGTATTGCAGACGAGCTCTTGTATAGGTACCGAGCTGCAGAGTATATAGGAGAGAGAGACGAAGCTCGCGCGTGATCTCACACCGCTTGAACAAACAACTTATGTAGCTTTAGTTACGGTCTGTTCGGCTTTCTCTCGTACTGCGCTCGAGTTTGCCAGGCTAAGCCGTGAGCTTCATCAACGATATTTTCGCACTGCGTATACACACACGCGCGCGCGCGCTCGCTTCCATCGCGTACATGTGTATACGACCTTTAACCCGACGATTTCGAGCTTATCATTCGGACTGACGGAGAAGCGCGTTTTTAAGACGGGACATATACGAAGTATAAATTCACTGGTGGCGATGTCCATTTCCCGGCTTCGATTACCCGCGCGCGCGTCTCCTACTACACGCATAAACTCTCTCTCTAGCGGCGCGGTATAAGCGTGGGCGCGCTTGCAAGCTGGGCAAATGCACTTTATTCAATGCGTCTGAAACGTCGCAAACTTTCCTCTCTCGCACCGCGGCGGGCGCGCGCTCACAACTCCCATGGTTTACTGCAAATTGAAGCAGATTATTTATTCGTCCAGTCGTCGTCGATTTTCATTAATTTCCACGCACGCCCCCGACGAGCGAGCGAGCGAGCGAGCGTCTAGTCTTACATACGCGCGTTATATATCTCTCGTTCCTCTCGTCGGAGAAAGGCGATTTCGCGCGGAAGTAATGGTAATCCTTTCCGAAGAAGGGCTTACGCGGGTTATGACACTCTTAGGCGAGGCCGTCCTTTAAATGCTAGCCCCTTACCTCCCGCCATCTCTCATCATCTCGCTCTCCTCCTCCCCCCCCCCTCCGCCCTCCTACTCTCTCGCGTCCTCCCGGCGAACGCCGCGCACTTGTGTTAAGTTGGCGCTCGCTCGCCGTATAATATACGCATGTATATACGCGCGCTGATCGAGCAGCGATCTTAACGACCGACTAAAAAGGATCGGGCAATTTGTTTACTTTCCAGCTTCTCTCGCGCTCCCTCTCGCGCAGGCCGGCGCTTATACATGTAATTAAACGAGCCCTCCTAGTGTCCCGATGCTCAACGACTGGAAATTATATGCCTTTCTCTCCCCCTCTTCTCTCTCTCTCTCTCTCGTTCTCTGTACACATACATCACGAAGGGAAGGAAGAAATAGTCGGCAGCAGCTCCTCTCGAGGAGTCGCATTATCGCCGATGTCGCGTGTGCGCGTTCAGATACGTACCGGTGAGTCCAGTTTTGGAAATTGGATTTGCTTGCTCAGACAACATAGCTATATATAGTGCGCATAGTCGGATGAGGAAAGCGATGAGCGAAAGGGGCCAGCCGGAGAATTCGGCCTGCCTCCACGTCCCTCCTCATCCCCCCCCCCCTCCCTCTGAGCCGTGAGCTCGCGCGCGCGGGCGAACTTAATGTAAATCCTAACTTTGCTTCGTTATGCGCTTCTTCTCTCACGTGGAACACGTCACACAGAGTGCTGCAGTGGCGCCCGAGAGCGAGTAGTTCTCGGGGCCAACGAAACTTGCATAATTTCTGCGAAGCGGTTTGTAACTACTGAACTGGCGAATTTGCCTCTGCGCCTGGAATTTTGAATCATCAGCCCAGTAGTAAAACACATGTAATCTTCTCCCAGCTGCAATTAAAACTTTCCGACTTCCCTGCTCTCTCTCTCTCTCCCTCTCTTCCTCGCGCTCTCTTGCGTTATCAAATCACGCCCATTCAATTATCGACGCGAATAGCGCGCCTATACCGTCGAGCGACTTCATCATACCCCCTATCCTGTTTCAATCGTACTCTCCTCTCTCTCTCTCTCTGCCTCTCGTTCCCGCTATATTCTGACTTTTATCGGCGACCGGTGCAATTTACGCGCCGCCACCGCGAGAATTCCTATAAAATATGCAGCTCTCGTAATCGAACGAAAATTATGGCCCTGACAGGGCAGGACGATAAAAAAAGAAGGAGAGGGCCGGGGCTTAAAAAAAAAAAGCGCAACGCTCAGCCCGATTGCAATCGATGCCACTGTGTGCTTGCGCGCGGCGCCTGTTCGACCCCGCGGTGTCGCACGCGCTCGTGTCCACGGTTGTGTCGCTGCGCCGCAGCGACGAGTGAAATAAATTCCGCGAGAAATGAGACTCGGAGATGAATCCTAATTGTCCCATATTTTTCGTCCACGCGGGCGGGGGGCGCTTGTGTATACGCGCGCGCGGTAAGTAGTATCATTCCCCGAGAAAAGTCGCTGATGCTTCTCTTATCTCGAGGCGCGCGCGCGTTTACACCCTCGGAGAGAGAGGAGAGAGAGAGAGCAGCACGTGCACATGTGGGTCGGACACAATCGAAAAGCGCGCCGCGACTTAATTGCTTAATTTCTCACAGCTGCAGATTCGCTGGGAAAACAAAGGCCGTTACTTTGCATTCTTATACCGGTTGCGATTAACGGACATAGTTTAGCGCGGACGTTGCTCCTCCTCTCTTTGTCGTGACACTTTAATTATGCCACCGAGTAAATCTCCGTAAAACACCGATGCGCGATAGCGAGAGAGAGAGAGAGAGAGTTTTTCTCTTCCTCTCCTTCTCTCCCGCTGATTACGAGCAGCGCTCCTTTATAACCAGCGTCGCGTTTATTCGATCGAATATATATCTGATAATGTTATCGAGCCTCGCCCGAGAGAACTAATTTCCAATTATTCGAGCCATTGATTTTACTCTCTGTCTCTTTCTCGCTCGCCATAGCGCCCGTACACCTTTTATTCGACTCGCTCGCTCGCGCGCCGCACCGGCGTATTTCGTACAAACGCGTCGAAGAGGCTCCTTTCGCGCATTCTGCATAATGATATATACATTGTATGGGGGAGGTGGAAGAACATCGAGGTGACTTGACGCGTTTCGCGCGCGATAATAACGGATCCGATGATTCGCCGAATTTTCGGGGGGTGACTTGCGAATCCGCGACGAGCGCAAACACTCGCACGCACACCTACTCCCTCACGCCCTTTCGCAGCATAACGATTCAATAATTTACCCTCGAAATCGATTTACTCTCATTGTGCGGGTATAATCATATCCGACTTACTCGAAAATTACTCGACTTGGAAGCCCTTTCTCGCGTTTGATGAAACGTTATTCCACCGCGTTTATAACGGCCGCTGAGGTAATTAATTTCTTCAAAGACATTATTTTCAGAAGCGAGTATAATCGATTTTGCGTATTACGCAATCCCGCCGGCACACGGTGCGCGAGAGATTGGAATCCGTTGCTTCTCCCCGGCCGCCGTCACCGCTGCTGCCCCGGCCACCGCCGCCGCCGCCGCCGCGCCCGGAAGTCGCTAGGGTATACGCGGCTAACGCGGGGGCGGCTCTCCCGGAAATTCTTTTAAACTTTGAAACTGCGACTTTTTTTGCCAGGATTTTCGAAAAGTTTATGGCTTAATCAAGATTTATCTCGTCGATATCGGAGTGGAGGAGGTTTCAGATGTTCTGCGCGCGCGCACGTGTGTGTGTGTGTGTGTGTGTGGGTGTGCAAGTCTCTCCGAGTTGCTACTTTTCCGGAGTTGGATGTTTGGAAGGACTGCGGGTACACTAACCCTCGGCTATCTTGACGCAGTCAAGTGAGGGGCTTTCAAGTGACTTGAGTTTTCGATGGATTCATCTTTCACCATCTGTGCCGCTTCGAAGAACTTCGCTCGCTTATGGCGGCGGGGAGAGAGCAACATGAATTATTTGCCAGGGGGCCGCTTTTTAAGAACAATTAAAATGCCTGACACAGCCCTTTTTCAGCGCGCAGCCATATAGCATTACAATGTTTTAATTTTTCAAGCGATGTGCGCGCAGTATCTTTGTGCATGTAATACGCAGATATACACGTACATTGTTTTTCTGTTCACGAAGGAAAACTATATGCGAAAGAAAAATTAACTCTCAACCTTTGTTAATGTTGATTCATTTGATGCTGCACAAGTTTACCAGGAGGAACTAACGTCCTTTGCATTATTAAATTTTCTTACAGCGATTTTTCTTTGAGAAACGTCTCCAAATATTTGTTCGTTTCTTGAAAATGAAATGATCCCCTTAGGGTTGTTTGCTGTACAGACGAATTCTGTCGAGTAAGCTTAGTAAGTCTATACAGTGTGAGATGTATTCTCAGCGTAAATAGGAAATATTAATGCATTATAAGCCTCTAACTTGAAGCGCAATCCATCAAACCAATTTGCATGAACGAGACTAATCGAAAGAAAAATGTTGTCGTCACGAGATTTCCGCCGGTATGTGTGTGCGTGTGCACACGATCGTTTGATATTGCAATTGAAAAACAGTTTGAGCGATAAATGCAACAAAGATTCGTGTAATAAACGCAATCTCATATTTTCACTTGTTCAGACCGATATCGGCCATTATCAGAATCGTGCGCTGAGTTGGCGATCCGAGATCAAGCCAACTTTACACGGAAGAAGATTAAAATAAATGCCAGTGTGCATAAAATTCGTTGAGCGTATCTTGTGTTCATGTGTGTGTGTATATGTATATATATTGCGCACACGTTAGGTTTGGAAAATTTGGACGAAGGCCATCGGCTAAACGAGTTGGAATCGATTAATTCGAAAGTATTCATGGGATTAACTGAAATAGTTGGATTACAAGTGATTGCTATCCAGCAAACCCGTTTTCCTTTGAAAATCGAACACCCGATTGTGTATTCTATTTTATTCCTATTTTTTTTCGCAATATTCGTTAGTCGACGGCGTGTGCCGAGAAATTTAAATCTCATCGCACGTTTCCGCTCGAATCGACAAGTGTATATTTTTATTATGCAGCCGGGCAAACGTGATTCGACCGAGTGTATCTGTCGTATATATATGTAGAAGAAAAAAGTGTGCGTTTTTTTGCAACCAGCACCATCGTAGCTTCGTGAGAGAGAGAGAGAGAGAGAGGAGAGAGAGAGAGGAGCTTGATTTAATCTGAACGAGACATCCCCGAGATTTCTATCTGCGATTTTCCGTCTTCATAGCGAGTCGAGCCTCGGCTGCTTTGCTTAACACTTTGTTAGTATTTTCCAGCCCCGAGAATACGTTATTCTATCCCCGCATCGATCCGTCTTCGAGGGAGGCTTGCTTAAAATTTAAGTCTCGGCTTTCCGCCGGAATGATGATTGAATTTTTCCACTATATCTATACGCCATGCATACATTTTCTTTTTTATGGCCTTGTTTGCGCCATAACGCGAGAAGCCCTGTTTATTATGCAATCACGATCGAGTGGGAGAATGGAGCCGAGAGCCTTTGGAGCTTGCAGCGCCCGCCCGACGGCTGAGGGGGGCACGGGTGGGGGGGGGGGGGGTGAGGGTTAAGGAAAATATCAGATTTATGGCTTCTTAACTTTGAAGTATTTTGTAAGAAGTGATCAGTATTACCCCCGAGGCGGTAAAGGCGAAAATTTAAGGCTTCGCGGCATCGGAAGCCGTTTAAGCAGGAACGGGAATCGTTTAGCACCGCCACATGGGGTGCCGCTCATCTCTCGTTTGTTCTTCGCCTCTTTTTTCATTTTTTTTTTTTTTTTTCATACAGCTCTCGCGATGGTAATTCGAGACCCTTCGACTTATGGAAAATAGAGGGATATCTCGAGACGACGAGGGGCGCGCGCACGATGTATATGAAAATATTCGAGAAAGTTTATGGGGTCTGCGAGTGAAGTCGCCCCTGTATATTGAAAGCAGCTTTTAGAGCTCATCCCGTATGCGGATATAGCTTTTCCGCTTTGCCGTCCGACGCGGCGCTAATTTTATCCTTGCCGTGTAGAACACTTGTTTCGTTGAGCCTTACACGCGCACAAACATCGGGCGGCACTCGTTTCCCTGCTCGCAGATCGCGACTCGTTTGCGGCTTTTCGCACACTCTTACCGGAAACGGCTGCGACGACGAGGAGTAGCAGCATCCGGACGGGAGAGCCGGCGCTGCTCGTCGCCAGCAAGCGACTCTTGGACAGCGGCTTCTGCGAGTAGCACATGTTACTCTGGGAATTTTGGATTATCTCCTCCGGCTCTCTTGACACCGAGATCGTCACCACAAGGGGTCGTGAACGCTCGCGCGGCACATCGCGCTCAAATCCTATCGGCTGCACACTGTATCCTTGCTCGTCACTGCACCCGACGCGGGGATGGAAAAAACGCGCGAAGCTCGATTCCCGGCAAGCACATGAGGGGCGCGCTCGAATACGAAAATGATTGGTAGATCGGAGCGACAGAGACAGCGAGCGAGCGAGAGAGAGGGAGTACAGGAGACGAAGCTTTGCGCGAGTCCGCTGCCCACGGCAGCTGTCGAGCGGCTACTGAGGCTCTCAGAGCGCAAGCACAGCGAGCTTCCAGTGCGTCGACGCAGTCGCGGTGACTCTCGGCGAAGCTCAGCCATTTTCGAGCCCCCTGAACTCGCGCGCCGGAGAAGCGCGCGCGCTCCCGATGCGCGTGGACGCCACCCGCGCGCGTCTGTCACACTACGTCGCCCAGCCTATATCCTGTATACCTACTATATATTTCTGGGCGAGAGTGAGAGAGAGAGAGAGAGAGAGAGAGAGAGACAGATAGAGATAGAGTGTAGGGAAGGAGGCTGCGCTGCTGTCGCTACTGCTCGGGTGATTGATTGGCGCTGAAACTTGCCGACTGATTGAATCTTTTTTAACCTTTCAATATCGATGGGCTTCGCGCGCGCTGTGGCCTCGTTTTTTGCTTTTTCATTTTAGCCCCTGCTCGCCCCTCGTCCCCCCTCCCTTCTGCCCCTCTCACTCTCCCTGCCGCAGCGCAATTTTCGGAGCCGCGCGCTCTGCACGCACCGGGAGTTTCAAAGACGAAACTCTCTGCAGCCGCGCCGCGCGCACGTTTTACAGGGTCGACGTGCGTGACGTATGCGCTCACGAGTAATGAAAAGTACTCCGATATGCAAATAACTCGATAAACTGCAGGGACCGTGAAAGCGCACGGGGCTGAAAGTGTAAATCTGTGCGCGTCGATAAAAGTCGGAATGCGGCGGCGACGGCGGGGGAGGGAAGAAAAAGAAGCTTGCGCGCGGGACACGAAAAAGGATTGGAAGAGAGGGTAGTAGCAGTATAGCGTGTAGGTGTCGGCCCAACGTAAGCGACGACGCCGCCGCCGCCGCCGCCGCCGCCGCTGTGGCTCTTACGAGAGGGGGAGTAGGATACGTGGAATTCACCGAGAGCAGCGCATTCGATCTTGGCCACAGGGCTCTTTTCTATCCCTGTATACGTATGGCTTTGTGTAAGAGAGTATAGACGTGTGTCTGTGTGTGTAAGTACAGCAGCGCCGCGCGAAACCTGCCAATCACTATGGCTTGCGGTCGCAGGGCAACGCCTGAGCTCTCAAGAGCTCAGCTGCTTTCGGCCCAAGACAATGGCCCCGACATTAATTAAAATCCAAGTGCGGATAGGCGAGCGACTATACATAAGGCTAATTTGCGCGAGAGCCCCACCCAAAGATTCCGTTCGTGTATATACGTATACAGGACGCGGAGGGGAACACGGGCGAAGCGGCTGGGGGGGGGGGGGGGTCGGAAAGGCATCTTCTTTTTATTTACAGCTCTAGAGTTGCTTTTTTTTGGGGCTTGCATTCCACCGGCCTGAGGAATGAAAGAGCTTTCGAGCTCGACGCTCGATCGGCACGCGAACGAACTTTTAATTTTGGTGTCGCTGAGACCGACAGGAACGTGGGTTCGTTCCAGGTAACCGAGATATCCGATAAACGTTCTTTTCCACTATATACGCTCCCTCGATCCTCCTTTTTCCCGCTTTCTTTTCAATCCCCTCGACGCTCGGAGAGTTGCCCTCAAAAACTGAATTAACTTCACTTATTGCCTCCCGAAGACGACCACCCACTGCGCGTGCGTCAGTCACAAAGTCGATTTTTTCTATCTCTCCCTCTCTCTTTCTCTCCAGGCTCCCGTACATCTTAGCGATCGAGTTGACACATGTTCCGGCCTGACGAACCAGTTTCCGGCAACGGGTTTTCAACAACAACGACGGGCTTTCGAGTCGGCTCTTTATTGATAGACATGTCTTCGCGAAGTTTCAGATTAATCAGATGACAAGGCGCGTACCCGCATGCGCTCGCTTTTATTGCCGAGCTTAACACTCTCGTAGCTTTGAGATTACGACGGTACGAACTTTATCAAGGCCATTATGGACTTTTAAATTACTAAAACACGGTTTAGATTTTTAGAACGACATGTCAGTGTGTATAGAGAATACAGGTATGCGGGTATAGGTATAGGTATAGGTGTGTGTGCGGAAGTCGTTCGAATTCAAATGTCAAACGCGTCGATCTTTCGTCCAGGCGAATTCCTGAATTCAGCGCAACGACGGCTCGACGAAACTGTCGGAACTGTCGAATAGCATTCAAAGAGCGTAATGTTAAAGTTGAACACAGCCTCCTGGCTCGAGTGAGTTAGACAATACGAAGAAAGTTTGTTGAATCGTGCAACGCTTGCGGCTTGTCACTTTACTGCTATATCTACCTGACTAATGAGTGAGCTTTTGAAACTACACCGATGTGGCGTACAGTCAAGCAGACTCTGTTCTTATAAGTTACATACCTTATTATGTCGCCGGCCTCGACGTCCAATTGACTCTCGTCTAGACGCACAATGTTGAAATTCTGAAATTGTTGCAAATAACGCGTAGTACGGCTCGTCGCAAGGCTATATACATTATATATATAGGGATCAAGGTTTAACGGGGGAAAAATAATGACAACTTTGCTGTTATATATCTCTTTTATAGAAAATCCAATATAATCCATTTAATATATGTATATATTTACAAGACGCGAACTGCGCATACAACTTTACATTAGCAACATAAAAACGCGACATGCGAATAAAAATCAGGTTACGCATGATACACTTTTGTTCGTCGAGGGGCTGTGTGTGCTTTCGCGCCTGAATGATAAAGGAGAGGGAATCGACATCTCCCGCGCCTTCGACAGAATAATGTTTCATCCTCGACTGCGCATACATGTATATATTGAATATTTGACGGATTACGCGTGCATTAAACGGCGAGCATTAATTCTGTCGCCGCACGGCGGAGCGAATCCAACCTCCTACATCTTTCCGACGTCTCGGCAGTCCCCCCCCCCCCTTAATATCGCTATGTCAATATAACCTGCAGGCGAATCCTATAATAAATTATGTTTTATAAAGTTTCTTCGTGTAGATTGCAAGATCATTTCATTGACGTGATAGCTTTATAAGAATAATATTTTAGGATATTATATTGTGACAAAATATTGTTTTTGTACATTTATTAGAGTAGTCTATAACATATATACTCGGAGGCAAAGAAACAAATTAGCTAATCCCATTGAGACGCTCTCGCTTGATGCAGTAAAAAATATATTTATATATATACTTATGTAGAGTATACCGTCGATGTGGAATCGTGGAATTGGCGTGCTTCTCCATTTACACGACTCCGAGAGCAATAAATTTTGTAATTTACTTAATTAGAAAAATTAACTCAATACTACAAAATTACTAACTGAAACGAGGCTGAAAGGAAGTAGTATATAAAGCGCCGACTTAACGAACGAATCGTAAAAACATTTACATCGGTATGGCTATTGAAGAGTTTTTGATTACATATTTATAAGATAAGTAAAATTATCGAGTATAAACGGTGTAATCTCATTGTATTGCATCTATCCGCGATCAATAAAAAAGGTGATGTACGCATGACGACTATATAATGTGATTGTTACAAATCGTAGAAACCGTTATATGATCACGACGAAAAACGTATCAGAGAGGCGAATAATTTATGCGCCTAATTAACCGTATAACGTTATTTCTTATCATCTCATGATCGATATTATCGTTATAATCACTGAATATTTCATATGCATAACATCTTTCTATTTTTCAAACCGCTTTAGTCAGTCACCAATATCCCTAGTCATTTACTCTAAAAATAGCTAGGCTACGCGCCGCGATTGCATTGTTACAAAAATATCGAGCTACTTAGTAGTTCATCACAATCGACTTTTCATTATTCGTTAAAAAAAAAAGAAAAACAAAAAAAATCGGCTAGATTCCTCTTGTGATGCCTCTCTGACGCTTAAAAAGGCCAACTTGTCCACTTGAATTGGTTGACGTGTTATCGTTTGTAGGTCATGAACCAAACGTTTACGAGCGCACGCCCAAGCAATAAAGTGAGATGTTAGTTTTTCATATGCGCGTATAATGTACAAATTTCTAGACAAATCTATGTTCATATGCCTCGCATATCCGCTATTATCGATCATCAGCTCTCTGTTAGGTTTATTGTGCTCGTTATTTTATAAAAAAATGTAGGCTTCTCAACACTTATCTATACATATTTATGCGTAATATACTTAAGCTGTATACGCTATATTGTTCAACAATTAGTCGTGTGCATTTAACGCTACAGCATATCGTCCCCCCAAGAATTACGGCCTAATTAACCTCCCCCCTTTCTTTCGTATAAAGACGTATTATTCATCGACGGACGGTAGATGTATAATATAGTTCCGACAACTTAATCTTGGCACTGGGAAACGGTTAATTGAAAAATACTTGTGTCCATAATGGATACGCCATTAGACGCGCGAGCGAATTCGATAAGCAGTAAACGCGATAATAAACTGACTACCCAATAAATCGATAATTCCACGTGAATCCCAGGCCCCTATTGTAACATATATGTGTATATATATATACTGATAAAACTTGGTTTGTGCCGCGACAAGTGTGTCAACGAGTTGCGCGCAGTCTCGCTCTTATAGTCAAGAAACGCAAAGTGCGTGCACGCGCTGCAAGCGAGAGTGAAAGCATTGTTTTTTAATCGTAACAAAGAACGCGATGGAAAAGGTTTGCCCAGTGCCGTTTAGCGGCGAGAAGAAGAGAGCCCGACGATTCTCGATTGGCACGTCACAGCTGCGCCGCTCGTACGCACTCGCGCTCGTTGGCAGGTTTTATGCTTTTCTGTGCTTCTCTTTTAATCGCGTATATGCGAATGGCGTTCCGCGCATTTCTGTATACGACGGCCGCGAGCTTTTCGCACGCGCCTCGCGTGTCCGCCGTGCAGTCCGCCGCGGCGCATCGGGGGAGCAAAACGAAGGAAATAAGGAGCAAACGCGCGCAAGTAGCGCATCGCTGCGGCAATACTTTTTATAAAACAAGTCGAACGCATGCGGTTTCCGCGGAAAAACCTGAATGACAACATTCGAGACGAGAGAGAGAGTCGTTTATATCGGCGGTTCGCGGCACGTCTCTGTATCGATGCTCTCTTCCTCTCTCTCCCTCTCCGCATCCTTACTGCTGTATAGCTCGTGCTGCTGCTGCTGCTGCTGCTGCTGCTGCTGCTGTTGGTTAATGCCTGAAATGTTGTTGCGAGCCCGTTGCTGCAGGGACGAGTCTCATGCGTTTCAGGACTGCTCCTCCTGTCAAACACGATCGCCCCAAATCGTCGCCCACTTGGCCTTGTCCACCGATGCCAGATACGTGCCGTGCGGATACCAGGACACAGCTGTCACCGCGTCCCTGCGGACAAAAATTCACAGTCGTCCTGCGATTGAGAGGACAGGCAGAGGAAAGCAAAGGAGAGAGTAGCATGGCTCTGTATGCACACAAGATATACATGACGCACATTCTCACAGCAGTCGGTATACCATTCGCCTGTATTCTACATTGCAGCGCTCGATACGTGTAAATTTCGCTTAACATCGCTCGCATATTATTGCATGGCGAGCCTGCGATTTCTCACAAAAGTACGCCGCTCTATACGCCGGCGCGTCTTGAGGCACGTTGTGCTCTATTTGACCGGATATACAAATCGGATTATCGGCGCTCGCGCCCCTCATCCCTATATATACGCGGAACGGCCGGCTAAGAAATAATGGTGGAAATCGAAAATCCAATTAGTCTGTCAGAAGTGAAACTTTTCGAATGATGAATATTACTTTTCGAGGGATGACGGACAGCTTGCTTAGTCCGAGTATTCGAATGCAGTACAGCAGTCCACGCGGCTCGAGCCGTCGAGCATGCGTTTGGAAAATACGAAATTCGACGAGCATCGCTCCAGTTATAGCTTTGTTCTATATCCCGTAACAATACTCGCATATGTAGAGCGGATATACAAGTATACACAGATGTATGTGTACAATAGTGAAGTACAGGCGGAGCCGCGCGGCTTGGCGGCGCGAAGAAAGCGCGAGTGTCGTGCGGACTCCCCGACGCTTGCGAGCGCGCGGTACACAAAAAGCATCGAGAATCGCGATGGTATTTAATGTTCTGAGTTCCTGCTTTTCATAAGAAGCTGCTAACGGCGAATCCTCCCGGTGAAATGACCGCGGGAAAAGAAGATAAATACGCGCAAAGAATTGCCGAGGGAATACGTAGGTATAGCGCAGTTCGTCCCTCTCCCTCTGCGCTGCGCGCGCGGGCAAAGTCGCCGTGTCATTCGGCAAGTCGCTGACAAGCCCGACATTAACTGATTTCGAGACCTCCGGGGTAAATCGCCGGACAATTACGAGAGGAGAGAGAGAGAGAGAGGCGGCTCTCTAAGCTCTCTCGCGAGATTGCGCATATTGCCGCCGGGAGTGCGCGTTGCCGCCGCCGCCGCCGCTGCTGCAGTCTGCATGATGGGCCAAAAGAATCGCCGCAACTATATAAGTGCGCTGCGCGCGGCGCGCCTCGGCTGCCGGCGAGTGTAGGTATATGTATATACACAGAGCGACGAGCGACGACCGTTAGAAAAAGCAAATGTTACGCGCGGGGACGAGTCGCGCCGATTTCCCTCATCCTCCGTTTTTTTTTCTCCCAGCTCGTTCTTTCGACAAACACAACGAATTATCCGATTACACGTAGAAGCGAAACCGCGAGCCGCAGCCGCACCGCACCCGCTGTCGCCTCGCGCTTTTTCAGCGGCGTGGCAGCAATATTCGAAAATTGCAGCCACGACGAAAGTATAAAATCATCTTTTTGCCGTGTCACGGATCGCGTGCAAAAGAATAACAACAGAGGCTCGCGTGTCGTCGGGAGGGGGGGGGGGGAGAGAGACGTTAAAGCAGTCGATCAATTATCCTCATCCGCTCTGCTCCCTTTCTCTCTCTCTTTCTCTCTCTCTCTCTTTCTCTGTTTAGTTATACAAGTAGCGAATTTCAAAGCCACATTTGGCTGTAATAGAGACATCCGCGCCTCTCTCCTTTTCACGCTGCAGACACTTGGCGAAACCGAGAAAGAGAGATTGTCTCGTTATACGGAAAGATGCGGTGCGGCTGTATACTCGACATGCAACGCGTCAATTGCTTTAGCTTCGCGCGCTCGAGATTATATATCGACACAGCTTCGAACGATGCGGATCCGTTTCGCGGTTTTCAACGCGATCCTCGGCTGTATAATACACGCGACCAGCTGAAATTATGCTCGGTTTAACAAGCTCAGTCAAACAAGGCTGCGCAGAGACGTCCTTTTCTTATATGTGCATAACAACAATAACAGAGAGAGAGAGAGAGAGAGAGAGAGAGGGGGGGAGGGAGAAGTACTGCAGAGGATCCGTCAACAGAATAAAGCAGGGTTTGAAAACGAGTACGAGCAGCGGCAGCAGCAGCCAGAATTTGTTTCTCAAGAGTTAATTAGATACGCATGGATAAGTTGAACAAAGATAATATCTAGCTGTCTCCTTACGGCCCGAGCCGGCCGGGCCATAATACCCTTAGACGGTTAATGTGCAGACTGCCATAGCCGGGGAAAAAAAGAAGGCGAGTTTCATCCTCGCGGGCGCATAATGGAAGCAGCGTATACAAATTTCGCTGCGAGATATATATAGCACTCGGCGTCGGCGCGACAATGGGCACTTTAATGAAAATTACTCGGCGCGCAATCCCGAGACCCCGAGTATTATATAAGCTCTCTCTCTCTCTCTCGCTCTGAGCCGGAGGCGTTGGGTCGCCCCTTCATAAACGCTCCCAGGAATGCCTTTGCGAGCGAGCGCGCGCGCGAGTGAGAGAGAGAGAGAGCGCGCTATCCCTTTCGCGACAGTTTCACATAGATAGCTATATACGTATTACATACATATGCGCGCGATTCTCTCGCCAGCCCAGAGGTATCGCTCGTCCATAGTCCGCGCCCCGCACGCCCGATGTTTCCGGTTCGCATATTTGCTTCCCTGCGGTCTTAATTGATCGACCGCGCGAGAGTCGCGCATGCATAAATAGCTCGGCGATGACTCGGCTCTTGTTCGATTCTGACTGTGCTCCCCCTCTCTTTCTCGAGCGATGCAATGGAACGAGAGGCCATTCCTCAAGTCGGCATCGCCAACGCTTACAAGAAGCGAAAGTCTACACGGGAAAATCCATAAAATTAATTCGGCTCTTCGAGCTTCCGAAATTTAAGGGACAAAAAATATGCCACACCTTCCAGGACGTCTTTTTTCTCGTTACGCGGGATACACCGGAATGCGAAGAAAGTAGAGAGAGTTCCCACGATGTAAAACGAGTGATACGGATCTCTTAAGTTTGCATGTATTTTGTGGAGATTTTAAATAAACACACATGAATTATTTGCACGGAATTGTAAAAAATTATTATTTCCGCACCTGTGCCGCCATTTCAATTGCGTGGGAGTACAATTTTCGTTTGAATCCCGAGCTTCCCGTAACGAACATAAACAATCGAGAGGTGTGGCACGAAATTTTTATCTTTAAAGTTTTGGCAACCCAAAAACCGAATTGATTCTATGGATTTTCCCATGTACAGAAACAAAATCATCTTCCATCGCACGTACGCGAGCACGAGCGCTCATTACGGTAATTTTCAATTCGTGCGTGATTTTTTCCTCTACTCGCATGTTTGAAGAGACTAATGATGCCATTACCTACCGCGCGCAACACCAAGATTTATGAATAATAGCCCGGTTCGGAGATGATGCCCTTTTTTATGAAATCGGAGTGAAGGAACTCGCCTTTGACGCCATTACTTTGGAATCAATTTTAAACTCGGCGCGTAATTAATGACGTTGGGAAGCTGCATAGTCTTTATTATACTTTGTTCAATTATCTTTCGTGAATCGTTGAGAGATAAAATTTATCCCGTTGTTATTAATGAAACTTATATAATGTATTACACACGGCGATGCGCAAAACTTTCGGCTCATGCACAAAGCCCTAGCAATTCCCGATCATGCCTGCTTATTTTTGCATCAGAATCAACGGTGTCTCAACCTCGATGCATTGAAATGCATATATGCTTATTCTACGAGATGCTGTTTTCGAATTCGTTCGGCAGGAGAAATTCCGCAACCAAATTTTCTTCCCGTCGTATTTCGAATGATGATTCGCACACGCAAAAATTTTCCACATTTCGTTAGACACAATGATCTTCAAATCAGTGACCATTTGGATAAAAATTACCGATAGAAAACTGAACGTGTATCCAACCTCGTAAGCCTCTGCTCACAACGATTGCGTATTAAGTAAAAGATCGACGCCTGGCGAGCCGCTATATACGCCAATCGAGGCTTATTAAAGTCTGAGCTCGCCGATATTTCGGGGCAGTGGGGATGGGAAAGCAGAGCGGAGTAGAGAGAGAGCCACTTGGCGTGTTTGCGCGCGCTACGGAAATGAATTTAGTGCTTTTACGACGCGCCGGGCCCCATCTTTTTTGCCTCCTAAGTGCCTTCGAAGAAGCATCAATGATTGTACCGTTGAGCCTGGTGGCTTCTTTTTTTTTACCTCAGCCCAGTTTTCGTTATCTGCACGAACATTCGTGAGCCGTAGACGCCGCAGGAATAAGAAGCAGAAGACGCGAGTGTAAATAAAACCTCCGCCCACCAGAGTCTAAGTCTCCATCTCGAGAGTGAGATTATTTCGTACTTTCTGGAATGCAATCAATCACTCGATCCAGACCGACAGTAGGACCATCATACGGCGTGTTTTCTTGTTTTTTTTTCTTTTCGTTTGAGGTACCGAATGGAACGGACGCACGTCAATAGATCCATTTTTTTCGTACGGAAACTAAAGTTTCAGAGCGAACCAACTACTGCAATTAGGCGACGCTGATGATCGGGTACGCGTGGGCTTCTCCATAGATGAGGTCGTTGACCCTCGACGCTGCACTAGTACGTACGCATTGCGCTTTTCCTTTTTTTCTTTTTGCAAAACCGGCGCTTTGCTTTTCAAACGAGAGATGAGAGATGTCGGTCAAACAGCGAGGTACACGCAATACCTCTTGTCCAAATAATAAGGCGAGATCGATGCGAGATCGACGCGCAATCGATCATCAAAAGTGAAACGGAAAGGAATTTTCGGCGAGATAACACGAATATAGCGGAGTTTGGAATCATTATTGAAATCTACAATAATGCCGATTGCTTGATGGATCGTTGTTTGGCGCGGCTGTCGCTTCGGGAGAGAAATGGGAGCGATAATCGGGCAATTTTAGGCCAGTCCAAGCTAAGAGCGGGGGGAAAAAAACCAGATAGAGTGCATCCTCGCCCGGCGTGTTCTCTCTATATAGCACCGGTCCAGACTCGAAGCCGTACGAAAGACGTCGGAGAAGAAGGAGCGGCAAAAGGAAGGAAGAAACAAAGAAGATTGAGACATAGGTAGAAGATGTATTGCGCTCGAAGGAAATCGACTATATACGTCGGGCAATTCGCCGTAGCTGCTATATGCGATTCTCGGCGGCAGCGACGGCGGTGGTGGCGGCGGCGGCGGCGGCGGAGGCCGCAACTCAGGGCAAACTTTTACCTCCGATAACCGAGTCAATTTGAAAAAAAAAAAAAGGGAAGAAGTTTTACCGCTCGTTTCAGCACTGCGGCGGTAAGAAATGAAAAAGTGGAGCTCGCTTTGAGGGGGGAAAAAGTTTTATGTAGAAATCGTTTTCATTTCTTCTAATTACATAGCTAATTAGCGGGAATGCCGAGGAAAGAATATAAAATAAAAAAGGCGAACTCGCGAAGAAAAAGAAGAAATCAAGTCGCATGCGCGCGCGCGCGCGCGCAGATGTGCCCGGCGATGTGTGCGGACGTATACGCTCTACTGCGGCAATGCTGTAAAGCTCGTGGTAAACCTGCGCGTATAGTGCTCTATTAAAGTTGTCTGTACACGGCGATGCTCGAGCGTTAATCGGGAAAGGAGACCGTCGGTCCAGCTGTGTGCTGTTCGCGCTCGCACTAGACGCGTATATTTAATTCCTTTTCCCTCTCTCTCTCTCTCTCTCTGTGTGTGTCACTACACGAGCGAGTCTATACAGCCGCGCGTGTATACACTACCCTCACAATAGTAGACGTCGTCGTCTCGTCTAGCTGGATGGAGGGGGGAGCTTGCCAGTCCAACGTCGACGCAAAACTCAGCGCGAGTAATTAGACAACTAGAGCGACTTCTCTACCCCGCCCTTTCCGTCCGTGTGGTGTAGGATTACACGCGAGCGAATTTAATGGTAATGCGCGGCGAAGTTAAGCAAACGATCCGTACTCCCCTGTCGCTGAAAGTACACTAGTCTGTCCGCTGCTGATGCTCTAGCCCACGAAATGTCAACGGGCGTTATACGCCGCCTGTGTAGAGAAGCTCTCTCTCTCTCTCTCTCTCTCTCTATCTCGTTCTCTCACTGACTACGATATACGAAATATGCTCCTCGTTCGCGTAGATAAGAAACGCGTGAATATAGATACGCGCTAATAATCTCGCAGGTATATACAAATACTTGTCGAGCATCGACTCGGCTCACGGACGGAGTTTGCTCCGTCGAAATTCCTGATATACTCGGCATTATCCGCGCGATCTGCTTGCGCGCGCGCGCGCGCGAGAGATTGACACTAAATTATTAAGCTCGACTTATCCGAGGCGCGGCACAGAGCGAGAGCCGTGCGCTACATAGCAAAGGGAACTCTGCTCTCCCGCGCATAGCTACAACGCTGCAGCGCAAGATAAGACCGGGAGAAAGAGTTAGAGTTAGAGTTAGAGTTAGCGGGGGAGGGGGAGCACTCGGCTACCGCGTATACGCATCGGGTGTAATTATCTTATCTTATGGAGACGTTAATGTTCATTTGAAATGGGCGAGGATGCTGCTCCATGAGAATTCAGTTGATTGGCATCAGAAAAGAAGCTGCGATGCGCAGCTGCGGCTGTAGCGTACAGAGAGCGGCCGTAGATTTATCATCTCTCTTTCTCTCGACGCATTCAGTGTGTATACAGCCAAGAGAGAAAGAGAGAGACAGCGGCTTCCATAGTGTTGCGCCGCACAGTATAGCAGCTATACGTACGAGATCGATACACGAAATCAGATATTTCTCGAGAATTTTCTGCCGATTATTTTCCCCGAGCTTCTCGCCACTGTTCCGCTTATAAATCTCGGGAAAAAATCTTAATTGTCCGCCACGTGGCGCTCCTGTTTAATGGTCGGGTATCAATAACCACCTGTATCGGCCGATTCCATCATTTTTTCCCTCCTTCTAACGCAGCGAAGAATACGAAAAAGCATTCTCCACTTACGCGCAGACGCGCGCGCGCGCGCGAGCGCACGTCAATTTCGATTTTCGATCGCAAGCAGGAAGGAGCTTCCTAGTCTATGTATCTAACAGAGATCCAGCGGTTCCCGCTGCGATTCGCTTTTACGCTGTGCTATATGTGTGCGTAGATACATATACATTTATAGGCAGCGCTCACGTGTCCGGCTCGGCTCGTAAAAGCACGCGTTCAGGCTGCACTTCCTTGTGCGTATGAGCGATTCAGCATCGGCATCGAACTGACCAATAACGGATGTAAGTATAAGTTTGTGTTAATTAAAATTGATTGAGGGATTGTATATAGACGCCGCCGCCGCCGGGCGAAAGTTAAGAAGAGATGGAAAGATCGAGCTTTAAGAAATACTCATCCGGCGAAAGAATGAACAGCGAGATTACAAGAGTAAGTAAGGATGGGAGGAAAGGGAATGGCCTCTCGGAGATAAAGGCGCGCGGAGGACTAATGCTGGCCGATGAAAGAAGCAGGCGGCGGCGGCAGCAGCGCGGCCGGGTTTGTCCGGAGACGAAGATAAATGACATAATATCGCGAGCTTTCGAGATCATTGTAAGCGCGGGAATAGGAAATCAAGCGCGGTGCCGCGTATATATAGCGGGAGGTGCCGATCGATTCCCCGAGAAATGAGAGAGCAAATGCGAGATGCCTGATAGACGGATCGCTTTTCTTTTGCTCTCGATAATCAAATTCCTCGTATACGAAAGAGCCGAGAGCGCCGCTCGGAAAATAAATTTTTATCGTGATTGACCTGTGGTTTTGCGCTCTTCCGCGCGCTGTACAGACAGACAGACAGACAGAGAGCACGAGGGGGGGAGATAGAGAGGGAGAGAGAGAGAGAGAACAGTAGTAGGTATAGATAGTTCCTCGGTCTCTCCTTTTACCGGTAAGCGTCTTACCGGTGCATCGCTTCGAGCGCTATCGAGTAGCAATCCGTATTAATGAAATCCCCGCTAAGACACCGCAATTACTGTGCGCACTCCAACTCTCGAGTTATTAATGGAATAGCTGATCAGCACTTTCGTGGCCTTTCCAACATTTTAATTAATTTAGTAAAGGGAACACGAATACCGGATAGAGAGAGAGAGAGAGAGAGAGGGGGGGGGGGAGAAAACGCGAACAAATCCGCTGCGAGTGTATTCCTTAATTATACCGACAATCGTTTCGCGGCGCATACGCGTGCGCGCGGTATTCGTGTGCGTGTGCACTTGTACAGCGAGCTCCCACAACTGTCCAATAATTCACGAAAATTATTATTCTACGAGCAATTAATGCAGCAACGCGTTTTACTGCTGGACATCGCAAGAGTGTAAAGGATTAATTAAAATTATTACATGACCGCAAAGCTTGTCCGCAAAAAGGACCAAAGAATGTCCGTTCATGCGGGAGGAGAAGGGAGAGGGAGATATAGGCAGAGGACTCGTTGATACATACACCCAGGCACGGAAAGCCCGAACGTTAAATCGAAAAGCTTTGTCATTTCATGTCTGGCCGAGCACGAATTCGCCGGCTGAAATTGTTCTTGTGGAGCATAGCACATGGCTCTACAGCCGCACACGCTCGCGCAGTCAAACACATAAAGTAAGCAAGTAGGCGTGAGTGGGGGGGGGGGCGAGGTGGGGAACAGATAAACAGAGGAGGAGAGAGACACACAAGATTCAGGCATGCGCTCAGGCGCGCTAAGCGTCGTTTGCGCGAGCGCGTTTGTATATGCATCTCGTCGTGCATCTGTCGCGGAGAGGACAAACGCACAAGAGGCTGCAAAAGCGCTTTCATGCACTGAGCTGGTGGCCCGGGTTGAAAGGGGGCGGCATACGCGACCCGAGCGCGCTTATTAAGTTAGAGCGTCCCAGAGATTCCGAAGACAGAATCTCTCTCTCTCTCTCTCTCTCTATCTCTCCTCTCCTCTCCCTCTGTAGCTACGAATTATCTCTCAGTCTTATATAGTGGAAATGAAAACGCGGGAGAAAGAGAGAGAGAGAGAGAGAGAGAGAGAGAGAGAGAGAGAGAACGGCGTGTGGCGACTAGTCAGCCAACGTTAAAGTAATAACAGTGAAACGCTCGACGTACGTGACCGCTGCTTGAGACATTTTTTCGATACGCTCTACCACCCGCTGGCTTTACCCGACCGACACGAGCCACCTCTGTCTCTCTCTCTCTCTCTCTCTCTCTCTCTCTCTCTCGCACTTCTCTCTTCGCTGCTGGACCTATACCTTTCTCTGTCTGACGCCGCCGCACTTTTTACTCTCGGCTTTTTTTTCCTCTTTCTTATAAACGCGCGCCGCTCAACGGGGAAAATTCATTAAAGAGGCTACCGCCGAAACAAACGATAATGGCCCGACGCCTCGTCGGTTATTAGCGAGACGCTTGCGCCCAAGCTAACACACCTCCGTATATACCTATTTACACTTAGATATTCTTTTTTCCGACTCCACTTTTCCCAAGTAAATCGACAGCTGCATCGTCCACACATTACTTCACAGCATTTAATTCCGCTTTTTTCTCTCTTTTTTTTCAACCACGCGTCCTTATAGCGGTAAATAATTTCGTCCACAAAAGAGCCTAATTGTCGCTAATTCAAGCGGATAAGCCCGAGTTATATGTTGAAAATGTATAAAAAGAATATTGATTAGTCAGATAAATGATACAGCTTAATCTAGTTGCCATATGACTTTTTATATATTCAGAAAAGGATTAGTAAAATCCATCAAATATTTAATCAATTCATACGAATTAAATATTCAATTGATTTAACAAACTAATTATTAAGTTGAATAAGTGTTTGATTGATTTTCATAAAATATTGTCACATCAATTAAATTCTGAATTCGTGTATATATAATTAATTATTTAAATTAATACAATGTATTTGTTTTATTATTGTATCTCAAATCAGGGCAGCTTAAATTTTTTTATAGCACTCTTAACCATCACACATGTTTCGTATCTATAAATTCTAATAGTGTCTGTTACTTTATTTACTCAATTCCGACACTTTAAAGCACTCAATATCAGTTTTTTTGTAAACTTAAACTAACTACATTTGAATTCTACTAATTATTTTCTAAAGGATTATTTTCAAATAATTTTTTTTTATATAGTTGAAAAAATGTATAAAAACAGGATTCTATAAGACATGTAGAGTTACTGAAAAGAAAAATTGAAAACCTAGTCTGGTAAGACATAATATACGGTTCGGCTCAAAAATCCGTATAGTAATGGCTTATACAATGCAGAATATAAACTACCTTCCTGTACCGAGATGATGCATGAGAAGTATATTTGAAATATATAAAAAGTCATAGTTTCCTCGATCAATCAATTGTATCTCTCTGACAATAAGTACGGTATAGTATTATATATTGTGCACAAAAATCGTCTCTTTTAATCCTGCGGATGGATCGTCACCTGAGCAAAGCGAGAGCAATAATTTATCGTTATTTTCAATATTTAGCTCGAGTTCACCGACTCGAAAGCTGATCCTTTCGTGCGTCGATGTCTGTACCCACACGGCTTTTTCTACTTGTGAGAAATCGCAGCCGCAGAGCTGCTTGCTCTTCTCAATTATCGGGAGATTAAGGAACTGCTGTACTTACGTGTGATCCTTCAGAACAGTTTCAATTTTATTGGTCATTACGGACCAAATGAATATCGAACCGTCGGAAGAGCCAACAGCAGCGTACTGTCCGTCGGGGCTGAAAGTTGCTCGCGTCCAATCGCAGCCCACTTTAAAACCGTCGGCGCTGTGGAAAAAAAGTTTAACGTTATTAATTAATATTCAAAGTGAAAAGGGACGTTACGCGTGCAACGATGAAAATACGCGATTCGAGTTAGCGCGCGAAAGAAAAAATCTAGCACGCTGTTGCGTGATTGTGAATAGACAATAAGTATACATTGAATCGAGTTATTGCTTTCCAATGTCGGGGTCACCGTGTAATAGAAATTCTGTCATGAAATTTTTAATTAAAAAAGCCTTTTGAACTCGATATTGTTTTTCTGGCGCAAGACCGTACAGAGGATGATTGACGGTTACCATTCGCGATAAATCGAACAAGTCATATTGTTGCGCTGGCGTTCGTTTTCTCGCGCGCGCGCGTACACACACACACAGATCTATACAGACAAACCGATAGCCTCTGATTCGAGCTAAAGCATAACTTTAAACGTTAGCTCCGCCTCCGAAGTTTTCGGCAGCAACGTTATTTTTACCTTTGTTTTCGGGAAAACGATTAAAAGAAACGGGAAATTACTTTCCATCGAGGATGTATAAATATGTAGGTGAGAAAAAAAAAGAAAAAATGGTGTATTAAATTCTTTTGCACAACGTACCTGAATGATGCCACAATCATTTTCATCCTCAAGTCAAGCAGCTTGAGCGTGTCGTCTCTCACGCAGCTTAGTAGATAATTAGCATCTGCGCAAGAGAGAAACAAGTTTAATTGACGAGCCGACAGTTATATAGAATAGGGGGGAAAAATCAGGCGAGGGAAGTTTTAGGATAGAATCGACTAACCTCTCGACAAGTCGAGCGACGTGATTTTGCCTTGCAGCACGATGTCATTCGATCCAGACTCGGTTCTGGTGTCCCAAAACCTGATGGTCTTGTCAAAGTGTCCACTGATTACCGTTGATCCGGAGCCGTCGAACGTGACGAGGTCATTGCAGCTCGAGCCAGTGAACTTGGTCTCGACACCTATAATTCAAACAAAACGCGTGTAATTATATTTATAAAACAGCTTTCGAGAATCATAAGGAATAGAATGAGCGAGAGGCCGAGTTGCGCAATCGTGTGCCAGGAGCTTCTCGAAGAAGCAATTGAAGTTTATTTTTCCTTGAAGCCTTGCGGACGGGCGCTGGCTCACGCGCTCGGCTTGAAGGTCGGCGCTGCAGATCTATACAGAGAGAGAGAGAGAGAGAGAGAGAGAGAGAGAGGCGCGCGGACTCGGAAGTGCTAGAACTGGAAGGTAGGCACTCTTTGATCGGCGTAAGCATAAAGTCGAGCCTAATTTAGCCAGGAAAGTAAGAATGACAATCGCGTCGCGAGAGCTTCGCGGAAAGACCCCCCGGGAGACAGAAAGAAAGAGAGAGAGAGAGAGAGAGAGGCGAGTTGGAAAATACGAGGAGGCAAAAGATCGAGGGAGGGAATGAGACGCACATGGAGATGCGGATAGTATAGGACTGCGGCAGTACTACCGGTAGCTACGCCGAGGTCGTAAACCCGCTAAATTACGAGCTTTGCGCTTACAAACGCCCCTATTTTGTGCGATCGCTGGGGAGAGAGAGAGAGAGAGAGAGAGAGGGAGAGAGGCAGAGCGAGCCGATTTGCATTCTATATCTGTGTGTGTATGCAAGACTTGCTTGAATCAAAGAATTCAGCCCGGGCCGAGTTGCCTCTGGTGTGGTGTTAACGATCGATCGCGGCAGTCGTGCCGAATGTTTCGCGCGCATTACGAATATTATTCGCGTGATTTGCCGGGAACACAGAGACGAAAAAAAGCAGTGGCTGAAGCAGCAGCAGCAGCAGCAGCTCTTTCCCTATCCCCCTTGGCTTCTTCGTTTATATCTCTGATCTGACTAGTCGCTGGGGGTTTGGCCTTTGGGACGGGGCTCCTGCTGCTGCTGCTGCTGCTGCTGCCGCACGCTTTTCTGCTAAATAAAAGCCAACTTATGAGCTGAGCTTATCGATTCAAGATATACGTGTGTGTGTGTGTGTGTGTGTGTGTGTGTACGTGTGTAGGCATTATATGGGCAAGCGCGCACAGTAGACGCGCAATCTTGTTATTATTCCGTGGGAAAATGGACTCTCTCGCACTCTCGATGGCTCCGATGAAACGGTCGCCACTTAGCTTCGGCACTGAGACAGATCGAGAGTGGGCTATACGCGAATATGTATAGCGGGCAGCCACACACACGCGCGCATACACACACATATATATATATATTTATGTACGCTTTGCGTCGACGGGAATTGGATGCGAAACGGCGGGGAGGGGGGGGGGGGCAGCCAGTAGCCACAGCCAGGATCGATTTCTATTATTCACGCTGTACCGTTAGGAAATTCAATTGGTTCTGGGGTTACAAGACGCCGGCAGGGCTTCTCGGAATAATACGCGCGCGAGCACCGCACAGAATCCGCGCGCGTCGCAAGCCTCGTCTGTCCGGCAGTAAAATTTTTCACGAACGCCCAACGCGCCGGGAGCGTGTATATATATATGTGTGTATGTGTGTGTGTGTATGTATAGCTGTATAAGAGAGGAGCGCTGAGCCGAGGATAGAAAGAGGATGAGGTTGGTATGTCTCTCGGGAGCGCGAGGGAGGGAGGAAGAGAAGCATAAATAGAGAGCCGGCGAAGGAATGTCGACGTTTTACATCCCGGCGCTTCAATTTCGTCGCGCGCTACGGAGAAAGATAGAGCCGATAGCCGGGCGAGTCGTCGCTGCGCGCGCGACAACGGCGTCAGCCGTCATCCCTTTCTCTGCAGCGCGCGCGCGCGAGTGACACGTAAAATTACGAGAGGACTTTTAGCCCCGCGGGTAAGGAGCGCTTCTGCAGTTAGCATAAAACAATCATCATTTTTTTATTAAACTCGTCGCTCCCTCTTTCCTACTCCGCCACTCCGGGGGCTCTCAAAGCCTCAAGAATTTTAATTAAAGGCGCGCGCCCGCATACATAACCAAACATTATACGCGGAAACAGTGGAATTTTCATTTTGCAATACGTATATCATACGCGCGCGCTCGCCGAGGTGCATTCTCGATTCGAGTATAGCGCCAGCATATATACGAATAATAATTTGTCAACTGGACGCGGAGCGAGGGAGCGAGAGTAAGCGCGCAAGATGCGATTATTTACAGCTGGGGCGGCCAGCGGAAGACGCTCCCACGGCTGCAGCGATTCTAGCGGCGCGCCCGATATCAAATCTGTGTATAGCCCCGCGAGTTTTAATTAAATCTAGTCGAAATCGAACCGGGAGAAAAGCGCATTGACAGCAAGCACCCACGCGGTAAGAAATTCGAACGGGTTGCCTATAACTATATACACGTTTATATATACGTATATGCATAGAACGGCTGCTGGCCGGTTTTTTGCTCTCTCTGCGACATTATTGTCGTCAGCGCAGGACGTTTAATTGAGTTTCGCGAAGAAGAAATAGGGAGCGGAAGAGACCATCCAATCTTGAAAACTAATTACTTGTTGTCGTCGACGAGAGAGACAGAGTGAGAGAGAGAGAGAGAGAAGCTTCCAGCAATGCGACCTGCCAAAAATTCGATTCACCCTGGCTTTGACATACGACAGCTCGTCGTCCTTGTGAAACAAGAAAGTCCTCAACTTCCCCCTCTCCCGAGGGGCACGGTAATCTCAGAGAGACTCTCGAAGGCTCGTGACTATTCACGACGTCGATTATGCCGCGAATCCAAGTTATCACGACTTCTCGAATAATTCGACTAGGTATACCTAAGGACGTAGCAGCCGACGCGAGAGAGCTTCGTCCGCACCATAAAATAGACTAGCTTGTACCCTTGGCGCGTCTGCCGCCACTACCCCGGAGCAAGTAAGAGACCGTGAGAGAGAGAGGGGGGTGGGTGGGAGAAAAAGCAACTAGTCGTTACTCACTTTATATCTTTTTTCCGCAATTTTTCCTCTTTTCTTCACGGAAAGAGGGACGCGATAGAGAGAAAGTTGAAAGCCAAAGACGCGCGGCGCTCGAGTCGAACTGAGGCCGCTCGCAGTGACCCAGGCTCTCTCTCTCTCTCTCTCTCTCTCTCGGCACTGCATTGCACGCAGCAAGTATATATCTGTATACGCGTACACTGTACATATCTGAGCATCTCTCTCTCTCTTTCTCTTGCTCCGTCTTCAGTGCTTTACGCGGAAATCATTTACGCAGTAAACTTTTGAGCGCGAAAGAAATCGCATTTTCTTGCATAATACTCGGAGAGAGAGAGAGAGAGAGAGGAACGACGCGGCGTTGTTGGGCGCGGTTACCTCCGCGTTTAATCGTCAGCTGCGCTGGCACATTTGCAGCAGCGGCAGCAGCAGTACCACCAGTAGTACCACCAACCGCTGATGCAGATGGTCGGCCTTAGGATGGAACAGCGTTGACTGGATTTGTTTTAATGATCGCGCTCACTATACTACTTGTTTTTCCCTTCATCTTTCCTTATTTCCTACGGCGGCACTTTTCGAGGGAAAGAAATATTTCATTCAGCTGCGTCGGCACTTTGCCATTTTTTCATAATCATCGAGTAGTCCTTTTGTCCTGTACAAACTTTAGTATTTGCAATTTACTTTACGATCGTTTATGTTTTTACGCGTGTATGAAGAAATTTAAGAAAAACAGAAAATTCCTTATTGCACTTTTTTTATGCAGGTCGTATAGAGTTACGCGGAAATTAAATAAATATTGAAAATTAATAAATCCACGCCAATTTTTTATCGAAATAAGTAACGCAAAAGTGTCTATTAAGATGTGTCAAACTCGAATGATCAAAGGTCAAAGGATGTCAACAAACTTACCAGAAACTGAAAATAAATTACAGCGGCAGAGCTTTTATTAAAAAAAAAATTTTTGTAAATTGGATGCTCCGGTAAAAAGTCGTTTACGTTTTAAATTTTTTTCTTTTGGAGATCAAAGCTCATACTCACTACACTTGATTCCAACTATTTGCAAAACGGAAAAAATAAAAATATTACCGTTTCAGCATTAATTTGGATTTTTATCATTATCTTCTGATTTCCATAATAAAATACAATTATATAACTTTATTGTATGGTTAACGAAACCCTCGGTATAAAAAAAAATTTGGACTATTCATTTTTTCATGAATTTTGTTTTATTCGCCTTCAGAAAAGGATACGTTAAACAAAGAGCAAATTTAATGGCCATTACTAGTCCAAGTTGAATCGATACAGCGCTATCACTGTAGTTAAGGGTTATTCACTCGACAGCAGTTCGTTATAAAATTACGAATAAAATACTCAGAGGCGTTCATTACCAAGTAAGAATTATCTTTCTTCATAACTCCAGCCATATGAAAGTATTTAAATAATAAAACTTCATAGTATTAGGCGAATGTGCAGTACATTTTGTTTGACTTTATGGTAAACATTTATGCTAAATCACACGTGTCGATTGCGTTTGTCAGCGCGCTTCCATAAGTACGAGCGAGCGATAAGTTTGATTTTTGTGATGTGTATAATTTCCCCATTGCGTTTTGATCACTTATAATTCTTGCGCGAATATAGATAATGCTCTGCGCTACTAACGCTATATAATGTGAATATTCTAAGCTGCAATCGTTGCTGGGCCAAATTGCGAAATATCCATATAAATGACGCATGCAGATTTTGTTGGCATTTATATTATTATATCTTGGAACGGCTGTGGCGGTATTATGCGACGACTAACAGGCGTAATGGGAAATGTAATAACGAGCTGCCCGCTGCAAGGGAGAATCTAGAATGGCACACATATACACATACGTATCTAATGACATTTCGGGTATGGGGCAACCGGCCAAATTTTGCGTTTACGCGGACAGGACGCGACGTGTAATTGTGAACAATTATCGTAACTGCATGGACCGGCAGGAGAGAGAGAGAGAGAGAGAGAGAGAGAGAGAGAGAGAGAGAGAGAGAGAGACAGACAGGCAGAGAAAGAGAGAGTGAGAGAGCTCGTTCCACCAAATAATCTTTTATAATTTTAGATAAAGTCCAAGTGCTGAACTTTAATATTCTCTATTTCGCTTTTTAACGCAGCCAGGTGAGAATTTATAATTTGCTCTCGATTCAATTAGGCTAATTGAAAAGCTGATTACTGGATGTGGGATGGAAAGAAAGAGAGAGAGAGAGGGGGGGGGGGATAGTGAGAAGAAAAAAGAGCACTTACAGGCTCGGCTGCGCAGGTCCCAGATCTTGAGAGTACGATCGTGACTGCCGGTGACCACCTTGGACGGTTCGCCGAGAAACTTGGCTGCCATCACTTTTGCGCAATGGCCCGTGAGTGTGTGCTGCAACAAAAAGTTCGAGAGAGCCCTTTTTATAGATCCATTAGATCAAAAGACAAGCGCGCCACTTTCTTAACTTAAGTTCTCTCGCTCGTGCGAGAGTCGACGCTGCACGCCCTGTAATACATACGTGTTTGTGTGCATGTGTGTGGACGCGTCCAATTTCACGTGCATGGCATCGTTGTAAATAACATTTTCGCACTTAAATATTGAACAGTTGACGTGATTACACATATTTATGTGTCTGGTACGTGTATGGGA
Source organism: Philotrypesis tridentata (assembly GCA_018906965.1). Taxonomy (NCBI): domain Eukaryota; kingdom Metazoa; phylum Arthropoda; class Insecta; order Hymenoptera; family Pteromalidae; genus Philotrypesis; species Philotrypesis tridentata. The sequence goes on from JACCIB010000001.1 coordinate 16,480,379, forward strand.
GAATGATGGGTCCGCCAGATAAAACTTATTAGCGGTTTTTTTTTTCATTTATTTCTCGATAATTTATCGAGAGTAAAGTATAAATCAGATGCCGTCGGAGTTCATACCAACACATTTATAAATAATTCATTGCATTGAATTTATTAATTTTTTAAATGCATTAATAATTCTCCGTAATAGCTGCTTACGCTCTGTGGCTATCGCTTCCTGAATTCGCCAATGATATTATTTTCATTGACGATATACTTCACGTTTCGAAGAGTTGTGCAGCAAAGAGTAATTAAGAGATGGATACTTAGCTTAATTAGCAGCCCTACGTGCACACATGCTATTAAAAAAGAAAGATCTCAGAGACTAAGGGAATTTTTAAAGTGCACTCGCGTTTTTAATTTTACAGTACAAACGATTAAAATTCATTACAAAGTACATTTGCATCAAGTTTAATGATAATAAAAAAAAAATATTAATGCGTGCAAGTAGAAGTCGTTAATTCCGTAGCTTAATTGACGATAGCTACATGAATCTGAATTGATGCGTGCATGGAAATTTTGCTCCTAGTGCACATTTATATGAAAATTCGCGAGCAGTGTTTTTAAGAGTGCCTCAAGTGCGTGGAACGAGGTAAGCGGCATCATTGCGAACGGCGACAGCGTCAGAAGGGAACCTGTCTTCTGATGGCTTACATGGCATGTCGTGTTATTTAACGGTCAGCTTATGCTTATTGATAGGAGACTCAGTGGGTGGCGATTGCTTTATTAATGTTACCCATTGAGTAACTTATACAAGCACTTCATAATTAAGTCGTTCATGAATGCAGTTTCCTGCATCCTTCTTCTGGTGGATCGCTGCCACCATCGACGTGCTCTCACATCTTTATATTTAGCAACTTACCGAAGCCAAGGAAAGAAAAACGGCTTACGCGTATTATAGCTTACACATTCATTCGTCTTTTACGAGAGATGCCCGCAGCTTCGAGCTCTATTGCTGTATACCGCGCGGGGCGTTCTTCGATAAGCGCATGACTAATAAACCTGTTTATTTTATTTTTATCGACGACTGCGTTGGGAATTATTGATGTTTAGTAGCATTGCAACCGCAACTTTTAAAGCTCTCTGCTCACTCTCGGTTTGTTTTTTTTTTTGCAAGACGCACCCTAAAGGGTCGTTCGAGCTTTGGAGAACAAAATCGAGCCATCGGCCGGCCGAAAAGAAATGGCGCCTTAACTTTAATTAATGACTTGGAAGTCGGCGAGAGAGGGGAGAAATGGAAAAAAGAGCCGGTAGCTGTGTGCGTAAAATGCAGAAGCTGGCAAGCACGCAGAATGTATGTATGTATGGAGGTGGGTTGCGCGCACACCGACGCAGACGAAGACGCAGGCGCGCCGCGCGTACGCGCAAGTTCGCGGATACGAGTAGACTTCTTTCCTTGGCGCAGGAGAAGGTAAGTTTTCCTCTCGGCCGAGTAACACATAACGTAACGGCTCTCGAACTTTCCTGGAACTGTCTGGGACAGCGGTTTTTACGAGAAACGTTTAAGGGATCGATTGATCTTCTTTTTCAATTGACCCTCCGCTTTTCGCCCCGACCGCGAGAAGAAATCACACAAATCAAACTTGCCCGCAGACTCGTTCTCTCTCCGCGCGTACTGCTTATCCTTTTCGCATTTTGCCGATCCATCAAGGCCGCGAGGCTTTCCTTTGACTTATATAAATCCTGCCTTGAATCCGACCGAGGACTGTATAGTGACGTGAACGTATGAACAAGTACGCGTGTTTTAAGAGGAAGAAAAGCACGCGGCGACATCTTCCACGGATTGTTATAATTTTCTCTTTCCGCGTGAATTTTCAAAGATTGTGTTTACAAGAAATTGATAGACGTATATTCAGTAAGTAAAACAGAGAATATAAAACGAAGCTGCAGAAACGAGTTCGCTTAGCTGCGGCGCGACGGAGAAGAAGAAGTAGAGCCAAAGGGAGAAAGAGCGTGTGTGTGTGTGTGAGAGCGAGCAAGCTCGGAGCAATAAAAGTATAAACTCGCTTTTCAGTCATGGTGCTACATCCGCCTGAACGATGCAACACAAGAGCCAACCGCGAGAGAAAACACATTCTTGTTGCACGGAGGTTCAATTAAAGGCAGCGAAAGAAAAAAAAGAAAGAAGAGCCGGCGTAAAAGTCAATGAAATCAGTAGCGGTTCGTGGAAATGCGAATGCAACTATTATTATCGACAGTAGCTCTGTCTCGTTCTCTCGCTGTGTACTTGCTGTCTTTTTCTTCGCAAGCGCAGTGTGAACGAGGGAGGGAGAGAGAGAGAGAGAGAGAGAGAGAGAGAGAGAGAGAGAGAGGTGGATGCAGTCTCGTACGAAGAAGCCGAGCGACAAAGAGAAGGCAAATAAATTAAGTCCACGAAAGGCAACGCAGTGGCAGAAGCAGTAGCCGGGCATTTCCCTTCGGAAATCGCTTCTCATTTGCGCCAACATTGCCGTTTATCCGAAGTATGCGTGAGGGAAATTCCACACCCGAACGAATAATGATATTGCTCCAAGTTGCAAAGAGGAGAGATAGCAGAGCCCAGAACAATAACTTTTGTCTTTCTAGTTTGCACGCGACGAGGGCGCCTAGTAAACAGCTTTAAACTTTGTTACTTCCTGAAGAATTTCATCGCGTCAGGAGAAAATTTCTCTGCGATGCCGTGTATAGAGCGCAGCAGCCGCCGTCGTCGCCGCCGCCGCCGCCGCGCGCCCAATTAAAATTTTAACCGATAATTTCCGCAGAGAAAATATAATTCTATTTGATTAGAAACTTGACTCGTTCGGTCGACTTTCAATGCCCCCTGCCTGAGCTCTAAGGCTTTGCCTGGCGTGTCTAGTTAAAGACACACACCCACACACACCGGCTGCACCTTTACGTGTAGCTACGGCTAAATTAGGGGCTGTATATATGCGCTGCAGCTTTGAGACCATTATATAGTTGGCAAGAGAGTTTGGTAGAATTAGCTCGTGAATGTCGCCCGGTTATGTGCATAGGCTCGCTACAATATTATATACGTATATAAGCGAGAGGACAAGTTGGATCGTAGAAGCCTTGACTGCCTGTAACAGCCACTTTTCCAAATCGTTCGTCACGCTGCCAAGAGCTTTTATTTACAGCGCTTTGAATTTGTACACGGAGCCAAGGAGAGCTTATATGTCGCCGATCAAGGATTCTCCCTGCAGCTCTCGTCGCGAGATGCAAGACGGAGGGCTCCGCGGAGGAGGCGAAAAATGAGAAGGAGCCCGTGTGGGTGCACGTGCGCACGCGGCTAATACGCAGCGCGCTTCAAAGTGCCCGCGAAGCATCGTAAAATTCTCATCAGCTCGAGCCTGTCAATTGCAAGCTCATAAAGTCTAATTTCAGCCTCTCCTCACCGTCGTATATGCGCGAACGGGAAGAGAGAAAGGGCCATATAATGAAACAAGGGGAAATGTCGCGTAGCTGCGTGAGCGGCCCGTACGCTGAATAGCGGGGCGCACGCGCTTGCAACACGTAAAGTTTACCGGTACCTTCGCGGAAAGCGTCGCGAGACCGGCTATGTATAGAGAGGCGACATTATAGGACTTGGCTCAGATGCGCCGGAGATATCGGTTGCGCTGGCGTTGGCCGCACGCAAGCGCCGGCTTGGATTTTCCTCGGCGCTCACGATTCGCGGAGAGTAAAAGAGAAAGAGAGAGAGAGAGAGAGAGAGCTGCAGTCAGGCTCCGCTGGGTTGTTGCGTGCCTCAACGTTTCTTCGCCTCTTCCCCCCCCGGAGGATCGAGGAATTTCAAAAATCTCCGTTATGAAGCTGCAGGCGCGCGCGGCCACTCTCGCTCCACACTGCATCATGCACCCTGCATGTACCCTCTCGGCTTTTCAATGCCGTGACCGATCGACTGGCGCTACGCGCATCATATATACCTATGTACAACGCGTATATAAAGACGTCAAGCTTCGCTTATACGACTGCTCCCCGTAATCGCGGGCTTTCCCTCGCGAAAGAAAGAACGTAAAAGACTGCAGCTTATGTTTACATTTGCCCCGCACAGGGGGTACATATAGAGAGAAAGAGGGACCGAAGCCCGAATGGCTTTGCAATATACAATGCACGGAGGGCGAACACGCCTGCACATATATATACGCGTATACTGAGACGGGCTCGTAAAGTTACGTGACTATCGGAATGAAAGAGTGCATAATCGAAAGATTGAATCGCTCAATCCCCGCTGAATCTTGTTTATCGCGATGTAATATTGCAGTAAGACGAGCCGAGACACTGGCAGCAAGCGAGTCGATTGCTCGCGAGCGAGATATATACGGATGCAAAAAAAAAAAAAAAAAAAAATTGAAAAGAAATAACATCGCCTTGTTTCTTGTTCTAGCTGTATACAGGAGCGCAGAGAAGACGAAAAAATAGTGTTATTCCCACAAAACGGAAGGAGCGCGACATCGATTTTTTAATTTACATACGCTTTGTATGTATGTCGCTCCTTCGATTTCGTGGGAACATTACTTTTTCCCCAGGTTCCGTGGCTCCTATATGCGTTACGAGAAGAAAAAAGAGTGTCCCGGCACTGACTGAATTAATTCTATGGATTTTCGCGTATACGACTGCCTAAGGAATGCGAGGAAAACGCTTGAGCGAGGGTGAAAACTCGATTGGACCGGCGTATCGCGCACGTGCATAGCAACGCCGCCGCGCGGCAGGCGCTGCGCAAGGGCAACGACGCTCGCGCGCTGGCCGAGGAAATGGGCTTTTCGCGCTCCTCTCTCGCTTCTTCCGCCTGTGCCTGCACGCACTTTCTCTATTTTCTCTATATACAGCTGCGCATATTCCGCGTATAACATAAGCGTCTTGTGGCGCGCTTAAAAATGTAGGTTGTGCACATGCAGCCTTGCTTGCGCGCGCGCCCCGCGCAGTGCGAGTGCGGAAAAGAGAAAGAGAAAGATAAAAAGAGAGAGAGAGAGAGAGAGAGAAGAGAGCGTATAGCTTTGGAAGCGACTGCAGCAGAGTGCGCTGGGCTTGCGAGGGAGCAAGAGAGGGAAGAAGAAGAGGAGGAAGAAGAGGAAGAAGAAGGGGTAAAGGTGGGCGATACGCAGGCCATGAGAGCCAACTGCCTGAATACTTGGGTCGCGCCCAAGTATTCCTCCGATAAAAGTCTTGAAGTACCTTTGTGTTACGAGCAACCCCTTCGCGCTCTTACGACGCGCGTCGCCGTCTCGGGCTGCGCACTCGGCTCGCGCGCATGCATCTTTATAGAGCTTGGAAAAATTATTTTGACGATCGCGGAGATGTTGTTAAGGTAAGTGCTCCTATGAATTTCAAATGGAGACAACGGGACCTGCCGCCGCCTCCGCGCGTTACGCTTACACTCCTGTATATATAGCGAGAAGCCGCGAGCTCAAGACAACTCGTCGGCGGGCATAAAATAAGCCTCTGCGCCGTTTTTTTTACATCATCTTTATGCCTGTCTTTCGACACTCGAGTGACGAAACAAGTGAATTCTCTCTCTCTCTCGCTCTCGTTGCGCTGCGCGGTGTTCAATACCTGCCTATCGTCTCTCGCGCGCTTCTCCCTTTCTCCCTCTCTCTCTCTCTCTCTCGACATATAATATAGGCCATAAACAGTATAACGAGCTCGTAATGGAGATATTAAATGGACGAAGGGTGTTGAAGAGCGGGTCGAGGGGGAGAAAGAGAGAGGGAGAGAGGCCATCCAGGAGATGTAAACTATTTACTTAATTCTGCAAGTCACGTGAGGTGATGCATATTCTCGGAAGCCGTAGTTGCGCGCGCGCGCGCGCGGGCAAGCACGGCATGTAAGCGATAGTAAAGAACGAGAAATCCGCGGCCGTATAAGTATAGGAAATCATTGGCCAAGAGCTTAGCACTGCTGCACGAGCGGCGAATAAAGTTGGGGCGAAATCGCTGCTGAATCGTTAATGAAATCAGAATAGTTTCGCCGGGCGCACGCGCTCGCTCGCTGCGCAAAGAGAATGGGGCGACTGGCTTCGATAACGAGAGTAAATTGAAGAGTTTTTACGGTAGAGCGCATAGAGAGAGAGAGAGAGAGAGAGAGAGAGACAGAGAGCCGGCTGAAATGTAACGTGACTCCGTACTTTCAAGACACATAAAGTATGAGTAGCCCGAGCAATCTCGCCCAGCTCGCCGAGTTGTCCCTAATTACGCGATGCTCGGTGCAGTGCGTATGTACGCGTTTGTGTGTATGTGTGTGCGCGCGAGTGCGAGTGCGAGTGCGTCTAGACAAAACCTTCCTCTCTCTCCGCGTATATCCGACATGGCTTTTTTTCTCGCGTCTATAGAGCTTTGGAGAGAGAGATAGATAGAGAGAGAAAGAGACTATAGCTTATATCCGAGGCGTTGTACGCTGGCTCTGTGTTCGAGACTCTGTGTACCGGGGGCTGCGGGGGGAAAATCTAAGAGGAGGAAAAATTAAGCAGGTATATTTCGCCGCGGGCCTGACGTTGATGTAACCGCGCGTCGCTGATGCTCGCACGCGCAAAAACGACTAGATCGAGAGACAAAAGGCGCTGCTAGCATTTATGCTGCTGCGCGCGCGCGCACAGAGTGAGAGCGAGGGAGAGAGAGAGAGAGAGAAAAACCGGTATGCATAAGCGGAGGAGTACTTGTCAATTGCGTAATATAAAATTATGAAAGTGGATTGAGGCGAAGCGCGGAGCGAGAGCGGCGAAACGGCGTGTCGCTCGGAAAGCAGACGCGCGCGGGATAGAGAGGATGAAGACGGCGGCCGTGTACCGAGAGAATAAGAGAGAGAGAGAGAGAGAGAGAGAGAGAGAGAGAGAGAGAGAGAGAGAGATAGAGGGAGATACGAGGAAGGAGCCCCGCGCGAAATGTAAGGTAAATCCCGGCTGCGCGACGGTTATTTAATAGGGGGAGCTCTTTCTCTCCTTTCCCGCAGTGTGTGCGTGATATTATACGTATACGTCGCGCGTCGGGGGTGTGTATATGTGCGTATATAGACGCGATATGCGCACAAGCGCGCACGTAGGTATATATACAAGCCGAGAGAACGATGTAGCAGCGCAGGAGCAACAACACAGCAGCGGCAGCACACGCAGCTCCCACTCCGCAGCTCTTTCCAAGAGAGAGAAAGAGAGAGAGGAGTAGGTTCGACGACCGCGGTGCGACTTTTCTGCCGCCACTCTTCCACGGCCTTGGCGATTCAATGCCCGCACTAGATAACTCCCCTTCCAGATAATAGATTATTTCATACGTGTAACTAGTTGCTGCTAGAATGTGTGTGTATGTGTGTGTGTGCCTGCGCACTCGTGAGTTGGTATAAGCTAGAGGAGGTTGCTGGAGAGGGAACCTCTCTCTCTCTCTCTCTCTCTCTCGCTCTCTGCGAAGAGGAAGCTTGCTCCTGATGCACTACTTGTAGCAGCATACACAGCTCTCCAAAGAATCTTAGTGAAAACTAACTCGCGGCCTTCTTTTTTTCTCCTCTCTCTCTCTCTCTCTCTCCCGCTCGTCCGCTAAACTCCAAAGTCATGCTGCGAAGAAGAATGTTGGCTGTCCGCGAAACTTTCGCCCGTGCGCAGTCGGTCTTCCTCCATGTATATAGACGTCGTTTTTTTCGCGGCTCTAAATAAAAGCTTCTGCTGTAGGTAGACGAAGATAGAGAGAGAGAGAGGGGGGGAGGAGAGTCGAGCATTTCCTTGTTGTGTATTGTGCGGCAAAAAATGACGTAATAGAGGAGCACGCCCACGGAGGCGCTCGCGCACACACGCGCGCGCGCGCAAAGCCGAGCGTCGCTGCAGAATCAGACTGCGGTGTCACGGAAGAGAGACTGCCCCGGCAAATGTTTGCTCTGCACGGAATTACTACACTTGACGCATAAAACAATCGACGAATCTCTGCGGAGCGAGAGCGAGGTGTAATAAAGTGCAAGAGACGCGTCTTTTCCGGAGATCGCTGCGTGTATAAAGCGCCCCGCACATTTCTGACTGTACCGCTGCTGCTGTGCGCGCGCACGTATACTTACACGCAAGGTAATCCTCTTATCAAAATGCGCAAGCTATAGGCCTGCGCACACTTCTTCGCAGCCTGCGAAAACAGGAGCCGCTATCCGCATTGTGGCTCTCTCTCTCTCCTCTCTTCTTCTCACACACACGCGCACACGCTGTCTCATTGGAGAGAGAGAGAGAGAGAGAGAGTCGCTGATATCACCGAGATAAAGTGCATACACCGTCGGTCTACAAACTTTTTCGTTCCCTCTCTCTCTCTCTCTCTCGCTCTCACTCGCTCTCTTTTACTCTTGCCGCAAACCGGATTAATTAATTTTCCCCGCGAGCTGGAGATGTGCAGGGCATTAAAGTCCCGGGGCGGAAAAAAATCGGTAATAAATGCCTTTACAGTAAAGCAGGGTTTGTTGGCACGAGATTATATTGAACGGAAGCTCTTGCCACTTAGCCCTCTAAGCAACGAGAGAAAGAGAGCGAGAGAGAGAGAGAGTGTGAGAGCAAGCCTTTCTTTCTCACTCTCCGCTCGGCGCGCGGAGCACTGCTCGTGCTCTCGGCTGTTTTTGTGCGCGGGCCACGCGCGCTGCCCATCAAAATCCATTAAGACGTTAACTAATCCTCCATAAATACGCGCGGTAGCGGCCGCAGCGGACCGAGCTTCTCCGTCCTAGGAAAAAGTTAATGCTTAATAGCAATCCCCAAGCCAGCCTCGGCTCATTAGTCGAGATCTGCGGAGATATCTACGCGCGCGGCCGATACACAGAAGAAAATCATTCGTCAGCCGTGTTCAGGAGCCGCGAGCGTGTGTACATATAAGAGAGAGAGAGAGAGAGCGCGCACTCCATGATATTCCAGATTTTTTGTCGAAAATCTAACCGTATGTGCGGTTGCGCGCGTCGTCGCCCATATATACACGCCCTAATAAATGACGATATCTCTCGCGCGCGGCCTGATGGATGCCAAGGGCCGTTGTCGTTGAGCGAACAACAAACGTCGCCAAGGGGATAATATATAGAGCCGTTGTGTCGCGCGATATGTATTTACATATTAAGAGCTTTGCCAAGACTCGCGAGAGAGGAAGAATGCTCGGCTAGGCAAAGGGAAGTGAATCATATACCGCAAGCGAGCTTTAAGTACCACTGCTACCGCATATAAGCGCGCAGAGGAAGAAGGCGAAGAAGAAGAGGTCCATTCATTAGGCGCGCGAGCATCGTCGATCACACTCGCGATGTCCGCCGTATGACACATATAGCAGGGGATAATCGGCGCGGCGGGCAACGAGCGTTTCCCATAGTCCCACAAGCTCGGGCCACTTGAACCGGTATTTCGCACGCGCTCCGCGAGAGCTGCGAGGCACTGCGAGCAGTGCGACATCGGGGTCCGGCTGGAGCGCGCGAGATAACACGGCCAGATTAAAAAGAAAAGCGTTCCGGATGCGCGCATTCATTCCCGCGCTACGAGCACGAGCTGTTATACGGGAGGGTGATTAGCGCGCATCGACGACTTTATGATGCGCCGCCACGATTTCCTCGTTCCACTCGCGCTCTTTTTCCCCGGCTTTTCTTGCCGACACGTGCGCCGCCGAGGTCTATATACACGCCCTCGCGATCGATTTGACCGGAAGGAGGAAGAGAACAGAGCCCGATTGGCGAGCGGCGCAACAGAATATAATGCGCCTTGCACAATACATCGTGGCTTATTTATTGTGCACCCAGCCGGTATAACGGCTCGCAATTAACCCTTGCACAACGAGAGATCGTCGCAGCGGCTGTACGTCGCTGCGCGGCTTCTTTTGCCTGCAGAGGACCTCGAATTTTCTCGTTGTTACCGTATCCGCGTGCGCGTCGCGCCGTTTCCACTTCTCCGCTCTGTGCGTGTGTGTCTGCAGGCTAAAGTCCCACCGTACCCGAGCTCCTACTACTGTGAGCCGCCGCCTCGGATTCGGCGTAAGGCTCTCGCGTCCCACGGCTTCGCGGAAAAAACTCGCGGCTCTCTCGCGTACACGTACACGTAGGAACGGATACGAGAAGGAGGATGAGAGTGCGCGTACGTATGGGAAGGAGTATACGAGAAGAAAAAAAATAAAGTAAAGCTGCTGCGGATAATTTACGTAATCGCCGCGGCTTATGAGCGCGAGTATTTATTTCGTGCTTTAAACATAAAGGTAAACACATTGCGGCCGTTCACGAAACGTCGAGGCTTGATAATGGCAGCGGCGGCGGCCTCTACATACAGGCGCACCACACGGGGAGATAGATCTCGAGCGAGCCATACCCCTTATTTTCGAGTTTTTCAACTTGCGAGCGCGCCCGCGCTGCTGACGGAAGTTGACGACGGTGCGTCGTGATCGCCGTTGGCCGAACCCCCCCGCTCCAGCGCAAACAAAGACATCCTCCCTATACACGTATATACTTATACAGTCTCCCTCTCACTCTCGCGCGGCTTCTACAGCTGGCTATTATGCCATAGGCTTGCCGCCGCCGCTGCCGTCATCGCGGTTCTTCGTGATTAAGGAGATAATTCAGCGGCTTATAGCTCGATTCGCTGCTCCGATGATTTGCATCGGCTTAACTCGGCTAATGAATCTCTCGCTGCTTGTTTATGATATTATCAAGTGTGTGAAATATAAATCATCCTCGAAAGCTTCAGAATTAATAGTATATTGTGCGAGCAGGAAAGGGGAGGGGAACGAGCCTTTTCCAGCCGGGGCGCGATGGCTTTAACACGAGGTGCTAATAAAAATTTAATCATTATTGATCTCCTCATTGTGCACCGTACTTCCTTTGCCGAATTCGCGTACGCCTTTTTGCATGCGCATATATTATATACGCACGGAACATGACAATTCAATTGGATTTTTCGAAACGAGGAGCTCCGCGGCCATTCGCTTTGGATGCATAGAAAAGGAGCTTTTACGAATAAGCAATATATTTTTCGACGAGTCCATATAGAGGCGACGAACTCTCTCTCTCTCTCTCTCTCTCTCTCTCTCTCTTTCTCTTTCTCGCTCTCCGCCGCAGCGCGTTGCATAGACGTCGAGGGATGTACATACCCAATGCAAATTCATTCGGTCTTGTTTGGTCGCTCGGCGAAACCGATCCGGTTGTAGACTTTGCGCTGCGCGTACAGCCATATAAAAACACGCGTACAGAGAGAGAGAGAGAGAGAGAGAGAGAGAGAGAGAGGGAGAGCTACATTAGAGAGTATGTCCCTGCGTCACGCTATATATACACACGGGGATGCGAGGAGCGAGCCGGCATATTTTCTCCGAGGCTAAATTGCCTATACTCTTGCTGCAGGAAGGGGCGTACTGCGCCGTTCTCGCGCACAGCTTCAATCCCGCAGTCCAAGCTAGTGCAAAAATAATTATGCTCGAAACTCGGCTTAATTATCAAGTATCAAGCCAATTACAAAGCAAGCGCGTCCATATATTTGCATGCGCGCGTACAGCCAGCCCCCGATGCTCGCACTTGCTCTGCGCGGAATATTCTGATTAACTTTTTCACTATATGGCTTTACATTCTTCCGCCTGCAATGCATCACTCGACTCTGCTCGACGTTATAGAAAGGTAGTTTGCTATAAATATTTATATTATAATTTATCAAACGCGGGTTGACGAAACTTTCGTCCAACTATGTCTAATGCACACATATACAAATCTCCCTCTCTGCGTGCAGCGTACATTATATATATATATACAATGTATACATGTCAACTTTTGCAGGAGAGAAATATATTTAGAAAGTTGCGGTGGTGGAAGCGGCGGAACATAACCTTTGTCTGCATAATAAAATTTACGGCTAGCGAGCAATTGTACTGTGCATAATCCATTACCTACTTCGGTCAGTTTTCCTCGTTTCCCGTAGCTCCGTCATACTCGCGTTGTTTAAATCAATGCGCTTAATTACCTAAAAGTCCCGCAGCGACAGTCCGGATTATATCGCTACAAGAAAATTACGAATGTAGATTGTTGTTAGCAGGTGATTTTAATAATAATTAATTATACATTGTTCTCTAAGAGCGAGAGAGGCGGGGGGGGGGGGGGAGAAAGAGAGAGAGAGAGAGAGAGAGAGAGAGAGAGAACGGAATAGTAGCACTAGAGCAGCGGCTGCAGTTAGTCATAAAATTATGTCGCGCGAGTAGCGCAGTAAAACTTTTCGCATAAAGCCAGCAAAAGTTAATTTAGCAAGAAACTTTACTCGACTGGCCAAAGAGAGAAGGAGAAGGGATAGGTGAGAAACGTCAGAATTAAGGGCTTTATTAACCGAAATAGAGGCTCGGGTAACGCGCCGGGCAAGAAAAAACTGCAACAGAAACGGCGGACAAATTAAAGTAAAGCGCGAAGCAAGGAGGGAAAAACAAGGCAGCGCGAGAGCCAAATGGAAATCGCCCCCGAGTTTGTATTAAGGTTATAGCGGCTATTCTCGGTGTATATAGTCCCGCGATTTCATATTCATGGGATGGGATCTCGAGAGCGTACTCGGCTCGAGGCGCGCCCGCCCGCAGATAAAGTCCGAAACCAAAAATACTGCGCTCATCTTCGTACGCGTTAACAATGTTAACACGCCCAACGATTTAGCTCTTTCTCTCTTTCTCTCTCTATTCCATTTATACATAGAAAAATAACTTGTGACACATACAGTCGCGAGAAGAGGAGGATGAATCGGGCTCTCTCTCTCTCTCTCTCTCTCTCTCTCTCGATCTCTTGAAGCATATACGCGGATGGGACGATGGCAGCACTGCTCTTGGGAAAATGAAAAATGATCCGTCGCCGAGGTATATAATGATCCAGCGACGTATCGAGCTTCTTCTCTCGTACACTTTGACGCGAGTGGAGGAGGAGGCGGAGGAGGAGGAGAAAAAGTGCCCCTATAGCCTGACGATCGCGATAGACCTTTCAGGAGAGAGAAATTGATACCGCCGCAAAAAGTTGCCGCGTATATTTTTTAATCAGCCCGGAACTTCATTAGCTTTCATAGAGCGAGATGAGAGGCAAATAAGTACACACTAAGTGGCTTCACTCGAAATAAAATGCTAGAATAAAAAAGAGGAGAGAAGGAATCGCGTTGAACGTCGCGCGCGCGCAAAGTTTCCTCCGTATCTCCTCGTTCGTCGTTTTGCGCAGTTCGTCTAGTGGGGAATAAAGGATACGTTGAAAAAAGTGCTACTCCCATCGCTTTTTTCTTCTCAAGCTTAATTGAAGAAAGCAGCAGCAGCGCCGTCAGATTAACATTATTCTAGCTGTAATGCACACGGTGTAAAGGAACGTGGGTAAAGAGCGCAAAAGAAAAGATAGAGCGAGAGAGATAGACTCGGGCGCCGGCGAGCCAGAATGAAAGTTTAAAGTGAACTTGTCTCGCAGTTTAATTGCCGTAAGTCTTGGCGTCGCCCCTCTGCACCGGGGAGGGGGGAGGGGCGCGGGAGAGAGAGAAAGGGCGCATATCCTGCAGGACGACAACACAGAGGGAGAGCTACATTAGAGAAGGAGAGAGAGATCAAGCCTGCGGGTACCTCGAGGTAAACTACTCCCTCGCTTGCTCTATCTTCTTTCTGCGGCGCGGCGCAGCATGCGAGAGATGTATCGCCTGGAGCCGAGATTACGCATCATCGCTGCGTGTACACAGCGCGTGCGCGCGACTACTTTAACGCGCGCACACCCGGAGAGACGACGGCGGCGGCGACGGCGACGGCAACGACGAAATACATATACCTGGCTCTTTCAGCATTTATGTACGAGTATAAACGTTCCTTATCAACGAACTAACGACAAGTGCGCTATGCAAGCGTTGATTTAATAAGAATACGAAGGCTTCGCTTCTGCGGGCCTCTCGAAAATAATATATTAATTTTATTCAAGTGGGTTTATTAATCATCAAGTTGATATTTACTGCTGGACACGCTACTTTTACACGGCGTATAATTGCAGTTTTGCAAAGTGCTTTCAGCTTCGTAATTGATTAACGAATATATAACTACACGGCGCGCGTCCGCTAAATCGCTGAAATCATTTACGCGGTTTACTATGTACTGAATTTATAGAATCCCACATGCGCGCGGCATTTTCGTAGCGGCGAATCGAGCCCGAATCGCGCGCGCTCTATTTATTATACGCTTCGAGTATCCCCAGCGACTATAATATGAGAAGCCACTTTTCTATATGCATGACAATTCGTTCGCCGTTAATCCCGGCGAACATATTTATGTAAATCGAAAATTTCAATTTAATCCCAGCGAGAGTTTGCGCGTTATTTAGTTACATTTGCGGAAAATTAAATGAAACGCAAATATAACGTAATGTGTGACACGCGAAATTGAAAATCTGAAAATAGCTCAATGAATAACTTATGAATAAGAGAAGATTATAACGAACTATATCCCGCCGTATCATTCTATTATGCAGGTCGTTGCACGAAGAATTAGCTCACGAACACGCGCATTTACGCACATACATACACATATATATACATGCAGACGCGCAGGAAGGAAGTAAGAATAACGTGGATTCGTGGAAAAAGCAAAGCCTCTCGCGCGTGCAAGTATAAGGGTCGTCGCATGTAGAGCAACCTAAAAACAGCAAGTACTTGCGGAATCCGAAAGGGCGAAAGAAGCGAATTAACATGTAGCGCGCGCGGTGCGATGAGGTAATCCGCTGGTGCAATTTCCTCTGCTATATACAGAAAGGAGACGCACGTCTCTCTCTCTCTCTCTCTCTCTATCTCTCTCTCTGTACGGAGCAGTTCGGGAAGCAGCAGCGAGTGGGTTTTACAGGGGATTATCGCGTGAGTTCATTATACCGAGAACCTGCATCTCTCTCTCCCTCTCTCCCTCTCTCTCTCTCCCTCTGAACTCACGTCTTTCTCACTCATATATGTAACTCCGCGTGTAAATCTCTGTGTGGGTATACGTATGTGTAATGTGCATAGTGCATACGTATACAGGTGGAATAGTTACGTAAATTCGAATAGCTGCGCGGCGCTACTCGCGCGCGCGCGACGAATGAACGAGCGCGTTCACCTTTGCGCGCGGCGCCGCATCCATGCAAGTTCAAGGCTGAATCGCCACAGCGATCATTTTGCCTCTGTGTGTGTGTATGCTGACTTGCGATTAAAGTGTCTGCATGCACACGTGTACCGACGTACAAACATACACACACACACATACAGCGTCTTCTGCGAGTAAAACTTTTTTCCAAGGACTAATTTTATCCTAATGTCTTCGAAAGTTTCTAATGACGGTTGCGGATGTGCTTGATGTCCTGCTTCTTGTTGGCGTGAAGCAACGCTTGCGTCCTTGAAAAAGAATATTTCTCAAAAGTATTTACCTCCGGCTTTATTTATACAAGCAGATCAGCCCTCGGATCATTTGGCTTTCCCGCTGGGGTAGAGATTGCGAAACATCGCTTTGCCTCTTACGCGGTAGTCTACTTCGAAATTCCAAAGCTACTATGGTAACGAATTTGATTTGCCACCGAGCGCTGAGAGTTCGAGTGAAAATACGTTAGTGCAAGGGAGCTGGAGGAGAAGAGAGAGAGAGAGAGAGACGTTATATATATATAACTATCCTGCGCGGGAAGCAATTCGTCATAGAGCACCAGAGCCAACTAGAGGAACGAAACCTGATTGCTTGCGCTTGGATCTGCGTACGAGCAAGAAGTCTCGTCTCGCTTTTGCCCTGCAGGAATCATCTCACAAGAGCGAACGAGTGAGTAAGAGAAAGAGAGAAAGAGAGAGAGAAAGGGAGAGAGAGAAAGATATATAAAGAGAGATAGAGAGAGAGAGAGAGAGAGAGAGAGAGAGAGAACAGATGTCTTCATCTCGAGAACAGAGTAAAACTTTTGTGGCTACACAGCATGATACGAATGCTAATTGTTTTTAACAAGTCGATGCGCATCGAAGCCTCATCGAATATTTGTTGATGCGGCATGGCAGTTCTCTGTTCCAGGAAACCTTGAAATATTAACGCGGAATCACGGAAATCTATACGCATGTCTTGCGTGCGATAATTACGTTCTCTCTCTGTCTCCCTCCCTTTCTCTCTCTCTCTCTCTCTCTCTCTCTCTCTCTCTCTCTCTCTCTCTCTAATTCTCGTTTGGGCCTGTAAAATATAAACATGATGCGCAGAGGAATATTAAGAGCTGCGAGAAATTAACGAAGGACGCTTCATTAGTGTTTTACGGTGCCTAGGATAAAATGCATGCGTCACAAATGTTATATCTTGTGGGGGAAATTTTAATTAAAGCGAATACTTAAAAAATTCACTACTAAATTTCGATTGTACTCGTCGTACCAAACAATTAAAAGAAAGTCCTTTACTGATAAAAAAACAGTAATAAAAACAAAAAATACTGTATGATGGTCTCTATAACTTCTATAAATGTACTTCTTTTTGATGAAGGACTAGTGGAATTTATATTAAAACTTCTGGGTTCATTTTCAACTGAAGATAAACTAATCCATATACTTACTATAAGTCTAACTATTATAAAAGTTTTAGTATATCACAAAGATTTTAATACATATTTATGGATTAAAATTACATAATAAATCTTTAACTTAAAATCGTACTATTTATTTGAATAATAGCCAGAAGCACATTATGAGCCGTATTGGGAGTATGACGTATTGAAAAACTCTCCACCGTTTTTAACAGATAATTCAAAGGGGTCTGTAACCTAAAATTATTTTAAAGTTTGGAATAATTAAAATTATTGTTTTTCTGGAAAACAGCAAAAGGTCTTATATATGGAAAAGGTGCAAGTATGTATTGTAACTGATTTAAATTATGTTTCCGAAAGATTGTCTTACGAAATTTTGCCCCACACTTGGTGATCTAGCTATTTTCGTCGATTCATTTTCTGCAAAGATTAGAATATTTAAATGAAATTGTTTTAGCTTTTCACAAAATTATAATTGTTGCAATAGGCTGAAAATTTATATTATATTCTGTTTTTGATAAGGCACGAATTCGGAAAAAATTTGAAATTATGTAAACCACAGAGAAAATTTTGAATTAAAGAATTAAGGTTCCCTTAACCCACTAATACCCAGAATGACAAATTTCGATATCTAAATTTAAATCGTTACCATGTAATGAATTTGCACTGAGAAAATTCAGGAACCACTGTTGTCCATGTATCAGAGGCTGCTCTTTTCAATGGTATAATGGGTTTAATTTTTCTAAAATTCAATTTTATGATACAAAAATCGAAAATAATACAAAAATTTATGACGGATTTTTATGTTTACAGACGTCTTTCTTCCAAACTATGGACTTTTATAAAAATTTCATAAGGATAAAAATGGTTTGAAATTCATCAAAGAATGATCTCTCATTTTATCAGATTTTTAAAGGGCATTTTTCGAAAAATCAAAAATTGTACCGAATCAATGTAAAAAAAAATTGAGAGTGTTCTTTGACTAATTCTAAAGTAGTTTTATTCTTATGAAAATTTTACAAAAGTCCATAGTTTTCGAGAAAATAAGATAAAAAAATGTTAAATAGGCTGTCTTTTTATTGGAAAAAAATTTTCGGACATAAAGCACTACGCATCTTTCAATTTGGACCTTGATACTACTTTAAAAATCGGTATTATGTGTCTGGAAAAACGTAAAGAGGTAGAACATTTTTTTAAATTGCATTGGTTTTATTATTCTCAATTTTTGTACGATAAAATTAAATTTTAAGAGTTTAATTCCTACCATTGAATAGAACACTCTGTAATACATAAAAACAGTGATTTCAAATTTTTTTCGTACGAATTCATTAAATGATGACAATTGAAACTTAGGTGTCGAAATTTATCTCTCTGGGTGTTAATAGGTTAAGTGAATTATAATGTATATTTTTTGCATTTATATTTACATGCACTGGTATATCCAGTAGCCTTATAGCTTTATTTCTCTATCTCTCTTTCATTCCGTGATTACTAAGCGCTAGGCTATCGGGTGAGTTCGCACTGATAGCATCGAGACTAAGAGTTCCTTTATAACTAGCTCTCTTTACATGCCGTACTCGCGCACCTCTTTACTCCTCATTATGCGAGCAAATATGTCCCGTCGTATCGCTAGGACACTCTTTTCTTTGCACCTTTTTTTTACTTTACAACTTTATTAACGATTCTCGTACATCGGTGCGTGTGACGGACTTCTGTATTTACAACCTGTCCAGAGGCTGGAGCCTCTTTATGTTTTCGGATTTATGAGACAACCATGAGTCGACCCTTTTTTCTTAGGTATTATACTTTCTTTCTCTCGCGCCTCGGAAGGACCCCCCTTACCGCTTGTGGGAAAGTCTGCATTTTTTATTATCTATATTCGCAGTAGTTTTTATCTTTCTTCACAACTTTTGAATTTACACTTTTTTGTTATCTCTCACCGAATAGGTCTCATTATACTCGTGCGCAGCTTATGATAGTTTGCCGTCGCTTAAGCAAAGTTCGGGATATGTATTAAGCCTATATGCATCGTCACGATACATCGTGTGATAGATATAACGATCACGCTCACTTATGTATCTCAATTTTTACAATTGAAGAGATGCGGCTGCATAAAAAGCAACGTCACTCATAACGTTCACTTTGGAATTTCATTCGAATCATATAAAATAAGCCTTTCTTAAATTTACAGAAGAGCTGTTGTAAAATTGCAGTGCATAGAACAGGACAAAAAGTTTAGTTTTAGAGTTATATTTGCATTAATTAGGCGCACTTAGGCGGACTTAGGTGACTCATAATCTTATTAGTAGTTAACGGTCTGTTAACGCGAAGTTTATTTGTAGCTGCACATTGTAGCTTTCTATTATTAAGCAAGCTGACTCGGTAACTAACTTTTCTACCAAAGTCATTGATTTTATTTTAAATATCGAAATAAGTATGTTTGATGTTACTTGACAAATTAACGGGTTTTCAGCTAAAAACCTGCTATTTAATGGGTGAAACATAAAATTTTAAGTACAGTTTTATCAAATTTTTGGTAATCTGTGACTCTTCTATAAATTGTGTTTGATATAAAACGGAAAAAGATGAAGAAATTTGAAAAATTGTTTTTCATTTAAAAAATACATAATGCCAATAAAAATATAAGTTTTTAATTGTTACAAAAGACTAATTATTTACTAATTATATTTACAATTTCTACGTGAATGTGTATGCGGTAGGTTGTTGACGAGACTATATGAATGAAGAGAAATTTCCACTCAAAAAAGTGTTGAATGCAGTCTGCTGCGTCTTTGTTGAGATTTTTTTTATACGAAAATAAAAATCACGGATGCTATATTCGTCGAGACTTCTACGAGACGTTTCGCTAAAGATTTTTGCAAGAGTTTACCAAGCTTTCATCAAGATTCTTTTTTTTACACCGGAACGCTTGCAGCGTTACAGCCTAGTGACGTTGCGTTTTATATGTTTCATCTCTTAGACTATTATCGATAGTGCTTCTCGTGGTGCAGCGTAACTGATTGGATATTTCAGCGGCGTGAACTGGCGGGATTTTTCGAGGAGCGTTTATACGTCGATGGGCCTTTGCAAATTCACCTTCCCATGCTTTGTTATAATATAATAATGGACTTTCTTCTTCTTTCTTCGGGCTTGCAGAAACAAAAACAAAGGTTTGAGCAACGTATGGAACAATTATGAAAGTGAGCCTCTTGAGATGAATTTTTAATCAAATGCGTTAATAAGTGTATCATTTTTTACAGCTGCAAGAATGGAGACCATCGCGACGATGAGAGAAAACGTACGTCGAATCCACGAATTATTAAGTAAAAAAAATTCGTCCAGTCAGCGCGAGGCAATAACTTTAGTGGGAGTATGAGCGTGAATGTATAGGTGTACTTATCTACACATACTCATAAATGAATATAATCCTGTGCGGCTTACTCATTAGCACGAAATGAAGATTTAATTAATTCTCAAGTTTGCGCACCATCTAAACTAGAAAATATACTCATTCGTCACTTTCGTTGGTCACGATACACGTATGTTATGGAAACTTTATAAAAACACGCATTTTGAACGTAAAAGTACTCATTGTTAATTCTATAAATAAATAGATCCATTTTCAAGCTTCTCTAAGATCTGATTAAATAATACTAACCTCAAAAAATCTAATTAAAAGAGAATTTTACTATTTACTTTTAAGTACTAATATTTATTTTTCTTGTACAGAAACAACAAACGCAGAAGTATCTTCTTGAGTGTTTTTGACGTTGTCTCTAAAATAGAGCATTGTTGATGTCATCATTGAAATAGGCCGTTGTTACTCTGAGGAGACGATACGTCCTCGCTTTTTTTCTTCTCTCGGTCGGCTCGAACCTTCGTGGGAGCAGCGACCGTTATAGGCTTTATCGAGTGCATCCACATGAGGCGCGTTGGCGGTATCCTTGTATGTACAGTATAAGCACACACTCCTCGATATTACGTCATCATTCTTAATTACAAACCTTAAACGCGATCCGTTTCTTTTCTCTATCCCTCTCTCCCTTCCCCTCGTTTTTTCCGCCCGGTTGTTTTTTTTTTTACTACCGGAACCTCCTAATTACCCTCGGCAATGCGGCACAGATACAAATCTTCGAATGAAATGCCGTATGCCGAGGTAATGCTTATTTGTCATGAGGAAAAAATCAAATTATAAAGTCACGTACCTAACGGTAGAAGCTCGCTGCCTCTACATTTTACGCATATCACTCGCTCGCGCGATTGTATATAAATATTATACGCGAAATTCGTGTACATAAGACAAAAGAAAAACACAGTCGCTGCACATCTTCCCACGTGAGTTGGCTTCAGCTTTATATTCCTTCGGTTGAGAATCTTCTGCCTCGGGCTTTTCGAATCGCGCATAATTCCGCCATTCGAAAACTCCGGCTTTCGCAATTGCTTTGTTAATCTGAGAATATAATGTTGATTGTCTGAGGAAGCTAGTCGGAGAAGGAAGCTCCGCAGCGGAGCAGAGGATACGCCCGGCTCGCGCGCGCGTAAGGCGGAAATATATAAGTATACACCTATACAGGCAACTTTTGAGAAATTAATTGGCCTCTCCTTTGAAGTGTGCAAGTTATATACAGAACGTGATGCTCTCTACTCACGCGCGCGTATTCCGTGTCGAGCAATTTGATGGAAAAAGCAGCTGGTTAAATTTCTAATAAACAGAGCCGCGTCAAATATGTATCCATAGAATAGCTGCGTTGAGAGAGAGAGAGAGAGAGAGAGAGAGAGAGAGAGAGAGAGAGAGAGAGAGAGAGAGAGAGAGAGAGAGAGAGAGAAAGAGAGAGATAGGGCCGTCTCGACGCAAAGGGCGTCGACGGAAAAATAGGAGGAAGCGAAAGAGGAGGAAGGAAAAAAGTGGTGCGTCGACGAGAGGAGCCGGAGACGGGGGAGGGTGGAAATTCGCGTTAAAGGGAACGGCAACATATTTGCGGAACAGGCTGCGCAAAGGGGAGGCTGGGGGAGAAGGAAGGTTTATGATGCCTGCGTATAAACGACATCCGTCAGTAGCGAGGACGTTTATTTCACGAGAAAGCTCGGGAGCAGTGATGAGAAAGATGCTGCTGCCACTGCCGCGCTGCTGCTGGCTGTGTGCGATGCAACCAAGTGCGAAACACGCGCCGCAGTGCGCGGAGAAGGAAGAAAGCAAAGGCGGTTATAGGGGCATTACTCAACTTTTCTCTCGGATGCCCCACGATGTATTAGAATAATCAATCGAGTGTCGGGCTTTTTTACCCCCCCCCCCCCCTCTCTCTAAGGGACGCAACACGCTCGATCGTTGCTCCTTATAGCCAAAGGATCGATACATAAATCAATGAACGTGTCTCGCGGGTATAGAGCTGGGCTAACGAGTCGCTATAAGCGCGACATCGAGGCGCAAAAAGCAACGAAACACGCTCGCCATTAAATTCTCGCATGCTTCCAGCATCGGCCTTATACATCCTCTATGTACCGATGCCGTCTGCGTTATGTACTTATGTGCAGCTCTATGTCTTTATAGATATAGCTCGGCGTCTTTGGGTGTCATTCGTTTGAGGAGCTCGCGACCCTGATGTCTGTGTATTTTCTTTCTTTCTCTCGGAGCTGCACACCGCCAAGTCTCTCTCTCTCTCTCTCTCTCTCTCTCACACACACTCTCGACTGCGTATATACGTATACGGCCCATATTCAGGGGAACAACACTGTTTTTCTGGAGGCACTATCGCCACCCAGTACACTCCTCGCCTTGTTATTCCAGATTTTTCTTGTCATCGGCGAGAGCTCTCGTTATTTTTAGCGGGACACGTACGTATACGCATACAGCGCGCGAGTATGAGGAAGACATGGGGGCAGACTCAAGGTTTTATGCGTCCTCGGCTTATGATAATTATCGCCTCGGCGCTGCGCGCAGCTGTCCCGTTGATAAAGAAGTCGAAAACGGGTTTGCGACCGGAATAGCATGCATATAACAGAGCTGCAACAGTAGTCATAATTTAATGCTCGCTCGCGCCTTGTAACTCCATTGCGGAGTCATCGGCTTCCCCGTATTGTACGTGGTGGATATAGATTATATAATTTTTAATGTCCCCCTCGACGTACGGCGCGCACGCGCTCTTTCGCTCCGATTTCAATGCGTGTATTGCTAACGAGATCGTAATTGAAAGCATTAAAACGCGTGATTCTCGTAAAGGAAAATCGTATATGCGGCTATGGGCTAAATGACTCCTTATTTACATGTGCGAGATATCATTAAGCGAGAGGGGGAGACTGCGGCGGCAGCAGCAGTTAAACGCGCGCGGCGCATTGTTCCGTTAAAAGCGTTATGCGTGATAGAATAAGCGACGTAAGAGCCGCGAACGCGCGCCGAGGACGTCCCTTTCCAAATGACAGCCGCGGGATAAGGTCGAGTGGCAAACACGTTAATTTCTTAGCGGATTTCATATATAGCAAAGCCGATAAGTTGTAGTCGGCCGAGTGGAAGTTGGAGGAAAATGGAGGAAACGGTAAAAGTGTAAGCGCAGAAAATGAGAGGGAATTAAGATTAAGCGCAGCGGCCGTCACATTAATTTCCAAGCGCACATATAGCTTATACACAGCCGCCGAGTGTCCTGCACTACTTTTTAAAATCACTCATCCTATCTATATTGGCACTTATAGATGCGTGCGATCCAATCTTGCTGTATCTTCGCTGATTACTAGTATGATTTATTGCGGCTTCATTAAAGAGGTAATAATTAAATAGGCTTAGAAATTAAATCGACGGGGAAAATCCGCGACTCATTAGCGGAGAGGAGGCTGTAGCGCGCAGAGCAGAGGTTTTTCGACATATCTCTCAAGGCAGAGGAAGAAAAAGGAGGAAATATGCGCAAACATTCACGTATACGCATGATGCATTGTAGGCAAAAGGGGCGAATGCGAAGCGAGCGACGAGCAAATGAGTTTTTTCCTGTGCGCGAACTTTGGGGCTTTGTGCTGTCTTGGGGGCTTTTGTGAGCAGAGGGGACTAATGCTTGAGCGGCGCGGTGATCGTCGTAAGAGATCTCGGACACGCAGAGCTCTCGCTCGCGTTTAGCCTATTTGTCGAGGTAATTGGCACGGGCGCGCGCACTCACCATTCAGCTCTCGGTGGAAATGAAACAGAAGGCGCGAGGAGCGAAAGTGCAAAATCCGCATCTGTCCAGGGAGAAAAGAGAATATGCGGAGAGCAGCGAGGAAGCGAGGAGGGAAATAAAAGGGCTCCTTCGACTCCGAGGTGTATCAGTTGCAGTTGGGCGAGTGATCCGGTCTGAGGATTTTTCGAGCTGCCGAGAGGTAAGCCGTGTGTGTCAGTGCGGCGGTGAGCTATCGCTCATCTCTATCTCTCGCGCTTTCCCTGCTCTCTATCCATCTCTCTCTCTCTCTCTCTCTCTTCGCTGTGTGACATATTTCCATCGCTTATTGTAGACGCTTCTAGCTATGTATCCTGGGGAGTATTGCTCCCGAGCTCCCGCGCTCTATTTTCCGTTTCATATTCCGAGTCAAAGCATGTGCGCATTCGCGTGAACGAAAAGAAGGAGAAAAAAAATGTGGAAAAAAAAGGAAGAGCCGAGTAGGAGGAGAGGAGGGCAGGTAGAATCCAAAGCATCTCGCTGGCGCGCGCGCGCGCTCGTGCTCGCGCTCGCGCTCGCGTTCAGTTGGGAAAACAAAGTAATTGCAGCCTTGAAAGGCAAGTAGGCGAACTACTTATTATTCCTGAAAGTGAGTAATGCTGAACAATAGGGAAAAGGGCATTGTATCTCTTGGGCTTTATCAGGAGGCAGCTATCAAGCTATAGCAGTGTAAAATTAGTTGGAGATAAGCTTTCTAAAATAATTAGCAATGCGAATTTCCCTATCCCTAATCTTCTCGCATCGCGCGCGCCTTACAAGCACCACCAGCAGCGGCAGCGGCAGCCGGGACACGTAGATGCAGGAATTATCAAGTGGCAGGCATCTAGAGGTACAGAAATTCGAGTTCCCTTGCTCTCTCTCTCTCTCTCTCTCTCTCTCTCTCTCGCTCTCTGCTCTTGCGCTCGCGGCTTCCTGCGACTCTTCTTCCGGGGGCCAATTACGAAAGCGCTCGCGTAATCAGGCCTCTCCCCCCTCGCGAGCTATATACACTGCGACTCTCTGTGCGCGCAAGTATATGCAATGCAGCGCCTAGAGGTTTTTGTCTCTCCCCCTCCTCTCCTCTCTCTCTCTCTCTCTCTTTCTCTCTCGCTCGCTCTCCTCGATGCATACAGCCGCCTCCACCTCCCGCCCTCGACTTTCTTCATGCCCGCGAGCGTACGCATCGCCGATAATTCGTGAGTGCCCTGCAGTATAGATAGAGGAAGAGAGAGAGAGAAAGAGAGAGAGGGATAGGATAGATAGGAGGACAAGGAAGAGAGGCGCGGGGGGAAGGGGGAGAGCGAGAGAGTAAGCAAGTAAGCACGGGGCATTCCACCTGCCAAGACGGCAACCGGGTACGCGGCGCGCGCGAGAGTGTACCCCCACCTCCTGGCAGCTGCTCGGGACGATCCACACGGTGTGCCGGCAGGAAAAGTGGCTGCACGCCTTGCAATCCCAGCATTTCTGTGTTGCTTGTGGCCGTGAACGGGGCTCAAGTCCAAGGGCATCGGGCTCCGAGTGTGCTTAAGCCGACGTATCTAGGCCTTTAAAGACTCTCTTCTCGTATTTTTCCATTAATAATTCATAAAAACACGCGCACGTCTTGACGCCGACACGAGTTTACAGTGTGATTCCGCGCTCCCTATTCGTGGCCATCGTCGTCGTCGTCGTCGTCGTCGTCGTCGTCATCCTCGTCTGTTGCTTCGCCTCTCCTGTATACCAACAACTCTCGTTCCTCGGCGCTTTCCGCGGCGACTGCACGCCAAGAGCAAAACTGCACATCGACCGCAGAGTGGAGGTACGTGATGCATACATAGACCGACTGACAACAGACCAGTTGGATTTTTCTCTATATAAAGAACAAACCCCTTGATATCGCGCGCGAATTCGCCGCCCATTTGTTTTTCCGCGCGATCGACATATACCGGTCAGACTTCAATGCAGCGGCATTTAATTGCGACCGCTGCTGTTGCTGCCGCTGCTTCTACCTGCTTCTGCTGCAGAATTGAGAAACTAGATGAAAAAGTTAGCCGGGAAAAACTGGCCCCGACCATTTACTGCTGTGGCTCCGTGGAGGGAGGGAAAGAGAGATAGCTTGTCTCTCGCTGGCAGCAGCAGTAGTAGCATCAGCAGCAGCAGCAGCAGCGGCGGCGGCAGTGCAGCAGCCACACCAGCGCCTCAGGCGGTGCGAGCTAGGAAATAAGAAAGTAATCGAGTACGAGCAATGTTAAACAACGAGAGCGCGCGCTTGCAAGTTCGAAAACTCGTTTCTCTCGCATTATCGGCTTCGGCTCTGCTATACACTCACCCGAAAGAGCGGCTGCGCCGAGAGAAATTAACAAACTCGTCGTCGCCGATTCAGCAGTCAAAGACGCGAATTTAGTCTCTCTTCTCTTCTCTCTCTCTCTCTCTCTCTCTCTCTTACGAAGGAGAGGAGAGAGAGAGAGAGAGAGAGAGAGAAGAGAAAGAGAGGCCTCGAGCGCCACAGTCCGAGAAGCTTGCGCGCATTTTCGTACTCGACGCAGAGGGAGGGAGGGAGGGAGACGGAGAGAGTGAACGTCAAGCGACGCTACGGGCAGAAAGGAATAGGACAACGTGGTAGCCAAAGACATTTTGCCGCTCGACCTCCTCTCACTCTCTCTCGCAGTTCTCTTCTTACTGTAATCTCCAGTTTCTCTTCTCTCGCAAGAACAGGGAGAGAGAGAGAGATGGAGAGAGGAAATAGTTTCCAAAGTCGAGGCACTCGCAATTCGACGACTCGCTACTCCGAGAGTCTTCGAATCTTCAGTAGTATAGCAGACGACATTGCGCGCGCAAAGCTCAGTCATTTTCGAGGGATGAGCTTTACTACTACAGCCGCCCCCGCGACTACACTCACTCAGCCGAGCTTCACGTCTCCCTCTCTCCCTCCCATCCACCCTCCATCCCTCCCTATCCGCGAAATTCGGAATTTAATTTCGCACGCGCTGGCCGACCTCTCCGCGTTTTCGCTTTGATTTACGAGCGACGGGCTACTGTGCAGCTCTCTCTCTCTCTCTCTCTCTCTCTCTCTCTCTCTTTCTCTCGCGAGCGCGCGCACTGCTGCAGGATTTATACCTCGCGAGATATCCGCAGGAAAAATTCTCGCCCCGTCAATTTTCGTTGGGCAAATTTTTGCCTTGCGAAATTTCCTCCATTGAATTTGCTGCGGCGGCAGGAGGGCACGCACGGCTTCGGGGGGGATGGGGAGGGGGCAGCTCTCGACGCTGCTTCTGCTGCTGCTGCTGCTGCTGCTGCTGCTGCTACTGTGCCATAATCAAATATCCAATCTCTAGCTAACCGGAATTAACGCCCGAATTATACAAGTTACGATCGGGTACAACCAAGCGCAGCTCCAATTCGATTGCTTCGCCCCCGTCGTTGTTCGCTTTATACATATATACATATGCACGTGCATACGTAGAGATGTAAGACCGAGTAAATAAAGCAATTTCGAGCGTGCGGCGCGGCTCCGAATTTCCCGAAACACATGCTCGCAAATATCATTATTGCACAGTTCTGGGTGTATTATAGTGCGCAGCGAGTCGTCGCGTTATTTGTTGAAAGCAAAAGCCGCACACCGGCGTGCGTATAGCCTTGCCACAGCTTTTTCCGCGACTCACCGCGATCCCGCGCGTCTGCGGATCCGCAGAGACACACTATACGCGAAGGCACGCACACGTGTGCGTAATTGCGTGTATATAGCTATACACGTTGCGAGAGATAGAGCGTATATATACAAGTATGTATCGGGGTAAGCGAAAAAGTGTCCAAGGACGTTTCACGCGCGGTCATAAACTTGACAGCTAAAGCCTGGAGGCTAGAGACGAGGCGAGGCGAGGCGAGGCGAAGCGAAGCGGCTGCGTTCCGTGTCAAGTGCTTTCAGTGCGTTAACATTTACTTCTTCTACACGCACATACGTATGCGTGTGTACGCGTGTGTGTGTGTGTGCGTATACGTATATACAGAAAGAGAGAGAGGCCGATTCATTGCTGTAATTACGACAGCGGGATAGTATATAAGCAACGCGTGCGCGCTCGCCGAGCGAAATGCACGCAGAAATCAGCGAGCTCGAGAGAGATTACGCTTGGTCTGCTCACAGAGAGAGAAAGGGAAGCAGAGCTCGTTGCTCTTTCCCTCTCTCTCTCTCTCTGCCCCCCCCCCCCACCTCTCTCGCTCTCAGTCATTACATTGTGGCGAATCGTTCTACTAACTTGGAAATAATTAGTCCGAGCAATGGAGTTCGGCACAATAGCGCGAGAGGAAACCGCCGGACTCTCGGTCTCTCTATTGATGCACCGGGACCAACTACTCGCTTTATCGTGCGCGCTCATTCTATATATCCTTACCTCCCCCTTTGAGCTTGCCGAACTTACTTCCGAGTACAAGACGCGGACTCTCGCTCTCTCACTTGTATTGTATGTACAGCACACACCGTGCCCGGCGCTGCCTCATACCTTTTCCCTTCTCTTTTTAATAATATTTTCAAACTCGGCTGATTCAATGCTCAAGTATGTAGTGCGTTTAAGAGGCGAACTTCACTTTATTACTCCATTACCTGTATAACGAAGAAGTCGAGATAGCGCAGCCATTCGAAAAGGCTCCTTAATCATAACTGCGCGAGAGCGAGAGGGAGAAAGAGAGGCCGAGCAGAGACTTTTTATTAGGGAACGAAAGTTTCTTTGTAGGAATTTAGCAAAACGCTTAATCTCGCGAAGGGCTGTTCCAGTTGTGCGGCTGTATCTGTATACATGCTTAATATATATGTACATCCTACAAACATTATGTAGAGTAGTAGTATGAGAAGCGCAAGAGCAAGCGAGCGAGAGAGAGAATAAGGAATGGCAGGTTTTTCTGGGTACAGGCTAATACAGGTAGAGCAGACCAGTCCGAAAGGAGGCGAGGAACGGATGGAGAGCATAACTAAGCAACTATGTACAAGTTAAGAGCAAAGCGAGACGATTGCTTGCTCGCGAGGATTCATTGAACTTCCGGGGCCGAGTTTAGCGCGTTAACGAGTTATTTGTAATCCTTAATCGCCCGTATAACCTTGGCTCTGGTCGTCGCTCGCTCGCTCGCTCGCCGCGCCCGGGCTCCGGCTCGCCTCTGTATACGTATACCAGCGGCAAAAGCGCATGTGTACATAAGCTGTATACGACTATACAGCAGAAAGAGAAAGAGAGAGAGAGAGAGAGTAGCAAGGCCGTAAGGTTTCTCGGTCTATACGGAGGATAGGAGAGAGAGAGAGAGAGGGGGGCGGAGTGGGAAGAGAGAAAGAGAAAAAGGAGCCGCGAGGGTTGCTCCCTTCTCTCCCTTGCCAGTTTTATCTAATTGAACTAGTTTCGAGATAAGGGCTTTATCCGGTCGGTTGCAGTGAGAGCGAGAGCGGCACGGCGCGCAGTTGGAGTTTAATGAAAGGCCGCTCGCGCCGATGTTTTTCAACAAACTTCTTGAATTCAAAGCGTGTGCAGCGCGCGCGAGAAAGAGCGAGAGAGCGGGAGAAAACGGCCCTCTCAAGAGCGAGCGCGCGAATGCACGCGCAAGCCGTAACCTATGGGTATACGGCTGCGCTCTTTCTCTCTCCCTCAGCTACACATATACATATCCGCAATGGCATCGAACGACCTTGCTTGAATTGCGAAAGTGGCTACTGCGTGTGCGTGTGTGCATATATAGCTTAATTAAGCCAACGGCGGCAGCTTCACCTGTAAACCGCGGCGCGCCGCGAGGAGAGAACGGCGGGGGAATCCGTAGGATTGCGCCGCGGGCTCGTTATTTCGCAAGAGAACGTTGACGCACTTTTTGCCGCTGCCGCGCGCCCCGGCGACGCGATCCGCGGCCGATTGTTTTGAGCGCGCGGCAAGGCGCTGCCGCCGACTAATGTGCCCCAATTAAGTTGGGAGAGATCTCGCACGGCTGGGACATTAACGTGTCAATTAGAGGGCCTGACGATAAATGCCTGTCAACGCGGGCCACGAGCTGCCATAACTTAGAGGGCGTCGGAGACAGTGAATTACGGCGATATGCATCATCTCGTCGGTAATCGGCCGGCCCGATACATATTGTGGGAATGTCGCTCGGCAATCGTAATCCAATAACTTATCCAACACTTCCGATCGTTACGGTTAATTTAATAGCCATTCGCGGCTCGAACGCCGCCGCCTCTGCCGCCGCCAACAGATATACACGTATGTGCTCGCAACTCTTACGCGAGTGTCTATACATAAATACCTACATATATACGCCGCCCCTCCTATATATGTGTATGCCGCGAGCGAGCTGATTTATTGCGCGCGCGCGCCTAGCATATTCCAAAGCTACGGCCCCGTAGCTTTTTCAGTTTGCTTTCGTCTTTTCAGCTCTTCTTCTCAATAAGACGCGCCATTACCTGTGCATCCGTACAATACGCGTCTGCGTATATATGTGTACACGTGCGCGCACAGGGGAGAGCGAGACGGCGCGCCTAGACCGGCCTATAAATCATTCGCTCACTCGATATCAAAAGACGTAATATCACTTATACTCGCCGATATCTATGTGCGTTTGCGAAGCGCTTGATTTATTTCGCGGAGAAATTTATTGTGCATTGATCTCCAGTCCGGCTACTCTGCACGGCGCGTCTATATTGCGCCCGAGCAAACAGCAGATCGGCGCGAGGCTGCCTTCTTAATTGTTTTAATAACGAAATGTATATGTATGCACTGTCGGCGTCGGGCGTCCGCGCGCGTAAAGGACAAAAAAAAAAGAATGCCGCCGCTGCGGCGGAGCCCGCAGGAAAAACGAAAAATAAACGAACGCACGCCGGTAGCGCTGCTGATTGCTACGCAAACAATGCGTTCTGCGCGACATACCTTCGTTATTGTTGTCGTCTCTACACATTTTCACAAAAACCAAAAGCAAAATATGTAGAAAATGAAAAAGAGAGGCGCCCGCGGTAGTGGAATAGGGGCTAGTTTGTGTACTCTCTCTCCCTCTCTGTCTCCCGGAGAGATAGAGCGTTATTCGCGGAGCGGCTAAGTGATTCTCGTGTGTAGTACCCGCGCTTTCGGTTAGCGGACGTCTTCTCGCGCTCTCTCGCATTAAATAACGTTCCTCGTGAATATGCATGTCGGCGGCGGTCTTTCCCTTCCGAGCTTCGAGGGGGAGATGGAGGGGGGGGGGGCAGGAGGGAGAGAGAGAGAGACTAGGAAAGAGAAAAATAGGCGAGTGCAGCGTCGGCTGCAATACGGGAAAGCTGCAGGGGGAGCTAGGGAGAGAGATGCGTCCTTGAATAAAACAAGCAAGAATAAAAACGAGAGAAATGCGTCTCTTCTCGATACGAGCTACTGCGCCTTTGTTGAAACTTTATAGTCGAATTAACTGCTCGGAAATTCCTCTATTTTTTACCTCTCTCATTTCGAATTCGTAAATAGCTTTGTTGTTAGTTTCGCTCTCCCGCTTCGCCTTCTCCTTTCCGGCCGTACCTATATGCAGCCTCAACTCTCCATACGCGCGGCTGCAGAAGTGCCCGCGCTCGGAAAAAACTTTTTTTTACCCCGTCCCCGCGTGCTCGTCTTCGCTCGTCTCGTCAGCTCTCCGCGCAGCTGCAGAAAACTCTTAGGAGAACACCTTCGTCGAAATTCAAAAACTTGATCGGCGGCGCGCACCGCCGACTAATAAGGAAACACTTTCTTCGCGATGGGGCGCGCGCAGCGGGCTTCATTCTGTAATTGCGTTTAATTATACTCAAATAAATTCCTGAGAAATTAAATTGTGGGATTGCATTGGTCAAGCTGAAGAAAAAGGGAAGGGGGTGGGGGGTAGGGGATAGAGGGGGAAAAAAAGAAACGCAGGCTCAAACTAATGGAAAATAGTCGGTTTAACTAAACAATTTCGTTGAGTGCAAGGCGCTCTAGAGCAGAGGAGGAAGCAGGCTAAAAAAAAGGGGAGACTGAACGCCTTTACAGCCGGGTAAATTATCGTGCCGGCTTATCCCGAGGAGCAAAACGACCGTAGGGTCATTAAATTTTAAACAGAAAGAGCCCGCGACGAACTGTAAAGCAGACCTCCGGACTTTCAGATTTGCTGGTAAAGCGCGAGTGCGTCCGCGCGTCTCTTTTTACTTCCAAATATCTTGATGAAGCTCCGCGATAAAATGCTAAGGCCGCGCCGCCGGGCTCTTGCCCCCGCTCTAATTTTCCTAATTAATATTAATTACCGCTCGGATTTTAATGGAATGAAAAGCAACTTAGCGGTACACCAATCTCTCCTTTACCATCAGCGGCGCGCGCCGCAGGTTCGATGCACGCGCGGCGGCTAACATCGTTTCCGCGCAAAGTTTATGGATATTGACGGATAGACAACAGGTGACGGCGTCGCATGTGCCGCCGGCGTCAGTGCGCGCGAGGCGGCTGCCGCTCGTTCTTTCATATGCATAAGAAGAAGGACGACGACGGCGACTACGCCGAAGACAAAGACCAAGACGAAGAAGAATAGGACGAAGAAGAAGAGAAGAAGAAGAAGAAGAAGACGGCGACGACGACGACGACTACGACGACGACGACGACGACGACGAAGAACAAGAACATAGCGCCGCTCGCATTCCGAATGCCGCGCACTGCGGCTAGTCGTAACTCGGGCGCGTCGGCCGATCATTATCCGAGAAGCTGGCATTATGCGCGTCCAGGGAGTTCCTAGGATAATATACACAGAAAGAGAGGCCCGTCCGCGGCTCGCGGGAATCGAGCATTCCCCCTCCCCCTTTCCCCCTTGCTTTAATTTCGACTTGATGGCGTGTCTCTCTCTCTCTCTCTCTCGCTTTCTGCCTGATGCGCTCGCCGTCTTGTACACGCACGCGGCCTCCGACCGTGTGTCCACGCGAGCGTGTATATGTGTGTGTGTGTGTGTGTGTGAGTGTAAGAAATCGGCTAGCAGGAGAGAACTCAAGCTGTCGAGGGAAATTATACGTTATCCTTGTGAGAAGCTGGCGCCTCACAGCCTTTCCGCATTCGCGTGAACGCACAGCGAAATAGGAAGGGGGGGGGGGAGTAATAATGTGGGGGGGGGGGCGTTGAGGGAGGGGAAGTCCATAAGGACTGATGAGTCGCGTAGCGAGCTTTTACAATCGTTGAAACACTCCCTTTTCGCGAGTTGAATCGATGGCCCGATCGATCTTCCTCTCACTTTTTCATCTGATGCTCTCTTTCTCTATCTCGCTCGGCTGTTTGCGCACATGTATATATAGAGGAAGGCCGCGCAGAGTGCCGCGGAGAGTGGAGCGCGCGCGCAGGGCTTTCCGCGGAAAAAGCGAGATCATAAAATTGAAAATTGCCGAATGATCATTAACCGAAAGGCTGTAAAACCTTTTTTCCCCTCCGCGTCTCTGCGCGCGCTCAAAGTGTGTTATAGTTTTTTTCTCTCTCCCCCCCCCCCATTCGCTCGCCGGCTCTCATTCTCTCTCGCCGTTGGGATTTTCAAAAATGACGCGTCTTCGTGGGAAAGTGCTAACTCGCCGACGCGTCACCGTTATCGCCTCTTCATTGCGCACACCTGTACGCGTCGCCGCCGCTTATACGTGTCGCAGGGACTTTTTCGCTGTCCTTCTCGTTTTGCCGAAAAATCGCTATAGAACATTTATCGAAGGGTATAGCGCGCGATACGCGTGCAAGGCTTTTCGAGCCGACGAACGAAGCGATCCTTTATACGTGTGTATTCTTTTGAAGAGCCGACTGTAAGCTTTCTCTCTCGCTCACACACACACACACACACACACACTCGCGCTCGGAAGAACGGCAGAGAGAAAGAGAGAGAGAGAGAGAGAGAGAGAGAGAGAGAGAGAGAGAAGAGCGCGCGCAGCGCCGAGAGCGAGTGTGAACATTTTTTATCGTCGGCAAACAAGTACGTAATCGAGATTTCGAACCGTAAAAGCTTTGTCGGTTTTCCCAAGACGGAATGCCACTAACGAGGAGAGCAAACAAAAAGAGGAAAAGGCTTTCCACTTTGTTTTTATGATTTTTGTCACGCAATCCGCAACGCGCTCGTGCGCGTCTCTCCCCGTCGATGCGCGATCCACACAGTCTAATGGATTTTATTCGCGATTCGATAATTGCGATAGGGCTATTTGTTCGGCGGTTGATGCCAATTAGGCCTGCGACTCGTTGAAAAGCTACGAGCTCTCGCGCTCCTCCCTCTTCCTTATCTCGTCGTTATCTCTACTGTGCTGCTGCTGCTGCTGCTGCTGCTGCTGTTGCCGCTGCCGTTGCTCTGATCGCAGGTGATATACATATAGATGCGAACTGCCTCGCACACGCGTATATATGTGCAGACGCGCGGGCGCGCGCGAGCACAGAGGGGAGTCTGTGTAACTGCACTTCCGCTTCTAGATCATTGTTTGCGTATGGTTAATAGCCCTTTGGGTATACACCTCGTGGCTCGACTCTCTTGGCTACACACAGTCTATATGCCGTCGCCCTCCGGTACGTTTTCTTTTCAACCTCGTCGTTTACTCGCTCCGTGTACACACACATACACGCGCGCTGCGCCGACCCTCGATTTCGATTGGCTGCGCGTCGTTTCGTTCTTCCGGCATTCCGGAGAGAGAGAGAGAGAGAGAGAGAGAGAGAGAGAGAGAGAGAGAGCACTATTATAGACGAGAAATGAAAAATGACGCGGCGTCGTGCATGATCGTTCTCCGCGAGTAATTGGCGGCAAATTAATTGCGCTAAAGAGTGAAAATGGATTCGCGCGTGCAGCTCGATTACAGCGTAGCTTTCAATTACAGTTGAGAGACGCTTTGGGCGCAACGATCGCGAGTCGGAGAAACTACTCTAGGCTCGCGCGTGTTTCTATGTATTATATGGCTATCTCTTTGCGTGCGTGGGTAGATCGAGATTGCTTAATCCTGTGCGTGGGATAGATCGAGGCAGAGAGCAGCGACGGCGGCGGCGGCGGCGGCGGCGGCACCAGCAGCTCTTGTATGTTCCAGACTGCTATCTCCCATGGATTACAGTTAGCTTGATAGCGAGAGATGAGCAGAGGATGATTGTCGGGCCGTATTAAACTAAAGATATCGGCCGGCTCGAAAATAATTGGGGGAGAGAGGGAGAGAGAAGAGAAACGTGCAGCGAGTACCCGGGGGCTACACACGACGGGGCTTGACTCTCTAGATCGGAACTCGCGATCAGTCGCAGTCGCTCTCCCGGCTCGCTGCTACACGGCAACGATCCGCACGATCGCGGAGGAAGAAGTACTTAGGACGGGAGAGCTTTTCTCTTCCTCGGCTTGACCATTACTTTGGCTAAGACAAGCAAGAGCGTCGCGTAATCACCGAGAAAATAGGAAAGATATTCTCTCCCCCCCCCCCCCGCCACTCTCCGCCGTCGCAGCGCGCAGCGCGGCGATCAGCTGAGTCGAGCCGAGCCGAGCCGAGTCGAGCCGCAGACGATGAGGAAGAAGGATACAAGCTTATGGCCGGAGATATTTTCCTCAACGTATATGTCTATGTACATGAGCTGTATCTTCTGTTTCGTTACGAAATTCCCAAGCTCGCGGGACTACCATAACTTTGTTGTTGCCACGTATAAAGGGAATCCCTGCGCTGCGCTGCAGCCACCGCCACTGCCGCCGCCGTCCGCCCGGCGCTGCACTCGAATGCAGATAAGGGCCGCCTTTGAGCCGAGTTTGTTCAGAGAGCGAGAGAAAGCCCACGTAATGGTACGGCCATTACTTTTCAAAATAGCGCAATAAGGAAATTGCTCCTCCTATCTCTCTCCCTCCGCTTCTCCGCTTGCTCCACTCTTTGTTTTTTTCTCCGCAGCCCGCAGCTCTCCGCTCCGAAATGCAGCTTCGACGAAAAGATATATGCAGGCGCGAGTCTTGGCGCGCGTGATTTTCCACGCGCGACGTTACGTATAATGTATACCGCGAGTCAAGCTGGAGTCGCGCGCGCGCGCGACTTGGGTATGCGCGTCGCATTCGGTAGCTCTCGTCGAGCGCCGCAGCGCAGGCAGTGTGCAGCAGCGTACGGAGCCGATCGCTCGAAATGACAAAGGGCCGCGAGAACTCGCGCGATCAACTGAAGCCGAAGGGCATTTCCCGCCTTTCCAGGCTCGCCTCTTCTTCCCCGTATCCAAGGCGGAGCGAGAGCCAACTGTGCGTGTGACGAAAGGATAAACGAGTCGCGAGAGAGTTATTCCCGGCGCGTTCGCTTGAATTCTGCCTCACAAAAGAATGTGCCGAGATGAGAAAAATAGAGAAAAAGGCCGCTTCGCGTGTGTGCAGTCTCTCTCTCTCTCTTTCTCTCTCGGCTCCGCTGTATATTATATAGGTGTATACACACACGCGCACAGTGTGTACACATTACGCGTATACGTACGTGCGGCTGGTGTAGACGAGTCGTATATACGCAAGGTGTGTGCACTGCGCCGCGACGATTGAAAACGCGCGGAGTCGAGCCCACTCGTCGCGCGGGAAAAGAATGAAGGAGGCAACAAATTTACTTCGAAAGCCACGTACAAACGAACACAAGAGCGCGTTTTTACACCTCGCGCTCCATCTTTCTTTTTCTTTTTTTTTTCAGGCGTAGAAAGACGCTCTCTCTCTCTCTCTCTCTCTCTCTCTCTCTCTCTCTCTCTCTCTCTCTCTCTCTCTCTCTCTCACGCACCGCGCCTACAGTACACAGCTGCGCAAACAAAGCAAAACGCCCCGGAGTTTACACGTGTCTATGTGTCGGTAAAATCAATGTGGAAAATTAAAAGCTCTGTGAAACGCTGCCGTAAGAATTTAATCAAGGAGCGAGTCAAACTTACTTGGGCGGCCGCCTCCATTAAATTAGACTTCTTAAAGTAAATTATCCAAGTCTGGCAGTTTTTGAAGCATCCAAGCACTTACCTATAACAAGCAATTAAAAGTTTCTGGTTAGATTTAAGCTTTCGAGCTGCGCGAGGCAATAGTTTTTAGATGCATAACTATATAGCGCCGTGTATAGGGAGGGTATAATAAGGGCTGGACAAAAGGGCGTGTGCGCGATGAGGAAGCATCGGCGTTTTTCAATATCGATCGGGCAAAATTTTTGACAAGGACGAGACACGCGAAACACCGGATCCCGGAGCTATATACAGAGATCCGAATCTCGCTCCCAGCTTGCTGTGCGGCTCCTCTCAGAGTGAAACGGATTGCTCGCCGAGGATTACACAGTCCGTCGCCGTAGTTTGGAATCCTGACGCTAGCAGCTATACTCTACTCTTATCTCCCCCTCTGTACTGCCTTTGCCTCTTGCTATCCTTCTTCCCCCCCCCCCCTCCTCCTCCTCCTCCTGTCTCCCTCCTCTCTATCTCCATCTTGAACTAGCCGCGAGAACAATGCGCTTGCTCGAACTGCGATCGGGATTGATTAATTCATCATTCCACGGTTTAGAATTGCTCTCTCTCCCTCTCGCTCTCTGTAGCTTCGGCAACAGTCTCGTTGCCCTGGCTTGCTCTCTCTCGCTCTCTCTGTCTCCTATGTGTTATAGCGGAGTACGCCGCAACGCACTGGCCCGACTCTACTCGCTATCGAGTTCGGTACAAAGCGTCAAACTGCTACTGAAACTAAATGTCACTTTGAAGTGGACTGATTGCTCGAGAGAGGAAGAGAGGGAGAGAGAGCGGCGCCAACAACATGATTGCTCACAGTTAACTTATCGAGATTCTTCGTAATTATTACTTGCGCCTCTCAGCTTATCGGGATTATTAGATTACCAG
Source organism: Philotrypesis tridentata (assembly GCA_018906965.1). Classification (NCBI taxonomy): domain Eukaryota; kingdom Metazoa; phylum Arthropoda; class Insecta; order Hymenoptera; family Pteromalidae; genus Philotrypesis; species Philotrypesis tridentata. Next base: position 16,517,714 of record JACCIB010000001.1, read on the forward strand.
ATAGACAAATGTGGGACACCCCCGTTTCCATGTACACGGATATTTTATTAACTATATGGGGACTATTTATACCCAGTTATTCAATCGTCGAGTTTGATCTTTTATTGATAATATACAGCTGTAAATTGCTCGGGGCGATTGGAATCCAGTGCCATTTGCATAATTTTATTCACACGTAAGCGATCCTTTGACGCGCAAGCTAATCACCGTGAACGGTCTACGAACCCAGATAGGCTCTCCCCCCCCTCTCTCTCTCTCGAAGCGCAACGCTGTCCCGTTAAAGCTAGATGTTTTTTTTCTTCTTTTGGCCATCGCGTTTAAAAAGTAATTTCGAAAGTACCGAAATAATGAGAAGCGCGACTCCCCCGACGATGATTTCGACCAGTTGTTGTTGTTTTTCTCTCTCTTTACGTCCACACATAAATAATGTACTAATGTCCGAGTAGAGCCTTATGAAATTACAATATTTGCCGCTGCTTCGAGGTCAATTGACGGAGGTGATCCATCTGAGCTAACACCGTTTTACTCGGCGAGGGTTTGTTCTCCTTGCGGATCACGCACGAAAGAGCGAGGTAGAGACGAGAGGTAAAGAAAAAGGCGCATTGCCATATTGTGGAACGTGTATCGTTCTGTCGGTCAAACCATACGTCCGAATCTGAAATCTCAATCTGAATCTCGAAATATGCCGAGCGTGCCAGAGAAGGAGACGTACGCGTATAATATGCAGACGCGTGTCGAGATCTGTATAACAAACGACTATACGGCCGGCCACAAGGTACATATACGGGCGAGCCGCAGTGTATAGCAGTTATCCTCGCTGATGATCAAGTGCCGTGGCGAGTGTGTAGCTAGGAATTAAAACATCATTACGAATTGGTGGAGTATAAAGGCGAAGTGTAGCAGTGCAGCCGTACACGCGCAGCGCTGTCGTGTCGTCGACGCGTCGAATGTAGATCGCATAACTGTATAACAGATCTGGATAGAGTATATATATGGGCGCACACGTGCCCGCCGCTGCGCCGGGGCAATTGTTTAGCTTTAGGGAACGTAACTCGCGCGAATCGCTTCTGGGGCCGTTTCCTTTTCCTGTCAACGGAGCAGCACACGCCCCCGTGGACGCAGGGGCTATAGCTCTCGACTCTCTCTCTCTCTCTCTGGCCATTAGAATATCGCGATGGAATGCGTCTGTATAGAGCGCGCGCGCGCGCGCGGCTACTGCTATTGCTCAGCGATCGGCTCATCGGCCCTCGAATAGCAGTTCGTCATCTTTTTCTCTCTCGCTCAGCGCGAGCACGGAACTGGTGCTCTCTTTGCATCGCGCGCGCGCGTTTGTGTGAATACCTGTGCACGTGCCCGTTAAATCAGTTGGAAACTGCGGCTACGTGATGCGAAAACGATAGGTTTTGTCGGTTCTCTCTCTCTCTCTCTCTCTCTCTCTCTCTCTCTCTGCCCCCCCTCCCCTCTCTTTCTCTTCCACATAGACGCACGTGCACCAGTCAAAGATTCAAAACGGCCCCGCGCCAAGAATTCAATATCAATGGACGCCGCTACACGTGCGCTCCCCTGAACCAACTCTTTTCCTCATCGGGCAAACTTGCTGCGCGCTGGCTCTCGCCGCACTGGCCTGATATCTCTCGTACGTTTGCTCCCCTCCGCGCGCGCGCGCGCGCGCTCGCCTCGATATTAGCCTAATAACAGTGTAATAAGCTCAGGATAATATGGTCAAACTAGATCTGGCTCGCTCGACCAGGTGAATGTGCCGAGTAGAAATTATAATAACTATATATACATACGTATCCGCGTGCGCGTGTGCAGGATATGAGTAGCGGAAATTCAGAACTGCAGCTCGTTATACGACTGGGCAAATTTGGAGAAGTTTGCCTGTAACTCGAAGGGATTACACGCGGAGCTTTTAGTTCGCGTTAATAATTACCGATCCAATGAATGGGAGCTAGCTGCTGCTGCTGCCGCTGCCGCCGCCGCTGCTATACTGCGACTACTGGTTGAAAAGTTATTCGAAAACAAACCGCAAAGGGGACTACTCGAGTTGCCGAGTGCGGGCGCGGTACACGTCGAGAGGAAAGAGCAGCAGCTGTAAGCAAGAGAGTTGGCCGAGCGCGCGATTAAATCTGAACTTTGAATTATCTGACCGGGCTTTTATAACTTGTTGCCAGATAATCCGTTTGGCTTTATAGCCGGCAAAGGACACTTCTTCCAACGGCTTTTTATATACGGAAGCAGCAGCGGCACCAGCACACCCAGTAGCCGACGCCCCCCCCCCCCCACCCCACGCTCTCCTACACACTCGCGCGCACACACAACCACACCCACACGTGTGTATACGTATAGGATTTTATTTGAGTTTTACAAGCGAGCGAGATCCGCTTTTACGATGAGGGCATATACACCTCGCAACTCTGACGTATATATTGCGTTGCCAGCGATACTTACACGCCAGTGCGCAAAGAAAAACGCGCTCGCCCTACTGCACACCTTCCATTCGCGCAGTTGCTTTAATGGCATCTCACGATAAGTTAACGATCTTTCTTTTTATTCCTCCCTCCCCCCTCGTTTTTTTTTGTTTCGTTCTTCAGAGCAACGAGTGGGAGATACGCTTCTTGCGCGATTATTACGCTGCGGGTCAGTCGCGTGAAAATGCAATTATTATACGCGCGCTGTCGTCGCATCGCTTTCTGTCTGCAGGCGATGGGATTCCCAATATAATACGTAATAGATCGAGGTTGCTTTCTCTCTCTCTCTCTCTCCCGCACTCGTGACTGCAGCAGCGGATTATTTGCGCGTAGCGAGAAGATAGTTATAGAGGGCGAGTAGCAGGATGAATTTCCGAGCGCGAAAAGTCAGCTTTTACGAAGACGCATGAGGCTCCCCTTTTATCCAGTGGACTTAGCTGGGCGCACGTGGCTGAAACGAGAGCGACATAAATCTCGTGCAGAAGCGTTGCCTCAACATAATGTGCATTCGTTCTCTCTCTCTCTCTCTCTCTCTCTCTCCTATCCCTTTGGCTCTTTGCTCGGCGCTTTCTGCTCCTCTTTATCGCGCGCGTGTGTGTGCGCGGGGACGGCGATCGTGAAAGGCCGCAAAAAAAGCGTGCGCGCGGGGAAGAAGCCTTGGCGTTATTTAATTAAAATTACGCTCGCGCCGACGCGCGCCCTGTCTGCGTGGCAAACGATCCTGTCCCGTAAATATTTATGTAAAACTTAATTAAGTTGCGCTTTTGAGGGAGAAAAAAGCCGTCGCGCGCCTGCGCGTGCACTTTGACAACTATGCGCGCCCGCGCGCTTTGCCGAAGTTTACGCAACAGTTTAACGAAAGACTGAGAGAGAGAGAGAGAGAGAGAGAGAGCGAGGGGAGGGGGAGAGAGAGAGACGCGGCTCATAGAAAAAAAAGATTTAAAAGAGAAAAGGCCTCTCGCGCGCAGAAAGAAAGAGAGGGAGAGAGAGAGCACGCAGTGTTTCGCGTTTTTTATGCGAGTCGGGCTCGCATAATGGTACGACGTGCAGAGCTGGCTTTTTTCGCTTTGAGCCGCGCTGCAGGCCAGACAGCGCACATTTCTGCACGGCTACGCTACTCGCGAGCTCGGGAAAAAAAGGTAAACCTGCTGAAAACTTGCGGTGAAAGGCCCACGCGCGCGCGATAAAGGAGCCGCGCGGCGGTGAAGAGAGAGAGAGAGAGAGAGAGAGAGAGAGAGAGAGAGAGAGAGAGGGAGAGGGAGAGAAAAAAACAGGCGGAGAGGGATGTTGCTCCCCAGCGTTGCGCCGACACTCGTTAGACGCCGTCGCCGTGACTATAGTGCGGAGGGTCCAGCAGCAACAGCAGCGGCGGCGGCGGCGGCGGCGGCGACGGCAGCAGCAGCAGCAGCAGCAGCTTCTACTATATAACTCCTCCAGACGACGACGACAGTTTCGGAACGGAGTGGTAGTGACGTGGCAGTATGTTACGTCTTTTTAAGCTCTTCGCTCGCTGCCGCCGGCGGGGCTTGCACGGTTTGCAAATATTCAAATGGCTTCGCTAATGGAGTCCTCCTCCTCCGTCTCTCTCTCTCTCTCTCTCTCTCTCTCGCTCTCTCTAACTCTCTCTTTCTCTGCACGTGGTCTCTTGCATCAAAGTGCTGTGGGGCGCAAGGAGAGCGGAGGGGGGGGGGGCAAGCGAGCTAGTAAGGAGCATCTATCTTGTGGAGCCAGCCAACGTAAACGCCGCAGAGCAGCCGAAAATTACGGACTAACGGAAAGTCCCTCTCGTTCTTTCTCTCTTTTCGCGAGCGCGAACCTTCCTTTACCACTCCGCCTGCCCGCCTCCTCTATATACTATACTACGTACGTTATACTGCACTTTCTCGACCTCCTCTCTCTCTCTCTCTCTCTTTCAACTCTCTCTTTCGTCCTTTCGACCTTTTCTATACCGTGTACACATATGCCCACACACACACACACACACACACACACACACACCCGCGATCCTTTCCACCAGAGGCGTTTGTTATGGAATTGCTTTTATCTTAGACACACTGTGTTTCCCTTTGCTCCACTGAGTTCTTACTCTTTCTACCTCCCCCCCCCCTCTCTCTCGAGCGTGCCGACTTTACTACTGCGTCAAGTTTGCAAAGATACCGGGAAAACGCTCGGCTGCATCAGAAAGGTCAGGGAGTAATAAAGTCAAGTTTTCGAAAACTCTCGCCGCCCCCTTTTCCGGCTATTCCTTCTCGTTCCTCTTCTCTCTCTCTCTCTCTCTCTCTCTCTCTCTCTCCTCTCTCTCTCTCTCTCTCTCTCTCTCTCTCTCTCTCTCTCTCTCGGATCTCTTCATCCCGATGCATTTTACACATTGTCGCGTATAACGAAAAAATTTGTGATAATTGCATTCTCGAGTTTGGTTCACGCTCGTCACTGCAGGATATTCGCTAGCATTAGTCACTTTTCCGCAAATTTAATGCAATCTACGAGGAATTCGATTTCACACTTTATTTAACTATTTTTTTATTAACAATGTTTTAATCAAGAACAATGGCCTCGCGTATCGTCAAATTGGACGACCGACCGAAAAACGAATAAAAAGAGCGCGTTGCCTTTTTTTCAAATAAAAAAACTTGATCTATTATGATTCCACTTTTTTTTTATCAAACAAGCAAATTCGTCGTTCCGAATAAATAAACTCGTATTTTTGTTCAACTGTACGAAAACGTAAACAGTGAACCGTCTGTACAGGTCGATTCGCAGAAACAGAGATTGATGTACGAACCGAAATAAAGTGTTTTTCGTATCGCAAATAAAAACAAAATCGAATTTCAAAATCTTCTGAAAAATTCTATTCGAGATGTGGACTCGTCGGTCCGTATCAAAACTCTAGCACTACTCAGATTCTTGGCGAAAAAAAAATTCATACTCCCGGCGAAGAGTAATGCAGTTCCCGTATACTCTCTCGGCAAAGACTAACAGAGTTCGACAGAATTTTCCTTGTTTTCGCGATTACAATCGCGAATGTCAAGGTTTTTGAAAAAAATAGCATACACGAAGAGAACTCGTATAACCGGAAAAATGTCGACTCGAACGCGAGCGTTTTCGCATTGGGACGAATAACAGAAAAGCGAGTTCTACTTCTTAACATTCACTTTGCGAAAAATATCGGGATTTCTACTCTTTGTCGGAAATATGAGCCGTTCGAATCGCGAGTTATTTCGATAAAGATCTTAGCGGTAAAGAACCGACGCAGCTCGCAAATTATATCCATGACGGCTCTCTCGCGAGAGGGTGAACCGCGCGCCGCGAGCCGCGCGTAGAGTATCTTGAAAGAAAAGCCGCAAGAGAGAAAAGCGCGACAATTACAGCGGGACAAGCGCGTGCGTAGAGAGGCACGGATTGTCGTCATCGCCGTTGTCGTCGACGTCGCCGGCTGTTACCATGCAGTGGCAGCAGCAACAGCAACACACAGGCTCTAGACAAAAAGAGGTTCGAAGAGCCGCGCGCGAGAAGTAGGAGGAGGAGGAGGAGGTGGATCGTCGGAGATGCGGTACCGTTAGCAACTCGTGCAAATTCCCTATTTCTCTATGCTCTGCGGGCGGGTGGGATGCAGCAGCAGCAGCAGCAGCAGCAGCGGCAACAGCCAGCAGTGGCATACCGAAAACGGAGCAGCTTCAGTTACTTGTAAAACGATGGGAATTTCGCGGCGCGGCGAGAAAGAGAGCAGACGCTCCGATCTCTTTCTCTCTCTGTTACAGCGGTAATTTTAGTTTACGCTCGGGTAATAAATGCAGCCTCTTCACGCACTCGACACGCGGGCTTCCGCGATCTATATACACCGCGCGAAATAGCGATATAGCCATATATATCCCGGGGAGCAGCAGAGTACGACTTTCATTCCGCGCTAACTGGGAGGAACTGCGCGAACAGCCGCGTGGCACACTGCGTTTTATACGCGATGGAAAAGTGCTTTTCGATGCGTCGATCCTTCTATTCGTCGTCTACTTTCGCCTAATAGACCTCGACTAATGACTTTGCGAGGAATTGCGTCACGCGCGACCTCGGCCCGCGCACCGAGGGGTCAAACGAAAATAAGCATAAGCAGGAGTTGTTGCGCTGCTAGTGCGGCTGGCGGCGGGGAATCGGAAAATAAGAGCTACAACTGCAGCAGCGCATGCGAGAGCCTTTTAGAACACTCGGGCTGATGTTCCTTCTCGTGTGAGCTTTACCGCAAGAGCATAAATTACGTTAATGCAAAGCGTATCGCTGCAGCAGCAGCAGCAGCAGCAGCAGCAGCAACGCCGTCGTGAAAACGAATGGAATGGTTTCACGGCGCGAGGCTAAGTATACGGCTACCGTAAAGGACAGAGGGAGAGAGAGAGAGAGAGAGAGCATCTACAGCAGCGCCGCTGCTTGGACACGATGCTTGTCCGGCAGGTGTTTACCGTTCGACGTCCTTCCTGCCAGCGCCGTGTTGCGCTACGGCGAATACCTCCCGCTACTTTGCACCCATTATTGAGTCGCGCGTGTTTCGGCTATCCCGTATTCCCACCTACGTACTCACGACGACCCGTGTGCGCCTGTGTATACTTATACGTATATATAAATACGAACTGGAATAGCCAGACGAGGATATATTCTCACGCGCGCGCCCGAGTACGCACGATATGTCACTCGATTAGACGCAGTCGTAGGCGATATTACAACTTGATCCAGTTTTATCGTGAGCTTTATCTTCTTACGTAAGTGGACCGCGGGAATACGCGCGGGCCCGAGCTCAGCGCAAACATGCAAATTACCCTCCCGGCGCGCGAATCTGGGATACGGCAATATTTTTTAATTACCGCCAGCCGCGGCGCTAAGCTCTCTTTGCACGGACGTACGTACGTATACGTATATTCCGCTCGCAGACGATGTCTTTATCGAGGAAAACGTCGCTGATAAGCGTTGCGCGGCATAGATTTCTGCGTAGACGGGGGAGCTAAGGCTTATACTCGTGTGCGCGCCTATATACATATGGAAAGTGGGAAGAGGCCGTGCGCGAGGAACTACGTATGGCTAATAGGGGGGTATAAAAATGTCATTTGGTCAACTAAAAACGCATTAGGTTGCGCGCAGCGGCGGTGCTGCCCGCGCACCGCATAGCCGGTAAAACTCGTATGTGGAGTCGGCGCAAGCGGCGCCGTTAACGCAGGCATATAATTAAGATATTATCCAGAATATATATGTCGTACGCTTAATCCGCCCATAAAATCAAGTGGTCTCTCTCTCTCTCTCTCTCTCTCTCTTGCCGCACAGTAGCCGAACGTTAGCGCGCGCGCCAATTCTCAGCCTCGGATCTAGCACGCGCGCCCGCGCGATAAGTCGGGATGAAATAAACAAAGAGAGAGCATACGTATACGTATGTACGATACGTACCGCGCGGCTGCTTGTAGTACCTATATATACTTATAGAGAGAAAGGAGATAAGCGATGTGTACACAGAAGTGAGCACGGGAGAGTAAAGGCGCGGTCCAATTATATGGAGTGTTCTCTCCGTGCGCATACGCGGCGAGAGATGATGATATTCATTGTGTTGTTGTTGTCGCCGATCGCGAGAGAGAGAGAGTGAGAGAGAGAGCGGGGCGGGTGGAGGGGGGGGGGGGAGATAGAGAAGCGCGGACGCAATCAGGCATTTAGCGGCTCTTTACTTCCGAAGCGGCTGCTAAATTGCCAGGGTGTACTCGACGCGAGTCAAAGCGATTACACCGTTCAGTGCTCATCTGTTATGCACACACACGTTGGTATTACGCAGTGGCAGTGCGAGATAGGAGTAAGCGCGTGAGAGGCGTCGGCGACGCGGCGCGCAGTGGTTACTGATTATCAGGAATGCACTTGCCTACATGATTTAACGGGAGAACCGCATCAGATTATACGCATGTTGACAAAGTGACGGACAGCAGGCAGCGGCAGCAACGTCGCAGTAGCCGGCGAATCCTGGCTGATCGCCCGCTAATCCCAGTGGATCAGAGAGAGGCGTCCCCCTCTCTCTCTCTCTCTCGCCGTTCTCATATCTGCGCGCTTCGGCTTGCTTTCCTATCCGATGTACTACCTATGCAGTATGCATGGATCACGCGGAGTAGCGCGCTCTGGCTATAGGGTTACCGTGTCGTGACCCTCTTCGCGAAAACCGCACTTACACTCCTTACGCTCCCGCGCGTCCTGCGGCCCTAAAGGACCTTTCACTCTTATCCCTCCACTACGTGCATGTTGGCCAGAAACATCTCTCTTTCTCTATACACATGAATCTCCCTCCGCTCCCGCTGCTGCTGCTGCTGCTGCTGCTGCTGCTGCTGCTTTGCATCTTTCTTCCAGCAGCGCATCAAATAAACATTCCGCAAAGCATCTCTCGAGTGCTCCAGTTCTCCCCCGGCGCGTAGCAGCTCTTTCACTTTTTAACCTTCCGATATTCTGATGATGCAGCAGCTTCATCTGCGCTACCCTTTGATGTGTCAATCAATTGGGATCGTGAAATTCGACAAAAGAGAGAGATGACGCGCTTCTGATGCTGCCACCACTGCTACTGCTACCGCATCAGCGTGCGCGTGTATGCCTTTGATGCTGATTGCGTATACGTCTTATTTCGCGAGAGCCAGAAAAAAAGGGATCCACGACTTTCAAACGCTTGGCCTGTCCGCCCTCTCCTGACGCTGCAATATTCAAACATTCATCTGCACATGTCTAGCCGCGTGTGCAATTACTTTTTTTCGCTCTCGCGCATGCAGGGCAAGTATAATACCATGATCCAAACGCACACTGAATATTGAAAACTAATCCATTTTCCATTAATTAATTGATCATGCATATTCTTGCGTGGAGTGGCTTGTTTATCGAATGTAATTCAGTGATGGCCACGAGGCTTCTCTTATATTGGGAATAAAATAGCGAGAATAAAATTGAAATTACAAATGTGAATTAATAAGGCGGAAAATTGCGTCACATGCGGCAAGCAAAAATGGGAGTAATGATATTGCAGGCGGGGAGCGCGGCTGCTGGTTCGCAAATTAGCGGCAGCAGCAGCAGCAGCAGTAGCAGAACAGTAGCTGGGAGGAACGTTATATTTCCCGAGACAGCAGTATAGCTGAGCACGGCGGGGCGGAAGGGGTCAGGCTAATGTTCATATAAAAATTATTCGCAATGAGAGAAAAAGCGTCGTCTCTCGCTCCCCCCCGTTTAAGTGTGCTCTTTATGAAATTTTTCCATTCTTCGCGAGAGGCAACACGTATAGCACGTCAGAGTGTCTCGAGTGTCGCGCGCCCGGCGCGCTGGGCCACGCTAGCCACAGTTAATTCGCCCGGCCATTTTTCGCGCGCAGCCAAAAGGTGGAGAGCGACGTCGAGAGAGAGAGAGAGAGAGAGAGAGAGAGAGAGAGAGAGAGAACGGTGTATTTCTATATGCGTCGTTGCGACCACGTGCTAATTACGTGGCTGCGCTGACAAAAAAAATTGGATTAAACTGGAAAATCCGCAGCTCTCTCGCCCCTGGTGTTCCGTGCGCGAGCAAGCGCGCGCGAAGAGACACAAAGACGCTTGTATAGGTGCGGCTTAAGCGGTCTTGGATGCAGCGCAGCGGCAGCAGTTCTGGCGACAGAGACGGAGAGCGCGCCGTAATTGCTTTTCCGGGTAAACAGGCGTGCGTTCTCTCTCTCTCTCTCTCTCTCTCTCCGTCTCTCGCTCCCTCATTCGCTGTTGGTCCGTGAGCGCGCGCGAGCGAGAGCGAAAGCGAAACCGAGTGGCTAAAGTAACCACGTAACGCGGCCGCGGCGGCTTCTATGCGCCACTGCACGTATCAAACTTTGTTTTGTCGCAGGAGTCGTTTGCCACACGGCGTAACTTACCGTTGTGTTTGCTAAACGCAGTTATGCACTGTGTGCAAGAGAGAGAGAGAGAGAGAGAGAGAAAGGTACTTCTGAAGCTTGTCGCCCCCATCCCATATCCTCTCTCCCGACTGCTTGTCTTCTTCGCAAAAACTCGCTCGCCTGCACACATTCTCTCTACAATGTATGCGCATGCACCTGTAGTATTATATATTCTCTATTTCTTTACGCTGCACGAGATCTACTCGGGAAGATTAGCAGGGACGCAGAAGTGTATGCGTGTGTACTGTGTATACGTGTGCGCGCAATGTATATGTAAGCTTTAGCGTATCACGTGCTGTGTGTGTAGAACGCTCGATTTAGCCTGGAGTGCAGCGAGAAATTCCGTGGAGGAGAGGATAAATCCGATCCCGCCAGTTCCTTCATCAATCACGATCGAGCCAGCGCGCAGACGAATACACACCAACTCGGAGAGAGAGAGAGAGAGAGAGAGAGAGAGTTTTTCGTGCGGGGAAAAAGCTCTCGTTCGTCCTCTCGCTCTTCCTCTCTCATCCTCGCTCTCTGGCCCACATCAAAGATTTAGAGACCGGTAAATATGCGCTGTTTATCTGGAAATTAAGTGAAATCAAGGCGCGCATCTCTGGCGCGCATTGGCGTCATCGTTTCGCATTTTTGCAGGAACACTTTTCCAGCGATAAACCATGCAAACGACTCAGCGACCCGCTATCGTCCCAAGTTTCAGCGGAGTCTGGGAGGTGCAGCCAAAGCTAGCGTCACGAGTCGAAGAAGAAGAAGAGGAGGAGGAGGAGGAAGAGGAGGAAGAAGGAGCAGAAGGAGAGAATGCAGTTTTGAGCATGAGTCTGGCGGACTGGCTGCTATTGATTCCCGATTACGACGGCTGCCCGGCGCTGTTCGAGGCTTTCGCCGCGGCAACGCGCTACGTCGCCTCGGAACTCGGTCCCAGCCGGCAGCGCGCACTTTTACTGGCTCTGGGTCCGAAATTGCACGGCCCCGCCCGCGCCTCGTTCGCCCACAGGCTGCACCGGCACGAGTCGACCGAGCAGCTTTTGGCGGGGCTGCGAGCCCAGTTCTGCGGCAGCGGCAGCGAGAGCCTACTGTTCGAGGAGCTCGGCCGCGCGCGTCAGCACGCGGGCGAACGACTCTGGGAGTTCGGGGCGAGGCTGGACCGGCTGGTCAGCCAGCTCCGCTGCATCTACGAGGAGGAGTCCGACCAGCATTTGCTCGCGAACATGGCACTCGCGAGCTTTCGCCGTGGGCTTTACAGCTCGGAACTGGAGGCGCGACTAGGCGCCTCGGAGCCTAAGAACCTGGGGGAGGCCGTGGGTCTGGCCATTGCCATCGATAACGGACTGCGAATCAGGGACAGATTCATCAGACGGATGTACGAGCCGGCGAAGAAGAAGCGTCGATATCCATGAGATTTCGTGTATTATTGTAGCAATAAACGCATGTTTCTGTTGTTTAACCGACATTATTAAAGCTGCGAGTTTTCAATGAAATTCCCATCAGCGGACGAGGGAGAGAGAAAGAGAGAGAGAGAGAGAGAGAGAGAGAGGCGAAGACGGATCCGGGAGGAAAGTTTTCCACGGCGCGTAGACGCGGTACGAATGTAAATTTGCGTCATCGATCCTAGTGACGTTGGCGGCCGAAGTTTGCCTCTTCCTCTCTCTCTCTCTCTCTCTTACTCTCCGGTATTATCGCGGGACGAGCGGCGGCGCTTCTCTCCTCCGCAGTAGCAGCAGCAGCAGCAGCAGCAGCAGCGAGATAATGCCTGAGACGCGAGATCGAGGGGTTACTAACCAGTAACCGTCTTTTATAGTCGGCCCCGAATAATTCTCGAATTGATTTTACTCGGCGAGCGCAGCGAATACATCGGGGCTTTACGAGATTAAATATTTAACTTGCTCGCGCGCGCCACTTGGCCGGATCCCTAACGAATTTATACGTTTTGCACGGAGCAGCCGGCCCCGCCGCCGCCGCCGCTATATAGTGTTCCAATGAATCTCGAGCTGCATGCGCCGCCGCAGAGCAGCCGCGCGCGGATTTTCTCGTACTTTGATAAACGACTGCGGCTCGAGTGTCTTGTACATAAAGCCCCGACGCACGAGGGGGAGCAATGAATAGAAAAGTGTACGCGGCCGCCCGAGAGCTGGGAATTTCATTAGGCGTGTGCGCCGCGCGTTTCCGCGGTATCGGGCCGAGTGGCTGCCGCGCAGCTCGACGTCGAGAGTGTTTACACGGCAGATGACGATAATGATACAGTAATGCAACCACTCGACCGACGGCGGTGGCGGCGGCGTACTCTCTCCTATACACACAGATGCGAGAGAGAGAGAGAGAGAGAGCAGAGGATAGAGAATGTAAAAGGCGCGTGCCGGCTGCTGTTCAGGCTGTTCTTCCTCCCTGCACGCACTCGACACGCCATGTCCCGCGTGATGGATCTTCCCTCAGGATTCCCGACTCGTTTGATGCATAAAACATAAAACAGGATCTCTCGCTCTTGCTCTCTCTCTCTCTCCTCTTTGCAAATCCCGCGCGCGACGAGCGCCGAGCTCTCTTCTTTGTAAACAATTTGCTCGTCGAGCGACATATACACACGAGAGAGCTTTCTTCTCATTACAGGCGTATATATCAAGTGTCTGCGCGCGCTTGTCGCGGACGCAATTAAACGAGCGCGCGCACCTCTATGTAAAATCTATGAGCGACGCAATGGCTTCGCGATAAAAGAGTGTGTGTGCGCGTGTGTGCGTACATATATAGGCGGAAGAGAGCCGGAGAGAGAGAGAGAGAGAGAGAGAGAGAGAGAGAGCCGGGCATTATGCGACTGGAGAGATACGCAAGTTCTTGACGTCACCTAGCCTCGGGGCCAAGGCATTAGAACACGCTCGCGAGTCTCGAGCTTTGTGTCTTATCGCTCGCCTACTATATCCTCTCTCCTCCCTCTGGAGTAAAGCAGGAGTAAAGTTATGTATGACATATGTGCATACTGCATACGTAGCCGCGCGTATACGCGTAGACGAGAGAGCTGCGGCTTGAAAGAGCGGAAAAAAGCTGGGGTACTGCACAAGTATATAAGCAATTCTTATACAGGGAGTCTCGCGGTAGCTGAACCGGCTGGGAGAGCAAGTCTAGAGAGGCGGCGGCACGTGACTTTTCAGCCGGTTCTCGCGCGCTCCATAGTGTACATCTAAGAGGAAGATAGTCGGCTTTGATATGGGGAATCGAGGTCAGAGGTGAAACGGCGATCCGAATGGCTTTAACGAATCTTGATTAGGCACTCGGTGCGAGAGAGAGAGAGAGAGAGAGAGAGAGAGCTCCTGAGAATGTGCAGTACGGTTAGGCTGCACGATCCTTTTTTCCTTCGCCTATACTCAGCTATATTTCACCTCGACTACATACACTACGTGTGTATATATATAAACGCGTTTATGCAGGCGCTCTCGCGACGACTGATAGCGTCAGCTTAACTTGTATTAATTTATGGCGCGCGATCGCGGTATGCATGTATGTACCTATAAAGCGCGCGCATATATAGTACATGCGCCCGATCCTCCGGCGCGCGGCGTCTATATTGCCATGGCTTCCTCTTTCGCTCTCTCTCTCTCTCTCTCTCTAGAAGCTGCTTAGTGGGCGGGGAAAAAGGGATTTTATTTTGATAGCCCGCAGAGTTTTGGGAGTAAAAATCGACGAGCCTTCGGGAAACAGCTTCGGCTTTTTCGCAGTTGCATTAGAGTTGAATGGAGTTTCGGGGAGAAAGAGTTAGAGCGCGGGGGCTGTGCGCGCGCTGCGCCGTACGTATAGCCTGGACGCGGAAAGCTCGCTCGCGGGAAAGTAGAATGCAGCAGATCCAGCATAATAATAAGCGTGTTCCAATTCGCTTATTCTGCAAGATCGCGGCGGTCTGCCGGCGCGGTGCAATTGAAAAACTTGGCTCCATTAGTGGGGGAGTTTCGCAATCGAGTATACGGCCCCCGCGCGACTATATAGCGAGTCTCCAACAGCTTTTTCTCCGCGACCCGCTAATTTTATCAGGCGCAATCTGATAGTCGTCGCCGTCGTCCTCGCTATACTCGTCGTTCCTGCGCGCTGCTGCACGAGTCGCGCGCGCCGCTCGCGATACGCTCGGGAAACGACATCGTTGCGGGAGCGCGAGCCGGGAGAGAGAGCCAGGAATTGCTATCGGCTCGTTGAATTTATCGACGCGACGCCAGCTTAGCAAGGGGGCTAACGGTGAGAGAGCGGCGACCTGTGCCGCAGCTCTGTGTCGCGCGCTGGGCGACACGCAAATAGCTGCCGCTACGCAGAGCGCCGCATGAATGTGTGATATGTACAAGAGTGTACATAAATGGAGGTGGATAATTTTTACAAGCGACGAGGCAGAGAGCGCGGCCTCGTCTTCGCTCCGCGACTGCACGCGATATTATTCCATCAGCCCTAACAATAGCAGCGCGAGTTTTCTTTTCATCAAGCTCTCGATTTGGATTTTAAGTGGGTACACAGCACTGTGGCCTGACTAATCTTCCCCCCTCCTCCCTGTCTTTGTTCAATCAAGCGCGAAAAAGCTTTGCCGCGGCCGATGGAAGGAAAATAGCGCGATCGACTAGCGGCTTTTAATTATCCAGCCGCGGCTTGGAAATGGGGTGGGGGGGGGGGGGAAGGACACGCGGCGCAGGGACCAGAGGGTGCGTGTCTGCGGGCAGTATCGAGCGCAGGCACGGCGGCATCTAAAATTATAAATTAGCCCAGCTGCCGCAGCGCCAGCGCGAATATAGAGGAGTGTAGAGCGGCGTTGCGGTAGTATAGGTCCTGACATGAGGCAGTGCAGAGAGCGCGCGCGGCGCGAGATAGAGTGCACACAAGCGAGCGACAGAGTCAGCATTACGAGCTGCCGGCATTCCGGTGGCGGCGCACTGCTGTGTTGCTGCCGCTGCAGCCCCGATGAATATGGATAGGAGAGAGAGAGAGAGAGAGAGAGAGAGAGAGAGCGCCGGAGGCTTCCGCGGATCCTGTTTTGCGGGACATCGGTCTGTCACGCGAGCCCGAGTTACGAGTGTTTCCGATGATAACCCCGTTAAGCGCGAGCATTGCCAGCCGCCGCCGCCGCCACCGTTGCACAGACACTGTACAGCGCGTCGCGCGCGACGTACCAAATAAGACGGCTCTATATAGACTCGCCGCGACGCGGATCCAACAGTAGCGCACTATTTCAAGAAACTCCACAGGTTATCAGGCTGATATAGAAAACGCGGGGGCGTATTACCGCCCGCTCGTCCGATTCGAATAAATCACGCGGCGGGGAGCGCTTCACTATCCGGAAACTCTCTCCTCTCTCTCGCTCGCTCCCTGCTAATCGTACTATATTCCTCTCGCGCCCTCACCTTAATTCGTTATATACGAGCTCGCGCGATATACCGCATCAGGAAAAAGCATCGATTTCGAGCGCCTCTGCGACACGCGCATTAAATTCCCTCTCGCTCCTTTTTTCTCGCGCCGTCGCGCGCGCCAGCTCGTCTCGCGCGTACGCGCGCGGCGACGGCAATTGGCGATTTCGCGCTCAGCATCTTTTTGTAAAGCGACGAGAGGATGGGAGGGGGAGGCGACGAGGAAAAACAGCGACTCGCGCGTACATATACACAAACAGCGATCCGGCGCGCAGCATAGTCGATATTAGCCGATTCCGCCGAGTGCAGCGCATATATATATACGCAGACATCGAGGCTGATGCGCGCAAACGCATATATATACACGGGCACGTTTACATATTGATTGCGCGTGCGAGCATAAAACGACAACGGGCCGGAAATACGTCTCTCGTTCTCTCTCGATATGACGCTGGCGTCGGCTGCCGCCGCTGCTTTTGCTATACTATACGTCGGGATGGGCGAGTCGTATATATTGCGCGCACCGAGTCACGTCTTCGTCCCACATACACACATCACGCCGGCATCGGATATATACCGTTGGATACAGGTACCTAATTTTCTTCGAGCCTCGCATAATAAATGCCGCAAAGTGCAAGAAGCCGCCGCCGCCGCCGCCACGTGCTCTACTCATGCAGACATATGCATCACACGTGCCTCGGCTTATTCCTCAAAAACAAAATTCTATAATATAATGGAATAGAAGAAGCGAATAATGCATTAGTGCAGCGTGATGTGCGCGCGCATTGCGCGTCTGTTACGTCAGAGAGAGAGAGAGAGAGAGAAAGAGAGAGCTATAGAGCCTGCAAGGAAGCGAAGGAGAAGAGAAATAAAGGAGCGAAGGGATATTCGAGCAGTCGCGTGGCCAAACTGGTTTTTAAAAGAGAGCTACCGCCGCTGACGCCGGTATAATTATTAATGATTTCGTCGTGGTTATAAGAACGCATCCTGTTGCCGGTTAAGTCGAGAGATTTACGACGAAAAACAAATGGGGACACGAATTTCTGATATCGGCCGCGCGGCAGCGCGCGCAGACGAGTTTTATTTTGTGAGTGTGAGAGAGAGAGAGAGAGAGAGAGAGATAGAGCGAGCGCACATATATCGTCTGGAGTGTGTATCAACTTACAGGCTCGCCGCGCTATCTACCTTTTAATCAATCTTCTCGTGTCTGTGAGTGTCCGTGCTTATGGCTCTTTTTCTGTTTACAGGTATGTTCGATCGATATTAATTGACTGATCCCGACTTGAATGTAAATCCGGTGAGTTGGATAATTGATTCCTCTGATAAACATTATGAAGGCTATATTCCACGCAACACGCGACCACTTTATTAACTGCCCCGATTAGATACGTCCTCCATCAGCGTATGTGTGTACAGTTCCGTATAGGCGCTGCGCATATACACAGCAAGTCTCACGCGCCCGGCAAATGCTGATGAAACTTTTCCATTTTTCAAATCTCCCCGCATAAATTGCGCACAATGAAGCGCTTTGAGATTTCCCGTAAACAAGCCAAAGCGAGAGATGTAGAGTTATTATGCGTTTCCGCGATGGAATTCGAAGATAGCTCGAGCTCGTAACGAGCGAGTGTGCGCGAGCGCTGTCACTGTGATTGTTCGCTTTTGAATAAGTAATAAGTCTCCGCGCGGTAAGCCGGGCAGATAAAGCCGCGCGGACGATCCTTGGGAGAGAGAGAGAGAGAGAGAGAGAGAGAGAGAGAGAGAGAGAAAAGGAAGTGTAGCGCGAGGAGGAGGAGGTAAAGCTAACGGATTTCATTCGCGCAATATTAAAGTGTTTAATGAACGGTAATTAATTAGCCCCCTCCGCCCCGGTCTCGCGCTGCAAAGGTCGAGGCTTTACGCGCGAGCGCGACGTTGTGTTGCTGTTGCCGCCGCCGCCGCCGCTGCTCCTCCTCCGCTGGAGCTGCAGTCAGGCATCCGTCTTGGAGAATTCCTTCCCTCGTGAGAAATAAAGGCAAAGCCCAGGCTCGGAAAGAGATGTTTATAGCTCCTGGCGGGAAAATCTAGCGGGCCGACGGCGGCGTCGGCGTCGGCGTCGGCGTCGGTGGCGGCGGCGGCGGCAGCAGCAGCGGCGGCTTTCAGCTGCGCGAGAAAGAGAAAGAGCTTCAGTTAACCCAGTTAGAATCTTTTTTCTCATTCCGCGAATCCGATTACTAGACTTCCGTAAATCACGTTCCGCAGGGAGAGCGACTATTGATTAAACATTCTTCTTTCGTTATTTCAACAAGGCGCGCGCATTCCTAATTATACCTTTCTTTTTCCTTTCCCATCGGGAGCTGCGGCCAGCCGCACGCTTTTCTTTCCTTCAAACTTACGAACCTGCAGCAGCAGAGAAGGAGAGAGAGCCTGTAAATGCCATCGACTCGATAAGTACATCTGCTCGACATTCAGATTTCAATCATCAATCCCGTCGTTTGCAAATTTCCCGCCAACTCCGTTGCAGCCTCATTCAGCATTCAGCATACTCTCAGCAGAATTTCTCCTCAAACTTTATGCTTTGCGCCAAGTGAAGAGGCTTTGTAACAGTCAAATTTTAAGCTTCGCTCAATCGCTCCAGAAACGTATTTCGAGCTGTTCGGAATTCGGATTTCGCGATGGCTCAAATATTTATTTTACACTTTACTTCGGAAACTCTAACTTCAATTTTAACTGGTCAAATAGCATTTTTTTGCCCCAGTACACGGGCAGGAAATAGTTTTCGAATCTCGTCCAGGCGATTTTGTTTCACGGCGAATTTACAGCCAAGTTTTTTTTTTTTTTTTAATGAATTCCTTCGAGCTTTAAAATTTAATTTTTCAAATTAATTAACATACACGTAGAGATATTAAATTAATTAACTTGAACGAAGCTTGAATGAGCTACGCAGCGCATTTCCAGGATTGGAAAATTAACTGCCTCGGAAAAAAAAACTGAATATTGAATGGAACAATCGACTTCAAAGGGAATTCATGGAACAATCATTATTATCGAGAGAGAGAGTAACGGAAGATTTAGCAAAAAGTAAACTGCACGTCAAATTGACACTTGAACGATATACTCTTTGTCGATCGGTTTTTTATCGACGAGTGTACGCGCGCGTGAGGGGGGGGGGGAGAGAGAAAGAGAGAGTAACATGCAGTCGGGAAAATAGTGCCTATGAGTCAGTGGGTCGCTATATTTTTTTAGCGATAAGCGATAAGCTTTTATCCCCGTAGCGGCGGTGGCGGCGGCGGCGGCGGCGGCGCTACCGGTGATATAGTGTATCGTGCGCCAAGTAAACGGTAGTTTCGAGAACTTGTAGCCCGCCGGTGAGCGGAGACGACCCACCGCGGCGAGGGAGAGGCTCCTTTATCCCGAAAAACTGGCCGTTGAGAAAAGAAGAGAAGGCCAGATATATCGCGGAAGTAGTCGTCGAAAAGTTGAGCCGCTCTCTCGGAATATCGTCAAGCTTCGGTGGACTTTGAAAAATACTGCATAAAAAATTGGGGAGAGAAATTTTTTGCCCACGATATATAGCTCTCTCTCTCTCTCTCTCTCTCTCTCTCTCTCTCTCTCTTCCGGAGTCGGAGAGTGCCTGACTTTTCTCGTCTCGCGCGTTAGGGGTGGATGCTCGCGCTTATCCTCGCGCTGTATAGAGCAAAGGTCAGCGCGAGAGCTGTATAGCCAAGGTATATATGGCTCTGGGAGAAAAAGGCCATTGTCTCAAGAGGGAAAAGCTCGTGAGTGGCAAATCCTCCGGCGCTAGTTGGCAAGATAGAGAGTGAGATAGAGGTACGTAGAGGAGAGAGAGAGAGTGAGAGAGCGCGCGAGAAAGCTGGCGTTGGACGAGCTTGAAATGTCGTTAATCACGCGGCAGGATTCGGTATCGAGTTTCATCCCCCGTTTGCACGAGCCGAGCCAGTCCAGCGAGCGAGCGAGCGTCAGGCTGCAGCCGCATTTATACTCGGCAGTCCAACTCACTCCGCGGAGGTCCGTGCAACCTCCGTAAATTCTCGCCTGCCTCTCGGCTCTCTTCTTAGTCTCTCTGCAGACTCAGTATGACGGAGGCAGCAGAAGCGAGATGTCGAGCAGCGAGGCGAACTTGTTAAGTGTCGGCCAATATTCCCGCGAGAACAGGCTGATCATTTATTGCTGGCCTTTTTCCCCCCCTTATCCTCGATCCTGCATGTTACGTGGATTTAATTTCCGACTTGGTAAGCCTAGACGGGCAACAGCGTGCTTGCATGGGCAAGCTATGTATAAAATATAAATCGGTTATTTGCCGGCTCTCGAGCTCAATAATACTTTAAGCTTATTTCCGTAAATACGTCCTATTACACGTCGCGCTTGTTTACGATGGCGCTCCGTACAGCAGTCGTCGGTGCGTAAACGACTGTACGTAAGGCGAATAAGCAGATATCTATAAGCGAGTGCAGCGGGAGAGGAAACGAGAGAGAGAGTGAGAGAGAGAGAGAGAGAGAGAGAGAGAGAGAGAGAGAGAGAGAGGAGAAAGAGCGAGAGCGCAGTACATTCATTAGCAATCGCCGAGGGAATTTCTTCCGATTCAATTAATTGCAGAGAATGAGAGAGTGCGATACTCGCATAGCAATTAGCGTCAAAGGAATAATCATGAGGTGCAATCATCGAAATCGATTAAAGACTCATTATGGCGCTTGGATTACGCATCACGTTTCTCGCCGACTCGCGCCGAGCTTACGTTAACAATCGCGATTAATTCTGTCTATTAGCGACGAGGACCAAGCGCGCAAGTACCTATCGAGGCCGCCGTACCAGCAGCAGCAGCAGCAGCAGTGACAGCAGCAGCAGCACCGGCGGCAGCAGCTACGAAGAGAGCCGGAGAGGGAGTCGATATTATACATCGAATTTGCGAGTCACGTACGCTATCGCAATCTCGGGAGAAGCTGGGGAATGCCTGCCACGCGCTCGCCGCCGAGGGGCAGGTCAAGAATGCTTCTTCTTCTGCAACGACGACTCGCGAAGCTATATCCCTTGACGGTGGCGGCGGCGGTGGCGCTGCTCTAAGTATATACGTATGTGTCTATATACTATAGACATATATATATCCATGGCTATATAGGCGAGGATCAAACTTTCGGAAAAATCTCTCTCGACGAGGAGTTCGGGCCGATAATCGAGTCGCCACGCGAGCAAGTCGTGTGCGTATATAATAACAATACAAGCTCGTTCGCGCCTCGGCACACGATTACCCGGCGCGGAGAATGATTGCCGATGGAGAGACAGAGAGAAAGAGAAAAAGAATCAGGGAAAGCGACGAGTGAATAAAAAAAAAAAAGCAGAGATTGATCGATGCCGCTTATTAATCCGAGCGAGTATTAGTGCCGGGCAAAGGCGACGAAGGACATCAATCAAGAAGGGTCGAAAGAAGCAGAGGAATAAGAAGAATAAAAGGAAGGTGGTCCATATATATATAATATATATATGTATACAATATATACGTGAGTGTATATATATGTATAGAGAGAGAGAAAGGGAGAGAGAGAGAGAGAGTAAGAGAGAGGACGGATCAATGGGCGACTGCTGCCGGCTCCAATTTTATCTGGCGCCGGGGGTCGAAGCTCACTTTTCGGAGCTGCAGCAGCAGCAGCAGCATAGTGACAGAGAGCGAGCGCAAGAAGCGTAGGTAGCAAGGGCGTCGTTATCCGACTAGAGACAGGGCTTTTCAGCTAGCAACGAGTCCCCCCCGACGACGACGACGACGACGACGACGACGACGACGACGACGACGGCGACGGGTACGGCGACGAGGACGACGAGGAAGAGAAGCGCGGCAGCGCGGCCGGCTATAGAAAAGCCGCTTCAGTTGAGAAAATTAAGCTCGCCGCTTGGAATCCCCTGCTCGTATCCTTTCGCACAATGCCTCTCCCGCGCGCTCACGCTGAGCTTCTCTATCTTGCATCCAGTTCGCTTTTAGTCTCATGGACTGCTCGCGTATGGTACGGAGCGCATCGCGCACGTAGTCCTAGTCCTTCCGGGACACCAAGGCTTTCATGTACACGTGACCCGTCGCCTAATAACCTCCGAGACTCGAGCCGCTCTCCGTATACCTGTATAGTGACAGACTCGACTCCCCCCCCTCTCTCTCTCTCTCTCTATGATGCGGCAGCCTGCGTGACGGCCACGACGGCGATGACCAAAGTTATCGACTCTGCGGCCCGTGCGGATCTCAAAAGTGAACTGTTAGTTCACTTGATGCAGCGCTGCAAAGTTTGCCATGTATGTGCAGCGCTGTGTAGAGCTATATACTGCCCACCTGCCTCCCCCTTTCCCTGCAGTGCGGCGCGTACACGTGCTTTTATAATTATACGCACGTGAGACGGCTGATTGCTCCGTCAACGTTTCACGCTCTGCGCGCCGTGTATTTTTATTTTCCTTTTCCTCACGACCTTCGCACGGCTGTAATTGAACGTTCGCGTATTGATAATATACTTTCGAACGCGCAAATTATCTCCCATTAGCGCGCTCTCCGTCAAGTTGCGTGATACTGTCACGGCGGCTAACCCACTGGTGAATATCTCAAGGTCGCCTCTTCCCGTCTGTCTCCGTATCTCTGCGGGCAATAATTAACGCACCGGGGCTGGGAGGAGTCGTATATATCCGCGAGAGCTCGGGCCGATTGTAAAATTATTAACATTCATTACAGCCGGCGCGTCGGAGCTGACAGTTCTCGTGAAGGAAGCGACACGGGGAGGAGGGATGAGAGGATCGCGCGGAGGCTGCACATACATATATTACGAGCGAGAGATTAAGGACGGGGAGGGTCGAGAGCCCAGCGTCGTAAGAGAAGGAGCGAAGACAGCGCATTTTAGCGGCGGCATTTGCTTAATGCGCGCAACAAGAGAGTGAGAGGAGACTCTCGGCTGCGGCGGCGCAGGGCCACGCGGGACACGCTCGAGATCACAGCGGAAACGATTTTCCTTTTGCATTAACGTCCTGTTAAGCGAACGACGTAATCCTGCTAGGGATTCAGCTCGGCAAATACTCGAGAGAGGGGACGAGGAGGGTGAGAGAGAGAGAGAGAGATCCTTTGGCCGGGATATGAGGTTAAGGGGTTTTCGGAGCGCTTTGGACGCTAGTCCTGCAGGAAGGCCGTTAATTTTCGCTTGATCTCGGCGGCATTGCGATCCTCGTTCTCTCTCTCTCTCTCTCTCTCTCTCTCTTGCTACTCTCGCCTATACTCCGCGATGCCTCTGCAGCTCCGCTTTACTGCCAGGCGCCTGCTGGAGGGGCTCGAGTCGAGGGGGCGGCTGCTCGTTGCAACTTACATCGCTAGCTCCTCGCCCCTTTTTCCCCGCTCGCGTTTCATGAAAAAATATCATGTATAAAACAGATGCGCGTGGTTATCAAGATGAAATTAGCTTTTCCTATCCCTCTCTCGCGCAGCCGTTTTTTCAGCAATAATTATCCGCGCTTCCTCTCTCACTCGAGGGCACTCTCGGAAAAAGAGATTGCCTCTCTCGCTCCCTTTGAATTTTCGAGAAAAAACTTTGCCTGTCCGACACGGCGAGTTGCCGCGGCGGCATTTGAAAAATTTAATTAAAACAAAAACAGAAAAAAAATTAAATAAAAAAATGAAGGAGGAAGCTGCATCCAGGCAAACGAATAATTTCATCCGATGCTGCGTTATACGGATTATAATAATATACATTTGAAGCGCGCGGAATTGAATGATGCAAAAGGCGTAATTGAAAGATACATCCGCTTGCATAATAATAAGCGTCGAAATGAAGTGTTTCTAGGTATAACGCTCGTGCGAGAGCGTCAAAGCTCTCGACGAGTGTTGAACGAGGGTGAGTGTCGGACGGGCGTGTTAATGGATGAACGCGTTTGTTGCGCGGCTGAGTTTGAGATAGAGCGCGAGAAGCGGGAGGAGGAGGCGGAGGAGAATGATGCGAGATGTACAGTGTGTGTGCGAGTGTGCGCGCGCGTTGGACGCGAGACAAGCCGGGGGAAAGATATAGGGAAGAGAGAGAGAGAGAGAGCTGCGCTGCTGTTGCGGCAGCTTAATAAATTGCAATCGCCGTAATGACGTTCTCACACCACGAGCCCGAGTCGAGAAAATCCTATGCGATTAAATTATCTGTCATGTGTTTTTCAAACGAGTCGTCTCGTCTATTATACGCTCTCTCTTTCTCTCTCTCTCTCTCTCTCTCTTTCCCTTCGCCAATCGCCGCTGGCACTTATTAACCATGACCTTATTAAGATCGCAGTCTGCGCAATTAATCTTTGCCCAGTCAAACAGCATTATTTTTGCCCCCACCTCCCTTTAGAGTAGGCTGCGCATACACGGAAAAGTGCGAACGCGTTTAGTTTCGGCTTCGATTCCCGCAGAGAGTGAGGAGAGAGAGAGAGAGAGAGACGGGCCGGGATACCTGCGGGAGATTCGAAAATTGCAAAGCTCTGCGTGTCTGGCGCAATGTATTATATCGAGACTTGCACGGCAGGCAGGCAGCCGCATCGCGCTCTGCTGGCCAGTTCCTCGTCCCCTGGGTCATCGAGTCTCTCTCACTCGATGATGCACAAGCGTCCTTTCCAGCATTTCGAGTAGCGCTCTGTGCGCCGCCGCTGCCGCCGCTACTACTGTATGCATCGGTCGTCTCTATCTCCGAGCGTCAAACCAACCGGGCAACCGACGGACTGAGCGAGGGGGAGACCGCGTAACTCGTCGGTAACGCGACAAAGCCATATCCCAGGTGATATCCCATCGGTCGCCGGCTCTTTCGGAGCATACCCTCTCGCCGCTCGCGCTATGTGCAGCAGCAGCAGCAGCGTCTGTGTAGAGCTTCGAGCGCTATGCGCCTATACATCTATACATGTATCGTCCATCAGCCGCGAGAACAATGGAATTACGGTTATTTTTCAAGCAAACCCCAGCATCGCCACCACTGCTGACCAGAGCTATTGCACTAGACGCAATTCATTACACGCCGCTCGAAGAGGAGTGCACGCGTAGACGTATACTGTTGCGGCCCGGCAGCGTACGAGCCAGCGCGCGCGCGCGCGCGAATCAGAAGAGCGATAGAGAAGGAGAGAGAGCCTCTGTATGATTGATTGCCCAGCGCCGATCCGTGGAACTGGCACGTCCCATCTGTCACCAATAAATATCCAATTTCACGTTAGAATGATGTATAAGATATTTTAACCGGCTCTTTTTATCGGGCTCGCACGCGCCTCTCGCCCCCGCTTAATGGCATCATTTATTAAGAAAATAGCCCGCAAGAATATTCCTTCTTGCCTGCGCGGCTCGTCGCGACACGCGCTGCGCTCGCGAAAATCGACCGAATGAAAACTAATAATCGTTCGGCTCGTCCTCCCTTCCACCGCCGCCGCCGCCGCCTCCTCCTCCCACACCTCTATACCCCAAGGCTGCGCGCTGCAGCATATTACAGAAGGAAAGTAATAACGCGCGCGGCGCTACGGGGAGAAAGTGAAAAAAAGGAAAGGAAAAAAATAAAAAAAAATAAAATAAAGAAATTCGCGAAAAGGAAGCTCAGACGAAAGAGAGCAAAGCAACGGCAAGTGTTGCTCTGCGCAGCCGGCTCTGCCGTAACGTAACTCGGAGTCGCGAAAAATATACTTGGAAAATTGCAGCGCGTAAGCTGCAGCTATACGCGAAAGAGAAAATTCCAACTAGAGCGGAAGACGGCGACGACGGCGAGAGAGCGCCGGGCGTTATATATACCGGGGTGCACACACACACGCAAGCGCGCGCGCGCGCAGAGGGGGTAAGAGCGACGTCGTTCTCGGTAAGAGCGCCAGCCGAGATACGAAGGCGCCGCAAGCGAGGAATCTCATGCATTCGCGCGACCGCGGCTTGTGTCCATGCCTCTTTCTTCCCCTAATACCGTCCCTAATGCACGCGCGTCTGCAGAGCCGGAGACTCGCTAATTTCGCCTGGCACCGCGCTGACGCGATCCTCTTGCGTGCGTCGATATACAGCCCCTTAAGTGCACATTAGACTTCGCTCGCAATATATCTGATCAAGCGGCAGCCGCCGCAGCAGCACACCGCGGGCATCCGTTTCTTCCCACGTATTATAAGCGCGCGAATACATTAGGTATATGTGCTCGCGTGGGCTTCTTTACGATTGTATTTATTAATATGTATGCGTACGCGACTTAGGCGGGGGGGAGGGAGGGATTTATCGGAGAAAGCATTTCCCTGGATGATGGCGTCGATTGAGTGATTTAATCGCGGGAAAGAGAGTGAGAGAGAGAGAGAGAGAGAGAGATTTTATTTTGGGTGTGAATTATGGATTCCCCCATCCTATAAAAGACTGATTCGTACGCGCTGACACGATCGCGCGGTAAAAGGTAGACAAGAGAGTTTGGAGCTTGGCGCGGGATCGAGCGCGCGCGGCGGGAGATACCTATGTACACAGATCGGATTTCATCCAGTAAATTAATGCGCATATTTCCGGCGGGCGAAATGCATTTTTACGCGCTTGTAAATGCATCTGGGCGTGGTGTTTGTACGCGCGCGCACGTATAGGTATATAAAGTGTGTGTATATAGAGATAGATGTACGCGGGGGGAAAGTGCGAGTAGTGTGCGGCGAATAAAATGTCACATGGGGATCGAGGAGGCCAGGCTAAGGAAGGGATGAGACGCGCCACGGGAGAGCGATCCGGTAATACAGCCGGCGCTGCCGCTGCTATACTACTGCTACTGCTCTCCTTCGCCGAGCTCCTCCAGAGGACCTCGATCTTTTACTCCCATCCGCGAGATTTATATTTATGGTTCGTTCAGGAGGAAAAGAAAGAGGATAGAGGAGTGCGAGAGAGCAGTAGGGGTGGCGGCTGCTGCTACTACTACTACTACTGCCGCCGTCGCTGCGCGCGCTCACTCTCTTTCCTATCTCTTGCGACGTCGTCGTTCGCCGACCCCGTTTCTTAAGTCCCCTCAAGTCGAATCTCCATTGCTCTTCTGTCGGAATAGCGAGTGCATTTCGCGCCACTGCGACAGCGGTATACGTCGCTGCGCGAAAACGCGAACGAGCGAGTCATATATAATGCAAGCAGTTCGTTTAAATAAAGTCATTACGCAGACGGTCCTTTGTGCGAGAAAAATATACCGGCGGCCACGACGACGGCCAACAGTCGTCGGCATCAATGCGAGAACGCGGCTGCGGCGAATGAGAAAGAGAGAAATTGAAAGAAAACTAGCTGCGCGCGGCAAATGTATGCGCGACCAGATAACGTGCGCGCGCGCTCGCAGACTCTTCCGATCTCCCTTCTCTCTCCCTCTCTGTTGCTTTGAGCAACGAGCATCGTCTTTATTTCTCTTTAATGTTCCCCTATCTGTAGCGAGCTAAGAGAGAGAGAGAGAGAGAGAGAGAGAGAGAGAGAGAAAGAGAAACTGTACAGGGGAGCTCTCTCGAGCGAGCTTAGCATCCGTGACTATCTATGGGATACACGACGGATAATTCAGCGTCACTTAACCGTTCCGCGAACTCGGGATAGGTGACGATGTATATCGTCAATCGGGGGATGTCTCGAGTAAAAAGATCCCGTCTCAATGCACGTGTACACACACACGCGCGCGCGCGCGCTGCATATAGCCGAGCTATGGCTCGCCGAGCAGTTGAGCTCTATTAGAGAGACTCGACTCGTCGTTACCATCAGACTGACCGGACACGCTCACGTGCATCATGAAAACTCGTCGTAGACTCACTTACTTCCTTTCAGCGGCTCGTTGCAGCTCGGTGAGGCTTTATTTTTGCAAGGCGCATACATTGCTCTCTCTCTCTCTCTCTCTCTCTCTCTCTGGCTTGGGGGAAATAAAAAAAAGGAAAAAAAAGGGGGAAAAAACCGGGGAGGAGAGGAAAAAAGAAAACGCTCCCTGCTATTTTTATCGTCACACTTTGCTTTTTCCTTGGTAAGCGCCAAGCAAGAAAGTAAACGACTAAGCGAAATACGCTCGAGAGATTTCGCTAGGAAATCCCCCTTTTACACGTTTCCCACGTTTTCGATGCATGGCTGCTTCCGCGAATACGTAAACTCAAATCCTGCTCGGTCTTTCTCCCGCCATTCGCTCTTTGGCTTTTCATCTCTATCTCTATCTCTATACTCTCTCTCTCCCTCTCTCCCTCGTCTGTCTGTCAACTTCTTTTCTTTTTATCGCGCGACAGACCTGCACGCGCTGCACCGCCGCGATGCTATAGCGGCTGAGAACACGAGTATATATACATGTAGGCAGTGAAATTCTCTCATGAGCCGGTCATTAAATGTACCGTGTGTATATCAATGAGAAAGTACAAACAGTTAGTGATAAGCTTCGCCGAGTGTAAAATAATTCACACTTACTAGAGGCGCTCGAAGCTCGAGAATCGCCGGGAGAATGATTCATATCGAGTCGTAAATCTTGCGATGATTCTCATGCTTTGATGGGATTCAGCGAGTATACTCTATGTATGTATAAGCTGTACAGTTACTCTCGAGTGCCAACATCATGTGTAATGAAAGGCATTAGAGAGAGAGAGAGAGAGAGTTCTACCTTGAAATTGGTAACAAGCCGTTAAAGGAATCGTAATATCTTCCGTAAATCGTTAAAACGGCTCTGCCGCGCAGCTTTCATTGCTTTTAATTAAAAATCATCGACCCGTCCAAACAAAGAATAACTCGACATTTATCCTAAGATTTTTTTTCAAAGAAGAGACGCACCTCTTATCATCCCCGGTGAAAAGCTCGTTTTTAATCTAATTAGAAAAAATTGTCAAAAAGTCGGAGAGACTTGAGACAATACTTTTCACCGATCATTCTTTCACTTTATTCGGTATATCATAAGCGCTTAAGTTCATTCCACGGAAAATCATGTAATTATTATACGCTAGAGATTGCTATCTTCTTATCTGCTGGATGGATCAGACTTGCCAGCGCGGACCATCGACGTTGACTTTATATCTCTTTTTTCCCGTCCTCTGTCCTCCTCGTTCTTTGTTAAATTTAATATCCTTCGCGATCCCCAGGCTAGATTTAAAAAAATTTCCCCGCAGCTGGTAAAAAGACTTTTCATTAGTCCTTTCAGGACGGAAATCGAATCGAATTTCTTAATGTTTAAATCCAACCCCAAGATTTATAACATTTTTTATGTACAAAAAAATTCTTTTTTTTCACAATAAATGAAGTTCATTATATCGTCGATGAATACTCGTGCTATTTTAATTCAATCATGCATGATAAAAATTCTACGAAAGGACGAGTGCTGCACGAGAGATATTAGTGAGCGATAATATGCTGTACGGTTGGACTATTGTCATCGTGTAAGCTACTAGTAAATACACGTTCCCATAGCCGCTAATTAAGCCGCGTTCACAATTCTCGGCCTTCCTACATCAAATAGCGAATAAAAAATGTCCAGAGAATTCGGACGCATAGCAGTCTGTTGGATGATAAAATTTCAATGATTGCGAAAACGCCGGGAATTCGGTTCGACGACATGAGAGAATTCGCGCCATTCAGCCGAGTACGCCGAAGCTACCGTGATTATGCTGTGTGACGAAAGTTATGGGTCAATTAAAAGGGCTGTAAAATTCCATGGATTTCCATGCATACATTATCTGTAGGCTGAGAGGAAAATTTCTCAGACGCATATTAATGAAGCCGCAGGCGAGCTAGTGTACTAATTGCTAGTGCAAAAGTCTGAACGATGTAGATCGTTAATTCAAACTCTCTTGAGTGCGCCACTTAAGGGAATGTCAGTGGTGTACCACTGCAAATTATCTCGAAAATCAGAGTATTAGATTAATTTCATTGTTAAAAAATTTCATATTTATTCACGATTTCACCGTATGCGTTGTAGTTATAATTGTTAGCAAATATTTGGCGCGATTACTCAAACATCAGTTACGAAAAGTGTGCACGCGTGAATTTAACACTGCGCGATACTTCTATATCACATTCTCTAAAAGTTGTAATCAATCCATTGTTAAACTGGTCCATTAAAACTAATCAGATCGCCAATGGGCTAACCAAATCATTTGCACAGTTAGTACGCACGATTGAGAGACAGGCGTCGCGTCATTGCAGCGCATGGCTTAATAAAGCACATAACGTTTTAAATGTGTGTACGCGCATAATCGTCGTGACCTCGTAAATGTTTATAGCGCTATTACTATAGGTTGTTTATCTCATAGTATTCCAGAAAAAAGCATAGATTGTAACTAATAATATATAAACTCGTTCTCCGGTGGATCATTAGTTTGATTAAAAAGTGAAAATTGATAAAAGACGATAAAGCAAATATAGTAATAAAAGTAAATCGCGCGTCCGCGGCGCTTAATACCACAGCTCTATATATACAGGAAATTGGAAGCTTCGAGAGTACATAACGAAGAGAGAACACCGGCTGCCGCATAGCCTTATCGCCGTTGCCTCTAATTGGCTCTTTGGTCTTTGGTGACGCACCAAGGGAATTAAACTCATTGATAGCCCTACGCGCGAAACCTCAGCCGCAGCAGCCGCGCATCAGTCGTACCGCAGTTTGGCGCTTTTTTCCCGGCATTTTACGCCTCGATTTCGCATCCGAGTCGGGAGCCTATCTCCCTCGCTCGGATTACGGCAAGGCCGCTGAACATTAGGGCTCTACAAAAATATCTGCATAAAGCGCGCCTCGTGTGCCGGGTGCTTTCGGCTGTTCCATCGGGACGTGGATATAGAGAGAGGGGAAAAATAACGAAAACAATGCTCGTAAACCAGCGCAGACTGCGAGAGAGAGAGAGAGAGAGAGAGAGAGAGAGAGAGAGAGAGAGAGAGAGAGAGAGAGAGACACGAGGGGGGAGTTCGATGGGGGCTATAATACGCGCCGTAAAACTCGCACACGGTGGCTTACTAATGCGATACGTGCGCCGCTGTTACGGTTATAACTGAATTTGAACGCCGTGCGTATAAACAACTGGCTTTCTTTCTGCGCACGACTATTACGTAATCAACTTATTATTTTTACTCCCCGTCCGGACGAAAGTACACTCCGAGGAGAAGCTCCGAGAGCATCAAGCTTGTTTTAATGAATATTAAAAAGTGCTCGCTGCGTGCGCTCTCGCGCGGCTAAAAGGAATTGATAAAAGCGAGCGGGAGGGACCAGGGCTGGAGAGAGAAAGTATTAACGTTTTATGAAGTGATTAATAATGAGGATTTTTTTCGTTACGAGCGCAGGAGCTCGCTATAGTCGTCCCGCCGGGCCTATTGGCGCTAATGCCGCTGCTGTTATACTGCTGTCGACTTCTTTCCCCCACCCGCCGCCCCCACCCCCCCCCCTCCCTCCTGAAAAAGGCCTCAGCGGCGTAAGAAAGTTTCCATAGAAAATCAATTTCATAAGCAGTTTCCGAGGTTAAATGAAAAGATCGTCGTTATATCCTATCAAGCTCGCTTCCTTTATTGTCTTCCATCTTCCGTCGGTGTGCGCCGCAGCGTATAAAAGTTTAAAGCGCGCCAAGAGAGCGAGAGAGCGAGTGTACATATATAAAAGAGCAGCGCAGAGCCTTTGAAGGAATAGAGAGAGAAAGATGAAGGCTGGCGATTAAGTGGGAGTCTATTAATTTCATAAACACGCCGTCGGGCTTGCATAAGCCGGTGTGCGCTATCGACTGCCGTTGCCGTGCACGAACCTTAAGCTCGCGATAACTCCCCGCGCAAAGAGCAGCAGGAAAGAGAGAGGGAGAGAGTAAAAAACGGTTGCATCCTTCGCGCGGTCGCTAGAAAAACTTTTCGTCCCTCTATAGGAGAGCCGACATCGCCGTTAATCGGACCTCCACCGGCTCGACGGCGCGACTGGGGCTATACTCGATCGCGATAATCCCGCGCGAGCGAGCGTTCTCACGGACGACGTCCGAGGCAAGTTGGGCTCGTGCTAGAGTAGCCATAAAGTTATTTTTAATCCGCTGCCAGCCCCGCGGGAGTACCGTTAACGCTGCCGGACCATAGCGCGATCAGACACAGAGCGGCCTTGTCCCAGCGAGTTGGCTGCTATTTTTCGGGGAATCTCATCAATTACCGTCCCGGCTCAATCGCGCGCACTCTTTCGCCCTTCGTCAAACATTCACGTCTTCTTTCCAGCGCTGCGAGCAGCAGCAGCAGCAGCAGCAGCAGCAGCTCTAGCGTAACGTCAGACTAGCAGTCAATCAGCTAAGTAAGCCAGTTTTATGGAGTGTACGCGCAGTCAGCCGGAGGATCATTACTCCTCGCATGCTCTCGCCTACTTTAGCTTTTTCAATTTGCTAAACAGCCGACGAATCGATGATAAACGCTCGGCAATCGAGCCTTCCGTCGAGGCCCTCTTTCATACGCGACTCAATGCCTCCTCTCGATATTTGTAGGCCAATGGGGGGCTAGAGCTCTTCCGATCCTTCCCAATACATACCGCGCGCACCAGAGGCAGAGTGAGAGCTGTCGCAAGCATGCATTAATACTACGGCGCTATATATATCTGCCTACAGCTACAGCTATCCGCCGCATGTCTGCTGCATATCGCCGCCTACGGGCTACGGCTGCGCGCGAGCGCATCGGCAAATAGGCCAGAGAAGCCGAATATATATGACGAAATGACTGCGAGTTTTCTCGCTCCCTCGGCGTGTGTGCGGGTGTGTGCCGCCGAGCGCAGCGTCGAAGGAGAAGTAGGTCCTTTTAACTCGGCTCTGCGGAGCGCATACTCTACCGCGCGGGGCGGGAAAACGCGTGAGCGACACACTCGGCATCCCATTATATGCCTATCCTCATTTCCATTTCCCCGCTCGCCTTTGGACTACTCCGTACAGCGTTGGGCTGAGAGGCGCTGTGCCTTACCGCAAGCGGCACTAGTGGCTGCATCAAGTGATTTCAACACCCCGCTCCCGCGTATATACGTGAGCAGGCAAATCTTTTACTCGCTTTTGCCCTTCTTACTTTTTTTCTCCATCTCTCGCCCAATCCTCTCCTCCACCTCCTCTCTCTCTCTCTCTCTCTCTCTCTCTCTCTCGGGTTTTCCCATCTCTCCCCCGCTCTTTCAGCGCGATTTATACACGCATGTTAAAGCGAGCCCGGATTCTCCTGACAATTTATGTAGGCTACTTCTTATGCAGCCCGATCTCTTTCTTCTTTCACACACACACACACACACACACACTACACACGCTCGCGCGCGCATCCTCGAAATCCTCTTCGCGGGTCAGTGGCGCTAGCTACGTGCACTCCATTGTACGCTTTCACAAGGATTTTTGCCCGCGACGCGTCGATTAGCGCGAGAGTCAGCTCGTATACTGCGCGCAACGATAAAAGCGCTCCGCATTTTGTGCGACAGCGTGCGATATATGCATGTATATACGGAGCCGCAGCGCAGTTGGCGAAAAGTGGATTCTCATTTGCGAGAAAACGTACTCGCTTCGCGGCCGGGTAAACTGATTCCCCCCCCCCGCGCGCGCGGCGCCGGAAAGTGATTTCGCGAAAGTAGCGTGCGGGGAGAAAGAATAGAAGGCGGAAGAAAATTGTATTTATGTATTCAAATGGGAATCCAAAGTCTCGGCTCTGACACACGGTACAGTCGCGCGCCGCGCGCGGCAATTTTACAGTCGGTGTGTAAGAATAACTCCCTATCTAGTGGAAAGGTTAACACGACAAGGGAGTCAGCCGGAGCAGAAGACGCTCTCCGCCGCCGCCCGGAGAGGTGGCAGTAGAGAAATAAGAAAGAGCGACGAGCCGACGCATACGTACACGGACACACACACACAAAGGAGTACGTGCGCGGCGCTCGTCGCTCTTTTTCTCTTATTTCGCTCTACCAGCACCTTCTCATACACAAATACGCGCATATACTACACGTACGCGCGACACATCTGCGGCGGGTTTTTCGAGCGCGCTCGTACAGCGCGGCGGCAGGTGCATATTATTCACGTCGCGAGAGAGAGAGAGAGAGAGAGCAGAGATCTCTCGCGAGCTGCGCGAATTCATATAAAACAGTCTTTTGTACCGATACTTGGGGCGATGTCGGCACTCTCTTTATGGTAATACCTTTTGCGGGGGCGCGACGCGGCGAGCGCGCGAGCAGCGCGGGGGCGACTGCTTTATGCGCGCGAAACAAAACGCAGCTTTCTATTATTGCGCGGCGACGTTAATGCAGCAGCTACTGTCGCGCGATGAGAGTACGGTGTATGTTGAAGGAGAAAAAGAGACTGGCGCGAGGGGGGGGCGCGGAGGAAAAAAGTGGCTTTCACGTCGTTTGGCGGCCGGGGCTTTATCTGCGTGAAAAAAAGCCTTTGCTCGAGAGCTGAAGTAGAAAAAGTCCTCGAAAACGTCGAGGAGTCTTATCTGCCTGCTCCGCTGTAGCGTGAGGGTCTCTCTCTCGCTCGACTATGTAGCTATGGGTTCAGTGGAAAAGAGAGAACAGGATAGAGTACAATACCGAGTGTCAAGTTTACTTAACATTGCCAGCGACAATGGCGCTATACTAATTCCGGAGTCGACCGCAAGCCTCGAGCGCAAGCAGCAGGTAAGCAGGCGATGCGACGCCGCCGCCGCCATTATGGTCCATTTGTGCTCCCGCTACGGCGACTGCCAAGTGCGAAGCACTTCCTTAGGTGCTTTGTTCTCGATAACGAGGCTAAAGCACGAGAGAGTCGCGACAAGAGGAGACATTTATTATTTCTCCCGCTGCGCGCTCTCGCGTAATAATGGACCGTTGCAATAATCAAATCGCGGACGTAAATGCTTTATGTGTAAATTGCACCCTACCTCTCTCTCTCTCTCTCTCTCTCTCTGTTTCTGGTATGTATACGCGCGCGTAAACCCGGGAGCGAGCTGCCGAGTGAATATATGCGTTTAAAAAATCGAGCGTACGCGGGTGGGGGCAACGGCGTGCCGTTTTGCTTAAAGGAAAAAGAGAGGGAGGGAGAGAGAATACCAGGGCAAGCCCTGCTCTTTATTATATATTAGCTCAGGCGTGGATCTAACTAGGAAATATTTGCAGGCAGAGGCAGTGGGACGCAGGATTGGACGAAATAAAGCGGGCGAGAACAAAGGGGGCTGAGCTGGCTGCCGCTCGCGAAAACAATGCACTTTCGAGGCAAAACCGCGCGAGTTTCCTTTTACCTTGAGGCTGCGTATACGTAAACAGCAGCGCAGTATGGCAGGACTGCGTACGCGAGCGCGAGCGCGCGCGAGAGAGAGAGAGAGAGAGAGAGCGAAAAAGAGCGGCCCGATTCCATTGGCGCATTCGATATTCTGGTGCGCGCGGCTCGTGAATCACGCGGCGGCCAACGGCAGTAACAGCAGCAGCAGCGGCAGCAGCAGCAGGTATACCTTTATTATGCGACACGCAGCCTGACCTCGCAGCAGCAGCAGCAGCGGCAGCGGCGGCGGCGGCGGCGGCGGCGGCGGCGGCCCTTTTTCTGACTTATACTTGTTTCAGAGACTATTATCCCCAGGACACAACATGGGTAAACTCGACTGCAGGGGCCGCTGCTCTCTCCTCCTCCCGGGGAGAATTCATAATATAACGCGCTACGCCGTCCCTTATTTCCCCGCAAACACGACACGGACAACTCGCGTCGTCTCTCTGCAGCGAGACGGCGAAACATCGCGCGCGATGTGTATCGGCTCGGCTCTTTCAATTTGAGCGGCAATTATAAGATTCACCGGCGCGCCGCTCTCGCTTTCGCGCTCTATCGAGCGGAAAAACTGCTCCGTCATGACGCGAGGGGGGCGGCTCTTGTCATTCGATCGAGAGAGTTATGTTGCGCTTATCCCGCATCAGTGTTCTCGGTATTTTTCATCGATTACTCGCTCCACACGAGTCACCTCTTGGAATATCGTTCACCGACTAATCACAATACGCGTATTGATGCTCCCCCCGCGCGTATTTTTAAACGCGCGGCCGGCTCTCTCGCACACGCGCGCTACCATATATCGGCTGCTATACGCCTCGACAATGGCCGCCGTTGTGCGCCGCGGTGCGCTCGCTGTGTATTTGCCGCCAGCATCCGATGACTCTCGGATCAGCGTTTAATCGCCGCACGGAAAGCCTCGATTACACGTCAAAAGACGTATACAAAATAATCACGACGAGAGCGCGTATACATGCGATAGATCAGCTCGAATCATCTATCGTCGTCGCCGCCGCCGCCACCGCCGCCGCCGCCGCACTTTTCCAACACTTTTACTGCGTATACGTACTGCTGGTGTGCATCAGGGCTTAAGCAGAAGAATTTCGTCGCAACAGTTTGGCTCGGCGAAAAAATGCGCCTCTCCAAGCGGAAAATGAGGAAATCGGTGGAAAAGGAATTTTTAATGTCGCTCTCGACGGCGGTAGGGTCGAAGGAGGGCAGGAGGTAAGGGAATGCGGGTACGCGAGTTAAAGAGTAAAAAAAAGGAAGGGAAAGGAAAGGAAAGGAGAGAAAATGGTATTGCGATGAGTTTGTAGAGGCAGGTTATTTTCCGGAGTAGCGACAAATTAAACATTGGCCGGGAGAGAAGGCGGCCAGCGAGAGGGCTAGAGATCACTTTAATGACAGTGCGAGCGGGTAATAAAGACCTTTTATATAACATAAAGCGAGATTTCGAGCAAGAAAGCGAGAGAGGGAATGACTCGGTCGCGTGTTTCCAGAGGATGATCGCGCGGCGAGTGAGGTAATATCGTCTTAATTATTCAATGTAACGTCTGTCTGTGGCAGCGACTAGTGAAATCCTTCTCCCTCCCCCCCCCCCCTCTCGCTTCTTTCTCTGCGGACAAAACGCGAGCAGCAGCAGCAGCAGCGGCAGCAGCATCAGCAGCAATTCTGCTTAATGACGAACCGGCGGCGGCGTCGTGGCCGCGATCGTCGCAGTAGTAAAAGCGCGAAAGTTACGAGCCACTTTAATGGTCCGCGTCTCTTTCTCTGTCTGTGGAGAGCGCGGCACACGTACGCACGCAGGCTCGCCACGGCTCTTCCATAAATATGCATTTGGCTCCCTGGCTCTCGCTCTCTTTCGAGGTAATAATAATAGAGGGTTAGTCCGCGCGCGCGCTATAAGCGAGATCGGCGAAGGTAAGAAATTTATTGTACGCAGAAGCAGCTGCTTTTATTTCGTCGTACTTTCCGCGCCGCGCTCGACGCTGCAGCGGCGGCGGCGGAGGCCGGCATTTCCGCGCTCGACTGCTGATGATACGGCGTAATGTTTCCCCAGACCGCAGAGCTTTTATTTGTTTCCCATAGTAATAAGCCGTGGCGTGTCGCGGCTGCTGCTGGGGCTCTGCACTCGCGTATATGTACATATGCGGTCGCGCCTAAGCCCCCGTGCAGCGCGCGCGCATATATCGGGCTCGCGCGTCGTGCCCGCGCATTCTCCCCGCGTGTCAACGCTTCGCATAGCGCTGCAGAGCGCGGCGCAGTGTATACACGAGCTGCCCTCGGGGGTAGCGAACACGTAAGACCGCAAAAACGATCGTAATGTCTAGATTTCGCGCTCGCCAATTTCCGAGAAGCAGCTCTTCTCGCGCGCGCGCTCTCTCTCTCTCTCTCTCTCTCGCTGCGCGCAGCTAAAGTATACGCGCGCACGCAATTGAACGACGCGCCGCTCGTTGCACTCTCTCTCTCTCTCTCTCTCTCTCTCTGTTTCTCTCGCGGGCGAGTCGTGACGCATCGAAAATGACGGGAGGCTAGCTCTCGTCGGCCGTCACTAGCATCATCCTCGGCATAATGCGTATTTTCTCATTTCGCGTCAACGCGATTACGAGAACAAACGAGTTATTTTATCGAGCCGTGGCGCGGCTGCAGCGGCCTCGAAGCCGCCCTGTGGCAATACACACTTCTTTTTCACCGGAGAGAGATGGATAATGGATACCTTTGATTTAGCCTAACAACAAAAAATACGCCGGGAGTATTGCAAAAAGTAAAACAAAGTAAAATACACTGGCGCAGGAGTTTAGCGGTGGAGTAAAAAGAGTTGGGAAATTAAAACGATTAGCATCGCGCGCGCCGAGTATGCGTTTCGCCCTCGCCCAGAACGTGTACACTTGTTAAGCCGAAATTTTCTCATCTCGGCAAAGTCTAATTTCTCTCGTGAGGAGCTTAGGGGACGAGGTCTTACGTAAGTAATCTCGCAACTCGACCCCCTTAAAACTCGCGTAAAAGAGCCGGGCGACGCAGAGAGAGCTGAGAGAGAGAGAGAGAGCGCCAGGGATATATAGGAGAGTGGGTGTATCCCGCGAAAAGCGAAATTGACGTATGCGCGGACGTCTAAATTTGGCTGCAGCAGCGTTGCGGTTTGCAGCGGGAGCAGAGGGTCAGAGCAAGCGAGAGAGAGAGAGAGAGAGAGAGAGAGAGAGAGCTGTAGGGGGGATGGACGAAAAAGGAGAGATAACCTCCGCGCGTACCCTTCGATTCGGTATAGCTGGCTTTCCGTCGGATGGGCAAATCGAATAAGAGTCAAAGACTGGCGTTCGTCGGGAAAGTAGAAAGAAACTCGTTTGCCGGCCTGTTGAGTTTTGCTGGAAAGTCCTCGATGATTGGACGAGGGAGAGAAACGAACATGTGCAGTCAGAGATACGCTTGATAACGCTGATATGATTTGGGTCAGCGGCAGCGGCAGCAGTATAGCGAGCATCCGCATGAAAAGAGGGATATCTCGCTGACTTCAATGCGCCCGCGCGCTATGCACTTGGCTTTCACGATGCGCGTATATATATATGTCTGTGTGTGCGCGCCATACACAGCAGCAGCAGCAGCAGCAGCGTTATTGAATAAACCCTGCAGGCAGTCCAACTTTATGATTACAGCGTTCTCTCCCCCCCCCCCCCTCGCTCGTCTGTGTGTTTCAGCTAATGCGAATAACTAAGCAGTATATAGAGAGCCAAGATCGGAATTGCTAATTCGATGGCCGGAGCCGAATAAAATGGCATTAGCATAATGAAAAGAGAGGTCCCCCCGCGTTCGAGCGGAGAAAGAGAGAGAGAGAGAGAGAGAGAGCAGCTTCGGTAATTCGATCCTCGGCGAAAAAAGCTGGACTCGGCATCGCGTCGTCGCGTGACTCGGACGTAAAAGAGAGGATATCCACGCGCTTGGAACTAGTCCCGTGGGATCGGCGCGCACGTTGCCGCCGCCGCGATTTCCTATATCCGCGCGTTGCTGCTGCTGCGGCTCCGCGGCTATATATAGCTTCGTTCTGCAGCGCAGCGAGTCTCTCAGGAGTACATACGGACGAGAGAGAAATAGAGAAGACACATCCGCGCCCCTGCTGGGACGAGAAGCAGTTCTAATTATTAATGTAACAACGCTCGCGAGTACGCGAGACGATGGCCGCGCGCTCATCGGCGAATTTTTCCGGCGCGCCGCACGTTTACCGTTTGTCCATTAGAGGTGCGGGAAGTAGTAGTAGTGGTAGTGGTAGTAGTAGAGCCAATGTAAATTTATCCGAGCAGCGCGAGCTGCGGTTCTTGACCGCTTTAATGCGGGCGCATTATGTGCTTGCTCGCGGTGTCGCTCGCTAACCTTTCGGGAGCTTAAACTTTTTATGCGCCCAAGGAGCGCGCGTATAATGGATCTTGTTTACAACTATCTACGCGTTGGCCTGCATAAGCGCATCCATTATTTTCCCTTCGTCGTCCACTGGCATATTCCGAGAGAGAGAGGAGAGAGAGCTCGAGTATTAAAGTCCAAGAAATCCTTTCCTCGGATGCCGGCTTATATTCGCGTAAATATTGAGCGGAGGTTATATTTTTTCCGCCGCGTTCTCCATCCATTAGCGAAAATTTATGCGACTCTCTGCAGCCGGCCGACAGGGGGATTCGGCGTGTGCAGCGCGAAAAGCGGAAGAGACAGAGAGAGAGAGAGAGAGAGAGAGAGAGAGAGAGAGAGACCGCCGGTAGACAAGTACCGCCGCTGCGCAGAGCCGAATAAACGGACGCGCGCGTGAGTTAATGTATTCTGTATTTTTCTTCCGCGCTGCAGCGAGAATTCCCCTCCCGGTCTTTAATTTCTTTTTGCTCCCGCAAAATCGCTATCTGCTATCGCGCGGAAGATCGTCCCGCTGATTCGGTCTCTCACTTTAAAAGCTCTGCTTTTCTTGCAGATCGAGCGAGCAGCTGTGTGGCCAGGCGAGCCTCTCCGGCAGTAGGAGCCGAGCGGTGAGTGATAACATGTGCATTTCGCCGAGCGCGAATCTCGCGTATTCATTATAATTCGTCACGAAGTATAAAGGGAGAAGGATCGACGACGACGCGAGAGGGAGATTCTGCATAGCCGATTTCTCTCCTCGGCGCAGCTCCTCCGAGAGATATCTCTCGAGTAGTAGTGGCAGTGTAACGCGGTAGGACGCTACGTAATTAACGCCTCATGTAGATCCTATCGGCGCATGAAAGGTCCGTGTGTATCTCTCTATATACACTCACAGAGAGAGAGAGAGAGAGAGAGAGGCGCTCGCGCGCGCGCGCGACACACAGAGGAGGGAGTCCCAAGCCGCGTGACGACCAGTGATGTATGGCTCTTGCTGCCTTAATGGAATATTATTATCGCTCGGCATCAACTTGTTGGGCTTGAATTAGTGGCGGCTTGCGATGCAGCCGAGGCTTATATCTGTCTCTGTGCAGGCCGGCAGCGCGCGATCGACCCCCGGACGCGAGAGAGAGAGAGAGAGAGAGAGAGAGAGAGAGACAACGATGCACTGCTGGCACTGCTGATGCTGATGCTGCTGTTGCGCCTGCAGCCCGAGAAACAACAAGATATATCGGACAGAGCTGCCTCCAGCCCTTCGGGATCTCCTTTAATTCCTACGGACGTGGACAGTAGACACCCGGTCCACATATAGATATCGGCGCGTGTATAATTACGTATTATAGAATCCTACCCGACCATCAGCTCCTGCTTTCAGATTCAATCAAGTTTTCAGTAGGCGCTCGAACAAAGCTTCAATTTTATTCCTCTGCACCTATTATATTACTTCTTTTTCTTCTTCTTCGTCTTCATCTTCTTTTTCTTCGTCTTCATCTTCTTCTTCTTCTTTTTCTTCTTCTTCTTCTTCTTCTTTGAGTGAGCTATACATCGTTATTTGAAAACTCTCATTGAAAAGCTAAATTTGACTTTTTTTTTCTCTCTCTCTCTCTCTCTGTCTTCGAGCAATGTTACGTTATCAACGTGCAGCTAGTACGGACGAAAATGCGGGCTTGTGAAAAGAAGAGCAAAGACGCGAAGAAAA
Source organism: Philotrypesis tridentata (assembly GCA_018906965.1). Classification (NCBI taxonomy): domain Eukaryota; kingdom Metazoa; phylum Arthropoda; class Insecta; order Hymenoptera; family Pteromalidae; genus Philotrypesis; species Philotrypesis tridentata. Next base: position 16,558,628 of record JACCIB010000001.1, read on the forward strand.
GAGCAGCTATTCAGGAGGGAGAAAAGAAAAAAAAAGCGTCCATCGGAGACAAAGAGGAAGAGGACACGCGGCCCGTGTTTTCTTAAACGATAGAATATTATAGTGCCGGGGAACGGGATAAACTCTTTACGGCTAAATTAATAACAACGCCAACGCGTCCGGCGTGTTTATACCCAAAGACAATGCGAAACAAACACACACACACACTCACACACACACACACTCTCTCTCTCTCTTTCTGTGTCTCTTTCGGCGCAGACACAGAGCAAGCGTGACAGCTGGAAATAAGAGAGCTCGAGAGATGAGCAGGAGAGCCTCGTTTGCTCCACACCCATTTATACACACACACACACACACATACGTATAGCCAGAATCGCGAATACACCCAAATATATAGAAATAATAAGAGATAGAATTTTCAGATATATGTATATAAAGTTTGTGTACCACAGGAGGGAGACAGACGGTCATTGTGTGCTGCCAAGGAATGGCCGAGGGCCACTGTTTGTTCTGGCATTTTCCCTGTGAAAAAAACTGGAGAAATGGCAAAAGACAGGCAGTGGGGCGTCGCCACCCGCTCAGTTCGTCGCGTCGGAAATCTTGTTCCGATTGTTTTTCTTGCGCGCCTTGTTTTTCGCTCTCTCTCTCTCTCTCTCTCTCTCTCTCTCTCTCTCTCTCTCTCTTCTCTTTCTCTCCTGCCGTCGCTCCCGATGATTACTCGCTGCTGGTGGTCTCGATCTCCCTTTTTTTTCCTCGCCATGAAAATGAAATAGATCCTTCCGCAATGGCAATCAACTAAATCAACGATAAGCAGGCTACTTGCTCCGCCGCCATGTTCTCCCCCCCCCCCTTTTCGCCTCGTCTCGTCTCCCGCTTTTCCGTCGCTCAACTACACTTACTACGTGATTTAACGCGAGAGAGAAGCGTAAACGATTTCACACGAAAGGAGAGTAAAATGCGCGCGTTGAATGGCTCGTTGTCTAGCTGTTTATATCTGTAGAGGTGCAGAGAGAGAGAGAGAGAGAGCTTCTGCTTTCGTCAAGCGATGCGCATATCCGCCGGAAGTTGGGGCTTTTTCTAAGAGTCTAGCTATTACACTTATCTGGCGGCGTCGAGCGACGTAAGACCTTGCTCCTCTTTACCTTTTTCTAGTCTTTTCTTTCATCTTGTTACATTATTCGCGAGTCGGAGGGAGATCCGAGGCGGAGGCGGTGGTGGCGGCGGTGGCAGCAGCAACGGTAAAGCGCACAAGTGAACCTTCTCCGGCTGGAGAGAGTAGACGAGCTTTGTCTTGTTCAGTTATAGGCAAGTTGTGCGCGCACGCGACTCGGGCTATTACTTATTCTCTCTGCAGTCTCTGCTCTGCGCTCTTATAGCCGCCGTTATAGCCGTTAAAGCTGCGCCCTCTCTCTCTCTCTCTCTCTCTCTCTCTCTGTCGTCTCTTTTTCCGCTTATGTATACAAATAGCGCGATTATCGGAAGAGCACGCAGTAAATATCTGCTTTCTCCTCATATTCTCTCGGCTCTTATGAAACGTGTCCCGAAGAGTAACACAGAGAGAAAGAGAGTCCGGACAATAAACTTGCTCGCGAGGTTCTAATTAATTTTTCAAAAAGTAGGTTAACCTATAGAAGCCGCCGACTAGATCGGCACTGCCTGCGCCGAATAAATATATCAACTATCCGTTAATTAGTAAAGTCTGAAGAAAGCCAGTGTACTCGCGGCGCGTTCCTCGCCACGGCCAAGTTACATATACCAGAATTTCCCGGTAGTTCGGCTGTTCTTTAAGTTCGAAAACTTGATGCAGTTTGTACGAGCTTCTCTCTCTCTCTCTCTCTCTCTCTCTCTCTTACTCTCTTCTCTCTCTTTCTGACTCTCCCGCTCGCGTGCGAACTTCATTTAAACTTTTATCTCCTATACCTTTTATTTTCGTATATAGATGCAAGGACACGTGGAATATTAAGGATTCCGCGGCGAGTAATTGTTTCAGTATTTTCCGAGTCCTACATCAGTTCCGACGATTAAAACTTTTTAACGATTCCGTGTTTTCCAGCGATGCATTATGTACTCGCAAAGCTTATATAGTTGCGTCGATTTCTGGTTAACGTAATAAATTTTTACTCTTAATTAGCCTGCAGTCATTTCGACTATTTGCCATCACGCAATCAGCACTTTCGAGAGTCACGCCGCACAACAATACATCTACGAAGAGAAAGAACGAGAGAGAGAGAGAGAGTGAAGGAATCTCCAGTGTACCCCGTGTGTATTGTGTTTGCACGTGGGGGAATAACGAGTAAATCTGGCCTGGCCCTAAAAGGCAAGAGAAGAGACTTTACCCTCGGCGCATTCCCTCACGCTTATTGGTTTCATTAGATAGCTGAGCTTCCATTACGTGCAGATATATACATGTAGGTGCTCGCAAGCCTTTCGCGTGGCAACGGCTCGTTGAATCGAGAAGGCGGTGGAGAGAGAGAGAGAGAGAGGGAGAGGTGGGGAGGGGGGGGGGGAGGAAGGAAGAGTAAAAAGAAAACGAGAGCCATTCTGCTGATGCCTTCCAATATTTTCTACCGATAGCTGGATGCTCGGCGCAGTCCAACACCTGTGCCGAGCACACACAGAGGATCGCGCTGACGAGCGGAAGCCACACCTACGCACAGAAAGCAAAACTAAGCACTGCGCCAGCGATAAGGATGAGCTGCTTACAAGCGATCCGCCGCACGCGAGCGTCTCTCCGCTACCGCCGTCGCCGCCGCCGCCGCGAGAGAGATATAGCTATATGAGGGGGAGACGGCAGGACGAAAAATTCGCCAAGAGTGTTCGTTTCTGCGGCTGCGGATCGTGACAGATAAAGAGCCAGAGTGCCGAGCGGAAGGATGCGACCTGTAGCCTAAGACAAACGCGCCAACTGTTCGCCACGATAAATCTCGACGCGCGGGGGAACAACGAGTTGTAGGCATTGGCGAAAAAAGCCGAGAGAGAGAGAGAGAGAGAGAAAGAGACCGTAGCATCGGAAGGAGAGATTGAATCTTCGATGCCGATTCTCTCTCTGTATTTCTCGCTTCCTCTGGAATTTCGAGGATGTAGCGACTCTCTTTGTCTATATCCAACGAGATGTTGGCGGCATGTGGATTTTAATGGCTGGTTACGTAACTAGAGAGGTAGAGAGAGGGACAATAGGGAATTGCAGGAGCAACGAATATAAACGCTCTGCTCACACACTGCACACACAGACAGCAGCCGACGCATACAATGTGTGCATAGAGCCTCGTCTCTTCGCTTCGCTGTTATATTGATCAGAGCTTGCCTGCGCACGGGGGCAAAGTGTTCATTGTATCCGCGGAGCTGCTATGTAATATAGAAGCTCGCCAGCGCGCTCGATAATATATTGTTATGTATTGTAGAACGAAGCTTCCTGGATTTTGGGGCCGAAGAAGGGCAGTTTCGCGAATTTCGGTCTACCGGAGAACGCGCGAGACGCGATAATAATTGCACGGTGCTGGCTATCAGCGGCCCGTTAAGAAGTGTGCGTCGATCTCCATTACCCGCAGGTGACTTAGGCAGAGGCAAGCAATGAAAACAAGAGTACACAAGCGCGCAATATAGCCCCGAAAGTCCGGGCGAGCCGCGGCCGGTGCTGCAGGCGCAGCAGCGGACTGTACACGGAATAAGAGAGCAGAGAGGAGAGCGAGACAGGAGAGTCGGAAGATGAAGGAAGGGTAATCGACGACGACGGAGGAAAGTTTAGGTGCCGGTGAAATGGCTATGCGATCTGTCTGGGGCTTGCCCGGAGGAATTGAGGTGTAGATTGCAGAGGGGCCATTTGACGTGCTCTGAAGGATAAGGTCGCCATGGGAATTCGAGCAGTATAGCCGAGATATAGCTGCGAGAGTGGCTGCTGAAGCTGCGAGGGAGGAGAGAGACGAGTCGAGTCTAGGCAAAGGAGGACGTCCGAGTTAACTAACAGTACTTGCACCAGCAGCAGCAGCAGCAGTAGCAGCAGCACCAGCCAAGCCACTGCTTTCAGTCCCGCGACTGCTGTATACATGCTACCGAGCATACATCTCCACAGACGTGCATCCTATAGATACATAGCTGCCGCATGCATGCATAGATGAAAGCATGGAAGCCGTACTGTTTACAAGCGCGCGGCCTCATTCGCTCGCACGCGCTCGTTCTGACCCCCTGGCCCATCTCGCCGCCGCTGCCGCTTCGTACTGCTACTGCGTCTATACTGCACCGATGCCACGGCCCATTGTTGTCCTCGTACAGCAAGTGCTATAGCAGTAGCTACATTATACTGGCAACGCTAATGCCGACTATAAAGATGTCGAGTGAGCCGCGAGCAGTGCTGGAGGAGAAAAGAGAGAGAGAGAGAGAGAGAGCGGCATGCATTTTTCCAGCCGCGGCGTCTTTACGCTCCCATGACTTGTGCGCGATGCAAGGTCGGCCTCGCTCTTTCCTCTCTCGCGGCGCACATACACGCAACATCACCGACCAGCTGACTCGTTTGCATAAGAGGATCGCTCGGGACGAATCTTTTGAACGTGTGCTCTCTGCTCCCCTCCCCCCACTCTCTCTCTCTCTCTCTCTCTCTCTCTCTCTCTCTCTCTGGCAGCGTACACTGCGCCTTCTGACTTTACGTTTCACTTGCCACGAGTACCATGTAACGAGCCTCGTGCCTTTCTCTCACGGGAGCTCTTTTTCAAATGTAACAGAGCGTATTCTAACACAGCCGTATGCGTATGCCGAGCCACCCGCTATACTTGCGCGCACAACTACGGCCAAAGCTCTCCGCTCGAATACGTATCGCGTCCCAGAAATTACCAAGTAATCGCCAAGATAGAAGTTTTATTATCCGCCTCGACTAACGCGAAATAAACGATCCCCTTCTTCGTTCTATCTCTTTTCGATGAACCGATATCCACCTCGCTCTGTAGCAGTGCATTGAGCGCGCTAATCTTTTTAATTACCGGACCGGCCCGTTTCTCCCCGCATGTGAGTTAGCCTGTTTTAAAATAGCCGAAAAAAAGAAGCGAGCAGCGAGAGCGCTGCCATTCTTAATTAATGGCAGTATAGAAATTTTCCTGATCCCGCAGCCGAGTCTACGTAGTTAACTTTGGAAAAAAGCACAAAATTCGCAAAGGCCGCTGCCACACGCGCTGCATAGAAATTTGGTATATTTCTATGCAGACTTTGCTAATTAGCTCGCGAGCTGACTGTACAGAATACGGCGAATTAAAAACGATTTTGAAGACTGCAATTGCTATGAAATTCCATAGCTCGGAGCTCTATACCTCTATCTTTCTTTCTCTCTCTCTCTCTGCTTTATCCACTGCTGTGAAAAAAAACTTGCTCTGCCAGAACGATTTTCGCCCGCTTATTCTTTAAAGAATATTCGCGATTGAAATTGGGATGAGAACGGAGCGAGTTTTCCGCATCAAATTATTATTGTTCCCGTGAAATGGGCGGTCCCCTTAATTGATCAGCGATTTTCGTGCTTACCTCACGGCCCGGCGCTATCGCGACGATAAAGTTTTAATTTTCTAATTGATTAAGAAGCAAGTGGAGAATTTTAATTCGGAATATGAGCTGAGCCCGGCGAGAGAAAGGGAGCGAGAGTGAGTGAGAGAGAGAGAGAGAGAGAGAGAGAGAGAGAGAGGAAGTGAGAAAGACCGAGGCGGCAGGACGTGGCTTGGGTTTGAGATTTTTCCTCGATGCAGCTCAATTAACGGCGTTGCCAACGGCTCGTTTGCATAAAATATGCAATGGCGCTAAGGCGCTGGCAATGTTATAGTCGGCGACGGCCCCCCCTGGCCGACCAGTAGTTGCAGTAGCAGCATCGCAGCAGCAGTGCAGGCAGCAGCAGCAGCAGCAGCAGCTGCCATCCAGCATTAGCCGGCGTGTAAAAATTCAACGACCGCTGACTGTATATATAGGTGTGAAATGATCGTCGCCGAGCCATTTAAGCTCGTCCGTACGCATATAAACGAGGCAGCGGAATGGCGTTTACGAGCTGTGTCTTGTCAGCTTCACTTTTTAATGACATATACTATGTACGTGCGTAGACGAGAATGAAATTCCTCGCCGCACGGCCGCAAGAGTTTTTCTTTCTCTCTCTCTCTCTCTCTCTCTCTCTTTCGCTCGGTCTCTCGCAGCGCTGCGCAGCGACGTGAGAGTTCGGCGACCAGGAGGGAGGGAGGAGGAGGACGAGGACACGCATGGAGTTGTAAACTCGAATAACGCTTTGATAAAACTGGAAACAAGGAATAACGGCCCGCCGGGAAAATGGATGTCGTTCTCGGTCTTGCTCCGGTGGCGAAGCTGTTTTCCATGAGGCGCGAGGAGCGCGCTGCTGTACAAGCGAGCGTTTCCCCATTCGTCACGTCTGCCCAATGTGCGCGCTGCAGCTTCTCTCGCGCTCCATCTCTCTTTTCCTCTCTCTCTCTCTCTCTCTCGCTCTCGCTCTCCACTCTCCCTCTCTCCAATGAGCGCTAAACTTTTATCACTTCCTGATATATACGGCGAATAACTCTCTCGCCCAGCTGTCTCCGCCCCGAGAAATACGCGCGAGAGACCGAAAGCGCACTAAGCGTGTAATAGAATAAGACGATACACAGCTTCGGAAAAACTGTCTCTTTAACGAAATTTATGCAGAGTCGTGCGCCCAGTCGAATGATCGACTAATTGAATTAGCAAAAATATGAGACCTGTGTACCGTTAATCAGGCGAAATTCTTCGAAAACTAACTGCAGTGCGCGCGCGAGAAAAAAAGCAGCAGCAGCAGCAGCAGCGACGACGGCGGCTTCGGGAGCAGCAGCCGAGTTGGACGAGTGCCAATTTTGCCCGCGGGGGGGAGGAGAGTGGGGACAGGCGTGCAGTCACCGAATTTTATTTATTTCCATCGTGAGCGAGGCTGCTGTGGCAGTATAGTGTTCGTTCGAGGGAAAAATCCGCTGGGCTCTCAGTCACTCCTGCTTTCCAGCTCTCTTTGCCCCCCCTAAGACGTCAGAATTCACCGCAATATAGTATTCCCAACTCCCCCGCTGCTCCCACTGTTGTTGTTGCTGCGGCTGCGGCTGCTTGCCGCTGCTCAAAGTCGAATAACTGGTTAGTCCTAGGTGTGCATTCGGTTGTGTTGTACGTGCAGAAGAGCTGGAAAGGAAAGAAAGCTCGAGGCCGAACTCTGTAGAGCGAGAGAGTGGAAAGAGTGGTCTGAGGGGGGGATAAGAAGCGCGGGTAATGCGATCACGATTTTCCGCGTTCGATTAGCGAGCGCTTCTCTCTCTCTCTCTCTCTCCCTCGCTCTTGCTCTTCCTCATCGGCGCGCGGCGGCGCAGACTGTCCGCCTACCCTCTCCCCTCCTCGTCTTATTCGTCCTCTTCTTCCTTATCTCTCTCTCTGTCCTTCTCACTCTCGGGCTCGAGCTCGTCGTGCAACCTCCGAGGATACGGTACCCTAGGGTCGCGACATTCAGCCGTACGGATCCTGACAGTTTTATACTTAATTGCCCTGATGAGTCACGAACTAATCATTTTTAAGGAGCTTCGTTATATACCGCAGAGCAGCGCGTCTCTCGCTGCGCCTCGCTCTCGCCAGATTGTTTTAATAGCGCGCGAGAGCCATATAGCCCTCCCCGCGATCGGGTCCCTGCGCAGTCCCGTCTATAGACCGCCGCTCGTAACTTGCAAATCCGGGCAAAGCTCGTTTCTAATGTGTTCGCGCTGCACTTTGTGTTTTTCTTTAATCTTCCGAGGCGCATCGAAAACTTTAATTAGAGCGCGCGCGAGAGCGACCTTTTTAATTTAAAACTTGCTCGCTCCCGCCAAGATTTACGAGACTCCGAGCCAGCCGTTATAGTCCCGTCGAGGTGGAGGAAGAGGAGCTAGCGAGCCCGACTCGGAGGAGGAGAGAATTTGAAGGATCGTCGTCGCGCGGCGGCGGATGATAATTTTTGCTCCGAGAGCCCGAGAGTGTGAGAACGGCAGCCTGGAGCCATCGATAGCCGCCGCCGCCAAGTGGCTTCGGCCGCGATAGAAAACTCTCTCTCTCTCTCCCTCTCTGTGTATATATTCATGCTGAATAACGTCGTTGAAGGGTCCGCAAAGGCGAATAAAGGAAGCTGCCGCGCGCTCTCTGCCGCTGTCTGGACAAAATGCCGAGCGAGCCCTCGACGGATTCTTATTTACTTTTCATCCCTCGGTTCATTTTTCCGAGGTGGACGGGTATCCACACACACACACACACACAGCGCGCGCGCGCTTGGACAAGGCGAGCACACTGACGCTCGTGTTTTTCTTTCTATTACTCTATCCAAAAAAGCACTTCTTCGCTCTGTCACATGGCAGAAAATAATAAGCGGCGGCCTCGCTCAGTCGCGCGTTTCTTGCGCAGATGTATGTACAGAGACAATTAAAGAGAGAAAGAGACAGAAGTGTACGGCATACAGGAAGAGGGCGAAATGCAGGAAAGACACGTGCACTACTGTTCCGCCTTGAAACATTATCCAAAGCAAGCCGCTCTCGTTTATTTGAGCTCTCGATGAAACGGCCTCGCGCTCTCATCTCTCTCTTCTCTTCGCTCGGACATTAAACGACGTAAAAGCAAAGTCGTGCGGCTTCGACTGCTTCCCTACAACTTATATATATATATGTATACAGATATCGCAAATGATAACGGTGCCAGCTCTCCCTCTCGGCTAATGCACACGTTTCAATTTCAAACATTCAATCGCGCAGCGCCGATTAGTCTGCGTGATTCGTTCTTTTGAGAGGAAAATCGAATGATAAACGAGGCTATAAGTCTGGAGGGCAAGAGAGAGAGAGAGAGAGAGAGAGAGAGGAAGAAAAGCGAAGGTGCTCGCGAGCGAAGAGGTGAATTATTGAGATGTGCGGCGTCTCGGGCATTAGGGAAAGCCCGCGCCGCGTCTGCATAATTGTTTTGTCCATCACGGAGAGATTTTCATCGAATTTCAAGTGCTCGCCCCGTTCCCATCGCGAGCGCTACGCAGACTGCGCGTATCGTTTGTCGCTGTCGAATGGGCTAATCCCGCGCGGTGGAGTCGTCTCTCCGAATAGAGCATCTCGCGAGTCGCGGAAGTATCAGAAGCAGCGGCGGCAGCGGCAGCGGCGTCTAATCCCTCACGCCCGCCTCTGCTCCCCTCTCTCCGGCTCTGATGTGCCTGGATTACCGGTTACTAGATTTCTAACAACCTCTAACTGATGGCCGCTCGTTTTTCTCGCCGACGCGGCGGTGCGTATACGCGCCGTTCGCAAATATTAGATCGAATCTGCGGATAAAGCGCGGCCTCGAAAGCATCGATCTAACAAATTACCCGGCTCGCGCTGCGGGCGTATATCGAGTCTTCGAAGGGAGGCCGCTCTGACCGCGCGCCGCGCGGCTGCAGAAGGGCCCACGGGCGCCCAGTCCAAGATATATCGCTCCCTCTCTCTCTCTCTCTCTCTCTCTCTCTCTCTCTCTCTCGTGTACAGCCGTACATGCGCTGCGGCACAAGGGACGAAAGCTGCGCGCGAGGATTTTCTTCCGCGGCCCGCAGCGCGCTCGCAGACACACTCGCTCTTTCCGTAATCTGCGGAGGCTCGGGCTTCCGCGTTTCTCCGGCACAGCGGCAATGCACACGCGATACCGCGACGAGCTATTCAAATATGCGACGATGAGTGTCAAAAGTGAACATTTATACTTACGGCGGCGGCGGACGGTGTAAAGCCAGTTGCACTACGCAAGTGCGCCAATGAATTTAGACGTGGCCCCGGCAGACGAAGCGTTCAGCAGTAGTTTTGCAAACCGCTCAATAATTTACCGGGGCTCGTTTAATAATCAAAGTCAAACTCGGCGCGGAGGGCACGAGCGCGAGCGAGCGACGAGCTACCGATGAATTCCCTTTTAACGTGTCGTCGAGCTGAGCTCGCAGGGGAAAAGACGAGGAGGTACTTAGCAGACGGTTGACGGAGGCGGACGAGAGAGGGAGAGAGAGAGAGTAACGCTAAGAGAATTAGTATATCCCTCCGGTCGCTTATACCTCCACTATATACTCACTCTGCCTCTCGCTTATATGTACGTATACAACTATAGGTAGAGAGAACGCCGGTGCGCGCGCGGCTTGCATACTTAAATATACGGCCTCTCGGTATTCAGATCAGGCCCGAGTAGCCCGTCAAAAGTTCCCGGCCACAGCCAGTAAAATAATTTGCTGTTTCGAAATAACGCCCAGAAGCCAGGCAGCAGCAGTCCCCCCCCCCCCCCAGCACTCTCTCCAACTGCGCAGCTCCTCGCGCGCGCGCGCGCGAACCTGGAAACATACGACGTAACTTCCTGAAGGGCTCGCCGCTATATTTGCTAATCGCGAGTTCCCCCCGAGTTCAAGACTCGTTTTATAGCCGCTACGAGAAGATATACGCTTCGGAGCTATGCGACCGTACGCGTATAAATGAGCCCGGCCGATTTGATAAATCGATTAATTTTCCGAACATCCTTTTACCTCTCGCCTTTCTTCCACGTCGACGGCGCCTGCGCCACCCCCTCCGCACATCCCCGCCCTCCAGTGCTGGCTGGCTGCTGCTGCTGCTGCTGCTGCTGCTACTTTACGACCGGACGACTCCTTACGCTCACGGCTAAATATCTACAAGGCTAACTTTTACACCTGAAATATCACTTAATTACACTGGCGGCTTGTTCTACTCGCTCGCTCTTACACAGTCCCGACGCACGTAAGGAACAGTCGCGATATTATACGGACTTATGAGTTAATAAGAATGTTCATTGCCGGCATTAGAAGCCGCGAGCAGAGGTCATCGTATTTCTATCCCTCTCTTCCTCTCTCTCTCTCTCTCTCTCTCTCTCGCTCCCTCCGTGTGTTGCGCGGGCTGAGATCATCGAAATGGCGAGTCGTGAGCACCGCGCATCCATCAGGAATGACAAATTCCGCTTCCGGATTATCGGGTTACCGCTGCGCGCGCGCTTAAGACTCTGCGCGTGTAATATTTTTGCTTTGACAAACGGCTCTATTAAAGCTCTTATCCTCTTACGACTATAGATTTTTGTCGCCGCGGCCAGCTCGTGTACTCATAAATTTCGCGCACTTCTTCAGTGGTTCCTCTCGCTACACACAGCGGAGACAGAGCAGCTTTTCGCGCAGAGATATCGCGAGAAACGCGAGCTTTTCAGCCGCACTCCCGTATAACAGCCGGTTCGCGTGAGCGGTTTCCAATGCGAAGACTCGCGCTCTCTCGCACTATGCGGCCTCTCGCGCGGGAGAGGGGAGCCGGTGTCGGCGGCGCGAGAGAGAGAGCCGCTGCGAAAAACGCGAAATGAATCAATTACAAGCACGGAATGCTCCTGCTTGCCGCGGTGCCAATGAGTCGGCGGCGGTGGCGGCAGCTCTAAACTTTAATTCCCCCCCAATTACAGAATGGCGCGCAATTATTAATTAAGCCGTTAAATCCGAGTTTTTCCACGGCCGCGCGCGCGCGCGCAGCATATTAACTGCAGGCACTTTTAGGCAATAACCTTTCTCGCTGCGCGGCATGACGCATAATTTTACAGTTACAGCCTGCCTGCGCCTTTTCCCGTATCAAGTGTACTGTTATCCGGGGAAAAATCATAAAACTGGACTTTCCCAATACAAACGAAATCTCGCCGCACGAATCCGAAGACACATTATATATACGGGCGCGCTTCGCGAGAGAGGCCATGGGAATTGGGGGAGACGCTTAGCTGGCTTAAAAAGGCCGGGCCGTATGGGAGTTGAGTTTAATTTGAACATACGTATGCGCGCTCGCGGAGCTGGGGGGGGCTGGATAATTTCCGATAGCGCGGCCATAGGTGATCGTGTAAGTCGGAGATATATAGACAATGCAGCGCGGCAGAAGCTCGTAATGGTCGAACTGTAAATTGATACTCGGCGCGAGAGTAGGCCGGTAGGTATATTTACATTGAGCCGTGTATAATGCCGCCTCGTAGCGTCCGTGCGCCAGTGCGCGAAGAGCGCATCGCGGAGAGTCGGTCATAATAATGCCGGTTACGCGCCCGGGACACGAGCTTTGACTTTACGTGTATATATATAGCGCGACGGGAGGGGCGAGATATGACTAGGTGCGCCGCGCTGCGCAGAGGGCGTGTAAGGGATTATCAGCGGTGGCGGCGACTTTCGAGAGGGAGAGCGAGCGTCTGCTCTCGATAACGAGCTCTCGCGGAAATCAGATCCTCTCGGTTGAAGCCATACTACCTGCGCAGCACGTCGGCAGAGAAAGAGAGAGAGAGAGAGGGAGCGATAATAATTTAATAAGGATAATCTTGCTGAAAGTTATAGCAACGAAGGGAGAGAGAGAGAGAGAGAGAGAGAGAGAGAGAGAGTCGGGGAATAGAGCCCACTTCCTCTCTGCAACGGATGGTGACTGCTGCTGCTGCTGCTGCTGCTGCTGCTGCTGCTGCCGCGCGAGAGGCAGAGAGAATTCGAGAGCTGCAGGGAATAAGCGTCATTAAGCGTTACCGCCCGGTACTTGCCAGCTCGACCCGCGGATTTTCAAGAGAGGGAGAGAGTGCAACAGCACGTGAGCTGACATTCCCCTGGGAGATTCAAGAGTCTAAAATTTTTGACGTCGACGTAGCAGCAGCAGCACCACCGGTACCAGCACCGGCACCAGCAGCTTCTCAAGCTTATGGATTATTTAATCAGCTTATGGATTATTTAATTCAACGCACGAAGTGCGCGCTTGGCGAATCTTAGCTCCGAAAGATCTCTCTCAGCTAATTCCTTTCAGTGGGCAAAATAAATCACGGCCGCCGGAGCGTATATATGCGTGTGTACACAATGCGCAGTGATAGCAGAGCGGAGTCGTCGAAATTTATGCAGAGCATATGACGCTGAAAATTCTCGTAAAGCGCGCGCGCGCCGCGATTTCTCATTAGAATATTTGCTTGTTGCTGTTGTCGGTGGTGGTGGTGGTGGTAGGGCTGCTACTGCTGCTGCTGCTGCTGCTGCCGTTGTGCATTCTCGTTGAGCGCGCGGGGGACATAAATTTGAGCGCGCATATCGGTCCAGCGGCTGCGGAGAGAGAAGGGGGTGGGGGGGGGGGGAGGGGAGCGGCCGGCCAAAGAGAGGACAGAGGGAATGGGAAAGAGAGGGAGATAACAAGAGAGTCGCGGAGCTCGAAATTTAGCGGTACAATAAATTAGCATGTTAACGAGAATAGCCGGTGAGCGCGCGAGAGCTGAACGCTATAGGCGCTAGTCGGCTGCTGGCGTTGCGGCCGGAAGAGAAGGAGAGAGAGGGCGAGAGAGAATTGAAGCTTGGAAGCGATTCCCGCGTGTATTTGCACCTATTTGGCCTCTTCTTTTTTGCTTGTCTCTCTCTCTCTCTCTCTCTGTCTCTCTCTTTGCGCTCTGTCTCTCTTGATGTCGGCGTCAGGTCCACCGAGAGAGAGGAAGAGAGAGAGAGAGAGAGAGAGAGAGAGAGAGAGAGAGAGAGAAAGATAGAGAGAGGCCAGAAGCGGCTTTTCCTATTGCGATGGTAATCGAGCAAAATATTGTGGCAACGGCCGCGGGCATGTACCCTTTATACCGGCACTATCAAGACAACGGCTCGAGATAGTGCATGTGTAGTGCGCGCGCACTACACACACACACACACGTATAGAGTGAGAGACAGAGCTGAGAACCCGAGGGATAGCTGAGAATCGGGGTTCTTGACTTTTGGTCTGCCACACAGTAATGCCCCAGAGATTACTGTTCTTTTCTCTTTCTTCGCTTCTCTCCTAAGCTTCCTTCTTCTTTGCTTCATTCCTTTCTCTTTCCTCGGTTATATTTCCTAGCTAGACTTATACGCGCGTGCACGATTGCTATATTATACACGCGGCGGCGGCGGCGGCGGCGCTGGCGGTTCTCTGGCGTTCAGAAAAAAACGACTCTCTCTCTCTCTCTCTCTCGCTGTATATAAGCATCATGAAAGTTTAATACTCGGCTGAAGAAGCGCGAGCGAGCGTCCGCTTGCATTAAAGCTAATGCTGGAAAATGGACTTTTCAATTACACTCGAATCAACGAGGATTCCGAGCGTTCCCTACATTTACATACATTATTTTCACCGCCCGCCAATGTAGAGGGAGAGAGAGAGAGAAAGCGCGCGCGCGAAAGAAGGGGAGAGGGAGAGTAATAACTCGCCGATAAATCCCGAGCCCACCGCTCGAGCCGCGCTTCCATTCGTATATTCAAATATTCGCAATTATTCGAAAATTATTGAGACCTCTCCGTAAAATATTTGCGCCGTATCGAAGCGGGACGCGGGTAATACGAGAGAGCCCGCAGAGCGTGTAAGTCATCGTTTAATTGCGAATAAAGCGCGCGCGCGCGCAGCACCCCCGCTGCTATACGGCCGGCCTTTTCCGATAATCTACGTCGGGGACTCTAATTTTCAATCAGCGCGTCGGCTCTTTTTTCTCCCGTCGTCCATGTGGGTGGGACGTGGCTCGTCGATCGCCCCGTGCTTTAGCCGCATTAGGAGATTCGATATCACTCGTAGGAAATTTACTACTGGCCGCCTCCGCTCCCTTTCGACGCGCTGCGAGATTTAGGGGGGACAGATTTAGTACAATAAGTTGGCCGGAACGACGAAATAACTCGGAACTCGGACCCTCCCTCGCTGCGTAGTCGCTCGCTTCTTTTTTTTTGACGACGAAAACCTTATCTGTTAAGCGAAAGGGACGCAGTCTAGTCTCCGCGGGCGTACCGAAGGGCACGCAGGGCGGCAAGGTCACGAATGAGTTGCGAGGGACAGCTATATACCGAGAGGTGGAAGAAAAGGAAATGACAGCTGTGACTGCTGATAGCGGCTGCACCGGTATAGCGTAGCAGCGAGCAGTCGTTGAGGCGGAAGCCGACGGGATGGGGGGGGGGGGGGAGTATAGTGGCCAGTCGGATTCGGCTCTGCTGCTGAGCTACCCAGAGCCTGCCCCTCCAACTATCCAATTGCACGACACGGTGAGCTGCAGAGAGACTCATGGCGAAAAGTTAGGAGAAACTTCCTAATGTATGTGAGAGCTAGTCGGTCGTTCGGTGGCTTGCATCCGCTCTATGAGCGGGCGGTATGGGTTCGTGACCTGCCCCCGAGGATGCTCGGGATCTTCCACGCTTGCTTCCCGACGTCCGGCTTCGTATCTCTATCTCTCACTCTTTCTCTTCCCTCGCAGCAGCAGCAGCACGATCGCGCACATCCGATTCGTTCTACTGCTCTTCCGCAGCTAAATCCTCTCCCTCCTTCGTCTCCTACGCTCCGCTCATGAAATGCCAGCCGGAATAATCCGTTCTCTCGGAAAGCGGCGAATTTTCGCAGTAGTAACGCCCAGGACATGCTCAGACGCGCTCTCCCCACCTATACACAATCTATACAGCCGGTATTCCGCCCGGGCTGCCGATGCTTCTTCGAGAAAACATTAATCTCGCTATCCTGTGCATGTATCTTGGGCTGCTCGAGACGCGGGAAAATGATGCCCCGAGGGACAGCGGCAGCGATGCGTGCGTGCTCGCTGTCGAAGGAAAACACAGCGGATCGGCGCAGAGAGAGAGAGAGAGAGAGAGAGAGAGAGCTCCGAGTCTATTAACCAAGAATAAGCCGAGTAAATAAATTACTACAAGGCGCCATTACGGCGATAATGAAAAATAATATATACGCGCAACGAGAATAATCGAACATTCTAATCTAACGCATTAACAGACAAATAAACACCGGGGCTCTAGAGACACTGGATTGATTAGTTTCCCAGGGGAACAAAGAAAATGCCGACAGGCCGAGCCATTCACTCTTCTTGCACGCCGCGCTACGTCCGGACGCTTCCAACTACTACGGATTTTGTGTATGAGGCAATCTTTAAAAACGATACTTTGCAGGATCAATTTAAACGTATATATTTACTCTTACCAAGCTATTTCTTACGTGCTTTCGTTTCGCAAAATTGACCAATTTAATCTTTGAATCGACGGTGGTAAAACGCAATGGAACAAAATGTTTGACAGGTGTGCTCCTTTCTCAATGGTTAGCCATTTTCAGGTCATTATCGATTTCAAAAAGATTATCTCACACGTTGTACGCGTACAGCTTTGTCACATCCCATCTCCTTTTCATTTGTCATAAGGGTATCCTGCTCAATGCTCGATGCATTTCGGTATCGCGTTTGTTTTATGCATTAAAAAAGAGCATCTGCGGAGGGCTCGTCCAATGCGGGGCGGGTCTTGCGATCGATGCACGCGTCAGGTGTACATTTTTTTTTTTCTGTTATCCAAGGCACAGACTTTTGCTTTGGCCCGACGCCTGTGTAGTATAGCGTGTCAAAGTGAATTTCTCCACGCCGCGAAATTCTATATTGGAAGCGACGAAATATTCTTAAATGGCCGCTACTGCCGCTCGCTGCGGCAAGTAAAAATGGTGGAAAATTTTTTGTTTCTTCGTTTTTCTAACCGCTCGTACGCACAACTCTCGCGACAAAGGCAGCCCGAAAAACAAAGCTCGAACGCAGAGCCTGGCAGAGCTCTGTGCTCGAAAGAGTCCGTACATGTGGCGCGGAAGGCCTTATAATCGCGAACGCTCGACGCAAAAGCTTTGACGCATAGAGGCGACGAGCGACGTGTGCGCTTTGCTTCGAGAGAATTTTTCAATCTGCAGATTGCGCCGCTTTGCCAATAGACTACCGCGAGTTATTGTAAAGCACGCGCAAGTAGTAGAAATGGACAAAGGAAGCCTATGCTCCTTGCGTAGCCGCGAAAGAGTAAAAGGAGTTGGCTCTGTGCATATATGTATAAATATATATGCGAGAGGCGGGTAAACGCGATTTTAATACGCGGAAAAGCCACCGAAATCGTTCGGCAGCTGCTGGAAGGCCGTATTCCTCGCGGCGTTTTGTGTCTCAATATTATGCATCTCGAGCTGTCTCTATATACGGGTTCTCCTTTGAGAGCAAAGTTAAAGTTTATTGTACGCGCGCGTCGCGCTCGTGCAGTACTTACTCGTACGTTCTCGAATGGGAGGCGGCGTTCCAGCATGATGGATTCATTAAATATATTTATGCCTCGGCAGACAGGACTGGAGACTGCCTGCTCGCCTACTTACCTGAAACACATTGAAATAATAATGAGAGCATTAGAGCAGATAACTCGCATACAACAAATTTTACGCGGGACATTATATAATCGATTGACAAAGTTATATGAGTCGCAAAAAATAACGATGCTCGCCTCGCGTGCAGTGTGTGTATGTGTGTGTGTGTATAGAGGGAGAGTTGCTTTATCGGGGAAATTAAAGCGCAAAACACAGTGCGCGCAGGCCGCGCAGGACGCATACGAAATTACGGCTCCGCGTTCATTTCGGCAAAACTAATCTCATTGGTAGGTAGCGGCATCAGCGGGCTTTTTGTCGTGCAGCCGAGCGTAAAATGAGCTGTGCACAGCCCGGCTACATCGAAATTAGCAAGGGACTAGGAAAGAGAGAGGGGCGGGGGAATTGGCCGAGCGACCCCGAGATTTCATTGCTCGGGAGGAGCGACGAGTAGCTGCGATACGCGTGTCTTCGCATACGTATGAAATTAATAAGGCTGGACTTGATCCAACTTTATCAAGCCTAAGAGACGAGTACGGCGTGTTGGATTTTCGAGCTTACAACTGCTTACAGCAAACAGAGCGGGGTTGCGGGTTAAATGAACCGATGGGAGCGAGTTTAGGCGAGAAAGAGCGCGCAAAATAAATACACACCGAGGGGGAATGAGAGAGTAGCGCCAGGTATATTTGTCGATGTCAAATCGACATAAATTGAAATCACCGCGACCGTTTGGCCCAGCGCTGAAATAATGTTGACTTGGCAGTCATGTTGAAGTCATTCGAGTGAGAGAACCCACCCCCCGACGAGTTGCTTTCGCCGCGTCTCCAGTATACTTAGTTTTTATTTTGCCCTACCTTCCGTACAGCAGCCCCTTTTCCACGAGCGTTTGCTTGCTAACACCAACAAAAAATCAGGGACTTCAATTTTCCGAGAGATGCTGCGCGGCACTATACTGCCACTACTGCAGCAGCAGCAGCAGCAGCAGCATTTATTTCTCTTTTCACTTAACAAGCGTCAGTGCACGGTGACAACAAGAGCGTAATTCGACTCTCGACGAGAGAGGGCGAGAGACAGGGAAAGTGAGTAGCCCAGTTTTGCGCACGCGCCTCGTGTTTGCTCATTGTTAGGCGAAATTCAAATTTAAACTATATCGATCCGATAGACGAGAGCTTGTTTAATTTTCCATCGAAGCTGCTCGTCGAGAGCGTGATATTCGCTCGCGAAGAATTTTTCATTTCTACACCCGCTTCCCCAACAGCTCATCAATTAATCTCAAGTATTTTCGTCATAATAACTTGACGGAAAAGTTTAAACAATTTTCAGCCGGACAGTTCCGCGATGATTTCGAAGTAATTAGATTTCTCGAGGATGTAGGTTGACAGAAAGTAAGATAATTTTTCGTCGAACGCGAGAGAGAGAGAGAGAGAGAGGGGTGGGGGGGGGGAGGGAGGGGGTTTTCGAGGAGGCTAGAGCTGCAGAGTGACGCAGCGAATTCTCGAAAAGTAAAACATTCTTGGGGGAAGAAATCTCATTAAAAGGGAATGTCAGTACTATGTATAGGACGGCCGAGCAGGCGACTTATTAGATTAAACTTTCACCTCTGACACCGCTTTGAAAGCTTTGATCCGAAGGGGCGCGTTTTCTAATTGATCACTGTCCCATGATTGGCTGAAGAGACGAAGACGAAGAAGAAGATATAGAAGAATTGGCCGGAGGGTAAGTGGCGTTATTGATTTAATAGGAGGTGGTAGGGTTCGCCTCCCGTTGAGGAAAGAAAATAAGTCTGCAGCGTCATCCCAAGCCAATTTCTCTCTCTTTCTCTCTCTCTCTCTCTCTCTCTCTCTCTCTCTCCCCTGGTCTCTTGGTTGACCTCAGAGTCAATTAGGAGCTCCCTCGACAGCGGCTCCGCTGGGACATTGTCGTTCCTTCCGCGCGCGCTCAGGTCTCTCGCGTGTATACGCCTCGAATTCATTATTTTAATAATTATACGCAACAGCTAGCTCCGCGTGCGCGCGCGCGCGCGCCTCGACTAGTTGCAGCGGCCTGCAGCACGCGCGCTTCGACTATGATCGCGTCTCAGTCGGCTCGTTCATAATCGCAAATTTTAATCGCTCCTCGATCAAGCCAATCAAACGTAAATCGAATATTCGTAGGCGCGGTTATATTCGCGCGAGCCGCGCAGCGCGCGCCAGAGCATGCGCCGGCTGCGGTATAAATCGCCGCGGGGACGACGAGGCCGAGCGAGCTTCTTTCTCGGGCGATACAGATCTGTTAATTATGCCGCAATTAAGGTAATTATTATTCCTTTTTCTCTCCTCCCCCGCCGAGCGCGCAGCGAGCAACAACGGCAGCGTTTATGGTCGCGCGAGCGCGCGGGGGACAGCGAAGTCGTGCGGCGGCCTTTTAAAAGCTTTCTCTAGATAGACCCGGCTTTTTCAGGATTTTGCGCTCGCGTATATGGCCTCTCCTTCTTCCCCTCTCCCTCCCCCCTCCTCTCTCTCTCTCTCTCTCTTTCTCTTTCACTGTGCATGTGTGACCATGCAGCTCTCGCGCCTCGCGATCAAGACGCGATTTCCCAGCGAGCTCACGACTTCTTCTGCTGCTGCTGCTGCTGCTGCTGCTGCTTCTTTCTTTCTCCACTATACGTGTATCCTCGTACTTTGGCTTCTTCTGTATGGTAGCATGTTTAAATCCCTCGGCGGCGGGACGGCCTTCGATTTCTAATCTACTACGAGCCGCGCGCAATGTCGCCCGTAATTAATACAAGTTGCAATCCCGCGGTGGCGGCGGCGGCGGCGGCGGCACATTCCGGTTTTGAGCGCGGGACAAGATATTATAGTTCACGTGCAGCCAAGCGCTTGAAAGACGAGAGCCAGGGAGCTGTATAAGCGAGAGTTCGGCGAGGGAACACACTGCAGCTCTCGGCCGAGTTTCCGCGCTCAGTTTGAAGATAGGATCGCGGCATTAGGACACCGAGGACTGCCGCTGATGCCGGTGCTGCTGCTGCTGCTGCTGCTGCTGCTGCTGCTCCTCTGCCTCGGCTCTCCATTTCCTGTTACAGTTAATGGAAATTCAGAACGTACGCCACTCGTCCCCCCTAATCTGAGCAATTTTCCTCACCAAATAGGCTCGCGGCGCAGCTCCAGCGAGAGAGAGAGAGAGAGACCGTTACTACTTACTCGCCATCGCTGCTGCAGCGAACCGCACTTTCGCCTTTTCTCTCCTTTCTCATTTCCCTTTTTACCGATCGTCTCCCCATCTCCATTCTCAACTATACACGTCCGAGCACGTCAACAGTCTCTACATCACGATAGGGAATACTTGATTTCCACGCGGCAACTCGCGAATGCTGCTAAGCCACTTCGAAATTGTTTTATTATCAAAGTTTTTTTCAACCGCGTCCCGCCGCCGCCGCCGCCGCCGCCGCCGCAACGTGATTCCATTATCTTACAACTTGGCTCCAACTTGCGGGCGCTTCTTATTAATTGGCTAAAAATTATGCAGATCATGTCGAGCCGGTATGGGATAAGCCCACTCGTTATGCAGCTCGAGTAAAAAGAAAAATATATAGTTGGAGTCAAATCTGGCAGGGAAGCTCGGCTAAGCACCTCATCATGGACTTTTAAACGTTATACTATATACTTCTTTTTTCTTCTTGGCAATTTTCTTTTGCTCGTAACCTTTTACATCCCGCCGCTTTCTAAAAATTTAAACGGCCATTAAAGAGCTGTCTGAGGGGAAAAAAGAGGCGCGTCGATACAGCCAGGCAGAGGAGTATAGCGAGATCGATGCGTATAATATCGAAGGAAGAAAACAAGTCGGTCGCGGGAGGAGGACGCTGACGCGAGCGAAATGATGCGCAGAGGTGCGCAGTATTATAGGGGACAGTTTCCCATGCAGCGCGCGCGCGCGGCCCCTGAAAAGATGCAGCAGCAAGAATCTATGTAGGTATCGGGTACTCGACGCTGCTCCCACTACTCGTATATAGTTGTGCATAGCGGCGGTGGCGGCAAGGTATCTCCAGATGATCTCGCAGCACGCGCGAGCGGTACACGAATGCTTATAAGACACACGGGGCTCATCGCTCGCGTTGCTCGCGGGTCGAGATTGTTGTTCGGTGAATAGCTATCCGAGAGGCCCCGTATAGCCCGGAAAGCAACTCCTCCGCGCGCGCGCGACAGGTCTTACTCTCGCGCCCTCTCGACGAGGAAAGCCAAGCCGCCACATCGTATCTCTCCATAGCTATGTGGTATTGTGTATACACGCGTACACGTGGTATATACGTGCGCGCAGATATAGCCAATAGATCAGAGAGTTACTCGGGGAGTATAGAGAGAGAGAGAGAGACTTTTTCTCCCTGTCTCTCGTTGTGCACGGGATCTTTTTGCGCCGATGGCGCGGACGAGGGAGCGAACCGTGCGCTGTATCTGGCTCCGTGATCAGTGACGATGTGCTTGCGCGGACGCTTGCGGCGGCTTGCAGTAGTCTCCCAACACACACATACACACACGTACACGTACATATACAGCGAAAGAAAGTGAGGGAAAGAAGCCCGCAAGGACGGGGAAATAGTAGCGCTGTCATTCGTTTCCGCGTACAGCTGCGCTGTTGCTTTTTCCGTTCGCGGCCGCGCGCGCGCGCGGTATCTTCTTTTCATTCTCCGGCTTCAATTTGGAGCGCCCCAGCCAATAGCTATACTTTTCTCGGCGGCGACCACGCTACTTATTCCATTTTCTTCCTCTGGCACATTTTGACGGCGCAGCTCGTATCGACAGCGCAAAAATGGGTTATCGAGTCCCGACCCGGCGCATCCCGCGCTATTATAGCGCGGGGGGGGGACGCGAGCAAAGTCAAACTTTTTAAGAAACACGTATACGCGCGGTTGATGCTATCGCCGAGTTTTTCTTTCGCCCGAGACTCTCGCGCGGGCGGGTGTGTCTCCCGCGTCGCTGGGGTGTCGATACGCGATTCTCGCGAGGAACAGTATTCAGGCGCGATCGAAGCAATCGAACCGACGGAGTGTGTGTGTGTGTGTGTGTGTGTGTGTGTGTGTGTACAGCGCCGGGAACGAGAAACCGCCCGCTCGAGACGATGTACGAGCCGGGGATGATCTACGCGCGCGCGCAAGCACAAACGAGAGAGCGAGCGGAAAGCAAAAACTCCAATGAAATGACAGGGCGTAGGAGGAGAGAAAGAGAGAGGGAGAGAGAGAGAAAAAATGCGTTTCGAGAGAGCCGAGTACAGAGAGAAATGTGTGTATGTACAAATTGCCGTTCAGGTTTTTCGCGCTTTTTTTCCACTGGAAAACAAGAGAGTCTCTTTCACTTTGCGCCGCGACAAAGTAACTGTGTCCGTGTGTGTGCGCGCGATTCAGCCTGGTCAACTGAATATTCAAGTTTTTCCCGAAGCCGTAAAACAGCCGGTCGGCGGCGGCGGCGGCGGCGGCGGCGGCGATAAAAAAGGCGTCAAATAAAAACTGTGACTTATTACACGAGCGGCTCGATGTGGGTGGGCACACAATGCGCTCAGCTGCACTCGTCAGTCGACGAGCGATGCAGTGCGGCGCACACCGCAGCTGGCCTGTGTACACGTGTGCGAGCCTCGATGCCTCTTTGGCTCTCCCCCTCGTTCGCGCGCGGGATGCGGCTGCCGCGAGGATCGGCGCGCGGCGGCCTCGAAACTCGCGAATTCCTGAGCCGAGCGAGGAATCCGCGCGCGCCCGTAAAAGCCGAAAAAAGAGTGCGCGCGGGAGTACGGCGGCGGGGGAAGTGGAAAAAGTGTCGGGGGGCCGTTGTGCGCGCATACACACACACACACACACACACACACACACACACATGCAGGAGGGAGTGAGAAGAACGTCCCGTTTCTATGAGCTAACGGCCCCACTCTCCGCTATGTATCGAGCGGGGCATGCATGTACGTGCACGGCCCGCAGATTATGCGCTGGACTACATAATATATATCTCGATAGCCGACGATATGCGCGCACGTAACAGCCGGAAGGCTATGCTCCGTGTGAGAGACGGCGAGAGCGCCGCGCGCTCACGAGGTGAGCCGAAGATGCCCTTGGCTCTTTCTCCCGCTCTCCCGCTCGCTCCGTGGCCGGGTGGCTGCGGCGGCCGCAGCGCCGATCGGATCTCGTTCACTGTTACGAGGCTCTCTTTCTCTCCGCGTGCAGTGCGGCCGTGTGTGCGAGCGCAGGTGAGGGAGCACGACGAGAACGAGAGAGCAGAGATCGCGCTCGCATGTGGGACAGAGTGCAAAAGCGCACGGCGGATGACGGGGCCGCGAGGGACGACGTACGATATTGGCGCGACAACGGCACCTCGATTTAAGACGGGGGAGAGCGAGAGAGCCTACCACCGAGCCGACAACTCGTGGAATATATATTGCGGATGAATATCGCACGAGAGAGAGAGAGAGAGAGAGGTAGAAAGAGAGCTCGTATAGAGTCGCGCTCTCGTAGAATAGCGGTTCTCCTTGCAGCCCGTGTGCAGTATATGCGACGAGCAGCACACGCGGGCGTCGTCGTCGTCGCCGCACTTTCGCGATATTAAAAGCTGCATGAGGAAATAATGCAGCCGCCCAGCTACAAGATAACTGCATTACCCTGTCTCCAAGAGCGCCAATACTAATGCCTCGGAGCTATATCCGATATCGACTTGCAGCCCGATAAATACAAGCAAACTGTCTATTGTACGCTTTTTCCCTCAGACGTATATAGTCGCCGCCGGCGCTGCGCCGCGCCGATATAACATATGTCCTGTGAAGCTGCAGGCGCGGCTTTTCCACCCTATTACATGCAAGTGCGCGTACGAGCGGAGAGGGCTCACAATAAAAGAGGAAGCGCGCGCGTGTCCCCATGCCAATTCATCGATTATTCAATTCAGCTATTCAATAATATTCACGCGCGGGCTCTGACACACTTTCCTACGTACACGCGTCTGTGATACGCATACTCGCGGGCATGTATACGCTCACGCAAGCGTCGTAATACTGGAATCTCCGGGTCTTCTAATTCTTTTGTTGTTATTATCGATCCCTCCGAGGCAATGGTTTTGAAAGGGTTTTTAAAAAAAAATTAAAACTCCTTTCTTTTAAAAAACGACGTTTCGGCGATCATTGTCGCCCTCATCAGGAAAAATATTGGAGCACATTTGATTTGTGTACATCTCGATAATCCTTTCCCCCGGCTAGTTAACAGCGGGGGAAGAGAGAGACCGAGTGACCTCCGGGTCTTCTATTTTTTTCGAAGGTTCGCTCCTTCGATAACGAGTGAGAAGAGAGAGCTTAGACTCTCTCGCGTGCAATTCGCTCTCTTCCTTTCTCCCGGAACGCGAAGCGATCATTAAACAACGCATCGAATTGCGAGATAATCGAGAGCTACCAGCAGCGCAGGAGCCCATTAGAATAGCATAATAAGATGCGCCTCCCGCCGTTAACATCCGGTAATCTCCCTGTCTTTGATAATAAGTTCGTAAGGCTCTCTCTCTCTCTCCTTCTCTCTCTCTGGTGCCTTTCTACGAGATAATCTCGGCGAAAGGACTGTTTTCTCTCTCTCTCTCTCGGAGCTGCGTTCTCGCTGCGTCTCTACGCGCCGTGCCGTGCAGTGCGGTGTAGCGAAGCCCGAGAGAGAAAGAGAGAGGATAAACCTGAGCATTTTACGGCCGGATGGTTCGTTTGATGCAGCTTAAAAGTATAAGCACGTGTGGATGCACGGGCGGAGAGTGAGAGGTGCGTGCGCGCGTGTGTCTGTGTGCGCCTGCGGTGGCGCGCACACACATTGTCCGGGAACTATATTCTTCGCGTTGCGGATCCGCACGTCGAATAGTTGCGGCAATATAATTATGCGATAAACGTGCGAGCGCTCGGTAAATTTAGCCATTACGCGCCGCTAAGCATGTGTGCATATATATACGATCTGCCGCGGCGCCGCTGCGTAAATGCAACGAGCACACATTCTCTCTCTCTCTCTCTCTCTCGGTTTCTCGCGCGCGGGAGAGAGAGAGACCAGCTGCGAGCGAGGATAGATCCCCGGCAAATCGCGCGCGCGAGCGGGAGATGAGCAGTAGCTATAGCCCCCCCCCCCCCCCATCGGAAATGCAGCAGCAAGCCACATAACCGTTGCGGTTTTACGCGTCCGTCTACAACAGTTCCCTATCTATGCGCTGCCTTCGTTATAGTGCTATCTACTAGCCGCCGTTATACCCTCTCTTCACTACGGCTAATGTAAACGAGATTCCTTACGAGGGGCTCTTTTCCGTAATTCACCCACTCGGCACTTCCCAATTCTCCGCAATCCGAATGCCTTTCATAATTGATTTCGAGTTCGAGAATACGTATACGCGTAGTCGTAGTTGACGCACACTTGCACACAGAGCTCGCGCAGAGCAAAGCCCAGGCGATTTTTCAAATGATACATAAAGGAAGTAGCGAGAGTCAGCTTCTCAGCCGCCAAGCTTTATAAACGGCTCGAGCAAGTTCAATCTTTCGACAATGGCTTTCCGCCGGCTAAGAAAAGCCTCCCACAATCGTAGGAGCGACGAGTCCGCCGCGCAGCAGTTTTAAGTAACGTTAATGGAGTTTAGCGGGTCAGTCAGTCTCTGCAATACTGCGCGGCGAAAGTGCTGCGGTGCAGATGAAGCGATTGAAAAAATAACTTTGTTCTTCGACGCTACATTATGGAGGATCGGACTCTCTCGAGATAGAGAGACAGAGAGAGAGAGAGAGAGAGAATCTCGAGAGATCCAGGAGAGAAGTTAAAAACGAGCGAGAGAGCGGGCTTTCCCCGCGCGCAGCGAGCGATATACCTATAGACGTGTAAAGTCGATATTGATGGGGAGGAAGGAGCGCGCCCGAGAGAGAGTCGATGAGGTGGATTTCAAAGACTTAGAGCGAGGACGACGCCAAGTGGAGACGACTCGCTCGCGCGAGCATTGTTCGCCGCAAGACATGACTTCATTAGGCATTCAAGTAATGTTCAGACGTTCTGAGCACATTGAATTGTAGCAGCATGAAAGCGAGCTGGCGGCCTTCCCTCTCTTTCTCTTTCATTGCTTTTTCGTCCGGGAGATAGAGAAAGAGAGCCGAGTTACACCGATCGTCGTCGGGGCCGCGGCGAAGCATACAATGCGCCGCGCCGCGCTGCAGCCGAATAATGTATAACTATATTGCGAGGTGGAGGCATAAAGTAAAAGAAGAGCAGCCTGGTACACGGCGGCGGCGGCGGCGGCGGCGGCGGCGCGGAGTGAGAGTGTGGCGGCTCGCGGTCTGTGTGTTTGCTCCCCCCCGAGAGCTCGATATATATCTAGATGACTGTAGCTCGCGCGCACATGGGATACATCACCATATAAGTAATCTGCCTCCCTGTATACACACATATATACTGCGCACGCACGCATCCTGCAGCCAGTGGATCACGCTGCAGCGCTCTCGCTCGCTCTATACGCGCAGACTCTTTCCTCTCTCTCTCTCTCTCACTGCTGCTTGATTCATGAAGGGCAAAAGAGCCGCCGCCGTATAGCAGCCGGCTGCGATACCCCACTATTTCATGTCTTTGGCGATATCAACGCTGAATCGCCGTGCAAATCATTTCGCGAGTCTCTTCCTCGTGCTACCCTTTTCCTCTCCCTCTCTCTCCCTCTCTCGCTCTCTCCGCATCCAAACGAACGCGCGCACTTATACGCGATTCTCTTCTTTTTTCGCTCCCTCGCGGCGTCCACAATTTTATGCTAAGCAGCTGAAAGTCTCGTTAACCTTCTTGCATATAAAGACGTACGTGTGTATGTGCGCGCGTGTGCGAGTACTGCCCCGTGTAATCCAATGTCTATAGACGAGGACGTTATTTTTCATCATATTTTTACAGCTGAACGCAGAACACGTAGGCAGAGGCTCGCGCGCACGCGCTGACTGCAATTATAACTTAATACGCATTTTATGGTGGCTGCAGCGGGTAACATATATATATATATAGAGAGAGAGAGAGAGAGACAGGATACGTGCGCGCTTAGTTATGTGCGATTTTCCAAGAGACGATGATTCCCAGTAGTTTGTTGTGCCATTACTTCATACATACGGCTGAGTGACATTAAACTTTTTAATGTTTCTGGCCTTTAAACTGACCCCCCCCCCCCCACTTCTGCCCAAGTCTGCAGTACAACGATGTCGCGCGTATGAGCACGCAATTAAAAAAAAAAAGAAACAAAGAGATCGTCTATCTGACCACGAAATTCGCCGGTATTGTTTGTAATTGCATTTCTCATTAGCGTCTCGGTCCGCTGCATTATTAAGTTTGAGTTCTCTCTCGCGCGAGAGAGAGAGAGAGAGAGAGAGAGAGAGAGAGAGAGAAACGACTTGTACGGCGACGGGAGCCAGAGATGTTTCCGCGATACGACGGGCGACCAACATCTTAATGACGCTGCTCACTCGTTCATTCGCCCGGGCTTTTTCTCTCTCTCTTCTCGATTCAGAAAGAGCCTGCGCACGCGCCCACTGCAGCAGTAGCAGCAGCAGCAGCAGCAGAGGGAGCAGCAGTAGACTTGTCTTTTGTGAGCATCTCATTAAGTAGGAAACTTCCGTCGTTATCCCCCGATCAGCCTCGAGAGAGAAAAAGGCCGCCCTCTTACGTCGCTTTAGTAGTTACCTCGCAGCTCTCTCGCACACTATTCTATTACCAGCTTCTGATACGCTTATAAGTACTTACTCCTACTGCCAGTGCTCGCTGGTGCTGCTGCTGCTGCTGCACTCAACCCAGTATTAAAGCCCCCGCTATACTAGCTCAATTTTCCCGAGAGGGACAGACTCCCGGTCTATAGTCTGTATCACTTGGCGCTGAGACTTGTGCCGGGTAATGACTGAATCCCATAGCCGCACCTTCTTTTTACTCGGCGGCTTTATGTCCCGGGGCTTGAGCTGCTCATTTTTTTAGCCGTGTGTGCCAGCGCGCTGCTGCACGCCGCTGTTCTGCTCTGCTCGGATTACGCTCGTGCGCGCGGCAGCTCCCATATACGAGGGACCGCCGCATATAAAACCGGGGATAAACGTACTCCCTGAAGCGCGTGCTCTCATCTCCCTCTCTGTATCCCACTCTAATTGATTATTATGAAAACTCGCGGTTGATCGGGCATTAGCCGCGCACTTTTACTGCACGCGCCGAGCCATTATTGGATGCCATTAGATCAGCACGCACCTGCCCGCCGCCGCTACTGCTGCTGCTGCTGCTGTCCACGAGCTATAATTATGTAATAACCGCGGCGCGCGATGCAGACTGGATTTGCAGAGTTGAGACGGGAGCCTCGAAACACCCAACCGTATAACCGCGTCTCGTCGTTCCAAAGTCACTCGAAGCAGCAGCAGCAGCAACAGCAGCGGCAAACTCGTGTCGCAACGGAACGCGTATACGATGTGAATAGGAAAATTCGCTGCTTTCGTTTTGTCGCGGCCTCAATCCCGCGCGCATAACGACGAAAACCTCGCGCGCCGCGAGAAAGGTGTGTATAAACAATGCCGGGAAAAGCCGTTGCCGCGCGCGGGAGTTTATAACGTGCGCGTTGGCGAAAAGTTCGCTGCAAAGTCAAAACTATTGAAACGAGACGTCTTTCGCGACGGCGGCGACGGCACAATGCGCGAAGCTCTCTCGCGAGTACCGCACGCCCGTTGACTTTAAATGCATCTCGCGTAATTGAAGCCGTTGCGTGTTAGCGCCGCCGCCGCTCTCATAATAATATCTGTACGCCTCAGCCTCGATGAGAGGGAGAGAGAATCGCGCGACTGCAATTTCGAGCGCCGACTAGACTCGAGCTTCTGAAAAGAAACACAACACTTCTTCAAGCGAAGTGAGGCTTCTTTCTTATTATTTTTTTTTTATATTTACTGTACACTGTGTAAAAAAAACGGTAATGCAAGCTCTCGCGCGGCGCGCGATCCTTTTCTTTTCCCTCTTCGGATTCCACCGGCGACGAATTTAATTACTTTCGTTATTATAGCGGACAAAAAAGGCTCGCTCTTGATTCGTATAAGCATTTCTCGAGACACTTGTCATTACTGTTATTAATAGTATTATTATTATTATTATTATGATTATTATTATTATTACTGTTATTATTTTATCATTGTCGGAGCGTCGCGGATTCAAGAGACACCCGGAAACAAAGGCTTTGTTATTCGAGCAGTGTGTCTTATGCTGATATATAAAAAGGTTCATTATTTGAGAGACAATGTTGTGGGTCGAGCGGCTCTGAGCTGGCATTTGTTTTGGGTGTGGAGGTGGGGGGGGGGGCGGTTGCGAATATAGATAGCGAATAAAAGGTATGCGATTTGCCGTAGAGGCGCACAGCTGTTTCTCGGTACGCAAGAACTGTATATAATTAAAGCTGCTCTCGAATGCCGGAGAGTAGCTAGAATTGAAAACTAGTTTCGCACATAATTAAACTAAACGAATCATAACGAATTACCCGCTTTTTGTTGCAGATATAGAGGTGAGTTTATCGGGACAAGCTATCTGTATAAACATCGGGTTGGCAGCGCACTCACAGTGTACATTTGAGTAAGTATGTGCATGCATGCTTGTGCGCGCTGATGTACTTTTTGCTTTTCATTAGTTGAACACATAGCGCATTGCCATCCGGTGCCTGATGCAATGTAAGCAGCCGTGCATATATAGGTACACGCATTTTCTCTCACTCGCGAGAGGGGGACGGTGGGGGGGAGGGGGCAAGAGAGGACGTCGAGAGGAAAACTAATGGAAGAGCAGCGTATCTTTGCTTTGGCATCTAACTAGTTCACGGTCCAGTTTCGCGGCGGTTCATCGACTCGCACGCGCTCGCGATCCCCGCGTATATTAAACGGCGGCCGAGCTCTCCGCAGCGCAAATAATCGGAAAGTGGATAAGGCAGAGAATCCGGTTATGAAATTAGCGACGACGGTGGCCGCTCGGAACGCAAGCCGCAATATTCATTGAGACTTAACAATGCCCGATACAATTGCGCGAGTGATGCAAAAAGTCCAAGCGAGATATATAGAGGCCTGCGCGTGTGTCATATATATTACTGTCCGGCCGAGCGGCGGCACCGGATGAAAAAGGAAAAGCGCGCGTGCGTGAGCTCGTATAAATACAGGCGACTTGCGCACGCGCGGAATATAATCGCTAAAAGGACGAGCGAGAGCCTAAGGAATTTCACGAGACTCAGTCATTGCTCCCTCCCTCTCTCTCTCTCTCTCTCTCTCTTTCTTTCTTTCTTAATGCTCGCTGTATTTATATATAAAGGCAGGCAAGCGGTACCGTCCTGTATGCATGTGCCGTAATATATACAATTGATCGACAAGTGTGACGCAAATCCGATTAAATTTCAGCCTGACGTTATAAAACTAATTAATGCAAACGCCGCTGCTATGTCTGTAGAGGCAGATGCCGCTCACTGCGTTACTGCTGCAGGCCAGACAGCGTCGCGACGTCCTGGCGTCCAAGTGGAGAATGCACACATGTACACACCTATATATTCGATAGCGAACAAAGCTGTACACTCTGATATGCACTGTCAATAAACCCTGAACCATACCACTGGATTCTCGCACCGATTTGTCGATTAATCCTATTCAGTCCTCGGGTTGTAAACGATCTTCCCCTTATACAGAATCATCGGATGAATTATTTTTCGAGACTTTTTACGTATATACGTATCGAATTACAGGCTGATCGAGTTTTGCGATAAGGGGTTGTTAAATTCAAGTAAACCTAATTTATTCGCATGTAAACGACGCGCTTAACGTCTTCATGAACTTTTTATTTTCGCTGTAAATATGTTTAACCGGCATAAGTTTACTTAGAATTACACAGTGACTATGCAATAAAACATAAGCCGCAGAGATATATACGCATAGCTGGTCGCTGATGGGGCTAATTGCAAACTTATTTATAAAACATGAACCTATTAAAATTAATTCGCTTATACTAAATAACTGTGAAGCTTATATTACAGCCGCGTAAATTATATAAAGGTAACAGTGATGAGTGCAACGCATACATTTCATCTAAACTTTATGGTTTTAGCGTTATAGCTATTTGATCTAGTAACATAGTATACAATCTTTTTATTGCTATTTTCATAGTTTTCGCGTGTGGAGAACGCCCACAGACATTCAGTTCAATAGATCATAATAATAAAGTTAGTTGATGTGTAAAGTACAAATTGGATATTTGCTTTTGCTATATATTCTATACATTCTACATACTTGTCCCGTGTTCTACCTTGAGATATCAACGCTCGCATCTAAATATTTACTGCTACTAACCGTTTCTCCTTCTTTATTAACGTCAGTATCGATGGCCATTTAGTTGTGGAGCAAAGCGAGCACATTATACAAGTTTTCGCGCAGGACTATTATTTTGATGTACAACGCGCCAACAGCTTCCTGCTGATACTAGGTCAGGAATTACAGATAAGCGAGAGATTTGTTACGGAAATTTTAAATGATACAGTGACAAGCCCACCATACTTGTTTTACGACGATAAGTGTCGGTGCAATCAATCGCATATAAATATAGGTGTTTTTTTTTAATTGATGTCCAATAGGTTCAAAAAAAACTTTTCGTCTTTCCTTGTATGCATATTTCATCTGGACTTTCTCGCAGGCTGCTAGACAGCAAGATTTCCGTGAAATTATCAAAAGACGCGTCGGTACGGCCCGTTTGATCATCCACACACTGGCTTCGCTCGAGGGTTCTTTTCAGCACTACTCTATCACTAGATAGAGAGAAGTTGGTATAAACGCCTCCCAGCGACAGAGAGAATGAAGGAAGAATAAGGGGACTAGGGGCTTTTGACAGGGCGTGATTAGTTTGAAAATCTGCGCAAACACCTGGCTCTATACATACACATACGCGACGTAGTCCTTTTCTTCGACAGCGGAAACTCTCTTTTTATTCATCATTTCACGTAACTCTCAACGGTGATGAAGCAGTCGTGCATTGGGTGGCTCTCGTATAGCCTTAAATCGCGAAACAAGTGTAACTACGCTACATAACAGAAACGCGGAAATATAACGCCTACATTTTATGTATAAACTATAACAACTTTTTATCTCAAAGCTTGTGTATCAAAAATAATCACGCATCAATACCAGTTAATAAGTTGAAAGCGATTTTTTTTGCATTTTATAAGGATTTATTATAGAATATGGCTAGAAAAATTTGGCGCTATAGTGTGAAGAAAAATAGTATACGTACTACGGGAGCAAATTCGACAGCTCACATTTCGTGTTTTCCACGAGATATGGACTCTTCAAGTTTTTTCATCCCTAGGCACGTAATATACTATTCCTCTTCTAATCCCCTCGAAAATTGATTATTGGCTGGAGGATTGCACTTATATATGCTTATAGTGCGACGATGACTGAGAGCAGTAGCAACACGTGAGGGAATTGATTTTCTTGCGTCATCCGCACATGCAAGCTATCCGACGGTTTTCGTTTCAACATTGGGCTCTTAATTGAATTTCCTCTTCTGGTCCCTTCAGCCCTCTCTTCCTCGCTTACGCGCGCGCGCGTTTCCGCAACCAAGCTCTCTCTCGTTTTTCAACTAAGGAGCAACGTGTTGCGGGATTCGCTCGCGCTCTGATGGGATTTTTAAGCATCCAGTATAATTTAAACTTGATTGATGGACTGCCACTGCACTTTGCCGAGCTGCTCTATAAGGCTGTGGAAAAAGCTGCTACGCCTCTGTGGTGTGTGTATGTGTGTGTGTGCGCGTGTGTATATGTGTGTGTGTGCGTGTGTATATGTGTGTGTGTGTGCGTGTGTACGCGCCTGCGCTTGTATATACATGATAAAATCCCAATTTCACGTTTCCTTAAATGATTTTTAAACTTTGAAATAAAAAAATGTTTGCTCTCTCTTTTTTCCTCTTTTCGAGAACATGAAATATGAAAAGATGAATTTTCACGGTAAACAATGAATGGTTTTTTTTTGGCAGTTTTAGTATTTGTATCGCAGTTAATTATTACGGAGAAATTCAGTACGAATTGTACACTGAGAAAAAAAGCAGTAATTTTTAAACTGTAAGTACGAAAAAGTGCAAGAAATTATAGTTATCTGAGCACAGACTGCCATTATCAGAATTTAGACTACATTAATGCTGGTATTCGCTGTTTTAAGTTCGAGTATTACAAGTCGCAGTAAAAAAAATTGCTATATTACTTATAGTAAAAATTATTTGTGTTTAAGATTATAAATACATTCAATTTATATATTATTATTTTACGCGTAAGAATCCTGTTTAGATGAGCGATTAGAGCTCTTGACTGCAGTCCCGAAGGTCCATGTTCGAATCCAGCCCAAGTCAAAAATTTTTAATTTCTATGCTTCAATTTAATTCAATAAATCCCACTAATAAAAAGTCATGACCGGATGTTTTGAAGCCGCTGAAGAAGAAATGTGATTGGTTGATGTTGTGCGCATGCGTCAAGACTCAAGAGCCAATATGTTCATGTGTCATGGTTCATGTGTTTCCGGTGAATGCGTTAGTTTGAGGTTAGAGCGCGCGAAGCCCGCTGATGTTGATCTAACATTCTCGCCTAATATAATGGCAAAAAAGATCTGCGTGCAAGCAGAGTGCAGGTACAAGAAATCGAGAAAGATTTGTTTTTATTTTATACACAATCGAATCGACAATGGGTTCATGAGTTTTTCATATATAGATATACCTATGCACAGTTCGATAAGTTCTTTTTAAAAACTGTACTTTAAAAAATAACTTTTAAAACAGAAATAATTCTTCAAAATTTTCAAAATAAAAATCGAATTTGATTATTTTAAGTATTTCTGAGTACTATTAAATTATGAACAAACTGCAAGAAAAATTAGTAATCAATAAATAATAATGATAAAATAATAATGTCCTACAAAGTTTAAAAACAGATAACATAAACAAAATTTTTAAATTATTTCAACCAAAATAAATAGTGTTTGGGAAGTCTGTGCATGATTTACTATAATTTCTTGTAACTTTTCGTACTGAACGTTTGAAAAATTAATGCATATTTCTCTCAGTGTAGCGAGCATTTATTCATGCCATACAAAGGTTTCTGATTGAAAATTTACGTATATGAAAAAATAAAGAATACTGTCAAAGAACTTCAATTTCAAAACATTTTTTCCGATTGTATGCCCCTCGGTAAAAAATATTTGCATTCGATAACAATGAAAAATTGGAGTAATTGGATCCCAATTAATGTTTTCAATCTTTATTTTAATGAAATGATTAATTCGTACTGTTAATTTGAATGCTTTTTTGGTATTATATTCTTATAAACATTGATATAAAAAATTATATAGTTAAAGCTATTTCCACACAATTAATTCCATGTTATTGTCTTTAATACAAGTACTAAAAACAGCTTGTATTGAATGAAAATAATGATTTCCCATGTACGAACAGAAGTGGAAACACAAAAGGAATATATGGACTTGCGAAAACTTTTCTGATATAACCTATTGTTCCTCATTACTTAGTCGGAGAATAGTTGCGACTCGGAGAAATTTATTCGACGCAGCAGAATAGAGCATACGGTTAAATTCGATAAGCTTCGAAACGTTTACAAACAATTTACGCAGGCAGTTTAGGGGCAAAGTTCCGCGACAGCTGCCTCGTGGGCGCGCGCGTGGCTCCGTTGATACTGGCTGCTGCCACTGCTCACTTACATTTACGCGCAAGTTTATATTTACCCTCCGGATAAACTCATGCAATTTTCACGTCGATAAGCCGTCTTCATCATTAACGCTTTAACTGTTTTTGCCGGCGCCTGCACCTCCTCGAGTTTCGCGCACTTTCTCTTTGTGCGCTGCAGCAGACGACGCACAAGCTGGGAGCTTTTACTGCGCGATATAAAAGCCACTCTTCAATTGTCTGTCTCTCTTTTCCCGCCCCTTTCTTCCTTCCTCTCCCCTCCCCCCTCTCTCTATGTCTCTCTATTTCTCTCACTCTCTACTCGTTAAGTAGATAAAAAGTTGGACAGGCTCTTCGATTGTTCGAACAACTTGTCGCAAGTCGCCATACAACTTGTCGTCTCGGTCTTCGCATCGCTGCCTCCGATGCATACTTCCCTCCTCCCTTCTTCGGTATTCAGGATTCATAGAATTTCCAAGTGCCACGCGTGAGTCTGTAGACAACCGGCAAACTTTCCTTGCCATATTCCCTTCTGCGTTCCTTCAAACTTTACCAATGATACACAGTCTCATCTTCTTGAAATACGCAAGACAATATGTCCGCGAGAGGTGACCCGACAGCCTTCTTAAATTATTTGTTTCGTTCTGTAGACATCGCGCAATTATCTCGATATTATTAAATTGAAGCGACGAGAAAAAAGTCAATAACGTTCTATTGCGCCGCGCTGGAGAAAGAAAGGCGATCCGCGAAATGAGAGAGAGAGAGAGAGAGAGAGAGAGAGAGAGAGAAAAGTCGGCAGAATCGGATCGGCTTATCCCTCTTCGAGTTCAATCTGTTGCTCTCGGGTCAGAGGATACTTGGCGATTTGCGTGTAGCAGCTTGTAACATAGAACCTATATACAGCGATATCCTTTGTGCGATCGCCAGGCATTCAGAGCTAAATCAGATTTCCTGCGAATTCAACTCTCATCATTGCAATGCCAGCTGTGGTTCGCTCGTCGCGGAAAAGGTCGAAACGATCAATTCGACACTAGTAAAGACCGGAAGACTGTCGCCAGACGAACGTATATCCACAAGTCTACGTGTCTGCTTTGAAAAATTGAAAAATTTTACTCTCAGATGTCGTACATACATACGAAAGTAGGGAGAACAAAATGAAAGTTCCTTAACGCCACTGGAATACCCCCTACGCGACGAGGAATATCGAGTGGTTATACAGCGGAAAGAAAAAAACCAGCGAGAGGTAGAACAGCAGAAGGGAGTGGTCGATTCGGGTACTCTGAGATCCCGGAACTGACGGACTGGGATTCGGTGTCGGCGGCCAATCGGCCCCGGTGATACTGTCTTCTCTCCCCCTGTCACCCTCTCCCTCTTTACTCACTGATTTCTCGCGATGAGATTGAGACAGAAAGGAGAACGTCGGCAGCTGCTCTTGTAAAAGAGAAATCGAAACGAGGCGTTCTAACCCCTAAGAGAGAAAAAGAGCTAGAGCGAGAAAGAGAGACGGGCAAGAAGCGTCGCCGTGGTGGATAAAGTGTGACAAAAAGCAAAAGGATCTCTGCTCTACTGTATAGAATGGAGGCGAGTGTTCGCGTGTAAGAAATAATGCAACGGAAGAGAGAACTGCCGGTGCTGGTCGAGATGAGACGCTAAATCTGGTTTTTAGTGCGCGCGCGCGCGCGGGTGCAAGAGAGAGAGAGAGAGAGAGAGAGAGCTGCGACTATAGCGGAACTCGCCGTGCTGGAAAAAAAGCTTTATCGCCTTATTCAAGCGAGATAATTATTTTTGCGCGAGCGGGAACTAATTGATTCCCCGTCGAGCAGTTAGCTCACGTGCATCGCGCGCGAGCCGGCACACGGCCGCGCCGAAGAGCGGAAAATGAAAAGTCGAGGAGAGCAAAAAGTATTTTCCAAATTTATGCGCGCCGCCGTGCACTGTGCGCGTTCAATACGCGCATGTACGTACAGCTGCAGTCGGAGAATATACAGAAGAGAGGAAGAAGCCGCAGGGAGAAGGCCGTGGCCTTATTAGGAGAGCAGTAGTCGCTCGACGGAGCACGTGCAAGGACGTTGCGCAGACGAGCGAGTTGGTCGTCGGGTCATAGAGGCAACGCCGCCGCTGCCACCTACGCCATCACCACCACCAGCAGTAGCAGCAGCAGCAGCAGCAGCAGCAGCGTACGTACGTCTCATCAGCAGCGAGAAGGCGTAATACTTCCTGCCACTGAGCGTACATGTACACTTCCCGAATTGCGCTTACCGTTGCGCGATGAATGACTTATGGATATAGCAACATGCTCCTCGCGCATGTGCGTGTGTGTGTCATTAAGCGCCAAATTGGCGACGAGTCGCCGGAAGCGAGCGCGCGCACGCATTCACTGTATATACTCGTATAGAGGAAGCCAGAGCGAGAGCGAGGGAGAGAGAAGAGCTCTGCACGCGAGAAACTTGGGCCGAGCTATATGCAGTTGCGCATAAAGAGAGAGCTGCCTCCCCGTCTACGTGTGTATCTGTGCTTGTAGCCACGTGTTATACGCGCTCCTTCACTTTTCCGACTTATTTCAATGAGGACTTAATTTCGCTACTTTGCCGCAGTCGTATAGCCGTTGCGGCTGCCACTACTGATACTGCGCGCTTCGCACGCGACGCGAGTTTTCATCACGTGAAAAACAAACGTTTTCATTATTACCCCGAGTCGACGAGCTGCGCTGCCGTAAGAACGCGCAGCACACGCTCGGATACGTTAATAACCTTTTCTAACGAGCGAGTATATCTTAACCGTACATGCTACCTACAATTCCGATGCGTGGGAAGAGGCATCGCGAGGCCGCTGACGACGCAGCCATCTTATTCTTAATTAAGCAGCGCTACCCTCCTAATTACTCACAATTACACGCAAATACACAGACGCAGATATAAAGCTTCGAAGAAGTGACTTAATTTAAAAGTCTATTTACCTGAAATCTCCAACGATTGACGCGGAATTCCTCCTCTCGCTCCACGCTTTTACCCGCGGCTTACGGTATATTATACGCAACGCGATCGAGACACAACTGCGCGCATTACGAATTCTCTGAGAATCGTTCAGCACACAATTCGCCAACAAAACGAGTCATTTCACGCAACTGAAATTAAAACAAACAACTCTCTTGAAAACTCGGCCAGTTCAACATTTATTTGCGCAGCTGTTAGGCGATTCCAAGACGAATCACACATACGAGGCCGTGTAATCGAATCGAAAATCTCAAATCTGCGCACTTCCTGTAATTCGTATAGATGGTTCCAATCTGGCGTTTGACTTTGATGGTTATGGAATGCGAATAAATGTATAATTGATATATATATTGGAGAAGAGAGATAAACAGTGAACAAATATGAGATCAATCAGTATTATATGAGATAAATTGTATTTAAATTCAATTCTTTGTAAAGTATAGTTGTATTGAATTCGAATGATTATATATTTTTCACTTCAGAAACATGGTTAAAAATAATGTTTTCAATTTGCACTGCACCGCCTATTGTACACTGCACAATGCACAATGTACAAAAATGAAAGATCTGCTTTATCAACGGAGTTGAAACAATATCTCCAATAAAGCTCACAATAAAAAACGAATATCTCTGGTGCATTGCAAAAAATGCAGAGTGCGAAAGCCAGAGAGTCGACGAGGAAATTTCGCGAAAAGGGTCGCAAACGGCATTGGCGCGATTGAGTCGACATTGGCCGTAGAGTGCATGAGGCCTATAGGGCATCACGCGGAGCGTGACCGGGCTCAGCAGTTCTGGCATTGTGTAGCGTGTGTGCACGTATATAGATACATGTGCGCATAGATATGCGAGCCGAACACGATTCGCCGCGGAAGGAACGAGTTTACAACCTACCGGTCCAACACTCTGCACTGCGATATAATCCGTGGCTCGGATCTCGCGCGAGCGCAGCGACAAAGGCCCGCGAGGATGTGTATACGCTATACGTACATAGATGTATAAATATATATACACATATATATACATGTATATATATATATATGTGGGAGTGCGGACCGATGGACAGCTCGCGGCCCGATGCAATGGCTACGCCTAGATCAAGATCGACGTTTACCGCATGCCTCTCTCTCTCTCTTCCGAGAGCTTTTTGCTGCCTAAACAAAGCCTCGGCTCTATCTCTCTGTTAGTTGGCTGCTGCTCCGCGGCCATATGCCTTTCGTATATAATGGTCGAATGACACGCGCGCCGGATAAATAGCACGTAAATATATACGTCTAATAGCGATAGCAACGGGATATACCAAGTGGAGAACGATAGCTGCAGCGATACATCGGGACCGTAGTGCGGCTGCGGCCTAGCCTATATAGCTGCTTGATTTTCTATGAAGGAGAAGCGATTCACCGGAATTTCGGCGCGATTCAGCATTACGAAGCGCTCCGGTCAATCAGTCAGCTGCTCGCGAGAACGGTATATTTATTGGGCTCTATCTCTATCTTCCTCTCTCCCTCTCTCTGCGCACGATGAGGTAACCGGTTAATATCGGACGTGCGAGTTTTTCGGACGGAAAGCGCGCGCGCGCGCGCGCACGGCGCAAAGAGTAAAGAGTAACGGTGTGCCCCCCGCGTCGAGGCGGCCCACTCACCTGACTTGGCTTTTATACGAGCGCCACCTACGCCGTACTCTGAGGCTGCTCTCTGCGCTGCCGGTCATACGGGACGCAGGCGCGCGCACGACATCAGCGGTTATTTTTAAACCGCGCCGGCGTACACGTATACATATATATGTAAGTATCTGCTGCAGAGTGCCGGCGCGCGCCGATTATCGGGGACTGGGTTTCAAGTGTACGACCCAAATGGGTACCGGTTCGCCGGCTGTGAATCCGACAAACTGGTTGCGGACTGAACTGCATCGCGGGACTGAGTCAGCGCCGCCGCCGCCGCCGCCGCCGCACGGGGTGCACGCGGGCGAGAGTGTATACTCTCTCTCGCTCGCTCGCCCGGCGTCACCTCGAAATTACCGGCTCTCGTGCTAACGGTCCGCGATCGCTATCGTATTAAGACTTTGCATCGCTTCACGCGCCGGCATACAGCGCCCGGGACGATAGTAGGTGTTAATGCACGCGAGCGAGCCTTATTTGCAAACAAACGACTCGCCGGCTAATATTGTTTTCCACCGCATAGTCGATAATGCCGCTGCTGAGAGGCCAAGCCGGCAGTCTCTATGCACTCGCCGAGAGAATATAAAATCGATGCTCAACTGTAATCTGCGCGCGTGCCGACTGCACGACGGCGACGCAGGCGTCCTTCCAAATGAGCTCTCTTGCGCGGATCGTTGTAAATGGAGTCGCCCGCCCGCTCGCTCGCTCAAAGCCTTTCGGATATATAGAGATGCCAACGCCTCAAGTATAAGTGCGGCTATACGTGCAGTACACGTGTGTACACAGCATTTCTCGGGCCCTTTACAATGCCCAGATAAAGAACAGAGAGCCGACGTTAAAGAGCCGATACGCCACGCCTTGGCACTTCTTTAGCTCGCGCGGATTCACACTCGGATACAATCTCAAAATTCCGATCAGGACTTCCCTTCCGCTTATCTCTCTCTCTCTCTCTCTCTCTCTCTCTCCAACTCGAACTCGAACTCGCGCGCCCGCCGGTGCAAATCTCGATATAGATACAGCTCCCTCGCACAGCCTATCACTGTATATTTAGCCGCGCGCGCAATGAGATATCGCGGCTCGTTTAAAAATGCGACTCGCGTCAATGGATAGATATCCGCGGAGCAGCTCGGCTGTTTTACCTGGCCGTATAGACGCGTTCGCGCGTTAGGCTGTGTGTGAGTGTGTGTACATGTGCGTGTGTGCGCGCGCGCGTGCATAAACAGAGAGCGAGCCAGAGCAAATGCGATTTCGACAAAAGATTACCGCTACAGATTGGCTCCCTCTGTCGTTTACATTCAAATTAAGCTGTAGCCGCTTTCGAATAACCCCGATATGCATAAATTTGTAGTTTGTTGACCGGAAATGCTACGGCTCCGGCTCGTTTATCAGATGACCAAAACAGATCTCTCTCCCTCTCGCTCTCTATACATTAGGATTAATTTCAATAACACAACGACAAAACTCCGCGCGCCGCTGTGCGTTGCTACTGACGTGTTGGCTGCAGCATTATATCCGGACGCGCGGGGCGGACATATGCGAGAGGGAGAGAGAGAGAGAGATTACACATCGGCGAGCGACGATTCTTCTCGTCGATCATCATATATTATTCAAAGCAATCGTTTCGACGTGTATTCAAACAGCTCACGCTAAAGAGGATTCCTCATCTCCAAATCGACTGCGTTTACCTCACGAGTGACTTTTACGCTTCGCCTCCCCTCTCGCTCCATCCCTCTCTCTGCAGACGTATATATCGATCTTGGCTTTTCCCTTTGCTTTCCTCCTTTTTCCGTCTGCGGATCCCACTGCTACTTCTACTGCTGCTGCTGCACAGCACCGAGAAGAACTTAAGGCTCTTCGAGGGTAAACACTTTTCGAAGATCGGATTCGGTCTGCCACCTATATCGGGGACGGTTCCTTCTTTTTTTATCCCTTAGCTCTGCAGCAGCAGCAGCAGCAGCAGCAGCAGCAGCAGCTATATACACGCGGCGCGAGTGCACTCAGAGTTTAAATCCATATACTGGTCTGAACAGCGTTTACACACACAGGCGCAAGAAATATAACTGGTATATACAAGATCGAATCGATTGTTGGTAAAGCGCAATAAATTTTTTACCGGGACGGGTATCATAGCGAGTCGATAGGAAAGGCAATAGGCAATTTCATTGACGATACAACATCTTGGACATGCGCGCGGCAATATTTTTTCGTGCACAATCGTGAGGTGGAATCCCCAGGACGCGCTCGCGAGAGAGTGGGTTCACGCAGCAAGTTGGAAGGAAAACGCTCGTTTTCCGCGACGTTTCTTGCGCCGCGCGGCGGCGGCCGATTCGCCGCGGCGATTTCTCCGATTCCCGGCGCGCCGCGATATTTACGGATCGTTTACGGATCGCAATCAGATCCGCCGGAAGTTGGCGAGAAAAAGACCAGGACGACGACGCCGCCGACGAAGAAGAAGAAGAAGTCGAAGAAGAAGAAGAAGAAGGAGAAGAAGAAGAAGAAGAAGAGAAG
Organism: Philotrypesis tridentata; assembly: GCA_018906965.1. Lineage (NCBI taxonomy): Eukaryota > Metazoa > Arthropoda > Insecta > Hymenoptera > Pteromalidae > Philotrypesis > Philotrypesis tridentata. The sequence goes on from JACCIB010000001.1 coordinate 16,600,541, forward strand.
AAGAAGCAGAGGCAACAGAGGAGCGAAGAGGGAAGCGAAAATCGATGCACGAGATCGGAGTGGGGCCCGCTACATTCACTTTTATACGTACGCGCGCGCGCGCGCGGGTACGCGTTTGTGTAAGCAACCGAGTGAAAACTCGCAAACTGCCGCACTTGCCTTCCTCGGGTGTGCGTACGTATACGCTCTGCGCGCGAAAAAAACCCTCGTACTCGGTTGCATCCTCTCTCCGCTTCTTCTCCTTCGATCCTAATCTCCAAACTTTTTTATTCTCCATTTAACCAAGTTAAACGCACCGAATTCAGTTATATTCTCCCGCTGCAGCCGCGGGAGCCGCAGAGGCAAGTTTTCACGACACGACGCGCTATCGGTATTATAAACAAACTAAAGCCGCTGGAAAGAGGATCGTTGATATAACAGCAGAGATCACGCGCACGGTTATCTCTATCTCTCTCTCTCTCTCGGTTTTCCGTGCCCCCCCCCCCTCCGCCCTTGCGCGCACCTTTATGAGCTCTCCGCACCAGCTGCGGGATAATCCTTTATATAGGTCCGACTTAACGTCGATGATAAAAAGTACGAAGCTGTAGATAAAGCGGATTTCGAGGCTGACTTTATCGATGATCTCGTCCGAGAGCGACGGCACGTGCGGAATTGAAAAAAAAAGAAACGGATAGAGCGCAAGTGCGCGCAGAGGAGAAAAATACATGGAAAAGCACTTGCTCTACATATAAGATACGTCGAGTTGACAAACAATCGGACTGGTGCACGTGTTCCCCGTGCTAATTTGCGAGAGACTGAGGAGAAGAGGCTCATGCGGCCGCGAAAAAGTGAAAAAGGAAGGAGGAGGAGGAGGAGGAGGAGGCGATGGCGCAAGGCGCGAGAGATTGAAGCGAAGGGGGAGGGCAAAGCGACTATAGGCGACTAAGTGAGGCGACGCAAGCTGATTCCTATACGAGCTGGGCTGCTGCGCTCCACGCCGGTGTGTATATAAGAGCGCCGAGTCGGCGAGGCACGACTTCTTTCCGTTGGCATCGGTCAACGTCACGCTGCGAAGTCGCAGAAATTTAAGCCACGACGAAGAAATGCCTCCCCGCTGCAACGAGACGGGAGAGACAGCGCGCGCGAGAGTAGAAAAAGACTCTTTGGTATGCCGTCCACGGAGCTCTCACTTTGTATGCTCGGCGCGTGACGCGACATTGTATGTGGAAGCGATCGTTTCTCTCTCCCGGCAACCCTTTTGTCTCGCTTAGATACAGTAATTTTTGTGCGCCCGAACCTCCTCGCTGTATATATACGCAGGCCATTCCACGTCGCGAAGTTACCGACGCCGCACACACACTCGCACACACACACACACGAACACACTGCGAGAGAAAGACTAAAACACACAGCCAGCTCTGGAGCTATGGAGCGCAGGCCTCTCATCTATCTCTCTCCTTCCTAGCCCCCGGTGCTATTTCTTTCTTTTTTTTTCTATTTCTCCTTTTTTCGTTGCTTTTCTGCGAGTGAGTGCAGCAGCAGCAGCAGCAGCAGCAGCAGCAGGAGCAGCAGCCGTGGCAAAATTTTATTTCACTCTGAAAAAGGATCGAATGGAGAAAAGCCTGCTGCCAGTGCTGCTGCTACTGCTGCTGCTGCTGCTGGCTGAATCTCTTTGGAGCAGCGCGCAGTGTAGGAGAGCCACTGCGGCATTAGAGGTCAAATAGAATTACGCGCTATTCGATTAAACCACCCGCATCGTCGTATAGACATCTCTCGCTACTGCTCTGCTGCTGCCGCTGCTCTGCGAAATTCTCCCATAGAAATAGTAAATCCCGACGCTCTAGCTCACTTTTCTCAGTGGCGGCTCTTTCACCGCTGCTGCTGCTGCTGCTGCTAGTGCTCCTGCTGCAAAGGATGGACAGCCTGTCCCTTTTATTCCATTTCTCTGTCCGAGTTTCGAATTTCGTTGCGCAAAGCTTATATCCCTGCCGCCGCTTTACCTATACACGCCGGACTCTCAGCTCACCCTGCAGCGTCCATAAGGGCCTTCAAAGGAAAATTACTTCATTCACTCGACACCTGTGCATAATTTCATTTTTGTTTGTGTACCTCGACCGCAAATGAAAATTCTCTGGCTATTCGAAAGTCAATTTATGTTTATAATTTGACTAACCACCAAATATACCTTTTCTTTATGCTGCGCACTGTAATATTGCGATTATCATTTTACAAAGTTTCAATTTGACATTGGATAATACTCCAAGGAATAGAGTTTCAGTAATGAATTTCGTCGGTTCGAATATTATTATGTAAGCTTGAAACTTTATAAATTGACACATAAGGAGAGCAAACTATCTTGGCGTTAGCTGGAATTCGATTTCTATTGTAACTGATAACGGAATGACTGTTTCGCCTCCTCCACCAAAAGGAGCTTCACAGAAGCAAAATTTTAAGTTTACAATTACCTGTACAGTATTACAGCGAGAAATTTGAATTTCTCATTGGCTTTAAGAAGCTCTTCAATATTTTATTTAGCTATAAAAGTCGTTGAATTGAGCTTTCCAGTCGATGTGTTGAAAGCATAGGAGGATGTATACGACTTTGAGAAATCCATCGGATAATGAGAGAGTGAGAAGTATTGGAGTTTATAGAGAGAGAGAGAGAGAGGAGGAGTACAGAGCAATGAAATGGCAAAGGTCGAGACAGTAGCCGTATAGAGTGCATAAGTTTTGGGGCGAAAGAGCGCGCGTATCTCGGCAGAGCAGAGCTTTCCATTACCGAATTTCGCATCGGGTGAAGCTCGTATTTCCCTGCAAATACGTGTGTTGCAGCGGCGTATACACGTATATACCCGCACACGGCCGGGCACGTGCATATATTTGGAACGAGCGCGCGCGCGCGAGTCGGCCACGAAAAACAAATCCCCCGGGCAAATGGATGTTCTTATTATCGCGCGCGCGCTCGGCATGGCAAACCCGCCAGAGCCGCTACAGAGCCGCCAGAGAGCGAGAGGGAGAAAGAGAGGAGGGGAATAGTTAGAAGCCGTCCGACAGCAGGGATCCCGAGAAATCCAATGAAATAGGGCCACCATTAACGGTACACTGCTATCTGCTAAATGTTAATTGAATGCGCTAATTCAGGCTCTAATCTCGCGTAACCGTATTTAGGATTAATTGCAAAATACGCGCGCGATATTCCCTACTGCGCTACTCTGCGCAGGCGACGCGCGACCCGATTTTGCCGGCTCTCGCGCGAGTTGCCATCGGCCATGGCTCGCGCTTCAAAAGCGGCTAATCAAAAACACTCGTAAATACATTTTCGACCGAGTAGAGGACCGCGCAGCTGCAGCAGCGCGCGACGCGAGCTCATGCACTCGATCTCTCTTTCCCTCATTCGGCTAACAAAACGGCCAAGTTAGCGGGCTTTATTTGTCAAACAAACGCACGCCTCTATACACACACACACACACACACACGACTACGCGAAAATACTGACTTCATTCGCCCCCCGACGCGAGCCGCTCATTTGTTCGCGCCGAGTTATCTCGCTGTTTATAACTAATTGCTCGGCTTTCACTTTTCACAATCGAGCCAATGAAACAGCCCGGCGCTCGCTCGAGTCGCGCACTGATTTTCCACTGTATATACACGCGGGATAGGCGAAAGAGAGCCCAAGAGCTGCTCGAAAAAAAAGAGAAGTGTCGATCGCCCGATTTTTTGCCCGGACTCGCAAAAGACCTTCCGTGCCCGGGAGAGCCGATAAAAAGACGCGCAGAGAGAGAGAGAGAGCGGGAGCAGAGAGTCGAGCGCATCAGCGGAGCAAGAAAAAGAGAGGAGAGCGAGAGAGAGAGAGAGGACGAAAAGCTGCTTAAGCGCTGTAGGCGAAGAGAGGAGGGAAGTGAGGCGCAGGCTCCAGACAACAGGCAAGAAAGGCTGATTAATATACTCGCGGTTTATTGTTTCATGGAAATTCGCAAAGTGCCGTCCCTCTCTCTCTCCCCCTCTCTCTCTCTCTCTCTCTCTCTCTCTCTCTCTCTCTCTCTCAGCGCGAAGGGCTACTTGCAGCGCGCCAGCCCAGTCGGCTTGTCGCATTGTCATGCCGAAGAAATTGTTCGAGAGAGAGAGAGAGAGAGAGAGAGAGAGAGAGCAGCCGACCCCGCGCGCGCGACGGCCTTATTGCCGCAACAGTCCAAGCGAGTTTTCGCGCTCCGCTTGACCTAGCGCCCGACGCCCAGAGCCGAAGCAACGAACCGTGCAAGCGCCTCCGCTGATTTCCTTCCGCCGTGTTGAGTTGCCGAATGCTGCCGCCGCCGCTGCTGCTGCTACTACTACTCTTTCTCTCCGTCTATATACACACGATGTGTACGAGCGCGTGTATGTATATATAAACTTCTGTGTACACCGCGCGCCAACTCCCCCGACTTCCTCTTCCTCGCGCGCCCGCGCGCGCGTCCTTGATTATGTTTGTTTTGCTGAAAAATATATAGCGAGAGCTGGAGAGATGCGAACTTTTCGAAAGCTTCTTTTGTAGCAATATAACGATAAGTAAATTGGGGGGGGGGGGGGTGGCAAAGTTTGGGCAAGCCCATTGTAAAAATACACGTTGGCCGCGGTATAATTAAAGTTATTGCGGAAGAAGTCGGGCCGGAAGTTGTCGAGAGCGCGCGAGCGGCTTCCCCAAGCACTCGTATTATCGGCTGGATGCTTAGTTTGTTCTGCACCTCTCCGAGTATATACACACTCGTACGTGCAGATAAAAAAACCGAGAAGCTACTGCAATTAGAGATTCTATATATATATTTATAAAGAGAGAGAGAGAGAGAGAGCGAGACAGAATAGCACGACTTACCTACGTATGTGTACGTATATACTGAGCAACCCGATAAGGCCAACTTCCACCTCAATGAACTTGCAATTTAAATAGATATGCATACGTGTGTGTCTGTGTTTGTGTGTGAGCGTGTATATATGTGTGAGCTAGGCGGCGGAGGGTCGGGGAGTGGCTCGAACGATTTCTCGCGAGTAATAGAGGGAGAGAGAGAGAGTTCTCGGGGTCCGGAAATTATATTTTCACTCAGCACTAGGCAGACGTTCACCCCCCCCCTCCCCCTCCCCCACGCCTATCTCGGGGGCAGGTACACACGGGCTATATCTATATACACATCTATACATCTATACGTGTTCGCGCAGTGCACCGACAGATTCAATGCCCGCCTAATAATGCAGCGAGTTTATATAAGCGACTACTGTGCCGAGTCGTACCGTGTCTTCGTTTGCACGCTCTCGCACACGTGCGCACGTGTGTCGTTGCGCGCTCGCCAAGTTATTTCATCCTCGCTACTTAAATCTGCATGAGAGAGAGAGAGAGGGGGGGGGGGGGAGGTACGGAGGGAGCGGAGATATGCCTTGTCCTCCGGATCTGCAAAGGCAGACGAATAGCGCTGGAAATTCTCGTTGCTCGCGCGATGAGCAATTTAGCTAACTCCTTCAAATCCGTAACTCCCTCTCTCTCTCACACTCTTTCTCCTTTTTATATTTCCGCGCGGAGCGACAGTGGCTCTGTGAATCTTGTCAAGTTCTCCGGAGCATAATCTGGCCCTCTTATTTCGCGAATTTAAGTTCTCATTCCCGTGTCACTTTCACGACTCAACTTTTTACTTTGAATAAATTACCGTGCAGGCGAGGCGACGGCTACGACTACGGCTACGACGGCAGCAGCAGCAGCAGCACCAGCCTCGAGTATGAGAGGATAAATAGCTTTCGGTGCGCGTGAAAAAAGCCGAGCGCACGAGAGCAGAGAAAGGCAATTAGCGGATCCTAAAAATCGATCTCTCTCGACTGCTGGAGCGCTGCGGCAGAAAACGCATACAGAGCGAGCTCCCCCCATCTCTCCCGGTATAATACAGCAGCAGCAGCAGCAGCCAGAGGCCAACTAAATCGGTGCTATTGTTGGAGCAGAGCAGAGCGGCGGCAGCTGCATTCCGGGAGCTTTCCTTATTTAATGCGCCAGTCAACGATCCCCACCTATATGCTCGCACGCAAGGATATATCAAGGTCGTCGTCGCCGCCGCCGTCGTCGTCGCCGTGCAGCGACGAGCAAAAAGGTCTCGATTCTCTCTCGCTCTCTTTCTCGCGATCCCCACCTCGTTTTTACGCCGGATTAAAACGTCTATAAGGAGCGCACCCGCGACAAGCACCTATTAACGAGCTCCCCTTTCTTACCGGCCTTTTCCACAGCCCGCGGCAATTCGCGTTAATGTTCACAATTAGATTTCACAGAAAACACGAGAGGATGACGTGCTCGTCAGGAACGGCGGGGGGAAACGCTTATGACTTTTTTTTTAATCCTACGCTCCTCCTTTTTTCCCGTCCCGCTCGGGCTAAACCTCCCCCTAACACCGCGTCAGCTGATTGCCGAGTGTCATATTCAAACAGCGGCGAAGCGTCGTTGCGAGTACATAGCGCTGTTATAGAGAGAGAGAGAGAGAGAGAGAGAGAGATGGGGTGAGAGGGAGAGCGAGAGAATCAGTGTTAACGAAGCATCACTTCTCTCCTGCGGAGTGCCAAGTAGTAAAGTTTCTTGTTTATACGCGCCGGATATATATATACATATATATACACACACACATATATATAGGCAAAAAAGCAGCGCAGCAGCGCGCCAGAAAGTAACGACCACATCAAGAGCTTAAATTGCGTACTCAGCTATAACAAGCAAGTCTGTAGTCTCTTTCTCTCTCCCTCACTCTCCTCGCGCGCGCGCGCGCGCACCGAGATGAGTCTTAATTTTTTTTCGATTTTGTTGTTAACAAATAGAGAGCGAGTGCGAGTGCGAGAGCGAGAGCGAAGGCAGGCAAGGGAGCAGGCTAGGAAGGGGTCAGTGCACTGCAGCGAGTTCAATTCGTTAAATAAGACAAAGTGCGTACGCGCGAGTTTTTATTGCGCTCGCGCCTCTTCGAAGAAGCCGAGCGCGAGCGCGAGCGCGGTTCTAAATAGCAAGTGTTTTCTCGCTGCAAGTAGCAGCGAGTAAGCGAGCGCGAGGAGTCCGGCATTACTTTCTCACACTTGTTGTCGCTTAATATTCTGCCGAGCAAATGAATGTCCTGCGGAGAGCCGCGCGGCGCGCGCACGCGATTCCAGCAACTAGCGACCCAATCAGATCCGCGTGTATGACACGAGTGTTATAGAGAAAGAGAGCTAGACCAGCGCGCGTACGTATACAGGCTTTTTTTCCGATTGAAACATTTAGACAAGTGCGCCGGGAGCCAGGGAGAGAGAAGTGAAAGAGTAAATATGTCTCTGACCGCGGGGAGAGCAACAAGAAGTATACGTAACGAGGTGAATCGAGCGATGTATATAGTAGAGCCGGCGTAATTAGCGCTTCTTACGTGACTCTCGCGCTAATGAAGGTCGGCCTATTAAGGGGGAGGCTGGAGAGCTTTCCTCCGAGTTGTTGCGGCTGGCGTCGCTGTCGCCGTTTGATGACTAATCGACAGGTCAAGTTGACCGATGGTTATGATCAGGCTGGTTTATCGCGGTAACGAAGACTGGCAGGCGGGGGGACGAGAGGTGCGAGGGGGGAAAAAAATAAGTAGGAGCCGCCGCGCGCGAGATAAAGGGTGTGCGGGGTTAGAGAGGAGATAATGGCGGTGTGCAAGCACACACACACACACACACACACACACACACACACACACGGGCGCCCGAGAGAAAAGGATGACGAGCCAAGGAGGAGGAGCGGCGGAGCAGCAGCTTTCTCTCTCCCTCGCACCTCTGGGAAGCGCTTAACCCCGGGGGCTGATAACAAATCGTGTCCGCATACCGAGTCATCGGCCGATATAGGCTCGCCCGTCTCTCTCAGACGACGAGGACGTATGTACCGGCTGATGATCGACGATCGACCTTTCCTCCCGCTCTCTCCTCTTTGCGGCGGCCACCCGCGTACTCCCACTCGCGCTGATCGACACTCGTAAATCCTAATGGCTCTCGAGGATATACACGCGTTCATCTCCCTATACGTATTACATACCCAGATGCGGTACGAGCTCCGAGCACGTGTGCGCGAGAAGAACAATTTTTTTCTTCCGCGCTTCGAAAAATTTCCGCCCCGAGAAAGAGAGATGCTATCGGAGCAGCTATTATTTGTCTTCCTCGTTCGTTAAAAGCCGGCGAAAGGAAGAAGGACTCGTCCGCGATGTCAGAGAGGATGGCTCGTCGAAAAAAAGGTCTCTCTCTATCGTGGCCGTGTGCCGCGATGAAACTGATAAAAATAGCGTAGATAATTAAAGCGAGTCGGATGGCCGATGATTGTGGCTATCGATCAAGCCAAGAGCCGTTATTAATCGATCACTCGTCAGTCGTCGGAATTCATTAATTCCCATGCTATAGCGTCAGAAATGTACAGACCTCGTGCTCATCGTATCGACGAGTACGTATAAGTATATATACGTATACGGCACTCCGGCCTACGGACGAAAAAGCCCTCGCGAGCGCTGCTGAAACAAAAGAAAGAGCGAGCCTCATAGCGGAAGAAGAGCCGAGAGCGAGCAGCGAGCGCAGCGAGGAGAATGCCGTGCCGTTCGCGCCGCGAGAGGGGGAGAGGAAGAAGCGCGAGCTGATGTCCGCGGATCACCTTGACCAAGACGGAAGGGAATCGTGAATGAGCTGCATCTCGGCTCTCTCGACCGCCGCAGCCGCCGCCGCCGCCGCCGCCGCCACGAGTTTGAGCCTGAAATTGTTATAAATCACGGCGGACAGTAGCCGCTAGCTACTGGTTTGTTCGTTATACCTATAGTAGTGTACTATACTATGGGATACTACGTACCGCTGCCGCCGCCGCCGCCGCCCGCCACCGCCGCTGCATATGGGAAAATAATTATTATGAGCGCCGCCGCCGCCGCCGCCGCCGTCGCTGCGGCATCGGGAGAAATAGCGAGAGAGACAGAGAGTCGAGGAGGCTATACGGAGGCGCGAGGAAAAGGGCAAAAAAGGGGCGTCAGAGGGAGGCACGAGGCTCATGAGAGAGCTGCGCACTGACACCCGACCGAGAATTTCTACCTCAAAGATGCTCGCGGGGTTTCCTCTTCCGGTTCGCGTATTATACGCGATAAGACGATGCTGCCAAGATTGCACCTCTCTTTCTCTCTTGCTCGCGCGCGCGCGCACACACACGTGCACACAGACGCTCGCGCTTCTTTTCCCCATGTGCTATATGCAGCTTCTTGCTCTCTCTCCCTTTCTTCCCCTGCGCGCTGCTCTGCCTGCTAATTGCCAGCGATCGCTCGAATTAGAGCCCAGCAGTCCCCGAGCAGTGTTTTAATGCACTTGCTAATCAGCAGATAAGCAAAGTTACCTAATCAACTTGATGCGAGCGCGCGAGCGAGCGCGAGTCATTCTCCGCGTTGGATTTTTTCTCAGGGCCATAGAGTCAGCGGAAATGCAGAGACGGCGCTTTACTGTTATATTATGTTGCAAGTTATGCAGCGCTATGATGTGCAGATCATGCTAATTTATTCGGAACGATGATGGGAAATTTAATGAATTTCCGAGTGCTTAGAACGAGCGAGAAGGGGGGGGGGGAGGGGAGGATGGCGAGGGGGACGAAGGGGAATATCGATTAGTCGCTTTGTACTTGATTGGCCTCTCTCTCTCTCTCTCTCTCTCTCTATCTCTGGCTGAAGGAAAGCTGCTCCCGCATTCCGCGGATTAAGATTGCAGGAGATTCAGGTAAACTGCGCGAGCGAGAGCACAACACGAGCGCGCGCCCAGACCCTGAGGGAAAAGAGTCTTGGACTAACAGAGATCGCGCGCGCACTCCACTATGCGCTATATAGAGCGACAAACTTAAGAAGTTTAAATCGGAGAGCGGTAGAGCTTCTCTCCCGCACCCGCTCGAGAGATCACTCGACCACTTCCGACATTGCGATCTTACCTCTCGAGCGAACTCTACGCCAAAGTCCAATCTTTATGCATGAGACTGGCTCTGTAGAGGGCGAGCGAGGGAGAGAGGCCGATATATTTGTTGCCCGCTGTTTTTTTTTTCCGCTGCATCGAAATATGTATGCCCTATACAGTCCCGAGAGGGATGAAGCCGAGAGCTCTTTTCCGAAAATTCAAATGGACCTTTGGCATCGCGAGGGAGCCTCTCGCCAGCAAAATTAATCTACAATCGCAAGAAAGACACGACGGAGGCAAATGCACGTTCCAACTCGAGAGTTTGCGGAAGTGCGACACAGGGGGGGGAATGTTGCGTCGGCCACTAATTAACGAGTATGTGAAATCTCGAGCTTTTATAATTTAAAGCGCGCGCGCGCACGCGCGGCTTTTATCAAACAAGAGCCGCAGCGCGCAGCAGCTCGGCTAACGCGAGATTGCGAAAATAAAATAGCGAAACGGGAGAGAGCCCGTGAATGGAGGAGTAAAAAACTGTCGACAGCGAGAGAGCTGTGAGGAAAAATAAAAGTGTTATACTCGCAGGAGTAATAGATACGAGTTGAACGAGCCTATACGCGTCACATAATTCTCGCGGAATAAAGCGAAGAAACGATATAGCTCCCTCTCTCTCTCTCTCTCTCTCTCTCTCTTTGCGGCGCGTTAAACAAGAAGAAGATGCGTCAGAAGAAAAGGAAAAAGGACGATACCGCTGGAGAATGAAAGAAGCAGCGGCAGCGGCAGCGGCAGGAGGAGGAGGAGGAGGAGGAGGGCAGCATTGACGAGCGTAAAGCATTATTCGTGGTGAGAATGCTCCGTCATTGCAAGCAGGAGGCAAAGGCAGCCTGCAATTAAAGCCCTCGGGGCACGAGCCACCGGCTACTACCAAGAGCCTCTTTCGTGATTTCGCCGGCGAAAAGTTATACACATGGCCCCGCGCGAACGATCGGCCGAAGATAGTCATCATTAGAACGATAGCCGCTCGCGCACACCAGTCTTTACCATAGTTCGCGACTAATAAATCCTGAACGCTACGAGCATTATAGCGCGGCGCGCAGCGGTGCTGTTGCGGATAGCCGCGCTATGCGGCAGCCTCATCAGCAATAGAGGTGACAAGCTGCTTGCAATTCTGCCTACTCTATAGCACCTTTTTAATCCGCGGATTGCTCGCGTGACGAAAGAAAATCTTTGGAATAGCTCGAGTTTTTGCCGCGTCTTTTACCACGGTTTTATACATATAGAAAATGCGCTTTCACACATTCCTCGGGGGAGAGCGGGAGAGGGGGTGGACTGGTGGTCTCCGGGCTGGGGCTCGGGAGTTTTGTTTGTTCCTGCTGATTACTATTTGCACTTAGCGCATTTCTCGGATTCTTTTTTACTCCACTCGGTTCTCCTCAGCTCATTGAGCGTGTTTCCCTCTTAGCCTTGCTTTGCCTTTAATTTTTGTAGTCTTTGAACAGTAGAATACGTCTGCCCCTCGTTCTTTTTCCCTCCCGACTTTTGAGTGGGCAAATTTAACCTTTCTTCTCTCTCTCTCTCTCTCTCGCTCGCTCGCTCGCTCTCGGGGGGCGTAGACAGTAGCAGCTTCTTCCGTAAGGCGCGCGCGCTCTCTCGCTCTCTCTTTCTCTCTCTCTCCCGGACAACTAAGTACCGGATAAAGAAGAAACCGAGGTCGGAGCGAGAGCCAGTGATTCCAAGTAAATCGAGCGTTCTAAGCCACTTTCCGAGCGTTCGCGAGCAGAGATTTACATTTGTAATGATTACTCGGAAGTTGGACGTTCCTCAAATTGCGAATACCTCGGGAGCGCTGAAAGAAAACTGTGATTATCAGCTGCGGCGGCGGCGGGGTGCTCCCTGAGTGAGATACCAGCGGCAAAGCTTAACTAATGATGTCTTCGCGGAGGCGGCTTACGACATGAAGAGAGAACGAGAGAAAGAGCAGCTATGAGAAATGAGCAGTCGGAGAGAGAGAGAGAGAGAGAGAGGCTAACCGCGAGAGGCTTATCTTGGGCGTCGGAACATGATCTAGATATCATCGCTGGCCGCGCGGACACTGGAACAACCGAACCTATCGTCCCAGCCCACCGTTTCAGCTCCACTGCGCGCTATACGAAAAATAAACGACTTATGAGCTGTTGCCTCTTTCTCTCTCTCTCTCTCTCTCTCTCTCACTCTCAGTCGCCAATGCAAATAGTAGAAGGCGCTCGCGCGACTCTACAGATAGGACCGAGTTCTCTCGTGTACGGAGCCGTAATGCCACTCCGTGACAAGATCTTTAATCGCGATTCCAGCCAAGCAGAACCCGCTGAAGAGGGAGGGAGGGAGAGGGAGGGAGAGAGAGAGAGAGAGAAAGCGCGACACGCCACCTCTGCAGCATATCGCATGGGACGATAAGGCTTCCTCCCCGCTCTCCCCCCGCCCCCCTTTCCACGAGAACGAGGAGGCTGCTGCGCGAACACTGTGAGAACGTCGAGGGAGAGAGCCGAAGAGGGAAAGATATAGTTAGCAAGCCGAGTTGAGCTATTATGGATTTACATTCGCAAACTCGAGATGGATAGATGTATATACATACGTCTCCCTCTCTCGCTTTCTCCAGCTGCTTGGGCTAATTGAGATCTAAGCGCAGCCCCGACGAATGCTTAATTGAATATTTGCGTAGTTTCAAAGCTCCCCATCTCACTCACTCTCTCTCTCTCTCTCTCTCTCTCTCTCTCTCTCTCTCTCTCTCTCTCTCTCTCGCGAATTTTCAAACAATGAAGGAGCTCGCGATTTTCGCTGCGTTAGATTCAGCAGATGAGGGAAAGACTCGTCGCGCCAGAAGCGGCGGCTGGCGCGCGGGATGTATGGCAGGCTGCGCAGAGCAGAGCGCGTCTGACGGAGCAGAGATCTTCACACTGCATAGTCTTGTTTGACGCATTAACATTATTACACGTTATTACATGGAATTTGCCATGCTAATTTTCAATACCCAGGGCGCCGGGGAGAGCTAATCAGTCTCGCGCATAGTCATTATTTCATTAAGCCGGCTGCATCGGGGCTTCTTCTCGGAAGAGACCCGAGCAATCGCAGCAGCGGCAAGCTATTATAAGGGCGCACACACACACACACACGCACAGAGCGCAAACAGGTATTTCATCTTTCTTTTCTGACACACCCAATTTAATCATTACGCTCCCTACGCCGCACAATGGGCACATGCAAATTCTATCCCTTCCAAGTCGTAGGCGCGACGGCCGAGGGAAAACTCACCGCCTAGCTCGCCGCCTCTCCGGCGCGGCAATCACTCACGCTGCATTCGAGAGCGAGGAGAGAGAGAGAGAGAGAGAGAGAGAGAGACGCTACCGCGGCGCGCTATGTAATTGCGAGCTATAGAAAAAGACGAGCCATCGGTATTTTTAGCCACGGTAATTAGCATCGCGCGCGAGGGATTATCGAGACGTGCGAAATCCGTGTGTAGCCGTCATTTCGCCCGACATGCGTGCGCGTACACATTCTCTGCACTTGTGCATATAACGTGTACGACGTGGAAGCTGCGTACATATACATACGCATGTACGTGTCGGAAAGCTCTCGCGAGTCGAAACCGGCCAGCCCACCGGCGGCAGCCCCGCGCCGCGCCGAACAATCATTATATATACGCGAATATAAAAGGCGCGCGGACTATACTCGCTCGCGCTGCGCAGCTGTATCGAATTAAATGTGATACGCTCGCGCGCGGCGCTGATGAGGACATATTGTTTTAAAATTTGAACGTTCGACGCGTCGCGCGCGCGCGCGCGCGCCAGATATAGGATAACAAAGGATTTATTTTCCGAGCGGCGAGCCAGTGCACTATACGTGCTGGGCTCCGTATGGCGAGGCCAACTCGTTAGAGAAACGATAAAAATCGATAGTCCGGAGCGAGCGAGCGAGCGAGCGAGTTATAATTACGCACACATGCAGTGCAGCGCGTACGTGAGCGGCTGCGCGCGGCTAACATTTTGGCGGATTGAATGAAATCGGATTTTAAACGTGGGAGGGCTTACCCCTGGCGGCACTGAAGTAGGTGGAGGAAGGATACACGTTGGCAGCACATCATCAATCTCTCCGCGACACGAGGAAAGGCTGTGAGGGCGGCGGCGGCAGCCTAATGCGGCCAAAGTTTAATTACCGCATTACTTGGGCTGTACCTATAGCCAAGGCTCGCTCGAGCCTTCTTGGCCTCCCTCCGCCCACGCGTTCGCGCAGATTCATCGCCAGCGCGCGCTTTTACATAGACACGTGCGCCCTCCCCTGCGCCCCCGCCAGGACAGCTTTAAAGCTCGTGTTAACCAGCTCTCGAGCAATCATCGAACACTCGCCCTCTAGGCCCTTATTTCCTGCGAGCTCACACCCCCTCCCCCTCCTCTTTATCTCTGTCTCGTCGACGTGCACCCACGCAATCTGCATGTTGCAGCAGCCACCCACCCACCCACTCGCCATCATCAACACCTCTCTGCTCCGCTTCTGATGCGATATGCTTTTTCCTCCCTGGGAGCTCCCTCGCACCTGTCATCCTTCATCACCGGGCCCGCAGCAGAACAAAGGAACATTCGTTCCGATAATTGCAGTCGGACTCGAAAGCGGTTGACCATTTTTCTAACGTTATTAATGCAGAGACGGTGTACCGTAAGCGCGTCGCTTACGCCGCGTACGATCAGCCGGCGCACAAGTAAATCGAGACGAGTGTCAACTCTCGAGAATGAGAAACAGAAAGAGAGGGGAGGAGGGGAGAGAGAATAAAAATACCCGTTGTTGGCCTATATAGACTATAGCGCTGTGTACAGCGAGCGAGAGAGAGAGAGAGAGAGGGAGAGAGAGAGAGATAGCTGACCCGCGCGAGCATCGCGGCCATGCACGCGCGCAAACCAGTTTCCTGGTTATCGTGGAACGTCTCCAGCCGACGTTTTTCTATAATATACGCTCTCGCAACGTGCCATTAGCCTTGCACACTCCCGCGCGATTCTTCCCATCGATTTCACCGGGCAATGAGAAGCCAGCTGAAAATACACTGTCGCCGGCTTTTCCCTTCACCCTGCCGCGTGTGCGCGTGTACGTGCGCGCTGCATATGTGTGTACGTTATGCGCGGCATCAGAGTGGAGAAGCGAGTTGAAAGCGACGTAAAGTAGAGGAGCTGAAACTCGCGTAGCGCGGTTTAATTTTTTAATTTGAAGCTTGCAAATCAGCAAACGACGGGCGAGGGTGCGCGACGCGCGACGAGAGGGGGATGAAATGAAAAAAAAAAAAAAAAAAAAAAAGAAGAAGCGAAAAAACAGGGTTACACATAGGACTGGGCGAGAGGGAGACAGTAGTCGGGAGTTATTACGGCTCGTTTCCTGAAGGGGTTTTTTGTGCCGGCGCGTTGCCTCGCCACTGCACAAAGTCCTGTCACTGAACACGCGTGCTCGCGCACTTTTAAAGAGTTAATCTAATGGTAACCTGGCTTTCGCTCGCTCGCTCTCTCTCCCTCTCGCTCTATGTCGACATGCCCCCTCGCTCATGCAAGAGCCTCCACTTTTTGATGACTTTACTTTGAGTGGCGTGTGCAGCAAACTTATTTATAATACAGCGCGCATATAGAGCTTTTTTTCTCCGTATCCATCGAGAGAGAGAGAGAGAGAGAGAGAGAGAGAGAGAGAGAAAAAATCTCGCGGAGTAAATCCCCTGCTATACGCGTGCACACATACACACGATATATGCATTATGACGGGGAAAATGAAAATTTCTCATTTTCCTTTTCAGAAAATTGTCGGGGGATTATGTTTACAGCGGCTATGAAGCGAGTGTCTATAATGCGGTCTCCATGCTGCGCACTTCCTTCTTATTACAGACCGGAATTCTTCATCTCGAAATTATGCAATATGGTAAATTTATCGCCTCGGCGGAAAAAAAAAGAAGCTGCAAAACTTCCTTAATTATTTCTCCCCGCGGATTCGCCATTGACTCTCGCGCGCGCGAGAGTTCACACATCCGAAGAGCCGTATAGACCGCCTTGCCTGTTTGAATAGGTTCATTATACGCATCAAGATCGCTCGCCTCGATATCGAGTGTCATTATAGGTGCGCGCGCTCGCGGATAAGGTATGCATAAAGGGGGTTATAACCATTAGTTGCGCGCGAATGATAAAAAAGTCACGAGAGCCGCCATTGCAGGCGGCGATGCGCGTCTACGGCTAAATTCGCGCTACTTTTAATTTTTATTCGGATTTTCATAGCTGCCAGGCGGATATACCGCACAAGTCATTTTAAATTTTTGCTTTTATTCCCCTCGCTTAACTCCTTATGAATTTTAAACGCGAGCTCGGCTGCTGTGCACGCATTTAAATTTAATCGAAATTTGAGCGACAGAGCCAGAAGGAAAGTTGAGCTCTGTCGGATTAGTGTGTCTCGGTCTCGTCCGCAACTGACTGACGGCAATGAGGCGAGTCTTCAAAATATAGAAATGAAAAATAAGCGTTAAAAGTATTGTCGATTTGAGGAACATACTGCAGTATATGAGCGTGTAGTGTAGGACGGAGAGGCGAGGGTCATGATAGCGCGCGCGCGCGAGCGAGGTACATGCACACAGCGAGTCTCGAGAGTGTGCGAGTAGAGCAGGAGCGCGCGGCGCAGCTGTCGGGTTCGGCCGTAAATCTGGGCCGATCGTGACCTCGAAAAACGAAAAGCTTTTTTTTCGCACAATAGGGAATATCGGTATGTATAAAGGCGCACGTGGGAAAGCGCGATATATAGAATTCCTCGTGCATGAGGCCCCACATACTTGTCCCTCTCTCTCTCTCTCTCTCTCTCTCTCCTAGACTCGCAGCTACTCGACACAGCTGCTGCTGCCGCCGCCGCCGCCGCCGCTGCTGCCGGCGCAGTATGTTACGAAAGCGGGTTTAAGATCGACGAGCGCGTAAATTCAAGGAGATCGTCGAGCCGATCGCGCTGCTCCGCGGAATCCCAGGCTTTCGAGTGCACTCTTATGACCCTCTGCATAACTTTGCGAGTCCGCTTGACCGAGAACCTGTATCGAGAACGCCTGACGTCGTTACGCGATAAATCAGCGTCCGCTAAAGTCGTTGGTGTGCCTCGACCGTTGTTCGATGTAAATCGATTTCCACGAGAAATCCTCGCGAGGCTCTCGCACGCGCGCAGCTCCACCACTCGCGCACGCCATGCACGCGCGCGCGCGCGCGCTCGCACCCGATTTTTCATACACACACGTACTGCGCAGACGGCGTCGACGTACGACGAGACTGCAGTAGAGCTCCTCAAAGAGCGAGAGGGACAGAAGCAAATCAACGATGCGCTAAGTATGTTTAATGATAATCAGCCTCCTTTTTCGGAATCGCGCTCGCTTCCTTTCTTTTTCCGCCTCGAGGGCCGCTGTCCCCTGGATTTATCGATGATCCGAGAGCGGAATATGCGCGAATCCACCGCACGTAGAGAGAGAGAGAGAGGGAGTCTCATATAGATACAGTGGCGACGGCGGCGGCGGCTTCAACTAGCGCGAGATTGTCGATCGCGATTGACCCCTTCGCCGCCGCGCTAAAGGGCAAGCTCGCGTTCGCGCGCGACCGAGGGACATTCCCCCGCTGCAGTATGTATATATATACACGTAGAGTGTGCTGCTGCAGCGGCAGCGGTGTCGAGCGGCTCGAGGAGACCGTTACGCCTCGCATGCGCGATTTTTCTCGCCGCTTGTCGCTTATTTGGCTCTTTAGTATAGAAAGAATCCGGGGACACGAATCGAGAGAGAGAGAGAGAGAGAGAGAGAGAGTCTCGGGTCGCGCTGTTCACACGTGCATCCGATTTTCCCTCCTCTCTCGCCCCGCTGCCGCGCGCGCTTATCCGCAGTCCTTATCTGCTTTCCCGCAGGCGGATTTGCCTTCTTCGCACCTCCCGTGCGCGCGGCTGCAGTGCGTGCGTGCAGCGCCGGGGATGGGAAGCGCCGAGTGCAGGGGCGACTTCCGCGAGTCGCAGCGCCGATTCCGCGTTTCGCACTTAAAAATAGCTCGCGTTCACACGTGTTGCGGCGTCGGCGGCGGCCGCCGCTACTACGCTCCGTAATGCACACTCGAAAGCTCCGCTAGTCCCGCAAATGTATGCGTATAGATCCTGCCCCGCTGTGTATATATACGAGTTCATGTATATTTAAGTACACAAGACCGAGTGAGTGAGTGAGAGAGTCGCGCGTTCTTGCGTAATTATTATTTATGCGCGGCAGTTATCATCATCCTTCCGTGCAGGAAGATCGGCAGACGGGTCTCGCGGCCCGTCATTTTTTTATGCGCAAACATTCGCGCGCGCGCGTATAGACACGCCGCGCTCACACTTAATGAGAGTGCGACGGATTCGTGTCATTTTCCGCGCTCGTTGTCTCGCACCCCGGCACTACCGGAATTCCCGCACGGAAGCGCGGGGCACGCGATCTTCTCGCCAGATACATGCGCCGCCGCTCTTCCATAATTTTCTTTTCCATTTTTTTTTCCTTTTTTCAGCCATTCTTTCGATGGCTCGCGCGCCACTACACACACACAAGGTACAGAGAGTCAGCCTGCTTAAATGCCTGGCGCACGTTGTCCTTACCGTTAAATGGAATGCCGAACAAGCCTCGCGCATATTTGACTGGTCCCGTGTGTCGTCTCGCTGCGTACGAATATGCCTCTCTCGCGCATGTGTCTGCGTAGCCGTCGTGTACGTCTATACCTCGAGAGATATCTCTCTTCCTTCACCGTCGAGTTTGTGTACACGTCTAGGTAATACGCTCCCGACATTGCTTGCTTATTATGTGCACACAGGAAGAGAGAGAGAGAGAGAGAGAGCGAGAGAGGAGGGAGAGAAAAAAAGCGCGAGGAAAAGAATCGAAGCAATAGCATCAGCGAGGGGGGATTCAGAGATGCTGGTTGTAGATGCGCGCGAGCGCGAGCGAGCTCGTAAAAGATGCCTTCTCGAGATAGACGTCGAAAAAATCTTTTCGACTTACTTTGACCATTCTTCGGACTCGCTGCCGAGAGGAGGAGGGGGAGGATTCCCCTGTTTTACTCCCCCCCCCCCTTTCCACTTTTTTTACGGTGCTTAGGTATTTATGGTGAAGGATTTTATGCGCCACTCGGATGCACAATCTTTCCAAATATTTCGTAAGGAAATGCCAGCCGCTCGTGAATGTCTTCTTCCCGGTTTTATTCTCTCGCCGGGGATAGCGCCAGCGAGTCGGCGGAGAGAGGGGGGGGGGGAGCCGTAGGCTTCATTGATTTCCGATAGAAATCCTTAATTCCCGACACCAGCTACGCCGATAAAAGTCACTTCGACCATTCCATCAATCTCTTTGCTTTATTATCTTGTTATACCCGTTATGTAGGCCTGACGTTGTACGTCGATAGATAAAACAAAAAATGAGGAAAAAAAAAGCGGAGGAAAATAAATTTTTTTTCTCTCAAATTCCTCTTCGCGTATCTGTGAAAATAAAAAGTATCGCGTCATCGATATTCGATGCTCGACTTGCGTTTCAGTGGAGTAGCTCTCGAGTGCGTAGTGCATGCGCGGGAGTCGGGGCCGCCGCCAGCAAATCACATCTACATTTTTCGCACGTTTCGACCACTTAATTTCGAATGCCAGCTTGCAGAGTACATACGAATATTCCGAGTGTCATATCGGCCGGCCTCGGAGCCCCAATCGCGTTTACATGCGGTTACAGTCGCATGCAGATTGCGAATAACGATTTCGTACCGAGATATCGGGTTAATAACAATAACAGTTACGGAGTGCCTTACGTGGCTAATGAGGCACCGAGAAGCCGGATGGGATTTTTAATAGGCCGACTTTTTTTCGCAGTTATAGGCGCTCGCGCATAATACAGGAGCAGCCGCGCGCGTGCGTAGAAAAAGGTGATCGAGCGCAGAGTGCGTGGTAATTTGTCTGTCGAAATGCGTTGCGCGCCGGGGGGAAAAAAAAGAGGAGCGAGGATACTCGGAGAGGAAAGACGCGGGAGAAATGGGCTCGCAGGCGCCAGCCGATCGCGTGTCAGTGTAATATTCGAAAGCGAAAGATCGGCGCTGTGTGTACACGGAAGAGAATCGTCGTAATCCAGATTGAGGGCGCGCGCGCGCGAGGGAATCCAAGGTGGTGGAGAAAAAAAGGAATGGGGGGGAATAGAGCGCGATGAATTCGAAGAATGCGCTAAAAGAGGCCGGTACCCTCGGCTGCGCGAAGCTGCGGTGGCGGTTATGTGGCGGGAGCAGCGAGCAGCGAATGAACGCCGCGCGCAAGGGGGGGATATGTACACGGCTAGTGTATACTCTAGCTGCGCTGCGGAGTGTACGCAGAGGCCTAGGTCTCGGTCGGTAGAAGAAGCGACAGCGGCGGCAGCGGCAGCATCGGCAACAGCATCAAGGTGCGCGCAAGGTAGTGTAGTAGCAAAGGGAAGGGAAGGGACGGGCAGAGGAGGGAAGGGGGAGAGCAGCGCGATGCAGGCGAACAGGAGGACTAGGAGGAGGAGGAGGAGGAGGAGGAGGATGAGGAGGAGGAGGTGGGTGGCGGAGGGGGTAGGGGGAGAGAGCGGAAAAGAGAGGAATCGTAGCTAGCTCGCGTAGCGAGAGACCGGCAGAGGAAGAGAGAGGCCGATCGAAAACCGGCGGTGTGTTTCAGCGGTGGAGGCGATCGTGCGTACCGTTTCTGTCCTCCTTAGGCAGTTCTCGGCTGCGGTCTCTTCAGACGTCGTCGGTCGGCCGCTCGGGGAAGAGCCTCACGGTCTAAGTGTGCGCCAGGTGTGTACCGCGATCTATCGCCCAGTGTTATACCGAGCAGCGTCGCTGCTACCGATCGCGCCGATCTCCGATCCACTAGTATAGTCCGCAGTGAAGCTTTTGTGTGCTTTTGTCTAACACGGGGCGAGCAAGCTCGACGCGGCGGCGAGAGTGACAGAAAATTTGCGTGGCTCCGCGCAGGTGTTGCTCGGTACTGTACTGGCGGGTGAGATAGAGGGAGACGAATTACCGAGAACTGCAGGTGCCTGTCTTTTTCTCTCTCTCTCTCTCTCTTTTAACTCTTTCTCTGGCTCTCTCTGCTGGCACTGGCTGCTTCGCCTGTGTGCGCAACTGCGCGTGCATGTGTGTGGGTGCTACGTGTAGGTACGTGTGTAGACACGTCACTCGGCGCGTGCCCTCACGTGCGCTATCGAACGCGTAATCGACCGCCTACGCTCTGGCCCCGCGGTGCAGCAGTGCAGCAAGTGTGTCTTGGCATCGCTCCTTCTTCTTCTTCTTCTTCTTCTTCTTCTTCTTCTTCTTCTTCCTCCTCCTCCTCTTCTCCTTCATCTCCTTCGTCCTCGTACTCCTCATCGTCTTCTTCTTCTTCCTCTTTTTCTCTGCTCCGTCAGTTCTTCCTTCTCCTTTTTCGCTCGTCCGCGCGCGCGCGCGCGCGCTCGAGCTGTATGTTTTTATTCTGCGAAAAGTGCCGGGTTCAGTTTCTCCTTCGCGGCTCGTAGCTCACCTCCCGCTTGTTAAAGTGTTGACGCTCGGACTCGAGTCGCGCTATCGTCGTCCTCCTCGTCGTCCACGTCGTCCTCGTGGAATAGCAGGCTCGAGTACCTACCTACACTCACGCAGAGATCGAGGCGGCGCGTTCCTCACGGTAATCTCAGCGCCAAGTGGACTGAACTCTTCAAGTGCGGCGGGAAAAAATAATTAGCCCTCTTCGGCCGCCGCCGCCGCCGCCGCCGCCGCCGTCGCGCGGACGATCAAATCACCGGCATCTAGCGTCTATTTTTGTCCTTGCTCGGCCTCTCCTATATAATTGCAGCTTGCAGTTTGCAGTGCATCTGTGCGTGCGGCTCGAGAATAGTGCATATAGACGCAGTTTCAGCAGCGGCGGCGGCGGCAGTAGCGGCAAGGACAATACAGTGCGCGATGACAAAGTTCTTTTCGCCGAGAGGAAGTCGTTTCTCATTCGTTTCGGATGCGGCTCATCCGCCCGAGTGCGCGCGTTGCGTAAATCGAGAAATTCGTCAGACTTGTTGACGTGCTCGCGCGTGGAAAGCTGGTGCACTAAAGCGATGCGAGGATCTATGTAGATCGCTCGTTAATTAAAGATAAACGCTCGGTAGTTGGCCTCGATTCGCCATACTAGTTTATAACCGTTATTGATCTCGAATATATTAGCCTATTAACGACATTTTATTCCGCTTTTCCGAGCAGGACGGGAGCGCGCCAGTAACTAGTTTACGCATTAACTGTACGCGGTAAAAGTCGAATTCATCGAGTAGGCGATTTCGGCTGTTATTTGCTCTCTGCCAACGTTGGATTTTAGTGCCGTAAAAACTCCGCCGTAAAAAGGGAGGACTTTTTTCGCGCGAGTGAAAGCTATGCGCGCTGCAGTCGGCTTAGAAAAGAAAAGTAAATTCCGTAAAATGTGCATCGGCGAATCGGGCGGTGCTGCCTCGCTCTCGTACGTACGGCCTTCTTTGAGAGTCACCCGCTCCCTAATTTACCGACTCTTATGCTCTGTTCTCGGAGGAAAGATAATGATGTGTACCTATACACTTAGGGAGAGCGAGCGAGTTGCGTTGGCAACGGGTTATTCTTGCAGCGAGGCTGTGTATCTTGCACAGACGAGCGCGACGCATCCCGGGCTCGTCTAAATATTTATTCAGCGCGCAGTGCATGTGTGTGTGTGTGTGTGTGTGTGTGTGTGTGAGATAGAGAGCGAGACTAACGTCGTTGGGCACTTTGCCGCTGCTTACAGAGAAATCTCGAAGCAGGGAGGACGGAAGGTAGGAAGGAAGGAAGGAAGGACGGAAGGACGGACGGCAGGAGGAGAAGATCAGCGAGCGAGTCTCTGGGACGAAGATGAGGCATCAAGAACACGAGCGCGCGAGTAGGAGGCGGCTGCCTCGGCTGCTCTTCGCCCAGACGACGGCCCTGGCGGTCTGTCTGCTCGGGCTGCTCAACGGCTCGACCGGGGCTATCGCGGCCGAACAGCCCGGATCGCTAATCTCGGACGCGGACTACGCTGGGCCGAACGGCGGCGGTGGCGGCGGCGGCGGCGGAGCCGACGACTGCGACCCGGACATGGTCGGCTTCGAGCTCGTCACCGGCTACGTCTACACGGCCCCCAAGAACCTGATCGAGTCGATACCGGGCAGCCTCATGCTCACCGAGTGCCTCGAGACCTGTCAAGCCAACGACTCCTGCCAGGCGGTCAACTACGAGACCGGCCTCTGCGTCCTCTTCAGCTCCAATGCCGACAGCAATCCTGGTGAGTAGCAGCTGCAACTGCTTCCTCATACGTATAGCCATTCAGCGCGCGCACCCCAGTCGTCCGTTAGCCCGACGATTGGCTCTCTTATTAATATACACCGAGGCGAATTGGAAGGGCGTTGCCACGCGAGAATTCCGCGAGCCGCGCGCATCGTCCCGATCGGTTTAACGCGCGCTCGCGAGCGCCCGCGAGAAGGTCACAGCCGGAGAGACAGAGAGAGAGAGAGAGAGAGAGCGAGAGAGAGCTGCACTGCCACAAGGACCGGTATTTCAGTTAACTCTCGGTTGTTGCCGTCGTAAATCATAATGCCATGGCTGCGCAGTGCGCACGTCCCTATTATGTGAACTGTGCACGTATCTGCCTCTACACAGCGCTAGCTCTGCGAACCAAGGCTGCGATGTCGACCCTCCCGACAGGCTCCCGACACCTCTCCGCGCGCGCTCACCTTTATACAATATACATACACGTAAAGCGCGTGTACCGCGGGGCTGGCTTATTATTACCAGTGTAAATCTTTCCGGACTCCCGGTTTTCGGCGTCAGTAGCGGCTTTCCTTTCGTCGCCCCCGTTGTACACGCGCCGCTACACCGCTACACCAGTTCACCAGTACACCTATACTAGTGTGCTGCTGCTGCCTACTGCGCGCTCAGGTGCTTTAACGGTAAACGGCGACGCGGACGCCTCCGCAGCGGCTCACACAGCCGTGAATTACATTTGAATTCGTTCCTGTAATATAGCTCGTTTCTCTCCTTTTTTTCTCTCTCTCTCTCTCTCGCTCTCTCGGGGCGCGCGAGCACATTAGCCGCTATCATTTCACGAAACTCGCGCTATCCTGTGAGAACAATCGCGCGCTAATGGCGCTCTCCTTCGCATTATCATATTATCCTCTCTTCGCGTGTGTGCGCAGAGCGCGCGTTTTTTCGCTCGACTGTGTCCGCGGAGAACAGTGGCGGCATGCGTCATCGCCACCGACGAATTTGCGTAAGCCTATGGCCGTGCGACCGTTAACGTGTCGTTCGAATACCGCCGCGTCGTCGTCGTCGTCGTCGTCGTCGTCGCCGTCGTCGTCAGCGGCTCTCCAATGCGTTACCTAAATATTACGAGGCTCATTAAATTTTATTAGGCTAGAGTTCGTTGACTGGTATTGCGCGCGTATAGTAGCAGCAGCACCGCGGCGGCGGCGGCGGCGGCGGCCGGACGTTCATTGTAATGGTCTCGCGCTCTCGTTATACTCGCCTCTTCTCCATACACGTGCAGTACGGCAGCGCGGCTATTTTCCGGGGGAGCGTAAAAAT